>JAYKKI010000015.1:26997500-28307500 GCA_039881145.1 Druceiella hillmani
ACCTTAATTTTAGTTTTCCAGACAACAATACATAAATTGACATCTCATCAAATAAACATGTAAACGCGACGACACGTTTCGAAGGTGTTGTTGTTACGTACAATATATTGACATTTATAAGAGTATTTATTAAAGATTATGTTGAAGTATTTACTAAAATACGAACACATTTATAAATGAGCTCTAAAAATTTTGTAATAGATAAAATAAGTTATGATAAAACTTATGTTTTCTTCATGTACACCTTTGCGAAACACTTATGATTTATTCGATTAGTTCATGTAAGAATATCAGGAAATTAAATATTATTTACTAATGGTACGAAACTTTTGACTTATAAATATGATTTTCGTAATTTTTTTGTTTTCAAATTATTCGTTTTAATAAAACAAAAGGTGGGCCTTCAACTAGCAATATCCTTTATTTAACAAACATTAGAAACGAAAAAAAGAAAATTATTATCAAGTGTGTCCTCCTTTTATCGTGTCCTCCTTTTTTTCTACTGCTGTAATTATTTGTGGCTTACCGAGGATGAGGTTTTTAACGGTTTCTTGAAGAACACACCCTCATTCGAAAGTAATAAATATGTTAAGCTCTCGGATGTTTTGCGGGACTGGATATACACCTCTAACACGCAGTATTAGAATATCCCACAGATGATGAATAGGATTGACGTCGGGAATTCGTGCTGACAAATTTAAATGGCGAATCCCGACCTTAGTCAACTAAGCATCTTTTTTACTCGCTCAGTGCGCTCAAGCGTTATATTTCATGAAGATATCAGCAGTTCCTGTAACGGCTAGTGCTGGTTGTGCTTGAGGAATTAGAATTCCCCTGATGTGTCTTTGTTCATTCAAAAAGCTATTTTGAATAAACACTAAATCCGTTCGATCTTCGGAAATTATGCTTGCACAAAACTCCGCTCTAGGCCGTAATTTCTTCGAAACATGTGTTTGCCTAACCCTTTATAGGTCTTCTAAACACTGCTATTTTGATCCTCACGAAAAAAAGAGATTGTGGTTTCATCAGAAAACAAAATCCTACTGCACTCCACATTTGCTCTACGGTACCCACAGAGTACTTTATGATCCCCAGCCGGTCATAGGCTCTGGATATAAACTTCCAAAAATCTCTCACTGACAGTTTGTTTTTAATGCTTGTGTTCCTGATCTTCTGAACAATTCAATGACTCACACAAAATTGTTGCAAAACATAAAACAGTTGAGAAACATATTATCAGCGATGATTGTTTTGTTTATCGTAGCATCTTATAAAATTTGGCACGAAAAAAATTAAACAATTCAACAGCAATATCAATAACTAAAATTACTTAAACAGTTATTTTGTAATAAACAACAAAACATTTCACCATTACCGCTAACTTTAAATTCCAATCGAATATTTTTAAAATAAATTTAAAGTTTTCAAGTTAAGAACGTTTTCCCTTACCTGTCAATATTCTTTAATAGGCAGGACAAATATTTTCGATTATTCGATTTTATATTTAAATCAAAGCGATAGTTAGTGAGCGGCTAAAACAGTGATAAGAACTAATGAATTATTTTTTAGAATTTACTATATTTATTTCTATTAATAACTACGTATATTTCTATAAATAACTATGCATATTTCTTTTTCTGCCAGCATCTCACACAGTGATTCCTTTCTTTATAACTAGTGCAATGAGCATTATATAATTATATTATGAGTTATTAAATAACTATCGTTTTCAATTGTCCGTAATGTTTTTACTAAAATACTTATTTTTAAACAATAATAAATAAACAAAAATATATTTTATTAGCAAACATTATTTTCTTATTTTTGTATTCTTTCTTTACTTTACACCTAGTTCCCCATCAATACGCAACATAAAATTATATTTAATTTATCACTCTTTAAAAATATTAATTTTTAAACCATCTTATATATACAAAACCATTATTGACATTATATTTTTTTTAATTATTCTCATATTTCGAAACGTATCCATTATTTATGAATATTCATAATAATCGATAATATTTGTTTATTTTAACGTGTATCAAAAGAAACGTGTATTTGAAATACCATCATGTTTTATAAGAATATTACAGCGTGTAACAAAAGATTCAAACCTTTGTATTGTACTAAACTAGTTGTAGTATCCGACTTATTTTATAAGTGAATTAACCCACGAGAAACAAATTGCCAAGTAAATAAATAAAATACATAAATCATTCAGATTAATGACTCGTTATGTGAGTAAATACAAGAATTTCAATTCAGACGTGGATTTCCTCTCAGAGCGATATTGCATAATAAATAGATAGAATAAATATTTTAACTCAAGTTTTTTCACGTGGAGAAATAACAAATTTGTTTCCAGTATCATTTCAATAACACTAGCTGCAAATACTATAACTTCTGTTTTCTCCACCCTTTCGGAAACTACAAACACGTAATGGTACAAATTGTCAATACTTCACTTCTCACTGAAGTAACCACAGACCTCGGTCAATGTTAGCTCTTGAAGTTATTTAATATAATTAAAATAACTTAGTAATAGATATATTATAATTAATAATTGAGTATCTTACATTCAATAATAATATCTTAAGTGATCACAAAAAATATACATTTTTAAAACGTATCAAAATGACATTCAATATTTCTAGATAACTTCATTTGTAACTTCATGGTTAGATAACATAAAGTCAAGTTTGTTCTATTAGATTAATCTATTGGATAATTTTTTATTCTTTCTCATGCCATTCGTCAAACATATTCTTGGGTTATATAGATTGCTTGCATCGTTTTGAGAATAACTAAATATAATAAAACGAAATGTTATATAATCATCTTTTTGTGGCTTTTTCTGCTATATTTTACTTTAATCTTTTTAAACAAACGACAAATTTGCTCGTATTAATAAGAGAGACTTAACGGTGATTATGTCTTTTAATAAAACTAGACTCCGCTGGGGCAACTGAGATAATCAGGAAATACTTGAATATTCATAAATATTTAAAATTTGGAGAGTATTTTAACAATTACGCATCTTATTTTTATAGCTTTTACCATTTTCAATGACACGATGAATAAAAAAAATTTGCTTATTTTTTTTCAACCACGTCTTATACCCATCATCCGTTCTTCCGCCATTTTCATATATTAGTTTCATTCAAGTGAAAGAGACGATTTTTAACATATCGGAAAAGCTTGTTCAATGTTACTCCAGCTCTGCGGTGTCAGTTTTCGTATTTTTAAGGCAATGTGCAAAAATAAATTAATTTATTTCGAATGAGCTAACTAAATAAAGAAAATAGTTTCTGTATTTGTATTTAACAAACAAAAGCCATTTAAAACATCCAAAATAATAAACTCGTTAAAACAATTAGAAATAACTAATCTATATTCTAAGATGGAATTTACAAGAGCCCGCGCGTGCATTCGTCCGACCGGCAGCCAATCCGCCAAACAACCGCCCGCCCTCTCGCCCCATCGGACTTTCGTCCATTCGTCGCGCGAATATGCTTAAGCCACTGATTTTGACTAACAGGTTAGTGTCCCCTGTGGCAATACCATTCGATATATACATTTATTTTTCCTACTGATTAGTCCTCTATAGTCCATTGGAGGTGCGTTATGTTAATTCACCTTATGCACCTTATAATGCATATATGCAATGATACATATAAATTAACTAAATGACCCGAATGCAATGCAGTGATTTTCAAACCTATAATCTTGCAGTTTGAAATGCAATGTCCTTATATGCGTTTAACATAATATGACATGTGTCGAAAACCTTTATTGAAATCGTATAGCCTGGGGTAGAAATTATTGAAGACTGTATTTGGACTTGTTTTTGAGTTTAATCCATATGTCTACTTAATCAAGACATGTGTTTTTATGAACAGCTGAAAATAAATTTATTCTCAGTGTTTAAATTCATAAGTCGTTTAAAATCGTAACAGCTATCACCTGATGAAAAATGTTTCTAGAATTCTCTTCCATTCCTTTCAACTACTTATCTATTTACTCTTTTTAACTCTTTGTTATTTTTGCTGTATTGTTTTGCAGAAATACACTTATTTTCAACAATATTTATACATGTATATTTTATCGTTTACAGATTTTTTATTTAATAACTTTTAATCCTTTTATTACCTGAAAATATTTTTTTATTTTTAATAATTGTTATATGAATAATTCGTCAAAATTAGACTTTCACTCGAATAAAAATGTTTCAAATTTTAAGGTATAAATAAATAAATACTGTTAAGCTCTGCACTTGTAGTAACAATAATTCATAGAAGTAAATATATTTATTTATTTATTTATCTACTTCAATGTATCTAATTGATACATTTGGCTTATGCTTATGCCGCTCGGTGAGCGTCTGGGAATCGAATCCGGGGCTCCGCTGTACGCCACGGCCACCGCAAAAGGCCGTACGCCTTGTGATCAACCCAACACATCATGGCTCTAAAATTATATTATAATGCAAGAGAAGACTGACAATAATTTTATACCAAAACGATGTGAGTTTCATCTGATATCTATGATAAGTATTGGTTTACCAACATCTAGTAGAGTCGTGTAAGTACTTGATTCTTATTTTTATCGGTTAATAACAGGTGATAATAAACAGATATAAGTTACGCTATAGAGTATATCTACAAGAACGTGATTTCTCTCTAAGCAATGTGATTAGTAGATTATACCTACAGATTAGTAGATTATACTCTGTATTTTATTGATACAGAGTATAATCTACTAATCTGTAGGTATTAAATCTGAGTATGCCTACTAGATGGAGCAATTCATAGATCAATTGTTGTGACATTTAGACTACAACATATTTTTAGAAATCAATCAGATTTAAAATTGATTTAAAAATAATAATTACACTACTAATTAAACAACTTCATCAATTAAATATCATGCAGTTAAAATACACATGAATTATTGTAAATAAGGAAACCATATTCAGAGCGGGTTTCCCCGGTATAACGATTCATCCCAAAGCTTTCTCGCACGTAGTTGTCACAGAACAAAGGCGAAAACTATTTTCATTATTATTTCATGGAAGCTCGCTGCATTTTCGACATTTTTCTTTCTGCGGCTTCTCGGTGAACGGTATGTGAATAATTGATGAAAATAGTACCAAATTAGTAGCACAATTTTAAAAAAGTCAACGAAAGAAGTAATGTACGAGGGTTAACTTGGTGTTCACGAAAAGTGGACAAATACATCCTTTAAACATTACCCTTCAATTGTATTCGCCTATATATTGATTATTCAATAAATGAATATAAATACTATACAATTGTCATTGTTTTAAAATAGTATTGTGAAGTATTATTAACAATCTATATATAAATATCACCTTATCTTCATGTGATATTTGCGTAAATACGAATAAAAATACTGGATTCGTTCAATATTTATGTAACTTGTTTAATGTAAAAAGTTCATTGTAGACCTATGTAATTATATCCTAATGCGATTAATAAATTTTCATGTCGTATCGTATTGAAATCTTTATAAGGAACTTCCTTATTCGTACAAGATGTACATGAATTGTCGCATAATTTTTAAGTGAAATTGGGAAATCCACCATTTTCTGATAGAGGGATATGAGGTAAAGTTATAAAACAATACGTCGTCTCTTTCATTCTGTTTGTTTTGAAATAAAGTACGAAAACCTCAAACGAAAACCAAAAATAGTAATGACGCATTTCAGCAATATCACAGTCCAGCCATCTTTATTTCTATGTCTTTTCATATTAATGCTAGATTCCCATAAATTGTAAAGATATACGATGCTTATTCCGCATTATTTAATATATTTAGGTATTTGGTAAAATAAGTAAGGAAATAGAAAATAAAAGGAGTCCACACAATGTAATGTTAACAAAATAATATCTACGAAAAAGTCAAATAATACTAAGGAACTTGGGATAAGGGCTTGTTACTTTATGACCCTTAAGTAATAACGAAATCTGAAAAAGAGCTAAATTCAGGGTGCGGTAAATTGTGACCGTGGGCCAAGTGGAAGCAAAAAATGGCAAACTTTATTCTCCATTCACATAAATATAACATTTTAAGTTATATGTTTCAATCAACTGCTTGGAATAATATTTAATACCGGTAATGTGGCAAACAATTTTACGATATGCTATTGTTAATCAGATTATAACTTTAATGGAGCTTTATACGTTATGTATTATAACACTTTAGGAAAGGTAGCTTCAGTTTATATTATGAGATATAAAAGGTAATTAAATTAATATATTGTAAAGATTATATAAATAAAATAAATACAATGACGGTATTTGAAAAACTATTATAAATATTTTTAGTTTATGTTTAATCCTACCTTTTATTCAGTATCCTATGCATCATAACTAATACCTATACCTATACTTAGTTATTACGATAAGATGTGAACAGGTAGCAACATTTGTTTTCAATTAAAGGAAATTGGAACTCATAGGGCTATACAATATTAAAATAGAAAATCTCTACGTTTTTGTTGCTTTGTGCCAAAATTAACTTGTTGAAGTTTTGTTCCATAATGATGTAGTACGTATACACTAGTATAATAGTCAAAACTTGATAAAAACTATTCGCACAGAGTTTTAAGTTTCAAAAAAGGTTTTACATATAAAAAAGGATGTACTAACAGCAGTAAGTATGTTTTTTGTTGGTTCGTGTATTAATATTTATTTTATATTTCGCCGATGAAAGCCTTGTCTGAAAGAGATATTAAAAAGTATTTGTCCCTATTTTCCAAGTAGAAAGATAGCTAAAACTCCTCACAAGCCTAAAGTGACGTTAGCTTGGCAATAATAGATTACCGACAACCAGAGATGTCTCCTTTTTGCGATATAAGATGTGAGGACTTTCCGCCATTAAGACTGAAGTGCCAACACTACATGATGCCTTGATACAAAGGGAAAAGCTTCATACGTGTTACAAATGCTAAGTCGAACCTATTATATTAAAAACTAAAAAAATATTAAAGTGTGTAGACCACGTGCACGGAACTGAGTAGAAATAAGTATAACAAATAGGTAGAGACAAAAAAGAATTCCTCTTTCTGGCTTGTAAAACAAGCGTATCAATAATAAAAATCAAAGTAACGGCCTTAAATTATGTCATACCATTTTTTTTTATGTTAAGACCTAATTCTAAATATGGATAAAAGTTACAGTCTGTTATAATACAAAAATTAAATTCTTACTTCAATCTGGCATGCATACGATAATTTAAGTCCGTTGAATTATATAATCCTTTTCTAGCATCCCATTATGATAAGTGAGGGCTCCGTTCGGACACTCTCTCTCCGTTCGTTAGAGGCTTATATCACCTATATAAATAAGTCATAGAATTACATTTTATACAAATCACGTTAATATTTGATGAACAACTTGAAATTATATTTAAGATCATGTAATTTTATTTCAAAAGTTCTCCAATAAGTGTAAATTGGAGGGATGATTTTTTTCCTCTTCCACGGCAAATGAAGTATTATTGAAAACAGTTTTTTGGGTAGAGTATAAACGTATTTTTATATATTTTTTTCGTTGAAAACTAACGTGAAACGTTGTAATATTTTCCATTTTTTGAACATATTTCATTACCAAGTCACATAAAATAGTCATTTGAAATTCCGGATCTACATTAATAATATCCTGTATTTATTTCGAAAATATTTGTTAATGTATTAATGTTATTTTAAATTATAATGGTCTGTAAATAATGATTAACACAAACATAAGTAATATATATTTGGTGGATACAGGTTATAATAAAGACCTATCTACATTCAGACAGAAAATTCTGTGCATCAAACTGTTTAGAATATATTAAGGAATTACAACTATGCCTGAAAAAATCACTACCAAATTTGCATTTTCAATGAAAACCGATTTACATTTCTTACAGAAATTTACCTAAAATATGTTCAGTTGTATGAATAGAATCACTTGTATGAATAGCAGACACATTTTTAATACATCTGTATATTTATTTATATATATATGTATATATATATATATATATATATATATATATATATATATATATATATATATATGTGTGTAACAAAACCGTGTCTATTGTTCATACATATGATTTCGTGCATTAAACTACATTAGATCAACCTGCCATAAGGAAAAAATCTCAAAAATCACGGTCAAAAATGCGATTACGATGAAAAAAATACATTGTTTCTCACACACACACACTCAATGCAAATATGCTCTCGTATTGAAAGTGTGGATACTTATATATTTATCTACATTTTGAAGACATGCATTATTCCCATAAAAATATTCTTGCACATTAATCTGTATAACTTTCAAAGTACATTTCGGAACTTAACACTTGCCACCATGCATATAAAATTAAATAATAAGATTTTAACTGAATCATGCCTGAGTTGCTAAATTTTCTATTTTTTTATTATACTATTTATCATTTAATTATATTTAGAAGGGAGCACAGATAAATCATTCATAAATTACACTGCAATAAGATCATTGGCTTAATTAGGTATGTCGTCGCGTATAGCCACTAGACGACTCACACGGCGAATCGCCACAACGTACTCGCAATTCCAAATGGCTATCTATAGTCTTAGTAGTCATATCTATAGTCTTAGATCAGATCGTTCTGCTGCTGTCACTAAGCGTCTATTCAAATTCAAAGGTTAGTTTTCATTCGAGCTATGAAATTTTACAAAATAGTTTTGAAATTAATTTATCTTCAAACTATGGTTAAAAAATATTTATTCATTGGATTAAAGTGTAAAGTTTTCTTAAAGATATTTAAAATTATTATTGTACAAAGTTCAGGAGTTGCTAAAACGTATATTACATATATACTTTAAAATATATATATATATATATAGAAACATAGCAACCTGAAATTTTGTATGGTAATAAAACATATTAACCCGCATTTTAACAGCTAACACTAAACAATTTTGGAAGCGAAATTAAATAATCGAAGAATTTTATTTAATTCCATCTGTCGTAGAGGGTATCGTTTGAAAGAGCTAGGTCTCAAAGTACATTATTAGTAATATGAGGTAGCACATCATCAGAGATATACTGAAAAATATGCCACACCCTTATTTCAGAAACCATCCAACTTAAAATTATGAAATAATATGTTTTTAGAAACGTATGTAAAGCATATTGGAAAACTACAGCCATTATTCGTATAATTCTATAAATGTGCACCATGTTTTAACGCCTATAAATGACATAATAGCCAATATATTTAGGAGTACATTGTAAAAATAATATTTGTATATAGTTTATTTGAAATATTATTTATGTGTGTTATTCACAGGAAATAAAAATATAAGTATTAGACAAGAAAATAAAATGCTACAAAATTGTATATGAAATTAAGGATAATAATATTGAGTCATTTTGGCCAAAAATATATGTATTAAATGAATAGAAAAAGACAAATCCAATATTTATAAAAGTGGAATTAACCTAGCTTGAATATGTAGAAGGCGTGAGAACTAAAGATAGAATAAGACACATGAGTGTATGAAAATGGGTGAATTAAAAGACATCTGTGTAAAAAGAGACCGGTACAATGTTTCATATCTATCGTGTATCTTGTCCAGATAGAAGATGGCGTTTGTTTTATTATATTGATCAGAAAATTGTACACAACGACTAGAAAAATGATAAAAGCCTAATATTTCATTTTTTCAATGAGGGAATTCGTGTTTATATCTTAAGAATTCTCAAGTTATAGTACTTTCTGAAGAATAAGGTACAAAATCGATGTTTTATGTTTAAAATATAAATCTTCTTTAAAATTTCCGTCTCTAACTATTACGACTCGAAGTAATATCTATAAGAAATCCATTTTCCAAATATGTATTAAAAATATATTTTTTTAAATGATTCTGCTTTCGAACCTGACATGCGATTAAAAAAATCTACCTCTTCTGGTAAGAAAATTATTATTATTTAATACTTATTATGTTGGAAAATATAATACAACTAAATGGGCTCTAATACAACTAAATAAGCATCAGCAGTATTTATGTAATTTGTTACAATCCATTGGGCATTGACGACGGAGGATGCCTCGGTCCCAAAACTCAGCGAATTAGCCATTCAAGAAATTGGTAAGAGTATTTTTAAAATGATCGCAATAAGATAATCAGTTCCTGTGTAAATAGTACCTAAGGATGCAGAGTAGGAAATAATCAGAGATCGTAAGTGCTGGAGAGCACACCAGATACAGAATCGTAGCCCAACCCACTTCTTTCAATTATTGAGTGGTGGTGGATACACCAGCCGGTGCTGGATGTATACAAATGTATATATATATATATATATATATATATATATATATATATATATATATATCTCTTTTCTTCATCATTATATGCTTCAGTTACAATGCGCATGACCTGATATATTAGGAACTTTTCAACTGATTGAAGGTAATGAACTAATAGCTGAATATACCTTTCTTTATATACAATCCAGTTTCCGTCGCCAATCACAAGGTAATTCAGAAAATCTTTGCAACCGGTTTGGAAGGGTCAATCCGGTCGAAGAAATTCATTGAGTTATCCATCTTGCTAATACTCGCCCACAGCTGAACACCCGAAGCCCCTTCTCTACGGCCCCGTGAGTATGGTCAAGTGCTTGGGCTCGTTTATCCAAACGTAAGCAGCTGCAGTTCGTCAAGCGAAATAAAAGGGTATATTTATTGAAAATCGAAGTTTTATTTATTAACTAACCGAATGTGTCTGAATAATCCCAAATATATATTTAAATGCGAATAAAGTAAATTATGTAATGCAAATAATTCTTTTATGACTCACATTTTATTTGCAGAATTTTTGTGAATTAATAACATTTTTTTTCTACCGAATTCATTTGCTTTTATAATATGAACATTTTTTAACGAACAAACATAATACAACGAGATTTTGCGGAATAATCTCAAATATATATTTAAATGCGAATGAAGTAAATTATATAATGCAAATAATTCTTTTATGACTCACATTTTATTTGCAAAATGTTTATGGGTTAATAATAATTTTTCTCTACCGAATTCATTTGCTTTTACACATATTACACGAATTTATTGCTATATAAGCATCTTTTCAGGTTGAAAATTATATATATGTATATATATATATATATATATATATATATATATATATATATATATATATATCTAAATTATTAATAAAACACCATAATTATCATATATAATGTATGATATTTTCTATAATATCTACCCTCTTTTTATATACGCACGAATTCACGGATTTCCAAGGATTTCTTATCATAAAGGCAGTAGAGAAAAATACGAATAAGTTCAATAAACTGGCGCGTTCAATACCGGAGAGCCTTGAATATTTATAGTGCACATTGACATTCGCCTGTCAAATTTTATGCGAGATGACAAAATACACAAAGTTCGCTAAGATTTTGTAAAGCTTATCGTGAAAAATGTTATAATGTCATAGCGTCAAATTTTCTTTATAATACAATTTATCAGGAGATTTACGAAAAAGGAATTGAATGACATTGCTCACTTTTCAAATTGCTATTTGCTTACTTTAACCAATACTTAGCCTTTACTAGGTTTTTTCTTAGTCATTGAAAAAATGGGGTTTTATAGTAAATATATTTCTTTCTTAAGTTGTTAAGCATAATTGTGTTCACATTGTGTTATATTTTATTTTATATTTAAAAATAATAATGTTCAAGTTCTTTTTGTGATAAAATATATAATTTTATTATTGTAATACATAAAATCATTTCTTATAAATCGCAAAAGAAATTCGGAAGAAGAGTATTCAAATATTACATAGAAATTGTTTTAATACATGTGTAAGTATCAGTAGAACTTGCTTGAATCATCTAATTGGAACCACTTTCTGTTGAAATGATAAACTATTTTGCAATTCCAGAAATACGAGGAATAAAATGAAATACCCTAAATATATAAACGACGAAAGTACATTTTTCATAGGCATCTTGATTATATCAAAGTACGTATTAGGGCAAAGACATTTTCTTTGATACAATAACTTTAAATTTACACAGACTTATAATTCTTGGTTGGCCACTAACATTCATTACTTGTCTACTGGCTTTACGGTAAGATTACAACTTAGGTAAAATGTGACGTAATTATATGAAATCGTTCATTATTTTGTCTACATTGTTTCTTGTGAAATTGTCCCTTTTATTTTTAGGGATGCCGGAAAAGAATGAGAAATTGATCAATTTAGTATTTTTCTATTTATAAATTGTTCTATATAGCTACGGTACGTTAATAAGTTAGTTCTTGAAGAAGTTTTTCTGTAATGCATTTAAAAGAAGAGAGAAGTTTCAAAGTTGCTGCTGTGGAATTAAGGTATATATGAGAAAATTTTCAATGTTAAAATGAAAATTGTTGTAAGTGTACATAATGGCATCGTCAATGAATATTAAAAAAGGAACTTCTTTTCTTAAGTACTCTACACATTTATATTTTATTTTTATTTAATAAACGTAGGTTCATGAACTTCTAGTAAAAAAAAAAGAAATAATATTCTTTATACATAAATTACCTCATAAGCAGATTGCTTTTTTTATCATAATAAAAATAATTTTATTCTAAATACTTTTTATTCTATGAGTGATTTTAGATTTTGAAGCGAGAAGACAATACTATTACCTACTATCTCATTTCTTTTCAAACATAGCTATTTTCAAACACGTGATCTATTAACATAATTTATGACTAAAAAACCTATCATGATTTTTTTTCTCAAAATATAAACAAGATTACGTAGAAGAGTACAAATTGCGGTTTTTTAAAGAAAGATGTTAAAAATGGTTAAATTTTTTTCTGAGTGAAAAGTAGATAAGTAAAAAATTATCACTTAATACGCTTTGTGAGCAAATACAATACTCCCTTATGAAATTATTTTGCTCCAATTAATTTTTAAAGACTTTTCTTAATCAAGAATGAGTATCTTAACAACATCAAATTGCTAAAAAATATGCACCTAAGAACATTGCGTTATTATTACATTAGATGATACCTATCTCTTCATACAAAAAATTTCCAACATTTTATTTCAACGAAAAACATATTTTGGGCATAAATAATGAAACTTAGTTAATCCCATGTCGGCTATTTTCTCGAACAGCTGTATTAGTAATATTGTTGAAACTTGATCTCCGATTTCCGATCTTAACTGTAGCAAAATGAAATACGGAATGCTTTCGATGCTGGTTATGGTTTTCTTTTAAATTTCGGTTTTCTAATTTATATCACAGAAATCTTAAAAACAGAACTATTGTAAATACGTTAAATTCTCTAATATTTCCACTACTTCTCTCACTACTGAACAAACAAGCCGATCACATCTTTTAACAAAAACTTGTTATTTTGTAAATATTTTAATAAGTCAAATTTAAGATATTTTTGAAAAAAGTATGTTAGCATTATAATAAAACTGCTTTGCATCTTCATTGAATTTCAACTTTCAATGTTTATTTATTTATTTATCTACTTTAATGTATCTAATTGATACACATGGCAGACTTATTGCTATGTGAGCAATCTCTTACAGCCAACCATAACACTCGTCCAGCTCCGCTCGACGAACGGCCGGGAATCGAACCCGGGTCTCCGCGGTGCGCCGCGTCGTCACAGGCCGTATGCCTTATGATCAACCCAACACACCACGGCGACGACTACGACAATGTTAATGGTAAGGTAATTTTAATGAGTTATAATAATACGGTTGTTTTTCCAAATTAACATAAAGTAGGAAGCCATTATTACATAAGCAACGTGAGTTTATTTTTTTGTAAGCTGAATTACATCGTCATAATTCATATTAATCGTACATACTTTTTTGTTTGTCTGTTTTCAAGTGTAAATAGGCTATTTTTTTAAATAATAATAAACCAATCTGCCCATGTTTTTAAGTATTTTATGTGTATTTAATTTACTTTTGCCTTACCTTATTCCAAATTCTTTAGCTGAGTGTGGGTCACGTAGTTATAATCCATTTCGAATTTATTAGTACAATTTAGAAAAAAAACAATATAGTAGAATTCACTTATAATGACATCAAATAGTAATGACAATTAGGTCAGTCAAAGCAGATGTCATAAAGCGTGATTCTTAAAGATAAACAAATTTTGTTTTATTATTTCGTTTCATAGACAAATTATATTTAATCCTATTTTTAATTAAAAAATCGATGAATCTAATGTCAAATGTCGAATATCTTAATATAATATTGAAATATTAAATCTACCAACGAAGCAATGTTGCATAAAAAGAAGTTCCGTAGACCATAACAGGAAATCGAGCAATATAATACTCGCTAAATAAATATCTTACTATGTTCTTAAAAATATTATGTAGTTACTAATTCTTTCGTTATTAGTTTAATATTAAATACCATGATATAATCACGTTACCAATTGTAACTATGTAACGAAATGCCGTTATTGATTTCAGCTAGGATTTTTGAAGTAAACAGGGCACTGAGTTTGCCGTGTCTCCATAAATCTAGTCCGAGGGTCTTTCAAAAGCTTTTCACTTCTAACTTAATCAATGTGTCAAATTCAGAGCACGTGTGAAAATAAAATTCTATTTCCGGATATACGGTAACTGAAATCAAATGTACATTTTCTTTTAGGATTGGCATTTTAGAACATTGACGAAGGATGACAGGTACTTTAGCCATTTAAGCAATAACCTCTAACCATAAACACTTCGATGTGTACGTGAGCTTTAGTTAGTCGATAGAGTAGAGTAACCCTAAGAATTGTTGCATACTTGAAATTAAGTTTGTACATTATGATTCTTTGCGCCTGTTAGAACGGAAGAAAATATAATCAGCAATATTTTTGTGCAATTTTACAAAAACTCACATCTTTGAGGAGGCACGGTTCTAAATAAAAACTCTTAATGTTTCTAAATGGGTTTACCGATGGAATCTGATAGTTGTATATACAATTAACGTAGAGTGGATTTACATTACAGGTATCTAATATTTTCATAATCGATAAGTGCCAGCGTGAATAAAACCTGTATCGTCGTAATACGAATGTATGCTAGCACTACAAAAAGTAAATAATTATTTTTTACGTTGTATTATGTCCGTAATGCAGAAGCCGCTTGCAATTAACTTGAAATGAAACAAATTTGCTTATACTCTGTGGGGCGTAATAGATTGGTCTAAAGTAACCTTTTTATAAACGATTAGAGTACAAAAATGCGAGTTGAACGAGTAACAATGACACCTAAGTGATAGTTACATACACCAATGAAAGCGTATTATGACGTACACGATTGAAGAAACAACGTAGCAACAAAATTACCATCGCGCTATTACCGAAAGCGTATTTGCATTTTTGTATATACGGATAAGTACTTCGCTGAGAGCGCGCCATTTGCATGTATAGATGAGGTTTGTTTGAGGACAGTTTCACATTTTATTATTCGATCCTCTCTGCGTCGGTTAAATTATTCGATTTCGCGTAACATCTATTTAAGATATAGAAGTCACATTTGTGACAAGCAACACAGATTTTCTTTCCGACGTTCGATAGTTACGAATATTTCGTTTTGGATGTTCGATAGTTACGAATCTTGTTTTGGATGATTGACAGTTTCGTTGACTATGCCTCCTATCATGTGAATCTCTCATCGGCTTTCATGTCGATGTTGTGTTTTCGACTACCAGAAAATGTTGATCGCATGACTAATGATACATACTGGCTAATGATGAGTCTTGACAAAGATTGTTTCTCTCTTATACTTTTACGTTTCTTCTCTTCGTATGTTGAGAGTAGAAAGCAATACATATGAGTAGATAATTTTTATCTTAATCGTATGTTATGCGATCAGAACTCATCTAGGGACGACGTGCCTTTATGGTTCATTATTCTAGTAAATAATATAGGTTCTGTGGTTAAACTACGAGATATACGATGCTATTCTCGAGTGGCGCTATTCTCGAGTAGCATCGACATGTACGCTGCTATTCTCGAGTGGCGCGTTACGAGCGGTCCGCGGCTTAACTCAAGCACATATACTGTTATGAAGTACAGTCGAGTGTGCTCCTCTTGAGTAAGAATACATTATTGACTATTGGTTATTGAGCGGCCCTTATGCCGACGTATTGGTGTAAGTGATCTAGGGGTTCAATTCAATTCGCGGTGGAATTTACGCAGTCATTCAACGGATGTAGCGAAAACGTCATTCAGAAGGCTTGGATTTGTGATGCCTAATGCCAGGGACTTTTAATGTGTTTCATCAATTATCCTATTATATATGACTTTAGTAGGATGCAAGTTAGAATCTGGCTCTATTATCTGGAGCCTAGACGAGACTAAGTATAGCCTAATTATAATTAAACCTGTCCAAAAAACGTTCCTTCAATATTTGTGCATGAAAAGATATAGTTATTTTCCTATTCTGTTTCCTACCAATTTTCTATTGGATATGCTATACTAACATTAAATGCAGCACAGAAGAGAAGTTTTTTGAATACATTTTTTTTCTGATTGTTAAATGGAAAGATTTTATGCTCTAATTTATTAGGAAAACTCTCCCTTTTTGTACCTCACAACAACTCGCGTAAAAGATACCACTTAGTGGTATCTTTTTACTACATCGGCATCTCGAACAGAATTATGTCGAAATTCCTCACTTTTATATAGTATACAATTGCTCAACAGCCTGATACCAATTTCACCAGAGTGAGAAGTGTCTGTAATGAGTGAGAGTGAACTTGTTGAAATTTGTGAACGTTATATGTTTTAATGTTAAAGAATATATGTAAAAGTTATTGAAACTCAGATTTATAGACTTGATTGTTTTCATAACTGTGTGTAAATAAATAAATTAATTAAAATAAACAATTCTGAAGACTTCGTATCGGATTAAATATTGCGTAAAAAACGTCCAAAAATAAAAGGTATTAACTCTCATTTTTTTGCTCAATGTTTTTAGTAAACCATATAAATATTTTACTTATTTATTTTCTGCAAATGTTTAAAGCATATAATAATAGTGAATTATTGTATTTATAATATTGTTTGAATTATGGTCGAAAAACAGAGATACTTCCAATTTATTTAAGCGTTCGTACGCAGAGTTTGTAATTCTTACTAATGGGATATATTCTGATTCGAATATTTTTTGCACATTTTTTAATTTATCGTTTAAAGTGCGAGACAAAAATAAGAATTTTGAAGAATTTCAGTAAAGATTCGAAGTATGGAAGTTCGTGTGCGAGTTCGAGTGCGCATGCGCGCACGCGTGCGCGTGTGCGTTTGCGTATGCCTGTACGTGTGCGTGTGCATTTGTGTGTATGTGTGTATGTGTGTATGTGTGTGTATGAGACACTGGTCATAGATTATCGCAAATTTAACAACGAAATTAAGTAACAAACAAATACACGAATTTTCAACTTCTGAATATCAATTTCCACTATCTATTTGAAAATACAGTGCTATATTTCTTTAATTAACAATGCAAAAACTTACCTTCGAATAAATTTATTTTACCGCACCAGTTATCAGACGACTATACATTCTATTTAACTACATAAACAAAAATGGAAACCTTTACCTAAAATAATGTTCAGGATGATTGATATGCCAAAAAGCAAAGTCAGCGCAACTACTTGCTAAAAGCAAATTACTTTTAAATTACGGTAAGTTGTAAATAAATATTTCCTTTGAATACTTAAAATTTTAAACGCGTCTTCTGAAAAAATCTTGTTTGAAATGCATGGTACAGGAAAAAAAACGATTTGACTAATTTACTCCAACAGTATTTTTTATTAAGCCAATACTCTATAAAAACAAAAAAACTTTAAAAAGTATTTTTTTATTGTTTTTTACGTAAAAATATTTACTTTTTTTGGTTATCATTTTTGAACCTGTTTATTAGCATAAAATTATTATTCTTTCTCACAATTTATTTCCTACTCTTTAAATATGTTAAAAATATTTTCAAAAATAAATACTTTTGGTTTTAATTTCATCTTGATATTTTTAAGGTCACAATTTTGTGCCTTCCGAAACAGATCCCCTGTCAATGAATTATTATATCCCCTTCATATTTAGACTAAAATATTTGTATATGTTTATTTAATGGCGAAATAATAATAAAAATAATAATACATTTATAATACAAATGCAAATTATTTAAAAGAATTATTAGAAATAAATTATGAAAAATACACAAATGAAAGCGAAAGTGTAACGATGAGTTGTATTTCTAATATACCCATAAATATTACAATCATAAAGTATAGTAGTAACACGCAGAA
This sequence comes from Druceiella hillmani, assembly GCA_039881145.1. NCBI lineage: Eukaryota > Metazoa > Arthropoda > Insecta > Lepidoptera > Hepialidae > Druceiella > Druceiella hillmani. The sequence goes on from JAYKKI010000015.1 coordinate 27,015,853, forward strand.
AATAATATTGTCTGTAAATACTAACTTCTAGCTACCAAGATAATAAAACCTATTCACTTTTATTCGGAAAGTGAGGAAGAAAACTTTACTCTTTTAACAAAAATACGTTCAAACGAAAAAAGAACTTTATCGCAGAAGTAAACCCATGCTCGTACAGTTTTCCCGACAACGTTTCATACGACGGTTTATATGAATGATTGCATATTTCTCCGTCAAATATCTATCTCGAATTTATGTGATGTTGCTTCATGCAGGGCTGTTTTTCCGAATGAAATAGTTGTTTAGACCTTTGTAGTATAATTGTATCTTGGCACTCCTTACGTTAAGTGACTCTTCTTCTATGATTGAATGTGGAACTGTTAACGTTGTAGCTTCAACGACGTTATTCTGTTTTCTCGGCTTTCGTTTCTTTAATATATGAAAAATGTTATCTTAAATATTATTATAGTAGTGAAATTTACCTTCTCCCTGACATAGTTTCATAAAGGGAAGATGTATTTTTAATATATGTATAATCATCCATTGAAACGCATATGTTTTACCAATTTTCTATTTGATATATGTATTATTTATCCATTGTATATATATATATATATATATATATATATATATCTATATATATATATATATAGATATATATATATATATATTCTTCTAATAAACCAATTGTTTATTTTTTATTTTAAATTTAGCAAATTTAGATATGGAGGGTGTACAAGTCTTTCGTGGAATTTTGTACTCATCCTTTCATTTGACACTGCACAATAAAGTAAATTTACCTACAAAACTCAGAAAATTCTTAAACAAATATTTTTCATCTTCTTACCGTTGTTTAATTGTGGATCGATAAGCTCCATTAACTACGTCAAATTTTAACTACACCAAACAGGTAAGTGACCTGGTTCTGTTTTTTTTTTCAAAAAAAAGTTCACTTCCGGTTTTTTTGTTATTGCTAGAAGTTAGTTCTTTCTACTGCATTGCATCTGCGATGTACTTACTTTATCCAATAGGCAGTGACAATGAGATATGTGAGTATTGATTAAACACGTTACGATAAATTGGCCTAGTTATTACAAAGGGTGAAAATATAAAGCAAAGAAACTGTTCGTTTATGATATTCTTTTTATATATAATAGATAAGAAAAAAAAAATGTTAATACTATTCAATTTCTTCTTTTTTTCTTTAGACATTTTATTAGATGTATTTTTGAATTATATTTAGAGGTATAAGCACTGGTTCACTTCGTCACTAATTTTTAATGAAATTCACTTACTAGTTTCTTTTTACTGACAAAACACACACATATATATAATAGGATTGAGTAGTCGAACGGAAAAAACGAAACTATTTCGTGCTATTCGTCTGTTACTCCGTATTATGCCATTTTATTTTTAAAACTGATTATTATGAAACTTTACACGAAAATGTGAATTAATTAAGGTAAATGTAATCATATAAATAGAAATCATATAAAAAGTAATAAAGAAAAAATGCAAGATGCTGCCGTCGTCTTGATTAAATTAACTTTATTTACATATATATTTTTTATTTATTTCTGGTTTAAATACTTACTTGTGAAATTTTACATTTAAATTTTTAGGCCCTAAGCCACGATATAAAAGGAGTTATCTAACTTTGTTATAGCGATTTCATTAAACGCAATATTATTCATATATGTAATATGCAAACTAAACGCTTTCTCATTCATTGCACGCCAACTTAATACAAGTATCTGTTATGTATGAGCCGAGCACTATTTTATTGTAGACAAATAGTTTATACGTATTTACATATTCATACCATTGTCCATCACGGTGAGGATAAGCGGCGAAAATCGGATATTATTTTGAACATTTGTATTGGTACATCGTCTTTTAATCTGACGAGGACTTTTCTCCTTCAGAACACCGTTTAACAGTATCCTCTAGACTGGATTACACTGATGCGAACATCATAATGCCCACTAATTTCATATACAACATTGTATACCCTAATGTCTCTCTCCAAGATACGCAGACTTCCCACAAGCATCACGCATCAATTCAGCTCTTTATCATACGATTGTCAACGTGCATTATCAATTCACATACCAACACATATCTCATGTGTAAGTATTTAAACCAGAAATAAATCATCATATATATTAATACGCTAAGGTTAAGATGTTACTCTCCTTTTTTAAAAAAAACCTCACAACTAATCCACATAAATTATATATCATTTTATAGATAATTGCTTGCTCTACCGGCATCCACAACTAAAAAAATTATTTTTGCTATTGTTTTTGAAAAATAAATGAATAATAAAATTATATATACAAAACAGCAATGCTGCCATCTAACGGCTCAACGTCAATATGATTGACGGTCGGTAAAATTTTTGTTTAATTTCAAATCCACTCACGTATAAATAAAGTGGCGCTTTAGCTCAATGCTTTTGATACTTGCGCCTCTATATGTCAATTTTAGTAAAATATTTGTTTGATCTGTCATCTGAGCTTCATAATGGAATAAATAATGCGAAGACTTCGCACGAGTCACGCTAGTAGAATATAATAGCATAATTTAACCGCATTTATTACAGGTGTAAACCTGAAGCTTTTGCCAAACAGTCTAACATGCAGAAGAAAATTTCATCCGACCCACGAAATGTACTCAGTACTTTCGTACACAGAATGAGAAATAACATGAAATGGACACGATCCGTCGCCTTTTGTGAAAACTCCGTTTCATCTTCGATAAATTACTCCACAGTGGGTACATTATTTTTTAATTATACTTAGCATATTACCTAACAATAAATTGATATCGCAGCTATAATACATCATATAATGAATGTAAGAATTGTCAATATGCAGTATTATTAAAAAAACATTAGCCAATTTTTAAATCTGCACGCGTACTGAGTGCATTTAAAATTAGGAATGAGTAAATAAATTGTTTATTTATTTATTTAATATTTTTTTATTTTTACCCACGTTTTTAGTTTAAATTGTACATATGTTGTGTATGAATGTATTAAAAACTTTTGATTAAATATTCACCTACATCCAGACGTCGGAATTATTTGAAGAAATATGGGGTAGTTGGTATGAAAATGTAAGTCGACCCTATGCTTCTTCTACATTACAGTTAGTTCTTGTCAATCTCTTTATTTTTTTCTTAGTTAAAAAAATTAAATTAAGTGAAAAACCTTATTGTGAAACACCTTTTCGCTCTTGACCGAAGGTCTTAACATTTAAAGATAATTTTTTCGTTGTTTAGTTCATATTGATATGTTTTTTTAAACTGTAATTTTATGACGATACATTTATAGAGCTATAGAAACTTACTACGTATTTATGAAACTTTATATATATATATATATATATATATATATATATATATATATATATATATATATATATATATATATACTGACATAAACTTTTTCTTTACTTATAGACAATTACCATATATCTGCAATATTTCTTTATTGGTTAAAACTTTATTTATACCAAATTTAAAGATTTTAACTCTTTAGAAAGTTATGCTTTGTGAGTAAATGAGTGTGGTATAAGCTACAAAATGATGATTTTCATATAAAATATGTTAGAAAATGCAATAGACACATAGTTAATATTTGTAATTCCTTATTTTCAGATATTTCTCTCCTGAAAAATCTACGTCATGCATTTGAAGGAACTAAATTACGACGGTGCTTACTGTCTATCGTCGGCAATGTGATTAACCTTTTTTTTGAACGTGATTTGTTCAGCCCTTGCATCTACCATCTGGCTTTTGGTCTATTGTCTCATGCTCTTTGGTTTATTTCATTCTATCAAGTACTTTTAAAATTTTCTTTTGATTAAGGTAAAAATCTACCTTTTTCAAACACTTATCTTGACGAAAAATACATAATAACATATCTTTTAAAAAACCGACTTCAAAAAAAGGAGATACTAAGAAATAAAAAAAAATAAACTCAAACCGCAATATATAAGTCACTTATTTTTTAATTCGGTGCCAGCACTGCCGATCAACTTAAACAAATTAATAATTTATTTTAAATTATAATATAAATTTAAAACTTTAACCTCTAATGTATTCACGATACGATAGAGATTAATAAAGGGCGTATTTATAATATCAAATTTTACATTTGTTTAAATTGATCGGCGGTGCTGGTATCGACTTCAAAAATAAGTAAGTTAGATATTTATCAAGAATAATTGGGTACCTATGTTGAGCTAATTATTTGTTACTTTTTTGAGCCTCCCTTGTTGAAGTAGGTTTTTAAAAGGTACTTTATTTTAAAATTTTTAGTGGCTAATAATATTAATCATTACACTGCAACTAACATTAAATTAGTTTCTTTCTTAAAATATTGCATAATTAGTAAAATTCACGGGCAAAATAGTATATAAATAATTTCCTTTTTGTCTAAAATTAGTTATCAACAAAATATAGAAATGAAGCGACAGTAGCAGCCGCCAGTGGTTAGCTGTTAGCCGTTGAAGAATTCCGATCTCCATGTTCGAAATTCAATATCAGATTTCGCAAAATAATAACCAAAGTAACAACTGACCAGTAGCAACTACATTTAATCACGATAGATTTACAACTATCCGTTAAGGAGTTGCATTATTCATCTTTAGAACTCATCATCAAACCCTAACCTGGTAAATGGTGCAGCTATTTTATGAAGTAAAAACTACCAGTAGCAAACATCATGAATTACGTTTGATTTACTGTTATCCGATAAGGAGTTCCATTGTTCATCTCAAACACATCACCGAACTCTGATATGGTCGATGTTGTTGTTATTTTACAATGTAATAACTACCAGTAGTAAATATTTTGAATCACGTTGAACTCACTACCATCCGTAAATTAGTTTCATTATTTAACTCAAGAACTCATTATAAATTCCTGACCTGGTCGACGGTGTTGATATATTGCAAAGTAACAACTACTAGTAGCAAATATCTTTAATCGCGGTTGATTTACTAACATACAATAAGGAGTTCCTTATCTCAAAAACTTATCATCAGACCCTGACCTAGTAAGCGGTATAGTTAATTCACAAAATAATAACTAACCGTAGTAAATATCTTGAATCATAGATGATTTACAGCCATTCGTTAAAGAGTTCCATCATACATTTCTGAACCTCATCATCAGATTAACATCATATTTTTATGGGATCATCTCTAAAGTATCCATCCTCTTTCTAATAAAAAAAAGAATCATCGAAATCAGTCCACTCAGTAATGAATTATCGGTGAACATACAAAAAAAACTTCCGACCAATCGAGAACCCCGCCTTTGTTTTGAAATTGGTTAAAAATAAAACTTTTAAAAAAATTCAAATAGTTTCAAATAACCAGTGAATAAGAAATGCTCTGATAATAATAAAATAATGAAAATGCAAGAATTCGAAACTAAATTTTGCAGTACCCATACAATATCTTTTCCGAAAATAAATTAATTTTCCAATACTGCTACTGGATATTTGTTGTCGATAGATTCAACCGTTATTAATTAAAAACTAGGAAAATGCAGCCTATTTTATGCCATTGGTATTAATTTTTATAAACCCCAACTACTAGGGATGATATACGCTTGGCTACGGGCAATACACAAGTCACTGTCCTTGTGCTTCTTAATTTCAGCAGTGCGTTCAACTCTGTTCACTTCGATATTCTTCTTGCACGCTTGAAATATCTAAATATATCCCAACATTCACTTGAATGATTTAGTTCATATCTCCATGGACGCAGGCAATGTGTTAAGTGGTCAGATAAGTATTCTGAGTGGACTGATCTTACAGCTGGTGTATCTCAAGGTGAAGGTCTATCTACTCTCCTTTTCTCTGTATTTATTGATGTTGTTGTTAAGAATATTTCTAACAATTATCATCTCTATGCTGATGACCTACAAATCTATGCGCACTCGAACCTCCATTCCTTATCAAAAATCATCCTTAATCGAGATCTCGCTTCAATTGGACAGTGGGCTCATGAAATAGGAAAAATCCTTCACTGTCCAAGCAGCAAAAATTTGGAATTACCTGGGTCTTGACATCAGGAAAATCACGTCTCTAAATATTTTCGAAGATCGAGTGAAAAAGTCTTGCCTCTCCTGAAACCTTTTCCTTTGTGTCCTTGACCTTTCCTGCCTTTCCCGTCCTAAATCATGTCAATAGTTTTTTTTTACTTATTTTTTTTTGTCTAATGTGCTATAAATCATTTTCGTTTTAAAACCTCTTATAGTCTACCAACTAAATTTCAACACAAATTATTATAGTCGACTGGAAGGGATTGCTCATGTAGCAATAAGTCCGCCATATGTACTATGCTTAAAAGATTATAAATAAATAAATAAATTGGTTGGCATAAGCATTCAAAGAACACTTCTCTCTGTCACGGTCGTTCACAATATATTCGTAAATGATCAAAAACATCTGTTCCAAAATAGCTACAAAATTCCCAGCTTAGTTTTCAAAAACAATATTATAATGATTAAAAAATACTAAAACTGTTGCCATCCAAGTTTTTCAATGTTTTTAATGTTCATCTCTTATTATTTTTTTCCAAAACATTTATCTACAATTTGTGATGAGAGTTTTTACTAATGTAATAAATACTAATTTGTCGGAATTTTAAGAACTTTTTTTTTCATTTAATTCACTAACAATAATAAAAAACAACACTAAGATTAATTCGCTGGACTCACGCTAAAGGAACATTAATTTCGGAAATAAAACGACATTTCAAAAGAAATACGAAAGTAAGCTTAGCAGTTGCTTACGACGAGATCCGGAAAACGACTACGCGTTGAAAAACTACACAATTCGTATTTACTTCCACGAATTATTAATTCGATTTAATCGTCGGATATTAGAAAATGTGTTTAATATAAAAAAGGATCTGTAATACAAAAAGGATGACTGTAGGTCTACATTTTTAAGATATTTTTGAAACTATTGTTTATTTTCCCTTTTTGTTCACGAATTGCCACGTTTTACCATAAGTTTTTTTAGCCTTTTATTGACGGCGATTAGTCTTAGTAGTTTATGACTTTACATCACTAATAGTAATACGAATAATAGAAATTCCAATTTATCAACCCACTTAGATGCTAAACCTGCATGAATTTTGTGAACTCAAAAAACGCAATTAAAATTATGAACAATATTTCAGTTTTGTTTCAAAATATATGAAAAATAAGATTCAATAAATTATTCAACATTATTTTTAATTCACATCACGGGTAGAGTACCCATTGCTCTTATGAGTCTCTCATTAATGCGGACTAACCTCTGTAACAGATCTTATCGTTCTTTTTTTCGTTTTACCGATGTACCAACATAGTGACTGAATAACTAGTATATTATCAATCCTATTTGCTTTTTTTTATAACAGATCCGTCTTTGCCTTCCGAACATTTAGTTACAGAAAAAAAAGTAAAAGTATTCTCCGTCGCTAATAACTATTGTAATTTATTTCGCTGAATTTGCCGGAGTGTCCTCGGAACGGATGAACTGTCGAAGGTGCAATAAATAATTTGGCTTTATAACCTCAAGTGATCAAGGGATTATGTACCAATTGATTAATAATAAGAACTGTTCGTTTTAAGATGCTTATACAGAATTTGTCGAAAAATGCATCTGTTGAAAAAGGCTGGTTCATATATTAAAAATCGTGCAGTTCTGTTTATTGATTTCACCATAAGTTTTCTAATGATAATGAATGATAAACTTTAAATTATAAAACCGGTTACTAAGATTGACAGTCTTTTTCAAGAAATATGAAAAGTTATGAAAACAGCAAGGCATGTCAAAAAAAATCATGATTAAAAAAACTGATATATTAAAAGGAAGCACTATCCACAAGTCTTCCTTCTCTATTCACTAATCTGAAATTGAGTTTAAAAAAAAGGGCGGTTCCTGACCTTAATTAAACGTTTCTCCTATTTATATGATATATTAGATAATCACATTGCTCACGTCAAAAAACTCACTCTCGTTTTGTTTATTACTAGCTGTGTCTACTAATTTTTTCGCTTGTAATAAGAAAAAAAATGTTTTTGTCTTATATATTTCTCCTGGGTATATACTATTACCATACCAAATTTCATCAAAATTCGTCTAGTAGATTTTGTGTGATATCCACTCAAATTAACACACAGATGAACAGACAAAAATTCTGAAAAAGTTTTTCTGGATTCCATTATCCTTCTATATGCTAAATGAACAGACCCAGAAACATATTTCACAATAAATTGTTAATAATATTTATGATAATATTTACTAGACACTGCTAAAACCTTTAAATGAAAACAATATAATAAAAAACTCAAGTCGAATATATTGATGCTGAAAAAGAAAATTTTGCTGAAAAAAGAAATTATTATGTGTATTTTTAGATTTAATTTATTTCGCACAGTTTTAAATAATATGTTTCACTTATAATTCCATAATAGAGGAGTTTTTCTAAACGAACCTAGATTTCCAAAGGCAGACTTTTTACATAAAGATATTATTAAAAAAATAAAATTAGTGGTTAAATCTTTCCTACTTCTTTTCTTAAATTTTCTTTGAAAAATGACAAAAAATTTAGAAAAGTACGTAAAAACCAGGACCTGACGTTAGACTACATGACGTTATGGAATAGCTTGTGTAGTTGTTGATATGTTTGGCTCTTTTTTTTAATTAATAACATACTACATAAAAAACTTAATGACATTCAACCTTATTTAGATGTAATTAAAACAAAACGGTGATCTTTTTATCGCCGTGATTCAAGTTTATTGAAAGCGGATGTTGCATTACGGTTTATGCTTAATGAATTAGATCTTCAATCAAATGGAATCAATGGAAAGAGAACAAAATTAGACGAGCAATTGCATGTGGTGTTTTACAACATTTGCGTAAAAATGACTAAATATTTACACAGCTACGGAAACGTTCTAAAAACTATCGTCAGATAAAATCAGAACATTTACTGCAAACTTATTATAAAAGCTAAAATTTAAGCAAACACAAGAAAACCCACGACGACGCCTCAAACAACCCCAAATGGAAACTACAATCGTAAGTAGTTACGATGGGAACTAGAAGTTAACCATCACACAACAGTTGAAAAAAGAGCTACGACTGGAAACAAAGATTCCTTTAGAGGAACACCCATAATTAGAATTTATTGTTTGAGTTGAAATGTGCATTTATGGTAGTGTTGCTGGGGGTGGACCCGAAATCTACCTAATAGCTGCGTACAATTGTTCATACCACCTAAAACTGTTGAAGCTGAGTGAGCTTTTTCATCCGCCGGCTATTTTTGTAACCAAATGAGAAGCTTCTTAGCTGATGAAACATTGAACGCCTTATTATTTATGTAATCGCATCTGTATGAGCAAAAAAGTAAAAAGGATTTATAATACATTATTTGTTTTTTTATTAAGATTTGTTACTGTTGATCAGGTGGCTATTAGCAAAGATTAGAAACTTCAGGTGGGCTGTTAGCAAAGATTAGAAACCTTTATTACAAACCTAGGTCGTGGTAAAGAACTTAAAAAAAATAGAAATAATGCTACGTGACTTAGTTTCATTTAATTTTGAATAATGAATTTGTACAAAATTAACGCCAAATATTTTGATGATTTAATTTTTTTAATAAAATAAAAAACACTTCGATATTGTAATTTGACTTTTATTGATTTGCTTTATTGAAACTACAAATACATTTTTTTAATAATACCAGTTACGTACAATGTAATTACATAAAAACGTAATTTAAACATAAACTCGTTACTAGTTACGTAATTGACATGTTGGTAATTTTGGAAATTATCATGATGAAGTTTGGTGAACTTTTGACAGTGTTAAATAGACTACTGTGACCAACATCAAAGCAATGGCGAATTTATTTCGTAATTTTTTCTTTTTATAAAAATCAATAAATATTTCTAATGTATAAAAATCAACAAAAAATCTGTTATTTAAAAATATCTTTTACCATATTTAAAAAAGCAACATATTTTGAATATTTCATTTTGCAACATTTTTTTAAATAATTGAATTTTTCAAACTGAATCATTTTAACGTTTATGTTTAGTTATGCATTCTTGAAATGTATGCATTGAGAAATTATTACTAATTAGATCCGTTTAACGCTCGTATATATATATATATATATATATATATATATATATATATATATATATATATATATATATATATAAAACAAGTTATTAAATTCTAAGATTGATTCATCCTCATAAACCAACATTACTAATGAAGATTCACCTTCCCATATATTAAATAAACCTAAACAAATTGGGATTTGTATTTAGACAATAGCCATTAACTATTATTTTTATTTGCATTAATATTTCAAAAAACAGGGTTATAATATTAACGTTAATGTCTTAATTAATTAATTCACCGAACGTATCGAAATAGGCAACCTGGAAGGCCAATTTGTAATAAATTAAATTTTATAATACATTCTAAATATCTTAACATTAGAATGCCTAATAACTGGACACCATGATGACGTACAAAACTTAATATATATATATATATACTTTTTAATTTATTTGTTAAACGGTGAAATTGTTGGACTAATACGTATTATCATCCTGCGTGGAACAGCAGTATGGCTATATATTTAAATAACACTTCAACAAAGTAACATGGCGAACCTTACTTTTGTTTTTTTGCGAAGTGAATATTTGTGTTATTACAGCAGTAGTGATGTAGTAAACATTACATATTATCACTTGGCAGAGGCTAACATTTTAATAACTTTTACGTCGTAACTCTGTTCGCAAAACTACCCATAAATAGGCCATTATTAAATGCGAACGTTATTAATAACGCTTAAGTTGTATTAGAAATGTGTATGAAGTTTTTGATTGGAAAATATAATTTGTTTCATTAAAAATGTGTCAAATGTAATTAAAAGAACATATGAGAATCCGCTTCCTCCACGAGCAATTAAAATTACAAAACATTACACTTAGTCGCTTAAGGCGCTGACAATATCAAATTGAACTTATTTAAAAAAAATTAAGCAATATTTACTAAATTTATGACCGCGAAAAAAATATATCTTATTCTTGACAATATTTCTAAAGTCCTGGTTGTTTCCTTTTTTTATATTAATTCGTGTTTGTATCATAAACTTTTTCCGCGTGATACTTTTTCCTTTTTAAATTTTTGAATATTTAATGTATTATATATATGAATATTTAATTATATGTTTTTTTATACCAATTCGTGTTTGTGTTTATAATTGTTTTTTCATAATCCTTTTTATTTACTCAGTCTCGGATGTTTTAGATTCATTGTTTTTAATTAACCATTGTATTTTTCTTTATAAACTTGTTTACGTGACCCTTTCTGATTTTTAATTTTTGGATACTTCGGCTATTTTTTTTATATCAATTCATTTTCGTATTTATATTTTTTTACATAATCCTTTCTGCTTACTAAATGTTGGATGTTTTAAGTTGTTTTTATTTACTTACGTTTTATGTATTAAATTTTTTATATTTTGGTTTGTTTTTTAAATCAATTCCTATTTGTGTTTACAACCTTTACAAAGTGATGATAGTTGGCGTACCGGGAAAAGATCTAGACTACTTTTTGCCCCGAGAAATATTATTCTAAGTAATATCATGAATACAAAAGTATGTTTGTTTGTACTTCATTCAAGTCACAATGGACAAAAATCAACGCGACTTTCTGCACAGAAATAGTTGAGGGGCCAGGAATTACTTAGGCTATTTTGTAAACCGGGAAATCTCATCGTAACTAATATAGCAATCCCAACAATTAAAAATTCCAAAGGGTATTTATTTATGTATCTTTCTTTTATGTCGCAACTAAGTAACAGATAAGGGTAATTTTTTATAAACTTTAAGACATGGACTGCTTTCTAATCAGGTAAATACCATCCTAAGAAATTTAGTCCTAATTAATATTTTAAATGTGAAAGTACGTTTGTTGTTCTTTCACGTCCGAATAGAATGATTTATATACAGATATAGATGGCTGATCGAGAAATGGTATAACCTATTCTCTTTCGGAAATCTCATTCCTGCGGGAAAATTCTTGTTTGAAACAAAAAATACACAATGGGAATAACGAAGCAAAATCGCAACGGAGTCCCGGAGAGACGTGAGTTTTTGAAACGCAATATAAGTTAGTAACAGAATCACTTCCTTTAATCCCTAACTTGGATGGAATATGTTCGTTTTCATTGTTATTTGTGTTATAAGGTCACGAAAATAAAGGAAAAAAAGTATTTAATTTCATTTTATCGTTTCATATTATCATTGATGTCGCTGCATGTTTTATTTTCTTCCCATAAGTTGTTAACTATAAAAAGGTGGGTGAAGTCAATGGTAACCGTTAGTATTTACAGATAAACGGGTTCTTCTTTCTGATGTTTTGTGTACCAACTTAGAATAAATTAATATTTTTCTGACATATTATCTTGGTTTGAAATATGTCAGAATAACAATAAATTATTCAAAAAAAGGTCTCGTCTGGCGTCCTGTTTTCTTTTCTGGATAAAACAATTCCAATGCCTCTTAAGAATTTCCTTACTAAAATAATTTATTAGAACGAATAAGTGAAATGCATCAAATATTCGAATAAATAGACTGAAATCGAAATTGTTAATAATGACAATGTTGAAAGATGATTAATTTAATTATCAATATAACGGTTATTGCGGGGAAACTTCGAAATTATAACATTTACATATAATATATAAAACGATAGTTAAGAATATGTAACTTATTATTTTCCTATTTTGCATTTTTTCTGACCGCGCCGAAATCATTTATGGAATATCCAATTTGACGGGATATCTAAAGTAAATATGAATAAACTCATGCACAGCATTTTTAAAATGATTTGTTCAGGGTATATATACCAAAGCTTTACGTAGAAATAACAAGAGATGCTCAACTTACCGTCTTAAGCAACGCATTGATTTGGCCGTTTCCTGTGTTTGTATTCGATATAATAATAGTTAATGTAGCCGAAAATATATAGTATTTTTTCAAAGATCTTTTACTTTCAAGAACAACATTTTCTGTAGTTAAGTTCTTGTAATATTTATTCTTTCCAAACGATGCCTTATGGTTTTTTTTCCTGTGAAAGTTTTCACTTTTTGTCTTGTTATGTTTTAATGTAACTATTTTTGTATTCATTAACTACGTTAGGTTGAACTAACTTGTTTTAGTTAACAAATATTTTGTCGCTTTTACAAATCGGTATTGCTTAAATTATTTATCCCTCTTCAAGTAAATGTATATGCGGAAAATAGGAACATATATTTACTCATGTTGTTTTGGTTTTTTTATCTTCATGTATATATCCATTTAATTATGATCTATTTAAATTAAATTACCTGTATTGTTATATTAATATTTAAGTGATAAAAGGTATAGTGGGAAAAAAATTCCAGAAATTATATTTTATGCTCTTGAGGCATATTTGTTAAATAATGTGTTTTATATCAACCGATTAAAATCTGTAGATAAGTAAAAATTGGTAAAAATAATATTAAAGTATGTAAATAAGTGAAAATAAGATCAAATCATTTTAGAACAAAACTAAAATCCAGTAATAAATAGCCGATTTTTATTTACTTAACATCATATCAGATAATTCCAACACAGTTGTACATGTTGAGCTGGAATTTTTATGTTCAAAACACCCTTGTACAAAAATATAATCACTTTAACTTCTGCCTTCAACAAGGCTGAAGGGTAGTTATGGAACTCGATTAAATATTAATTTATTACCATTCAAGTTTAGTCTTCAAAAAAGTGGTCAACATGCAAAAAGTTAAAAGTGACTAATAGCGACAGAGAAACGGTAAAATTATTCTTAATATTGGTACTAATCGGATCAAAAATTGATATAAGTACATCCAATATGATACTCCAAAAAAGTTATGAACCATTTCCAAAAATTTCCATAAAGAAAATAATTGCATTTTTAACTCATTGTAGGTAGAATGGATTTGAACGGGCTTTCCTTAGAAAAATGTGAAAGGGTTCAAAGAAGACAGGTTTCTGACGAAGGGACTACATAATATAAGAAATAATTTAGAAGTTAAATGGCCAAATATAGAATAACATATTACATTTTCTCGTAAGAAAAATGCTATTAGGGACATAGATTTGTTGAAAGCGGGGATTGCTTTTTTATTTTATGCCTACATTAGTTCAATTTATTTACTGTTACAATGAAATATTCATCAAATTTTGTTATAAAAAATAAATTTTGATACAAATTGTCGGAAAATAATAGCTTTGAGATCTTAAATATATAACAAAAGCTCTTTATTCGTTTGAATAATCCTACTTTAAAAAAGCGCAGAAAATGGCGAGTTCTTAAGAAACATATTATCAATACATTTTCTCGCTTGTGGGAAAAACGAAGGTTAGCTGCCTATAGTAATACACTTTTATTTCATTTAAAAAATAAGCGTTCTTTTAGGAGAAATTATTTTGAGTGAAATGTTTGCTTCATTAGATGATATTTTCCCTTTTTTTTTAGTTTTCCACCTAGTTGAGTTACAAGGTTTGTAGAAATGACAAAACTAACGGTTTATATATGTTAGTGATATAATGTAGAGGCCTAGAACTATGACATTTGTACTTTCTAGTTACATGAAATGAGCTATGTATAGAATATAGAATAGTTCAGTAAATATTAACTTAATTTTTTGCACAAAAGTTAATCACATCTATTAAATTAGTAATGTTATATTAAGCTAGAATATATTTCGATAATTGCATACAAAAAATTTGATATTTTCTTCGTTTTCATATAATGAATTTTCATATAATTTTGTAGTAAATAAAAAAAGATAATTCCATTAACAAAGCGTAAAATCGTAATAAGGCAGCCGTATATTAATAATAAAGAAGATTTAGCAACGATTTGTATGAGGTCACTCTATTGAACTGAATTGCTATGAATCGTATAGTTGAAGAAAGCTTCAAATATCATTTCATTTAAATATAACACCTGATGTCACGTTCTTGCCGGTGGATTGTTTTGAAAATTCACGATGTGAAAATATGTTCAAAATTTGTACTTATTACTTTAAAATAATACTACAATTTTTCGTTAACGCCTAAATTATAACCAAATATAGGGGCGTCAATATCAAAATAATCCGACCGGTTTAAATTTCGTTGGTCATTAAAATAAAAGCCTACTAACTCTTAAATATGGCTATTCCAAATTTCTTATTCAGCATGATTTATTTTAAACATTAATAGTCGATAGCTGTATAATGTGGTGTTTCTACTTCTTATCAATTCATCTCTAACCAATTCATCTGCAAACTGGCATGGCTGTTTTTTAGAATTGAATGCAGAAATAGACTAATTTTTTAATGGATTAATTTTTTTTCTACACACTTATGGAGATAATAGGGAGTTAAGCACATGTTTCATGTATATGATCAATATTTTATGCTTTATCCAAAAAAAAAAATTAAACACAATGACACGAATATTACTCAAACCAATAGTGGATGACTATGCGAACCCGAAAATAACATTACTTGATTTAAAACGGAATTTATCATGCGGGTAAGCCAGCTTTAGTAGACTCATGTTGCAAGCAAAGTTCTTTTAAATGATGATTGTCTTATTCTTCAATTGTATACGGTAATTTTACAAAAGACCTCTCAAACCATTAAGTGTTTTTCAATTATCTTGTTAATAGAGAAAATTTAATTCACGAAGTGTAATTTTGGCTTTGATATAAAATGACCTGATGTTGCCTTATCTTAGTATTAATTCGAAAATTACGAGGGCCTTCTTCGTAGGTATTAGCTTTCAAAACTACTTTCTAAACAGTTTGTTCCAGGTATTTTTCTAAAAACGATTAATTAATACAAGACTGACAATTTTTTATCACTGTAGTATCAATGCAACTTCAGAAATGTATTTTTCCACATAATGTATTTCCTCTATTACAGCAGGTAAGCTGATGAAATATTTTTGTTAATTGTTTTTATAGAGAAAATTTAAATAACATATATACACACACACACACACACACATATATATATATATATATATATATATATATATATATATATATAAAAAGTACTCTTCTGAATAAGTCGACCGAGTAGAATACTCTCATGATAAAAATATTTTGCACCTTTTCCCCCCTAATAATAAGTACTGGAACAAATCTTGGTCCTTTATTATATTCATAATTTTATTTTTATACTTTTTACACTGTTACTGTTATAGCGTTATAACATATTCTATAACATTCCACTCAGTAAGATCAATTAGAAAACGAGCGGTTTAGCTAAACTCTCCCAAAAGAAACTTCAATAAAAAAGAGGGGTATGTGAATCGGTTTAATAAGAATGTGAAAGGTTAAACTACATTGTGAAAGGTTGTACTAATACTGAATCAAACTTCTTCTCAGTACGTCAAACACACGTCGTTCAATTTCACATCAAACGGTAGTGAGTTTATCCGAGTTATATTTGATAACAAAAAAGTCTTAAATCTGAGCCGTCAAATAAATTAACTATAACAATGATATTAAAACATTTGTCTCTCTTTACCGTACGCATATTTCCTATTGGCCTATCGTATGAAAAAAAATCTTAATATAACTGATTTTGAATTAAAATTCTGAATTGAAATACTTTCTATAGTATGAAAAAAAATCAATTGTTTTGCATTCAAATACAAAAATAATTTTCCGATTATGACTAAGAATAACTAATATCATCTATGGACCTATACTTTGTCCGGTTCCAGTCCAATCAGTTTTTGCAAAACGAAAGTCTAAAGTTTCCAGTGGGATTTCTGAGGTTTGTTCGTTACTCTGGGCGTTCGTTATTAAGTAAAATGCCAGAAGTCAATCGGATGTTCCCTTCAAATCTTGTAAGCGTTTAAAAAACAATAAAGAAATATTTTTAAGTCTGTATTATATTCACAAATTTTGCCACGTGTTGTATTAAACAGGTGCACAGATGGACAAGCAGGTGTGACAAAATGATAAGGTTTCTGTTTTTCACATAGCAACTACTTAATCCATTTGATTTGGTCCCATATGATCGCAAAAATCTTTATTTTTTTCAAAAACTCAAAATCTTCATTTCGTGTAAAAACAATAGTTTTTCTATTCACTATATGCGCATTCAAAACTGAAAAATATAATGCGAAATCTAATTGATATTTGTATTAATTTTCAAAAAAATTTTAATTCTATGACATTTTTAACCAGATTCAAAAGAAAAGAAACGATTAATTCTTGAATTAAAATTGCAATAAACTTAGTAGATGGTGTATGTTTAAATATATAAATACTCGTGTCAATGAAAATATTATTGATTATATACACACATATATACATGGCAGGATAATTGCATAGCAAAATAATTATTATGAAAATCCTAGGAAAGTAACAATGTTATGGACGATTGCCAATAAAAGAAAATGGCAATCACCAATCAAAATGTCAATTATAGAATCACCACAACTTTTCGAGTTTCGTTTAGAATATTATATTTATTGACTAGTCTAAACCTCCATTTGTACAATTTCGATTTTGACATCGATCTGATTAGAAAATGTTTAGTTCATCAATGAAAAAACAGTATCAGGTACATTTATTTAAAGAACTTTACTTTTAATATTTATCGCAATAAAGATTTTTTTAATAAAAATGGTCTAATAAATGAAGCTATGTCTGTATATACAGCCTCTATATAATATGAATACATTTTTAAACTAAAATAAAGAAAATAAGGTTGAATGCGTAGAAACTTCGGATTAGCTCTATTTAAAAACAAGCTAAAATTGACTCTGTTACACATAATTTTCTTTGTTGATTGTCAACCGTATGTATGTTTACAATCTGTTTACTATTATGATACAAATTCTGCTTTTGTGACTATCCTGCGATCTATACAGGTAATAATATGTTTTATGCTGTTTTTATACAAAATGTTTTTTTCTTTATTTACCCGGGACCTCCGCCCGAATTAGTTTATATTTTATCATGATACCTCAAATAGTTCCAAAGAAGTTAAAACGAAGAAAACATTTCTACGAAATTCATCTTACACATACTATTAACATAAATATAATACAATAATATATACTGTGTCATATTTTATCTATTTGCCAACTGAATTGTTTTATAGCATAATAAGTTTCCTCGTACCCGTAAACAGAATTTGGATTTACAATATTAACATAAGTTTATCAATTCGGAGGGAATACGCAAATCGGATATATATGCAAAACAATATTAGCTCAGACCCAGCAAATTACATTAATACGTTACGTTTATGCAAATGTTGTGTGAACCAGGCGATCTGTAGCTATTCAGCCTAACAAGACAGCCTCGTATTAAACCCTTATCACTATGTCACTGTTTTCGTCAGACAATTATTCACTTAGTGTGGCAACCTAATTATTCTAGTTTGTAGTTTACTACTATTACATATGTGACGCTTTGTTATCTTTGTACGATGAATCGTTTTTAAGATACGAAAATTATGGGTTATATTGGAGAATGAAATATATTATATAATTGTATAAGCAATAAATATGTCGAGTGTAAGTTGCGCAACTAAAGATTCTTTCCATTTAGAGTTATATTTGAAAAATTCTTAATGTTCCAATCCGTTATTAGTTGTTTCAAAAAACTTGAATATGGTGTAGAATGCGTAATTTTTGAATTTTTTGTGATTAAATAGTCATTAACATAATTATCATTGGCAATATACCCCAATTCATGGACTCCATCTCTGCAACCGAAACGACCCACGCTCACATGAAGTGTTTACACCCGCTTAAAATTATTTCATTATAAAGAGCTTCGAACGAGCTTCGAACGCTTTTAATCGACGATTTTTCGTTAACTACCATAGTTTCTTTAACAACAAATTTGTTAACTACCATAACAATTTTTTTTTTTCGTAATACACCAAATTGACCGTGTATATTAAACAAAATATTTAAAATTAATAAATAAAATTATCAACCATTTTGAATTTGCTAACATTAGCGAATATTCTAATAATAGAAACGGCTTAACACCACCTATATTACAGTATATATTAGTGAGAAGACATTAAAATCTTTGGAAGACGAAATGGGAATATAAAGAAAATTATAAACATACATTGTCTCTTGAAAAAAAACAATCTTAAATTTTATGTTCTTGTTTATGGCCAATGAAGTAATCAGCGCTTCATAATTCAAATCTTCATATTAAAGTACTTATCTCGTCTCATTGTGTAAAATGATATTTAGAGCACATGAGAACAAACAAATTATTGTAGCCTCGTTATTCAGCCCACCCTGTTTCTAACACGGTTGATAAATTAGGCAGGTTCTTTATTTATAGGACAAACTTTTTTAATTCTGCCTGACAATTTTTATATGTATTATCTACCAGTCACAATCGTGCGGTGATTTAATTGAGTGAAAAAGCGTTACTCATTGTGTCCCTATATACGTATGTCGCGATGATTAATAAAACTGTTTAATGGAATGTGGTTTAAGTTTAATTTAATATGGATTAGTTTAATAAAATATGGATAAATATTATTTCACTATAAACATTTCATTTTCAAAATAATGTAAATGTAATGGAATACTATATAAATTAATTACCCGTAATCAACGAATTAGAACATGATTTAATGATATTGTTTGTAAGTTCGACTGACTTATTAATATATTACATGAGTTATTTATGATATATATATATATATATATATATATATATATATACATATATATAAATTGATATTAGCCTTACAGGCTTTAAAGATTACACTAAACGAAAATATGACCTAAGATATTATCATACGCCACATAAAGTTCTCTATGAATTTTTTTTCCTCATATTAATTAAAAAAACTCAATAGGAGTGTAGTTGAATCGAACCTGCGATATTTATTCATTTATTATAAATTTGTCAATATATATACATAACTATAAGTTAAAAATGTATAATTATGAAGTATTAGGATATCGTATCATAAAATGGATATGAAATAAATCAACGAAATAACAGAAATCGAATATAATAAAACTCGAACATATTGTCATTCGCTGTAAATAAATGAAAATTGAAGATTGTCCAGATATACGAGTAGATTAACTCGGAGATAAATGAATCTTCAAATTGGCAAGCTCTTATATAGATCTGAGATAATAATATGGAACGTGGAATTATACCGTGAACCTGTTTATATATGGAAATTAAGGTTTAGAATGGTGAAAGTGTATGCCTTTTAAAATCAAGGAAATGGAATTTTAACGTGTTAAGGATACTAGAAAAATTAAGTACGAAATGAAAAAGGTTGGTAATAGCACTATTTTCTACATAAGTGTCCAAAAAACAATACTTAACTCATGGAATAATTCACACTATAAAGACGACAAATTAAATTTCCCCGTTTATTAATAAATTATTTAAAATGAACGAATAAATGGCGGCTATATGATAAGATGACGTGCATTAAGCCCAATAAATATAAGACTGTGGGAGGGCAAAATGGACGGATCAGAGATGCATTTAGTCTTATGTCCAAATCAGCGATTTCCACTTGATTATGCAACATTTTGCCAATAGGGAATTTCTATATAAGATTAAAATGGTCAAATTAAAATATTAATCCACTATTATCATTTTATAACTTATGTGACTTGGTCTTTTAATCATTTCTGTATCCTGATAGCCTAATAGGAATATACGTTGCGAAAATATTAAGCTTCTTGAACTGGCAATCTCAAGCTAATCCCGAACATGGCTCAATGATTGATATCATGGGCCATAAGTAATTTTGAATTAAGAAAGCCATAATGAAAAAGCAGTTAAATGAAAGTTCGATGAAATCTTTAAAATATTGCAGTGGTGAATCAACAAAAATAAAAGTCTTGGCTGATTCCTTCCTTTCGTTGATTTCAAACGCCAAACTTTAAATTGAATATTAAATTTGCGGATGCATTGTATTATCGGATGTATTTAATTATGAATAAAAAGTAAATACTGGTAACCTTGTATTTTAAGAAAATTTACTATGCATCGTAATTTTCAAATTGTATCGTGGTAAATATCAGAGGGATTTTGGAAAATAAAACTGACATTAAAACTAATAATATCCATAAACTCAAGTTAAATAATATATTAAAATTCAAATAATTTTAGCGTTGTTATTTATTGTCTTTTACAAAAATATACCACAACAATTTGACTTGAATATGTCAAAGAAGTCATATTAAAAATTGGAATAAAATAATACTTTCCAATAAATAAATAAATACGCAATATTATTCATATAAATTGAAATTCATATGATTCGAAAAAAAACGGAAGAAAAACTCCAAACTACGAGTAAAATTCGTAGGCTGAGGGTTCCATACAGGAGGCACTATGATTGCGATGAGTTTAATGTTTATTTGCTATTATGAGCTATAAGAATTTACGGCGACTGAAAAAGTTTCACTCCCTTATAAACGATCTGTTATATTAAACGTACTATCGATGGTCATCGCGTGCAATACAGTTGACTCAATAACCTTCACAAAGTGTATAAAATGCAATATGTAAAATGATATGTAATATGATGAGTAGTTCATTTAAACACATTATATATATTTATATATATATATATATAGATATATATATGTATATATATATATACATATATACATATATATATCTATATATGTATATATATAGATATATATATATATATATATATATATATATATCTATATATATATATACAAATACATAAAAATATTCACAAAGAAATTTTATGGTAGAAAAACCAAGTACTAATTTTGTTAATTTTAAATATAGCGAGGAGTATCATTTGAAACTTATGAGTATAATATAGTTCTAGAGATGTTGTTGAAAATATTCAAAAAATTCTCCTATTTCCAATTCTGCTAAATTCCAAGTTATGAAAAAGCAACATTAGTAGAAAACCTAAAGTTAACCGGAAAACTGCAAGGTTACAGTGAAAATTTGACAATTTTTAAAATATGAAAAATGGAACCAGACCAGGAACAACTTTCTTATTTATTTCTTGTTTTTCAAAATAGTCTCCGTGATACTCCATGCATCGTTTCATTCAATGAAATCACTGAGAGCAGACTAAGTCTACTCTTCCTATAGTATTTTTCACAATTTCTTCCCATATTTTAATCGTATTCTTTGAATCTAATATCCTTGGGAATACATATATGTTGCATAATATGGGGTTCGGGTTGTATGGCGACTAACCTATAATTTTCGTAATAACCTAAATATTCGATCATTCGTAAGGCTGAGTATGAGAGTCGTAATGAGGGAGGACCCTATTGCAAAAGTGTTGCTCTCAAACTTTTTCCAAAACAATTGCTAGCATAGCAGTCTACGGTAACTATTCCTTCATATTCCAGAACAATCATTACCTAATATCTTGACGACCCGAAGAATGAGGCGACCATCTTTTTCCAGCACTTCGCCATTTCTTCACCTTTGTAGGCAATTACTTTTGTGATGATATCGAATATAGCATATGAGTACTGTAAATTTGTTTTATTAATCTTATCATTTAACGACACCTATTAACGTGACGTTTTTTATAAGCTTCACTCAAAGCACGGGGTGGCCACCTAGCACAAAGCTTTCTGACATCTAAATACTCACGTAGAATTATCTCTACTTGACTAAAATATATACATAAGCTTCCCTGAATCTACAAATAAATGTCCAGTTAGTCTTTACCATGAGCCACATAATAAATCGATGTTATCTTGCGTCCTTCACTCAGATCATCACTGAAAAATGTTTTAATCACGCTTGAACTTGTTAAACTAGTTGAAAACAATTGCACGGAATGGAGCTTCGTCATAAAATATATAATATAAGGTTGTTGTTAATTAAAACCACAACGGAATGAAAAAAAATCATCGAAGGAAAATTTTATCGTGTTAGTTTCATCTTAAAGTTATAGCCACAACTTACAATTTTCCGTCGATTTGTAAAAGCAAATAATAAATTCAAGCGAACTTTTAATGCTACCATCGTAGATAGCCTTTTGGCTTCTGAAATTAGTAATATGCTTTTGTACAATAGCGGCAAACCATCCGCATTTTTTGAGCATTTTTTTGAGCACTTCAATTTTCCGGAGCCTTCGTTCCGCAGCTTTTAATATCTTATTCCTATTTCTCTGCCTTTCCTTTTTTTCTTTCTCGTTGAAAGGTAGTTCTCCTAACAAGTGAATTTTATAAATACTTCACGCTTTCGGCATGATATTTGATACGTTTTTGTTTGTTTTTATATATGTTTGATCGAATCGTTCGGAAAAGAAAAATCTTCAAGTGTTGAAATTATTCTTACTTTTCTAACTATTATTACTATGATATTAAAAATTACCTTTTATTTTCTTAAAAATCTTTGATTTTGGCCTGTTTTCTGTATAGAATTTAGCCTGCTGTCCCGTAACCGTTAATTCCGTATGTGTATATTTATAGTTATATATATGTATATATATATATATATATATATATATATATATATATATATATATATATATATATATATTTATATATAATCAGTTGCATTGTCATCCTGTTCTCATACATAATCCAGCACATTCGTACGAGTGAGAAACAAAATCGGCCCCTGCAAAAAATGTTAATTGAAAAACATTTTGCAATGGCCAACGTTGTTTTTCACTCATACAAATTTGCTAGATTATGCATGAGAACAAGATGACAATATATCTGATGAATTGTGTGCAGAACTCCTGGTAAACTAGAGATCGCTAGTCGCTGTAACAGTTATCTATATTGTGGTTTTAATAGGCGTAAGGAATATCTTCAAGTTATTTATTAAAATAATAAGGTTAAAAAAAATATAAATATATATATATATATATATATATATATATATATATATATATATATATATATATATATATATATATATATATATATATATATAAATATATAAAATTGGAAACAATATTAACGAAATGATCTGTTCACTACCAATTAAACCGGTTATAAATAATACCGTAAAGTAATAATCAAACGAAGGTTTCGATGTTACTAACTGTAGCAAGCCAAAAAGAACCTGATAATAAGTTCTCATAATTCACTTCTACGATGCATTCTCACCCATGTTTATCAATTAATTTCGATTAAATTCCGAGTGTAATGCTCCAATTGGTCCGAGAAGTTGAAAAATATACTGCTCCACTTACTTTCAGATATTGTTAATATATTGTATTCCATGTCAATAAACAAATTAACCATTGGCTGGTGGCATAGCAGCGCAACAATTGTTGCCTTCTCGCTTTTTTCTCGTTTCCTTGTTGGGAAATAAATTGCTTAGCTTTTCCCTGTTACTTGTTTGATGAATAGGAACGGAATTAAAACTGTCATTAGCAACCGCAGATCATCAAGAAATCGCATTAACACTTTTCCACGCTACATGTAAAATAAATTAAAATTGGTACTTTTACGGGAACTTTTTGATTGGGTTTTCATTTTTATTTTAATTATGGAAAGATCGCAATTATTTCAAGTTTATAAGTTGTCCACATCGACCTTCAACAGAAAAGACTGCTATTTATTTTCCGGTTATCTAATTTAGACGGAAATTCACAATTCTACGCAAAATTATATGACTTTTATACTTTCATGGAAAATTTAATCTAAAAACGTAAAAATGTTTTATTAAATAATATTTGAAATATATTGTACTCAGGTCGCATATATAAAATAAGGTATGTTACGGTCACGATAAAAAAAAAGTTCAATAAGAATACCATTCAGCAAAAAAAGGAGAAAAATACTGAAAGAGAAATGATTGAATTAAATATATTATACTCATAGTTTAACATCATTTTTCTGGGATTTTTCCAGGTGCGTTGATTTCTTGGAAGAATTTTTCATGCAAGAATTTTTCATCGACTTACTACAAATAACGTAAATAGATATATATTTTTTATATCTGCATATGGAATGAATGTGACTGCGATATTGGTACTTTGAAATTAGTGAATGATATTTAAAAAGAATTTAAATAATTCGAATCAAGCTATAATTTATCCTCCTTTTAAATATATCTTGCCCCCTTTTTTAATTATCATTTTTAGAGTCAAGTAATTCCCCTTATTAATTCAAATGTTTTGTGGAAAAGTCGCTGAGAATTACTTAAACCGTAAACTGTTGCTTGAATTTAAAGTATAAATGTTTTAATGCAATATGTATATACATTTATACATGTGTGTATGTGTATGTATGTATATATTTGTATGATTTTTTTTAAAATTTGTATTTAAGGTTTATTCGTATATATATTATAGTATTTTTTTGTCCAACTCATTCATTTAAATCATTGTAATTCACCGTAATTACTGTAATATATAGTCGGTAACCTGATACTGATACCAAAAATGCTATATCAGTAAGGTACTGCACAAAACCTAACCTTGATACTGATCATAAAAATTTTGTATCAGTAAGGTACTGCACAAAAAATGAATCACTATTAGTTAGTTGGTACTATTTTTGCATGCTTAATTTTTCCTTGTAATCAACGTTGACATTGTGACAGTTACTGTCACAGGGTTAGATTAAAAAAATAATTAATTTGCAATATGTATTACATTTTTTTATGTAAGATGCCATACTTGCAATTATACTAATAATGGGACGAATTGTCTTCAGTTAATTAATATTGTTGAATAATATTTGGTTAATTGAATGATAATTACATAATCTTAGGGTGGTCGCGCATGATCCTTGTAGCAAGTTGATAATAAAATCAAAATTTTTCCCCAGACCCGTTTCCATTACAAAGGACGACTTTCAAAATGTTACTTTTACGGTGTGCGCAAATAGATGTTGACTTCGAAAGTAGTTAGCGAGAAAGAATGTGTTGACACAGATGGCAGAAATGTATATAGCGGAGGGCGTCGAGACGGTCTGGAAAGAGATTTATCGACAACGAGTCTTGTATCAGGAAATATATTTATCGATCGCGAGTATTTATTATGACTGATGCTGCGTGAGCACTCATGTTGTTCGAGACGAAGTAGACGCAGAGGGTGGGAAAATATGTGTCCTCGTAAAAGGTAAGAAATGCGCAAACCTATGAGTTTTTTAACTCATAATATTAAATGTAAAGAAATTAAAGAAGAAATAAAAACAAAATGTAAGTGAAAAAAATCATTAATTTGAAATTTGAAGAATAGCCTCTTCGATCGGGCTAAACTATGGTATTATAAAATAAAGTGCAAGAAAATATTACAAGGAAACGGATATGTGAATAAAAGGACTAAAAAATTTAACATGATTGATCTCAATGTTTGCATGCCAATAAATAAAATTACCACGTTACTGAAGGTAATGGGGAGTTAAAATTTGATATATATATATATATATATATATATATATATATATTAGATTATATTTATTAGTACTTTGAAATAATGTTTGATCATACAACTATTACTACTGCAATGAGATGTAAGATACATTTGGTACTACGCATATGCGATTGAGTAACAGCGTTGACCTCACCGTTTGTGATAGCAGGAAGAAAGTCGTTTATTTGCACTATCTAATGATATATATGTTGTTCAGTTACGACAACGAGATATCACTTTTTCACTAAAATACGAAATATCGTGTTGTATAATTTAAGAACACCAGAAAATTCCGTAGCTGATAATGTCCTATTCCTTAATTTTAAGATGAACTTCGTTTATTTGACTCCAGTGATATGACTATATTACAAAAAAAAACAAAGAAAAGTTTTAATTATACTAACATAGTGTTGCACTTACACAGTTAACTTTTAAAGTACGTTTCCTAAATTAATCACTTTCTTATTCACCAAATATTTCTAATCACACTGGGAACAAACAAATCATTAGGAACTTTATTCTACCGATATTGGATTATTTAATTTTGTGTATCTTATTATGCGATTAAGTGTTAATTCAAGAATTTATCATTTAAAATAAAGTAATTTTTTTTAATAAAAATACGAGAATATTACATCAATCTAATGTAATATTTTTAAAAGTATAATAATCGCTCATGATGGCTCCTCAGATTCGAGATCGATATAAAGAACGAGAAGTCGGAGTAAGTTCTTTTGAGTTTACCCCCGGTTATACTGATAACATAGACGGAATAGACTGATAATACCGCACCTTAATAAATTACACGTCACTTATAGCTCTCAGTGATGGGTTTTTCATAATTTTATATAGAAAATATAAAACCAGTCCTAGGTGAAATCATTAACTAAACATTAAATATCTTCTTCCAAAAACAATCCACACCAAAATTAATAGCGAAAAATTAAATGAAAAACATTTGGAAAACATATTAAATGAAATTTATTTGTGATAAAAAGGTTTATCTGAAAATATACAGCAATCAGAAAATCATCACTACCTTTATGTAATGGTAGCCTATAAAACTTTATAATAGTAGTCTTGCTGTAGATTCATGTGGGATATGCAGCGATGAGAAATGATCACCGTGACCTTTGTTACATGTAATTTTAGATCAAGTCGTTAGTTCTAGGAACTTTTCTAATAGTAGTCATGTGGTATATAGACTTACGTTGAAGTACAGCGATGAGTAAATCACCGTTTACTTTATGATATAAGATATTACTTCAAATCGTATTTCCTAAAAACTTTCATAATTTTAATTTTTATGGTATATAAGCATGTGTAGCGTAGTAATGAGGAAATCACCGCTACCTTCAAGTCATATTAGTCTACGAAACTTTTATAATAGTAGTCTTGTAATAGACAGACTTATAAATACGGACAATAATTTATGTCTATTTATTGTGATACGAATAAACACAATGATTTCATTACCTCTTTGACTTACGCTATTGTCCTACACAATTTCCTTTTCTCAATTAATTAGACATGTGGACAAAGTTTTGATCTCCCGTGATATGTCCATATTAATTAAGCTGTACACTACATGGACCATACACAGATAAAAGTATTTTGTGACTTATAAATTAAAATATTATCATTCAGAATATTGTGATCAAAGCAATACAGCACTCAGTAGCTGCATATAAAACGAATTCAATATTTGAATTATTCAGATCACTGAGTAAGAAAATTTATGCAAAACAATATTTAAATTAATGCGGGCTAATATTTTATT
Source organism: Druceiella hillmani (assembly GCA_039881145.1). Lineage (NCBI taxonomy): Eukaryota > Metazoa > Arthropoda > Insecta > Lepidoptera > Hepialidae > Druceiella > Druceiella hillmani. The sequence goes on from JAYKKI010000015.1 coordinate 27,044,083, forward strand.
GCGGCTTTGTTTTCAGTGTTGGGGAACTTAAATCAAAGATAAATAGCGATGGCTGGCCTCATTTTCTTACGTTGTATTGAATTTCATATTTTGACTAATCTTTTACGATTAAAAGCTAAATTATTTGAGGATACGCTGAAAATAAATTGTTCACAAATAGGCACGAATAGGTCTAGATCGTGGGGAAAAAAGATAATAGGTTCTCATATGAAGACGACGGTAATTTAATGAGAAGAAAATTAGAAAAATTTTAAAGAGAAAGGAAATTTTTCTAACAAATGTTTCAGATTGACATCCTATGATGAATCAAAAGAGCAATGTTTATTTTAATTATATCTTAACTTTTATGCTTATACTTTGAATGAATAAATAAATTCTAAGTTTTCCATTAAGATTAAGCAAAATTATGATTTTTTTTATTACATTGAAATACCCAGTTTTTCTTTTATGACATGGAATCGTAATATATCTCTTTTTTATAAATGGATAAATATTTAACTAAAAAAATGAGTTTAAACATCTACGGCAGAAAAAAAACACAATTTATTTTCGCTGAAATTGTGTTTCCGTAAATTTTCAAAGTTAATATTAACGACGGAATATGAAACAAAAAGGAATTTTGATTTTCCGCAACTCAGGCACTATTTATACTTACTCTTTATTGACCAGCAAAGTTCCAAGTTAAAATAAAACTCATGCGCGATAAAGTAACAAAGAAAAAGCGTCTGTAAATATGTCCAATATCTACCAAAATGTTTCTGGCTTTCAGCTTTAAGCAAGAGGAAATAGTACAAGTAACAAAATTTAATACATTTGTAGCAAGGGAATTCCATGTTATTAATCTCAATATATATATATATATATATATATATATATATATATATATATATATATATATATATATATATATATATGTATGTATGTATATATATATATATATATATATAAATAATTTTCTAAAATACTAGCCAGTCGATATTATGAGGCACGCAATTTAATAAAATTAAATTTCTCTTTATTATTTTAAGAACAGATTTAATTACTTAATCTAACGTTGTCAATAATGTACACGTAACCAAATTAAATTTAATCTTCTAATATATACATATATAAAAAAATGTTAATATTAGATGCAACAGAAATATACCTAGCGTGTGCTAAGTTCATTTAATGACACGGTTATTCATCTGACTCTATACAGTGCATAGTAAGTCATAGTAATGGTCTCCCAATCGTTTAAAAATATGAGGCCATTTGACAACAATGGTCTATTTAAAAGCGATGATATAACAAAATAACAAATACATTAGTAAAGTTTCGGAGTTTAAGACTTTTATAATTATTAAATAAAATTAATTTAAATTCAATATAATCCGAAAATATATCAAGTAACTTATGTAACTACAATGCCAAGTTCAATAAGGGCATCATATTTTTTAGCATTTTTATAAACTAATTTTATTTGATTTCTGAAAAACAAATTTGATGTCATAAAATAGCATTTCTTTAAAGTTTTAATTGCAATTTTTTTCAATTTTAGAATCGTATTCAATAATTTCTTTTAAAATTCAAACCCCAAATTAAATTTTAACCCTTTCGTGTTTTTAAGGGAATTCAGACCCATTTCACTGTATGATCAGAATGAGAAATAACATTGAAAATAACCGACAAATCAATCATAATTTAACTTTAAATGTAACAAATCAATAAGTGCTCTTTCGCCCGTGTTAATGGTATGATATATCTTATGTATTTGTTTCTGCCGTCATCAAACATTTTTTAAAAATTAATGGTCATTCCACACACTTTATGAAAATATTCAGTCTTGAAAATATTAAATTTTGAAAATATTCTACAAAATCCAAAAGTTTAACCACATCTGAAAATAGTAAATATTTATTGTTAATTCTTTCTTAAAGAGATACTATAATATTAAATTTGATAAATACAACACAAAGTTTTCATTTAACTCCATAACGCAGGTGAATGATTTTATCGATAAACTGACTATTTTTCACAAATAGACGTTGGCCTCGGAAATAACTTAGAAAGAGCTTAATGAGTTTAGCAGTAAAGCTGGAAAGTGGAAGTCGTTTAACTCATTTGTCATTTTCAAAATTCCAAGTGCATAATTATTGACTTGCCGCTTAAAATTTATTTTGATACCTACGAAATTAACTAACATATTTAAAATGTGGCCATTGCTACACCTTAAACAAAAGGCAGGAGCATAATGTATTAATATGCTGGTTAAATGTCACTTAAAACACTTTTCAGCTACATATATAAATAATTATCAGTTTAAAAACCTACAAATATTACAAAATACGAAATGAGTAAAGTCACTTTCGTAAGTGTAAGTTCATTAGTATAATTTTAGATACATAGATGAAAAAATATCTGTGTATCATTCGCTGTGGTAAATAAAATTGAATGAATATTTTTTTATTTATTTATATGTATAAATACATATGTACGTATAAGTCATTAATGTGTTCTAATGTCATTTAATTCAATAAATAAATAAAATCATTAACACTAAAGTAAAAAACAAAAATTTGTTAAGCACAAAGACAACTTGCAATACGAAGGTTCCATAGACATATCGGTGTTTATAAACATTTAAGCTTCCATGGTATTTCTATTAAAATATTTAAAAATATAAATTTTTCAAAACGTAAATATATGTCAACATATCATGTAAATCACAAGATCTAATATCATCGCTTTAGATTTCTTGTAAATTTTCCAGTCAGAATTTACCAGCCCTAATTTTTTCATGAGTTTTGGCTCAGTAGTTTTAGAAGGAATATCTTTTTAAACACGCAATTTAAAATTGTGAAAATATATTTTTGTATTCCACATAACAGACCTTTTCAAATGGTGCTCCATATGATTAATAAAATGAGATCAAAAAATATTTATTTTTAATATTACTTTGTGACAATTTATTAATTTAATAGTTACAATGTGTAATAGTCATAAATTATAACATAAGTAATACTTTTCTCAATTTTAAAATTTGTAAATCCTCACAATAACGCGTGTAAATCATTCCTTCAACACAAGTAAATAGTTAGGAAGGTTCGTGCCTAGCGGGGAATAGGGAAAGAAACAAATTGTTTGAATCTCTGTGAGTTTAATTACCGAGCCAAGGTAAAGTTTTTACTCCTGCTCATAATATTACTCATAAGTGACCTTCGGAGGCGTCGCCAAGTGGAGAGTGAATCTCACGAGGATTTAATCGGTGTTAGCAATAACTACTTTAACTCCCGAGCAGATACAAACTTTGACAGTGCTCGACAATGTTTGGAACATTTCTCTGAGTTGCTTGATTCGGGAGGTTATGGTGAATTTACTCGGTCTAAGATATAAACTCAAAAAATTAAAAGATATACTCTCTAACCTTGGTTACGTCAAATAAAATGGCCTCAGTTACGGATTTTTTTACTTTATGCATCAATATGCGTAAACAATTGTTGACAATAAAAGTGGCTTTGATTGCCAAAAGCAATTAGTAACTGCTGATGAGAAGTGGATTACATACTTTAATCAAACACGCAGATGCCAATGGTTATTACGTAAGATAAATGATACTTTCAGTACCCAAAACGGGATTGAATACTAGAAAAATAATATCAACAACTTATGGTAGAATATAGCGGATTTCATTCATTGGAACTCCCAGAAGGATCCATGGTGAATATAAAGATGTACAATTAGCAATTAGAGCGATTTGGTAAACCATGTAGCTAACAGGAGCATTAATTAGTTAATTTTTCAAACCAACCTAAAACATTCGAGATACAAGGAGCAAAATATTTGGAAAAAAAAATATTTTCATGTCATTTGATCGTTGATATCTTGACTAGTGATCATGATACATTATGAGACGTTTCAGCTTATTTTAAAAACGTCAAATCAAAGTTTTCCATAAATTTTCAGCTATACTCCTTTCATTCCGAGATTTGGCCTGTACTTTGCCTTATTTAACTGTGATTTTGTAAGTTGCATTTGAATCGTACGAAGGAGTACCGTGAGCACTTTTGTTTGTAGTGACTTTCCTTATATTTAAGGGATTTTCTTTATTTTTATTTCGTGATTTATATTTTGTTATAGAAAAAAAATATTATTTTCAATGTAAAATCCGTGTAAAAATCTCTCGCAACATTTTGCCCTAATTTTCACCAATATATTCATTTCTATGAAAAAATATGTAAGTTTGGATGCCCCCTACCGGATCAAATTTCTAAGGATCTTAAAAATAACAATTTATTTTAATCTCTCAGCAAATGGTACTAACTATTCAATACAGGTCATTTAAATAATATAAGTATGAATTCCACAAAAACCCTACAAAAGCCTAAAATTCTGTAAGATTCAGAAACTCTGATTCTAAATGCTAATAATTCTGCAAGAATATTTACCATAAAAATATACTAATCTTAAAAGACAAAGCGACAGCCATTTACGTAATAAAAATATTGATGAAACTGAAACCCTACGAACGCATTAAACCCAAAAGTTTCGTACGTCAAAGCTAAAAATCGTAATGATGTATCGTAAAAAATATCGATCATTAAATTCAGAAAGGTGGCCGTTAAAATAATGGAAAAAATATTAAATGCTCAGAGGCATATTGTATGGTTAACTCGGAAGTTTTCTGCCTGGTGAGGAAGTTTCGCTATTTTTGGTATCATTGAAATAGAGGCACAAAGTTAATGGGGTGAAAATTATTACAAAACAATTTAAATGTACTTACGATGCGAAGTGGAGAATGGGATTTTTTCGCGGAATCCATCGAGTGGGGATTTAATTGGATTGGTCTTATAAAATAAAATCGATTTTTCATTTACCACGTTTCATTTTTAAGCCTCGTTTCTGAAATATTAATTACTACACTTTCGAGCAATATGCACGATCTTTTCAAATTTTTGGAACCATAAGTTTAAAAATTTAATAAAGTAATTATGTTTTAGTAATTGTGCCTACGACTTTATACGAATGTAACTGGTATTTTTTTCCATTGTATGTTTCTTCTGGGTATGTTCTAAACCAAATTTCATCAAAATCCTTCTAGTAGATTTTGCGTGATACTCGGTTAAATTAATATACAGACAGACAAAAATTCTAAACGAAGTTTCTAGCTTTTATTATCGCTCTGTACGCTAAATCAACCGCTTTTTTAAAATATTATCAATGTTCAGAAATTTATTATATGAATAGATTATGATAATACTATAATCTCCTATAATTTTATTATACGAATAGATTATGACAATACTATTTGTCTAATAGGACGAAAGTAAATATTCTGTTAATTTGATTGTTTAATCTCATTATTTACGAAGTCAATTAAAAATATTGCTTTCGGTTGCTAAGATCACATATTTTAATCTTATACTTTTGTTTGTTGTGTACGATCAAGTTTCAAGAACAAATGGTATCATAGTGTCTTCCGGTCATAATTGCAGGTTATTTTAGAAAGTAATATTTATACCTTTGTGACAAATTTACACTAGAATATTTCTAAGATAAAGGGAACCAAAAAAAAATATTTGTCGGTAACTTTCAAATAATGAAAAAGTCAAACGATAATATTTCGTACACCTCTCTTTTCAAATAAATATGACTTAATCGGTCGTTGTAGCACGCGAATTTTAACTGTGATCAGAAGCTAATTAAAGAAAACATACATTCTTAATTATAACAAATTATAAATAGTTTTTTGATATGGAAATATAAATTTAACCTCAGCATGCAACTGTTTCAACCGACTTTTGTGTAAGAATATGATATTTATTTAAATTTCCTCATCAAACACTCGTTTCATCGGCGCTTGGTTCTGACTAAAAAGAAATTTAAAAACCTTATTTTTAATATTAGGAACTAATATTAGTTTCGATATTCTACAAACTATGCTTTAATAAAACTTCCATTATTATTACATGATAAAAGGTTTATTAAAATGGAGTTATTTTTTCGTAAATAAAACTTGGGAAATTATGACGGAGGTGTATCAAAATGATTAAACATTTATGTTTCAAAACAGCAGAAAGTTTTCGATATAAAGAAAATATCAAACAAAAGAGATAAGTCATCATAAAGAGAAAAGGAACCATCAAACAAAAAAGATAAGTCATCATTTAATGTTATTTATTTAATTACTATGAATATTAGATAGAATTTCATACCCCCTTTTCATTCTATTTCTATGAGAGAATATATGCACTTAATATAAAGGCAAATCTACTTCCAAAAAGCAATCGTCTTCCCTGGACGGTCCCTGGACCTTAAAATAATGTCCTCATTGTGATTATTTTTTATATCAATAAGTTATGATCTCTGGGGGGAGAATTATTAGCTAGTATAATGAAAAGAAGAATAAAATAAAAAAGTAACATTTTTTATAATTATATGTGTTAGAAACACATACCTAGAGAAAGAAAAATTCCGAAATCATTTCGATTAGTGATCTAGTTATATATATTCACAGTTTTATTAATTTAGGTGTACTAAAACTTAAGTTCGAAACAAAAACATTCTAGGTCCTTTAAAAGATTACCTACTGTATCATATCCAAGAAATATAAAATAGGTTCCTTATATTTTTATGCTTTAAATTATATGGAAACTATTCCTACTCGTGAGTTCATTTTAGACATAGCCGGGTGTAACTACTCCTATTTAATTGAAATTTATATTTCGTTCTGGATTTTCAACACAGGTTTTATTTTAATAATGTATTGAATCCGTCCGCGAGTTAAAATTAGTGACATATTTCTGCCTTTACGGCTAGAGTTTGGAATTCTTTTTAACAATTGCATCCGACGTTCAAATTTCGGCGTGCAATAATAGCGCTTATTTGATTAATTTCTCTAAATCCATCACCTTAAAGTAATTTTCAAAATGTCTGGGGATATTTTAAAAATTTTAAGGTAATGAATAATATAAGGAAAACGTAAATCTTTTATATCGCATTGCTTTTTTCCGCAATTGACTTAAACGTTTAAGTTCGCGTGGCGGTTCGCGTCCTTTTTGTAATATATACCGGCTCACAATTTATTTCTTGCTCAGTTGCCTACGGATTGTGAGATTCAAAATGGCGCTATTTGTCATTCGTAATAAATTATGACTGGGGTACTGAGTTCCAATTTCACAGTGTATATGAGATTCAAAGTAACGACATCTGTCATTCGCAATAAATCAATACTATATTGATTGTCGACTAATTTATGATAATGAGACTGAAAATGACAGCTTGTCATTCCAAATAAATCGCCACAAGGTGTTTTCGTTTTTGACTAATTTTATGGTTCTGAGACTGAAAATGGCAGCCTGTCATTCCCAATATATCGCCATAAGGTGTTTTCGTTTTTGACTAGTTGACTTTGATGAATTCAAGTTTTACAATGGCTGTGAGATACAAAATGGTGATATTGGACATTTGCAATAAATCGCCACAGTATCAGTTTTCGACTGACTTCAGGGCTTTCGAATTTCATAATGTTTTTGACATTCAAGATGGCGGCCTCTCTCATTACCAATAAATGGCGCCATCTGTCATTTGCGATAAATCGTCACTTTATTCATTTTCAAGTAAACTTCAGATAGTGAATTCCAATTTCACATCATCTGTGAGTTTCAAAATAACGACATCTGACATTCGCAATAAATCACCACTATATCTGTTTCCGACTAATTTTAGGACGCTGAATTCGAATTTCACTAAAGCTGTAACAATCAGGATGAACTATTATTAGGTTTTGTGAGTGAGATAGATTAAATTCAAGGGTTCTTTATTCTGTTATAATGACAATAACATACTATAATGACACTCTTTTGAATGACTATACTTATACTTACATACGTACACATAACGTTCAAACATTTACATGGTATATAATTAGACCTAATCTGGGTGGAATTTCTATATGTCCGTAAACATATTGCCGATTGTTTTATTATGTTGTATATGTTAGTTTAAAGAAGTGTCTCATAAGTACCTAAAAGGATTTTTCTAACTTCGATCCACTTTAGTTTTTTTTTACTAGAAAGAAGAGAAAACTAAAGTAAATTGAATTTGCTATCTTATTATCCTTCCATATAATTATTATGCTTTAAGTAAAAGATGAGACCCTTGTATTGTACGGACTTTGCCTAAGTGTTTTTCAAGATATAGAATAGAATTTTCGGACTAACGTGTTTAGGGTTCCATATCAAAAGGAAAAAGGAACCCTTATAGGATCACTCGCAAATTTTGACACTCGCAAATAAATCAAAACCTATAGGATACTTTCCGTTGACATAGGATCACAAAATTTGGCAAGAAGCAAAATCTTAGAGTACAAATAAAGAAAAAAATCGTTAATTTATAATTATATTACATTAATAAATATTTTTTTAATTATGAGCCTGTGAAAGATATATTAGGCAATACATTTTTGTTTTGAAAATTAAAATGTTGTAAATAGTTTAATAGGAATATTATGGACCATTAAATGTTTATAAATGTCTAATATGCACGGAATCCTCATAGGTCCATTCGTGCTTTACTTGTTTTTTAGTTAAACGAAGATATAACCTCTTTATAATTACGTTACGGAGAGAAACCCAGCAGGCAAACGAAACAAAATTAGGAAAGCTTCTTTTACTTGTTGTGTTTTTAATATTAAATACATAGAGTTATTCTGAATGCACCCTTTTTATTTTATCTATTACGGCTAATTCGTACATGCAACAGATTAGCATCACAGTGCTAATTCCTTGCATCGGCCTCTCCAAGTGAAACTGAAACAAAATGGCGATTTCATACATACGGAATATAAAATTAAAATGATATTTTCGAGTACTTATAGAAGGACAATAATCGCTTTCTTTCTTTTATTATGTCGATGAATATTTTTCCTGCAATATGGCACCGAATAATAAAACAATTTGACAGTTTAAAATTCTAAAAAAATAAAATGGTGGAAATTTACACATGGCGTGGACAAAACGTCAACTGATTTCTCAGTCTCATTTGTCGTCTCGCGAACGCCGAGGCACACTTTTTGTTGTCGTCAAGAGTGTACCTTTTTGTTCGACTCCACTGTTTTCTTAGCTTCAACTAACTACCACTAACAATAACCATGCAACTATATCTACAAAACTAGCAATAAATGTGATTTTTTGGTTATTTACAGAATTTTCGTAGATCTAAAAGGCTTTCATCATTTCATTTTACAAAACAAAATCATTACATTAATCGTCTTTGAAGTTAAATTTGTTTTATTGTTCGATGTTTTATGTTGGGTCATACCCCATTCCCGTTTACAGTTTATGTCGTATAGTAGACGAACTATTATAATTTTAGACAAATAATACATATCAATGTAAGGATTGATATTTTACCAAAAGAATATTCTAGATTTTGATGCTACCATTCCTGTCTCGTAATAAGGAACATCAAACAAAACTTGTTAATGAGAACTTTGCGGGTCCTTTTAAAAATTAGTTTCGATTTTACAATATAGTTTATTTCTATAAGCTATTATGACTAGCTGATGATTTATTCTTTATTTTTCCATCATTACATGGCTACAATGACAAAAATATTGTGAAATTGGAATTTAGCAGACTACAGTTTGTCAAAATGGAATATATCGCGATTGATTACGAGAGGGGCAGACGCTATCATATTTGATCTCAAAAACATTCTAAAATTCGCATTTATTATCATAAGGTTAGTAGGAATAAAAAATAGCGAGGATTTATTTTAAGACAGAGGACTACAGCCATCAATATTGAATGCTAATGCAGCTAATACAGCAATCTCAAAAACATTATAAAATTTAAATTTAACAATTTAAATTTAGTCTCAATTGAATATATTGACATTTTTTAAGACAGACGCCGCCATTTTGGAACTCAAAAATATTGTGGAATTCTAATTTACTACCCTGAGGTTAGTCGCAATAGAATATAGTGACTGTTTATTATAATAAAGGTAAATTTCGCTTTCTTAGTTCCAAAAACATTTTGAAATTCAACTTCAGCATTTTAATTTGAATGAAAACTAGATAAAGTGACGACTTGTTGTGAGAAAAGCAAAGGCCGCCATCTTGGTTTTCAAAAATGTTATGGAATTCCAATTCAGTATCCTATGGTAAGTCGAATCGGATATTGTGACAATCAGTTATTGTAAGAGAGAAGAGTGACGCCATTTGGGTTCTAATAAACATTGTGAAATTCGTGGAAAATTTACTTAAAATTTGAAATAGTTTTTTAAACAAAACCTGTCATATCATATTTTATTTTCTAACTCACAGATCATAATTTCATAATTAATAATAGTAATGAAATGAGTCTCTTTGTCGCAGTATTTAAACAACAATTCTTTAAAAGATTTTATTCTCATTTTAGTTTATGCTTGTCATTCTAATTTACCAACACATATATATATAAATAGGTTACACAAAATATGTAATTTTTTTAAATTTGTGATTCTACGAAGTTAGTTACGTTATGCGTTTAACAGCAAAAAACCACTTACGTTTGCTAATTATGTTGGGAGAATCTGTGTTATAAATCGTAACCGTGTCCCATGTCAAAAATTTATAAGCAAATTATAAGAGAAAATTCATATTTAGATTCACTATAATAATCGACATAATTTTTAAAAAATGTCCCAATCTATTATACCACTAAGTGCACTAACCTCTACTATATTAATATGTTGTAATAGCTACATCATATAAAATTATAGCTATTTGAAGCGCCTATGGGTCTGTTTGAAGTGCCGCCGTTAATGTCCTGACCTGTAACTGAATTTGACATTTAATTAGAAATGCTCAAAATTTTCCGTTATACCTGTACATCATTTCGCAATTCATTATATCGACACACGATAATATCATATTATTTGTACATTCATTTTAAATATATTCTATTATTTCTTCATATTAGGAGCATAAATGGAACAGAAAGAATTGCCTGCTCACGATATATATATATATATATATATATATATATATATATATATATATATATATATATATTTATATATATATATATATGTATGTATATATATATATATATATATATATATGTATATATATGTATATATATTTTTTTTTAGAAGAAAAACTTATCTTGTCTCTAGATCTAGGACATCATATGTTTTTGAACATCTATCCTTCAAAAATAGAGAGGCGCTTTAATTGAACCTTCCGCAATTACATTGGTAGTCATTCTTTTGCCAAATTTTAACAAATAATAAAGGTAAACTTCCAATGGAATTAAACTTTCCCGCTATATTAACTTCCGAAATACTTAAGCATCTTATGTATAAAACGGGAACATATTTGCTGATTTGGTAATAACAATTTTAAATTGGTGCAAAATAAAAATATTATATATATATATATATATATATATATATATATATATATATATATATATATATATATATATGTATATATATATATATATATATATATATAAATAAAAATAATTTCCAAATATGGTGCAAAATAAAATGATGCTTTGATATAAATCATACATTAAAAATTATAACCTAAACAATTCGATCATCATTCCAAACATCACAAATAACGTTCGCGCAAATATAAAAGTCGACATTGTGAATTGTTAATTCAGATTCCTCAATATGAAAGAAATTTAATGGGCTTTTTTTAAACCGTACTGCAAAATAATCTTCCGTATTTACACTAATATTTAATTTTGACGTATATCTGCTAAAAGGTATAGAATGAAACTAAGTGGCATGAAATTTCACTTTATGAATATTAGAACCAGGTGAGCATTTTTTATGTAATATCCAGTTTCTGAGAAGTCTACAGCAATGCCGTCATTATTCATATCCATGAGCACCCCAGATTATTTTTTATAACCAAATACTGTTTCCATCGAATGTCGCAAGGCTTCTAATGTACGGCCGTATAACGTTACGTTCGTTATATGGCTACCATCCCAAAGAGGATGCCACTCGAAGGTATGCCACCGTTCATATTATAATGTACGTTTTTATTAGTCCTTATCCTTTACGATGGGCATATCGATGTGGGATTATTAAGAGAAAATGCGTAGTGTACGTAATGGAAAATGAGAAGGTATATTTTATTTAAGTACAACAGTTAAGGTTTATCCGTGGTTTAGTAAAATTATACGTCATGATGAAAATTACCTTATTAATGTCATGTTTAGTTCACTACGAAATATACTTTACTATGTAATATTAATCAGATTGTTCAATTACCTAGTATGACATAAGCATCCAGTTTGAGACGAATGGACAAGTGACATTTTATTAAACAATTGTTATTGTATTTAACATAATTCATAGACGTGAAAACTATGAAATATTCCTAATTAGGAATTAATATCAAGAAATGTGAATGTATTAGTGACAAGATCTCTAAATATTTGAGCTCTATTTCACTAACCAATCTACGTAGAATATAGATATTTAAAAAAATTGCTGTAAGTGATAGCTTTAGTAGAAATGTTTCTAATTTTAAGGGAGCAATAGCTTCCGCAATCCGTGTACTGAGTGCTCTTGAGATATTATACATAGCTACAGATTAATAAAATGCTTATCAGATTATATTTTCGTTAATATTTATCTTTAAAAAATGCAATAAATGAATAATATAGAAACACATTTGTAGCATGAATTTTCAACGATGTAGCGGAATATAATCAATGTCTGTGATAATAAGGTTAACACAAAGTACTAGATAGTGGTGAGACAATTAAGTAGTCAGTAGCTTGTAACATAAACTTTAGGTTTATTTACTTCTTTCAGCGCTTCAATTCACGGGAGTAATTATTTCATATGGCAGGTGAATATTCTGCAATCGGAAAGTAAATCAAAAACACTAAACGTCGTCGTTTTTCGAATTAAAATAAGTGTTTACAATTAAAATAAATGTTTGTAAGTCACATAAATAGAAAATATTTTCAATTTATTTCTGTATCAAAAGGCTTATTTGATTTGGAGACATCGTCTCCAAAGATTTTATTCTGAAAGAAAAGCAGAAATTCCTTTAACGTATTCACGTTTCATATTCGTATTTATTACTCATACATTTTTCATTTCGTATACATATTTAAATTTTGTACAGACATATTTAAAACAGTAACTTGTAAAATAAGTTATTAAAACATTTATAGATCAAAGGAATTGTATTATTTCTTAGGTTTTATTATTCGTTGAATAAAACGATACTTTTTTTTACAATGAAGTGTGAAATACGATCAGTTTGTGTTTCACTAAATTTAAATAAGATTTATTCGCGCCTGGCGGCTTTTATGATGCCATATTGGAATTTATTCGCATCCGGCGACTTTTATGATGCCATATTGGAATTTATTCGCATCCGGCGACTTTTATGATGCCATATTGGAATTTATTCGCATCCGGCGTCTTTTAAGATGCCATATTGGAATTTATTCGCATCCGGCATCTTTTATGATGCCATATTCGAACAATTAATCTGACGAAATTGGAAGTATTGAATTTATTTGGGGTTAATTTTGTAAAAATTCTTTAACACTTAATTTTTGTTCACAATTAAATTAAACTACGTGATTTAGTATTATATCTACTTTTTTAAATTATTAACCACGACCTGGGTTTCGTTGTATGACAACATCTTCACGTAGACAATTTGAAAATCTTAACTTGTAGAAACTTCTAACAGCATTTAAATATTACACGAAGCAATAGCGGACGTAATTCACAGGAAAGAAAAATATAGAAATGTTATTTTAAAAAATTATCCGAATTCAAAATATTATTTATATATATGTATATATATATATATATATATATATATATATATATATATATATATATATATTACCTGTGGATTGTTTTGAACCGAGTAAAAGAAAAAAAATTAAGGTTTAAAATTATATTGGAAAAATGATTGGAAATGTGGCGTGTTACAATTATGATTGTACGAAGTTTTATTATATTGTGAGGGATACAAAAAAAGTATGGCGGCTTAGTTTGTTCTTGTACTAGAAGAAATAATATTTTCTAAAATATCTATAATTTGTCGCACATGTGTTTTTATGCATATGTGCATAAGTTTTAACTCTCACCTGTTAAATCAATATTAATTATTAATATTTTAAAGATTTTCTGAAATGTATTGAGTTTATACATATAGAATTTAATCAATATATATTGTAAAAGTTTTTATACAATGTGCGTGCCACTAAAACTCAGAAACGAGTCCCCGTACGATCAATGGAGTTATATGGTGTAGTAGCCCTCTATCGCCCACCCATAAATAAGGTTCCCATTTTTACCTGAAGTGTGTACTTAAGCTAGAAGTTTTGCCCTCTAGACATTTCTAGAATAATCCAGAATATTCAAGAATATTCGAGAGCATTCAACAATATTCTGGAACATTATGTAATGTCATAGAATATTTGGAAATAGTTTGGAACATTTGGGAACATCTAGAAACATTCCAGAACACTTTCGAAAGTTGTGGAATATTCTGGAACATTGCGTACCATTCGAAGCATTTTTTGGATGGGTGGGGCTACCCATTGGTAGGGGTATATAAAGCAAGATCCATCATGGGCTCGAACGTCACTTTCTTATCAGTGAAGTGCAGTGAGTGAATAAAAACAAACTGTGAAGTGTGAGTAATCAAAGTGACAGTGCCTGAATGTAAATCGAAAATAAAGTGTAAAAAGTATTTGAAGTATACTTAGTGTGTTACTTAATAAAAAGTTGATTTATTTATATTTTATACAATGCTCAAATGTATTTGAGAAGGAAATCTTGCCAGTTCTGAACCAAAACAGTCCACAAAAAGATCCGGATCTGTACGACATAGTTGTGAAAAACATGATTACGGATGATTGAAAAACGGACCAAGATGATTGAAAAACGGACCAAGCGGGCCATTAAACCCCAATTCACCATGTATGAGTGATGGAAAATGTACAAAAAATATATACAAAACCATACTTAGACGACACACAAACTGGAGATGACGACTGTCCCAAATACAGAAGATGATCACCAAAAAAGGTGGCTTCACAACAAAAATACAAATACGAGGCAGAGACGAACTGGAAATAAATTATCAATGGGTAGTACCATATAACCCACTACTTTCCAAAATGTTCCAAGCACACATGAACAAAGAATACTGCAATTCAGAGAAACCCATTAAATATGTCTGTAAGTACGTGAACAAAGGCAGTTACATGGCAATATTTCCAATAGCCAAAGACAGCGAACGGGAAGTGGGAAGATACATCAACAAAAACCAAATGGGAAGATACATCAACAGTAACAAAGCAGCGTGGCGAGTTTTATGTTTTCCTATACACGAACACGAACCAACTGTGCAACATCTAACAGTACATTTGGAGAATGGACAGGGAGTTTCCTTCACAAAAGATACCGCCAGAAAAATCGCAAACGAGCCACCTAAGAACACAAGATTAAGATGCTTTTTTCCAACTATGCCAAACGGATCTGTTCGCGAAATATTACTATATGTCGACATCCATACCTATTATACGTGGAACACAACAAGAAAAACCTTTTAACGATGAAAACAAGCAATTCCAGTAGAGGATCAACCAGGAATCATGAAAATTACGTACTAGACCGAGTATATACCGTACATCCGAACAATGCGGAATGTTTCTGTTTCCAGATGTTGCTATATGAAATACGGGGACCAACAAGTTTCACAAATCTCAAGACTATTGATAAGTACCTACGCCAGATGTACAGAGAAACATGGCAACGCTTATGACCACTGGAAAACGACAAATACTACGAGAAGACGGAAATTAACACTACGAGAAGCCTCATTAACAGCCTCAGCTGAAAAAAAATCTGAAACTCATTCACCATAATACTAACATGTAAGACATCGAATCCAAAACAGCTATGGGACTCCTTCAAAGAGAGTATGCGTGATGGCATACTTTACCAAATCCGACAAGCTCATCCAGAACTGGCCATCAAATTCAACGACGATATCTTGAATTAAACACTCATTCGCCTAGAAGATAAATGTTTAGCTATAAAAAACCAGACTTTAGTACAACTTGGAACGCCAGCACCACGACAAAATCAGTGTGCTAAACTTCAAAATTACAAAGGAAAAAAGCTAAATATCAACGAACTACTTCAATATATTACGCACCACAAACTCCTCTTCAATGACAATAAAAAAAAATGTACGTTATCCTGGACCGGATCAACAACGACACTGGCGGATTTATTTACCTAATTATTTATTTAAGGATGACAAAATGAAAAATGCTCTTTATAAACAAGCATTGTAAATAGTTAGAATATGTTTTCAATATTTTTTTTCCTCTTATATTTTAAAGTTTATACTTTCAAACAATATTATATCAACTCCCTGAGCTAAACCGGATACCCCAGCTAGTTATTTAATAATTTATTGTAAATACCTACTGTATAAGCATTCTGATAATAACTTTTATTGAAAATATTAATGAAACAATTTGAATTTTAAGAATCCTGTTTCGAAAATTACTAAGTACTCATTTGTGTGAGATTTAACAATTGTTTTATTGCAACATTAATTTTATAATGACCCTCATGCCACTAAATCGAAATATTTGTGCCTTTATTGCTTAAAAAAACAGTTTGTTTTTATAACATTTCTATGAAACCATCACAAATATCTGAAACTAGGCATTCTGAAAGTCAATATCAGTAGAGGAAATAGTTTCTATTTCATTGCTAAATTTCTTTCTTAACAATAAGAAGCGATACTCTTGAGTAATTTTCTGTAATATTAATGATGGTTTTGCTTCATCTTTAATTAAGCATACATTAACATATGGTGGTGACACAATACTAATAAACATAACAATGTTATTAATTAAAAACTTCTCTGAGTTCGTTGAGCAAGAATCTTTTGTCATTCCAGGGGAATCTATAATATAAGATAGAATCAATACTAGAATCTACATCAGCAAGAATCTTTTGTTGAAATTCCAGGAGAATCGTATTTTATTTTTTAATAAAAAATAAATGTTTTTTTCTTTATGCTTGATACAAGTACTTAAAGTAACACTTTCAGCTCGTATTGAATATATTTGGCGTTAATTTTGTAGAAATTCATTATTCACAATTAAATGAAACTACGTGATGTAGTATTATTTCTACTATCTTTAATTTCTTTACCACGACCTAGGTTTCGTTGTATTACAACATCTTCAGGTGGGATATTAGCAAAGATCTTTGCTAATAATGCTTAACTTTCAGCTCGTGTTTAACACCTAAAATAATATTTTTAAATCCACAATATAAAATTATATGTTGTTATTATTTAAGTAAAAATTTTATTTATGCCTTTTTTATTCGTTTCAAAAGCAATAATTTGAGATATGGGCGATGGTTTATTGCAAGACATGTCTTGTGTTTTTATATTTTTATATAAACTCAAGACATGTCCATAATATGAAACTTATTAGAATACGATAAGAAATTATTGACTCTCACTGTTAATAAACAGGGCAGTTATTAATTTTGTGTATAACTGAAATTATGTGTAATACAATAAAAGGGTATTTATTTATTAAATACCCTTTTATTATATTACACTTAATTAAAAATATTAATATAATAAAAGAGTATTATTATTTATTGAAATTAAGTGTAATATAATAAAAGGGTAACGAAATTTAACGCATGAACATGTTATAATAAATTTGCCTATTTTAGCCCCAGTTCAAGAAAAAATAAATATAATATAAAATTTAGTAAATTTAAAACTTTTAATCACAAAAGAGAATATTTTCATCAAAAAAAAAGAAGAATATTAACCCTTTTCTCATTCAACTTTTTATTCGTTACTTTTGTTTAGCTTATTTATCAACTCTATGTTTTTCTGTGAGATAGTAAATTCTTATAAAAAGAATCCTTTTATATAAATGATTACTTGCTATTCTTGAATTGAATAAACAATATAGCAAACCGAAGTAAAACCAAAGCTAACCGATCAGGGATATGCGGATGAGATCCACGTACTCTTACTCATAATACAGTTTTTTTTCTAATTAAATTTTTTTGTCAGTCAAATTATTAAAAAAATTAAGTTATACCGAGTTGTGAGACGTCCTTTCTCTCTTGACCAAAATCTTTATGTTCAAAGATTATTTTTATTTTTAATTCATATTGCTACAAAAGCGTGTTTATTTTAGTCTTTTTTAAACTCTAATTTAGTTTCTAATTTTTACTTATGAAATTATATATATATATATATATATATATATATATATATATATATATATATATATATATCTGTGCAAAATTTCTAATAATTCGGATGTCCAGAAGTGGGTGAAAATTTAGTTGCGTAATTCCGTTACATTCTTAAATACACACAGACATACGTGAAATTATATAATATAAAACGTGAAAAATGTTAATATTTTAATATGAAATTATGTAAGTGACAAGTAGAACGTGAGTTTTTCATTCACTGTCCGTTAGCAAATATTATTCTTATTTAAGAGGAAATTAAAGTTATTACTTGACAACTGTACAAGAGTACAACTATACAAGTATTAATAACTTTAATTTCCTTTTGTGCTGTGACAACTGTACAAGAGGAAGTTAAAGTTATTACTTGACAACTTTACTTTAAAAAATAAGAAAAATTTATGTAAAAATAATTTTCATCAGGATTTATAGGTGTAAATTTAGTAAATTTCAAAATTAACTCGTTCACATAAAAATGATCAGAAACCTGAATCGGAATTTTCCGAGAATTTAACCTTTAATTCATTTTATTTACAGGAACGAAGTAGATTATATGAATACTTTATGTATTGTTGACATAAATAATAATATTGAATATATTTGACATTAATTTTGTAGAAATTCTTATTAACAATTAAATGAAACTAAATTATGTAGTATTATTTCTACTTTCTTTAAGTTCTTTACCACGACCTAGGTTTCGTTGTATTACAACATCTTCAGGTGGGCTATTAGCAAAGAATGTTGTAGCAAAGGAAGGTCCCAAAGAATGTCCTTAATTCTTTGTCAATAGCACACCTGACGATATTGTATTACAACGAAACCTAGGTCGTGGTAAAGAAATTAAAGAAAGTAGAAATAATACTTGATGTAGTATTTCGTGGTTTCATTTAATTGTGATAAATAATGATTTTAAAACGAATGTAGCATTAGATGGCATACGAGAGAAAATGGGTTGGTACTTTTTTTATTTCTTTTGATCCCATTACCATATGCAGTGAACATAAATAAAACCACCATGAATGTATACAGATAACACCAACAAACATATTAGTTTCATGTATACTGAAGCGTGGCTAATTTTTTTCTGGGTGCTCTTGAATTAGATATAGTTGGTACGTTATGAGGAATATTGATATGCCACCCAGTATCACTATTTTAAAAAAGTAATGGATATGCTCAAGGGTCTAATGATGAATTTAAAATTGAGATATTTTTGATGATACCATTAACTTTTGAAAATGAAATCATATTT
Source organism: Druceiella hillmani (assembly GCA_039881145.1). Taxonomy (NCBI): domain Eukaryota; kingdom Metazoa; phylum Arthropoda; class Insecta; order Lepidoptera; family Hepialidae; genus Druceiella; species Druceiella hillmani. The sequence continues at coordinate 27,063,626 of JAYKKI010000015.1, forward strand.
CGTTCAAAGGTGGCTCACCATCAACTGTACCAAATATTACTGCTATATCAGTTTGAACTGCATCATTGAAATGGCGTTGATTTAAATCATTATTTATTTTAATGAGCATACAAATTTCTTTTTTTTTTCTTTTCAACTCTATGACAATGATGTTTCATTGCAATGAATGACCGAACCAAAGGATTACTGCGTTCCAATTCAAGAGATATTTTGCGCATTATATTGTTATTGCATGTTTGATTAAAATGTTGTTGTAATCTATAATTGATAATATATAATTGATAGTGTCGACATCATAAAAATCGAATTGCGCACAACATGGTGAGCGATCATATGCCGCATTCATTGAACCAGATCTGTGATAAAAACAGTTTATTTTTGAAATGATACACTCCACTTGTAACTGCCATGCAAATTTTAGCTTCTGAGCTAACCATAGCAAATGATGAATTATATTTGCGAATGTTTTCAAAATAATGTTTTGCCTTACTTTTGATTGAATGTTCATTTGAAATAAGTCCATAATACAATGATTTAAAATATTCATTTTTACTTAAGGGCGGTAATATTGCTTTACCCTTATGACAACATTAAGTGAATTCAATCCTGTCACTTAAAGTCACTTCAGATTCAAAACGTTTCGCATTGCAAAACCTGCATTGTAAATCCATTAATCCACAATCATAACTATGAAAAAGTCTTGGAATTACATTTAGTGCACATTTATATGTATCTCTAAAAATTACTTCTTCATTTGTAAACTATTAATATTATTTAAATTTGCGTTTGATCTATTAATATGTGTATGCGAAACAAACTATGAATATGACATTATCATAATTATGATTATTTTTGACATTCAGTAAGACTATGGATAAATAATATTAATCTCAGTTTGACCATAGACTTCAACCATAAACAAAATAGTACATATGTGTGTGTCAAACGCATGTATTTCTAATAAAAATCTATATATCTCTTTCTATGTAAAAATATTAGCTTTCAGCACTCTTCTCTATATAAACTTTAACTGTGCCAAATTTCATACTCCTCCGGACGCGTAATTTTCGTAAAAAGGAGTATAAAGGTTTTGCTTAGCATATTCATATTTTGGCTATTATTAACCTTTAAATTATGGTTATTATTAACCTTTCGTTTAAATCGTAATAACTCTAATTTCAGATAAAAGGTCAAATTTTTTACTACTATATATGTGAAAAATAACAAAGTTAAAGCACAATAACTTAGAAACTGTCTGGCAGATAAACTACAATGGAAAGCCAGCGGAAAAATAAAATTATGGACAACTCATATGTCAATATGTGTGTATATACATGTGTGTGTCAAATGCATGGTAGTGTGTGTAATGTTTTATTTATTGATTTAATGTACTTTATAAGCATTATTATTGAAAAATATTAGAGTTCTGCACTTCTCCTACATATAAACTATGAGTATGCCAAGTTTCATACTTCTCCGTCCGCGTAATTTTCGTAAAAAGGGGTCCAAACTTTTGGCTTCACGTATTAATATATAGATTTCAGAGGTAAATGTTGTTGAAAATTTCTATACTGTTACGCGACGTGTTAGGTAGTCTAACATGCTTACAAAAAATATTAAGTTATAGAAAAACATTTATTTGGTAGCTGGGACTTGAGTATCGGTATGCCGCAGACTGATTCCCTACCATAAGATTATAGGAAGATTATTCAACATTTACTAATGAAACAAAAATTATTTCTGAACAGGTATCAGTCTTACTTTATTTGATTTTTTTAGCTCTACGATTAAACCGTCAACTTTTTGAAAGAACTAATACTAAATCACGTAGTTCATTTTTTTGAATAATGAATAATGAATTTCCACAAAATTAACGCCAAATATATTCAATATATGAAATAATTGTAAACAAAATTTCCTGCTCTTGTTCAAGTCAATAATATTTTTTACAATACAAATTATTTTTTTGGTCAAATTATCTAAAAGTTCACGTCAAAAATTATATTTTAGCAAAGAATAAAAATCAAATGAGTGCGTTAATATAAAGTGGAAGTAGATTGTGAAATAAGTCTTATTTAGTAATTTTCTAGTTGAAACCATTAACAAGTATGTAAGTTCTTATTTCAAAGCAGGATTAACTATGTTTTCTACCACGCTTCAGACGCGTGTAACTCTATCTAATAAGAGATATAATATTGCAAATAGGCGGCTTATTAAGTAAAGAGTAATGTAACTTTTTACGAATTCACGCTTCGCTGGTGCAAGTGCCTGCGGGAATGGCCGAGTCAATAGCTTATAAAACGTATAAAGCTCATCTCAAAAATGTTTGAACAGATTCCAATTTTGTTCCTTTCGTCCATCCAAAGCTGATGAGATAATTTACTTATACATTTTTATCACTTTTTCATGGACTACCCTAATTAATGTAATTATATTAAATTGACATAGATAAAATAAAAAAACATTTGTATCGTTAAGTCGTTCGATTGACGTTTTCAATTACTAGAAGAAAAAGAACGTTGGTTGTGTACACTTTAACCTTCACAGTTCCTTTAATTTATTTGTCATAGGAACGTGGAAATTCCACAGGAAAGTGAAATATTTTGTAGTTCACCGTGAGTCGGTACCCAATTATAAATTAACTCTAACGTAATAAATATAGAAATGTCAGCCTTGTTATCATTTTACTCGTTCTTAATAATGTTTTAATGTTATGGCGTGACTTTCAGGAAAACTTATTTTTTTTTTAAAAGAAAAAATAAATTGCATGTAACACGCATGTGATGCCGTCAAACTTTTTCCTTGTTAATTACACCAAATTATGAACTTAAAGCGAATTAAGTGATCTTGAAAGGATTTAAATCGTAACATAAATTGCGATTTAAATTATAATTGTATAATCATATTGCATTATAAATAATATTTTGAACTTCCTGAAAATTAAGACGCAAGGCACCAAAAACTAATTAAATCTTTATAATGCACATATCAGTAAAAAGTAAATAATTTACAGAATTGAATTGGAAATTATGCACATCACTCTATTTCATATTACTTGGTTGTCAAAATTTAGGTCAAATGAAGGTTTTAAAGTCGTTGTGCGTGATGATCTAAATTTTGTTGTAATGATTTAGCAGATATTTCATTAATCGTTGTTCTCGATGTAATTTCAAAAAGGAACAATTAATGTTTAAGATATAGTCTCTCGTAACATGTTTTTGCTGATGCAATAACATTATGCTGAATTTGGCAAAACGGATATAAAATTTTGTTTTATGGACCAATGTCTGGAGGACTCTGTTAATCTGTTAATCCATAACCAATATATAATCTTTACTAGAAAATATATACACTAGAAAAGGTGATGTATGTAACATTTTGCTCATGAATATACGTATGAAAAACCTATGAACCACGAGTAGAACTCGCACCACCGGAGTTTCCGTACAGATTTGCGCCCTTATAAATTTAAGAATACATAGAATTTTTATTAAATTATTTACGAATAATTTTTCACAACGTTTATGTATTAAGATATGTACATATTAATGTTTTATTGCTGTTCTAGTAAATACTTATAAATAAATAATACAGTAAATACAAAATAATGTAAATATGTGGCATCATATTATCGGTTAAATGAATAATTTCAGAATAATGAATTCATTTAAATGATAGGTTACAAATTTATTTTTAATAATCTTTGTTTTTTTTCAAAAGCAACATCTTATTTCATTATTAGCAACATCTTAGTTCATTTTCATTATAAAGAGCATTTTTAATCTTTCTTAAAGAATCTTTATCTCGAAAATGAATTTAAAAAAGACAATTAATTACAGCCAAATTATTGAATTTACCCTGAAAACTAACCTTTCTATTATTAGGAAAAGAAAATGTGGCCATATTGTATGTGCTATTAGAAGTTGTACCATAACTGTACAGTAGTAAATTAATAATATGTCAAGGGACTCGCGCTTTAAATCACATTTTCACTTATTTTGTGGAAAAGTGGCGGCGTGACGCGTGTATGAACATGCCGCTTATTATGTACTTAAAATTAAGTACTTCAATTTGACATTAATTTTGTAGAAATTCATTATTAGAAATAATACTTCAAAAGTATAAAGAAAGTAGAAATAATACTTCAAAATTCAGGTAAAGGACTTAAAAAAAGTAGAAATAATACTACATCACGTAGTTTCATTTAATTGTGACTTCAATTCGAATTGAGGAATGCAGAGAGTTAATACGAATGATATTTGATACCAAACGGGAAATAAAACTGTAAAGTACGTGAAGAATTAGCATTACGACGGTTCCGTATATTTACGTAAATATATTCTATCTGTATAAATTAAAATTCATTTCGAGCATTTTATACTCATAAGCTATCAACATATAGCTAACTTGGTTACAAACTACCAATACAAATATGTAGGCTCTTCATGGTTTACCTTCGTGACTCTTAAAAACTTCACTTTGACATAGAAAGATTGATTATTAAGTTTTGCTTATATGCAGGACATTTCATCTCATTTGACCTTTCTAGTCAGCCAAAGCTGCCAGAGTTTTAATAATGGTTTAGTCCTGCGTGTAAATACGTTGTTGTGTTATCGAGTCTTAGTGCATCAAAATCCTGGATAATAAAATTCTTACTTTTCTTGCATGTTATTATATTTTGAAGATTCTGTATTCTATCCAAATTAATTCTTAAATTTTCATAAAAAAGTGGTTTCTTGCAGTAATAGATATCCGGACTTTTTGATTTATTATATTAATTAGGAAATAGCCCCTCTTTTGGTGGCTTCGACTTTATGAATGCGAAGTTATTTATACACTTAAAATTTACGGCTCTGATAAAGGTTTACATGATTAATATAAAAATAACCAAAGATATCAACTATGACTTATATTACATTCATTTTTTAATTTTTTGTTCCTAACTACGTATCAATTGTTCTTTTGTTATTTTGTCGAAGAAAAGTATTATTGGTGTTTTTAATAAAATCTTATTGAGTTATATTAGATTGTTAATCCTGTTCTTTATTGTAAAGTATAGAAAATATCTAAATAAATGCTTTTATTAACGAATATTAATAAGAGTTTAGTTATCCGTAGCCAGAATATCTATTATTCTTTTATTTTCAGCTCATTACAATGCGTACAATAATCAATATATTACACATATAAAGTTCCAATCACAAACAATGTCAGGAGAGATGAATTTTACAACAGCTTATCCATTTATTTTTTTTTATTTAACTTTAAATTCGATACTGGAAATCTGTAAAATTATAATTTGTTACTTCTTGAAGTATTTTTACAATTTAATACACATAACTATCGTGTCATACTTTAGAAATGTGCTTTTAATTCAAAAGAAGTAAGGTATGAATTCAGAAGAGCAAATATATTGATTTTATTTATTTTTTTAAGTTGAAGGATATACATAAAAATGACGTATTTAAAAATATGATCTAGTCGTGATTATTTTATTGTAAAAATTCTTAGAAAGATTTACTCCCAATGAATATCTTTATTTCTTTATTGCTGAAGTATTTTTCACTATTTTCACTTTAAATTTATGATGATAAAAGTTACACAAGGTGAAAATTAAAATTTGCAAGTTATTATTGTTAGCATATATTATAAGTTAGTATAGCTGAAGTATTTTCCACTATTTTCACTTAAAATTTATAATGATAAAAATTACACAAGGCAAAAAATTAAAATTTGCAAATTATTAAACGGTAAATAATCATGACCTTTAAATATTCAGTTTACGATTTATGAATTTTTAAATTATAATTTCATCGATTCTCTTTACTAAATTTAATTTTCATGGTTTTTGAATAGTAAACAGTTCATTGTTGCTAAAATGCATTTATTCCCACTTACCAATAAAACATTATAAACTTAAGATTTAATAATCATTTTTATGTTGGTAGAGTTTAATGTCAACTTTTTAAAATAAAGTTTTAATTAACATCTTATTTAACTATTTCTCTCATTATCACCATTATTATTTATATGTTTATTATTATTTATATGTAAAAAAAATTAAGGTACAAAAAATGAAGGCATTATTCTGAGTAATTTTTTTATCAAGTTTAAAAAGGCAATTATCTTCTATTCTACTGATAGTACTCAAAAAGCAGTCGAGGTATCATTTTTACTAATCTTAATAATAGCAATGTAAAGGGACCTTAAGAATAGCTTTGTAAGCTTATGAATAAAAAGCTCATAAAATCAGTGAGGAACATTGTTACCTATTGCGAAAATTAAGAAAACGTTTATGTAATGAAAACTCAATACGACATCAACAACACATGATACCTTGCTCCGTTGAATCGTAAGCATGACATTAAACGATAGAGACAACTGGATATCTTAATCAAAAAATAATCCTTGACACACATATCGATTAAAACATGAAATAATTCACTATGATGAAATTGACGATTCAAAATGATATAAATCCGACATGTATTTCAACGATACAAATTATCGCCGATAAAATATTCAGAAAACTCGATAATTTCTTTGCTGTAGTGGTTTATACTGGAAGCAGTACGCTCGTTTTTTTTGTGAAGATGGTCGAGGTGTAAAAGAAGAATGTGACGGTGTTACCTCTAAAGTAGTATGGGTTACAGAAAATACAGAGGTTTAGCCGTAAAATGTGCTCGTCAAAAAGGCGTCAAAATTTGTAAATTATATTACATTTTTGACTGAACTTTCACTTATTTTATACATTCATTATAATACATTTCTGCTACATAAAGAGATTAAATACTTTTATAGAGTAAAAGTGCAAATTACATTGATAGAAATTTCGGAATTTGGATATTTCGGAAGCATAGATGTTCCTAATTGATGCCAATTTCGAACTACGTGGTCGAATGACTGTGGAGCTGTAGAAAAAAATATTAGCCTATCAACCAGATATGTGAATTTTAGCTAAAATTGACAGAAATTTCTGCCGCTTTTTAGACAAGGATTGTGTGTTCAAATCCGTTTTCTGCAACAAAACTTGCTTTAATTTTCGCTATGTTAACAGTAAAAAATTAATTTCGTAATAAATTAAATCATATCTTGAATTTACACATAAAATGATGTGCTAAATCAGAGATAAGACTACATCACGTAGTTTCATTTAATTATGAATAATGAATTTCCACAAAATTAACGCCAAATATATTCAATGTAAACTGTAATATTTTCTTCCATAAATATTAGTAGATACCTTCAAAACCTATTGTCATTAAACTTTACCAATCTGAGGTATAGTCCTATTCTAACTGAATATTATCACATAAATGGTATACGAAAAAATGAAAATCACTGATTTACAGTATTCAAATACCAGCGTATGAAAAAGAAAAAAATTATTCTTGACGTAATTTGCTATTTCATTTCCTGACTTAGGTTTTAATAGCATATTGAAAATGTTTGTAAGCTTTTCATAACTACATGAATTAATTTTGTAAAAAAGGGAACAAAAAACAATTAAGTTAATATAATTTTTTTTGTTTCACCAACATTAGTTACTTTATTCATCTCAGGATTGTCAGTCCTTTATGCTATTTATATGACTTGCAGCTCATCAGAAGAAAATCAAAAGAACAATTTTTTGAGGTCTCCGAAGTATGTTGCATTTATGAACCTCACCAATTGCATAATTTCGCGGAGTATTCACTTGTAGAAGAGAGAGAAAAAAATACTTAAATGTATATTGTTTCACACATAAAGAACTAGGACAAATTTTTCTTCCACTACTAATTTAATTCTAATGTTATTGTCATTTCTTCTGACCAATATGTAGAATAGCTATTCAGATTATAGAAACCAATATAATCCTATCTAACTCTAATCATAGGGGTACCTTTTAAATACATTATAGCTAAGATGGCCAAAATAAAAACCTTTTCATATTTCATGTCAACTATTATAGTTTACATGTTTTGGAGTTTACATTTTGGGACGTTAACAATTCGATCCCAAGTTTTGTTGTTAAACGACCGTTCAGTGGAAAAAATGACCTCCATTATTTTTTAGTTCTACAAAAATACCTACAATCCATGTCCTTGATAAAACTGTTTACTTTTGCAACATCATAGTAAATCATAATTCTTTTTCTCAATTCATCCTAGTGAACGTATGTTTTTTTGTAATTTCGTGTATTTTTTTTCTTTGCATTAAACAATCTTCCAAACACTACACTCTGTTTCAAGTTAGTGAAGAAGTTAATAAACTATAATTAACATTGTTCAAGAAGATTACTCAACGAAAATATAACAGCACGCACACGCACGAACCTTCGTGCATACGCACGCACAAGCGCACACATCCATGCTCACGTGCACGCACACATAAACACATGTATGTATGTATATGTATGTGATAAAAACACAAACGAAATGAGAACACGTTCAAAATCGTTTAAAAATGAGCCAATACTAATTCTCAGAAGATTGAAATGGCATCTGGCAAATACAAACTAGAATGGAATACCCATTATTTCTTCCATTTTTACTGCTTCTGATTTGTCAGGCCTAATGTTAAATTATCCTCCACATACTGATAATGTTCAAATGTATTCCGACTATAACCTTGATCACTCGTATTTTGCATCCTACGTGACAAGTGAAATCTCTAATGCTTCAATTAGTTGACTGGAATTTATTATGTCCAGTCATAATCAATATAATTCCAAATTATACTCATCCATCTTTTTTGCTTAGGTGTGATAATACTATGACCGCTATTACTACTTCATGGTTTTCTTTGGCTTACACACGTTTGCCAATAAGTAATTAAATTGTTTAAATGGCTAAAGATCTATTTGCGAATTGTATTGAAGCAGATCGAAATTTTCTAACTCCTTCAAAATTTCAATCTGCTCCAAAGTCGTTTGCGCTGACAATATCTACATAAAAATAAATAGAAAAAGTAATTATATTTCAGTAATATTTATAAATTAAACAATGAGGTAAAATAAAATTAATAACAAAATATTTTCGTCAAAATAATTATATGTTTTTTTTAAAAATACATACTTGTTTTTATTTCCTTTTTAAATTATCTAAACCTTCTAAGATAGTACATCTGAACCTTGATCCGAGTGAGACATTATGGAGACAAAGGTATAGTCCCAGACAAAGGTATAACCCCTTCAAGACGTTAACGGGCGCTAATATATCTCTATTGACAGGACCTTTGATGTAAATGATTGAAATGAATTTACGCGTCACGAGTATTCGGTGACGTAATTTGTTTGTTTTTCGAACGTATATGATGAAACCAAATACTATTTTGTACCACTGAAAATGAAATACTCACAACCCTTACTTCTATTTAACAGTCATGTTAAATGAGGCTAACGACAATAACGCTACCGACAGTACATTTTAATTAAGAAAATATTTAATAAATGTGTACGTATTGCAAAATTTCAAGCTACTTTAAATATGTTTATGCATACCTAACTTTCTTATATATGCAGTTAGAGGCAAATTTTTTTTTTACCGTGCTATCTAGTTTCAAACTTTATTTACACGTTCTTGCATAACGATTCAAACTTGACGAGATTTAACACATTAAACATGCAAGTATATGTAGTAATTATCTATGTTGCATCTCTATTTCTGCTCATATTATATAATTAACATGTTAGTAGAAAACTTGAAGGTATTTTATATTTATTGTTTTTTTTAAAATTGTTATTTTTGTTGCACGTGACATTATAAATTAAGTGAGGTACCCACAACTCTCTTCTGTAACAAGGTTTTCTTTATTCCACTACTCTAATTTGTTTAATATTACAATGGCGCCAAAGAAAATCAAGAAAATTTTATATATAAACAGCAAAGAAGATTATATATTATAATGTAGATATAAGTACAAAACATTAAATTACTCAGTCAGTTCGCGTAAGAATTATTCGTATCTAAAATTTTAAAACAAACAAATTGTCCCAACTAAGAAAATAACAATCAATAATATTAATTGGAACGACGTTCGCTCTCAATAATAATAACGCATATTATCAGCGTAGCCACGTAACATCACATATACATGACCGCTTCATGAATATTCAAAAGTCATTAATATCGTTTGCGTTGCTTTCCTCCGGCCAATTTGCCTCGACCCCTCGGAAAATCAGCGTGCCGGCTTCGATAAAAATTTTGCTTTGTTCATAGAGTGGATTGGGAATTAAGCCTTAAAAAGGTTTTAACATTTTGATATGTATTCGTCGACCAAAATTAAACTGATAACTTCAATCTCATCTTGCAATGAACACAAACAGCAGCAAAGTTTGCCCACTCAAAGTAAACAAAAATAAATATCTGTAGTTTGACAAGTTTGGACAGTGCACTAAATTTATTTACCAATACTGTATAATAACAATATATTAAATTAATTTATCATTAGGATATCATACTGAATTTTCTACACCAAGTAATATTTATTCTCCAACTAACCTTGATGATTCGGGATTAAATCAATATGCTGTTGTGACGTTCTTAGAGTGAAAGCTTCGGGAAAGGTTTAGTCAATTGCAAAGAAAATAAAAAGTATTAATTATACGTTCTTACTTTTATTATTATTTTGATAATTATTGTTTTCTCCTTGTATTATACCCACAATACCTTACAGCCCGACTTCGGTCGACCAAGGAAGATTTTTCTTGTATCAGTACGTCCATCCTACGTACGTTCTATTTTGTTCATTAAAGTTAATTAATAAGAAAGTAAGTGATTAAATAGATATATAGATAAACAACAAGTTTTTGAATTATAATATTTTTGAGAGACTCATTAATGACTTAACTTGAAATTATGATTTATTTAATTTTCTTCATTATTTGGCACCACTTAAAAAAATTACCTTGATAAAAATTTATTTTCCTATTTAAAGAACCAAACTCTAAATAAATAAAAAAATACAGGAACAGTAATGTTCAATGTTTTGATCACATTAATCTTTAAGCTTTAATAGCGTACGAAGTTTCACAAAATTGTAAAAAAATAATATTTTAATTGCAGTTTTGGATTCAATTGCAAGTTTCATCTAATTGACGTTTTATTTTTCCTAATTTAGCCTTGCTATCAAGTGGCCTAGCTCCAATAGAGACGTCTACTCTTTCAATCAAACTATCCGCACTTTTGTGGCGAAATTACATAGATAATTCGATTCATTGTTAGTAGAAAATTAGTTAGGGCTGAAATAACTAGACTTTGAGAAGTACTCCATTTTCAATTTATGTATAATTATCATGAGCACAAGTCTCTGTCATTAATGTTTGATAACCTTCTAGGCGAATTACGTTTTTTATACATTCTAGTGGATACTCGGTAGAAACGTTAGCTAGGTGTTAATTTATACGCATGGAGTACGCGTCTAATTAGGTTAATTTTGAAAGGTTGAAATATTTCTAAATGGTGTTTAAAATGTTGAATCTCTTTTCACTATTAAAAAACAAATAATCTTATATTATTTCTGTAACCTATTTAGTTTTTATGTTCACAAAACCAGTTTTTGAATATTTCCTTTCGAAATAATAAACCAATAACACTCTGTAATGGACTTACTTATTGGCATGTGAATTATTTATGTTTGGGTTGACTTTCAAGTACATCAGGACAAAAAAGTGTTTGCTAAAAAGCTAAATTGTTAGAGTTAAATAAAAACAGAGTTTTAAAGGTTGTTTTAAGCAGCTGCTCCTTAATTTCGGAAGAGATAATTAATTAAAAATTACAACCGATGTCCAAAAATTACAACAGATAACAGCGGATGTACACACTAACTAGTTTTATTTGTGGTCGATTTTCTACTTTTCATATTTTTTTAGGCATAATTTTTGCCTGTTTTTACTAAATATAAGTACGTATGTTATTGAACTCTTTTAAACTTCTTTTCATAGTTAGTTTTCAAATATTTCCCAATTTATATTTTCCTCTTAGAACAGTTAAATGTTCTATTTTACTTAATCATAGTAATTTCAAGACAATTTTGAACTTATAAGTTATTAACTCCTAGATTTATTAATAATGTTCTAGATTTTTAATTATCAATTAATTAAAAAAAACCTAGACCTATTAAGATAAGTTTAGTTAAACGTAATGCCTCTTATTATTACATTTAACGGTAATGAAAATTACTGAAAATTATAATTTAAAAATAATTAATTTCATTACTTTTGGTTAAATTTAAATTATTTTTAGAATCTGATTATTATCTTCACTCAGAAATGTTGTCGCAAGAAATACACATTATTAAGAAACAGGTTGACGAAAGAATTACTTCTTAATAAGAAATAGAACTATTTGAATACCTTGACCTTGAATAATATTTCCTTTGTCACTTTTTTATGAATAAAAAAATTGTAAAAGGATAAGAGAAAATCAAGTCATCTTGCTCGTTTTCTCTCACTTGAGAAAATGACATTAGGAAGAATTATAAACGCATATAATGCTGTTGTAATAAATGTTTAACCTTAGAATACGTATATTGAGGAAATATTCCAGATATTAAAACCTAATTTACTCTAGTCCGAGACCAATATTAATTACATTTTTGAGTGTAGTATTAAATTTAAATTTTATAAAGTAAATTGAATTTTCAGGTTTTTAATCTACAAACGATGTTACTTGTGAAATAGTAAAGAAAATAATTTTTATTTTAGAGATGTGAAAACGAAACATTTCTAAGAGCAAGTTTTAGAATAAGCTTAAAATGTATGGCGCAATGAAGAAAAAAAAATATATGGTAATTATTAGAAAATAATTTTTTAATTCATTTACTATTTTAAATTTAAAAACACATAAAAATTATTGTATTACTAATTTAGGTTTTATCTTATTTACAAATGGATAATATATATGAGCATTCCTCACAGGAATTATCGGTATATCAAAGTACCTCTTTCAATTATTGGAACATTTCGTTTGAATGCACTAAACGTAGCATTCTTCCGTGTATTCTCGTGGTTGAAAATTCTATTATGATTGCGAGATTTATATAAAGACTTAGAACTTTCTGAATTTGCCATGCACGTCGTCTCATCCAAATTTACGATTATTAGGTAAAAAAGAGACTGTGCTGTTAGTTAAAATCAAACCAGTACAGTAATTTGAAACATGATCTTTATGTGAATATCTGTTGAACCGATATTCATGAATATCTGTTGAACCATTTCTCCAAAATGGTATAAATATTCTATATTAAAATCTGATAGAATTAAAGTGATGAGCAAACAGTCTGACGTTGCGTGTTATATACATAAAAATAAGAGTGATAAACCAACAAATTTTATTAGAGACGAGAGCATGGTGAGATCCCTAGCGATTCCTCCGAATTATTTCTTAGAGTACGTGTGTCCTATTAAGAGTATAACTCTTGATATTTATACTGCTACATACCTCACGAATAAAAATTAAGACGAAATAAAAATTAAAACTGAAAAGAAATATTTAGACGATAGATAACCTTACTTCACATAATATTACTGGGTTTCTTAATGGAAAAAAAAAATTTAGAACGCTTAAGAAAAAACTTAAAAATTTTTAAAAGTTTCAAAAATTAATGTTTCCTAATTTTGTTTTAAAACAATGTTTATCATAAGGGAAAATAAGCATTTAATAATAGTAGTTATTTTCACTAATGTACAATATTACTTTCGTTATTTTTTGAACTAAAATATAAATCTTTTTCTGTCACTTCGAAACTGCTTACTACCTCTTAAAAACATGTTCCAAATCTAAAACCATTTACAATTATAGTATAAAACATATGTAGCATGTGCAATGACTATATAAACATTATTTCATAAGATGCTTAAAATTGTTCGACCTGTTAACAACAATATAGTTATTCATATTTTAATGATTCACGATCAACTTACTCGCCGACCTGTATACAACGAACCTTCATCTTAATTATTGCCGGTCTGCTGTTAGTGAAGAGCTTCAACTTGCTTAATTGACAGCCTATTTGTTTTCTTTTTCATTTTAAACGTTCAACAAATATCTTGATACGACAACATCCTCAGTTTAATAGTGACTTCTTTAAACAGATATTTGATGTTTTTTCTGAAAGAAACCTGTAATATCATAGAATACAACACATTCCTTAAATATGTGGCTTGTTTTATTGCTGATTATAACAGTCATGCAGTCTTATAATAAATTTAAAGGCATATTCAGTAGATATCGCCTACCACCAAGACAAGCCAGAAAGAACAAAAAAGATAATTTAATTTATAAAGACAATTCAACCGACCTAGTTCTCAGTGGCACGAATCTTTTATTCTGCTACAAGTGCCACGTTTCTTATTTTATAAACGCGAAAGTTTGATTCTTTGTTTCTAAATCACTCCGATACAGTTCGATTTTTTTTATGAAATTTACTATATATAATATAAAATATTATTGGATTAGAGAAAAATCCCGATATCTTAATTTGAAATCTGCTCTAAAGACCCGGCAAGCAACAAGCTGGTAATACATATTTTTAAAGTACATCACACCAGAGCACCTTTCAATATAAAGCTACATGAAAAATATTTTCTCTGTTACCAAATGTATTCATAAGGCGACTCTTGTTAAGTATTTAAAATAACTCGAAAAAATCGTTCAGTCTTATAATACACACCCTGCCAAGTTTTACGGTTTTTACATTACTACAGACAGTGTGATTCCGAAAGTGAAAAATTTAATTTAAAATATTTCTATCATTTAAGCCCAATTAATAACGAGTGATGTTTTAAAACCATATTCGTTAAATATGCGCTAGATGTAAGTGGTAAAGAAATATGTTAAAAAACCATGTAAATATTGCCAAATTAAATGAAAGGTTTAAAAGCAATAATATTGGACGTCTTACGATATTAGAGGAGCGTATATGAAACGAGGAAATCGTACGGAAATTGTTTAATACCAATCTATCATTACTATTTACTTCAGTTTATTTGAAGGTGGTGTGATGAAATAGTGGGAAATATAATAATGTGATGAATAAACTGCCAATTCTTATGAAAATAGTGTTGATTCAAAAATCTCCGCCCTTTCACTGGTCTCGGCTAATTTCTCTGGTTCTAAATCTTATAAGAAATGTGCGAATTAATATCTAAAGAATATGTAAATAATAGGTTTTTTCCTAACAATAATTAAATGTACAAAAAATTTAAGTCGCTAAATAACTCAAGAAACCTTCGCATTTTACCACCTTGTATTTATTAAATATCACCTCCATCAACTTGTTTCTTCGATATTTAAAATTCATCTTGGGAAAAGTAATATAATTTTATAATCCAATCTAAATCATCGTCGGCGAAATTTATTTCATAGATAATGGTTATATATATTTCTCCGAAGAGTATTTACAGGTTTGCAAATCGGACTTTTATTACCGGAGGCAATGTAATTATTTTTCATAATGACATTTATTGCTAGCTCGCTTACTCTTCGCAAATTTAATTTCTCAAAACGTTTATAGAAAGTTACAATTGAAACTCCTTGCTCATTTAATTTGTTGCCTATTTTTGACTATTTAATTAAAATTATTAATTTCAATCCATCTGGATGTGAATATCAAAGTTATCGTCGGAAGATTATTTATTATTTTATCCACACTATACTTATAAAACGTAATAATTTGTACTTTTAATTAAAATTGTTACTTTCAGTCCAAACTTATAGAACAAATGTTAAAGTGTGCCTATTTTTGCTTCTTTCTAGTCGCAATTTTTTTTCACTGAAATGGTTGAAGCTAACATAAGCTACTTTTTATCCCGAGAAAAGGTATACTAATAAATATTTACATTCATATTAAACTTAATTCTGACGTGATTTTTTGCACATACATAGTAGACGGGGCAGGAATTGATATAGTCTCGTTTTTATTGCGGGAAATATCATTTCTTCGGGAATATCCTTACTTGAATCTGAGAAAGCATATAAAAGCGTCATTGACGCAACGGAGTGAGGAATCGAGGTGGTTTTTTAAAACCAAATATAAAGGACCTGTATAATAACTCCTTTCAATTTCAATAAAATATTTTTTTTGAAATCACGAAAGTAAAAACTTGTTATTTATTGTCCCTTAATCATTTTAGATAAAGTTGCAACTATAACTACGAGAGCAAATCCGCGGATAAAAGCAAGTTACCTTGATTATAATTAATCGTACATTGATGCTGAAAAATGTAGAACTGCGGAATATTTTTCGATTACTTTAAGTTTTCTAACAGTTTAATATTTTTTTAATTATATAGCGGTATTATTTGCGTAAACTTTATCGCAATTAAATATTACAATACTCTAATAATAATGGATATTTCTACATCCCCACACTTATTTTAAGCTTTAATTTTATGTTTCGTCTTTAAATTTCCATTATTTAATATTTTCAAAATAGGTTACAGTTTTACAATAAATTCTTATTTTAAACTAAGTTTTTTCATATATGAATGTAAAACAGAAATAGTTGGAATCAAATAAAATTTTAACAAAGCGTATGTAAACAAAATAATGTAAACAATTTTAATTGAAATATTATTTTAACGGCGGTAGACGAAATTAATTTGCATACGTGCATCAAATCTTAATTAACGACTGTCATATTTGATAGTAATATTAATTGATAAAATATAAAGAATTAAATGAAACTACGTGATGTAGTATTATTTCTAATTTCTTTAAGTTCTTTACCATGACCTAGGTTTCGTTGTATTACAACATCTTCAGGTGGGCAATTAGCAAAGATTAAAGATCACGGTAAAGAACTTAAAGAAAGTAGAAATAATACTACATTACGTAGTTTCATTTAATTGTGAATACTGAATTTCTATAAAATTAACGCCAAATATATTCAAAATATAAAGAATCAACCTGTAAAGGTTGAGTAGAACTCGTTCCACAACGGTTTCGAACACGCTCACGCGCCTTTAAACATTTAAGCGCATGTATTTAATTTAAGGCAATTTTACAGTTTCCGGGGCATGTATTTTTTTAATATTTTCAATAATGTCTCAAAACTACCCTATGTAGAATTCGGGAAAAATATTACGTTGATAATAAGCTTTATCACAAAAATGAATATACTCTGTATTTCTTAATAATTTGGTTTGTATTTAACTTTAGACCGTAATATATTCTCTATCTAAATCAACAACATGTGCCCAACGTCTTGGCAGATCCATGATGCCTTTTTTTCAGAACTCCGGTGGCTGCAATTCGAAGAAATTCGACACAGGGTGTCAAAATTTTTAAAACTTTTCTGGTTTCAATATATCTTTAAATGCAGAAATAAGTAAAAGTTAGAAGGCGCAGTACCCTGCGCATACAGAGGATGAGAAAACTTATCCCAGCTTTGTTCCATTAATTTAAGTTGGGTATCTTTTACTTTACGGGGTCTAGCCTTTTCATTCAAAAGGCGGACGGTAAGAGGTCTCGAACGTTTTTCTTGCATTGTTTCCGCTAAATTCTGCAGTTGATGGACATATGTTTTAGCTGTGACTGAGCTGCCTTGTGAGATAATTCAAAATATATCATTCCTTTTCAGTCCCACCTGCAACATAAGAAAACCTTCCGGGAATGATATTTGGCTTTCAGTTGTGCCGGTGGCTCTACTTCAGTCCAGGCTTTCAGTTGTGCCGTAGCAGCCATAGATAATGACGTGTATTGTTCTGATAAAGAATGAAACTCTCATCTCCTGTCACAAGATTCTCAAGAAAATCTTTGCGGTGGTTTCTAAGGAGCAATGACTGGTATACAGTCACCCTACAGTTTTTATTGTTAACGGTAAGGCGGTATGGAATCCAACAATCCATTACTTTTCTGTATCCTAGAGTTGAAAATGATTTACGATAAACGCATGTGTACAACCGAATATTATCGGCAATTCGCGTGTAGTGGCCTCCTTAGTCTCATTGATAACACGCTGCAATTCTTTATCATCAATGGCCGAGAGCCGTCCAGATCGTTGTTTATATTCGAAACTTGTATCTCCTGATGCAAACCGATTAAACCATCGAATCACTGTTCTGTAGGATACAACTTCCTAGTTAAATGGGCCTTTAATGTTACTGGTAGCGACGATGGCAATTATGCCGCGCTGTTACTCGTAAAACATTATAGTTTGTAAATGACTCTAAAATTACAGATAATTGAATGAATGTAGGAGCGTTTACACGCGCGTGTAGAGTAAAGAAATTTCTAGAAATTTTTGCAAGTTTCAAGACCTAACATCAAACCGGTAAAATAACGTAAGGTGATATTAATAAAAAAATCTCGATACGAAATTTTTAAAAAATATAATCTACATTGACTCGTGTAATATTTCTATAAACATACTTTTTTGTGTTATTTGGATATATGAGGGTTAATACGCTTTATAACTGTGTCAGTATTTAAGTATCTATATCAAAACGTTTCAGATAAAAACTATGATCTTGTAAGGGTACGGTTTTTTTCTTTCGAAATCTGTAACTCCAAAAATCAAAACCACCATTTATTCTTACATTAAGGGGTAGATATATTTTTATGTACTTATAAAAACAAAGTGATTTCTAAGAAAATTCTCAAAGCTTCTACCCATTTGCTTTTCGTACAACGTGATCTTTCAATAGTTAGCATTAAAGCAAAAAATGCGAAATAACGCCTTCAACGCAACAGTGTCAATTCGCTTCAAGTTCCGAATTTACACGTAAAATGCTCGGCGAGAATACTCGGGTCTGTAATAAAGTACTGCATTATGATGCGCATTATGCCGTATTGAACTACTTCAAAGATACGTCGTCGCATCCGGCTCTCAACTGTTGCGGTTAAACTTTGATGCAAGTTTCAGTTGCTGTGCATGAGGAATGGAGTAATTTCTTAATATCCTAAAAGAATGAAAATACTTTACGTAGCCTTTGTTAACTAATTTTAATACTTATAATCGCTTTCTTGGTATCTACCGATACCTAGTAGTAAAAATTGTGGAAATTCAGAATTTTCTTTAAATGTAATGAAAACCAATTGAATATCATAATAGAAATATTATTTAAAAGTTAATAAAAATTGTAAAACCTACAATCAAAAATATTTAATTTTACGTGTTGCCTTGTGCATTTTGCTGCTAGCTAGTTGACAAAGTGTTTCCTTGTGTAATGTTCCACACATTACACATTCACTTTACGAGATGAGCGCAACATCCGAGTAAAAATAATAAGTCGTTTGTTATACGTCTATAATACAAAATTAAATCATTGAATAACTCAGCCGACATATCCAATTCAAAATATCATTAATCAATCCCGAAACCAAATATGTAGAAAGAGTCAAATCAACCTTAGCTCATACATTCTGCAAATGATAAAATTTGGCTCTACATTGTTTTATAGTCTCTATAAATATTATTTCCCGTATTAGTTATAAAAATTAAAAAAAAACATAAGTGAACCGCAACAAAGTTGTGACAAGAAATATTATTAAGGACGTTCTAGGTAATTGATGTAATAATGAAGGCTGCAATAATCCGCATTACCACGGTGAATGATTATACTAAACCTAAATTATTTATTTTTTTGGATATTTTGTGATGACTCTTTTTAATGTGTCATTTTCTGGAATCTAAAAATTGTTATGACATTATTATTAAATTAGATCTAATATTTCGATTATATTAAATCAGAACTCCTTTATATATGTTATCAGTAATCTTTTTTTAAATTTCTTGTAATAACTTTGAAACATTTGTGTTAAATATTTTTATAATTAAACTTTATTGAACTAATTTTAATAAAGCAAACATTATTTGGAATCAGTATAGAAAAAAAATCTAATTTATTCGACGGTAAGAGAGAAAAATTAATGGTAATGAATGGAAATCTCTCTGTTCCCTACGTAGACACAGAACACAATTAGCAATTTTAAAAATTACGTCAAAATTCACTACTACAGTCTTTATTTAAACGTTAAGGTTCCAACTTCATAACTTGATTAATTTATAAGATTTTTTATTTTTTTCACTCTTCATCAGTTTATACCATGAAATTATGATTAAGGAAATGAAAAATAAATAAAATGCACTATTACGCTGACTTAATGCATATAATTTAATTTGGATAATTCCACATTCCTCTTTGAATGATAAAATCTGTTTCAGAAACTCATTATAACCTTTAAAATAAAATAACATTCATTTCCTTTGCCATATTTAATATGTTCTTAAGATATTTTCCATAAATGACTATTCATATAAAAACATACCGCTAAACAACTCAGTGAAGTATTGCTTATCGCGACACTGACACACGTCAGTTGGTTTTTTTCATTAAGAAATAAATCCATACATTCTAATGTTATTGCCAATTTTGCCATTATTTTGATAAACACTGTACCTTTCAAATGTGATAATAAAATAAACGCGCATGCTTCAGCATGGGTTAGTTTCCTGCAAAAGACCAACATATGTAAATGATTTTGTAATGTCGCGATTTACTTTATTGTTCTATTTTCTTGTCGCGTTTATAAATTCACCATTGAAGCTAAACGCGTCCTAACGTTGGGCTTTCCTCTAACAGTAAAATGTACTGTATACTGGTTGTTTACTGTGGACAGGTACGTTTGTTGAATTTGCAAATATATTGCGTTGAATTTTTGCCGGGAAAACAAAAAAATATTTTAAATAAACAATTATTTTTTATTATGATATTTTTTATGCGGCATATGTTTTTTGAATTTCCAAATCCAAAAGATAAAAAAAATCTAGAGATGGGAATGAAGTACTCCAAAATTTCGAAATTTATACAATTAAAGCTAGTTACATGGACAATAAACCTTGCAACACAAACTCACGCAAACATTTGACACGCAAAACATTTGATTCCTTGGACGATTACATTATTTTTTCAGTTTCATCGTCCTGCGAAATGTTTACACGTAGTTCCCATGTGCTCTTCGTACGCAATAATAAATATAAATGGAAAACACCGATACGTGTCATCGATCTCCAACCAATAATAACAAAACAAAACAATGACAACCTTAATTCTTAACGACGACCGTCACATGAACAATGATCCTCAGCAGGACCGTTTATTTACTTTTATACGAACCACAACTGACGTAAATCCGTAAAGGATTTTGCGATGTCAAGTTAAGAAAATTTAAGCGAAATGCTAAGGCACTATATCAAAAACAATGTTTTTAATTAAACAGTCTTTAACTCGTAACGATATTTTCTTTGTTTATTTTCTACTTTACGACTGAAGCGACGTTTTGACATTTTCATACAAATTCAAGAACATTTGAAATATTAGAGTTAAATGACTTGAATGTATACCCCTAACTCGCTAATAAATTTGAAGTACTTGTAAATTTGAAACAAGTTATTTTCTGCCTGTAATTACTTAAATAAAATACAACTGATTAGTCTTAAGTAACGTTGTTTGATGTATTAATTTTTAACTCTGCAATCTATCAATAGGGTGTTTACAGTTTTCCTATATTTAAAATTTTAAAAGTATTATCTAATGTGTCATTAGCCGTTAGTACTTGATCTATTAATAAATCTGTTGATAATTGCTTAACATAGTTTAATACTCTACTATCATGAAAAGTGTTTAAGGTTAAGGTGATATTGACCAATGTCTCGTTAGCCATTAACACTTGGTCTTTCATTATGTTATTGATATTTGCTTAAATTTATTTAACACTGTTCTGTCTGTACCATCACGATAGCAATTCATATTAAGGTAAAATTGCCTGGTGTATTGTAAGCTGCTAGTTCTTAATCAATTAATACATGCCTAGTGTAGTAAAGTAAATTCTACTTAGAAATATAATTTAGAAGTATAAATTTAGGTTATACTATCATAACAACCATTCAGGTTTTGTGATCGTATATCTATGTAATTTCAGTTTAATCAGGTCTTTGTATCGCAATATATTTCTTGCATCAGGATTTCTTGCATCATTGCCCCTTCAGGAACGTTCTAATTATGTGGAAGACTTAAAACAGATATTAGTCTATGCATTTGAGAATATTGCCTCTGCCTAAGAAATCCTTAGGGCCTATGGTATGTCCTTTCTGCTCGGCGACTTCAAGAGTTGTCCGAAACCCTTATCGAGAAATTAGTCAATAATCATCCACGTGTCTTAAACATTTAATATAATTTAACACAGAGTTTTCTTTATTAGTTCTCAAATTAAAACCTTTTGTTTTGTTTATTTTCAATCTGAATTACTTGCTTTATAGTGTTTCTTAAATTTATATGCCTAGTTATGCCATCCAGATCCCAAACGCCATGTTCGGCCGATATCTTTCTTTCTTTTCGAGAATTATGTCTCACGCTATTTGAACGTTAGGTTGGAAAATGGTCTCTCAATTTGGGAATTGTGCTCTTCATGGTCTAAAGATGAATTAAAATAGGGTAAGGCCTGATTTTCTCTTTGAGAATTAAGCATTGCGTTTTCTATAGATATAGTGATGGAAAAACAATTGAAGGTTACATTTAGCCTACATTTTCCCTACGAAAATTATATCTTATTCTGGTCAAAGACAAACTAACACTACGTGGCCGAGTCGAAGCCGAGGTCTGTCCTTCTTCTTAACAAATATACCTTGAGTCATGGGAAAACAAACGAATATTACATTCGTCAAATGTCTCGCTTTATTTCTAAGAAGAAGAAGGAAAATTTCCTTTATTTTCTGATTATTTTTTTCCTGTTTGCCAGCTTTGCAAAATCGCTAAATCCATATATCTCGTACACTATTAATAGTGTGATAAAATATGAGTTTCTGTTTTTGTAAAGCATTAAACTCTATAATTTTTTAAATTCTATAATTTACAAAAATTACATTTTAATAAGACTCACAGTACGTTAAAGTTTAAAAAAATAATTTTAATAATAAATGCTTCAGAGCCATGTATATGATTAACGAAAATTATTTATTTTAATTTATGTTAACAAAATTTCATTGATTCATAACAATTCAATTTTCAAATTTAAATTATATCTCTCATTACAATATCCATAACATTTTAGCCTCTATTCCATTATCTAAAATAATGATACACAAACTAAGAGCTAAACGAAGTTTCATCAGCTTTGCTCTCCTGGACTAGTAACATACCACACAACATTACACGTTCAAGTAGCGCCATTTTCAAATGTAAATAGAAGTCGAAAATACTTTTTTTCATTTAATTTAAATTTGTATGGTTTTATGTCAAAGTGCATTTCCTATTTACGCATATTTATACTTCTGCATCCTATCCTAGCAAGGTATTTAACGTACTCGCGTTGAGACTTCCAGATCGTGATACGCAACTTCCAAAACGTAATTTATTTTTTAACGACTTTTCATTTTGTGCTTTATCGCAATATTAGTATCCGTCAAAATAATCACATTACAGTCATAAACAAACTACTAATTTAACGAAATTTCTCTTAATTTTCATTCATTTTAACATCTTAGTCGTTTTTACATGTTAAATGAACATTATTTAAACAACTTTTATATACCATTGATACTCCTAGAAGTTATCGTAAAATGGTTTCTAAATAAATACAACGTCGTCGTAAATATTCATGATTACGAAGAAATAAATTTATAAAACTAACGATTTCAAAATAATTTCCTAAATACGCTGAGGCACACAGTAAATTGCGTGAAATACTAGAATATCAAATGTAGAATTCTTGAAATTATTAAAATAAATTATTAAAAGCCATTCTAAAAGGTATGTCACCTTGAGCTGAAAGGAATAAAGGCTCTTACGAATAAAACTTAAAAGCAATAGTTTTGAAAATAAGTCATTTGCTAAAAGTGGGTAAGAATACGAGTTTCAAAGTATCCATAAATAGCTTAAACCACTAGAAGCGGTTTAAGCTGTAGCGATTGTGGCGATTTGTTTAGTATTTTTTTGTTATGATATGTAATGTCAGTTAAATAAATTAGACGTTAATAATCTCTAAACTGTAAAACCTATTATGGATATGGATAAGTCATTTTACGATATTTATACGAGTGAACATATTTTTAAATCGATTTTGAAACAGAATTTAAATCTACTCCTAAAATGGTATTGCACTTTATGTATAACAATATATAATATTTTTATAACTCAGACTATATGAAAAATGACACTGTAGAAAACAAATAAAATGACAAACTGAGTATAAAATGCACTACCAAACAAAACAAAATAAGACCATAATTTGGATAGAATAAAAATGGAGTAATATACCTGAACTTTATAAACAGGCATTAATAGCTCTAAAGTGATCTCCAAAAAAGGGGTTCTTAGTATCCAATTCGGAGAAAATACGGCATCTCCGATGCTAAATTTTATTTGCGGTACAATTTTTTCCGAAGCTTGTTCACGCAGAGTACCAACGTGAGACTAAACGAGACGTAAAATTATCCCATTTGTACTCTGTACGACTGAAACACTAAATAGATTAAAATAATAGTTTTATTTATCACAATTTTACCCTCTATTACGGAAAAAAAATATAGAAATGAGTTAACTTAAAAACTATGACGAAAGTATTTTTATTGTATACATAACGGATGTGTGGTTTATGAAAAAAATTGTTCAAAAAACCAAGTCAGCACTGATAACGAAATACTACAAGTCATCGCGAACTAAAGGATTACAGATTTGAAAAATTATATTCCTAATAAAATAATTTTTTGAACTGTAATTAAAATTTAAAAATTATTTTATATACGCTATCAAGAATATATATTTTTGAGTGAAACATTTTATTTAAAAATTTTACTTAACCTAAATAAATATGAAAATGACTCCAATTAAACTGTATTTCGCCATACATGAAGTTTACTACTAAGTAAATACATTAAGTGGAAATTCATAAAGAAGACATTAATCCTCCAAATCCTTTCTACCCCAATCTTCTTTCATATATTTTTTCCATTTTTTCGAAACTATAGTCAGCAGGTAAAGAGCAAGAAATAAAAAAAAATGTCTATATTAAAAACACTTATTGACCTGCTGTTGTCATCTTTGTTTACATTAATCAAGTGTCATGCAATCTTCACCATTAATTTTGTAAATATTTTTGAAATATTACTAAGGAATTATTTAATAATAATGAGAAAAATATATTTGTATACATTAAAACTTTCAAATGTTTTTTTTAAATTATCGTTTAAATATATATTAGTCTCATTTTTTCTAAAAACATTTAGAAATTATGATTAGTTAATTGTTCATGAAAACAGTAAAACTTGCTTTATTCCGTTTTTTTCTGCGAAAGATAAAAATAATTACTAGATATTTAATTACTTATTTTAGTTTAGTTAATTTCCAGATTACGTCATTTTCAAAATCTTTCTTAGGTTTTTCGATTTTTTCATGATAAATAATAAACAGGATGTACAATAACATAAAAAATTAAAACAAGTCGTAGGATAAGTAAAATTTTAGGAACTTTTATGTTATGTAGTTTTCAGCAATTCGTCATTGAATCGGTATAATTCATACAGTCAAAAGTCGATAGAAGTTTTTGAAATATTCTCACATTTTTAGGGTTCAGTGGCAAAAAATAAACTTAATAGTTTCGCCATGTCCCCCTGAATATCACACCCGCTTTACTTGCATACTATTAGTGCTGTAAAGTTGGTGTTGTTATGCCTAGTATAAAGTCTAAAAAAATCATTGAATGAAATTTTTAAAAAAAAATTAAGGTATCTCCTACTTGTAAAAATGGATAATTTATTTCATTCGCATGCCCTACTGTTCAAAGTATTGTTGAATAAGTCCTTTAAAAATATTAGGAACAGTATCACTTGCAGGTTAAAAAAATATAAGGTAAAAAAATAAACAATGAAAAATAAGTTTCTGCAGAGAAAACCTCGTTTGGGCGTAGAAAATATAATGATATTTATATATAAACAAATTTAAATAGGACTAAGTAGCTTTAAATAATAAAAAATCGATGCATACCAAAGCGTAGCGTATTTTTAGACACGAAAATACTATATCATATAAGTTATTGTCATTTTTGAGAATTGATATTACTGCCCACCCAATGGAAACCTTGAACCAGTGAATCTCGAGACATTACAATGTCCATAGTCTTTGGAAACTACTGAGAAAAAAAAATTATATATCTAAAAATTATTTTATTTATTTCAAAAATTTAAGTCAAAAAGTTCATTTTATTCTGTCTCAAAAATATAAGATTTTTTATTCATTTTTAGTTATCAGTTAATCCATAAATTTTAGGTACCAGAAAACCAACTTACAAATTTTGCTAATCACTTAATAAAAATATCATACGAGAAACAAAATCAGTTATATACAGAACATATTTTTGAGTGTATTTTGTACATATAAACTTTTGCAAAATGTAGCTGTTAAACGAGTTTCGTCTCTATTAGAAATACGTTAAGATATATGCAAATATGGAATCTGGAAATATGGATAAATTAGATGAAAAATGAATCATACTTGCTAAAACATCACATCGGCCACACCGCCGGGGTATACCACCCATGTTCTATGCCAATAAAATCGTTAATCAGATCATCTTTAATCGCACTGACAAAATCGAACTAATGACAAAATTTTATGACACTATGTCTCTCGGCTGGTGTCCAAATTACGGGCAACAAAATTTGATTAAATTATTTGCAGAAGCAGACCGAAAAGAGACAAGTTTATTACAGTAAAATGGCAATATCCTGCGAATATTTTGTTAATGAAATTTTAGTGGTTTTGGTCAGATTAAATAATTTTCCATTACGTAGTACACGTGATATTTCTCTAAAAATTGTTAATACGATTGTACCTTGCACATTTTGTAAAATTTAATTTAAATTATTTAGCCATATCGTTAACAAAATTATTAGAATTGAATTGCAAAAATATGTTTGGCACGTTAACCAATTCATTTATTTATAACTGAATTTTCACTCAAAACACATAAGAAAAATTAATTTTTTAATAGCAATTTCATATAGTATATGACAAAAATCTCATTTTAAGAGTGTTGCTTCTTTAAGGAAGGTGGACGACACTGTGGGATTAAAACAGCCGTGCGACGCCCAATTTTATTTAGGTATTTATTAAAGCTATCCTAGCACAATATATTAGAGCCTAACAAATATCACATAAAAGCCTGTAAAACTCCACCACCTCCTCCTCCACGGTAAAAATCTTAATCCAAATCTACTTTTACATCATGTTATAGCAGTACACGATCGATTATGAATTATAAGCAAAATATCAACAGTATCAAATCCAGGTGTAACCAACTACATCAGCAATACTGTAGTGTAATTCTTAGGGTTTCTTAATAATAGTACAACCCTTATTCTTAATGTAACTTTGTCCGTTCATCACAGTCTCACAATTTCTGTAACTTCTAACCGGTCGGCATGCCATTTTTTCAAGCTGAATTATCAACTTTACAAATTTGTGGCAAAAAATTAATGTACTTTCCTATTAATATTACGCAAAGGTTGATCATCTTTATTCCTTGTCGGGTACCCTATCAAGTAGGATGCCACGAGACAAGTCTTTCAAAATAAAATGAAAGTTTTATTTACAATTTCTTTGTTTTTAAGCTTCGTTTCCAAAATATTAAGTTTTAACGTGTATTAATTGCGGGACTTAATACTTTCGAGCATGCACTTAAACAACCTGAAACAATTCCATAATTGTATTTTATTCGAAGTCAATTTTTAGAACTCCCGTAATATTTATACTTCTGTTACTTAAAGTACCCGTGTAAACCTTGTAGGGTAGATTGAAAGCAGTCGTATCATTTTATGTTTGCGAAATAGAAAATAACACTAGTTTAATAATAACGTTTTTTATTCAGTGGAATACTAGTCCTATTCAGAGGCTACACCAAATGCAAGATATCTTGTAAATTTACCAGTGCTTTGAAAATAAAGGAATAATTTATTTTGTAACATCATGAACTTTATTAATGGTAGATAGATAGTTTTGCATTTTTGGATTATTGTGAACTTGTAGATAGTATCGTGAATTTGTAGATGTCCAATTGTTTTTCATTGGCTTTGGAATAAAATGATGGTTTATATTTTATTCATTCCGTAAGTTCAATGGCGTACATTCTTACCGCATTTCGTGTGTTTTCAAATTCACGATTTAAAAAGTACACTTACCAATCCGTTCCAAGTACACTTACCAATCCGTAAACTTTTGTATTTGTAATTATCCATCGCTCGTTGTTTACCTTAATATTTAAACAGGCTTTTGGATAAAATGGCTATATTTTTTATTTAATAGTAACCCAAAATATGGTATTTTTTTAGTCGGGATTTTATCTGTAGCCTCTAAATTTTCCTAGATACCATCCCCATTTATTTGTCTTAATTTTTTTCATAAAAATATCTACAATATAAATATAAATGAATTACTTCCGATACAAAACACACGATAAATAAAAAGTAGTAATACGTTTAGCCCCGTAACGACGAATTCAAAAATAAATATTTTGCGTAGATAAAATTGATAAATATAAGCAATAGCCTATAAGACATACAACTAAAGCCCCTGCTCAATAATATGAATAAAGAAAAGCAAAATTCAGAATTAAATCTCTGACATAACATGAAGAAATTTTAAACGCGTACTTAAATCTGCATCAAAATTTCAACGTCCGAGTAATTAATGGTTGTCGAATCAATGAAAACAAAATATTACCTATAATAAGAGAAGCGGGAAAAAAGTATGAAATTAATCTGTGGGTAGATATCTTTTAAATTTTAATCCCAATCACATTGTTAATCGATGAAATTCAAAACTGATAATTTCATACTACTACTAATAACGGAGCAGCATATATTCCTGTATAATATTTGCAGATGAACGAGAGAAAATTATCTTGAAAAATCAAGATGTCAGCAAAAAATTTGTTAACAGTCAAATTTTGAAAATTAGAGACTCCATTTTAGAATCAATAGAAATGTGTCTTTTATTACCATTTAATTTTTAATAACGGATATTTGTCGTAATTAGTAATTACGTGTAATAATTTTGAGTTGGTAATATGATTAATTTACTAAAATGATAAAAAAATAAAGGAGAACTTGCACTGATACTTCAAACCGACGATCCGACATTCCGACAATAATCTGACACCTGATGATTTGATTAATTCCTTATTATCAAATCATCACCAAAACAATACAAAATATTTCTATGTTCCATATCAATAGTATTCTTATATTTCAGTATCAATCGATGCTTCCATGGAAAGAGTAGTTTGTTATATATACTCGTACATTCCACTCCGAAATAAGAAGACTACCCCGAAGTTGGTTTGTGGCTTTTGTTTGATTCAATTCTTCGTTTCACTCGTTTCACCAAATGGAGCTATATATAAAACAAAAGGTTCGTCTGTATACAGCACCAATGTTAGAAACTACAGAAGTGCGGTAATAAAAAGTCAAATATTTGTACGTAAGTCACAGTAAGTTTTAAAATTTTTAAAATTATGTTTTCACTGTGGTTATTCCCATACAACGAAAAATAAATATCTATCCTAGAAAGTAATTTGTCGAGAGCACAGGTTCTTATAAGCCATAAAATTTAATAACCTATGAATGTGGCTTAAACCCAGTTATATTTTCAGTGTTATATCATTCGTATGATCAATACTTATAATTTAATGTTTTGTGAATTTTCATTTATTAATGTTTTAAATTCTGAGCACAAATCTGCAATAAGGATATTAGCGTATGTTTTATTGCTATGTTATATAATGCCGAAGGTAATCTAATGGAATTTAAGTACCTTGCTCATGTTACCGTATGTCAAATTTTAATCCATTCATGAACGATTACGATTTAATTTAAGCGTTTATTGATTTACGTACATTATATCAAATTTCCACATAGGGTAATAAACATTTTACATTATACTCATCTATTTTCTTGCGCTGTACGACAAATAGAATATAGAATATATCTACGTGGACTAAGCTCATTCGAAAAATTCCTAGAATATCTATATTTGCTTCTATAATTGTTGACTATGTGACTATGTTCAAAACCAATTCTTAATTTACAATTGTTTAATTGCCAGAATAGGAAAGTCTTGCAAAAATACACCCTTCGATAAGTATTGCCAGCAACGTGTTTTTCTTGATTGCCACTTATGTACTAAATAATTGAAAAGTTATGTGATATAAAATTAAGAAATATTTAATTTCTAATCGAGTGACCATTTTATTTGCTCCTAATTACATTTTTAACGATCAAATAAAAACTAAGAAGCGTAAGGAATAAACCCTTTGAAATATCCTTATATCGCAATCGCTAGAAAATATAAATAGCAGTTCTAGTGACATTGGACATGCCAGAAAATTTCAAATAATTAATGTATAATAAAAAATAATGCAGATCCAATTTCGCTATTTCTCCGAGTCTTTCTTGCTTAAGCCGTATATGTATATTTCTATAGTTTTTCATGATAAATTATTTAACTTAAGACTACAGTTTCTCCTATAAATATAAAGGCATATTATATAATCTGTACATGTAATAAAACGATAAAGAGAAATATCTCTATATTAAATATTTAAATAAGGTAAGATAACGCAATAATTTTTGCGATCGCTGTCTATAGCTTCATATTCATGATGTGACATTAAAAGGTCATGAAATAATAAAAGACCACAAAAATCTAGTTTCTGAGTTATAAACCTTACTCGAATTTTGAATTAAATGTGTTTTAAATAGAATATCGTATAATTCCTAAATAATACCATTCTACATTCTTTTAGATATGTACCTTTCACTAATAAAATTAAAATTACGTTTCACAAGAAATCACAATAACAAGCATAAGTTTAAATTGAAATATTTAAACAAAATTCGAATATTATAACCTAGTCTTTTTGTCATAATATATACGATCTTTAGTAAACCTCTAGTCCTCTGACCTCAGTTCTAAAAATTAAAATTGCTAACGCTCTAAAACTCCGTATTTCAAAAAGATAGATCGAGGATCTATTTAAGTTTCGCTTTTCTTAGTCGACATGTAAGAAAATATTTAAGTCTTTACTACGTGGTATAGAAATTCGGAAAATAAAGTTTTAGAACAGAGACAATACGTGGCATTTAGGATAAAGATAACTTATTTTTAATTTAAGTAATTTTTTTGTTCCATAACAATGAAACATTTATGGAAATCATTTTCATATTTCCTCGAAAATTATTAAATTGTAAAGCTTAAAAATTATATTGAAAATTATAAAAATTAACTTCAAATTAAATTTTGTTATCGATATTAGTACATCCTAGAAAAGATATATAAGTAACGTAATTAATAATAATCATGTTACTGGAAAAAAAATTATTATGTAAAAGCGAATTCTGAAACACTTGCCGAGTGAAAGCCATTTTCAATGCTTACTTTCAATGTTTTTCGAGGTAACATTAATTAAGAAACTTGAAGAAAATTTATTACATTTTACGCCAGAAAATACTCTTGAAATAGATTTGCAAATTGCCTGTTTATCCAAACATGAATTAAAGTTGTTTTCAAGAAAATATTTTGAAGAAGTGCTTATAAGTTAACATGGAAATTGTAGTTCGAAAAATAATAATTCTATACTCATAAACTAAAGTTTTAAATATTTTTAATATATTAATTTTATTATATTTTACATTCTATAAATATTCCGAACCATATTAACTTTGGGGGCAATGAATATTATAAGTATAATCAGAAATCTTTAAATTAAGTGTTGTTCTATTTACCTGTAAGTTGTTTAACGCGAGTTCTACTAATCTTGCCTTTTCTGATAGTAATTTGTAGGGTGTTCGTAACCTGGTCGGTCAAACGAGCCGAACTATAACCACGAGGTCTTGTCTCCTTTTGGCAGAAAACATTTTGATAATTCTATAAAATTAGGCAAAGATAATAGACAACTACTGTATATTAAATGTACTAACGACGATAGCTGTACATTAAAGTGCCCCTAGCGGCAGCCTAATGTCATTTCAGCTCAGATTTTGGCCGCTGTTCATCTGTTTATATATCTCAACGGAGCAGTCTTATGCGAATCTAGATCGCTTGTGTCACTTATGTTTTTCAACCCTTGTATCATTACTAATTAAAAAACAGATTTATTTGAAGATAGAAAAAATAATTTTACAGGCATGAAGATTGTAAGAATTTGAAACTAATAATAAAAATCCAAAGCGTAATCGTAGCTTATATTATAAAAGGAAATATTTTACATGACAGATGGATGTATCGATGGATGAAAGTTGGTTATTCTAAAACTCAGTAATTTGTAGACGGAATTTAGCATAAAATAGATTATAGGATTAACATATTGGCTCCTTTCTATCCCGAAATATGGAATAGTTCCTCAAATATAGCATCGATCTTCTATGACTTTCATTATATAGCTGCCTTATGGCTTAATCTCCGAGAAAAAATTCGCAATTTTAGTAGGTACTCATAACGTGTATCCAAATTCTATCATGGTTCCTTGAGGATACACACAAATTTTCTTTCTTTTTTATCTCAATGACAACATTATTACTGATTCTGAAAAAATTGGAAAATAAATCAAACGTCGCCTAGATAGATACATAGGATGCATTAGGTACTGAAGATTTATGTACGTTTGTGATATGTTATTAAATATTATATTAGATATAATTCGATTAGAAATTACTAATGCAACTAAACTGTCATTATCGCGCGTAGCTTTATTGATGTCCACAATTATTCTTTCACTACGCAAATAAACAATCTAAAATTACTAATTTCGGATCGATTAAATTCAATTTATCAACGAAGAAAACAATAAAAACTCCTGAATATATTATGAATGTAACACGAATATTTTCACGTATCTGTATTAAAAAAATTGAATGACAATAAAAAATGACATGTCTCCAGAGATGTATGGAACAGGAGCAAATTTTTTTTCAATGATTTAAAAAAACATAGACAACAGATATTTAAGGAAATATTTTAGGAAAAATTTGTATAATAGTTAAGAAGAAAAGTGTTCATTAAGATACTTCCATTCTATTGATGAACGGATAAATTATACCTCACACCACGGTTACACTCACTTAATACATTATATCTTAATATACGATATTCGAAAAATTATAAAAATTCAGCAACTAAATTTGAAGATGGAATTATATTTGCATCGAAACTGATTATAATAATGACTGTTGAAATACATAAATTGTAAATGTGCTCAATACCTATTGTTAAAAAGGGAGTATTAACAAAATATATGATAATAATCAAACAATACATTAAATAACATATTGTTAATATAGCTTTACGATAAGGAATATTACATGGCAAAAAAAAAATGTATTATACAATCTTTTAAATCATTACACTTCTTAGGCAATAAAAGCGAAATAAATTTGGGTGGTGAAGTTGAACAGCGATTTATTCATGTGTGTCAACGTTTCCTTGGATACAAACGCTTGTTTTTTGTCAGGATTCTATATGAACCGAACGAAACTTGATTGATGTGGCAACGTTGTCTGTCTGTCCGTACATTCATTCATCTGTTTGTTGATTAGAGGGTAGTAACTTCTGAACGATATAAGACAGAGCTTGATTCTCATGTATTATACGTAGTTAGCCTAAAACTGGAAATGGTGCTTAATATGGTTTAAATTTATGTTTCAAGGCCTTTTCAAACATATGAGAGAAGTTTGAAAAAAGTGCATACTGGTGTGGAGTACCGTAGTTTTAAATACCTCTTCGTGTAAAGTGTAATCTGAGTTTTGATTTATTTTCACTGAAAAATAACTCTGTGGCCCACAATCATAGCCATAATTATCTCTTATATTCGTCGTAGCCTGCATTTAAACAAAAAATACCAAAGAAAGCGTATTTACCTCTTTTTCGTATTTTAGTATTATGGTCAAAAGTAAAAAAGCAAGTCAATTAAATCACTACGATATTTTACGCCTGTGAACGATATAGTGGGCAGTATATTATAGTAGTGAAAATAAAATTAAATATTTACAAACCTTAACATGATATTTGCCTATAAATGAAAAATTAAAAAAAAAACAAATACGTAATCCAATTATTAGCTATATTAAATTTCTAGACTATGCAATATATGTACAACAATACAAACAGTTGGATCCGTTAAATAATTGAGCGTAAACAAACATGAAATGAGTATTGGTCAACAAAGAATTCAATCTTTAATTGAAACTTGAATCAAAAAACATGTGACTTGTATTTATTAAGGCTTAACAAATATTTGATATAATGATAATTTGCTTTTTGTCTTTCCTATTTATCATCTAAACTAGAGTTTATCGTAACTATAAACATTTATAAATAAGGTGGGTTTTGAACTATATCTACTTTAAAGCAATAACAATATCAAACGTTTCACAAGACATCAAATCTATGTTAAATTCTAATACAGTGCGTATTCAGTACCATTACAAACTTACCTCAAACTTTGCCAAAATCATGATGGAACATCTTAAATATTTCTTGATATTAATATTTAAATAATGCCCGAACAACAGAATCTAAACTCACAAAACTACACAATTCACTAAGCGTGTCTTAATAGCATTTCGTTCTTCATTTTTGGCGGTTGATATTAATTCAACTTTAAGTCGGCCGTAATAAAATTGAACTTACGTCGCGGAAATAAAGTGCTGAGCAAAAAGTTCAGTGGACCGCATTCAATCACCTACTACGAACCCAAGAGTTATTATTGAGGCTTTTCTGTCTGGCAATAAAATAATGCCCATTATTTTATAACATTCTTTATGGAATATATTACTCTTTAATTATATTTCTTAAGCCAAATGATTAAGCCATAAATATTTATATACCGAACGTTTAATGAAATATACGAAGTCTACGATTGAAATCACGACAGTAATAGGGATGTCGTTTTAGTTTAGCAAAGTATTTATTGTTCTGATAGTCCTTTAGAGCTTAAGAACGCATTTACAAAATTCCGCTGCTCGAGAACGGATATTTACCGGTTGCAAAATCCCTACACACCAAAAAACGTGGCGATGCAACTTGTGGTATACAAACAAATTTATAACCTATTCGCATTATCCTGATTGCTTGTATTAAAATTAAATGAAAATATTTGTTCAATATTTGTTAGATAAACAGTTTTATTTATTTTGTATTGTTAAAATTACGTCAATGCGAAATTAATAAATATTCGTATTATTACAGTATTAAGTAGGATTTTATCCGTTGACCAGACCATCTAACTAGAATGGATGTAACATAATGATCTGTAAATAAAATAACCGATCTGCTAACAAATTATTTTCTAGCTAGCCTTGAACTCTTTAGAACGTATTGTTAAGTTAAATATACACGTACGCACATACACGTATTAAGAATAATACACGTACTACCACCTATTATAAAAATTATAAAAGTAAAGTACATTTTTAGCAAGTATAATTTGTACTAAAACGTTAAATTGACATATCTTAATTGACATATTGATCGACTGCAATAAAATATAGCCTATGTACCTCAGAATCAACAAAATTCGCCAGTAAACATTTCATCAAAATTCTATTAGTAGTGGTTGCGTAGTGCGTGGACAAATAAACAGGTTTACACACATTTCAAAAAATTTTATTACTTTTTTATGTTACCCTAAATATTTTTTCGTCAATATTTTCAATGTATAGATAGGCCAATTCTACAATTGTATTATCCTAGTTAATGCATTGCGAACCTAAGTTTTTTGTTTGTCCTTCTTTCGCGTCATAACAGAAAAAAGGAAAAAAGTTTTTGACACAAAGAGAGCAGGATAATAAGGAAATAATATATAAGATTTTCAAATTACAATTCTAATAAAATAATAATAAAAAAAATTCTTCTTCGAAACTGAAATAGTAGACAAAGTGAATAAGGAAGGAACGTCGCAACGGAACAAGGGGTAAATGTAATTTTTTAAAACATATACGCATAAAACATATATAACATGCGTTATATAAAGACACAACATAACCACTCAATTTAACCCTTGATTTAGAGACCTACCTATAATATTATAAACACGTAATTGAGTTTATTTGTCCTATTTTCACAGCTCAAAAATATATTGACGTTATTTTTTGTCCATAGATAGTTGGCTGGCCGGGAAATGGCATTCATACTTTTTATCTCGAATAACCTTATTCTAACTAATATTATAATACAAACTAAAATTATAACTGCAAAAGTGCAATTCTTTATCGTTCTTTCATATCGCAAAGGAGCTACGGATCGGTGACTTTTTGCACAGAGATAACTGGCGGGCCAGAAGATCACACTTGTTACTTTCCAACCCAGGAAATAACATCCTAAATTATATTAGAACCCCAAATTATATTTAAAATGCGAAAGTGTATTTGTTTGTCCTATTTTCATGTCACAAGGGAACAACACTTAACGTAATTGGACATAGGTATTTGGTAGGCGGAGAAATGACATAGCCTTCTTTTTGTTCTGGGAAACTATTCCTAACTAATATATTAAATGCAAAAACATGTTTCTTTATTCTTCTTTCTTGTCGCAATGGGGCATTAGATCGTTGTAACGTGACAGAAAAACTTTAAGATTATGAAATTTACACGCATTTGCATAAAATACTTAAAAATGTAGTAAATAATACATAACTTATAATTTTTCCTATTTTGCATTATTTAATATCGTATGAACCGTTACATGCTTCGTCAATATTTGCATATTTATTTGCATTATCTTACTAACAAGGCTACGACAATAACATTTACTGTAACAAAATATTATCATCGGAAACTAAGAATATCTTCCAATCAATCGAATTTTATTAAGCGTATATTTAAAAATATTACCTATAATATTTTAAGTCAGTTGTTATGTACGTTTAGTAACTTACACAATATGAAGGATCGGCAAAATTTGAGTTTTGAAAATTTGAACCTTGAAACGTGAAACTTGTAAATTTCCTTGGCTTTCAATAACTAAATTTATATATTTTAACTTTGTCGGTTAAGTTCGTTCTGCGCGTAGTCCGAGCTAAGAAAATTTGTAAATTTCGCATTCTTTTCCAATATAACGACAAAAGTTCAATATTTTTTTCAATTCCATTCTGCAGTGTAAATTTAATTTTACTTTGACAAAAGTTCACATTGAATTTTAAAGTTTGTACTTTCCGCAATCAACACATGGGAGCTCAGGAAGTATGGATTCAATTAACAGGACACGTTGTTCTTTACAACTTATTTTTTATAGATAATTCTACCTATTATTGTAAATAATAAAGAGGAAGAAAAATTAAATATTTCGTGCAAAAGTGTTTTTAATTAACTAATTTTTATTATTCTTTTTTAATACAATGAAAATTATAAAAAAACGTCACGTCAACTCTTTGTGACTCTTCAGCTAATCTTACTAGTGAAACTTCATTTTGAGTCTTACTCAAAATGTTTGCTTGTGAAATTATATTTTCTTGCCGGTAGTAGAAATTAATATAATAATGTATTTAAGTAATTTTATATTGAAATATCGAAATTTTCTTTAAATCCCAGAATAAGCTCAGAAACAGTTGGGTTATTCCACATTAGCCCTGTAAGGATGTATTCTAAAGAAGAATATAACCTGTATGGAGTATTTGATATAAAACATATTGACATTCTATAATTCTTTAGAAAAACTATTATTTTTTTGTAAATTTCTATATGATAACACCAGTAATTTTTTTAATCTGTTTTTATTGAACGGCCATTACTGAATAAACATTGAATTAACGGTAGGACAATTGTGTTAGCAACCGTTTTAAGCCATTATAATTTCAGCGTATTTTTAATTTCTTATTTGTTAATAGTAATAAGTACTATTAATTATTGAAAACATTTTATTAAACGTATTTAATATCTTCATAATAAAAGTACAATCACGATACAATATTTAAAATTGAACTTAAAACATGGTTTTTTTCAATGTTGAACTCGTAAATATAGGTTAAACAAGCACAACATTATTTTTCTGGCCAGTTTCCAGTATTTTGATTAATGATGTTTATTAAATTTATGCTCGGTGCAATAAGAGCTTTAAATGACACGCTTGTTATACATGTATTCTAGATAGATAGAGGTAGGTGGGTTATTAGGTGGTTATATTGAAATCTTTTTTATGGATCAAACATTTCCGTGCATTTACTGGCATAAAATTAACTCCGTGTAAAACAAATATTTTCTATCATTTTTTATTAAGCAAAAACACAAAGATATGAACTTTATGATATATAGATATGCGACTTATTAAACATAATTGACCACCAATACAAATTGAAACAAAGATATCAATTGTCGCCATCTATATCATTCATTGAAATGATCTCGGGTATATATATATATATATATATATATATGTGTGTGTGTGTGTGTGTATATACATAAATATATATATATATATATATATATATATATATATATGTATAAAAGTATAATTATTCTATTTTGCTATTTTCTTTTAAGAATCATTTAATATGACGAAAAAAACTTATATTTTAGTTAAGTTTTTCAAGTCTCTCGTCTCGAAAGAATACAAATATATTTATACACGAAATAGTTAAAATGGGTAATTAAATTTACATTTCTTGCTCTACATAAAAATGAAGAGAATGATAAGTTATACGTATTATAAGTAAAACTATTTAATAGACATCGCAGCGCTGTGTATCCTGAATAAATATCTCTTACTTTTATTCCATTTCTATGAGATTATTAAATACTGAATATGCTCAACTTTCCGCGACACGCAAATGACATCCCGTCAATTAATATTGTAACCAAAAAGTAGGTGGCTCATAAAGTTAAATATTTAAATAATTATTCTTAATTAGTATTTAAATCATTAGCATTATTCTCATCTCTCACGTACCTTCATAGAAAACTTAAGAAAACCTAACCGGTTTGCTGATACCTCTCATGCAAGACTTAGAAAACGCGAGCGGTTTGCTAAGTATTATATCAGAAGTAGCTTTATTACGTTTCCTGTTGAAATCAAATTATGACATGTTATTGGTTTTATAAAACACTTCTTAATTTAAGAAGTCCGTATGAGATGCTTTTGAAGAAATATGGTTTTTATTATCTTTTGTAAGAACTCCGTATGAGATAAAGAAATTTGATTTTTGTAATCTTTTTCTTAGACACGTAATCCGAAATGCCAAAGTTAGGAAAATATAAACAAATCTGAAAATATTTATAACATTTCCCAAACTTAAAAATTTCTTCGAAATCAGATCTACCGTTTAAGTTCTAGACGACACAGGTATGCAGAGATTTTTTAATTTTCGTGTTTGTTACTCAATTAATTTTTTGTGTCAATTTCTATTTAAACCTTAATTTTAATTTTTTCACAGTATTTTTTCACGTCTATTGTCATTTTAAAGTTTAGAAATATAAATATCTGATAATAAAATGTATAATAAGAGTTCTATTATGTCTTTCATTTTTATTCCTGAGAAAAAGCTTTAAGTTCTAAAACTGAACTGAAAGAAAGTATTTAATTTTAGTCCTGTTAACTAATAAACTAAATAATATCAAGAAACTTAGAAAGAGTTTGGTGCACCCCTGTTTATGGAAGCAGTTTTTTATTGTTATTTACTAAACCATCAATATAGTATAATTTTAAAATAACATGCCGCCCACAATGGAAATATGATAAATACCGTTTAACCCTCTGAAATTGTTTATAAGATACTCGACAAAGTATATCTTATTTTTAAACTGATTTTTTTTTAAAACAATAAAACGTAGAAAAATAAAACTAACGTCTATTAATAAGGAACTTTCACATAATATTGTATATATATTTTTAGAATTTTTACGTAAATGGTAGAAGCAACAAAAATATAATAATTTTTTTATTTATAAAAAATATAGTATTTTTACACAGCTTTACCAGAAAAATTTAGTCAAAATCGAAGAAGTGCTTTTTCACCAATAAATAAAATACTTTAGTTGTTAATAATCAGAGAAAATAAATCTTGTGTAATACGGTAGGTTTCTAATCACTGATATATACATAATAATTACACGACGCAATTTTAGAACCCACGCAAAAACAAATCAATGTGAATAAAGGTAGAAAGTCATTAATTAAAGAGCAATTGAAAATATGAAAAATCTTTAGTAAAACTAAAACTGCAAACCAGCATCTTTTATAGTTCATCAAATAAACTATTCTAAGAAAACATTGTAAAATTATCCGAGTTGTAATTATTTAAATCCTCAAAGTTAGGCACTACCGCGCTAATATATAACGTCTGCGGGAGTGCAATATTATTCAGGGGTTGCTATCTGCATTCATAAGCTGCATAAGTGACAAAAATAATTAACGATGGGGATAATATTTTCGTTCATTAAGTCAAATAAACCCCAAATAATATTAAACTGGGGATGCGATTGGAGCATTCAAATTGTATATAGGTATTGATTATATTCCTGGCATTGCTGATATAAAAGAAATTTGCCATTACTCACTAAATCTACAATCAAACAAATCGCTACTAATTTAAGAATGCGTATAGTTTGTAGAGCTGAGTTACACACCAGCGACTTTGCTTGCGTCGAACACTAATATCACGTAAGGTATATTTATATATTTATTGCTGAACCAAATTTTATGAGCAGCGTAATCCACGTAACATGAAACTCAGTATTTAAATAAAAAATATTGCTTCAGTATATCATTAGATGGCACGACGTAAATATTAATATAAAGACATCACTGCTGTCTCGTCGAGTTAGAGATAAATCTCGCCGCCTTTATACAAAATCCACGAAGTTTTTTTTTCTATATTATTACCATTATATTAATCATCAGCGATCTATTCTGATTATTCAGTCATTTTATTAATAGTAATGAGGAATTTGCACGATAATCCATTTATTACTAAAAAGCTACTTTTTTATTATGATGAAACTTCTTGAGGCAAAAGTTCACGCTATGAAAAATATTGTGAACTATTTTCTTAAACAAAAATACGAATAATTTTTGTTTATTATAAATAAACAAAAATTAATAAAAAATATTTTTAATTTACTTTTCGCTGCTGCCCTTAAGTTAAAGCTGTAAAAAAATATATGTTATTTATGAAATTATTTTATGAAATATTTCTCCATGGTTGTAGTTAGGTTTAAATTTGCACTTTTAATAGTTTCCATCCAAAACGAGTTTTAGAAATTATGGCTTCCTAACAAATTTTCTCTATTATTTAAAGAAAAGTTCGAGGTCTGTACCCCAAAAACCGTATAACCGTACATTAAGTGGTCTAGGATTTTTTTTTCTAGATTATCCTTGAACGAATGTTAGCTATAACTTTATTAAAATTTACTTTTCAAAAATTTATTTTTGATATTCAAAATAATTTTTATTTAAAGGTTGCATTACCATAAAGGGTAATGAAACCGTTTCGTGTAAAAAAACACAATAAATTATTGTATTACTGGTGTAATCCATTAGTCATTCTGCGAGGTTAATACAAGGGTTAAATATTGTGCAGTATACGCTTATTGTTTGATGTACTACACGACATTTTACCATCGGGTTAAAATAGTATAT
This sequence comes from Druceiella hillmani, assembly GCA_039881145.1. Lineage (NCBI taxonomy): Eukaryota > Metazoa > Arthropoda > Insecta > Lepidoptera > Hepialidae > Druceiella > Druceiella hillmani. The sequence continues at coordinate 27,105,225 of JAYKKI010000015.1, forward strand.
CTCAAGAATGAAATGAGATACGAGAAAACTGTAAAATTTACAATCGTCTTACTTCATATTCAGGAAACTCATAGAAGCCGCCTTGGTACACCAATTTAAAATAACTTGTATGTCATATTGTATATTATCGTAGCCCCTTATTACGACTCGTGACATTTAAAACAACCTTTTCAACATTACAAATATCCCATATTTTTTTAAATCTATACTTTTGGAATATGTGCCTCTATACTTCTGCTTAACAGCCCAGGGTAGTAAAGGACGCCAGTCCCAATACTGATGGTTTCCCCTCGTAACTATTTGATTTAATTTTTTTTCAAAATTAAATCAATGCAAGGGCACGTGCAACTTTCTTTCATTTACCGAGACTTTTCCAAATATAAGAGATATGAGATCCAAAATGAAATATTAAAAAGTACATATTGAACGGCAATAATTTTGAAAAAAATGGAATTAATATTTTTATTAATAAATCTGAGAGTTAACTTATATGAAGACACCATTATTCCGAACAAGAGCATTTAACAAAACATTAATACAGCTGGTACGGTGATATTCTCAGGAGTACCGCACGACAAACGTGAAATGAGAGGCGACTGTCCATTACCATACCGTAAAACACGCGTGAGATATGAACTCTCTAATACATACACATACATGATCGGGGCTCAGAAGCGAGATTGAGTGATGGATCCATTTATTTATTAGTGCTACATCTAAAATAATAATATGGAGGGTCATGATGACTAAGCAAATCTTTATGTTACTCATGAGTTACAAATTATTTTATTCGAACGTAATCTTATTTGTTATTTAAGCACAGAATATTTGCAATAAAGACAAGGCATTTCAGAAATAAATCTAAAAACCACAAATTTCACGGTATCCCATATAGTAGATTTATAACATCAAACAATTTTGAAAATACTTGTAACACGCCCACGACCTTAAATAAAAAACCTGTCAATTACGAGTACAACTCGCACTATTAGGCTTCCGTATACGTTTAGGCACTTATTACCTAAATGGTTACATGGTATTCTATTAAACTATTTCGAAACAATATTTTTTCTTAACGCAAACATATTACCTGCCATATATCCCATAGGCGTAAAACATGGTTTTGTAGTTTTCCTATAACCTTCTAGTTAGATTTCAATAATTGTTTTCATGTTTATTTTGTAATTTTTACATGTGTTTTTCAGATTATATTTTTAAATGTGCAATATAAAGTTATGAAAAAAATATTTTTATAGCTCTCGTAACAAGCATTTTCAAATCAATAATAAAAATAAAAAAATTTTGGGGTATATTCCCCGAGATATTTAAATAAAACAATTTTTTTAGCTAGCTTTATATAATCCCGCTTTAAACCTTACATTAATATTTTAAATAAAGGAAGCAACCGTAAAATTTGTGGGTCGATAAGTTATATTACTATGCTAAATGGCAAGTACATACGTACCATAGTTTCTAAAAAAATCGGTTGTGACCGACAGATAGACACGTGAGTTATCTGTTCCATTTTTTTGAGGTAGGTAAACCTAAAAAAATGTTGTGTATAATATGGAATATATTTATATATATGAATATATTTGAATATATTTTATGCATCAGAAGTCTGGCAGAGAAAGGGGCGGAAAGATAACCTTCCCACCGTGAAAATATTTCCTTAAAACCCATAAAATTTAATCCACTCACAACGAAGCTCAGTCATCCGTTATTTGCATAACAATTCTATATTTCTTTGTCATGTTTAAAAAATCATATCGTTTTATTTAATTTTTTTTTTAAACTTAATATATTTTTTCCTTTTTAGTTTCTATGTGAAATTTAAGACTAAACTTTAATCCTTTAGAGGCACATGTAGAAAGGAAAGGCTCTACAACGGAAACAATGCGTCACGAGAATGTCACGTTCGCAGCACATTACGTTTAATCGCCTTAGTGCCATGCAGTTCTCGGCACGTTATAGACTTTGACTAGGCAGACAGTCGCCACCTAACTATAGTCTAATATAATATTCTTCAAGACAATTTGAATGAGACTAAACAGAAAAGTTTTATTATAATATATTTAGGAGTTTCCTTAACCAATCTTCACCTGTCAATCAGTTCCATGTCACAATAATATTTTATTGTCATCGGAAGTACAAATAAGTACAAACTTTAACTCAGTCAGTTAAGGGAAACTGAGCGAATATTCCATTACGAACTGTTAGTTAGACTGCTTAAAAACTAAATAAAATCCTTTAAAATACTCACGATTCTGAAAATTGTTCGAAATTTGAAGACTTCCACATCCGAGTAAAATAATTTTTTTAATATAAAAGCTATGCCAATCAATTCTATGCGATAGTTTAAATTTAGTAGCATTGCAAATACTTGCATATGAGCACACGTGGTAAATGCTTCTATATTTCCTGAATCAATCAGCCAAATTTACCATCTCAAGCATTTCACACTTTACCTGGTTAATTTAAAAAAACATAAAAATTAATTTTAATGTGATTAATTTATTGTTACAACTTTTTCTATTGAATCACAAATGTTTATATTTTATTATTGTATTACAAATAATTTTTGTAATTTTTATATTACACTTAGCGTTTTAAATTCTACATTGATTGTAATAAAATTTAATAATTACTATACAAATATAGCTTTGAAAAGTTTGACTCTGATATATTTAACTATTAATAAAATAATCTGGTAAATATATACGTTTCAGTGAAGAATTACATTCAATAGAAATGGTAACAACGCAGTGAAACAAGTATTATTATAAATATATATTTCCCAACAGCCAGACCTTGAAGAAAACCGGTTGGAAATGGAATTGACGCCTCATGTGCATAAGTCATTTATACCCGTCAGCACAGGCAACATTTCTCTTCGTAGAAATGTACATGTGTATAATGTGCATTTTATTCTTCTATCCTTGACGACAGTACCAATATTATTTTTATTGCATCGTTGCTGTTTCTAATATAACTGATATATGATTAATTTGTAAACTTGAAAATAACAGACACCTATTTTAAGTTTTTCAAATCACCATCTAAAAATAGAAGGAAAATAAACGGGTATTATTTGCAATTACTTCGAGACAGTTAAGTTAAAGTTTCGTTAATTAATTTTATCAATCTTGAATTCAGAAACTGTTCTCATTAAGAAGTATTCGTTGATTTTAATTTAAAAACGTTGTCATAATATATCCGTGGCCTAATTTCAACTTTCCCCAACTCATTGCTTAAAAGATGAGTTGAAAATTATTCTTTGAAAATATTTATTATATTTTAAAAGAATGATAATTTTTTAATAAACGAATGGGATATTTTAATGCCGAAAAATTATTCCGAAATGGACGAGGCCATTACAAAGTTACGACTCTGATTGAAAAGTTTATAACTACTAAAATAATTCAGCTCGGCTAATTTATTTACAGTAATAATGGTTTCATAAATATTATTTTATTAAGTTTCTACAAAAATCATTTTCTATTTACAGTCATTATTTATTTTAAAAATTATAAAACCGTTGTCTACTCACCAAAACTTGTTTCATTTTTTCTATACACTTTTCCACCTTATCCATTAATCTTGAGACAAGGAATTGTAAAGTAAAAGAATGGAATGATATTTGTGCGCAAGAACTATTTAGCCACTTTTTTTTATTATGGAATAGGAAATTGACTGAATTTAATGAATTTAAATGGATTTACCCTGAGAACACTTTCACAATACTCGAATATATAACTGATCAATAAAAGCATCGAGGTTCGAGAAGATAAATACAAAACGCTGAGGCATAAGGGAATAGACATCATCTCGAAATATAGGGGATAAGGCTATGGCCCCCTAAGAACGTACGTTCGTGTACGCCATGTTTCGTGCTCCCTTGTGTCTGTTTGAAATAATTCAAGTTTGTTTAATGCACTTTTGCTCAAATAATATCATATAGTTCCATAGGGTACAGAAAAAAAATAACGTTACGGCTTTTCTGCCCACATGAGTGTACAAATATTTAACTGGTTTGAAACATGAAGTTCATGTTAATGTAGTGAAACATTGACTTTTATGTAAAATAACAGAATAATTTAGTCTTAAAATTGATTGATGAGATTTGGTTGCAAACATATTTATTGCCGTGAATATTTTAGGTGATTAAAATTAAAATTAATGTAACCAAATATTTGAAACAAAGCCAGTGAAAAGAAAAATTATTAGTGAAGAGAACACAATCGGATTAATATAAAAAAGAAAATTAAGCCTTGTGCTCTCGTATGATCAGAGCTGGTTTAATCTCTAACTTATCCAATTATATATATATATATATATATATTTATATGTGTGTGTGTGTATGTGTGTGTATATATATATATATATATATATATATATATATATATATATATATACATGTATTGTTATCACAAAAATTCGTTGATTAAATCAGAATACACATTTGCTTCAATTTACACGAGATCAAAATAATAATTCAGAAAAAAAATTTTTGTTTTTTTCAGTCTTTTTTTTTTATTTACAAATTTCCAATATTTTTGAAGCAAAATATAACAAAATACAGCTATAATACATACGTATTATTATTTTTACGAATATTGTAATTATGAAAATAGTAACTAATTAATCAATTGTTTGAATAGCATTGGCGCAAAATATTATTTTTTGCCGTAAGTGCCTGAATACGAACCTTATTTAGTAAATGTTTATAACCATAAAATAACAAAACGATTGAAAATAAAGACGTTTCACGCCATCAAACCCACAAATTGGGCAATGCGAAACATAAACTGATAAAATCAGAGCGAATTCTTTACTTCCATAACTGTTTTAGTTGGTAAGTAAACCCTATTCACAATAATTTAATATCACGACTAATATCAGTATACAAACACACTTTATATTATATATATATATATACATATATATATATATATATATATATATATATATATATATATATATATTTATATATATATATATATATATATATATATATATATATATATATATATATATATATATATATATATATATTATAGCTGATACAATAATATTACTGGGGATAGTATTCAAATAAGAAATTATATTTATATATTTTTACCTAGTACACAAGAGGTTTTTGACGTCGATGTGAGCTTCGATCTAAAGACTACTACCAGAAAAATGCAGCTGAAAAATAAACCGCTCCGCTGAAAAGAACTTGCTGAAGTTCGCTATAGTAAGGTAAAACTATTAAATGAAATCCAAACACGTTTACACAAATAATTAGATCAATGTCAAAGTTACTGTAGGGAATAAAAACAAAACATCTCGTGTCTGATGAAAAAAAGAGCATTTTAGAGTCACTTGGCACTTCTGTACTTTTACAGAAGTGCCAAGTGACTCTAGAAAGAAAATATTTTTTAATACAAGTTCTTTAACTTGTTTTAAAAAATATTTTCTTTCTGGAAGGAAACTATTTAAGGAAAATTTTAAAAAAATATTCACCCGTATTGCACTTATTCGCATTGACGCTAAATTTTTATTCACAGAGAGCAAACAATTATGTAAGAAAACATTTAACTTCATCTTTGCCACATTTAAAAACAATAAGTCTTAAATGGTAAACCAGATTTTACTGAGGATGCATTTTAAGCGCTCAAAATAAAAGCTAGACACTAAGGAATATTTTTTTTGCATTATTGTTTTAGGTGAAATCGCAATACGGTCAGTTATCGAATGGAATCGTAAACAACAGGTTGATTTGTTGATTACGGAAGTGGTATAACTAGTGATGAAGAAGAAGTAGCTAGCGACGTTTTAGTGTCCGTGGTGGTGGGATTTAACGTTAGTGGGAAAACACCAATGGCCTATTTATTGCTTTACGGAGTGACTCGTGAGCAAAAAGAACCTCAAACACTTATTTAAATAAAATTCGTGATCCTGGAATTCATATTGTTTCCATGACATTTGACGACGATCCGGCGTATATTTCAATGATTAAGTATTTTGGTGTAACTTAGATATAAAAAACCTTAATACAACCTCATGCGGTGAAAACAAATTAATTTTACTGGTTTTTAAGATCCATGCCATATGGCAAAATTAGCACACAATACGATAGAGTAAAAATGTATCGGTAGTGCCATCAAGTTTTGTAAAAACTTGAAAATATTTTATGAGGTGATTTTGTGTGATATTTACTTATCATTTAGAGAAAAAATTGAAGGTAATTTTATGAGGGTAAAGCTAATTTTTTAAAACTCTTAAAAGATTTTTTTGATATATTTAAATATTAAAAATTTTGAATATATTTGGCGTTAATTTTGTAGAAATTCATTATTCACAATTGAATGAAACTACTTGATGCTGTATTATTTCTACTTTCTTTAAATTCTTTACCACGACTTAGGTTTCGTTGTATTACATATTCAGGTGGGCTGTTAGCATAGATTCTTCTTGTTTGCTAATAGCCCACCTGAAGATGTTGTAATACAACGAAACCCAGGTGGTGGTAAAGAACTTAAAGAAAGTTCATTTAATTGTATTAAACATTTTCTTAAATATGCTACAAATAACCGCTATCAGATATAAATAAAAAAAAGTTCCTCACATTCTCAAATTTAGCTTTTCAATATCTGCAAATGTTATGCTTCAAAGGTAATATAAACATTTTAAACTATACGTAAAAGAGGTGTAGTACTCCATTGCTCGCCAATCATCATATGACAGCCATTCTTTACAGAGCTCTGACATTTAAATTCGTTTAGTGTATTAAAATTCCGTCGCACGCTGTGATATAGTTAAAAAATCATATCTCGTTCACAAAAGTTAAAAGTAACGGTATAATATTTCATTTATAAGTACTCGCATATTTTCTAATTGTAATTTTGATAAGTTCAAAGAAACAGAATCGGCGAAAGCGGTAGCCATTTTTTTGCTTTATATTTGTAACTAGTGAGGTCAACTTCAGCAATGGTTATTGATAATTTGTGCACTTTTAGTGTTTACATAAATACTAATCTCCTTCTTTTGACTTACACGTATCTATAAATTACATGAAGAAATAAGTATTGTTATTTCAAAAACGAATTATTCGTTTGCATATTATTTTTATATTCGTGAAAAAATTTACATCACGGGCGATTTTAAACATGTGAAAGGTATGTTAACTTTGATGAAATTTCGCTAAGTGAATTTTAGGGGTGGGAAAGTTTATCGTCCAAATTAGGGGTTTCCAATATTTTATAAGGTTCATTTGTAATTTTTTCTCTTAATAATAAATAAATAGCACACCCGATCACATTGTTATTAATTTTATTGAAATAAAAAAAATAACTAAATTATAATAAATAAAAAACTAGAATTTACTAAACTCTTTTCATTATAATGGATAGATAGGATGTGCGTCATAGTTATAATTCGATTTTATTCCAGTTATACAGTATTTATTATGTGGTACACTTAGTATATAATAGGAAAACTTGAATTAATTGAATGTTTCTGTATTTTTTAATATATTTTATTTACTATGATATTATTTAGAGGATAAAATATGACCAGTTGAACGTGAACTACATTGTTTTGATATATTCACGTGTTTTTATGAATTTATAGGTGGTACACGACTACTGTTAGTTTTAAATATTTTCGTTTTTTTATTTTCTTGTTAAAATTTAAAGAACACAAATATATGTATTGCCAAAGTTTCCATTACTGCTGTGTGGTCTTAAGCACACCCAATTTTTTTTTATTAACTTGACGAAGAAATTGAAAAATGGACGTATTTCGTCTCAATCCGTTCAGTAGGAGCTATGTAGCATACTATCCCGTATTTAGTCGCACGGCAAACCGCGTTTTAATTTTAAAATTTTGAGCCAAAAATTAGTTTTATTATAAACAAATCACGTAAACCGCGCAGGTAAGGCCACCGGCAAAACCTGATTTTTTGACTCGAATACGTAATGCAGATGTAATTCGTACAATATACGTTAGAGTATGCAGATTGAATGTATTTTTACAGGATACCGTAATAATAATATTAATAATCGTGTACACAAAAAAAGTAAGGCCTCCCTATGTCCACGTTAATAATTAATAAGTTCCTAAAATTATTACGTTATTAGTCGATAAAATCTAATATGGACATTAGGTAAAGTACTATGAATTGATGTTACATCAATATATCCCAGACAATGTTGAGCATCCTCCTCCCGCATCCGGTTTCACCCTTACTGCGATAGGTTGCACGGTATCTTTACATTTGAGTTGTTATTCGTTCTCTATTTGGGAGTGGGGGTTCGTACCTTCTTGCTAGGAACTTATAATAAATATCTGTAATTTAAATAAAATGTAGGCACAAATATGATGGTCTGAGAAATTGTCTGTGCATTAAGATCAGATTTCAGATGTTAATGATGCTACTAGGGCTTGGTATGTGACAGCTGTATAGCTACTTCATACCAATTCAAGACATCCGCACGTTGCTCTTGTCTCACAATTGATACATTGGAAATATTTTACGTTTTGAGTTCAGTCAATTTTTCTATATTGTTAAATTTTATTCAATGAAATCAAAATTTAGTTTTTAAGCAATTAATCCAAAACTAGTCATTCATTCATTATTAAAAATAAGTTGATATGTTTGCGAATTCTATTAAAACAATAGATTACAGACTTATTATTGAAATAATAAATTGTCAAAGTCAATGGAGGAATTTTTCTTGTATATATTCTATTAAACATCTTACGACATGTTATCAATTACTTACATGCGCGACTTTTTTTTCACATGTACAAACGAATTGAAGTATATATCGTAATTATTTCGGAAAACTATGAAAAATAAAAAAATAATCGAAGTTAACCTTCGATTGTTCTCTGATAACCGTTTGATTGCCGTAGATCGGTTAGTTTATATTTTCTCTAATTTATTCTGCGGTGACTCTAGATATTGTAAGCAAACAATTTAATAGATGGATTCGCTTTTTGGACGCCCATCCGATTGTACTCAATAAGTGACTGTGCATTAAAAACAAAATAAATAAAATACACTTAAACTAAAGAAAAGTTTTTAAAATAAATTTCGTAATATTTGAAGAACGATTATAAAATGGAGGCAATCATGAGGTTTATAATCTATACCAATATACCAATATAATTCTATGTTTGCACGTCATCGGTAATGTTCGGCATTTTCTGGCCACGCGCATACACCCCGCTAGATATCGTCACTTGATAATACGCGCTGGTAACACAAGGCGTTGTCTAGACTATAGTCTTTGATCGAAAAATACTTGATTTTATAAACCATAGTATCCCCTTAATAATAGTAGTTTAAATGGCTTATTTCAAAATATTAGAAACCAGAAAGTTTTCTAAAGGTACCGTAATATAGCATACAACGATTGAAATATGAAAAATTATAATATCTAAGTATAATCAGGGGTCTAGCAACGACAATACATCCAGGACTATACTTTCTTCAGTACAGTGTTGATAATGTCTCATTTTCCCATCGTCGTCTTTTCTCGTACGGTCTGTAACCGTATAATAATATAACGATAAATAATTCATCCGGTTTTAGATAGTTCGACTGTATGTAAACCAGATTATTACAGAAGCAAATGGTACAATTGTAAAATGTGTGACCATTGCCTGTAATATTTGTATAGATATGACACAATTCAAATCAATTTTTTTTCCGAATTTTCGGAAATTATTTTAAATAATTTATTTTCCACAATGTTCATATATTTCTAATTTTTAAGTTTTCATACCTAAAAACGAAATACTGAACCCTTATAAGACCACTCACATATACGTCTGTCACACCCGTTTTTCACGGAAACCGTTTGATATGGAAACTTGAAAGCTGGGATGGTAATAAAGCATATTAATCCACACATACTTTGAGAGGGACAGGCAAAATAATTATTAAATAAAAAACTGTTAAAATTCTACAAATATCGTTGAGTATCGTTTGAAAAGGCTAGTAAAAGGGTCTCAAAAAATGTTTATTCCCTAACATTATATAGTATATGTTCAAAGTTATATTAAACATATGCGAAAATCTATTTCTCTCCTTTATTTTCAAAACTGCTCAACTTATAATTATGGAAAACCTGAGTATTTAGATGTTTATGCAAAATGTGGTGAAAAAATTTATATTTCTAGAAGTTACAAATTTTGAAATATTCACGATAATATATATTTGTCACCCTACTTAATTATATCCCATACTATTAAATATTCATTGCACCAAATTGAGACTGGAGTTGAATGGAAGAGGCTAAATATATAAGTATGTATATATATATATATATATATATATATATATATATATATATATATATATATATATATATACATATATATAATTGTAATTTAGTGGTGGAAATACAATTTTTTTTATTCATTATTGCAATAATGAAATTATTGTAAGATAACTTGTAAAAATGTAATAAATTATTGGCTTGCCAATATATATAAACCAACCCCATACCGCTTCCAACATTTTCAAACTTCGTTTATTTATTATGACGACATCTGTCTTAAGTCCCTGGGAAAAAATAGGGGAAAATGAGATATTTTCATCTTTATGGTTCTTAAAATGGATTTATTTTATCGTTCACGTATATTAACTGTCAAGCATGAGTAGAGGGTTTTGTTCACATTTAGGTGTATATAAATATTTTACCGTTCTATTAAACTATACAGAAATATTAATTTTTCACAACGTGAAAATATTGCCTACGGTATCTTTCATAGGCGTAAAAATACTGATATTTCAAAAATTATAATATCTAACATATAGTTCTCTTAGAATCTTTGCATAGGTTTCTAAAAATCATAAATTCTTTCATAATTTTACATTGATTAGTTTCAAAATTCAGGGGAGAGAAAATTTGTTTGCATATTGTTTAGTATTTCTCTGAAGATATAATCTAAAATTGTGAGAAAAACTATTTTTGACATCCTTATAACTAATTGAGTCAAGCGATACCCCACACTCTAAAGATAATTAATGTTTTTCCAATATTTAATTTGAATTAAAAACCCCATTCAAATATATATTTTTGAGTGTTAGATTTGAGATATGTGCAGGTCAGTATGTTTTATTGCTATCGACATTAACCGTTGCATCTATCGGCACTATATATAGAAAATGTTACTGTTGTAAAGTGATTTTATCAGATTTAAATCAATCACTATATAAAACCAATTAGTCAAAATAAAAAATATATATATTTTGAACAACAGAAAATAATCTCTCGGAATCTCGGTCGAGAAAAACATATTTTTTTATTTAATGAACCAATTGTACTATAAAATATAACGATTTGGCTTATGTTATCTACAATGACATAAAATAACAAAAAAACAGAAAATAAATAAATTTTAAAACAAAAAATCCATAATCCGACCGATTCCCATATTATGTAGGTCTTCAAATATTGTTACGACCATGTTATACCCCGGAAACCATAGGTGATCAGAGGTATTACTGCAGTCATCCACACTTCCATATGCTTGCATTTCCGTTAATATTCACTTTTAGCTAGTTACAGTTATTTCTTATCACATGAAGAGTTACTAGCCTTGTCGCTACTCTCATAGCTATGTTTAGGTAGATTATTCTATTAAATTATGGTCAGATTTCAATATACGTTTTATTTATTATTAACTGTGTTTAAATTAATTTAAAGAGGACATGTTCACTTTCACATGGTATTTTAAATAGGTACCGCAATAATATAATATCACTACTCATTTTCATTTAGATAATTAATACCCTTAAATATAATATATGTACACGCATGTGATTAATTTAAGTTACAAATAATAATTCAATAAAAATCCTAATTTAAAGAATGTCCTAATTTAATTAAGTCTTAAAAACCTGATTAGGTTATTATAAAAAATAAATGAAATTGCAAGGTTCTTAAGGACGTAGACTTTCGTCTATGGTCTATCATCTTGATAAACAGAGACTTTTTACATGATATACATTTCGATTTTAGATACAAAGAGGCCAGCGTCCATACAAATCTGCCTGCGACTCTTTGTCATTGAATGAAGGGATTTTCTAATTAATTTTTTAATAAAATACTCGCATCTTTTTCATGAAAAGTCCAAGTTTGAAAACAGGGGAAAGGGTGAAACCGGTAAAGGAATATCCTACACAAGAAGTACCTCCGATTTTTTTTATTCCATAAGATTTCTGACTTGAAAAGCTCTGTGTTGAGAAAAGCTTGAGGAAAGTTTCGAAATGAGTTTTGACAGAACTAAAATAAATTCATTTTATAAATAGAGACATGGATATATTACTATGTAGACACGTAAAATATATATTTTCGGATTCCATTAGTATACGAATATAATAATCGCTTTTAATTTGTTTTCAAAGAAAAGTTCCGAAGTTAGGAACATTTTTTTCTAAATTTTCGCAATATAATTCTTTATATTTATTTTGTTGGTTTTCAAACATCCATGATGACAAATTCTGACTTATTGACTCAAGTATCGAGCTCAGTATCTAAAAGGAGTTGAATAAAAATAGAAAAGAATTTATTCTACTGTAAACATTTGCTGCTGCTCCGTTTCAAACGACATTTTTCGATGTAAAAACTTCTTTTGGTTCACCTTGTCCAAAATTGTATCATAGGAAAATATTTGGGATTTTAAGTCACGCCAAGCATGACACACATCGGGTGTACAATCGGTAGCCCGAGTATAGCCGAACGGATCGAATCAGAGTTTATTCGGTGCTAAGCAAAGTGCGAATAAACGAGACCAACAAGTGATTGGCGCAGCAGTGATATGAGTATACTGAATTACATACGGAACGCGACGGAGGTGTGAGTTTGAATAACGATACTCGTGTTTTTCTTCTTTGATTTGTCTATATAAATTTTCTTGAAAAATGTTATTTATTAATAGAATTTAAATATAACCCTCTCGCCCGCGCTCTGGATATATTCAGTATCATAAAAATATAATCAAACATAGTATTCACGTTTATTATGAAGACGTATATTTTTTTTCTTTAGACAATTTATTTATTGTGTGGTGTATTTTGAGTGTAATAGTAAAACTCTTGTAATTGATTGAAATTCACATGTCTCCCCGAATGTATAATTAGTACACAATTACTATTGCTGATAATCATTTTCGTTTTTTTGTCAAAGTTTCCACTTTTACAGCGTCGTCTTAGATACATCAATTTTTTAACATATCCTTATGTAGATTGGCAGAGAAACAAAGATTCAGAAGTATCCGATGTTTTGTGCCATTATGCACTTTGGATAAATCGAAAATAAACGTTTTGTCCTTACGTATCTTTTACAGACATAAAAGTATCAATTCATCGAGATATTTCAGATATAATAATGAAAGTTTAGCTAAATAAATACGCGTACAATTAAACTTCTTTCATTCGAGTTAAATGAAACATATTAATACATACTACAAAGTGAACGAATTCTCTAAAAATTAACACTTAATAAATCATTACTCCGATTCACGATTCAGGCGTTGTTTGTGTTAATGAGAAACAAACAATACTATTAGTTAAGAAGTAATTGTAATTTTAATTTGCTGTTTCCTTCATAAAGGCATAAAATAAAGATGACAAATATTAACATCTCTTATTTATAAACATAAAAATACATTTGTTGAAAGATGATGGATAAAAACGTTCTAGTTCCTTTTTATCATATTCTACCATTTTTCACACACATGTTCAAAGGCATTTAAAATATTTGACTATTTTTATTCCATAAACATTTTTCAACAAAACTATAAAAATTACTATGTTACAAAGAATTCAAATTTTACATTTAGTCAACAGCAATATTGATTTTTATTGACTATTCTGTAATTCTCTTTGCATTCTAAAAGTGCGAATGACACAAGGGGATATTCTCACTGTATCCCTAAAACTAAACCTCTTAATTTGTTATTCTTTTAATAAATATTTGTAACTATTCTAATACAGTTTTTAACTGAATGATATTTTCGTAAGATTTTACTAAAAACACAAAATTTACAAATAGTAAAATATACTTTTGAGCACATCATTCAAAATTTATGGAGGGCACAATATTTATAACAGACTTGTGACGATTTTACATATTTACATTACGGAAATCAAATTTAAATTTACAGAACTGTGCTTACTCATATATTATCTCATTTCTGGTTATCATCCCCTAAGCAAGTGCTTAATATTTTCTATGAATATGTAGCACCAACTATGAGAGTAATCAAAAAGATAGGACTCCATGAAAGCAAACTATTATTTTCCCAATTGGTCGAACAGGTGCGTTGAAAAGCTTCTTTTACTTCTTCGTTTGTACCGTCCAATATGTATTTCATAGCGATTGGATCCAAGTTTGCACGGTAGTTACTCCAATGCTCTTCTCAAAGAAAACATTTTCTTCAAAGAAAAAATTCTTTGTTTTCCAATATTTCAGAGAAAATTGACACGTAAATTCAATATCATACGTTACGGAGTTTTCAAAATGTATTTTACAACCTATATATAGTTTTCTTATCTTATATTTGCCATTAAATATAAGCTATATTTATATTAACATTTCTGTTTCTCAGAAGAATCACATTTGCAGGATATTATATGTATACATAATTCTGTAAATTATTGCTAAAGGCAGATTAAAAATTCCGCTTTTTCTTCATTTAATTAAATCTTTTTAAGATTTTAGACGCACTGGTCAATCTTTATGAAAACATTGTAAAAAATAATTTAAAATTAAATTTGGCAATGAGTCAGTTATCACACGATTCGGTGGTCGCACAAAATCTCGCGCTACTGTACTTATAAGCTGAGACCAACAAAAGAACAGTTTAAAACTCAACCTAATAAATTGTACGCATGTGCGACAATACATTTCCATAAATTTAGAAAAATATTTTTAAAAAGCTTAAATGATATTTGAAGAATATTCAGGGAATATGATACCCGTATGTTTCTCAATGCCTTCACTTTACACTGGCCTACTTAAAAACAAATAAGTGGTTCGTGGAATTAGTTAAGAAAAACATTGACCGCTTGCTCTTTGTTCATAGAATCTCGGAATGGATTTACTTTCCACTCACGTTTTCCGAATAAAATATTTAAATTAGTTATTCTTCTATACTTGTACACACATGTCCAAATTAATAATTAACAAAAAGGTTTAATTATGTATATATTTGAAATATAAGAATGTGTGATTTGCACGATTGTAATGGTTTTTATATTATTTTTATGGGTATAAAACAATGTTGAATACTGAGTAATCTGTGTAACGAAAACGTAAAAGCGCTCATATGCACGCACTATGCTGGCTGCAAGTACACAAGCTACCGCGCACGCTTTCGCGTACATACGTTTCACACATGCTCGCACACACGCAAACACGCTCGCACGCATGCACTCATGCATACATGAACTCACGTAGGTACGCACGCATGCAAACATTCACTCAACCCTGAAAATAAACCCTGTTTGGGATTAAAATAATTTCATACCGTTCCCCATGCGTTATAAATATAAAAGTGCAAATACATTTGTGGAAAAACGCATTAAACTGTTGTCAGTTAGATACACATTAACGGTTCCGTCGAAATGTAGATCGTAAGTAAAAATCTGTCAAACACGTGTAGAATTCGTGCTATAAGGGTTCTGTACATATTTAGGTACTTATAAACAGTTAAAGGTACGTAGCATTTCTATTAAACTATTTGCGATATTAATTTTCCGCAAAGTAAATATGTTGTCTCCGTATCTTTCATAGGCGTAAAATAATGGTGTATATTTCAAAATGATAAGATCTACAATTAACATTATAGTTTCTACATAATTTTCTAATCAGGTTTGCCAACCTGGTCTTTTTTTCATGATTTTTGTCAAATTAGTTTCGAATATACGGAGAAAGAAGAGAGTATCTCTTCTTTAACATGTATTCTAAAATTATGAAAACAAATTTTTGGATTTTTCATAATAAGCCCTTTCCAATTATATTCCACGTGATATGTAAAATGTAAACAAATTTAACATCTTTAGTTTTTAATTCTTACATGAATATTTTTAAAAAAGTTAAAAAATATGTGGGTCAATAAGATGTATTACTACGCAAAATGTTAACTTTCAACGTCGCATGGTTTCTAATAAAATCAGCTGCGAATATAAAAAAACGTAAACATTACGTAAATATCAAAATTTATGACATCTAGGATCATCGCTATAGTTTCCCTATAACCTTTGCGTAGATTTCAAAAACCCATATTTTTTCAAAACGTTGAACAATTTCAGAAATAAAGGGCGAGATATTATTTTTGCATATTTTTCAGCATATCCTTGATGATATAATACCTATAGTAATAAAATAAAATGTGTTTGCGTCTTTTATAATTAGTTATTTCAAGCAATATGTTATAAAGACCTCAAAGATATTTTTTTAATAATTCTTCACTAATAAAAAATATTTCTCTCACTTTAAAATGAATATGTTTTATTACCGTGATCAAGTGGTTTCTTAGAAAAACGGATGTGACGCACGAATGGACCGACGCGTGAGTGATCGTATTCCTTATACAATCACTCACGCGGGTTCAGTTTTTTCTTCTTTTAAAGAACGTGCCCTTCAAAGGAAATTCAACTTGCTACTAAACCCAAAAGTAAAAATTTCCCCATCTATATTTCTGGGATAAGAGGGACGATATCTAAAATAAGTACTATAATTTATTACCATGAGTACTCGTGGTACTTTTAGCAAGGACCCAGGCTACAGAATTGAAATGCTAAAAGAAGACTCGTTACCAAGTACAATTAACAAGTACTGTGTAGCATCGTCACGTAATGGAAGAAAAACAGCAAAATTATGTGCGATATTAACTGCAATAATAGGTATAGGAAAACCCAAGGATTAATCTGAGTATTGAAAATGGAGTGAATAGCTGTGGGAAAGTGGAGAATTCCTACTTAGATAGGTTGATGTAGCTATAATGATTAAATTTACTTAACTCAAAAATATTTTCAATTTCCTAAATGAAATAGATCAAAAAAAAACGGCTATAATTTTGCAACACATGCAATTACATTTTTAGCAGATTTACAAATTTAAAATTTACTTCGAAATTACCTACAGCGCATTTTAACCCTCTTTACGTAGATCCTTACTGTTTGTTACCCTTAAACAGTAAAAACATACTGCATACCCTATGCTTACCTGGATACCATAAGCTATAGGGTGAAAAAAATTCAGTCCTATAAACCATTTTTGTGAGGATCCTCAAGTCATAAACAAACAAAATCTCCCTCTTTATCAAATTAATATGATTAGGCTTAGTAAGATCAGACTGTATGATATTGCGTACTTGACAAAATAATTTATGATATTATATTATTAAAAATGTATAGAAAAATAAATAAAAAAAAAATTAAATAAGGTAAGGTTCAATACAAGGGAGTAGGACTTTCTAGTCTTATCGCTGCACTACGGAACAGGCTAAAAAGACAGAAAATTTAATTTTGACATAATAACATAATCAACTAGTTCAAATAAATTCATTGTTATTCAATACGACTTGACTTACACGATAAAGTTACGCACGAGTGTTTACTAAAAAAATTCCCCAAATTAAAATTTAAGCCACTCCGGTATAAAATATCTACTTCAGCCTAAATCTATAAATCATTTCGTGAAGGCAAAACAATCTCCGTATCCGGAGGGCACATCGAAATGAACAATTCATTCTCAAGTTGTCATTCCATATGAATTGTTTCGGAGCGACGTTCGCGATTCTACAGCGCTGCTGTTATTTTGCCTGACGTGGATTTTCTGTGCAGTGAAAATAATCGAATTCCACCCGAGTGTTTCTTTTAGCTATCCAGCTAACGCTACGCGCGAGCGGATGCGTCACAGCTCTGATTTATGAAGGAAAAAATAGAGTTTTCCACCTTTATGATTCCGTGCTTTGATCCGGTGGAGACTCAACTAACATTGAGTATATACAGTATTATGCCATTGAAAGACGCCACTGAATATGTAACGAATATGAACAAAGAGTATTAGCATACCAGATAAAATTATGTAAGGGGCCTGAATTTTTATCTGTGTGTATATAGTCAAAGCAATTTTGAAGGAACACTCATAACTTAATTTTTATATCTAAAAGGGCTATTTTAAACATGATAAATAATGACAAGTTATTAAATTTTTTTTTCAATTTTTCTTGCTTAATAATACATTAACAGTAACATTACGGGAATGTTAAATAGCTATTAAGACAAGTGATCGTTATTATTTTTCACTTTCTACAGAAACTATTTGTCCCAAAATCTTTAAATATATCACCGTTTTCTTTAACCAATTTTTTTTAAATATTACATCATTAAGATATCTCTATGAAAATAAATTATTATTAATAATAAATTTTTTTAATAAAAAAAGAAAAATTTGTGTAATCCTAGCAAATTTTCTCAAGATTATCAAGAATATCTGAAATAATTACTTGAGATATCCTTAATAATCTGCCATAATTTTAAATGTGATCAACCAATCAAACGTTCAGTATAATTTTTCGCGTTTAATGCATTATGTATTTCCTGCATATATTTTACTTAGTTTGTCACGATTAACATTTGGTTTAGTAATTCAAAAATACATAAACATTAAACACATTTAACTAGACATAGGCAAATATTTTGTTAAAAGTCCAAGGCTACTAGTTTTTGTGACTATTTTTCAATAAAACTAATTTGTTCTTAGAATTGGAATGCAATTTAAATTAACTAAATTAATTAAATAAATTAATTAAAATTAGTTTCAATCCGTAAATGAACAGCCGCTTTAAGAACGTATGCACATATTCATACAATTTCTCCAAAAGTCTCTAATATTTTGAGGTAAAAGAAACTGCATATTGCTGATACCGAAAGAATATTTAAATTGAATGTAAGAATAAGCTATGCCTTTTTAAAAATTAACAAAATAAACAAGCAGACCAATAAACACATATTATAAAAATATTTGTTTATGGTAATGTGTCGTATAAATTACAAATTTAATTTCTTATACTTTTTTTTAATTATTTCAAAACTATTTTAAATTTATTTTTGGGTATGTACTTTTAAACAAAACTCGTCTTCAGAAATAGACACTTATTTTAACTTTTGTTAATTCGCCATTTTTCATGAAGGAGACATTATCGACTAATATTTATTAACTATAATGTGCACCACACATTGTCATATTGTAAATATACAGAAAATATTGTCTGAAATACATAAGAACTCTTCACAGAAACCTCGAGTATCCCATCGCTTTACCAAAAAGGGAAACGATAACCCCGAGAGAAGCTTCTGGTGACTCGGATGGTGAAAAGCAAGACACCGATAGAAGAAACCGCCGTGCGTTAGCCCGACCACATTCTCAACGCATTAATCCCCACAGTTGGCAATGTGATTCACACTGCACAACATAGATGAAATAGCGAGACATCCTCAATGAGAAGGTAATCCGCAGATGTAACGACCTTCAACATTGAGGAATACGAAGCAAGGAGGAAAAGGAGATACTGACTGAATACATGTAAGCAAAAGTATATATTAAGGAAATTTGTATGTGTATGGTCGTATTAAGACATTTTTATTCCAATTTTCTTTTAATATAAAAATATAAGAAAAATAAACAATTATTAAACACCTTAGAAAAGTATACCTATTTAATAAAGGTTTCACATAAAATTTGGCAACAAGGCGCAACATTTTAATAAAAGGATTCGGAAACCATTAAAGAGAAATATGGAGGTTAACCTCAGCAACAAGATCTGTATAAAAAGATATTGTAATCATAATGAAGCAAGTCCTTTACAATATTTTGCTAGATGAAACTGGATTTTCGTGGAAAACAATTTCTAAACGCAACTTTAACTTAAATAAGTTAAATAAAAGCTGTCTTTTTCCCATAAAAGACGCCCCCAAAACATCTTTCCTCGTTTCCGGCGACTGAAATTAACATTACAGTTAAACTAATGGTGCCTATTTGATTCCATTTTGATACTTTTTTAATCTTAAGCGTATTCTTACTTCTATTTTAACGCTCGACTAATACGATATGAAAAGTTAAATGATCTAAATGAAAACCAGATTTCAATCGCAAGATAATGCACAGCAATATTACGTTACATATCGTTAGCCGCCCATACCGGATTACCTGGGCAAAGAGACCATGACTGTTTTTTTGTTTTATTCATTTTTTTAATAGCTATTTACCGGTTAAAATTTTTCAAAAACGCTAAAATAGTTTCTTAGCCTTAAAAAACCTTTCTTAGGCAGACCTTCGTAGCAAAGAGAAAAATACATTCATAATTCATGTTTTGGAGATTTCGTGATGAGTCAGTTAATGCGCGGTGTTCGGCTTTAATATATGTACATTTATAAAACATATTTATACTTGTTGGCAAATTGTAAACCTTTCTAGACACCGAGTTTAGCATTAGTACTACTATGTATTGATGCCATTTCCCATGGAGTAATGAGAATTGCAATTACAGATAGAAGTTTCTATCCTAATATAATTATTTTGTCTCAACAATTTTCATATCATATTTCGCATGTAATCTTATATATTTGTGTAACTGCATTCTTTTACAGCTCCCGCATGTCAAATTACATTAATTTCTTCTTTAAAATCTCTCATTCTGATAAATAGCCTATTTTTCAGGCGTCCACAAAATTATTTCCAGTCACAAGTTCATCGTCAATATTTCGATATCAATACTTTCTAATTAGCTAAACGGAATTAGCATATCATACGTGATTTTGAGCGCCATCATATCTTCCATCTCGCATTTTTACTGAAATGATTAAATTTGTACTTTATTATTTCTGCAAACATTTCTGAGCTATAACAATTTAGTGTTTTAATTACTTAAAATTATTATTTTAGATGAAGGTAAAAATGAAAACAAGAAAATATGGAATAAAATGATAAAAGGAAAGCATAGGTAAATTACACGGGAAGGATCATCATTTTTTATTACGTTGAAATTATAAAATTTAAAGTCGTTTATTGTATTTATTTATTTCGAAGAATATTTCGATTCCTCTAATCACTGCTATGAAAATAACATCCGGATTTTTATATTTAGGTCCAGGTAATGGACTATCCCCTCAAAATCATTATTGTGAGAAGGGGCAAGTCCCTGTTTAAAGAGACTTAGCCTTAAAAAATAGTAAGATAAACGCAGCTCCTTGCAGAGTTTTGTAAATGTAATTCTTATTACACATTTCTTCGTAACCCATTTCTGTAATTTTTTTATTTTCTCCCTATTATTTACACAATTTACATTAAGTAGATCTATCATTACGTGTACTTGACAAAATATATTTCTAGGCAATCATTTTATACTCTAGAATATGATATATTTTTCAAAATTTACGTCAAAAAATAAAGTTTAACCAGAAAATATTTCATAATTTCTATCGTAAATTTTGTACTGTTTTCTCTAGTCTAATTGTTCAGATGATGCTATTAAATTTGGTCAAGCAATGATACCTTATTAGCAATAGTTGTTAAATATACGTTGCAACGTCTAGCGTAAATCTTGAAAATAAGGAACGTGAAATGTAATGTTATATAATGTGTCTCTAAAGCATTTAAATGATTTTTTATATTGTATTTAAGATATTTCTTGTCGGAAAATGAAAAGGGAGAACCAAAATAAAATGTTGAAAGTAGTGGAGTTAAAAATAACCCAAAACAAGGATGAAAATACATTAAGTACAATGGATAATTAAATTCCTGTTCATATTTACTTCCCGTTTACTTTATCGTTACTTTACTTTATCGTTACAGAATTTTTACTTTATCATTATAGAGTTTACCTTATCGTTACAGAATTTTTTTTGTCGTTGTATATATTAAAATACAGAATGCAAATATTTGATAAGAATATGATGTAGAAGAAAATTTAATGATGAAAAGAAATAAACAAGTTGATTTAAAACGATTTGTCCATGTTAAAGTCTGTAAAACAGCGTTAATAATAAAAAAAATTAAAATGCTTTCATGCCTTTCAAAGTTTTAAACTAAAAGATATTCGAACATATGAAAGCGCGTTTAATAGTATAGGAAATATGGTCATCCATTATTGTTTCTTACCTTAGGCAGGAGATGACGTCAAGGCATAGATAGATGGATAAAAGTAAAAGTTACCAATGTAACCTAGAAAACACGGAAACATAAGAATCCATAATTGAATACAATTCATGTCTAAACATTAAAACTACAGTTTATTTAGTACATACATACTAATATATTGTACAGTGGTGACTTGATCTTAGTGAAGAAATATAAATAAATAATAATTGAAAAAACATTTCGACTAAAGACACTTCAAGGTCTAACCCGTATGCTATGAGGATTAACATTTATATTAAGGAGGAAATATTCCACTATGCCAACATAATCGCTAGCTCGCTATTCCAATATAAGCAGTAGGATATATATATATATATATATATATATATATATATATATGTGTCTGTGTGTGTGTGTGTATATATATATATATATTCTTATTATGATTATATTTCTAAAACAAATAATTGATATACGAATATATATAGCCTAACACAAAGCCTTCCAACTTAATCTTTGTAACAGATTCAAATTTTAAGCAAAGTAAGCTTATGTCGAATATATACATTTTATTTTTGGATGACAAAACAACGGCATCTGCGCTCACGCGTACCTCTACCCACATTTGCGCTCTACCCACATTTGAGTTGCTTACTCAAGTACCTACATATCTCGAAACACTCCAAAAATCACTTCTGGCAACATAGATTTCGCCAACGTATATCTGGTTAGAAAACTTCTTTACCCGATTTATAATATAGGTAACGCCATCTATCGACGCCCATAGTTACATTAGACGTGTGTGCACTTTGTTGTTGCATTGAAATAATGACAATTAATTTAAAATGTTTACATTATGCTAATTTAATGGGTAAATATTAGGACATAAGTGACCTAATACCCAAGAATCTCAGTCATTGTATTTTTTATATGTTTTACATTTATCTTTCACCCATAAGTATAAAAAAAATAAATATATAAATAATTACGAATAAAATTAAAACTGGCTAATATTATACTGTAGGTGTCAGGAGGAAACTTTTTACTCTTGTGCTTTTCTTTTGCCGTATTTGTGTAATCCTAAATGTTTTGTTCATTGTGTAATCGCCCTTGAATTGTTAATTTTAGTCTGAAATGCAGGACATAAATTAATTTGTTCTGATGTAATAAAAAATAATTCATAGTTATACACTTTTCGAAGGTAAAGTTCTTTAGTATTGATAATAATAGCATTTCGTTGATATATAACGTTACCTTTATGCTATCTAGTGATCAATTTACTTATCTATTTTTGTGATATTATTTGTGCTATGCGTTGAAATTAAGGTTCAAATTTAAATTGTAAGCCAGATAGCGCGCTTCATTATTTTTACAATTGAAAGCAAATAATTTTTTGGATTAATATACCGAAATATTATTAAATTTAGCACATTTGTTACTAATGACTTTAGAATTTAATTATGATAAATTGTAAATAAACCTTAAGGGTCTTGTATTTTTTAATTATTATTATTTCTCAAAAAGTTAATAATGCATATATTTATTATTAAATTAGTTAAAAATTCATTCACACTAAATAAATTTCCATTCTGAGGCATCCGTATATTTTCTGTTTCTGCATATCATCTAGAAAGTTATTTCATCAATCACTTAAGTATTTATTTCAAAATAGTTATTTATTCTTGAAATATACTTGTCTTTTCAAACGTTTTTAATATTAGACCCCATCTTCCTTTTATTATTTTTGATACAAAACCTTCATTTCATTTCAACGTTTTTTTTTCAATGTAAACAATTATTTAGATTTCTCATAAATAAACTTCTTAAATACGTAAATTCATTTACTTGCTGCTAATCGTACCTTCAGATTTAAACCGTTACATTCTGTATTCATTGCATATGACGATCAGTATTTTATATATGAATTACAGTCATTTTAATTATTACCATAAACCCATTAACATTGATTGCAAAAAGTGTTGATCCATTTACAGCTCATACATATTTAATATTTTCTCAGTCTTTTACATTGTCAAAATCGATACATACTTTGCTGTATTTTCCTGCGGCATTTCAAGTATCACCCCTTTCAAATCCTTTTTCTTTTTGCACACAGTCACCTTACTGACTTCCGGTTTGCCCATCACTAATTATATTTATAATGTAATAGACAGCATTGAAATACGGGTATCTACTTAGCACATAAAAATATATTATTACTTCGAAAGTTTCTAAAACATTTTACGCAACATGAATTATGTTCGTTATTCTATTTCTGTTTTTGGGTACCATTTTTAACCACTCAGTTTATGTAACACCTATGTGATTATAGAAAACATATATGCTGCCAATTTTTCTTCATTATATCATTCTAATTTGTAAGTAAAAACAATCTTTACAATATTTGAATATGCTTTCAGATTATTCGAGATATCCATATACTTTGGAAATCAAGACAAATTTTTCAAATAAATAATATGCTCCCTCCAAAGTTTGCTAACAAGTATTTTCGAGTTTTAACTTTTGAGATATGTGCGGGTTAATATGTTTTATTATTATGTTAAAATTGAAGTACCCATATCAAACGGCTTCTGAAAAAAACGGCTGTCCCAGACGGGCGAGCAGAAATGTGAATGATCTTATATAGGTTCCGTTTCTCTTTTTGTGATATGGAACCTTAAAAATATAAAAACAATATTAAATATTATTGTAACACATCTATTTTTAAAATCAGCTTGAAAGGTTTAAAAATAGGTAGTGAGTAACTTTAAATACAACAAAATATGAAAAGTTTGGAAACTGTATCCAGTTAAATTCAAATAGTAACGAGAGAGGCCTTTAGACCAGTAATGTATGTATGTGTGTGTATGTATATGTACATTTGTACAACTGTGTATTTTACGAAGTAAATATAAAGTCATTTAATTTCATTTCTTAGCAAGTCCCAGGACTTCATTTAATAGGTGTGTGCGAAGGTTATAATCTTTATTGAATATCATTCCCTAAAAAAATGTTAAATATTAATAGGGAAGGTGAAGAACACGCTAAGCTAAAATTAATGATATTATCCATACAGTCGTATTTAGCAAGAACCAAAAAATATTTAAATAGTGCCAATTACATTAAAAAAAAACTTGAATACATAAATATACCGGAATTTTTCATAGCCAAAGTGTAAACAAGCAAAATATTATACAGTAAAGTCTTTTTCATATAATTACTAGTTATCTGAAAAGTTAAGTGGAATGTTGGTTCTATATTACAAGCAGTAAAAAAATTGTATTCGTCTCAGATATATTTCGCGGAATAACTCTATTTCTTTTCTCTCGTCCAATAAGACATTTACTTCGCAACTAGACATTTACTTCGACATATTTTTTCGAAGTAATTCTTTTTGGTAAGAAATTACTAGAAAATTAATATTACTCGTTTTTATCCATAATAACAATATCTTCCACTTTTGGTTTTAGTATAATTCTTAAGGGGTTTTGCTTGTTTGTTTTTCATAAAAAAAATATCAAGCGTATCAACGTCACATACTCTTCTACACCGGGCGCTTCATTTTATCGTGACATGAAGTCATGAGTCCTATAGACCGCCTGCGTGTGAATATTCTACAATATGATTTATTTTTAGACAGTAGGAATATTTTTATACTGCAGACTTACGTTCATATTTTCAAGTATCGCTCCCTCCTTATATTTGAAATTAAATTTGTGATTATTTTATTTCCATTGACTAATTTATCCCAATTACCACTTATTAATAATTGGAATTTACTTACTTGCTGAGTTTAGTTAATATGCTTCCTGAGTTTAACTTGCCGAGTTTAATTTAACGTAAGCACACATAACTAAAGATCATATTATTAACGTTTTTCATCACCGTGCTGTTTTTTCACTTCCTCCCTCAAGCTTTCTTTAAAACTGTTGTTTGCTATAACTTGAATTCCAATACTAAACTATAACGTGAATTCCAGGACTTAACTTATATTTTATTGACACAAATTTAATATTATTTTTGAAAATGCAGGAAGCTCATCTTATAAAAATAATTTTGAGAAAAGAACAGGGACGAAAATAAGGTAATTAAGGAATTTTTTTTTATTTTGTTAATAATCCAGAACTTTAGTAAAAACACGTGAAATTGTAATTTTTCTGCCAAAATAAATAAGTGTAATTTTATAATTATAATATATAAGTAATAGTTTTTTACATTTTCGTAAATCAATTTTTATTTTTGGCATCGTTATCAAGATTGAGGAGAAAAAAATTAATTGTTAATTAAAAAAATAACCTTGTAATTAAAAAAATAACCTTAATTAAATTATGAATCTAGTTAAAAATATCGTCCTTTAAGTACACACGATGATAAATTTCAATATAATTATGTGATATTGTTTAAATAATATACAGTATTTAAAAAGACAGTGTCAACATACCCACACGGCGCAATCTCATTAATATCGACTCCCTTCTGTGAAGTGCAAAAAGACATCAACAACGGTGAAACGTCGGCTCGGAATACAAATTCGGTGCTAATTATTCATTTAATTAAGAAAGGCGACGGTAAAATTAAACCATATTACTCGAAGGGGAACTCACAACGCCACCGAGATTAACTGCGTTCAAAGTGCTAATGATCCACCTCCTTTCTCCCTTTTGTCTTCTTCCGCCGCAGAGGAACGCAATGAGGAATATAAATCAAATGGAACAAATAACACATCCGGGTATATTGAAAATGTGTAGGCAAATATGGGTAAGAGCTTTTACGTGCGGGCTATTTAATATCTGAAATAATGTTTGGTATAATTGGACTCGTTTTGACCCCGATTTCTTACTTTTATCGTATTGAAAATACGAGTTTCATGAATGTAAATAACTTTTTAATGACGTAATCCGAACGTGTCTACTCTAATGAATAAGTTTTGTATGAAATTTACAACGAAAAATAAGCATAGCAAATAAGCAACCCTTCTATAAATATCGACATTTTTACGTTATCTCCTACAAAGTGTGCATACGTTCAACAGTACTAAACCCTAAATTACCCAACCAATTTAATAAAATCATACAAGTGTTATAAAATAGGAAAAATTTCCAAATCTGAAATAACGTGGGTAAAATGCTGCATTCTTTCAAAATAATATATATTAATTTTTATATTTAAAATATGTGTCCCATTTATAGGTTGATCCCAAATATTGCTAGGACCAAAAAATATATATATTTTGATTTCAAAGGACAATATTAATGATAAGAAATAAAACAGAAAAAAGAAATAACGAAAAAAAAATTAAATGAAATTTGAGTAAACCATCAAATTTTCAATCGTGAACCACATAATCGTATACATAAAGCGGTCAATATCAAGAACGGGTGCCCCATTACGACGACTTCATCCTAGTACGTAACAGTGATGAACATAAAGCGTTACGAAAACTAAAATAGATGTCGATAATTATTACCAAATTAAATTATGAAATCAACAATTAAATGAAATTTGATTAAACCATCAAATTTTCAGTCGTGAACTACATAATCGTATACATAAAGCGGTCAATACCAAGAACGGGTGCCCCATTACGACGACTTCATCCTAGTACGTAACAGTGAGGAACATAAAGCGTTACGAAAACTAAAATAGATGTCGATAATTATTACCAAATTAAGTTATGAAATCAAATGACTTTATACGATCGAATAGAACACTAAAAGTTTTCCTCGAACTTCACTCTTCTTTGGACGACTCATCTATGACTTTTTTTGTAAGCAGTCACTACTTCTTCGGCATCCAAGAATCTTATTCTTCGCCTTGTATTTTTTATTCATGGAAATAAGAGTACTGTATGGCGAACGACCAATAATTTCTACACCTGACAGTCTGAAATATTCGGTCGTTCTTCTGACTAAGTGTGCAGAAGCATTATCGTAATGAAGGAGCATTCTGTTGCGCGGGTATTGCTTTCGAAATTTTCTAAAACAACAGCTAACAATTGCTGGTATACCAGTTTTTATTAACTATTCCTTTATTATGAAGAATAATCATTACTTAATAATCCGTTCGTCCGAAGAACGAGGCGATCATCTTTCTTACAACACTTCCTACTTTCTTCAATTTTACAAGCAACTCTTTAGAATGAACACACATACTACGCAGGTCGCCTCTCAGATTCGGGTTCATAATAATATATCCAGCTTTTGTCGTCTATGAAGATACTGTAATACAGCATTTGAGTTACTCAAATCCTCCATCTATTTTCCTTACATTTCACGATGCCAATAAACGCGACGGTTTTTGAGCTTTGGTCAAATACTGGTATAACCACTTACAAAACTTCCTGACAGCTAAGTGTTCATGTAGATTTTCTGCACTTGACTCATACCAATGTCTAAATTTATTCAAGTCTCCTGATAGGTTTTTCTCTTATCAGTTTTTATTATGAGCTACACAGCATTGATGACATTTTCAGCTGTCGTTGTTAAGGAAATTCTCTCGTACAGATCATAACTGAAATTGGTACAATCACGCTTAAATTCGTTAAACAAATTTTAAAGAGAAGCGTAGTTCAGGACTTTATCATAAAATGTGAACCGAAATTAATCGTAACTTTGTTGCTAATGATACTAACAATTTTCAAATTGCTACCAATTTCTAAAAATAAATTCAAGCAAAATATCACAATCGATTATCAAAAAGTTAAACATTTTGAGGGGTATTTTTCACCGCCAATTTTCCAGAACGTTGTGGAATACTTGTCACCACCTAGCGAAAACCCCAAGCTCGTATATACAGACTATTTTGTTCGATCGATTTTTTTCCACTTAAATGAATTTCATTTAAACTTTATAATTATCTACAGGCTCAGTCATAAAAAAATCATTCTGCTACTTATTATGAAGGTTATTTTATAGTAGAATATTTTTAAAAAATTTATCAGTGGCGTATCTGAAATCAAATGGAAAATAACTTTTTAAAATTTTTATCTGTTTGTATACCTACCAACCTTTCTCTTTCTTATTTAGCTGTACCCAAAAATCAGGCTTGAGGTTGAATTAAAATCTGACCTACTTTTATTCTTATTTAGGGTTTTGTCTCTGTCTCTTTTCACTTTTTGCTATTTGCCTGTGTGTTATTGCAGTATGCAAAACTACTGCATTGATTCTAATGTAAAATAATTAGAACTGTGCTTGAGCTTTAATTTATAATCTGAGCTATCTGTAAACCTCATTCAATATTCCCTTAAGAATGTTTTGACTATCGGTTTTTATTTTTAACTATTTCCCTTATTGCCAAAGCAGTACGCAAAAACAACTGGACTAATTTGAATAGAATATTCATTAGAATAGTACATAAGGTTTGGTTTAAAATTTAAGAGCTACCTTTAATTTATATTAAATATTGCTTTAGAAGCTTGTTCATTGCTTTTTTATCTATCTGCATGTTTGTTAGAGCAGTATGCGAAAACTAGTGGACTCGTTTGAATGAAACCTTCACTGGAATTGTGATTGATTTTTATTTAAATTCTGAACTACCTTTTATCTCTATTCAATATTTCATTAAGGATATTAGGCTGTCAATTTTTTTATGTTTATCCGGTTGCCTATTTATTAGATCAGTGTGTAAAAACTACTGTATTGATTATAGTTTAACACTCATAGGAATTATGTTTGAGCTTCGATTTAAAAGCTGAACATTTCTCCTTATTCAACATTTCCTTGAGTTTTTGGACAGTGTGTCTTTGTGTTTAAATGTTTTCTTATTTATTAGCGCATCACATAAAATCAGTGAATCGATGTGAATAGAACTTTGATAAGTTTTAAACATAATATTAAAAAGTACAGTACCTTTTAGTTTGATCGAATGTTTATTAGCGGGACTTAAAATTCAATGAATAGTACTCGTTCTATAAGAACACCCGGATCTCGAACACCCGGATTTAAGAACGGATAAAGTAAAATTATAGAGATTATTATAGCGATTTAAAACCAAGCTAAAGTATAAGATTTTTTAACCTGGTGACGGAGATGCTTAGGATGCAAACGTTAAGACTGGAAAAACTCCACAATATGAATGAAAAATCTACGCGAGCGAAGCCCCCGGGTAAAATTAGCATTTATGTATGTTAGCACATACATAAATGCTAATTTTATCATATCATATTCATGCTTGCAACTTCACGTGTGCACCTAAAGAAAATATTATTAACTTAACTTCAATATTAATACATTTAATCCAATATTATAATAATTAAGAAAGCAAACATTTTTATATAAGTATACTTTGTGTTCAAATGTAAAATTATCATATATTTTTATTGGTCAATATGCTCATATTTTACCACGAACCCAATAAAATCCACCATTTAAAAATTATCGAAATCCTTTTAACTGTTCAGCGAAATACGTCAACATATAAATGAAATTACAAACAAACAGACCAGCATTTAAAAAACTATATTTTTTGTTCTATTTCTTTTATTATATTTCCCTCATTATTTTTTTCGTAAACACCCTCAGTGCACAGATGCTTCAGATCTACAGTTTTATTATATGTATAAATAGTAAAGTAAGTAGCAATCAAATTTATATAGCTTATAAAACTTAACAAAGTAGTTACATTTTAAATATCGATAAGAGATTCAAAATTTAAACAAATGAAAGAAACTTTGCAAGGTTATGATGAATACAAACAATACCAAAAAATTTTATGTACGAAAGACGACTGACAATGATTTCTTCCCTCATGTATTTACATGCATTCGGGTTACTAACTCGAGCACCTATCCCTCTCGTATCTTTCCATACTTCACCTCTAGCGACGCCCATTTCTTCAATGAATAACCGAGTCAAAAATAGTAACGATTTATAACATAAATAGCGCCATCTATGGATTTACATATATGTGCTATACATAAAATATAAATAAATGTTAATAATAACTTAATCTATATATTTTTCTGAAATCGTCATTCGAATTGGTTCAATACTTTTTAGATGGCACATGTATAAACACAAACAAATAGACAAAACGACAAGTCACAAACACTATTTTGCTTCCTCTTAGATTTGTTTTTTTCTACTAAATTTATTTTTCTTATATTAGACTTGTTATACAAATTAGCCAGTTATATATCTGCATCCAAAAGGCGGAGTCTAATATTTACGGATGTGACTTAATTGCAATACGTATATGAGTAAATTTTAAGGTATAAATGAGCGAATATTGATATCTGAACGTTTAAACATAAACATTGGTTAAGCTTAGAAAAATATGTATCTACACTTAGTAGAACCACTCCAAATCAGTCACTATAATCATACGAGATCGACAGACGTATTGAAAGCTGTCATATTCCGTTCGCTATACCAAACACTTTTGACACTTTTTAATAATAATCATATAATATAATTAATAATAAATCGCAATATACATTGAGAAATATAGGCTACATACCTACTAAATATAGCAAATAACTTACGTAAATTACGAAATTATAAGTAAAACATCGAATTCATTGATGTCCCCAATACAGCTTACCGATATGGTGTTCTGGCCGCACGGGAAATTAAGGCATTGTGACAGTTTCGAGTAAAGCAAATATGTGAAGCATATGCGATCTCGCTCTATCTTACAGGTTTTTAATGAAAAGAAAGTATGAATCACTATTATTTTTGCAATATAAACTTCAATTATTTATGTGTCATTTGCTACCTAGTATTGATACCTGTAGTAGACAAATTACATAACAATCCAATTTATACGGCCTAATACCTACTTCAGTAATTGAATTACAAATATTGACATGTTAATATTTTAAACAAACTTAGGGGGAAAAAGCATATTACGGATTGGATGTCTACCCTCATGCGTCTGTCTGTATTAAAATTGCTTAATTAAATACCTATCACTACATAATTCAACTCTGGCTATGTCCAATTCACCAATACATGTCCAACAGGCCAGCTGTCGCGACAACTGGCTGTGAAAATCTCTCGATGGAGTCCTTTATATTTCTATAAGCATGCAGTAAGCTAACCGTAGCTTGAAGTTGTGTACCACATGTTTCGTGACGCATGTTGCATCTTTATTATGTAGAAACATTCTTTATTTATAGACACCTCTCTTATCTCTCGACGTGTCACTGTCCGCAACAGTATATAATATATGATCGAGTATGATCTAATCAAATAAAGGTAACTGTGGTAGTGTGTATCGCCCTTTTGCTTGTTAACTATATTTTTTTTTTATAATTTTTTATTAAATATATATGAAAAATAAACCCCCGTAAATTTGACTAAAATGTTGGATATGATGCTAATTTGGATAGTTTGATCTTTACTAATGATTTATTGAGCGAAAAAGGAAAATAAAGCTAACATAGCAGACGTGTTTTTATGTAAGGAATATAATTTCTCCAAAATATTGGGGTAATTGATAGAATTTTCATAATTATAACTTTTGCAATGATTGCTTCATAAGATGATATTTTTAAAAATATTCATTTACCTTATATCTTTCGGTCATAATGCCACCATAAAACATTATCACGTGTTTTAGTCCAAGGTAAGACGAATACACTATTTTACTAATCA
Source organism: Druceiella hillmani (assembly GCA_039881145.1). Taxonomy (NCBI): domain Eukaryota; kingdom Metazoa; phylum Arthropoda; class Insecta; order Lepidoptera; family Hepialidae; genus Druceiella; species Druceiella hillmani. The sequence goes on from JAYKKI010000015.1 coordinate 27,137,971, forward strand.
AAATTATTTAAAATTTCGTCAATAAATTACAATATAATAAAAAAAATTGTGATCACTTTTTTAATTTCTAAAATACGTATTTTAAATCTGGGATACAGTAATACATAAATCCGTACTATTTTTGTTTACAAGATAATTGATAAACGCCCTCGACAAAAAAATATAAGTAAATACCATCTGCAACCCTTAACATCTTAGATAAATAAGCATATAAACTAAAATTGTCAATCTGCTTCCAAACAAAACTTGGATTTTCAGAAAATTGAAATTATGAATAAAATTTACAATTCCTTTAAATTTTATACTGCTAATACATGTGGTGATCAATTATGATATTATCAGTATTTTAATTAGTTGTTACTCGAATGCCATAACCTCTTTAACTCAAAGACAAAAGAAAAGACTAGGCTAAAATGAAATACCTTAGAAAAAATAACATATTTTTCACAAACTCTATTAGAACAAGTCTATCATTTTTTCAGCTCTTGCAACCAATGTAAAAAAACTCTTCGTTAATAAGTGGATTATAGCTAAAATTCATACCTTTCTCTTGAATCACATAAAACAACCCATTAATTTATATTGAAAAAAATACATCTAACAAGGCCCAAATTTATTAAGAGTTTGTTATATGCTCGAGACGTAATGAGAATTTTTCATTGGTCACAATGACTTCCAACTGCCGTAAAACACTATTACGATATTGTGATATAGATATGGCAACATAAGTAACTCAAGCAGAGTTATATTATCACTAAATCAAGTTTTATTATTGTATTAGGTTGATGAGTAATAATCCAGCCTCTTGTTCCCGACAATTTCTAGGGAAAAGAGTATGGGGTTCTATCCAATTTAGTCAGCAACTTAGATTAGATGAATAAAATATGGAAATTTCACGAAGAAAACGTAAAGTACTATTGCTTCATGAATTCCGTTTAGGCCATAAAATGAGCAAACCAACACGCAATATATGGATAATGATAGGTAAAAGTGTACGCCAAGATGACAGTCAATATTAAAGAAAAATTTGATGTCTCCTATAATACTCAACCTGAGCGGTTTCCTCAATTTCATTTGGAAATTTTTGAAAATCCATATAGAAAGAGATGCCAGCAATATATCCCCGCGAATTCCAAAAATCAATCGTCTTCCATACAAATATAATTAGCCAATTTTTCGTTCATTTCTCTTCATATTGGTGAATAAAGTCACCACTGGACAGGTAATTCACCCATATATATTTTTATATTCATCTTTTCTCCATTAACGGTTCAAATGATAAAATAAACAGCGAAGGTAGTGAAAGGAGAAGAAATGTCGTTGTTTAGACAAATCTTTAACGGACAAATACAGATTGAATTTGTATGAAATATAATAAAAAAATATACTGATACATTAAGCATATAGTCGACTATAAAATATATGATACGTTTATGGATATGTGCATAAAAAATATAAATAAAAAAAAAACAAATAGATAAATTCCTTTAGTATTCTCCATACCTGAACGTCTTTTGCCACAGCAAGCGCCAGTCAGTTTAGGAATTCACATCGCTGCAGTCTAACGCGCTCTGTTCTGCAAATATTTTATTATATATACATTGCAGTATTTGCACGATAAGGATTGCGAGTGGAAACGACTTTGGTTATTAAATACCGAAGGATATTTTTTAATTTTGGTTGTTTATGTAATGGTGCTCGCCCATTATTTCCAAAAGTAAAATCTGAATAGAAGGTTACAGGAGAAGGATTGATTACACTAGATCTTACAAATTTTTATACATGCACCTTTTGTCAATGCGTGGGAAAATATTTATTTTACGAAAAATTAATATTTGTAGATAATTTAATAGAAATACCATTTAATATAACAATTTCATAAGTTTCTAAATATGTACCGAACCCTCATAGTGCAACTTCTACTCATACTTGACAGGTTCCATTTTCTTTTATAAATGCCAAAGATAAGTGGGTTAATAAAGAAACGACAATATACTATAATTTAATGCACGACTTACGTAACTCAGATACTATTACCTACGATATTAGATACGTCAAGATTAAAATAGTATCAAATATAGCAAATGTATAATTGAAGGTTTCTTAAAGACCCATTATTTTAGTAACATCATATAATTATTTTAAATCAATTTATGAGGTTTACTCTAAAAAAACTGTGACTATGATATTGCGACTAATACACGTCGAAAGAGATGATTTCAGTATAAACACATTTTGTTACCAAAGTAATTCTCTCATGGGTATCGTTATTATTTAAAAACTAAGTCTGTGTCATCGATATTCTCTCCCATGATATAAATTACAACGTGTCATCTGAAACAACTTTTCCAAGTTTGTTTCACTTGCAACGGCCTCCAAAATATTTCTGTTTCTTTGATTATAAGGATAACTTTCCGCGTAGATAGTTTTTACTCATTCTAAGTCATAGAATGAGTGAAGAACATACTCATACAATAATTAATTTCTAAGAGCAGGAACAATAATTTTTCGGAAAATTTTGTGTTTATATCTTTAATTAGAAAATCTGGTATTTATCTTGATGACCACTTTATTTGACACACTATTACCGTCTTTCGCCGGGTTGACCCAGGATCCTTCTAGGGACCCGTAACACCCCCTTCATACAAAAGAAAAAATCTTCAAAATTCCCCTAATAGTGTTCCATATCTATCATCAAACGCTTCCAACAAAGTTAGAGATTCAATTAACGCCGTGTCAAAATTTACACGACTATAATAAGAAAAAAAAATTGTCCCTCATAACGTATTTTATGAGAAGAGATACTGTTGAAGCCAATCGTATTTATAGACATGATGTAGATTTTCATTTATCTACATCATTCATACTATATGGATTGTTTTAGCCGTAAAATGGTCGTGACAGAGAAATAAATTACATAGAGGCATTAAGCTTTATAAAGGCCTCTATGAACTATATTGAAAATTCACTCATTTTACTCGCGCTCAGAAAAACGTTAACTGAAATTTAATGTTAGTAAAAGCAATTTGAAATGTTGCCGTAACATGTGACTCGTTTAGTGTCGAAATATTGGCTTTTTATAGTATATAAATTATTAATTTATCTTTTAGGTGTTTGTGGATGTAATTACCTTGCAAAGAGTGAAAATTTATAGCTGACATCGACATTCAGTCAGACTCATGGTATTATTTCAAATCTTGCTTCAAAAAATGCGAATCCCATTGTTTTGAACACCTTTATCCCTTCATATATCAGTCCAAAATGTGAGAATAATGTTTAATCCATTGCAAAGTCTTTAACTGGTTTTCTGCATACGCTGTATCAAAATTATTAGTTTGTATATGTTTCACATTAAGTTAGCTTGTAGGACAAGCTTCATTTAAGTCAAATATATTATCTTAGTGATAAAAAGGTCATATCGTTCTGGCTATGTGATTTCCTTTCAATTAATTTTAATCGTTTCCTCTTATATTAACTGCTTAGTGTAAATGTGGATGAATATAGGCAGAAGTACAAGAAAACATTTTGACTGTTTTTCTTTTAGTAAAGTATTTAAATAACCCCCTACCATAATCAATCATGTACCTTTCGTTAAAAGCATACGGTAAAGTTCTCGGTTGGAAAACACACCGTCCATAAAATATTAGTGTATTACTGAACAAGTCATATTACAAAAATTACATCAACAATCGGGTATCCCTATTGGTCGATATTATTTATTTGCTGACAAAATTTATTGTTTTATGGACGTACAAATTACGGTAGAAGTTATTAAAAATGACGATGGAAATGATGAATTTTGGAATAAAAACATGAAAAGCGAATTGGTTAATTTTTATAATGATCATTTACTTAAAGAGATTATTGATCCATAACAACAAACATCAATGGAAATAAGAAATCCACAACATATCCTGAATATAAAATTTAAAATGAAAGTGCGATATAAAATGTGATATTAAAGTGGATTTCATTATATTTTCTAACCATATTTTATACTTTCCGAGGATGAATCATTTGCAAATAAATTTAATATATATATATATATATATATATATATATATATATATATATATATACATATATATATAGAAATGTTAGTATAGGTAGTATTTTTATAGAGCCAATAAAAAAAAGAGTAAAAATTATTAGTGATATGAAATCACTTTTGCACAGATCTTCTTTCCGAGGTATCCCAAATACCGATATCAAGTATTTCAAAATTCAAATATTAAAATATGTCAAAATAATTGAAATTAACTATCTCAAAAACTATTCATACAGATTTGCGATTATTCCCCAGGTAAACCTAAGGAATAATTAAAATATTACGTCTAATACTTTTAATCACTATTTTTTTTTAATTTTCCTCACAAGCAGTTTATCGATATATACCGTCGACATAACAACAGGAATATTACATAACGGTCTTATTTAATATTCCTTTACTTATAATGTAAAGTAGAATCTCGCAGTTGTTATTCATTATTAAAATCTTATTAAAAAAATGCCAAGATTATTTTATCCACAATGATATTAGAATATCGGAAGTCTACATCGATATAATCGACAGTTTACAGTTTTTCAGGCGATCGGGTAACTGATCGGGTAACAATAGAAAGCGAAAGACGTGTGCAAATGCCACCGGTATCCACTAAGTAATTATACTGGCTCTTCGTAGGATTAATGGGGTAGTATGTGAGTGAATGCAAAGATGTGTAACTGTGAAAACTCTCGTAAATGGTATTTTGATTATTTTGGTTTGATATAATTTTATTTATTATTTTTTGCTGTTGTAATTTCTTTTTTCGATGTAATATCCAATGAAATTAAACGTCATAGAAAATGAAATAAAACGTAAAAAAATGTCAAATTAAATCTTAGAAAATATATAATTTCTGAATTTCAGACAAAAGATAAACCTCAATAACAGAATCCAATCGGAAAGAAATATTTTTATTATTTTCCACTAATATAGTTAGTATCAGAAGAAACTAGCAGCGATGATTTGTATATTAAAATATACTATTAGAAAGAAAATATGGAGATATTTTCATCGCATACATCACGTCACTTTCTTTTGAACTCGCTTCAAAAAAGAAGAGGTTCTCAATTTAACAGCGTTTTGTTATGTACGTTAACGCTTATTTTCGGAATGTATAAATGTATTTAAACGATCCAGTTTCTATTTGACTCAGATCTGACAATAATCTCTGAATTTTTACAACGGATCATTGAAGTGGGCACCAGTATTGTTTCGTTGGGCCCAAATTTGTTTACAAAAAATCACAGCACGAGCTAAACTCTGCGATTCTTTGATATGGTCTTGTGTCAATAGAATTTATCAATGGACGACAGTACTTAATTTGCGATTAAAACATGTTTCTTTAAGATTAAGGGAAAAAATTAAGCTAACGTGGTAAACACGATTTTGAAAAAGCAAGCTGACACGGATTTCATTACTTTTTTTTTCGTAAAATCTCCAATTTGCAACAGTTTATATTCAGGTGGCTTAGCATTCTGTCTTAAAACATTCTCTCCCAATTTTATTCTTAAATCTTTCTTCATTTTCTCTCTAGTTTCGTTGGAATTATAATCAAAAAATTATATTAAAAAATGAACTTCGTGTAAATCAGCAAAAAGTAAAGAAATTATTACTTTTTACTCTAATGAAGTACTGTAACAATGTTTGACTTCGATTTCTTTTGAATACGTATTGAAAGTTTTTAGTTTTTTTAGGGTCGATGAGAAGTTCAAGCAAAAATGTACAGGTATAATTTCGAAATCTAAGTAACATTCATCTCATTTACCTTCTCTGCTCTATATTTTTGATTTGGAATTTCCACCGATTATAAAAAAAAACTAATAATTACTGCTAAGTACTTAAAAGATATCGATGTCTCTTGGTCTTATTTTTAATAATTTATTTTTCCATGTTTCATAAAAAAGGCTATTTTTTCTAATGTTTAATTTATCAATAGGTATTTTTAAGAAATATGCATCTCCGAGCTTTTTTTCGTTTACCAGGCAATGCACCTTCCGCTGAATTTTGCACTTCCACCTATCCAACAGACCCTGGTTCTTTTTAGTGATGACGCACGTCTCGCTGCCATACGCCACGACGAACCAGCTAATGTTTCTACAAAATTTCTTTTTAACCGTTTCAACAGAGCTCTGGACGGAGTCGGAATAGATTTAGTTTACCGCTTCTTAATTTCAGCCGAATTTTCCGACTAATTACCCGCTTGCCATATTGACTGCATTACAATCGCTTTTGATGAAGAATGATAATATATCCTTTTACAGTTATAAATATTGGTTCTATAAGGGGTAAAGATCGATAATATAGGTATTACATCAAAATTGTCTAATACTTACATCTTTCATAGCTCCTACACTTGTAATTTACTCCAAATGTATTTGCATTGTGTATAGAAAACACAAGCAAACATTTCATGCATACTTTAAATTATTCGTTAGAACTACTGGATTAAAAAATATAATTTACAATTTTCACAGTACACAGCTTAACTTTAGCATATACAAAACATTTAAAGGTATATAGGGTTTCTAATAAACTATTTACTAATTTTTCGTCATTGAATTATATTCCCTAGTATGTTGCAAAAAGGAGCAAAATTATCACAAATACCTCAAAAACTATGAAATTTAGAATTATCGCTATTATTTACCATTAAATTTTGGATAAAGAAAGGGGGACGGGCATATCTCTAGAACTACGTTGCATAAAGTTAAAAAAATTGAAGATAGACGAAATTGAAACCATATTTTGGTTGCTTTATTTGTCCCCTTAACAATTTCAGTAAACATGCTGTACAATTATAATAAATTTCAAAGTTCTACGTCAAATATTTTCAGAGAAAATGACAGAAGGACACAGGGATAGATGAAGGGACACGTGAGTCATCTTATCCAGGCTCCATTTTTTCTATAAGGAGCCCTAAAAACAAACTTCCCAGCAGCTGCTTTAAACTGAATATTTTTTAAATTGGTAAAGTAACCTGTTTTTATACGTTCCTGAGTACAAAATAACACAAATATAATCAATATAATGTTCGTGTGTTGTAAATTACATTGCATCTCGTCGATACGACATAACGGCAAAAAAATTTCGAATATTGGACAAGACAAACATTAAATTACAGAAAGAAAAAACAATTAAACAGGTTTTCAGTCTTGTTTTAAGTTTTTTATGGAAATTTGTTTATAATAAGAAAAGGTTTTAATATTACGATCATTGCAAAAATATTGAAAATAATAGAGGTGCTTTATTGAAAATAAATTATTTCTCCGTTGTAAAGGTCAAAATAAAAAAAATTTTATCTTATATTTTCTAGAGAGATCCGAAAAAATGTTATAGTGAACGAACCACTACAACTGGTCTAAGATAACAACACAACGTACTAGAAGACAATAATGCGGGATTGTGGAACTTTTCGAAAAGCATCCTACATATACTTATATTTGTGTTAAGCACAAAAGATGATGGTCAAATAAATCGTGGAATTTATTGCATAGGTAAAAAGTGCCTTTTGATTGTTAGGGTGTAGTGAAAGGTCAGTTCATAAAATAAATTTATTTCTGGAAACTTTAATGTATATACTCTCGCGAATCAATATCCAAGGTTCGGAAATGATATCTATTTATGTTCAATAGGCGTTAATAAAAATCCGTTAACTTCTCACGGTTCGAAGCAACGTTTTATAGATTGACTTTAATTTAAATTTCATTTCTTTTATTTTTTTTTTGGTTTACGTTAAGTTCATTTAGTTTTTCTGTTCAATTTTGGTATAGTATATTTTTTCTAATTTTCTAGGTTTGTATCGATTTATGTTGGGTTATGTAAGGATTAAACTGATATCCGACATTTCTAAAATTTTACTTTTTAGGGTTCCGTATCTCAAAAGAAAAAAAGGAACCCTTATAGGATCACTCCGTTTTCCGTTTATCTGTCTGTCTGTCTGTCAATACCCTTTTTCTCACGAGCGCGTGTTGGTATAAAGTTGAAATTAATATCAAATACTTATATCTACGACCCCTTGAAGCTGTAAAAGAATCAAGTTTCTAAGTCGACGCAATCAAAAAATACTGGGCGTATTTTTGTTTATGTCGAATATTTTGGCATGTATAAAATAAATCATAACATATAAGGTACGTTCCGTTGACCTAGAGTCATGAGATTTAGCAAGAAGCAAGGTCTCCCAGCAGAAGTAAACGAAAAAATCCGAAAATTGTTAATTTTTAGTTCTAACACACAATTTTTTTTTAAATATGCGCCTGTTGAACATATGGTAGGCAATATTTATTCGTTCTAAAAAATTAAAATGTAAATAGAAAAATAGGAACATTATATACCTTTGAACGTTTATAAATGCCTAAATATACAGAACCCTCGTAATACGAGTTCCGCTTGTGCTTGATAAGTGTTTTTTATGTATGAGCACACAAAAAAGACCAAAAATGAAGTTGTGTCAAAAAACCAATGGGTCACGACCGCAAGTGACCTCGAAAGTGTTCAGTATTAAGTATGGCTAACCATAGAGGCGGATTATACAAGGTGGGCTTTTTAAAAAATTTTCTTCTGGTAATTATTTTCTCTAATAAAAAATACAGTTGTTTGTTATAAACTGTTGACAAAAATAATTCCTTTTCTTTAATTTTTTTAACTACATAATTTTATTGATGTAGAAAAGTATATTATACAAAATTTTGTTGCCTCTAAAATGTATTTTTAGTATTTCATATTAATTTTATTATAAAAAAAAACAAATCATTTATAGAATAATACCGGTGTCTTTCTATATTATCACAGGTATTTTTCTAGAGCATCATTTGATATAAAAAAGTTGAAATTTAGCATATCCACAGCAAATGTAACTTTATCATAGGTGTCGTATATTAAAGTTGAATTTCCATTTTACAGACCCTTCTAGAGGGCGATAGCTAAGGAGGAAAATATGCAAGCTTGCTAAAAGTCAAATTCAGGAATATTTAATTTCTTTTTAATGTAATTTTTTTTAATAAAATTCTCAAAAATTCGAAAATTCGCTACTCCTTTGAACTCAAACGCTATCAATCAGAACTACTACAACATTAACGTAACATTATTTATATAAATGCTGTAGATCCAAATGTTGCGCGCACATCACATGCGACTAGCACTGACCACCATGTACATGTGCTTTGACCATTCTGTCTATCTATACATCAGTAGGGAATACTAATCGTGCGAGTCCTACTCGCCCTGGTTTTTTTATTACAAACAATCGAAGTAAGATTCCAAATTCGAATGGATAATCTAGACCGGAAAGTTTTTTTTAAGTTATTTTAATACAATTGATCTACTCGTCACTATTTTACACTTAATGATGACAAAATAGTCTATGCCCTTCAATCATGCTTACACGATTAGACATCTGAAAATACTATTCTTCATTTGGCTAAAAATATTCAGACAAGAAAATGTTAAGCCAAAGCATATCCACTTATTTTTACCCGCAAAGTTGAGATTTTTTACCCGCAAAGTTGATTTTTGACTATGGATTTTACCTCATTGAATTTATGTCAATTAGCACCTAAGATTAGAAGTAATTACTTATTTCGGTACGAATAAAAATTTACGATTACAACATAAAATGGTTTTTCCTTAAAATTATACCAATAAGAATTTTGCACGAAACACATATATGAAGAGAATGGATCAAGATGAGAAAATATTTCGATGAGGGCACATTTTTTCTATCTTTCTACAGGATCAATTGACACTAAAATGCATCTTACTTCCCATTCCTCAATGTCACTTTGAGAAAGTTTCAAGTGTTTTCTACTCCTTTGCTTATTTTGTGCAGACCAGTTTGTAAAGTTTTCCTGTAGTTTGTAAAGTTTTTCTGTGGTATACGATTGATTATTTCTCTATAGGCTGAACTAAACCGAGATTGTTTTTTAAGTAGTGTTCATGTTTTGTGTGGGCATGTGCACATGAATAGGCGAGTGCGTATACCTTGTTTATTTTATTTTATAAATATTTTTAATACTTTGTCAGTCATGATGTAAATTTAAGATTCCTCGTTCAAAAAATCTTTGAGTATATACATAATTTAAGTCCAAAATAAAACAATTTTACATTATTTGTATAAAATGCATGCTAACTACAAGTAGAACTCACACTATAGGGTTTCTATAAGTACTTACGCACATTTAAATCTTTAAGTGTGCGTAGTATTTCTTTGAAACTGTTTACAAATATTAATATCATTTTTACTCGTGTAAATATATTAACAAGAAAAACAGAGGTGATCTAACAATATCATGTTTTTTTCAATAACCATGAAATTTAAAATCTTCTTCATAGGTTTTCAATAAGCTTTAGACAAACTTCTGATATCACTACTCTACAATTTTGACTTCACATCCTTGTTGATATTTTCAATAATAAATGACAACTATCTTAATCTTTACAACTTTTTCTTCCGAATGGTCTACTTTTTTTTAATACTTCATTTCATCCTCTAAAATTGTCATAAACGGATATAACACTATGCGGGTAAATATGCATTAAATTTCGATTTCTACATCAAACAGGTTCCAATAAAAACGGGTGTGATAAATTGACAAACGGTGTGTCCGTTTCTTTAGTGATTATATTTTAAGGTTATTATTTTGCAAAGTTTTGCATGAAAATTCGATCGCCCAACACATTTTAGATCTTCTTAACTTTAGTATAACCTCAAACAGACAACACGAAATATGAAGCTAAAAGATTCCAATACCTATTTCGATCCGTTTCCCCGTGTCCCATGTTTGATATTGAACTCACATCGGGTATGAAATAAAATAAGGCAAACATTTGCATCTTTCAATATTTTCTCTGTGAAGATTTGCAATTGCGCTGCTTCTTAAACTTTCATTCCTCAGATTTTATATGCAAACAATAATATTTAGTTCTCATTTTTTGGCCTTTGATATTAATAATAAAACAGAAATGGGTTTCATAATTAATACTTATCTTTAGTTTATTTTAATTCGCCTAAACTTTTTAGTCCTACCGATGTTTTCCCATTATTTCATTCACAGAATTTCTTTCATCCATCTTTGTCATGCACTTCATTTTTTACAGATGAAATGGGTGATAAAACATTTGTGTTACAAACTTACCGCTTGTTATTTATAAGAACAATAGTGCGAAGAAATAATGTGAATCAACTTTGGTTATGGATATAAGGCGTGAAGATTTTTATTTAAAATATCTCAATACGCATACCGCTTGCGTTCATTAGCTGAATATTTTTGGTCTTTGCAATTTTTTTCACAAATTTTCTTCAAATAAAAATCTCAATTGAGAAACATTAAAAAAATAAAAATAAACATTAATGTTTATTTTACTAGGTCATGTATATGAAACAACTATGCACATAAAGCACATAGATATAAAACATAAAAACTTTAAACCTGAAACTGACGAACTTGACGTTTTGCTCCCACGAAACCTCAATAGGAGAATTTAGATTTTTTTTAATAGTTCGTAATCTGAAGGATGCTTGTGATTTAATTGCATTAAGTGATATTAACTTTATATTGATTAACTTTTTTTTTTAATACAAGCTACTTTACGTTGATTAAAGTGGTTTCAGGTTGACTTTATATTGATCGATGTTTTTTTTTATGCTAGCTGATGCTTCAATTTAGACACGATTTTTTAAAAAAACCATGTCATGATAAAATAAACATGTCATTTACAACCGAACATCATATATCATAATCTCTATACTAATGTAAGTATTCTATGTGTTACTAGACATTGTTGGAAATGTAGAATAGGCTTTAAAAACTTAAAAAATATTTCTCAACGTGAAAAACCTCGCACGAGTTTAATTCGCACTACGAGAGTTCCGTGCATAATTAGTCATTTATGAACATTTAATGGTACATAATATTCCTGTTAAACTATCTACAAAATTTTTATTTTATAAATAAAAATATACTATAATATTTCATAAGTGTTTTTTATAGAAAATTTTTTTATGTGAATTACAATTAACGGTTTTCGGATTTTTTCCGTTACTTGTGCTGTGAATCCTTGCTTCTTATCAAATTTCATGATTCTAGGTCAATGAGAAGTGCTCTATAAGTTTGATATATTTGCAAGTGTCAAAATATACGGCATAAATAGCCGTATTTATTATTGTGTTGACTTTGAAGCTTAATTTTTTACAGCTCCAGACCGTAGACCTAAGTATTTGATATTAATTTCAACTTGATATCTCTACGCGTTCCTGAGAAAAAGGGTCTTAACAGACATACCTGTCTGTTAAACGGACAACGAAGAACGAACTGATACTGTAAAGTTTCCTTTTCAGGTACAAAATCCTAAAAATAGAATTCAGCATTTTATGCAGCTGCGTACGTACTAACATGTTGATTTGGAAATGTTTTTTTTATTTTTTAACTTAAGTACATCTAAGCGGTATATTGGAATATTAAGAAGCGAGCTAGTAAAATGTTATACCGCAGCTATTTATATTCGGGATTTTATTTCATAAATTCACAAATATTATTTATTAAGAACAAATTTTTACTCGCATATCGAATTTAGCACAAACGTACAAATGTAGCACAACGAGGCTTAACGACAAGGCAAGTATCTTTTAAGTTCAAATAATTGTTCAAATAATTATATCTTATAACAAACTTGAGATATAATAATCGTTCTTATTTGTCGTGTGTCTATAAGACAAGGATCATTTCTTTATTTTTAATCATCAACTTTATGGCCCTCTCTTCACGGTGTGAATTCAATATAAAGGTATATAAAAAAGACAATAAAAATAAATGATAACAAAATATAACCGTTGGTAGCCAAACAATATTTTAAAGGCAGATCACAAACCAAATAAAACAAGTATTTGCCTTTGTTACTTTTACGACCTCACTTCGCTTCACTTTGTAAAATGATCTCATGAAATCAGCACAGGTCTTTGGTTGAAATTCGAAAACTTACTGACTCTATTTATTACTGACTTTTCTAGCTTTAAAAGATGGGAATCAACTAGATCTGTGACACAAGAAAGAATTACATACTCTATAGGATTTCCTAGAATCATCCACGGCAAATCCACTTTACCCAAATCCCCTTTACCCCAATGTCCCCATTTTAATCGCAACTCAATACGAAGTACGTAATTTAATGTTTTGTTCAATGCCGTAAATTTTCATTAATTTTTTTTTCAATTATTAAAAACATCTTTTTATTAATTTTTTAATTTAATTATTTTCCAATATGTACGTGATCCTCTATCATCTTCCATTCAACCGTTTGCTTTTAATTACACAAAATAGATCTCCGTCAATTGTATAATATATATTTCGCTTTAGGGAAAATATTAAAATATTGTAGTTAAAATAATTATATATTATTATAAACACTTTTTAATTATAAATTACTCAAGACTCGCCTACTCGGAAATTAACACTAAAATATTAACAATTTATATGAGTGGAACGGACTCCCTCTATTTTTATTTTATGTTTTTATTTACTTCTAAATTTTTATAAGTAATTCAATATTCTTTTTCCATCTATGCTTATCTTTATAAAAGAAAAACATAACTGATTTAGAAACCATGCGACGTACGATGGTCTATGCTTACATATTTGAATGTCACTGGTTGAAAAGACTCTCAAGCCTATCTCAAGAGGACCGAAGAGAGTACGGTTTGTATTTACGTAATATGATGAGTTACGTCGTCTGAGCCGCAGAGATTCACTGGGCTATCAAGTTGTTCCGTGGGACATCTTAATGGCGTTCTTGAGACTCAACATGTTTACCTGCTGTGAATAATAATAATTGACTACTCACGTGTTCACAAATAGCGATATAATTTTGTATACTATTTGATATCTAAATATTCATTAAATTTTCTGATCGTTTATTTCTTACTATTAATTTAAGTAACACGTTTCTGTAGTAAAATTAAAGAAAATAAAATGTTTAATATTTAGGCATTTACAAACAAACATTCAAGGATATGTAGTATTTATTTTAAACTATTTACAAATACAAATTTTTCGTAACATAAGCATATTGACTACTACAATATCTTTGACAAGCCTAAAAACATGGTGCATATCTAAAGAATTATAAGGTCTAAGATGTTCCCTCTAATTGTTCTATGAACTTCAAGTTTGACTTTATCAACTCAGCTTTGTTCAGGATTTTTGGCTCAGCAGTTTCGAAAAAATGAGAGGGGCGGGAATTCTCTATATTTGCATTTTTCTGAATATCTCCTTAAACATACGATTCAAAATTATGAAAAAAATACTTTTGTATTCCTCATATCAAGCCTTTTAAAATTATTTCCCAAATGATGTATAAACATTTTGTTACTCCCTTTATTTACATCATCCTTAATACTTATGTGAACATTTTAGAAAAGTTAATAAGTACAAAATATGTGAAATAGTAAAACGTATTATTATGCTAAATTTCAAGTTCTACTCCGCTTGGTTCCTGAGAAAATAGGTTATGATTATAGAAAAACGTGAACGTGTTGCCTATTATATCTTTCATAGGCGTAAAAACACGGACCATGTTTGAACAATCATGACATTTAGAATCACGGCTATAGTTTTTCTATAACCTTTGAGTAGGCTTGATAAAATTTTGAATAGTTTCGGAAACGAGGGGCTGGCATATTTTTATTCGTATATTTTTTCAGTATGTCATTGAAATAAATTTTATTCTGGCGTTTGATGTTTAAAAACGAAGCCTTTATTTCCAATATTTATTATATTAGTTTATTACAATATTTTTCAACAGTGTATTTTTCGAGTGACTGACGGAATAATCTATAATACCCTTTTTTTTAAATTTACATTCTGTTTTGAAAGCATAATGTGATGAAGGCCAAAGTTCTTAGGACTTGATACAAATCCACTCTAAACAAATTTATTTTAACACAAAATCTCATACCACATGCACTTAAGTTATTCACTTTGTTACTCAATTAAGCCAAGATAGTGGATAAATATTTAATGCATATAAGAAACAACATCCATACCTTTCGGCCACACTAATTAATAACGTCAAACATCTCTCTCCGTTATTGAAGTCGCCATCGCCAACTAATTTAATTACAATGAAGGGTTTCCATCACGCGGGAGAACTATTATCAGTAAAGACTTCTCCTTCATTACAGACACAGTGAACCTATTGTTTGACAAACAGCACGCGTGCGGATCAATTCGAACGAACGCAGGACGAACTTTGTTAGAGCTGTTGTGTGATTAGAATACAAAGCAGATTCTATTTGAAGCAGAGTACTAAAACGAGTAGTTTTGTAACTTCAAAGGAAATTTAATCAATAATAAATTTATACCTGACTCCTGGTCGGAAAAAATATATAAATTTCAATATCTCAATGGCCTTCTTCAGTTATAGCAATAGCTTAAAGCTTAAAGCGTTATCGAGTTCACGAGTGTATTATATTTTCCGTGTGTCATGTTTTTAAAGCATTATATTTTGATATGTTTTAGGGAAACGGATATGTTTTAGGGAAACAAGCATCAAAATGATTCCTGATTTTCATACCTATATAAAGAGGTAGTTACTTACTTTTTAGGGTAATAATTTATTGCTACCCATTAGGACCGAGTTCGTCTATTAACAAATTATACATTTGTCTTTCATACTTAGATATCTATGTTTTAAAGACGTATTTATAGAAAATTAACCGTGTGCCTAAATTAAATTAAAAACTACTGATATTATGAAATGCTTTCATCAAGTGCTCTATTATCCAACCTTAAATCAAAAAAATTCAATATACATTCTTATTCAGATAAAATATTACATGAAATAAATGTTAACACCATATTTGTTAATTAAAAATAATACAAAAAAGTTTTTTTTTCGGAAAACAATTAAAAAAATAAAACAATGTTTTATAAAGACAAGCACAGATTTAAAATCTTATAGCAATTATGAACGTGATTTGTAAGCGCAAGCAGTTTCTTGTTTTCAATTAAATATACTAGGTTATTGTAACACCACTGAATTTTGAGATGAAAAATGGTTGTATTATGCACAAAAGATAAATACAAGAGACTAGTGAGTGCATAAGTGAAGTAAATAGAGTAAAAAAGATTGTCTAGACATATTCCTTATCATACAGGAAGAAACTAGTAAAAAAATTAATAATAAAAAAATCTAGAAAATACTTCACAACGCCGTATTGCCATTTAAAATGGGTAAATTACAACCATTATATAAGTAATATTACCATACAGTACCAATAACATAAAGTAATCCTAATATTTACTAAATAGTTTTTTTTATAAAATTTTTAATACTTTACAAATGAATTATTTTTAATACCCCAAATATAATTATCCTTATAATTATGAATAGTGCATTTCATGTTTTTACCTCCCACTTGTAGTTACTTACTAAAGTAAAATTGAAAAGAGAAATGTTAAGTATTTTCAAACCATTTACATTGGTAACAAACATATACTGTTAAATAAACATTTAGTTGACTTTCAAAAACGTTACGTACTTTTAAAACGTTACGTACTTGTCGCACCCAAAACATTTAATCGAATTTGCTTACCTATATTTCATCCTCCTAAGTATTCGATATGAAGATCAATATTTTTAGTGAATGTTTACATCATAGAATTCATATTTTCTAATAAGACTTTATTTACACAAAGAATATATTCATAAAATAATTTTATCAGCTTGACAGGTTTTAACGAAAAAACCTAAAATACCTGAAAGTACACAATATCTCTCTAGTTTTTATAAATAGGAAATGCAATACATGAATATAAAATAACTATATAGCAGTGAGGGTAATACTTGTAAAAAACTTAATAATCCTTTACCTGTTGCCCCAAAAGGCAAAATTAAACTCTTTGAAAATTTACTTAGAATCCATGCTCATAACTGGTGATTATACCACAACATATGACGCTCTCTATCCAACTGTACCTTTCAAAGTTAAAAAGCTATATAATATGTCATTAAAGTTATCTCTATACATTTCATCTTATGTTCCGTTATATAGAAATTGTATGTTCTGGAAAATTCCTACTCATGTAACCTAATCTGATTTAACCTTACATAAAATAACCTAACCTAAACTAACAATATAACCTAACCAATTTACCCAAACTTCATCTAATCTGACCTAACCTATCCTTCATACTTAATGTAAAAGACTTTTCTCCATACCTGCTTCTGCTAATATTTAAAAAAATATATATATACTGAAATAAACAAGAAATTGGGGATACATCTCACTTTTACAATATAAGAGTCATCTGTGTATAGACCGCAGTGCATTTAACCTAGTAATGGAGAAAATTAGGGACACTACAATAAATTCTACTTATTTCTAAACATTTTTATAATTTATCTTTAATTATATAATCTAACACACCTTAACTTACCAAAATGTACTAGCTAACTAAATGATATTATCAGTTACTTAAATACATTTTCAAAAAGTGCTTATAATTTCCAAATCTATAAATTAAATCTATAATTATAGACTTAAAAATGAGTTTGTGACGTATGAGTAAATGGTATAATTAGTAAGTTAATTATATTGTTAAGAAATGTAGAAATTCTGAAATTTATCTAAACGTCTTAGTGGAGTTGCATAGAAGGTTTTACTGTTAGACTTATTTGAATATGACAAAATAACTAGTTCAACAATATGACTAACAATAATTGCGAGTACTATTGAATAATCCAAAAATATATTTACTGTATTGAATACATTTAAATCATATGATGTTCGATCAATATTATCGAACTGATGTACCATCCCGGTAAATTATTATCATTCTAATTTTATTATCAGTATTTATTTTGTTACGCAGATATTATATCTCAAATATCATAAATATTCTACTTTTACTCTACAGTTTCATAACTTTAATTATGTTGGTTCTTAAATAAATACATTCTACTATGCACAAAACGCTGAATTACTAATGTATTATAATGAACTAAATAAGCAAGTCACAAACTGATGGCAATGGCGACCACAACAGTATTAATAGCTACTTTCTCCAACAAACAAAGAAAAAGAAAAACAAACAATGTGCTCATCCATAATGGAGTGCATAAAGGAAGGTTCATTATAATTAACCAATGTTGCAAAAGATGGAGCTTACAATGTCAAAATTTAAATAATCTAGTGAAAAAATATTGAAGAGACATCAAAAAAGGAGCAATAGAAATATGCAAATATACAAGTTAGATATATTGCGGAATATTCGCGTGGTGATGCCTACGTAATTTTCAAAAATATTTTAACTAGTGTAACGAAAAAATATTTAATCCGAATTATTTTCTTAACTCATATCACGGTAAGGAGTTTCATAAACCATTTTGGGAATCTATCATTAGATCTTGATAAAATTTATACGAATTTACCAGAAAAGTATACTCTTTAAATTAAAAAAAAATTATTAAAATCGATGCAAGATTACCGAAATTATGGGTGATCATTGCCAAAAAATCCGCACACACGTATATGCGTACATACATGCTGATCAAACAGAGCCTCCTTCTTTTTTGAAGTCGTTTAAAAAACAAAAAATAATCATTCGTAAAGATGTTATATTTATTTAAAACTTTAATTACTTTTTCATAAACATATCAAAGAGAAATACATGAAATTATTATTATTATTATGTATTACTTTACCTTAGATGAGGCGGGAATCCATAAAATATTTATATTATATTTAATATATATATATATATATATATATATATATATATATATATATATTTATATATATATATATCCTCAATGCTATATAGTTATTTTATATTCATGTATTGAATTTCCTATTTATAAAAACTAGGGAGATATAGTGTACTTTCAGGTATTTTAGGTTTTTTCATTAAAACCAGTTAAGCTGATAAAATTATTTTATAAATATATTCCCTGTATAAATAAAGTCTTACTAGAAAATATTAATTCTATGACGCAAGCATTCATTAAAAATATATATACTTAATCAGGATAATTAGCTAAAACTTAAGACGCACGCTAAGATAATCTTTTTCTTTGCTTTTGGCCAACAGTGTTTAAAATTTGTTCTTCATCGGTATGTTTTGCTCTTTGAAAATGGCCTATAGGTTTTGATGATCTGTTTATCAGTAAATGGGTAAGCTAAGAAACTGATGATGTTTGTTGTCAAATATTTCGGAAAGTAAAATAGACACAAACTTTAATTTTTTTACACTCCTAATCGATTACTCTCGTCTCAGCATGCTAAATCAAACTTCCGGCATTCGCTGGTGCTGAGTTATGGGGTAATAAAATAACAGCAGAGCACTTCGTGTAAAAGGTGCAATGTCCGGTA
This sequence comes from Druceiella hillmani, assembly GCA_039881145.1. Taxonomy (NCBI): domain Eukaryota; kingdom Metazoa; phylum Arthropoda; class Insecta; order Lepidoptera; family Hepialidae; genus Druceiella; species Druceiella hillmani. Next base: position 27,157,377 of record JAYKKI010000015.1, read on the forward strand.
ATGCGGCTCGGTACTTGATGGTGCACTAGTTGACACCCAGGTTTATAGAAAATCTGACCATACGGAAACTTGACTAGCGCTATGTGCATATCTATAACCGGTAACAGAACTAAATATCAATAAAAATATCCTCCTTTTCTTCTTTAATAAATACGTAATATTAATGAGAAAAAATAGATATAATATCCTGAAAAACTTTCGAGAGAAATCAAATTTTAATGTTACACTTAATAATCATCTATGGAATCTCAAAGCAATTCGACAAAAGACTGGAAGTTAGCCAAAGGAAGTGACCCTTTCGAGATTGCAGCACGAAATTTAGATATATTTTTATATTCCGCTTAAACAAAATACGGCAGCGGCCAATATCGGATCGGATGCTCAATCCGACCGAGATATGTCAATAACCCTTGCCGCACTCCATTCACTTTATCTCGCTTCACTTTCACGGGAAAAAGGTTACCTCGCATACCGTACTTGTATGTATACGCCGCTCTATAAGCATAACAACCCGCAACAAGGTACTTCACTCTTTAATATTGAGTTCATAACTTGTTGTGTAAAGGGACTTGAAGAAGAGTTGAGCTTCAATGCTTCGATTGAATATATCGTAGTCAATTAAGTACAAGTACAATAATTTTGTTTCCAATGTTCTACTTTTCGTTTTCGAATCACTTTATTTTCTGCCAGTGCCTATTATATAAATGTATATATAATGTAATATCTAAGTATATGTAACTGAAGTCAAAAGTCAGAAAATGAATTAAACCAAAAGCTGTGCAAAGTGATTTGACATTGGACTCTTATTCCCCGTTTATACACATTACGTTGAGTAGTAGAAGTTCACGAAAAGTATCTTCAGATATTCTATGTGTAATGAAGTCTCGTACTTGAACACTTTTTCTAGCCCATCGAGTTATTGTCTTTTATTTACATACTAACTATTTACCCACGGCTTCGCACGCACGCGATTCATTTTCAACGATTAATTTTCTGAACTTCAGTCAAATTTTTAATTAACTTCAAAAATGAGTAAGAAATGATTATAAATTCGACCCAAATGTATTTAATATTATTAAATATGTTAGTCTTTAAGGGCTTCTAAACAAATGCGCAAAATTTTTGTGTATATATTTTCCATGTATTTTTCGGAAACTACTAATCAGGTTACAATTACTCTATTTTATCGGTTTAAGTATCTTTCAACTTAGAGAATAGTGAAAATTTTATAAAAATCGGTTTTGTAGTTTAAAATATAAAATAAAAAGTCGGTTTCATTTTTATTAAATTACTACTTACTCGTATGTTGTTAACACTATTGTTTATTTATATATCAACAAACTCTATAAACGGTGTACCCAGTTTACGCAAATAAAGCAGCAGAGAAGAAGTTAGAATTTAATACAGCACTTTCTTACGTACCACATTGGTGGCTGTACTGTCTGATGCTAAAATCATGTGAGAAGCAATCCTCCCCTAAGTCAATGTCTACCACATTTTATAACAGGCCCTAAGATTTATTAATCGACGTTGCAAAGAGACTCTAAAAGGAAATTGTAGTCGCTTGAATTAAAAATATAATAGAGTATAAGCGGTATAAAAACCGATCCCACCTTCCCTCCCCGAGGCAGCCAGCGAATACAATGGAACGTAAAAATGTACAATAGAAATATTTTTCCCATATAAACTTAGCTACCAATTTTCATTCGATTAGAGATTGAATCTCATAAAATTCTTAATAATAATATTTGTATTGAAAATATTAATACCAAATTTTAAGTAAAAATTACCATAACAATTTTCTATCCATGCAAATGTAGCTATCACTTTTTACCCCCTTAGGGGCAGAATATAAAAATATACTTAAATGCTTGTTAAATTCATTGTATTGCAAACCATTAATACAAATTGTTTAAAATGATGATCATAACAATTTTCTTGACATACAAATTGGCTCAATCTCTCCTTTTCACCCAATTAGGAGTTGTATATAGAAATACGCTTAAATACTTGTTTCACTTATTTTATTTTTTGTCTTGAAAAGTATTAACACAAATTTTTAAGTAAAAATTACCATACAATTTTTCATCATACAAATTTAACAACCCTTTTTCACGCCTTAAGGCTGAATATAGGAAAGTGGTTATATGGCGGTTTAATTATATGTACTGAAATGCATGAATACAAAATTTTAAATAAAATTAATCATAACAATTTTTTCCCCCCTAGGAGTTGAATTTCGGAAAATTCTAAAGCATATATTACATTATTTTATATTAAAGAGAATTAGTAGCAAGTTTCAAGTAAAAATTACCATAACAAGGTCATTCCCATACAAATTTAGCCACCCCTTATCAACCCGTCAGAGGAAGAATATAGGAAAATTCTTAAATTAACAAAAATTACCATTATAACTTTTTCCCGTACAAATTTATATAACCTAAGGGTTGAATTTCGGAAAATCCTAAAACATTGGTAACATTATTTTTATTAAAAAGTATGAACACCCAATTTTAAGTAAAAATTACCATAAAAATATGTTATCCCATACAAACTTAGTTACAACTTTTAACCCCCATAGGGAATGAATTTCAAAAATCATTTCTGAAACGATGCCTCCATTATAAAATCAATGCCCTCTGCAAATTTCAATAAAAAAATTTTATCAATAGCGGTTTGGGCTGGGCGTTAATATATATATATATATATATATATATATATATATATATATATATATATATATATATAACAATAAATAAACAATCAACAATAATTTCTAAATACATATGGATACACCATTATATTATGTATATTCACAGTCTGCAGTACAGCACTCCTACGTTATAGAGAATGAATATTTATTTTTTGATGAATATTTATTAGTGGGACCCTGCCTTTTAAAATGAACGAATGATCGAATCACGAAGTTGTGAATGATTCATTCACGATGGTTTGATTTAATCGATAGCTTTGCTCCGAGGCACTGATACGCATGGTTGCGATTGGTGATTGATATTTTAGTTGCGATTCGGTGCACGGGTTATTTTATCTTAGGAAACATTTCGTTAGACGGCCGTACTGCGTGTCGCGTCAGCCGCAAGGCGGCCGCATTTACTTCGATAAGTTGAACACTGTAAGCAAATAAATATTGAACAGATATTACAAACTATTTACAGTTAGCGGGCGCGACGGTTTAGAAACAAGTACTTTCATTGTACGCTAGTATAACAGACGAATAATTGAACTAATATATACATAATTTTTATTATTATAACTTATATAAATATTCATTCTCCATAACGTAGAAGTGCTGTACTGCAGACTGTGAATATACATATTATAATGGTGTATCCGTATGTATTTAGAAACTGTTGTTCAATATACAATTAGTTTATAGTAATGCATTTATTTGAATAATCGTATTCACTTAATTAATTTAACTTGTAATATTTTCCAATTACATGAAGTCTTTAGTGTTATGTTTAATAGACTTTGGAAAGTTGATACTTGATTTTAAATTGTTTATGATTATCATATTCGTGTCAATAAAATGAGTTGTTATAGTAATATAGCTTGGATTGTTAACCGACGTCCAACCATAGGTAGTTAAACAAATTGCTCCGGATTGTAACAACTTATTGTTTACTTTTTCCTCGTTGCTAGAATAGAATTTTGGAATCAAAGAAGTGGAAAGCATTTTCTTGCCATATCATAATTGAAATTGAAATTCAAACATTTAGTAGAAACATATAAGTAACAAATATATTAAAGAAAATTATTGGGTACCAAAATAAATATAAATAAAAAATGAACAACGCGAAAAAAATATTATTAAACGTTTATCCCATCATAATTATTATAAAAACCGCAACAATATTATTAGTCTTAAAACTTTCTAATTAATCTATCACAGTTCATAATTCACATAAACGCATATGCTACGCAAGCCGATTAATCACTGAGAGACCAATCCAAAAAATCTTAAATGCGTTTATTTATACTTGAAATAGTAAAAATTGTTGACTTATTTTAAATATTCTCTTTGAAAAGAAACCATGTCATCAAATCAATCGATTATTGCTATTTTAAGGAACGATGAATATTTATGGTGCAAAATTGGGCACAAGCAGCGGTCTGTAAAAAAATATACATTCATCGACTTGTAAATAAATGGTGACTGGTGACCGACCGCGGCATGGTGGTATGATCGACGCCCATGACGCGAACTGTACAGTTTGTGATCGATTCAATCAAATGAATGGGTCATAAGGACCCGACTACTTTCGATATCATTCACGAATAATTGCAATCACGGAATTCGGTTGATTTGCCCATGCCTATGGGACATATTCCATGAAGCGAAATATTGAATTATCAAATATATAAACTTTCGCAGTTGCTGAGGCAGCAACAATCACGCAGATCTCGTGTGCTTTATTACAGTCACCTTGTAGCTACTGTGACAACGGGATGAGTGTGACGGGAGATTTGCCACTAACAGTCGCTGCTGAGCCGACTGTGTTTTGCCGCAGAGCTGACGAGTCACGTCAGCCACGTAATCTGTTTTCACCCAGACAATTCACATTCATTATTCACTTTCATTGATATATTGCTACCACAGTTGAAAATTATCATATGCAAGTATGATATATCGCACCATTATCAATACTATTGATAGGTCATACAAATTTGGTTTGTGGTTTCTTTTCAAAGAGAATATTTAAAATAATCCATAACTAAGTCAATCGAGCGCCAACGCTCGCGTGAGAAGATTAGAAGGAAGCGCTCTAATGTTCATTAGATTTTCGTAACTCATACATTATACACGATTCTTTTCACTAAGAACCCACGTTATTGGTTATAGTATTATTTATGTGATATAATATTTTTGCATTTCTTTTATGCCAAAGACTTACGCAATCAAATTGAACTTATGCATGTTCACCATATTTAACAAAAATCGAAAAATTAAAAATGAAATCATTTTTATAGTCTAAAAACATAAATGTGCATTAAGTAATTCTGTAATTGGCTTTTATTTGTAAATTGCTATGATTATTATTTTTAAAATTGTGGAATGAATTCTATATTTCTTAGTGAATATTCAAGCAATCCGATTAATCATAATCTTTAGAAGAAAGATTTTTAAGATATTTTATTTAATTTCATATTATTTCTTAAGAAATGGTTACTAAAAAGAACTAACCATTCATGAATAAAAGCTAAGATAAGGCATATATTAAACCTACGTATATGAAATTGGAACTGATCACTAAATGGAATTCCATTTTAAATTTCTTTTCGTTTTTTTTTGCTCCAGTTTATTAGGCTATATTTGACAGATAGTAGAATTTATTTCACAAGAATATTAAGGAAATATATATAAAAATTGTCATAAGTCATTAACATGAAAATGCATCAACCCATATATTATATTTCAATAAACATAAGAAATGTGGCAATATGGTATGATTACTCTTCTTAGCATTCGATAGTGAATTTGACTTATCTAACTATTCTTTTAATTTGCATGGTTTTACATAAAAAGGATACAAAAAAGAAAAGGATATAAATTTTAATTTCAAACCCAATTTCGTTCACATTAAATCATTGCAATGGTAATAATGTTTGCCATTTAAAAATCTTTAACATCCATTCATTATTCCCTCAAATATTAAAGTTTATAAAAAATATTATTATCAATTTTAAAAATAAACTTGTCGGAATACCTATTAATACGATATTTTTTCATTCGTCGTTTAGATAAATTATTATTCGCTTCTTATTAATAAAGTAAGATTACTTTTAATTACTTATTTAAAATTTAATCTTGATATATTATTTATTATTTATTATGGCAACCCTGACACATTTCTTCTGGCTAGATATTTTTCAAAGTCTAATTTGACATAACAGTTGATTGGTTTAACGCGATTTAATTCTGTTAAATGATTTGTTATTTGTGATATTGAATGAGTGAAATAACGAATATTATGTCGTTTTTTAGTGTTGGTGGAACATGGTATTAGTATGCCAAATATTATTATAATAGCTCTAATATATCGAATGTTATCCAACAATCAAGTCTTGTTACGATCAATTCAATACGGGAAGATAACCCGTCATTTTAGTGATATCAGGCCATACTCCTCCAATAATATCGATAAACATGGAACAAAATGTGCTAACTCATTTTATAAGGAAGCAAAATTCGAATACCAGACGAACAACGTAAGTAATTTAAGTCAAAATTATTGTCATCAGTTGCGAAAGTGCGATGAGGGAACATATGCACTTTACAACCAGGAACATTTCGACAATTTTTTTGAAATTATACGAAAGTATACACCTTAAAAACTACATACATAGAAAGAAATTCCGAACCCAACCCAACCCAACCTAAGCAAAACTAACCTAACCTAACATAACCCAACCCAACCCAACCGTAACTAAAATAATTTCCGGTCGTGGCTGATGTATAAAAAAAATTGTTTCAAAAATTACTTCCATCAAAAATATATATTTCCAAAAAATATATTTGGTATAAATATTTCGAAAGAATAAGCAAAATCATATGGTTTAATTTAAATAATCGACAATAACTATTGTCAACATTAAATTTTTATTAATAATAAAATTAATAATAAAATGACAGAAATGAAAAAAATTGTATGTGATGTTAAAATATATTTAAAAACAAAGGCAACTACAAAGTGAAATGGATGCCATAAAATATCCAAAAAGTATATACGCCATAATACAAATAGACTTTATTGGTTCTTATTTGTTGGCACCATTTAAGCAAAATGTAGTTTGAAACTAACAACAATTGAAACAATTGACAGATTAAAAAATAATATTCAATTTTGATAATTAATTGTTGTCATAAATACTTAATAATTCATAACAAATTATCCTTTCAATTGTGTAATAAGTGGTTAGTGATAAAATAATAAGTGAAATAACTGGAAAACATGGTTAAAATCTGTTCCATCGCAAACTAAATCGTCAGGCACAACATTTTTCAAATTGTTTTTTTTATAATGAATAATCATCAGCTGCAGAATTTCTTTCCAGGTATGTAGTTTTGATGTGTATACTTTGATGTGATATCAAAAAAAATATCGAAATTTCCTGGTTGTAAAGTGCATTTATGCCAAATAATTTTTTTTCATATTTTAAATACTATTTATGCGTGTTTAAAAAACTAGGTTTTTTTAAACTGATAAGTGACATTTCATTTTGACACTTGACAGTTTGCAAAGTTTTCAGTAAGAGAAAAGTTTGCCAAGCTGATATTTAGTGTAAAGGTTATAGGGTGTTAATTTAAATTTTAATTATTTTATAAACTAGGCGACTAGTTTAAAAAAATATCATATTATCGGATTACACATTATATACACGGATTACACTACTGCTTTGGCACCAAAGTGGCGCACGTGCAATGGCTTGTGTATGCACAAAATATGTACCAACACACTGTATGATGTGTGCGTTGAACGCTTTTTGGATGGATAAAATCTTGTGAGTTCTCGTCACCGACATGCTGTAATAGCGGTATACCTGTAGCTAAAAAGGTGACGTGTTGTGCAACATTAGTGCTATGTATATCTATACAAGTAAAAAACTGACTACGTCGAAAGTTCAATGTGCGTATACAGTGCATTGTTTAAATTGTGTTTTAGTTTGATAACTCAATTGTAGGATTACTGTGCAGTACAACAGTGAGTACTAAATATGTTAATATTTTTATATAGAAATATGAATAACAAAAACAAAGCATTTGTTTTCAAATCTTTCCTACGTTCGTATTAATATGTGCGTTTCAAAATTTGATATTATTTATTTTTTAATTTTTTAAAAAATGCTGTATAGCAGCATATACAAAGTTAAACAAATTTCTAGGTGTTCGACAATATTTTTGTCGCGGATCTTAAAATTCAAAATTCTGTGAAATTTTATAAAACCACTGTTATTTCATTGTTTTAAGTTTTCACTTCTCTCTGCAGCCTCATGACTGCCGATGTTTTTTTTAGAAAAAGGAACCTAATTTAAACTTTTTTGTATTTATCGTTTCGAAAGTATGACCGTACTCTTTTAAATCATTACAATATTTTATTAATTCTGACATTAACAGGAAGGAAGCAACCTTAAATAAGTCCATTTTCTATTTATGATTTGACATCAACCTATCTACATTTACACCGGTCATCAAAAAATATACACAATAAAATATATTTTAATATTAGTTTGCTATTATGACATACTGTTGCACACTTTTCTTTCATTCATAATTAGTCGCTGTGTATCTCTGGGATACCTGTGACTAAAATTTGTAAGGAATTACAGCATGCTCATAGATAGTCGATTTACAAACTACAATCATGCAAATTATATAGAAGATATTTATTAAATATGCACGAAATTCTATGGTTTTCATTTAATAATTTAGAGACTTTTCAGACTTTAAAAAGTCCAACTTTACTATCAGAAGTAAGTTACAAGTGGAGATAACACAACTTTTTATATATCATGCCAATTTAAAATAAATATAAACATAAGACTTATATAACCCAAAACTAAGTATACCATTTTTATGATATTGGCTACTATCAATAATCCGTGATTGCATTGTCATTTTCAATTATGAACCTTCCAGGTGAAACTTATTTATGCAGATCCATACACTTAATTTTAGGTATACCATATCAATAGTCATTCATTAAATGAACGTAGTTACTCCGAAGCACTAAACCGTATAACTACGAGTATCTACCTACTCCGGTATCTGAATCTGTCTCTGTATCCGATAACAGTTGACGTAGCCACAGATATGCGTTCCACTGTTTATTTTGTCAATGTCGTGATAACGTGCGCACATCAATTACTTTGCTGCGAGTACGGTGCTGATTATTAAATTGTTTTACTTATAATGTGTAGCAAATTTTGGTAATAGCTCATATATTATGTAACGCAACCGTGCACCTTGCCTCAAAATTCTTTATTTTTGTCAGTTAAAACTTCAAGATGTCGCATAAATGTGCACATTTCAGCGACAGAATGAAAAAAATACCAATGTGGTGTTAATGTGATTGGGAAACTGAAGTTTAAAAAATTTATTGGTGATGTAAAGTGCTTAGAAGAAAAAGCGTGAGAAGTTAAATTTCAAGAGATTTTATGAGATGAACACTATCGTAAGGGGAAAAGTTTTTTATGCAAAACTATTTTTACTCCAATATTAAAAGGTCTTCTTCTTTAAATTTAAGATAATCTATACTTAAATCAGAATCTGCTATGAGAATAAGTTTTCTATGTAAGATTGTGTTGAGAGAACATACTTTCGACCATTTTGCAAAATGGAAAATTCAATGTGATTGATAAGGAAATCTCGTGACTTAAATACACTTTTAAATTTAATTTACTGAATTCAGATCGTTGTATCGACTTATGTACGTTAAGAGACCATAGAAAATCTAATAACTTTTTGAGACAAATTTCCACATAATTTTAAAATGATTATTTTAATGGCGACCGAGAATAACACAGACCACGCAAAAAATGCTACTATTGATGAATATGTGAATGTAGCTGAATATTGTTTCTTCATTATAGTGTCTTGTGTGATATTAACCATAATATTTTATTACAATGTTTTTAATAGAAAGTTTAATAACATTAGCGAATATTTATTTGGAGGCAAGAAGATGGGCGTCGTTACCGTTTCACTGTGGCTTATATCGAGGTGAGTTGTTTTATTATATTTATTCAAAAATGTTGACAGGTTAACCTATATATAATGCATTATATAACATTTTATGCTAGCAATATAAAAGAACCCAGTGCATTACTGAAATAAAATCAGAAAAAGTAACACTCAGTTGTATAACGGACGCATCTGCAATTCAAGTCTTGATAAGGAGAAAATATTAGTACATCGAAGTGACCTCGACCTCAATTCTAGAGATAGCAAATTGTTGCGTAGTAGAATTTATTTGAGTTTACCATGCTAATTAAATGCTAAAACCTTTTGTGAGAGGTTGATTTATTATCGATTGCAGTTTTGAACCTGTTACGTAAATATATGGTTAAATTTAGAAATTCGAATTAAAATGAATATCTATAATAATAAATTACACTGAACTATTTTAGGATTATATAGAATATATATATGTATATATATATATATATATATATATATACATATAAATGCATATGTGTATATATATATATATATATATATATACATATATATACATATGCATTTATATGTGTGTGTGTATGTATGTGTGCGTGAGTGTGTACGTGAGTGTGTGTTTCAATAAAAAATCCTAGGAAGGCGATTAGAACTCGTACTGCTAAGGTCCCGTACGTATGTAATTAGACACTTATAAATATATAAGCGTACGTAATATTACTCTTAAACTATTTGCAAATATTAATTTATCACAACGTGAACATTTTAAAACTTATTATATCCTATACCGTTCACAGGCGAAAAACTTGATACATATTTAAAAAATCATAAGATCTTACATAATATCTGTAGATTGCCTTTAATCTTCTAGTCAGATTTTACCAATCTTATTTTTTTCATGGCTAATTACCGACCTGAAGATGTTGTCATGCAACGAAATTTAAGTCGTGGTAAAAAATTTAAATAAAGTAGAAATAATACTGCATCACGTAGTTTCATTTAGTTGTGAATAATGAATTTCCACAAAATGAACGCCAAATATTTTCAATACCTAAAAATTATGTCAAAAATAAGAAAACGTAACAGTTTAAAGATAATTAAACCAAGCAGAATTGACATAAAGGCTACATGTAAAAATCTTGAAAGTGATATCGACTAAGTATTTCAATGGAATCTGAGCAACATGCTATAATTCATGAAAGAAAATGAGCAATGAGAACATATTCCCGTCTTCGTGTATCTACCCTTCATGCCAAATTATGTATTAAATGGAAGGAGTCATCAGTGCGGGATTATGAATTAAATGGAAGGAGTCATCAGTGCGGGATCGCAGTGTGATTACAGATATTTATATAACAATTCACGAAAACATCATTGAAACTTATCAGAAGTTTTACAAGAAGCTACAATTTGTCATTAGATATTCAAGCGATTTTTATTTTTTTTTATTGAAATTATTGAATAATTGGGTTGACAACCCCTTGGTCTTAAGTTTGGTAACGCTTTACGCTCCTAACTGTTACATAAGAAGACAATCATAGTTTATTTCATCAGCCTAGAGAGCTCACGAGCATACCGAACTAGTTTGACGCACTTATGTTAATGTCGCATTGGTTTTTACCGCTTTAGGAATACGATTATGAAATTGTTTGATAATTCTTGTTTGATAATTAGTTACCTGTTTGATTAATTTGAATTAATGTGTGTTTTTTCTATTTTATTAAATATTATTCATGTCATTATGTGCACTGGCGACTGTTGTAGTTTTAGTGCTAGTGCAAGTCCAGCACTTTGGATTTACCAGTAAGTTGGACATATTTTTGATGAATTAATAAATCTTACGATAGTGATCTAAATAGGCCTTTAGCAGATTTTAATTTCTTATCAATTTCATATCCCATCATTAAACACAATTCAACTGTTACACATCGAGTATATGGCAGCAAATACTCTATCATATTTAAAACTGGCACCTACGGTGGAGCGATATTCTTTCTTCCATAAGAAGATATTTAGTTATTTTAGCCGCATCAGCATCAGTGGCAGCTTACTTCTTGAAAAATTTACTCATATAGTAAATGTAGCCCAACAATTTTGAGAAAATATTACAAAATTCGTAGCAATACTATTTACTGAGAAGATAACAAAATAATGAAGTATTTTTCCCACTGAATTCGATTTGGCTGAGTTAACTCTGAGATTATATGTGATTATATAGATTACTTTTTCTTGATCCCGTTTTCGAATGTACCGAAATAAATCACTTATTCGCAACGTTATTTCTTTAATCTTAGGGAACACTTACCATTATGTTGTAATAAACGAATTTTTTTAACAAGGACTAAACAAGTCTGGCCCTTTACTAAGTGAACTTAATGACGACAGCCTGTTAATCCATAGTATAGTTTTTTCTTAAATTAATAAATCAATATGCACGGAGCTAGTTGCTGATGATCATCGGAATGACCTTAAACTTATTTCATTTATTGATATTGACTCGACGGTATGTCAATAACAAACAGGTCTGTAATCAGTATGACCGTGACCCTTTAATGTTTGGCTTCATTGTTTTTGGTTGGAGAGATTACAATTGCAGACATAAATACAATCGGGTAAAAAGTAAAAGGAAATCCTCGCTGTTTATTTTTATACACATATATATCCACTTTGGCTTCATAAATTCCCAACTTTTGAAATTTACGAATTTAAATCCAAAACCCAACTACCATCATTATTACCGGGCAACCTTTAAATTTTCAATGAAAAGTTCACTAGATGCTCTGTTTAAGATTTAACGTTTAATTTATACATATGTATCATAATATCGTATGTACCATGGGTTTTGGAAGGGAACTACTGCAGGAATTGCATCTAATGGACTAAATGACAAACCATTTTTGCCAGCTTCGCCTCATAGAAATCCCTTATAAACATTTCATTATCTACAGTAATTGATATTCCTTGTCTCTGCATTCTTAGTTGATGTCAGGTTTTTATTTTCAAAATGTTACTGCTGTAAAAATATTCATTCCTTGCTAACGTACTCTTAATATAATGTATTTAGAGTATTCTGATACTAATTATCCAAAATCATTTGACATTATTTTTATCGAATATTAAAATGACTCTATTAGTTATATGTTAAATATACGATTAAAATTTTTATATTGTGAATATTTATAAAAACTTTAACCTTTGTCCACAAAACTACATTAAATCATATATATAATATTACCGAAAACTTATTTGAAATTACGTAGTATTTTGTCCATTGTGGTCCAAATTATATATTCAGTCCCGGGAAAAAGTATAAGTTTAAAAAAAATCCAATAACCTACTAATAAAAGGTCACTAACATAAATCAAGTGATTTATGTTAGTGCCTGCACTAATGGTTACCTAATTTGAGAATATGCTGAGCTGACTATACTCCGTGTTACCAGGTAGTCATGTATAATAAAAACAAGTTTTTCAGGAACTGATCCTCATTTTTACTGTCCTATAATTTGTATCTATTGCTGTGTCCTTTTGTCACCCTATAGTCGTAAGTCTTTAAAGGGTCTTCATAAACGTTTATAATTACCGTCAGTTTGACTGGCTTCACACCAGAAAAGTTCGTAGAAGAGGTTATTTTTTTGACCTTCGTTTTATTTGCAATTTATTTTACATTCATTATTTGATATAACTCAATAAATAAAATATATCAAACCGGCAAGAGGCACAAGTAAACATTTAGTCATACGTAAACAAGTATTCCTGTTCACAAGTATTGATATTATTTTTCACCATGAAAATATAATGCCTAATATTTCACAATAATCACAAAATCATAGTTCCAGTTTTTCAACAAAGTTTAAGTAAACTTCAAGTAACCCTAATTTTTTTCATAATTCTGATATCACCTGTCTCAAAGATGGGATGACGACGTGTTTTTATCAATATTTATAAAACTATCGAACATAAATTTTTTTGAAAATAGTTTTGAAATCTTTATCAACCAAAAGAAAAAGCTTTTTGGGTTAATCAGGTACACGAAATACGAAAGACGCAATAAACGAAATGAAAAAAATTTACATATATATATATATATATATATATATATATATATATATCTAAAATTTCCCTAAAAATAGTAAGGGTTTCCTTTTTTCTTTCGAGATGTAAAATCTTGAATCTTAGAAAATTCAGACTATAATTATTACTGAACTTCTTTATCGATATCATATTTTTTTTGTGTTTGAGTATCTTTTCATGAGCAAAATACAATTGTGATACATTTGTGTACAATTTAAATTGAATTCATTACAAACATTGCAATTGCAATGAAATGTCAAGAAAATTTTTTTAAATAGAGAGAATTCAATTATTTTTCTCAAGCCTCGTTCCGATTTCATCTTAATGATTTTTTCGTTGTAGCATAAAAAATATTCTTATAATCGGAAAAATATCAAACTCAAAACAAAAAAAAATATTTTAATGTTTTAATTAGGAAAATACAAGTTTAGCATTTTATAAAAATTAGAAATAATATAATCAAATGTAAAACATTCAGACATACGCGTAGTCTAATTATTTTATACAATATTAGTATACTTTCTTATCCGTTTTAGTGGCATAATGATTGACACGTTATACCCTAAGCATGTTTTGTATAAACGTAAAGTAGTATACCAGTTACCTCGGAAAAATACAGATAGATTCATCTTTTCCCCCGAATTTTGTTGCTGCAATTGATTTCGTATCCACTTATGGTAGTATCGAATATAAACTAGCCTCTCAGAGGTGCCTAATGAAGTTATGGAGACACATTAAGGCATACGAGAAGTCAGAAATATCAAAAATATTTGTTTTTAATATCTCTATCTCTCTCCCTCTCTCTCTCCCTCTCTCCCCCCTCTCTCTCTGTGCAAAATATAATGTAAAACTATTATTTGTGGCAATATTAAATCTGTTGCAAAATCAAATCACAAAATTAGCAGCAATGTATATGCAGGTTAATCTACGTTAGTAATTTCTTAATTCTAAAAAACAATCAGAAAATTCTTTCCGTTTTTATATTCCTACAACTATTGTTTACTTTCAGCCATGTAACGGGCATCACCTTACTTGGAGTGCCACTGGAAATGTACGTAAGAGGAACTCAGTACTGGGCCTCAGCTTTATCATTAGTTTTGATATCGCTAATTTCAGCATTCGTATATCTTCCAGGTAAGCGTAACGAATACATTCATCAAGATAATAATAGCATTATGTGATAATCACCTAATCCTAAACATTATTACTGGATTTAAACACCACATTCCATCGAAAATAATACATACAATAAATGGAAATTGTCAGAATTACAAAATTAACTCAACACAGTGTCGAGCTCTTCGATATGTATATTTTTTTTAAAACACGTCGTACACAGAACTTATTCGATGGAACGGAGTCGATAGTATTTCAGATATCCCCTTGTACCATGGTATTCTCTTTGCATATATCCTGTTTATACTGGAAGCTAATATCTTACGAAACTATCAACCATTTTCGGCAATGTATTTGAAACCTCTGATAAACAAACCCGAGGAAACTGTAAATTTTAGAAGTTTAAAATAAATATTATAAAGTCAGCAGATCATCGAACCGCAAAAGTGGCATTGCTAAAGGTAAAAACTGTTAATCGCAAATAGAATTCGCACTAAGTTTCCCATACACATTGAGAATATTTATATTTAAGGACGTGTTATATTTCTATTATATTATTTATGAATTGTATATATAACTGTTCAGCGCGTATCACCTGGTCATAGGTACACAGGCGTAAAAATTTTAATACTTTCTCAAAAATTATAACATTTAGAAACACCGCTCTTGTTTTTTTGTAAACTTCAGGTAAATTTGTAGCAATGCTTTTTCTTTTTTTTTGAAATTTGGACATAAGTAGGCTTAGAAGTGGGAGGAAAGTATCTCCGAGCTATCACGGTAAATACTAAATAAAATTTGGCATCTTTACAACTCCCTCTTCTTTTTCTTCCCTTCCCCATTATTTTATAAATATTTTTATTTGTCGACATTAAATAGATAATGACATCACAATATCTGCGGATTATTATGAGTTACCACAATGCGAAATTAATGTTTTTTATGGTAAATCCTTTCCAAAAGATGGTCCTGGGATAGAAAGTCAGACGAAATTCACGTCAATGGTCTTATAACATTTTCAATTTTTTCTTTTCGAGATACGGAATAATTCAGTAATACTCTGATAATGCAGTGTAGTTTACTAAGTCTAATGAATCTCTGCTCCCACACCTCATCTTCCGATCTGACTTATAATTGGTTCTCATAATTTCTGACAATTTAATGTTATTATATAAAATTTATCAATAAAAAAATTAAACTAATATTGGACAAAATTGTTTTATATATATATTGATAGTGATAATAATTCCTTACTTCAGACATATTACGTTAAATATATTAACATCCCGTATATTATTAGTAAATTAAGTACTTATTTCACTAGCATTAGTAAAATTTACAATAAAACACATAGAAGTCATCAAAATCGTTTAATTCGATAAGCGGATTCTGTATGCAATTTTTTACATGTAAAATGACTCTACCATCGCATCCAAAAAGGTCCCCCTGTTGAAAAGAAGCTGCGCAAAGTATAAATCATTTATAACGTAATGACAAAATAATAACATAATGATGTAAATTTCATTGTGATACAAAATTCACCGTGGGCGTAGGTTAGATTAGTCGTATGGGCATTCTCCATTGTGCTGAACAGACAGTTTTGAACTATTTTTAGTTTCAAGTCTCTAACTCAATGGGAAGCGGAATTAGTTTAAAACCGTTTGCAATATTTGTAGTCGCGTGCGCCTTCTCCTTTGTGTCGAAGAAACAAACAAACGGACAAAAATGCAAGAAAGTATAGCATTGTCATTTAGTTTCGAGCTATGTTTAAAGTTTGAAATCACTAGTTCAAGGGAAATTTAGTTTAAAACGTTTGCGAAATTTGTAGTCGAATGGGCAGTCCCCTTTGGGCCGAATAAAAAAACGAACATGCAGACAAGAAATTGAGTTAATACTGCATTGCCATCCTGTTCTGAGCAATGTTTAAAATTTAAAGTATCTAGCTCAATAGGAAGTTAGTTTGAAAACGTTTGCAAAAGTTGTGTCTGTCAAACAAACAGACGAGAAAGCGAATAAAACTAATAAAAACGTGGTAAAACAGCGCTTATCCATAAACACTAATATAAACTTGGTGATTCTGATTATGGTTTCGGTTTGTCATAGACGAAATTAGACAAAACAAGATCTTGACGATAAAAAATGTCTATTAAAATAAAATTATTTAAGAGCATACTTATAAATGAATAGAAATTACAATATTGAATATTTTTGGCGTTAATTTTGTAGAAATTCATTATTCACAATTAAATGAAACTACGTGATGTAGTATTATTTCTACTATCTTTAATTTCTTTACCACGGTTTCGTTGTATTACATCTTCAGGTGGAATATAAGCAAAGATTGATGAATCTTTGCTAATATCCCACCTGAAGATGTTGTAATACAACGAAACCTAGGTCGTGGTAAAGAAATTAAAGATAGTAGAAATAATACTACATCACGTAGAGTCATTTAATTGTGAGAAATTACAATAATTAAACTTGTTGAAACAAAAAATAACTAAAAGTGATTTATATTCAATTTAAAAAAGTTATTAATTACACTTTAAACTGATACATGTGCCTACCAAGCATAATTTAATTTGCATATTTATTTATTACAGTACTCCACAGGCTGCAGCTAAATTCGGTGTTCGAATATTTGGAAATCCGCTATTCATCGCATACGCGGATTCTCGGTTCAATGCTCTACGTGATCAGCACCATGCTCTTATTGCCTATCATACCGTACATGCCAATGTTGGCATTCAGTCAGTGTAAGTAATATAATTGTATTATTTACTATGCCTTCTGGGTAGTTTCGTAAATATTGCTCTGAATATTGAAATAAGGTTAAACTTTGAAAATGACAGTTATAAATGCTTAAATTATGAAAAGTTACCCTTTAAACATTTTACTTTTAACACCCCATTTACATTGATTTCAATTATATCAAACACGACATAACTATTTTTTCCCTAAGTGCATTGTAATATGTGGCAAGATTTTTTAGCCATCTGTTGCCTTCACATTGCCTCTGACTTGGCAGGGTAAGTAACAACAATGGAACGCCATACTCATCTATCATGGAATAGTTTTAAGGCATCACTTATTTTCTTTACTTTTTCCATTACCGTCTATACGTTCTTTTTGTATTTTTTCGCCCCATTACTTCAATATGGCCATATTGACATTTATTTTTTCACAATAGCACTTTCTTTACCAGCCTGTTTTCATTGAATATGTACTTTTTGTTATTCTGAAAGATAAATTATTACGACTTGGCTTTTTCATTTTAATTGCCGCATTTGATTTACTTTCATTCATTAGTTATCTTATCTAAAACTTACTTTCATACCTAATTGTTTACACAAATACACCATTATATAAAAAATAAATTTAAAAAAAATTAAATATAAATTACTCTCGCGGGAAGAGCTTAAATATTTCGTATTCGTAAGTATTTCGTATACTTGTGTTGTTCCTAACATTCATAAAAGCCTCATGTCAATCATATGAAACCTTTGTTCCATTTCATATCTTTCTATGTCTCGTTAGAAGTTTGTGTAAATATAGAATTTTTATTTTCCATGTGAATAGCCTTGCATTTTTTTATAACTATTTGCCCTATAAACATATTGTCTTACTGTCTAAATCATTCATTTTGACATCCATTACTTTGCAGAATATAATATTACTTAAAAATAATAGCTTCTAATAGCGAATTGAGTACAATTTACCTAAATGTAGCTACCATGTTCATGCCATTAAACACTTTTAATTTTTAATAACATTATTTTTAATAACTTCCACATATTTAGATTGTATAAAAATTCTTGTTAGACTTGAATCTAAATATTGGAGTTATATACGAAGAAGACTTTTCTGTGAGAAATATGAATCTAAATCAAGCACAATGCAAATATATCAATGCAAAACAAACAAAATATAACAGAAATATAAGTTCTTTTTGATTAAGGATTTTTTTGCAATAAGTTATTTTTAAACTTAATTAAAAAATTAAGGCGACATTAAAAATATTGCAAGTGCACAGTTCTATGTATATCTAAATACATGTGTGTATATCAAATATATCAAATATAGAAGTTTGTAAGTATAACTCCCTAAAATGAAAACCAGCCACCCTTCCAATGAGGATTAAACCATTTCGGGAACAACCAATAAACAGAAACGTCAAACAAATTTAAAACTAAAAGCACGTAAAACCTGACGTTATGATTTTTTCATGAATTAAAAAAATTAAATAGTCATAGAAAAATTATTCTACTATATTCTTTGGGGAAATTCTTCAGAGATCAAGAATTTTAGTTCTTTCTTTACTAATCTCATTGGAATTTACAATCGCGTTTTTGCATAATAAATAACGAATATTTTTTCTTCTACTATAAAATAATAAAATATTTCAAACAAAAAGCTGTAAAATTCTTATTTACGTCAAAACTGATCTAGGAAATACATTTTTGTCAAAGAGATAAAATCAGTTGTTTTATTAAATTAATTTATAAAATGTGCTATATGCAATAGAAGTATGGAGAAATGCACTTTACAATAGACACGTCTTCTGGTCTAGTATTTTTGTTTATTCTTTTATACCAATATACTGGCAAAAAATCGGTACACTTTTTTTAAGTTTTGTTTTCATATTTATAATTTAATATTTTATAATATTATTTGTGATTTTTCGAACATTTATGGTAGAGAATTATAATTTTTTTAGGTATTTTATTAGTTTTGAGCTATTTGCAAAAAATCTATTTTCAGTGCTGTAGCTATTTTTTGACCCTCAACGAAAATGTTGGTCGTTTTTTAATTCAGAGGTATATTAGTAAAGGCTTAATACAACTTTTATGATAAAAGCATTCCTTGGCTTTCAGTCAATACTTTATATCTTATTTCACTGGACTATTTTAATAAAACACAAATACGAAATTTTCTCAAGGTATAATTACATCGCTGCAAGCAGCTACCCGTTTCCTAATCACCTATTTCAGTTTCACTTATATACAATTATTTACGTATTTCCACAGGCATAGGACTAGGTTAATCGTACATAATTTTTCCACAAATATCAGTTTTAATCAGAAACAGGATCTATGTGTTAAATGTTAATATCGCATGATACATAAATTCAACTCTGGTAAAACGTGCTCAAGAACAGTTATCATAATCACACATCATAACTTAAAGTTGAAGAAAAATTACATTGTATAGTTAAATTTTTGTTCGCCTGTAGCAAATTACTCTTCTAATAAGTCAATTCCAGTGCTAATAGTATTACGTCTTCAAGTGTGTAGTACACACAGTGATCTTCCTTTCACAAGTATTCCGTTTAAATTCTCTATACACCAGCATATTTCGAATGTTGTAATAACCTGCCCACGATTATATAAGAGTTTTCTTTATTAATAATATGGAAAAGATAATATGGGACCATATTTTAAGTTTCGTTTTTCGTCACTTTTTACAGTTTAATTTTTTTTTTATTTTTCCTATTAACTCAGAAAATTTAGATAAGCTATGAATTTTACTAACGTAAAAATTTTAACTCTCTTTTTTTTCTATAAATAATTGTTTTCAAAAATATTGGTGATCTAAAAAATGCCTACAATTTAATTTTTTGACTCCAGGCATGATCTATTCATATTCCATTTCAATTACGTTTCACGGCTTTTCCAGCAAAAATATTTTAACAACAAAAAATTTGATTTCGTTACTCAATCTAAAATTTTTTTCTAAATTTTACTATCGTAAAAAAAGTATACAAATGAAAGGGATATTGCTAAGAAGGTAATTATGCGATATTGTCAAATTGCTTATGTTTATTGAATAGGTTGTAATACAAGTTGTAGGTTGATGCATTTCCATGCTAATGACTTATGACGATCTTTAAATTTAGAGAAAAAGAAGCGGTATGATTTAAAAAAAATAGGTGTAGATTGCATTACACCTATGATGTAATATTAAATATTGCACTGGCGCTATTTAGGGAAAATACTATTTAGTAAAATAGTATTTAGGGAAAATACTACGTAGTAATAATTTTCGGGAAAATACTATGTAGTAATGCTTCAATACATTTAAATAATTGCTAGCGTAGAAAAACACATATACTAAAAATTAGAGGTACTCTAATACTAACGAAACACAAGTCGTCTGCTTTAAAAAGAAGCCAAAAGAATCAAATAATTATGTGCGTCCAACGCAATGGAAGCACAAAAGCTACGTATGCTTGTGGAAATTATACCCAAAGATGATGGTAGCATCCTCTAGTGATTTCTTAATGGTCCTTGCGTGTTAGGGAACCGCTAAAGGTAGACCAAACGAAAGGTTCTGCTCAAAGGAATGATCCAATTAGTTACTTCAATTGGTCGTTCAATTGGATTACGGTAATTTTTGCACTCCTACTGATCTATTGTCGATTTGAGACATGATTAACCAAAAGTTATTACGATTTTTTGTGCGTATTGAAGTTTTTTAAAATTGTAAAATCATATTGCGGTGTGATAATATATATATATATATATATATATATATATATATATATATATATATATATATCTGCGGAGATTGAATAGAATTTATACAAATAAGTACCATTGAGTATGTAGAAATAATAAAATTCTAAATCAAAATTTTATTTTAATGAATGATTTAATTGCGAATTTAAAAATATAACATCAAAATTTTGAACTATTTTTGATGGTATGTGAGCATTCAACAGTGTAATTATCTAAGTGCGAGTCGAAATTAGATTGTAACAAAAATAGGTTACTATTATTTAGGTTTCTTTTTGTACAATATTATACTACATTATAACTACTCTGAAAAAATTACTAATAAATGTAATTTTACAAAGAAAGGTTTCCAGTCATCAAAATAAAAAAAATTTGAGCAATAACAATATTCGTTAAAACCGAAAATTTTCTAACCCGCTTCGTAAACGTGGGGATTATTAATCAGATTAAGGTAAATAAAATATACCGTAATTAAATTAAATAATTACTTTTTAATAACAAACAACAACAAAAATTGGAATTTCGAAGAAGCAGATTAAGTAGGAAATATAAATAGCCTTTGAATAGAAAGAATGATTTACAGGTACGATAAAGATTAAGTGATTTTTCTAAAAGAATTTATAAAAGATTTTTACAACAATTTGTTATCAGTGTAAATTGTACCTATAGAAACATTTATTTTGTCTTGTATTGCAAATAATTAAACATACATATTTATTAATTGTCAGTAATTAACCCGAACACGGCCCGCGTAGCCGCCTTAATCTGCACGGGCGCCGCCGCATTAGCAGCCGCGGGAGGTTTGCGAGCGACGTTGGCTGCCGGCGTCCTTACCGTTGCACTCGGCGCCTTCGCTGCGTTGCTACCAGGCGGACTTACCGCCCTTGCTTTGGGCGGTTTCGATCGGATATGGCAGGCTGCTGAAAAAAGTGGGCGAATTGTTTTATACGAGTGAGTTGCTTTATTTGCTTCGATGTTTTTTAAATGAGCTCGAGGCAAAAACTTTTCGTTTATCTCTTTCACTTTGTGATCGAGCAGCTGATTGCAAGTGACTGCGGTCGTATGAGTAATAATAAAGTATTATATTAATTGCATTATTTAGATAGAATTTTAAAACAGAATTTGAAATGTGGGTACACTTATGCGTTCTTCAAATCCGTCTTCATAAGGCGACAGGCATTATCAATGTTTCCCATTTCATTTGATTTACCATTAAGATCACTTTAAAATGGATACTTTCTTAATTGACATAAAAAAGCCTCATAGACTCATAACCCCAATATTTTTTTCACTGACATTCAGTTTTTAATAGATAAAAGGTAAGTAACATATTGAACTATTACTAAACCACTACGCAATTTTAAAAGGTTCTGAATCTAACTCGACCATATCTTAATGAATTTGTCACGAATTTCTATATTATAATGTTACATTATTAATGACAATTTTAAATAAGATACAAAGGTTACGAAAAAATATGTAATCAACATGTAATAAATATATTTTGCACAAAAATTTGTATTAAACAGAAGATGATTTTATGCATCCACTCGCATTCTTAGACTACCCTAGAATAGCATTGCAAGGTGGTCACAATTTCCCTATATTTTATACGAAGAAATTATGCTATCATTCTTAAATAAACTACTTTCTATCTTCTTTACAATAAGATTCTTTTTCACAGTACGCAAAATCAACATTTATTAGTCTGCTTAAATATAAATCTCAATCACAATCTCTATAAGTGATTCTAAATGTTTCGCTGAGAAACCTAACCAGTTCCACCAGATGCTTAAAGGAAAATTATCGTAAAGGTAAACATTTCGCGGAAAATCCAACTAAACTGGACAATTATACCCAATGCTGTTTCGATTCCATGATTTTAAAGATTTTTTCGGGTTTTATTGCAAATATCGAAATAAATGGAATACAAAAATCGATGTTCCCTTCTAGATTTTTGTTTAGAAAGTTTATTTGGTACGAATACTTTAGAATAATTATTTATAAGGTTGACAAACCGACGCTAAATATATAAATGTGTGCGTATATATGTGTGTGTGCGTACATAAATACTACAATACAAATTTGATTAACTAGCAGCATATGGGTAGAAGTAGATGTTCAATATCCTCCGTTAAACACTCCAAACCAGAAAGTAGACTTAGATAACAACTCCTCCTAATTTAGTAATACGGATTTAAGGAATCTGCAATTTTCACTAACTCCTAACTACAGTTAACATTGCATTCTAGTGGTAGATAAAATAAAATTACATAATCCGATCTTGTATTATTAAATGTTGAGAATGTTTCGTTTATTATATTAAATGGCTTACAGTTATTTTCTCAGCTTAATTGTTTATTAGATAACAAATTAATTTCATGTCAAATACAGATTTCATAATTTAAATAATAAAATATATTGAAGAACATAATTTATTTATGTAGTTACTAGATGAAGTATGTGAAAACAGTTATAGACAAACTCTTCACAAATATATGAAAGTAAAAATACTTTTAGACGTTGCGACTTACATTTCTAATCTTCTATTATAATATATTGAAACGTATAGGGGGAAAATATAAAACAAACTAACTAACAGAAGATATGACGTATAAAATTGGAAATTTATTGAAGGCAAACCGCAAAACTAAAAAAAATTTAATAGTACGTCTGTATAAAAAAAATATAATTTTTATTACTTTACAGTTTTCTATATAACCGCTTACTAACACAAACTTAAAATTAGTCCAGATCCGCAATTGATACATCACACTTCATTCTGGACAGTGACAATTGGAATAAGTACGATTTGGCTCTGGAAATTAAGCGTTGCTCAACCAACCATGCAAAGGTTGTTAGCAGTACCGACGATAAACAAGGCGAGAATGTAAGTAAAGCTAGAACCACACCGATCGATAATTAGTTATTATATGTTCAATATGCAATAACTGTATAAAGAAATTGACCTCACTATGGATGCATTATAGACAAATGGGAAGTACAGTACTGTCTCTTTCAGGCAGATTATGCCATCTTAAAAACTCTGGGTCTTATATTCATATATACATATAAGTTGTTATAACACGAGTGATTTAAGCACGTCCATAGAAAATCTACGTATGAACGTAAAATATTGAACGAATAATGACATGTTATATAATGGCAGTTCATGTGGCGATAAAGTAAATGTGTTAGATTATTTATTTAGAAATAAATTGCCGATGAAGAGAAAGACAAAAGGGATATGAAATAATGAGTACCAACATGTAAGTGAAAAAGGAATATGAAAATGTAATTAAAATATTAAGTAAAATTTAATTGCTAATCGAGTTCGTTTAACGAGTATCTTTGGGTAGCGTTTAACGACATAATTAAAGTTGCTATATTATTCTAAGTTGCAACATTCGCTGCTTGTGCTAAAAGTCCAAATGGATATTTGTGATTTTACAAGAACAGATTTTGTTTGTCTCAAATTAAGATATTTATTGCCGTTTTACAAAAATATAAACATATATAACTCGTATAAATAAAAAAAATTTCTTTCATTTTGAATTCAAATAATAATGATAAAAATATTTTGGAAAAAAACTAGATGCTAGATTACGTAGATTCAATATACATAAAACATATTGAACATAATAAGCTATACTTTCAATTAAGGATGATTAACAAACCCAATAATTATGATTATACGAAGGAACTGAAAGGTAACACGAATAAACATGCCATTAAAACAATTTATTAGCGCCATTTACTCATATATATATATTTTACGAGCGCGCTCAAAACGTAGTTAAAACCGCAAACGAGAGTGCGAACTGGCGCAGAAGCGTGTTACCAAATTAAGCCGGAAAATGAACACACATCTCAGCAACCATTTTATAGAATGTACAAAATCTGTTCCGTTAGTCAACCGACCCAACAATTTCTCTGTGTTGTTTCAGTAAAATTTTGTAAAATATTATATTAACTTTAATAAATAATAATAAATAATATATAAAATATTATGATTTTATCAGCGTCAAAACAGCGTGAATAAAAATAAACGGGAAAATTTAGAAGAAACTAAATAACCCATTCAGTAAAAAGATACACATAACAATGTGTATATATATATATATATATATATATATATATATATATATATATATATATATATATATATATACGTATGTTTGTGTGTGTGTATGTAGGTGTTTGTGCATGAGCATGTGAGTGCACAAACACGCGGATACACATGCACCAAGGCAAGGAAAACTTCCTTCGTAAGTACCGCCATAAAAAACTAT
This sequence comes from Druceiella hillmani, assembly GCA_039881145.1. Classification (NCBI taxonomy): domain Eukaryota; kingdom Metazoa; phylum Arthropoda; class Insecta; order Lepidoptera; family Hepialidae; genus Druceiella; species Druceiella hillmani. Next base: position 27,183,064 of record JAYKKI010000015.1, read on the forward strand.
TTTGGATAAGTAAAGAAGATTTTCCTAGATAAAAATGATCAGGTAAAGGTTTATATAGCAAATACTGACTGGATTCTCATAACTTATATATAATTTAACTTGTGACAAATATTTGTACTGAAAAATCGTCAGAATTTTTGAAAAACAGTCAGAGACAGTTCAAAAACAGTCTCTTATACTAGTTTAAAATGATTTGAAAAAATAGTAAAATTAAATAAATGTTATATTGCAGCTATCATGTTATGGAAAAATCTCGTCATAGCTTGGCCTGGCCGTTTAAGATTTTTAGAATAAATGCTTGGATATAAACATGTAGATTGTAAGGGTCAAATAATTAAGCAATTACATGTGAATCAGGGTTTCTTTTATTAAACATGTTACACCCTCACCCTTTTTCTTCAAGATTCTTTCTTATTAGCTTTTGTGGAGCCACATAAAGAAAGCCATAATTAATTTTCGTATTTTCAGATGTATCGCAATTTCTTGTATCGGTGTAATTGCAATAAAGATAATGTCATGCTTGTCTGGCCTCGCCATGTATGCCTGGTTTGAGGGATGTGATCCAGTATTGGCTGGCCATATCAAACGATATGAACAGGTAAGAAATGTACTTTTGTATCTGACCTTGTAGTTCAGTTATTTTTTAAATTTGAAGATTATTTTTTTTTCGATTCTAAAATTACCCCTTATTATTCAACTAACTGTGCCTGCGACATCGTCCCCATGGAATTCAGAGTAAGAAAAGTTAATAGGATCCTTTGTGCTTTCTTTTCTTTTTTCTTTCAGAACTTTATGAACATAAAGTTTACTAGATGGCGTCTGCAGCCAAATCGGTTTCGCCGGTTCTGTTCTTAGCGTAGATAACAAACGTAAACCATGTCATTAGTAGGTAGCAGTAAAAAAATTTCAATGTACAGACTCAATTTTTTACAAGTTTATTACATGTACGAGTATAGATGAAATATTAGTATAAAATCAGTATAGATGTAAAAAAGTTAATGTATTTTTCTTTCCTCAAATAACTTCATTACAACTTTTTTAAAAAAGTCATAGAACTTGGTAAAAATACAAACATACAAACAAATTTTTTATGAAATAAGTGAAAACCCCTTAGAAATTATAACAATTTAATATAGTCCTCCCATTATTAATTATAATGGGGGGATTAATTTTATTAATGCTCTTTTAATTAAACTTTTATTTTAACGTTATCACATTTTCGATCATATATTAGTTACGATATCATAATGTTGGCTAATAATTAACAATATTTAAGCATGCTTAAATATATACTCATATTCATTAATAACTTTAAATTTAGATCATTTTTCTAAGCTTCCTTAAGAAAAAAAATATTTACTGACAGTACAATTTTTATTATTTTTTCCGTTCTCTTTGTTTTCTTTATTAACTTTTGTTATTGAAAAAAGTTTTTATCAATAATTTGCTACATTTTTCCGAAAGGAGATACATTTACATTTTACTTGTATATTTTTAGCTCTATCACTCATATTTATAATATACAAAGCCATGCCAAGAAAATAAGTAGGTTACCTAGGAACAATTCGCAATAGTTGAAAAGTTATTTTTACGAGATTGAAACATGTATTCTTGCATATAAATAGTGTCTCTCGCATTTTTCATTCCTCTTTGTACAAAAATTGAATTATAGACATATTTGAACTCAAATCAGATAAAATTGAATGCAGGTCTATACACTGTATACTATTTCTTAGATTGCCATGATAAACGAGAACATCTTGATTACTTTGAAATGGATTATGTATATGGCCTTCCATAAAATCAAAATAATGACTTCCCTATCAAATGAAATAGCCTTGAATTTCATACATATTGTGCTTGCCCAAATAATTTTAGTAATAAACAGCAAAACTGTAATCTATTCCGGTATTGCAAAAAAAATATTTATCATTAATTAATGATATGAACGTAAACATTACTAACGATTTTGCCAAAAACTTGCTCAATATAAAAATATATAAATATCGACACATTTGCATGCGAAATAGGGATTATGTCGCAATTTCGCCCTTGTAATTACATTTATTGCAACTCGAGTGGATGTTCCAAACAAAATTATTCATTTTTCATAACATCATTAGTATTCTAACAATCGTTAAATCTTATCATCTCAGCGCTTTGCGTAATATGAATAAAACAATTTCTGCAGAAACATTTTACTTTCGCAAACAATAATTCGAAATTAGCCCTCTGCAAATTGATTAGGCCAAATGCTTACCTTTTATTTCATTGAATTAGTTTGCAAGCCGGGGATTTCGTAATCAAGGAAAGGGCCAATTGGTCTAACATTTTATTTCCCGAAACAATGTGTTCAAAGGTTCGTTTATGTAATGAATTACAAGTAGGAGTTTTACAATATTTCTATTAACATTTATGAGTTTGAAATAATGAATTTTATCTTCTCTTCTTGTGTCAGGCGTCTATAACTTACGATATACAAAACCATTTCCATCATTATATTATATATTTATATATATATATATATATAATGTGTGTGTGTGCGTATTCCTTTTGGTCGTCTGCTTCATTTCTGAACGTCGTGTTCTTGAAAAACATTCGTAGCTTTATATACCTGCGTCCTCCACTTATCCGGTTCTTAGCTTCCCACAGGGCAGTTGTTATTGGAAGATAAGTGATCATGGTTACTTGGTTACATCAACGTCTGGTTGGTCGGCTGCGGGGTCTCTTCACTTCCTTCCACCTTGCCTACTAGAACCAACTTGTGAAGTTTATCTGATTACCAGCGGACTATGTCACCAAAGTAACTGAGAATCCTTTCGTAACAGATTGGGTAATAGATCGTGATATACGGAGCATTCTTCTTCAGTGTCAGATTTCAAAGGTCTCAATCTTCTATCGTTCCCCAGACCAAATCGTCCTCGATTCCGAGTCATATATAGATATCGAACAAACAAAAATCCGGACTAATTACACTTTGATGATATTGGAGACCTTCCTGTCCTGCTACAGACGTTTTAATTGGCTAATTGTATTCTTAATTTCTCGCCTGCTTCCACCCTAGTCGGTCGGTAATGATCCAAGATAAAGAAACTCGCTGACGACCTCTTGATCCGAGAGTTCTCCAGTCCTAGAAGGTCAACCGGTTCTGTCGACGATCATGACTTTGGTCTTGGACTTGTTTATAATAAGTTTAACCAATCCACTCCCATCCTCTTCTATGCGAATTAAATCAGCAAGTAACCTCTCCGATAACGCAAAGTGTGGTGTCGTTCACATATCTGAAGTGACTGATATTGACGCCACCGACAGAAATACCTCCTCCCCATTTTTCTAAGGCATGTCTCATTATGTGTTCACCGTAGATATTGCAAAGAATAGAGGATAAAATACACCCATCTTTCCTTTTTTCTGGACCTGAGGTGATGTTATCCTTAACATGGATTCGTTTTGGTACAGATTCGCGATAAACGTTATGAGTTACAAGGGTATGCCCATTTCCTGTAGAATGGTTCACAGACAGTGACATCTTACGCAATCAAATACATTCAAGTTATTTATGATGCACATGATGATCGACGTATTAAACTTCTGGTCTTTCTCGCCTCACATTCACAATCTGCTCTCTTGTGCTTCGCCCCCTCACGAAACTCGCTTGTTCGATGGGTATCTGCCATTAAAGGAACGATCACAGCTAGTCATTGATTATATAGGGCATCATCTAGCCAGCATAAGATATAAATGCCACTGTTCGATCGCTCCCGCATGTTCTTATCGATTGTTTCTTATGCAGCGGAATCAGTAGAGACTCTTTCCACTCAGACAGATGGGTCTATCTACCTAATTTACAGACTTGATTGCACAGACCTAGCATTATTTTCACTTTTTGTTCCCCTAAATCCTTAAGCTCTTTCGCAAATATTTTGTTTCTACCGTTTGATTTATTAGACTTCAGTTTGAGCAATGAACCTCATATTTCCAATTCGAGAAGATCGGGTTCCACGGAATACTCCTCTATCGGCAAAATACTTGCAGTGCTTGTTACAGAGTCCGTATACATGCTTTCACAGTATATCGCCATTTTTCGGTGACTTCGTCATCTTGATCAGCAGTTTACCCTAATAATTTTTATAGCCCATTTTCTTGGCTTGAGTTCTCTAGTGATGCTCCTGATTTTCAGAAAAGATTTCTCAGAAGAGATCTGGAGTTCTACTGAACATGTTCTCCAATGTTCTGATAGATAACGTTTAAATTAACGTACCCTTGCTGAAAACTCGTGATAATTTTTGTGTCGAGAGTCGAAATTACCTTTGAGTAAAGCCTTTAGTTTTTTTATGGCTTTCTATATTTCCTCGCTTATCCATACTTTCCGAGAGGCATTTTCTCTCTGGCTCTCCTTATGTACATCATATACATATTCATATATATATATACATATATACATAATCATACAGTGGTAGTTATAGTCGCTGCTTTCACGATAATGTGAGAAAAAATTTTCATAGTAATACCAATATTTTCAATATGTTATTTACGTAGCTGAGTGCGAAATTAATAATGGATTTCCATTAATTCGTAGTCCTTTTAATACAAAATAAAATCCCAACTATATCCCAAATATATACTAACTGAATATACCATATATTCAGTTAGTACTTTTAGTCAGATTATAACTAGTCATTATTAATGCTTCTTATCTCTTTTCAAACAGTTCCTTAGACAAATTTGTTAATACCTAATACTAAAAATCTCCATCGACCATATTTTAAATTTTTCCCGTATTTATGTCTTACTCATTCGAATTTTTTAGCGAATTTTCATTACGTTTTGATAGAATTTTTTAAAGTCTGATAAATTCTTCTTAAACTAATATTACTGAAATGTTATTTATCCATACCTTTTGCCTGTTATGTGGATAACTATGCAAAACTATGCAGTTTAGACACCTGCAAATACAATAAAATATCTTCAAACGATACGTTAAGTTTGAATTATCCATTATTATTTAGGACATTAGAAATTTTCGTTGGAATTTCATAGTTTGGTTGGCTGCCAACGATATATTAAATTATATTATAATATTCGTGTATTTGCAAACTGGATAACTTAGCTCGTATTTACCTAGCGATTCCAAACAGAAATATCATACTTCTGCTGATAGTAACTAGTTTGCTAATCACTGATTACAAACTTCGGATTCGGATACTCCATTTTAGATAAATTTTGCTGAAATACGTAAAGATCTCGACTTTAACGTTTATGCTATATATATATATATATATATATATATATATATATATATAATGACCATGTATATGTGATAATATAGTATCTAGTTGCAAATGAAGTAAAGAATGAAATATTTTGATTCAAGCTTTTATCCGTTGTTTGGATTGTGTGGAAAAGAGAAAAAGAATGGTGGTGAATTTAAAAGAAATAAATATTCTTGTGAAAATTGAACCTTAGTGTTGGAAATGTCTATATAGTTCCATAGTTTAATATGAACAGAATTGAAGAAATGGCTTGAAAAGTAGATAAATTACTAATTATGTTCACGCCCTTGTTTTTAAAGAGAGAATTTTTTTTCCTGTCCAGTAGAATAACTTGTATTTTGGAATAAATATGTTATCCTGTATTTATTCCACGATATGATATTCTCTTTGCAATTTTTAATAATTAGGATACATTAGGTGTTATGCGTTGCTTTGACTGCAAAGAACAACATTTATAAGATTCGCTGAGCATTTTAAAACAAATTATTTACTTTACTTTTGACTGTTATTTTACATTGCTTAAAATAAAAAAAATACTCAGTAATGGTAGATATATATATATATATATATATATATATATATATATATATATATATATATATATAATATAGCGTGTGTGTATATATATATATATATATATATATATATATATATATATATATATACACACACACACACACACGCTTCATATTTAAGTGTATATTATATTATGCACATTTTCGAGTTTCTACGTCAAACGTTTCAGAGAAAACTGTTGTATCTCACGAATATTCGGAATAGCACGCGAATGAAAACTAATTCTACTAAATGGTTCAGTTGTCGGTGGATTTTTCGACTATCGACTAACTGAAATGCAAAACGTTCGCCCGCCGTTCACTGTTTCTCATTTTTCTTAAGAGTAAAAAAATGTAAGCATATAATCAAAAACTACAAAATTTACTTTCCTGGCTGTCGTTTGCATCTGCGATATTTGTCTTTCTTGTGCATATTTACGGTTATAGGCAACAACGCATCTATAATCTAAAAACCTTTCTCTTGAAATTAAATATTATATATAACTTAATTCATATCTGCCTTTCAGCTGCTGCCGCGATTTTTAACAGAACTATCCGTGTCATTCCCCGGTACGAGAGGCATATTTTTAACTGCGATATTCTGTGCGATCTTTTGGTAAGTATTACTGGACGTAGATACGTACAAGTGTGATGTTTAACATCGATCATTTTTCAAACGACCGTTTCGTAGGTCATTAACAAGATGTGAAAGTATCAGTTATATTCTACACATAATGGAAAAAAACCATTGTATATGGAATTAGGACTAAAAGGATATTGTGTGGCAATGAATAATGTATAAATTTTTAGTACACATATTTTTTACCATGAAAATGGAGTCCTATAGTATAAGAGAGTAGAGATATAAAATAAAAAGAAGAACGGAAATGAATATCGTCCGTAGTTTCTGAAAAATGCAGTAGGTAATTTAAAAAAATCAACAGGAGTAGATTTTCTGGCCTTTATTAGTCAAAATAAAATTTTTAAATCCAATTTTGATAATAGTTTCACTGTTGTACATTTAAAATAATTTGAAGATAGTTTTTAAAAAAACTTTGAAATTAATGCGCCCAAAATTCTGTTCAAATATGAGTTAAAAGTAATATTTAAATATGAAATTAAAGTATGAAGAATTATATTGTATGTAGAAGTAGAATATTGATTAATAAAATGTAAACATTGTATGTGGAATCTCGGCATTATGTTGCCGTTCAAGTTAATGTAAATAATTACAAACAATTCTAAACTTGAACGAAATAATGTACGAATTAACTAGATACCTATTGTTCACAATATTATAATTTCATACTATAAAATCTCCAAGAATAATATCTTAGAGATGTTACAATACAAAGTTATGAAAGTTATTCTGATATAAGGTAGTGCACCTGAGATTAAATTAAATCTCAATAGGATAACTAATTAACTAACAAGAAATCGTTACTAATAGCAGGTATTAGGTTAATTTAACAAAAAGTAAAATAACGAATAAAATGTGAAAATATATTTCAACCAAACTAAAACGTAAAGTATTTGGTTTAATTATTAATTAACTCTTAAAAAGTATTTACTCGTCCACAATACAAACAAATTTCCATGATCGTGCTGCCAGTTTTCTTCAGCGGCCTCAAGCTAACGTTTTGTTTGGCCCATTAGCTCGTATGAAATCTGTCACCCGACCTTCGGTCTGGGTCCCTATGTCCAACATTATTTGAGGATAAAGTTCTGTGTTACTTCTTATGGTTAATAACCCATTTTTGTAAGTTACGCCATGAAATTTTCTTACTTTTTTCTTTCCCATGTGATCATTATTTTTAATTTCTTTAATATTGAAATTAAATTGAAATACGAAACTAAGTTATTTGATCATAATAGGAACAAGGATAGTAATTATTGTGTATGAATATTGAAATGGTTTAACCCTATAAAGATATGATCAAGAAGAGACAGGTAATAAGATATAGTTGTCATATAGGGAGTATTAAAAAAATAAAATTTGCTTTATAACACTATCTTCACTAATATTTTACAATATTACAACTTTTACTCATTTTACTTAAGCTGGTAAATTGAAATTTGACTCAAAGATAAATAAACTCAATAAATTTCCCATAAAAACTAAAGCGACTAAATATTTGTTCCATCTGCTTAAATTTTCATAAGTCAAGAAGAAAAATGTAGCCTTAAAATATCACTCAATGTCCGTATATCCGACTGTTACAGCTGTTTTTCCTGGATACCGATAGACATAAAAACTTGAAATTTAGCATGGTAATAAACTGTATACATATCAAGAGCTAACACTTAAAGTTCAATGTTCGATGATACTTCAGTCTATAAAATAAGTGAAACTTAACTTTTGTTCATACTTCATAATAAATGTATAGAATTCAATCAACAGGAGTTGTGAGGCTGTAATAGAGGAACAGAAAGATGGTGATGACGAAGTTATATTATTTAATTTTTACAACCAGACCCTAAATTTTTTCAGCACCTTATCGTCGAACATAAATTCCTTATCAGGCGTCATCTACGAAGATTTTATTCGACCCTGTATGCCTAAGAGCACACAAGATTGGGCAGCCTGTTTTGTCATGAAAGTCATCGCACTACTTATTGGCCTTGGGAGTGGAGCCGTCATCTTCAAAGTGCACGACCTAGATTGGTTAATGCACATAGTGTCCGGAATGACGGGCATCACTTCTGGAACGCTTCTTGGACTATTTACTTTAGGAATGGTATTCCATCGGAGCAATTGTTCGGTGTGTAATTTTGATTTGCATCTATATACTTTACTCTTTACTAATTCACATACATTTTAAAACTTTGAATTCAATGAAATATATTTTTACAATTCTCTGTTAATATATTGGTTACCAATGGACATCTCTATAATTCTTTTAAAGTAATATATACGTCTAGATATACATGCACATACGTACACATGTGTATGCATGTGTATGTACTTGTACACATACATATATACCTACATATGATATTTAAACCTCTAGGAAAATAAAACTTTAAAAACTTCTTTTATTCAGAAAAATCGTTTAAATACCGCGTAAAGGGTGGCTTTACATTCATTTGCACACGAGCATGTGCTTAAAAATGTTTAAGAAAGTATACATTTTTTAAAAGTATGATGACACTTGACTTAAAGACACTGGGCTACTTTACTGCTTCACATTTCACAGTGGACATTAGCGCAGAGTTTCATCTGGGCGGAACTTCAACTAAAGACGGGCGCTCATCATAATCGATGACAACGTCAGAATAGTCTAAGATAAAATACTAGCAGATCGAAATTTAGCATTATTTTCTATTAGTTAGGGAGGGGAAAGCCGCCGTTGATTTTCTTCTTGAACAATTGAAAAATGTTTTAAAGATATTTGAGCGTTAGAAAATAAATGGACTGATACATAGATTCATTTAAAAATTGAGTACTACTGTACGGATTTTGAAAAATATTATTATGTTAATGTTTTATCCGTCGATCAACATATAGAATATTTTTATCTTAATATTACCAATTTAAAAAACCTGACTTGATGATTATTACGATATTAGCGTTACCAATGCCATCTATTAGCATTTTTAGTAATACTAATGAGTATAACATAATATTATCGTTTACATTTTGGGAAATTCTGTTATCTTGGTGATGGCTGAAATAATACGAGAACATAAATAAGTAGCCATAAAGACAAAGAGTTATTTAACACGTTATATGAACGTCGTTAGCTACAATAGAACCCTGTCGGTAAATTTCCATTAAATTGTGTAATAGATTTTCATATGAATTGTTTAAAGTTTTAATTTTTTTTAAGAAAATGAAGGGACATTTATGTATTTTTTTGGAAATTCCCAACTTTTTCATTTACTAATTTTATAAAAAAATGTTTTTATGTACATAGATCCTAATTAATCATTTTTAATCCCAAAATTCGCCATAGTTCTTTACCTCACAAGCTTTTGCATATTTTTCAAGTGCACTGTTTATAAGACTGTATTTTTCCCGATAGCTCTATAAGAATTTTTATCGCGTCTATCTTTAATCACAAATTTTTGTACTTCATTCCAAGCTGCTTTTATGACACGGAATAATTTTTTATAATATACATAATAAATCCATGTAAAGACTTTTAAATATTTTAATTGTGCATCATATAAGGTTGTCTATATCACCGCAATGTTTGTTTATTCATATACGTTTTCAGTTTTAAACAAAACGATACACCCGCTTTTTTGTCATACTTTGTAAAAGGGTCTAAAATGACCCTTAAGAATTTCCAGATTGTGCTTAAATGACAGTTTCGTGTTTCAGGGCGCTCTAAGTGGAAGTCTTATTAGTCTACTCCTTTGCGGTTGGCTGATGATGGCTGCAGAGAACGCACTGGCTCAGGGCAAACTTTACTTCGATTCGAAACCTCTATCGCTTCACAACTGCTCCACTGTCGACGGGGTCACCGTTCGGGCTCCGTTCACAACGCCCGCTTCGATACATTTCAAGTGAGCTTTCATTTGAATAGCATTTCAATCACAGTGACTATTTCACAATATTAAACTTTAAATTCATAGATTTTACTAATCATTTTAAATTCATCGATTTTACTAGTAATTTTAAATCAATAGATTTTACTAGTAATTTTAAATTCATAGATTTTACTAATCATTTTAAATTCATCGATTTTACTAGTAATTTTAAATTCATAGATTTTACTAGTAATTTTAAATCCATAGATTTTACTAAGTCATAACTGGTTTTCACTATTTTTTCAAAATTAAAAATCAATAAATATATGTTGTAAATAAACAAATGCTAATATAATTATTCACTGAGATTATTTGTTTCATACATAAAATTTTTAATGGTAGTTATATTTTCTTGGGGAAATAGATACCCATATATCCTATAAAATTACTTATCTTCGCCTATAAAATCTTCTTTTTATTGAAATAACCCTTTTCGGGTAAATTTTCATCTTGTATTGCTACATCATATTAAGTATAAATGTTTTTCTCTTGAATATGTTCAGTCACAAACAAAAATTACATCTATTAAATTTACAGAGCGGCAATAAAACATTTTTATTTTGCTACGAGGAGCTATTAAGTTAACATATCTTACTACTACAGGATCAAAAAGATGTCTGATAATGTCCACCCTATTTGTTATTTGTTATACGTGTGCATATCTTATTTTGAAATAAGATATGCACACGTATAACAAAAAAATAAATTATAATTTTACGACGTAATAATACAATGTAAACTGTTTCAATTCTTACATATAAATTATATATTTCAGTGAGGGAAACCATCCGAGTTCAAAAACTTTGTCGCTCTACAGAATAACAATTCCTTACTCTGCCTTCGCCGGTGCTCTCACTGTCATACTTGTCGGAATTCCCATGAGCTACTTCACTGGCAAAGCCAAATCCTCAACCATGAACCCGGATATGTTCTGTCCACTCACACGGAGACTTCTACCTAAAGACAAGAAAATTCTGCTCACTGACAGCGATGATTACGTTCGAACAAAGCAAGAACCAGTCGATGAAGTCTATGTGGAACTGGATGAAGCACTAAAACAGCTGAAGCAGATTGCGGATAGCTAACGTTAGAAAAAAGTCGAGAGAAATTAATTTATACGCTAGCTTATGATTTACAGTTTGTTTTAATGAAATAAACTTGTTATATTAAAAATATCACTTAACATTCAAGACGTGTTTATTAAAATTCTGAAAATATATTTTTTTTCTTTGATGTATTCAAGTGCACCTCAGAGTTTATCATTGTGTTTATTTTTTGTTCATTAATAATTGCTTATTTTTTCCCCAATCTGGACAAATTTATATTGTTTATAAGTACTCTATTTGATAGCAGCTAACATATAGAATACTTATAAAGAAAATAAAATTACATTAAGGCATCATATTAAGTTCTATGGAAGTTCATCAAAATCAAAGTTCAACTATTTTTGAAATTGCAAAAAAACAACTGCTAACTCTTCACATAATACACTAATCTATTATTTGCACGGAGGAGATATTTCAAACAACACCAAATTATCATTGTGTTACAGCTAATCGTTTGGCAATGATCGTATTTTTTTCGGTTATTTCCAGTTAAACTTTTTATTTCTCTGTCACTCATTTGGAGAAGCGAAAGAGAAAGTAGTGTTTACCTGTTCGCGCTGATTTTCATATAAGCGCAAGGTTGTAAAATTTCCCCAAAATAATATTAACTTTCAAAAAATAATTTTGATAATGTAATTAAATGATTAAAAAAAATATATAAAAACCGTAAATAATTTAAAAAAATGTTCATTAAAGGTACAACATTTTCTTAATAACAATAGTATGATGCCTCGAAAACTAATTTTATTGTTGTTGTTGTTGTCGTGTCCACATGAGATGAAGAATATCTCATATGGAAAAATCGCCAGAGCCTCGAAAGGTTGGACTTCTACCTGTCCCGCTTCGATGAGCGGCCGAGAATCGAACCCGGGTCCTCGCGGTACGCGGTCATGTGCTCAACCCAAAACACCACGGTGACGACAAGTAATTTTATTTCAACTTTAAATTAATAAGAAAAAACATAAAAACGTAATAACTTTTAATTTATAAATTAATTACAGATATAACACTTTCTGGATACTACGAATAGTACAATGGTTTAAAAACACTTTTATTTTAAATTAAACTAAATTGTATAAAACAATAATCATTTTTAAAATATGTACGTACTCATAGAATATGTTATATTAACAGCAGCATTGTTTAAAATAAATTTCGTTGTTTAAGATTCAGATTAATAACTCAACTCAGTAATATGATGACTTTAACAGAGAAAGACAGGGCGATATGTTCAGATATCAGGTACCTAGAAACAATGTAAGTTTTATGAGGTGGACCTCTTTTCGTTTTATACCGAAGTTTGACTTTAACCTTTTTTGTACGACCGCTCTAAATAAATGGGTTCAATGATCGAATGTACCTGACTGGTTAAAATAGTGCTTTGTTAAACTATAAAAACATCAGTGTTAAAAAATAATTTAATACTCGCTTCGTGACATATTCGAGATTATATTTTTCTGGCAAACTATAACCGCCACTTTCTCTTACATATAAACGCCTCTGTTATGGTGCACATTTTAAAAGTATCTTAATTAAATAACAAAGCCACGCCCCTCCCCCCTCCCGTTCTTTAATTTATGATATGAAAACTTTTTGATGTTAAGAGGCAATGAACGCAGTGTTCGCATTTCATTCATTTTTTTGTTGTTGGTAAAGGTCGAGTGAGAAATATCCGACTACGAGGTTCGAGGTACTCGTTAATTGTTCGCTATTGAGAATATTAGTAGAATATTGTGCAATTTGTCTCTACTCCTTTAGCAGAGTAGTAGTAGCAGAAAAACCTTATATAGCGCACAACCATATGCACGTAGTGCATAGCATATTACACATTAATGGCGTATCACTTGTTACGTCAACACAGGAAGAATGCAGTTTTGTGAAGTTATCTGAAGGAATATAAATTACTATGAAATACACCCGTAATTCTATAGGATTTAAAATATTTTTATATGCCGCTCTAAATTGCAAAACATTCAGATTTTTATTATAAAAGCTATGTTGACAAACGCAATAAAAAAATCCAAAAATTATCCTGATTCATTCTATACGTTGAGGTATAAGATAATTGTTATTTGTCTTCTATTAAATATCAAAACTACGTTTTAAGACTTTCTGCACAAATAATATCACCCATGAATCGAGTTTTACCATCTGATGCTACAATATTCTCTTTTTTATAATTTTTATTATTAAGCGCGGTTCCATACTTTTTCTTCCCATATTTTTCTTATTTTTACAGGAAACGGAAGAGTAAGAATGTAATTTTTAACTTTATCTAGAAAAGAAAGAATACAAAGGTGAATTATATCCATGAAAATGGAATTTACATGAATTCGAAGTATCATAATGTTGTTAATGTGGGTTATTAAATTTATATTTTATGGAAGGATTAAAATAGTTTTAATCCTTCACCGCACGCAATTAGTGAACTATCTGTTTTAGCGTGGAATTTATTTTATTTTTACCAGTAATTTCATTCAACTAAGATAACAAAACAAAAAGAAAGATAAAGTTTAAGATTGATATGTACTGTAATGTAAAAAAATCTAACAGAAAAATAAAAGTAGCGAAATAGTGGACTACGTGATATGAATACAAAATTTTAGAAATAGTAAAAAAATTAAACAAATTTATAAAATATATATTATTAAATAAAAGGCATTAATAAAATATTAAAGTCGATTTGTGATAATCCTGTCCGACGACAATAAGCGAGATAGTTTAACGGAAGAGACTGACAGAATAAATTTGGAAATTAGCAATAGCTGTCTGTAAATAAATATAACAAAATGTATATAAAAATGAAAACAGTCGGTACTTCCTTATAAATTTATATTTATATTATTTACTCGCCTGTAAAATGTTACTTCACCACTTTTTGACATTTTTGTAATATGATTTGTATAATATCTTATCGCAAACGCTACCATTTTTTAATGTCTACACAAATCATTAAAATATTTAGACGTGTCGAACACTCGGGAACGGCTATTGTCACTTGATCTAAAGCCGGTTGCCTACGGACCGAGTAATAAAAGGCAAATTAAAAAAATACGTGGATTAATAAAGTTCTCTTTTAGAATGTGGAAGTATATTCCTGAAAAGCAAATAATAAATGCTCATTAGAATAATATGTATAAAATAATCGTATACTTATCATATGCTAATAATTCGTTATGAAGGCTGGTTTTTTGAGTATTTATAGTAATAAAATTTCGTTTTTATTACAAAGTATATTTAAATATTGTCATGCTTACTATAATAATAATATAAATAAAATAAATAAGTATTACATTTCTTAACATATGTTTTTAATATTTTCTTTTATTAAAATTTAAAGTATTCCTCAATAAATTATTTACACACACAATAATTCCATATCTATATACGAAATGAAAATAAATGCTTATTTCATGAGAAAATATTTTGTATGGATGTATCCAGAGCATATAAAATGATTTCGTGTTTAATTGGGGATATTATCTTACAAGTTTTAAAAATATAATAATTGATTATTTTGTTTAGTACGATAGCTGATGGCAATATTTTTTCAGCGAGATAAAAAAGAATATTAAGATCGAGAAAGGGAGCTTTCGTCTCTAAAGTATCATAACCGCAAACCTTGCGTTAACGGAAGTGTGAATAGAACAATAGTAATGTTTAAAAGTTATTGTCGTCATATCGCCGGAATTAAGCATATGCAATAAAAATATTTTAATAATATTATCTGAGAACAATTTTCTTCTACGATAAATTGCGGACGCTATCGTTATCGCATCTACATAAACGAAATAAAATGTAAAATCTTTCCACAATATTTTTCTGTCGTTATTAAATAAAATTTGGTGACAAAAAGTATTTAATATTAAATAAATGATTGTATTTACACTTTATTTTTAGGGAGAATATCAGTGAAAGTGAAATAATAAAGTGCCATCTAGCATACATTTAACAAAGCATATAAAATAGTTATTGCCATCTAGTAGCATTAAATAGAAATTTTTTCAAAACCCTGCCAAAAAAAACATCTTGTTGTTATACTTTCCTTACAGATGGCGTTAATATATGTAGTTTCTTTTAAAATTATTTTATTTCTCGGTTAATTAATAGTTAATAAATACCATTTAAAAAAATAATTAATCTTCGCACTGCAGTAATATCATCCCATGACTTTTTTTATATCTTTCTTTATTATCTAGTTCTTTGGAGCTTTAATCACCTGATTCGCTGGTGCTAAAAACCGTAATAAGGTCAACGAAAATAAAACCCTTGTCGAATTTTAATCCTCCTCCTCCTCGCGTAGTGTGCCTCATCCCTGAGGGTCGTGAACTCCCCAACTCGAAGTCAATTTTGCACGCACGATATATTGTTATATATTGGATATATTATATATCTGTTCCGGCCCTTAGCGACGTGGAGTGCCTCATGCAAGTTTGTGCCCTCGGTATTGGGCACAACGTATTTGGTCAACCCATCTAGCTGGACTCCGCCCCTTGGTCGTTTGCCATCCACCTTGCCGGTGATCATCAGCTGCTCCTGGTTATGTCTATCCTTCCGTGCGACGTGTCCAAAAAATTCCAGGATCCTTCGCAAGCAGATAGTGGAAAGCCTGGTCTTGATGTTAAGCTCACGAAGAACGGACTTGTTTTACGAAACGCAGTTCGTGGAATCAAGCATTTTGAAATTAAATTTAGCAACGGGATAAATTTTAATATACAATTAAAATTTTCACAAGATCATTATTACACCGTTTTTAAGTGCATATTATATATTTACTCGAAGGTTAAAGTAGTAAGGGTTAAAGTAGTAAATTTTATACTGGATTAGACTTTATACTTCATATGATTACAACAACCGTTTCGACAGCAAAGGTATTTCTTTATTACGATTTCCCAATATTAAATATTATAATTGCCCTTTAATTATTTCCTTTATTAAAAATATTTTAACATTATAAGTAGATATCAAAATAAAAGTCATTTTAATATAGTTTCTTAATAAAACTATGTACGCTCATAATTTAATCACCACGTCAAAAAAGTTCAACAGTTGATAATTCGCCCATCAAATATCGCATAACCGACAAAATGTGATCACAAATTGAAGACGATCGACATAGATCCATTTCATATAAAAATAACCGACAAAATGTGGTCACAAATTACAAACAATCGACATATATCCATTTCATATAAAAAAGGGTAAAAACAATAAAAGAAATTGATATAAAACTTACGCTACATTTGACAGGCAGTGTTCCTCCCTTAGGTTAGTTTCTTGACTTGGAAACATAATGAAGGTTTATTTTGAACAAACGCCCATCGCACGATCTTGATCACTTTAATGTTAAGTGTTTTTAATGTAATATTTATGTGATGTAAACATTCTTGAATCGTTTTTAAATTGTTTAATAGTAAATGACTTGTTTAAAAAAATTACGACTACATCCATTGTTTAAAAAATAAATTGCTAGATATGAATTTGTAAATCTAGAACATGAATATGCATTAAGTTCGGTTTATAATTTCCTTATATCCATAAATTTCTTTGTTCTTTATTTTTGGTACTATGTAAAAAAGTCTGTTTCTCAGTGAATTTTTAATCAAGCCATGTGTTCATTATTTTTTGACTACAGTATGTAAGACATGACCACTGCGTTTTTAAACCAAAGTAATATAAACTATTAATTATTCTAATACGTATATTGTATTGCGTAAAAATTAAAAAAAAACAGTCGAGCGCGAATCTGGTCTGCATATCGTGTATATCGTATATTGTTCGAAGTTAAAATAATTCATTTATCATAAATCATTATTATTATGGACTCCCTAATGCAATAAATATCCAAAAATAACTAATAAAATAGAATAGAGGGATAAATTCTGTTTTTTTATTATTTAAGGTTCAGTAATTCTGAAATAGGGGAAAATACATATAGTTAAAATATTCATTAGCCTATTTCTTAAGATAATCTGCCTAAAGTTATAAAAATTTATTTCTGAGACATCTAACTAGCATATATATCCATCTTTAATTTGTCTGAAAATATTTGTATTTATTCCAAATGTAAGAATATTGTAGTTCTGGGAGATTTTAATTTGTATAATGCATCTAAATCGATCATGAATTATTTTAAATGCCTCTTGTCATGTTATCATTTCCAAGAGTGCAACGAAGTTATTAATCGGAAGAAAATTGGATATGTACTATGCGCATTCAATGATGCTAGTGCTAACTTAAATGCGCTCTCGGCATCAGAGGATGTGGTTCATCCGGATCCATATCACCCTCCTCTCGAACCATGTATAAATTCCTCACCTCGAGAAGCGGGGTCGCGGCGTCGGGTGATTGCCAGCAGCTAGTGGGATTTTCGTAAAGAGGATATTTTAAAATTATATACAAGACTCAATATTTTATCAGGGAATAATTTCTATAAGATTAACAAACCTGATGAAGCTATTGATGTATTATATACGATAATTGCTAATATATTAATTGATTGTATTCCCACAAAAAATGGATTAGTATAAACCAGCAGTATCATTATCCAACATGGTTTAACCCTGTGCTTATCCGCCATATTCATACCAAATTGTTTTATAATAAACTTTACAAAAAATATGGTTTGAGCTGTAATCTTGAAATGTTTAGTTTTTGGCGCATGCAAGCTAAACGTGACACGAGAGTTCTGTATAACGGGTATGTACAGAATATGGAGACTCGCAAACGTTATTGACACACGTAAAATGCAAGCGGTAAAACAGATGGCTTCCAGTGACTATGATACAAGATTGGATTACGTACTCCAGTAAAGCAGCGGCAAATGATTTCACGAAATATTTCAAATCAGTGTATTTGGACAATGAACCGATACTCGACCTTACAGAACCGACACGGATCGCTAATTCAGACGGTGCACCTCACTTGCATATCGTAAGTGTAGATAATTCCGAAGCTAAGCTCGCATTGAAGTAGCTCCAGCCAAAGCGGACCCCCAGTCCTGATAGCCTAACCCCGTACTTAATCAAGGCGTGCTCTAAAAACATCATCAGACCTATTTCATTTATAATAAATCTATCTTAAATTCCAAAATTTATCCATATCTTTGGAATATTTCTCGGGTTATACCAGTTCTCAAATCTGGTTCTAGGTCTGATGTAAAAATGTATTGTTATCTACGTTTGATAAAATGTTTCAAATCCTTTTTTTATCGCCGAATATATGCTCAAGTTCTGGGTCAGCTGACGGAAGATCGGCACGGTTTTCGTCCTAAACGATATATATATCACTAATCTTACTAATTTTGTGGATAAGGGTGCTAGAGAGCTAGCTGGTGGACGGATGTTACTTATTTAGATTTTTAGAAAGGTAGATGTTGTTTACTAGATTTTAAGAAGCATTTGGCCGAGTTGACAACGATATTCTCCTAGTAAAATTATTGGAGACTGGTATGTCTACCCCTCTAGTAAAATTTTTTCGCCAGTTACTTTCGGACTCGAAAGCAATATGTTCAGTTTGGAAATTTCAAGTCAAGTCCACACAGTACTCAATCTAAAGTAAGAAAAAGTTATTTAGGCCCTCTTTTGTTTCTCATTATGATTAATTATTTTCCCTCAGTTGTTAGCATGGGTGGTTGCCTTCTGTTTGCCTATAATTTGATACAATTCTCGGAGGTAGAAAATCAATATGATTTTAAGCTGTTCCAAAGTCGACTCAGGATTTTAATGTCGTCTGAGCAACAAGCTACAATTTAGTGTGCGCAAATGCGCAATGATGGCGTATCACGTCACCGTGCACCCTTGGTGCAGAATTACGTGTTAAATGGTCGATAAACGATACTCAAAAAGGTACCATCCGTATGGGATCTCAGTATAATCATGGATAACCATTTAACATTTCTTGTTCATGTCATTGTAATCTGCCAGAAGATCTACATGATGCTAGTATTTTCCACTCTATATTCCCACGATTTTCATGATAGTCGTTTATTGTAACCTTATTTAATTCTTTTTTGTATCCTTTAAATTGGGAATACGAAGTGTAGTTGAAATTAAGGGAATCATTTGGTCTCCACATGAAGTAACTTATACACTTGTCTTGGAGAAAGTAATAAAGATTTTTTATAAAAAAAATATACGGGTACTGTCCTCATTTTTTTCCTTCAGATTTTATAACGAGCGTGATTGGATGTAATTCACTTCAAGCCCGACGGAAATTCCTTAAGATAATGTATTTTGTTAATTATTAAATAAATTCATGATCATAAGCAATTGTCTGGGTCTTGGGTTTGGAAACGCTTTTTGCTCCTGACTGTTACGTGAGAAGTTTAAATCATAGTTTATTTCATCTGCCTAGAGTGCACACGAATATCCTCAAGCATTCAACAGTTTTCACGGACTTATATTAATCAACGAGGTATTGTGATCTCCTTTGACATTTCTGCTTGATAGTGCACGTTGTATAGTAGTGCATCTTGATAGTTAGTTATAAGTTTAGTTGAAGTAATCTATCTTTTTTCTGTTTTATTAATTAGAATTTATGTTATTATGTGTAATATAAATAGATATAATTTTAGTGTTTCTACAAGTCCAGCGCCTTAAATTAACCAAAATGTTGGGCATGAGAATTTTATAATAAATAAATAAATATCCGTCTATAAATAATGGTAAATCATTGACGAATACACACACATACATAAATAAATATGTGTATGTATATATATATATATATATATATATATATATATATATATATACATATATATATATATATATATATATACATATATATATATATATATATATATATATATATATATATACACTCACACGAGGCAAATTGGTAGTGCTTTGTTTCTTGAGTGCAGAGTTATCAGGTAACAAACATCCAAAATGTTCAAATTACAATATTGCCATTATTAATCTACCGATTGGCACTTGGTAAATTGGTGTTCTATGAATTTTGAGAAAGTATTCGTCCAAAACTTGAAAATTGGAAGTTAAAACTTTTTTTAAGACGAAAAGAAAACGAAAAGGTCATAGTTGCCGTTTATAATTTTAACGTTTTTACGTGTACATTGTGTTTATGTTTATTTTTATAGATTTCTACAAGATTATACAAACAGATGAACATGGATGTTATAATTATTTTACTTAAGACATTTGATACACTTTCTATACCATATACCATTAAAAAGAAATGCAACGCAAGTTGGCATACACGATTGACCCGTACGGATCTATTTTCAATAATTTATGCTCATTTACTATATACTAGAGAGTTATACGCTTTGAAACTCAATTGTAATAATTAAATACAGACCAACAGCCTAAATACATCATTTATTGTCAGGATGATTGAACTTAGTTCAAATAACAAGTCCTGCCCTGCTCATTGATTCATTATCACCGAGCTAAAAGCGCGGTAACTAGACATGGAATTTTGACAGTAGATTTTTTTTATCAACTACGGCGAAGCAAAGAAACAGTATTCAACAATTCAATAGTCTATGTATGTATGTATAAATATAAGTTTGTATCTATGAATGAATTTTTGATAGGAACTCGAAAACTACTAAACCGATTTTAACAAATGAGGGATCAATCTCTTTCGTCTTAATCATAAGAGTGTCAATAGCTATGTTTTATGAGTTTTTCTTATTATATTTGACTTTATCGTTCGTCCCATTAGTTTTGGATCGAATCATAAATAAAACAATTATTTATTAAGTAGTAATAATATATTTTATAAACGATTAAACTCCGCAGTGTAGTATGAGTTTTGGTGTAAAATCGTTTTTTAGTTTCCTTTTATTCGTTTGAGTGAGTAACTTGATGTCATGCTACAATCTTATTTGAATGTCATTAAGAAATTTATCACAAAAAGTATCTTTTTAACGCAATCTTCATACGTGACATACATAATCCTTCCACTCATTCGCAAAATTCCACCATATAGAGGAAAAATTAATGATTTTTACGGCCAATACTGAAAATAAAACGACAACATATAATTTTCATTTTGTTTTTTTTTTACAATATTTTCAAGAATATAAATTTAAATACAATCAACTTACTTTTGAAATGTAATCCCGCTTGCTTTGTTGTGAGTATCTACAAGTGTACCCTTTCGCCACACATTTAGCCATTTTTTTGGTTTATTATTGAGCTGTCACCTGTTGAATGAAAAAATCCGGACATATGTCTGTGGACATATCTCGAGTGGCTATACTTTTGCGCGACAACTACTAATCTAGTTATTTTATATCAGTGCAAATATCCCATTAAAAGAATCTGACAATTTTCCTTTTAATGTTCCGTAGCAAAATTTCCAAAAGGTAATCCCAAAAAGAACATTGAAGTGATACCAGCAGGTATCACTTCAATATTCCTCCGTTCGTTCGTCAGTCACAGACAATTTTCTCAGATTATTCGATAATAATAGATAAGAAAATAATAGAGAAATATGCGTAACGAATATTCATAAATAACAGACAAGTAAATAATAGAGAAATAAAAACAAATTTCATTCCCTTTATAATGTAGAGTGACAAATGAAAGCTTATTGAAGCATGACTTCAACCATACATGTGATATATATTTTTTAAGAATTTGTTAAAATATTTTTCAGGAAAGACGCGTTGGCCCCACCTTTTTCACCAGAAGGAAAATGCTCAAAAAATATAGAAAAATTTGTGAACATGTAGAATGATATATTGAACAAAAATTATCAAGATCAAAAAATTCTAGCGCGATACATTTTTACAAATATTTTAATTGTTTATTTCCTTAAAACTGCTAAATAGTTCATTATAGAGTAAAAGTTTTTCGACAACAAATATTTCTCACGACACACGGGACACTTTTGTAGCTAGACGTCCTTCAAAATTTTTTATTTTGGGGCAGTCAAAACGCTCCTCGCGTTTTAACTGACAAATGAAAAACACTTAGTTTTGCGCATACGTGATGTGATATAATAGTGCGGTCGGCGCAAGGTAGCTCGGCAGATGGGCCCCTTTTAAGCACAAAGCCGGAGTGCATTACTATTATTATTTAAGTGGGAGGCTGTTGTCACGGAATACTAATTGTGCAGGTACGGCTTGCACTTGACAAATTTTTTAAATATCTTTTACTCGTTGTTATTTGTTTTTGATATACATATAAACTATTATTAATGAGATTTTTATTTATTATGCAATATTAAAATATATAAATACTGCTTTATTTTACATCTGTGTTAGGCAAAAATCTTTTAAAAACTGTTCCGTGATTCTGAAAAGTATAAGGACCATTGGTCAAGATAATGCACTGGCAAATTGAAGGGTAATAGCGCAAATTCAAGGTTATTTGGACCGTGTTTATATACGCTCACCGACGTTCGTTTGTACATAAAGTTAGCAAATATTGAGTCTGAAAATCACCGAGGATTATAATATTTTTATATTTGGAATAAAGACACACAATCAAATTAAAGCTGGACATATAACGTAAATCGCTAGCACTAGATGGAATAAACACAACACAAATAATAACACGAAACGAGCGTAAGGACACAGACACAAAGATGCCTTCGTCGTTATACGTTACTCCGGCAAACAGTGGAGCCAGTTGTAATGGAGGGCGTCCAGCCAACAAATTGCCTCGTCCGCGGTGACCACCTCCTGGGTCCACACGCACTATCGAAAACTCACTGACCAACAATTCCGCACTATTTATCGACTCATTAAGCCATGTTTCGGTAAATGCGAACTAATTATATGACATGGCATATTGCTATGAATGATGCAAAGAGATTAGAGAAAATTTCAGCGTCTTAATCGAAAACCTTATCGAGAAAAGTAACGACGGTAAGAATATATAAAATAAGCATCACACCGACCAAATTATATGGAATTTGCTGCATATCATTGCATTAATTAGACACGTGCAATGACGTGCAGTCGTTAAAGCAAATGTGAAGTTCCTACAAGTCGCCTGCTTTGCTTCGCGCAACCTTTTTATGGAAAAAAAGTTAGTGTTTTATTACGTTAAAGACACAATTTTGTTTTAACCACAGATATCATTTAACATTAAAAAATGCATACAAAAGCAGACTCGTCATTCTCAACATGTACACCTTTAACAGTGGTTTCTGAATGGGGTACAAGGGGGGGGGGTGGCTCCAAGTGACCGGACTGAAGAAGCGAAAGTATTATTTCTCTGACCGCAAAAAATATTTTGTAGAGAAAAGATTGTCTCTGACTGAAAAAAATGAATAGATGATCTACTTTAATAGAGAGAACAATTTTTAAGCTGTAATTTTATTATATCCATCATACCATTCATCAGTTTGTGTGTCGAAGTACAACGGTTTCTACAAATTTAGATCTGTCTGTTAAAATAATGTACATTTTTTCTCAAGGTCCACACGCTGAAAAACTATTTGATGATGTCTTTGGTCCTAACTTTGGGTCACGCTCAAAACCGAATAAAAAATTCAAAGGCAATAAAAAACTTCATTTAAAGTACGTTTCTTACAGTAGTAGATTCATTGCAACAAAACTTCTTTGTAAACAATGTAATAAGTATAACCAACAGAAATAAGTGCAGGAAGATTGCCGAATTGCTACAAATATTGACAACAGATTAAAATTTTATGCAAAGTGGGGAAATAAAGTAATTTTCTATAGAATACAAACAACATTGAAAAATATTATGTGCGGAGGACGGTCGATAACCGCCCACATTCGGATTGCTTACTCAAACACCTAGTCTTCCCGTACAACACGACACTTCACTTCTGAACACGCCCATTTCGCCAATGTATGTTCGATTGAAAAACTTCATTGTGAGATATAAACTACACGCAGCGCCATCTGTTGATGTACCTAGGTATGTTACACTGTGTATTTCTTTATTCCTGTTGTACTAACTGAATGTAAGTGAATTTCTAGAAATACTAAATTTGCATATCTTCTGATTTAATAAACAAATTGCGATGAAATGAAAACTGATGTTAATTCTGATTAACCTCAATGCTTTTCAAAAACTTCATGTGAATTGGGTCAGTAGTATTAATGGGTACAAACAACAAACAGACACACACGCACATAAATAAAGACAAGTATTGCAAGAACAATATTTTGGTTTCCATTATATTTATTATGTCCCCTTAAATATTTTTTCTGTAAATATTATCAATATATAGACACACACCTTCTACAGTTTTGTTATATGTACTGAAATTTCATTTGCAAAATAATAAGCATAAAAATCAATATGTGCTCCATTCTGTAATAATTGAATCGATGCAAAAAAAGCAATAAAAACACCTTGAAACTAATGCTTAACACTTGTTTCAATTTTTGTTATACAAGTGTGGTCCATTTGATACGTCGTTGTTTAAAATGTCGTGCGCTCGTTAGTTAAAATAATTTTGTAGGTTGCATTAAACATTTTGTATTATTTTCACTGTGTTTAACCAGTAAAACAATTTTTGTCAATTGTTATCACTCTGTTAAACTTATATTGATGATGAGAGACTTAGAATATAACATCTTTCCCAACCAGCTATGGAAAACGTCATTCAATAATCAATAAGTTCTAACTTTCGATATTATGTTTTAGTTAGATACTATAAAAAAATTAGAAAATACTTTTTCTGCCTAGATGGGATTTGCATTCACTAACAAGTCCATAATAACATTGAAGACAAATAGCACATATAACTATTTGTCCGTAAAGTAGTAATTATGGGTTTGTACACTTAATAGCTACTTGTTTAGTTACATATATTAAACATTAGTTAAGAGTCACCTGCATTATTTGAAAACATTGAGAAGCTAAGTATACTTAAAATTATTTAAATAACGTAATCAAATATTTACTTCCCTTTCCTCTTCTATGTTTGTTTTATCCTTCATGTCGTGAGTTATTTTGAATTTACGTAGGAACTCTTTTAAAATGTAAATAAGGCCGCGGAAAAATTTCACGTCTGATACTATCATCTCCGTTTCATCTCCTTCTTTATCACAGATAAATATATAAATAATTGTGAAGCTAAAAACGTGAAGCTCAAACTGTTCATCGGATCTCCGTTCCATATTATTCTGCCTCCGTCTCGAACTCACTTTACCATTTTATAGGTCTTATTAACTACGTCCTTAAAAGAAAATTTAAATATGCTTAATCTTACAGATTCTTTGTCATAAGGTTTTCTTTGAATGATGAGTGCATTTTCATACAATCGAATTGCAGAAAACACCGTTTCAAAAATTACTCATAATACAACATTTAAAACTTAAACAAACATAATAACAATTAATGTATGATGCACTGGCACGTTATAATGAAAAAATGGCCATCTGGCTATATACTAAGAATTGCACTAAGAATTACTGGCATTGCACTAAGAATAAGGCTCAACTATAGGGATGCCAAATCATGAAGAGATGAAGTCGAATAGAAAATAAACCCCCATAAACACTTATATTATTTTTATTATCGAGATGTAAATCAACTCTTGTATTAAGTTCACAGATATAAAATAAAACGAATGGGCTGGAGGAAACCCAGACAATATGTTCCACAAAATAACGTCAAGCGGACTTTTTTTAACAAAAATTGATTCAAACGCCACATAACTTATATAACTAATAGTAATTAAGCAATAACTTGGAAGCAAAAATTTAACTTTTTGGATTTACGTCCAAAAATATTACGTGATGCATTTATATTTCATTTAAAGTATTTGAGGCATTTCCTAGATTTTTGAAATCCCTTTCTAAATTATAATTGCAAAAATCCGGGAAACGCCTCAAATAATTCCAAATTCAGGAAAAAACAATAGTAAAAACCTAAAATCGAAAAAAACGACTTTCATATCGCCGTCGTGACGCTACGAATTCATTATCACCGTCACCGTTGAAACTCAAAATCAAATAATATCGTCGTGCAACCGTCACGCTACTTCAGTCCAACAACAAGGAGTCCTGTCCACCATGCAGTAAGTGACACCAAGCAGCCAACGGCAGCAGCTCGTCTTCTTCCGCGATCTGTATGGGAATCCAGCACCATCAGTCAGATGCACTGTACAATTACGTTGTCTCCACCGCAAGAAATTATAATCCTATTATTTTAAACTATTCAAAACTATTAATATTTTATGACTCTTAATATATGGTTTTGTTCATTCTCCTTAACTTTATGCTATATTTAAAATTCACCATTATATCGTTCAACCTACATATATGACTTTGTATTTTCACGTTAATTGCATCATAGAATTACTTCCATATTACTAATATCATAGTATTTATAATCGTCATAAGCTTATGTGTAAAATTGTATCTACATTTATTATCAGATAGCTTCTTCTTTAATCAAATCGCTACGTAACAGCTTCGTATTTTAATGCGATTAACTATCACAACACTGCAACACTTAACACCGCGTTAAGTGCATTGTTATCGTAGTCGCCGCGCCATTCCGATAACACACACCGTGATAATGTCCCGAAAAGAAAGGAATGTTAAGGGCGCAGACACATAAATCAATTCGAATTTTATTACTCTTATATTATTATCCAGTTCATTAGACTATACTATGATTCAAGAGAAAACCTAAACGTATATTTGACTAATTATTACAATTAATTTAGCTTCCGCTCAACGAGAAGAAATCATTTTTAAGTTTATCCTTAGTCAACTTCAGGGTAAGGCAGATATAACCTATTCTATCAAAGAATTTGATAATAGGACCCAACTAAAAGAAGTTCATAAAAAAATTATTTAAGTAGCCCAGACATATACTAACTTACTTACCGACCTGCAAGATTACATAAGCTACATTAAATTAGTTAATCAATTTTTATTACACGTGGAAAGCTGTATTTTAAAACTTTTGACCGAAGTAACGATTTCGAATATAGTTAAAGCCAAATTAATGGAACGCCTGCATATATAGAAGATCTGTGCACTTAACACTTTCATTATGGTCTTTCACCCCCAAAATTGCTAATATGATCCGACGCCGAGACCTTAAAATCCTCAACGAAGAAAAAATTCAAGAATTATTTTACAAGCAAATACAACATAATTTGAAATCTAAACAAACAGAACTAATCTCAAGTTCAACTAACCCTTATTATTGTGAAAACTCTCCAACATAACCTCTAATAAACCTAAATTCAATTATCTAGTTAATCCGCCTATATGTCGCTATTGTAAAAAGGCAAGACACACTATCGAATTATGTTGCTTACGCAAATGCAATAATAATAAATTTAAGATTAATATCATACTTTATTTAATTCGAGACTATAACTTAACGCCATGAGTAAATTTTATCGAAACAAAAATTCAAGATGAAAATAATTTAAATGTTAGCAAACCCGAAAATTATTTAAACGAATGAATGTTTCGTTTAGGTATCGTTTGGGACAAAACTTTTCCAAAATAGGCACCATCCTCATTTTATCAAACTGGACCAAAGTACAGGATAATTATCCTCAAAATTACGGTCTATCAAAAATCGATAAAAAAAACACTTAATCCCCGCGGGTAACAAACCCCAAACAAATCATCACATAAAAAATACCAACGGACAGAGTAATCAGCCCCAAATATAAGGCAATACAAATTATTACACAAAATATACCACCGAATAGGGTAGTCAGCATCAAATATAACTCGTGTATGTGATCAACCTCAAATAAATCACGACTCAAACGACGCCAACGGACTGGGTAACCCGCGCCAAAATCATAGCAGTCAACAAAACGATAATACAAATCCTAACGAAAAAAAAATCCACAAAATATTCAAAATCGCTTACACAAATAGATCACTCCCGCACATAAACATTAATAAGACATATACAAAAAAACACTCTGTTTCCTACTTGAGACAGGTTCACCAATTTATATATAATAAAAATCTTCCATCGATTCGATGTAAAAAAAATTGTCAATTAAAGAAATAAAGCTCAAATGATCATGCCATTGAAGTTACAGATAACATAATGTCGATTCATAAATTCTACTTAATAACAACCTCCTTTGCAAAAAATGCCGATAACGTGATTTCCTGAGAGAGATCAATGCATTCGTTTATTTCATATAATTCAAAAAATCAATTATTTTATCTTCTCTTCGCAAAGATCCATCTATATGATAAAAGCCTTCAATGTTTGAGGAATGAACTAATAATTACCCTAAATGACCATAACAATGAAATAACAATAACAGATTTTAAAAGCCTTTTGACAACTACAGATTTTATAAAATATACAATATGTTTCTCTTTTTATTTCACAACACCAGAATCGTCACAAATCCATGTATCCATCATTAAGCAAAATTCTCAAAGAATAATATAACCTTCTAATTAGGGCATTTATTACTTCCACTCGTACACAAAAAGAGTCAAGAAAAATACTTTTGGCAAAACATGTGACATAGAAATTATATATAAGAGTATGCACTGTGCCAAACAAAAAAAGTCCTTGGAAAAACCAACCGTGCTCCATTACAAATAACCACTTCTTCCGCTAAACGTTTCGAGCATGTTGGACTCGACGTATTTGACTCTTTACCAGAATCAGACAACGACAAACTCAAATACATATTAACCTAAAAGGACGATCTTTTCAAATTGTCGGATGAAACTTGCAAGTGTCTGGTTAATTTCATACTTTTTTTTGGCATTCCTATATCTATTCTTACAGATCAAAGCACGAATTTTAAGGCCGATATTTTTAGGCAAACCTGTAATTTTCTCAAGATAAAACAACTCGGATCATCTCCCTAACATCCGCAGATCCAAGGAGCGTTAGAGCGAGCCACTCAACATAAGTCTTACGTGGACGAACCGAAGCATCTGGGTCGCTATGTATACATCGCCATGCTGGCGTAGAATACTAATATCTCTTCTAATACGTACTATTTCCCTTAAAATATTTAATAAAGGTACGAGCCTTATATCCCAGATTCTATGTACGATAGAGCCTTAAGCGCTTCTATCCCAACTATATCTATATCCTTCAACATCATTTAAAGTAAATTCTACAAAGTATACTGTGATAAAGAACTCACCCAGTGAAGTATAAAGTTGGTAACCTCGTGTACATAAAAAGCCACCTAAGACTACAAAAAAGCTCCCTCCCCAAAGTGGAAAGGCCTGAGAAAAGTTGTTAAAATTCGTGTAAATAATTGTTTGTCAATTTTATTTAATTTCTGGCATGCAAATCATCATTTTGATTAGGTCAAACTTACCGAAATAGCATAATGAAATAAACTTCTTTCCACATATAAGAATCGACCTAATTATCCGGCAATGGCATCAGATAATCGAGATAATACCATCCAACCTATTACCAGGAAGCTCGGTTTACATTTCGTTCCAAATGGATTCTTAAAATGAATTAATGACCACATGCATATCATAATCGCTGTCGACATTTCACATATCAAATCTCAAATCAAAAATATTGGTAGTATTTTGGGTACACCTTCTTTTCTGTCAATAAAGTCATGTAATTAATAAGGACGCTGTATGCCATAATATGTTTTAACCTCTCATCTCGCCCTATAATGATATCCTCAATGACTACGCTGCTATTTCTCATTTGTTACCATCACAATCTAAGAGATCCGAGTGGTTTGCCGGTGTAGGTACCGCGTTCAGACCTATATTTAGCATAATAGATGAAGAAGACGCTATAAAATACAACAACGCTATTCAAAACTTGCAAAATAATGAGAAAAATTTAGTTTTTCTTGTAAAAGAAAATGTCTTAATGTCAAAATTAGCAATCTCTAATTTTAACAAAACGATTACTTCAGTAAACAGCAACAAAGCACGTTTGAGTAATATTATCGATGAACTGTCATTTAATGTTAAAAAGATATCGATTTTTACTGATAATTTCAGTTTTAAGTCTAGAATTAATGATATATTTAATATCTTAGAATCCAGCTTACTCACACTACCTTTTAATGTAGAAGATATCATAAACGCCATGTTATCTGCGAAAAGCGATACATCAGATGCATCAATTCTTAATTCTAAGCAATTTTTCCACGATTTAGTCGATATCTTACGATACTTGCTTAAAATGTAGAGTTTCCTATATAATTGGATAATATCCATAGCATAATAAGTGTTTCTAAGTTAATTTCATATTTAGTAGATAATAAGATTGTATTTATATTAAAAACTCCAATACTAAGTCATAAAGAGTATAACTTACATAAAAACATCCGCGTGCCATTTGATTTAAAAAAAACAGACTCTTATGCCATGGTCATTCCATTAAATAACAACATTACAATCAGCAAAAATAAAACCCATATTATAATCTGATAGATCTTCAATCGTGTAACGAAATTTTTAGTAAACTCTTTATTTCTGGTGAACGTTTACACGAGGACTGCTTATCCAAACTGTGAAACAGAGATAATGTTGAAAAATTCTCTCTTTATTCTTGTATAGAAATGTTGACACATGGTAAAAACCATGACAAAAAAATGGATAATTGTTTAATCAGGGGTCATCAAAATAACTATTGAATGGGCTCCAACATACACGATATAAATATACAGGGTACAGGAATACTCAATTTACTCCCTTGATGTGTAGGTTATTGTAGAGATATCCAACTCTATGTAAATTATAGTTGTAATTACGATAAATTAAAATCAATTATGAAAAACATTCCAGCTGTTACATAAATAAAAGTTAATTTAAATAATTTTGAAAGGTTGAAAGGAATATCGAATAAAATGATTTGTAAAACAGAATCAATTATAGATCAAACCGATATATTCTAGAATATAATTCTCTTTACCCAATACTTTCATATTGTATTCTAAGGTTAATATTGTTTTTTTTTGCGTTGTATAGAATCTATAAGAAATTCGGCAACTTCCTGAAAATACCCCATGTAATAAATATTTAAAACCTGATTCTAACGATGTTGAAAATCCTAAATCTGATGACATTGAACCAAACCCTTTAACGAAACTATGTATTTTAACTTAAACTTCCGCTTTAACCGCGTGACTTTAATCTAACGCGGGGGGCTGTTATACACAACTAATGTAAGGCCTTCTGCCGACACAGTGCAATCTCAGCCTGTAGTACACGGTATCAACATAAGAGTATCTCACTGTACTCATTTTATACTGGATCAGCGAAACCTAACTTACCGAAGGCAGACGGCTTCCAGCTCAGTACTATACTTACTCCCGTCGCAACCAGGCACTTACCGAGTTCCTATATACCAAAGTTTTCACTAGTAAAAATATTAATTTAATTAACAGTAACTGTTCTTTTTTTTTTAAACTTGACAACAATTTAAACCTTTCCTTCCCGAAAAAAAAAACATTTAAAAAAATAGATTTGTATTCACTTCAAAAAGATAATTTTCTACGATACCCAGTATACAGAAACATTTTGCAGGCTTAGAAGCCTTCTTAAATTACAGTTTTAAGTTAAACTCTATCTCTATTTTTAAATCAAGAATCAATATTTCGTGTGTAAATTTCAAACCCTATCTAATTCAGGTCATAAACCGCCGAGAATGAACGGATTTGAATTAAAATACACCAAAATTAATAAAAAAATTCACAGACAATTGAGATTTTAATATTTACCTGTTTCTATTAATCCGAATAATCCAAAAAATAATAATGCGTTAAAATAATCGCACCAAAAAAATATGTCAATAACCTAAATTCTGAAGACGAATTCTGAAGAGAATGAAAGATTTTTATTAATTCGTAGACCCTTCTAACACAAAATAAAATCTAAACTGCAATGTACGAATATAAGTTTATGAATGCTTCCCATCTTTTTCAAAACAATTACTAAAATCTAAGACAACATTTTCGTTTTTTTTTCTTTTCGTAATCATTTCAAATAGTTCAATCTTATTATCGAGTCTTCATTGTATACGTTTCGGTAAATTTTTCATTAATTTTAGTCTCATAAATTCCGAGTTATTTATCTATGATACCGGACAATTGAATTAACTCATCATAACATTGAATTAACTCATACCTTACAATTATCTTTTTCTTTTGATAATTATGTGCATCAAGATTTTGTTGCCTACGTATACATCTATTTCGAGTCAACCGTCGTTTTTAAAGATATTAGAGATCTTCATAAAAGCTTGGCAGTTCATTTAGCTGCCAATAATATACCACACTTTATTCATATATTTACTAGAATAAAACGATTATTTAACACGTATTTCTTCGGCCATGCCAAAAGCAAACAATGAAGTCCTGCTAAAAGTATCTAGTTGATTAATTACATCCAGCATGTTAATTACAGTCTTCTCAAATTTAGTTAGGCACTCCGTTTTAGTTACATTTTACTGTAATGTAATATACACGATTATATATATATATATATATATATATATATATATATATATATATGTATGTAACCTTTTTTAAAATACCAACAATTTAACTAAACCTTTTTGACCCTGGAAGGAAGACAACCTCCTGTTCGACCTATGTCTCAACGATACTTAAATCATTTCCGCACGTTGATAAATATTTCTTTGACAAATGTTACATTTCATTTTATATTTTAGTTGCACCCATTTTCCAAAGTTTAATTAATAAATTAATTAATACTCGTATTTATTTTTCTTGTGTGGCGCAGGCAGGTACCTAATATATCAAAACTATATATGTGGATAACGTCGTAAAACATAATTAATCGATAATCAAGTTCCCACTCGAACATGGTGAACAATGCCATATATAACGAGAGTCTACGCTGTTTTTCTCACTTAAAGAAAGATCGATCGAGATGAAGCCTGTTATAGTTTTTATTTTTGAATTTAAATTATTTTTATATCACCTTGACTTCACTTAGATAATACTCTTTTCAAAGGCCTTCAGAAACGGATTATAAACATGCTACGTGTCTCTTTTTTTTTGTAAATATTAATAAAGAAGAATTAATAAAGTGCCATATAGCATAACTTAAACAAAACATATGGGATGACTATTGCCATCTAAAATCATCAATAAGAATATTATTATATTTCACGCACTAAAACAATGGTGTTCCGTTATCATTTTAAATTCCATCTGGCTATTAATTTAGTTCGTTTACCTTTTAATCATTTGCTTATCTGGCACTGAAAGCTGAAATGTGGTATGGAATTAAAATTTCTATAAAGTTAATGTTAGAATTAATTAAGTTGCATATTTAAGTATTTATTCGAAGGATAAAGTGGTAAAGCTCATTACATACGATCGATTCGATTTCCCACTTCTTGTTATTATAATTACTATTTTGACCGAAGATGTATTTCTTCAATAATAATTTCTTAATGATAAATCTCATTGGATCGTAATCTGTACTTTCAATAATTCCTTTTACTAAAAATATTTTGGCATAATGAGTTCTAAAATTTCTCTCCCTCGTTTATCTGATAATAAAAGTTAGTTAATTGGGTATCTTAAGGAAACTATGTATGGTTTCAAATACTTCTTTTCCTTCTTGGGTTTCATGTCTCGAGAGATAAACAATTAAACCATTATAAGATCACTCGCGTGTTCGTCTTTCATAACGGACTTAGCAAAAAGCTTGAAATTTGTCATGACATTATTAACCTACATATATTTCCATATTTAATACTCAAAAATAATTGTGTGAAAATTTTTCAGGAGGCAAATGAAGCATACGACCATATTTTACTTTAGGGTGTGGTATGGGGTATCGTTTGAAAGTTTTTAAATTATTTTTTTTATTTAGGTTGCTTCTAGAGGTATTGCTTAAAATATGTACAAAAAACATTCACAACGCGTTTTTATTTATTGTCAGTAACTAGCATATAATACCATTAATTCGTTCAATATTTAAAGTTCGACATCGAATGAGACCAGTTAAGCAACAAACATTGATCGACGACGACCGAGGTAATTATTTGACTTCATCCACAACACTAAATCGATTTAAACGGTCGATATTATCGATAGAACGCAATGTAGAGACATCTTAGGGTGGCCGAATTAAGATATCTCACCAATATGCTAAGTCGCTCCCCTCCAATTTAACTGTTATTCGATGTGGTTAATAAAAAATCATTTTCATTGAAGCATATTTGTTAAGCATTGGCAAAATTCTTCGTATTTGCTTAGAGTGCTTATAGCCGACGTTAAGAATATTTAAAAACTTTGCTGTTGATTGGTCTTCTTTAACCTTGTCCGTTGCTCATATATCAACGAGTAAGTTACTTATTTTTTTCTTCATAACATAATCGAACTAATTGCAGCTGTTTCATGTTTAACTTACTAATACGAAGCATTCATAGCCCAACTAATGATTTTGGAATAGTTTACCTTTGCAAAGAGCGACGTAATCATATTAGTAAAAGACTATTGTATAATATACGCATAATTACAAGCCTACTAATAAAGAGTTGAATAACGAGGAGTGGCGATGTTAAATTACTTCCTGTGTATAATTTCTGAGTTGCTTACATAAGCGGTATTTGTCGCTGTTTAAACTAAGTACATATTTAAAATGATGGATACGTATAATATTTTATGCATTTAGTATTTCCGCAAATTACTAAAATTTTATACTCAACCATAGTTTTAAACATAGGCAGTATAAACTATATACAAACTGTGCTCCCCAAGGGTAGTTATTTACTTTTGCTTCAAGTATGCATCTATAGTAAATAAAACGTTACTTCGTTTCGGATGAAACTTTATGTCTGTATTATAAATTATGCTCTGTAATTGACTGTATATATTCCAGTCGACATTATTAGATTAACTTCGGTACATTGAAATCTTTTTACGAGCAAAATGACAATGTTTGTTGAGAAGATTGTCCATTATCGAATTTAGTATGTTATCATATCTTATTTACTTGATTAAAAATAAGAATATATAAAATAAGCGTTGTCTATTCAATTTTATGCCTGAAATTAAGAGTTAAGCAGTATTATTAGCCTTTCACTTGAACAATTCATATAGAAAACGCGTCATTTTTTTTAATAATATGTCGGTACTTGCATGAATTGCAAATACCGGAAACATTATTTGTGATTAGTTAATATCAGGGAAGTGTTCCTCTACTAGAAGTTTCAAGTTCTTTAAAGACTAAAAAACTAGGAACAGGAAATCAGATTTCGAAACATTCATCATGGAAATATATATAGAAATTATTTTTAGGGTTCGATCTATACGAATGCAAAATATTTCAGGCGTGAGTGTTCCTTTTAATCCCAGAAGGTAATTATTTTTTTATCATCTATAAAATTTTGGCACTACAAGAGGTTAATAAATGGCGCAGTCTTTAGTAAATATATTGTTTGCGTGTCTCGAGAGGACAAAACCTTCAAGTATTCATGCTGCTGTAATCAAAAGTCCACGCGGCGAGTAGTTGTCTATAACATGGTCTCATATTACACAACTTAGAAAAATAGGTAAATTCCCTCAACTTATAACTTTTCGTCCGAGTAAGTGGAATGGTGTAAATCAAAACTCATGCAGGTTACATTCCATGTTACTCGGATGAAAGCACAGATTCTGACTGTCGTACGTATCTAAAGCAAATACCTAAGGTTAGTAAAATTTACCAACTCGATATAAAGTTCAAGACTATCAAACCACATCCCTCATACCAATAAAATTAGATAACTCTTAACGACTTTTTTAAATATATAATATAAATACAAGTATTCTGATTACGAGCGGTTTACGCTACAAGCTGTATATGTTCATAAGTAATAGCCCTGGCTACACTCAGTAAGTGCATATTTCTATAATAACCAATGAACGCAAATTGAAGTCGATCAGTTTCACTTATTTGCGCTTGCAAACAAGTCGACTGCGAACTAAGCCACAGCCGACGCAATCGCTACAACAGATTCTCACGTTTATGGTTACTTGTCGTAACTATAGCATCTGATAATAGCATTTTCTACAGAAGTTAATATTTTAACTCTCAAGAATGACGCCAGTGCTGGGTGAATCTAAATGCGGTTAGTTAGATTTTTAATTAATAACGTCAAACTTAATATTCCAACATTAATTTATAATAAAAAAATAATACTTTCGTCTTTTGATATTTTTATCAAAATGAATAATTTTATATCACATTTTTTATGTTAACTATGTTCTTTTGTTAATTATTTGAACATTTATTGTAACGAAAAATAAAAACTTTATTTTTTGAAGAAACTGTTAAAATTGTTTTAACCTTAAATTATGTTTTTCAGGAATGATATTTTTCAATAATTATAGTTTTCATGAAAAAAATTTAAAGAAAAATACGATTAAA
The DNA here is from genome assembly GCA_039881145.1 of Druceiella hillmani. Classification (NCBI taxonomy): domain Eukaryota; kingdom Metazoa; phylum Arthropoda; class Insecta; order Lepidoptera; family Hepialidae; genus Druceiella; species Druceiella hillmani. The sequence goes on from JAYKKI010000015.1 coordinate 27,219,833, forward strand.
TGAAAATTCGAACATGCGGTAATAAGCTCATAGTGAAAAGATATTCACACTTAACTACTAAATACCTCTTAATTGCAGTGGTTCACCGTAATTATAAGGTAGTTACAATGGTTCAGTAGTTAAATATGAATGTCTCTCTTTTATCGTTAAGGACAATAAGATTTTTATTATTATAAGTTTTGCATTACATGTAACAATTTTTAAAACGGTTTGCCAGTTCTAAGTATTTTTTTTCAGCACAAACAGTCAAAGTTGGGTGATGAAAATTATGAATTATTAAGACGTAAATTTCTTTGGGGGAACCGTATTAGTTGTCGCTGTGTTTCAATTAATTCAAAAGGCGTATTACTCAGCTATATTTAACTATAAAAAAATTTATATTCACACTTACTTTGAAGTTATAGCCCCCAAAAGAGATCGACCCAGAGTAGTAATTTTCACAAATTTTAAAAAGTGTCTATACCTCGAAAACTAAGAGATCTTTATAAAAGTGAACTTTTGTCAGTAATCCAGTCATAATTTATTACCCCTTTTCGATTGGTCCATGACTTACGGGACGCCTGTATATTGATAATTTAAGCGTCTAGTAATAAAGCTGCATAAATGGAACAGTGTCTAATGGTTTATCCTTGAAATTGCAGTTCAAAATTTAAATTTCAAGGATAAATAAAACATCACTTTTTTTTCAACTGTGCCATGTAGATTATCAACTGAAAGGTAATAACTTACAAAATGAAATTCAGACAATTCTTCTACAAAAATAATGTTACTTGCTGTATTTATTGCTTTTTTCTGTTATTTTACGTACTCGTATATTTTCTATAAAGAAGGTAAAATTTCTGTATTGTTTTTTTTCTTCCTTTTGCTTGCTACACTTATTTTTTTGTTAAAACTTACAAAATGAAGTACAGACAATTCCGGTACAAAAATAATGTAACTTGCTGTATTTACTGCTGTATTTTCTATTATTGTACGTACTCGTATATTTCCTATAAAGAAAATTTCTGTATTGTTTTTTTTCTTCTTTTGGCATTTTATATTTAATTTCAGTTAATACTCGTAATTGTTCACAATTAAATGAACCTACGTGATGTAGTATTATTTCTACTTTCTTTAAGTTCTTTACCACGACCTAGGTTTCGTTGTATTACAACATCTTCAGGTGGGCTATTAGCATTTTTTATTAGATGTTGTAATACAATGAAACCTAGGTCGTGGTAAAGAACTTAAAGAAAGTGGAAATAATACTACATCACGTAGTTTTATTTAATTGTGAATAATGAATTTCTACAAAATTAACGCCAAATATATTCAATACTCGTAATTGTAACAACAATTTTATAAACTTAAATCAATTTAGTTTCAATACAAGAGGGCGGATGAAAGTACCAAACGAAATCAAGAATATTAATTAGACAAATCAAAAATAAGAAAAGCCTTTTTATATTATATTCTAGGACAATACAGAATTGAGCCGTTGACAGCAGATACATTCGATGGAGCCCTTAAGGTAATGACAATTTCACGTGCAATAAATTACTAGAATTTACAACATATAGACATGTCTAATATAATAATGGGGTTAGATTTAGAAAAGTGCTACCTAAATCCGGAGGAGCGGAGGATAAGGTGGGTTTTTGCCGGTAATCATTTCACCAACCTGAAGATGTAAAATTTTTGAGAATATTAATGTTTATACTTTATACTCACTATTAACCTTTTGGAACTCGATGACAAGTGAAAATAATGTTTTTGAGGATTTCACGAATTTCTTTGTTATTAAATAAAATAACAAAAAGCAACTATCACTAAAAAATATTTAGATATATAAACATGTAAAACGAAACACTACACCGCTATTTTTTTGAATGACAGATTGGGTTGCTACCCATATTCTAAAATATATTATTATTCATTAAAAATAAACGCACTTTATGTTTCTTAACGGCATGGGTCTATTCGGCTTTATCCGGACCGGGAAGGGGTTTTCAATTTTTAGGTCGGTGTTTTTTTATTTAATTATAAATTCATGTCTATATTTACAATTCCTTTTACTCATTTCAGATTTCACTTTTTCTGGGCTTGTATTTTATTAATTACATAATCGTGTTTAAAATTAAAATATTTTTAACTTATTTCAACTTTTACGTTTTTCGGGTTTCTTATATTTTTATTTAACTGTTTGTATTCAAAATTCCTTTCATTCACTTCAGATTTTACATTTTTCGGGTTTGTCTTTTGTTAACTATATAATCGTGTTTATATCTAAAATACCTTTAACTTATTTCAAATTTTAGGTTTTTCGGGTTTGAAAAAAGACATATTTTTTAACTTAATTATAAATTCGTCTTTACATGTACAATTATTTTTACTTACTTCGGATTTTAGGTTTTTGGGATTGTTTTGTCGAATTATTAATTCGTGTGTTGTATGCTATGTAGTGTTGCGTTGCGATTCGTTATTGAGGGCAATATTTTATAATACAAAACATTGTTACCAAATACGTTTAAATTTCTTTTTTAACAAATTACGCGTCTCTGCGAGTAAGAGTCTGTACTAGAAGGGAACACTCCCACCCACACATTTTGCTCACCCGCTACCCCGCTGATCTCGGGTAGCATGTTTTTAAATTTTTACCGAATGGTGTTTATTTAATAAATAAAAATTCACTAAATGTTTCAATAATATGTTATTATTTTAATATAGATAATCTACAGTAAATGTAAAAATCATGTAATTTTTTTTACATTATAATCCTTCAAGGGATCGGTTGATTTATTAAAATATTAATTTTTACCAATGCTGACTGATATTCAAAGTGTAGGTTGCACAACATGCCCTTAAGCCAGTGATTGCAAACATCTATAAATTTCATTATATCGTTTCTCTGAATTTTAACATATATTTTATTTAAAAATTACAACAAATTTTAATAAAACATTTTTCCTTCAATTCACAATTTTTTTATTTTGAAAATTTGGTAACAATGACATTTGTCTTGAAACATTCGATTTTTTCGGCTCCAGTAATTTTAGACTTTGTAGTTTTCAAATTCGTCTGCAATAATGAAATAATTTGTAACATATTTAATCATAGTTTTTTACACGTATTTTGGAATTAAAAACAAACACAAATTTTACTATTTGGAAAAAATTTAAAACATAATTTTAATATTTTTAGAGTATTTTCAGTTTCTCTTTACGAGGGTAATTTTTTTTAATTTGCGTTGTAAAAATCATGCTATAGGATTAGCATACTGCTCATTAATTTTATAATAAATTACAATTTATGTAAAATTTTAATAGTATAAAGGTCGATAGTCTAAATTATTTGCTATTTTTTAAGGTTATAGAAATTGGATTTTGTCTGGACGAAGCGCTTTCCATAGGCTCCGAAGTTAATAAAAATCCACAAGCGGCCGGAGAGCTTTTGAAATTGAGCGCTGACGCCGCTTTAGATGGCGTTTCAGTGGTCGCAGTGCATAAAGAAACTGGTCAGGTTGCAGCTGTATTATTCAATAAAATACAGGTTAAAATTTAACTTAATCGTACTGTAATATACCTAGAGAAATATATTATTATTAATGGCAATTATCTCACCATAAAAATACGACCTACCTCCATTCATATTTAAGTTACGCTTCAAAGACCGATGATTATTACGATTTGTCTAAATATCTACGAATGAATCAAAGACAGGTTGAAATTTATTAAAATACTGATCAAAATTTGTCCTATATCGTCCTCACTAGTGTATTAATTTCCAAATTCAAAGCAAACCAAATTAATCAAATTTATTTCAGTAAGAAAATCATTGTCATTTTCGACATCGAATAAATTTAATATTTTGGTTTATCACAAAATAATTCTTAAACTATTAAAGAATAAGCAAGTATATAATTTGACACAAATAAATTAATTGATATTGTACTCGGAAAAAAAAAGTTGGGCTGTTCTATTTCCACGTAAATTTTATGACCTGCAAAAGTATTTTAGGGTTAATATGTAGATCATATTAGTACTTTCTACATTTTGTATAGTCAACACTCGCGATTTATACAATAATTTGGTGTAGTTAATATCAAACTATCATAATAATCAGGCCAGTTAACGGATGTGGAGTCTTAAAAACTAAATGGAATATCAATGAGAATGTTTCGTAAAGCAAATTTTATAAAGAAATAATTGTAGATTTTATAATAATTATTTTTGAACACATTTGTAATTTTGGTACACTCAGGAACGCCAGAAAAAGAGTACGGACGTACCATATTTTGAATACTTCGCTAACGAACGCTGTACGCAAGAAGAGGCTCGTTCTTTGATTCGATTCATGGCGAAAGTCGATGCGACCCACGATCTTTTTGAAAAGTAAGTTATCATGTAAATTGAAAATTTATGTATAAAATAATGGCAAAATTGCAATATTTTCTTTAAATTCGGCACTGACTCTACAATTCCTTACTTTAGATTCATTTACATTAATATTTTTTTATTCTAAAATTAGCTTAAAATTTTAAATATCAAAACGCATTTGACAAATGATTTATAACCTAATAAGTGAATCATATTTTGGCTAATTTTATTAAGGCTAAATTCTCAGGGGAATCATATATGGGTGTTTATCCAGCAAATTTGATGAATTCCTTACAGCACATGACATTTGCAAATCCGACGCTGATTTGCAAATGTCATATTTTGCATAAGTGCGTATTTATACAGATAATCTTTGAGTTATGGTCTCAGAGTTTTCATAATTCTATTAGTAAATAATATTTTTAAAAATAGCATGGAAAAAGAAAGTCGAACACTAAAATTCGATTAAAAACCGCCGACAACACAATTTTGTCCTTCGTTAAATCATATCTAGAAACGTTCGCATTTAAAATACAAAATTACTGACGTAAAATTAAATTAATTTTGACAAATATATAATAAAAAATATTGTTTATTTGAATCTAACCTTTTCTAATTTAATTACTTCCTAAAATATAATTAAAGAAGCAAAAACACAAGCACGGAGAAACGAACGCAAACTTCTGTCGTGTTAAATTAAATTAGTTAATATAATTTTAATTTTTTAACTTTCAAATTTTTTATTTAGGCTTTATTAACAAATTTATGGCTGCGGTTTAGTTTGCATGAACTTCAAAGTTCTTATGTGATTTAAGTAAAAATATACAGAACATTTAAAATTACTTTCTATGGACTTAATACCACATTTATGCGATATGTTTTTGCTTTAGGGGTCAAAAACTTTATAATATCGAAAACGCCGTTAAATCCGTGGATAAATTTTTAATCACATACAAATAGCAGATAGATAGACAAACATTTCAAAAGCGATTGATTTCTTCTTTTTAATATATTTTAATGTACAAACAGTTTTAACTTTACTATTATACTATTTGCATAAATTAAAACTGCAAGCTTGGTTTATTTTCAAGGATACTCAATTAAATATTAAATATTTAATACAAGTAAAATAAAAAGAATATATCTCAGGTAGAGACTGCAACTTCTTCGATTAATACAAAAACTTCTTCAATTTCTGTAGTAATTTTAATTTATGCATAAATTAAGATAAATTTTTAAGTGTTTGAATAAATAGAAATTTTAATATTAAATCAAAACTTTGCCTCAAACTGTTCCACCAAATCGCCCGTTATGTGATAAATCTATAAATACTCAGCAATGATTAATTTTAATAATTGTTTATTTCAGATATAACGTAGACTGCCTTTTGGAGTTTATGTTTTTAGCCACCCTCAGGGAACATAGACAGAAAGGCCTTGCAACTACACTCTTCGAAACTTCGATAAAACTTGCTAAATCGTTGCGCGAACAGCCTGTCTTTCCACTAGTCGTTAACTATAATGGTGAAGAAATGTCGAATTTAGATAAATTAAATAACACTAAAGTTCCTAAAATAACGTCAGCTATCTTGACTTCTTACATTTCACAGAAAATAGCTACGCGTCTTGGCTTCGATTGCGTTGCCAAAGTTCCATACACTATGTTTGTTCATAACGGAAAGACATATGCTGACCGCATAGGTCCTAAGAGTCCCGAGTCCTGGTTAGTCGCTAAGAAATTGGATTGAAGTAGTCAACTCGACTTAGATTTTTCTCTCCCTTTCAGCGCTATCTCAGATTTTAAAGTGGACAATTTATGTTTTCTATACTCACTTCATTTCCTATGTGCAGTTGCTGGAGCAGAAGACGTCCATATTACCTCACCATATTGATCGATGCATCTAAATACTGTGTCCAGGTTCATTTCAACCTTAACGATACTAGCACGGTCTGCTTCGAACTACTACGCTTCTAATTCCTTTGAGTTACATTTGCGGCGTTTTATTTGATGCTCGATCGAAACTTCCATGCATCGTTCTAATACAACTTCTTTAGGTAGCCCCTAATAAGTAGTTTAAACATTAACATAATTCATATTCTTTTAAGTAAATTCTATAAAGGAAATCTAAGTTGTGTCAATGCAATGAAAGGACAACCTAAAATACACTTTTTTCATTTCATTTTGTCGAGTGTTCTAGCTTTATCTTTTTTTTCTTTTTATCATTAGCTAGTTATCCATCCGGTTTCGCAGGGGTAAAAAGAGATGATTTCTTTAATTATAATTCGAAACTTTCAGTTATTTCTTCTTTACTTATTACTTAGTAATTAAGTCGAGTTTAAATATATGTACAGCCTAATTGTATAGAATAAACAATTTTCTAAAAATATTACAGATTAATTAATCTGAATTTGTTGGTGTTGGAGCCTCAACTGTCCTTATTATGATATTAATAGGATATTTTAGGTCCAATAATACTTTATTTTGTATTTCCTTTGTTTTAAAATTTTCATTTTGAAGCATAAGGGCATCATATGATTGTCAAAGTATGTAGTACGCAATAATATTATTTGAAAAAAAACTTTGATCTATATGTGTAAAAGCCAAACATAGTTCATTGTCGGTTCATTATGAAATCTCCAGACTAATGGAAAATGATTAACCGTAAACAATCATTATATGAAGAAGTGAATAAAACAAAGTGCAGCTATAGTCCTGGTTCCCCGCGCCAAACTTGCATGGGCAGCTAGTGTATGTTAAGCTTTATATTTATTTAGTACTTTGCCAAATAGTATGGGCGTGCTTACGCCCCATGGTAATAGGCCTTTGTTATTTCATAGTCATTAACTTCAGCATACATGAAATCTTTCAATTCAACTGTTTCCTGTCATAAATTTAACCATCAACAAAAATTACGTCATTTTTGAACATTCTCATATGATTTGTTAATTGTATAAAAGTCTCAAAAGACCTCTTAACTACTGCAATTTATATCGCGTGTATTTTATATAAACGCATACATAATTTTTTTTTTAATTTTACAAAATTTTTCACATATTTTCGTATTTTCATTAGTTGTACACATATTTTCATATCAGTAAATTTGCGTAAAAATGCTTATTATCAAACAACATTTCCGTTTGTTTTTTTTTTGTGTTATTCTTTGTGGTGTGTTGCTCATTGTTACTGTTATTGTTAAATACGTTAAAAAATAAACATCAATAACTTCTATTGTTTTATTTATCCCTTTGGTTATAGACTTTAGTACAATGATGGTATTGAAATAAGTGCGTTTCGTTTAGAACTACATTTGTATACAAACGATATAAAGTATAAAAATAATACTTAAGAGAAATATCAATATGTAACATTAATATGAAGACATCTCTTTAATACAATTTTTTTTATTCATTTGGAAGCTAGTTCAATTTTTAAAATCTAGTTTAAATGGTCTCATGTAGATGTAAAAATTACTAGTAATAAAAGATGATGACTTGATCTTTGTTTAAATATAAATACTACGCCAAAATTCAATTCATGTCTCGTTTTATAGCCCAAGAGTTCCGACGTTAATGAGATAACATTATTGTCACCGTGAAGTATGTCGGTTCGTCTGTCATAGACCTTTGGTTGTTGAACAGAAAAAGCTGTTTCTCCAAATTTTCACATTTTATGTATAGTTTCCCTAACTAAAAGTTTTATCTGAAATGTTGTTCATTTTAATTCGGTTGACTCTCTCTACACGCGAAAATAGGGTTACAAAAATGTTTTCATAAGGGAAATAATTCAAAAAATGTTTGGAATAGAATACATTTTTTTCGTTTACAGATAAGCAAACTAGGAACCCACAAAAATTCAGGAATCGGTACATTCTGATTATTAGCTAATGGTATACAGATTGCAGATAGGCTATGTATTATGTATATATGTTTTATGATTATTGAAATATTGTTAAAAACGTCCACGAAGCCGGAGAAAATGCCGCTTATCAAAGCGCTTTCGTCACGAATACTGAAAATCTATTTCAGGTATCTCCATATGGAAAATTTTCAAAGGATAAGTCATAGTAAATCTTTCAAGAATATTAAGTTTTACATTAATAATCGGAAGTAATTAATTAAAGTTTAGTTTGATTCATAGATTATTTATTAGTATGGGTATAGTTTTTTGGTAGATTATGGAGGATATTGTAATGTTTGTATGGATTTATTTATCAATTTTTTTTTAGTTCGTGGAATAGGAATAGTTTTATGTTGAAAAGTAGATAATAATAATAACGAATAATTTTAGCGTGATAATTAGCTTTTATACATTTTTATTCATAATGCTTTAATTAAAGTTTTTATAATTTTTTGTATAGTCATAGTTTTACATTTATTTGATTTCAAAGCCAAATTTTCAGTTGCAAGCTTCCATAGAGAGTGATTTTAATGTAGCAACTATATTTTGCACGTTCGCGTTGCATAAACGATAAATAATGAAACGAAAATGGAGAAATGTTTATAGAAAAATACTTTAAAATTCACAAAAATATAGCTATCTACCAAAAATCTAATATATTTATGTCTCGTACTTATTCATACCTTTACATTGATAAATATTATTTTGACTCTTATGATATTGCGCAGTAGCAATACATCAATGATCCCATTTCAATTCCTTGTTCTCAATTTAAAAATGAAGGCAATTAAGTTTCGTATGATAGCCCGAGTCTCTGTATTCCTCATTAAAGGGTGCATCTGTTTAAGCTCGATAACTTTTTTTCGAAGTGAGGCCAGTCAATGTTTTAGTTGGTCTTCTAACATTTCAAAGTTCTGCGAACAATAATAAAATCATCTTTTCAGCAAGTTTATTTAGGAGAGTAACTATTTTCGTTTCACATGTATTATTCACTATTCCATTGAATATAATACATGAGTAAGACCAGTCTTTTTCGTAAATTATATTACCAAATAAATAATCTTTATAACAATCCGCATATGGTGATTGATGTTGGGCAAGTAAAGAAAACAATAATAACGAACATACGACAAATCGGAAATCGAAAATCGAAAAGGTTTGTCTGATCCTATACAATGCAACTCGACATGGCAATGCTGATTCAACAGATGTTTCTCGTTCTGACCAAAAAAGATATTCAGTAACACTATAAATTCAATAAAACAAGCATATATACTTAAAAGTAGCGAAATAATTATGTATCACATGAAATAAAATTTTGTCACTAGTGTTTTAACGCAAATATTAATCTAAGTCAGAGGAGTTGCAATATTTTATTTAGATTACACACACACAACTACTGATAAACTTTTTAGTAATATTGTAATAGTGGACGTAATAACTCACAGTATATATTTCCTATGTGATCATACCTATGCGCGAACTAAAAAAAATAAGAGTAAATTAAAAGAAATTCAATCCGTAAAAATACTTCAAAGTTTTTAATTCACAGTACTATAAAACAGTATTTATTTCATTAGTTTAACTGAAAGAGTTTTTGAATAAAATTATTTTTAAAACTACCCATACTATACGTACGCCAGAGCGTACATGTAGTTAGTTATCTCCAGTACGTGTAAAGATCAGAGGCTGAATATGTGTAAATGGTAATGTTATTACTCAGAAATATCATAACTCAAGTTGTCTTCAAAATATCTTTCTGAGGACCCTGAGAGTGAGCTAGAATTTTGTGAAATTAAATAAACCGTTCATTGCGTGGTGCATAAACATTTACTTTTTTGGTAAATAAAACCATAAGTAGTCAACATTGCTTTACTTCCGATGTGTATTGTTCCTTATTCAAATATAAAGAGCACCGGCTAATTACGTTTTCGGGAAAATACTGCACGTCAATTGGAGCTTAATATTTAAAAAATGAAGCTTAAAAGTTGAAAATGAAAAATGCAATATTTATTTCTTTTTAAAAGATATTTCTAATAAAGCTCTACTCGATGGGAAGCGCCAAACAAATTATTTGGACTTCTACTTTACATGTTTTGAAATAACTGTATTTACCTAATAAAATTATTTTAAAATATTTTGTTATATTTTAATTATGATCTTTGTAGGAAGAATTTGCTTGAAATACTTAATACACGTAGGGCTTAAACTATAGAAAATGAGGTTGAGACCGATGATTGGTACAATAATACAATAAAACGAAATGATTTCCTTTATACAGAAATAAACATTTAAAGAGAATTAGGTGTACTTACTAGCGTTCAGTAAAAGTGAAAATTTTGGCAACTAATAGCATTATTTGGTATCGTGTTTGCGGTAAATTTTGGAAAGAAAAATTAAGAAAGAAGTAAAATAAATAAGACATGTAAATGTGATGTATAAATTCATGAAAATATGCTCAGTTCATCCGTAAATGCTTTGCAATTACATACAAAATACACCACATAATACATTTCTCTCAAAAGAAAATGTACGTCTTAATTACGAACGTGAACCTTACATAGTAAACGCGAACGCGAAAGAGAGGAAGTTTTATTTAAATTCTATTAATAAATAATATCTTTAAAAAAGTAACGTAATAAAAGAAACTCGAGCAGTGAGATTCGGACAAAAACCGCAAACAACCTTTTTTTTATTAAGGAATCTATATATGTATCCACTTAATACATATAACTACTGACTGAAAACTGAATAAATTTTTAAAATTGTGTAACAAGAAAATCTTTTTGATCCGAATTCAATAAGGAAACATTGCTTCTTAAAATAATGTAAAGAAAAAAAAAAGGTCAGACTTTCGTCGAGTTTAATAATTAATCCAATAACTCACCGAGCAGAGAGACGAAATAATTATAGACTTATTAACGCAGCTTCTCCCGTTCGGTCGCATTCGAAGTATACCTGAAGCCGAATCGTTTGGCCATGCTCATCCTACCGCTGCGCATACCCGAAGCGCGTCACGCTTGGCGTGACGCAAAAACGCAAGTTGTTTTCCATTAAATAATTTTAGGCAATATGAACCAAAAGAAGTTTTCACTTCAAAAATGTATTTTTCTTGAATTGTTTTATTTAAAAGAAGAGAAAAGATTGAAAAGTATAATCATATCGTTTTTTCACGAATCCGTCTATTTAGGTATCAAATGAGCAATAATAAAATAAGTAGAAAAGTTTATTTTTTATACACTAGTAACTAAAGAGTCACATCGAATTCGCACCATCGATGTCCCGTACAACTGCATTATCTAGACATGCACAGTAGTCGAAGAAAATATGCAGTCCGTACCAGTATGAGGCCGGAGTATCTTTAAAAATATATAATTATCGATAAACAGAGATATTCGCTTTCAATTTAATAAGAAGTTAACAAATTGAAGCCAACAACAGAATATCTCGCCTTCTATATAGTCAAATCCTTCTGAATACACAAGAGAGACCAAGAGAAAAAAAATATTACGCGCTAATAAATCTCAGCAAAATATATATAATCGTCTTACAGATAAATCAATGAGACAATCCACGTCTAGATCAAATGAAAATAACTTTAAAAGGGGCAAACAATTAGAGTTAGATGAACCTGTTATTTATCGTTAAGTACTCAAGAATTTGATATTCTTGTGCAGTAACTTAGAAGACGATCGTTTAGTTACGTGGTCTCGTGAAGTCAAAAATCGGACAATTCTAGAAAGCAGCTATTAGAAGAAGATTGATGTCGTTACTAAAATCAACGCTAACTTTAAAGTAAAGAATAGCATGATATCCGTGTCACTACACAAGGTGATTGAAATCGTACATTCCAAAAATAATGAACCGATGGGTTAGCATAAAAGCTTGTGTAGCTAGTGAGCTTGGTGTATCAATCAGAATCACACGTAGAATGAGAAAGTCGTTTGATAATTGACAGGCAAACGAGAACTACCATACCCTTTAATTGACCAAAGAGATTATCATTGCCCACTACAAGTAAGGAATATAAAGTAATAATATGTACGAAAATACTATTTTGAGTACGGGCGTATTTTTAAAGCGCCATCTGCAGCAAGTTGTTATACTAATGGATACCATCATATTCTTGCTGCTATAAATACGTGTTTTGTCATCTTGTTCTCACTCTCACGCTAGTTTGTATACATATATATATATATATATATATATATATATATATATATATATATATATATATATATCCTACAAATCTACGAAACACGCGATGCTAATTTGATTTTTCAAATTAAAATCAAGAAATGCGTAGATAGGGCGGCGTAAAAATAAGGACATACTGAATCATGAAATGCTTTAATAAGCTTTGTCTTGATAGTAGAATACAATCTATTTACAAATATTTTTATATTTTCCTGTTAGAACTTGATAAACAAGCTACTTCATGTATTTTGGATTACACTATGTACCAAGTGTATTTTCACACACTTTCCTTATTTTGACACACCATATAAGTTCATATGTCGATAATTAGTGAAAATTTACTAAATCAGTTCGATTAAGACAGTAGGCGGCAACAAAATCTCGAATTAGATAAATAGGTTGAAAGATTCCTTTTTAGATATACAATCAAACGAGCAAAATATATTACTCAAATAATGTAGTTACAACTACAGTGATAGCTGGAGCTCTGTAACAATCGTGAACTGTGCTGCAAATAATTATTAATAAAATACTTTCGGCATTTATTGATCATAGGCATTTATAAAAAACATGCTGAAAGTATTTATTAAGTAAATGTACTCTGCATTATTAACAAAATGCAAATACATCCTGCATACTAAAAGCAATTATTAAAAAAACATTTTTCGATCAACAAAAATGTATACCTAAATCAATTATCATTAATAAAATATACTAAAGTTGTTGTGTCTGTTTTTTTTTCAACGGTTGCCTTTTTTAATTTACATAACTTTCTTACATATGAAATTTAATTCCATTTATTGTTTATATAAAATATTATTAAATTACTGGGACAATTATTTATAATATAGGATGGCATTTCGTCAATTTATTCGATATTAGAAACCAATTTAATGCGTAATGTTGTCGTTACGACGTCCAGAAAAAGATTGAGGCGCTATATAATTTGAAAATGCAGCATATATTTGGGGGGTTTCTCTTGAGAAACACGTTTTCACTCTATGCGTTCCTTTTCGTGAGTCGCAAAACAGTCTTCCGTCATGAAATTGTAGTGTAGAGTTTCGTAAAGATCAATTTTTTACTGGATAACTCCGCGTCGCGAACTTCCATTATTTTAAGTTTCCCTTGAAACTACGACAAACGGTTCTCCTAAAATATTTCATGTATGGTACTATAATTTCCGATGTGCTTCTTTATTTCAGATATATATCAATATATGAACAATCGTAAAACTAATATCTTGAAACTCAAAACTCTCCTCTATTACTCTTTCCGAGCTAGTATATCCCCGCATCCAAATAGCTATTCTAAATACCATGGTATGGTTCTATCTCCTTAGAAGAATACTACGTTTTGGTATATTTGTAATGATATGGAGAAAGCGATCAAATGAATGTGGAGTAAATTAAAAAAAAACAACCGAAGGATACGAAATAATACAACAATTTCAATATTTACGATCTGATTTTCATAAAATCCTCTCTTGGTGAGTTCCCAAAAACCTGGAGAAACATATATGTACCGGAATATTGATTGTAAGAAAGTTTAATTTGCAACTATTATGTATTTTAAATAAAAGAGGTAATTTCAAAACGATATTTAAAAAAAAAACGACTTCAAAAAAATTAAAATGTACTAAAAATAAAAAATTATTAACTCAAAGTAGGTAATAATTTTTTATTTTTAGTACATTTTAACCTACTTGTTCGCAATAAATAACTGAGTTAATTATTTTTGAAGTCAGTGTCATCACTGTCGACCAAATTAATCCAATTTATAACATTACTTAATTTATAATATAAATTTAAAATCTTAACTCTTAATGTACTCTCAATAGGAAATAGATTCGAAAGGGCGTATTTAAAAGACAAAATTTTGCATTTATTTGAGTTGATCGGCAGTGCTGAAACCGACTTCAAAACTAAGTAACTTATTTATTTAGAATAAATTGGTACCTTTTTAAGTTAATTATTTTTTACTTTTTAGTACATACTTTTCTGAAGTCGGTTTTTAAAAAAAAAATTATTTAGAGTTTTTAGTAATTACTAATATTAATAATTACACAATGACTAATATTTATTTTTTTTTTAGAATATTGTATAAATATTAAAAGTCACTGACAAAAATTAGTATAACGATAATTTCCCATTTGTCTAAAGTTGGTTTTCAACTACATATAAAAACGAAGCGATATTAGTAGCCGCCAGTGGTAAGCCATTAGTTCTGTTTTCCGTATCCAAAGTCCAATGTCAGGTTTTGCAAAGTAACAACTACCACTTGAGGAGTTCCGTTCTCCATATCTTGCAGATATGGAGAACATATAAGAACTTACGAAGTCCAATATAAGAATTTACAAAGTAATAACTAAAATAACAAATAACTAATAGCTCAATCTTGAATCACGTTTAATTTACTACTGTCCGTTAAGGAATTGCATTGTTCATCTTCAGAACTCTTCATTAGATCCTGACTTAGTCGATGGTGCAGTTATTTAGCAAAGTAAAAACCAGAAGTTGCAAAATATCTCGAATCGATTTACTTCCACCCGTAAAGAGGTTCCATTGTTAATTTCCAGAACGCAACATCAGACTCTAACATGGTCGATGGTGTAGTTATTTTGCAAAGCAACAACTACTAGTAGCAAATATATTGATCACGTTTAATATGCTACCATCCGTTAAGGAGTTATATTGTTCAGCTCCAGAATTCATCATCAGACCCTGACCGAGTCAACGGTGTAGTTATTTTGCAAAGTGACAACTACTACTAGCAAATACCTGTAATAACGGTTGGTTTACTAACAAACTTTAAGGAGTTTCATTGTTCATCTCCAGATCGACTCTAACATGGTCGATGGTGTTACTTTGCAAAAAACAACTACTAATAGCAAATATCTTGAATCATCTTTAATTTGCTATTATCCTTTATGAAGTTATATTGTTCATCTTCAGAACTCATCATCAGATCCTGACTTGGTCTAGGATGTAGTTATTTTGCAAAGTAACAAAGCAGCACGTATATTTAATCGCGGTTGATTTACTGACAACCATTAAGGAGTTCCATTGTTTAACTCCAGAACTCATCATCAGACGTGGTATAGTATTTTGCAAAGCAACAACTACTCGTAACAAAATTTTTGAATAATATTCAATTAACTGCTATTCGTTAAAGAGTTACATCGTTTATTTTCGGATCTCATCACCAGATCTTAACCATATTGACATGGGCCACCCCTATAGTACCCTCTATCAAATGAAAAAAAGATTATTAAAATTGATCTACTGGGGAAAGAATTATCGCTGAACATACATAAAAAAGATTCCGACGAATTGAGAACGTCTTCCTTTTTTGGAATCGATTAAATATTATAATCAATAACCCCATAGGAATGCCATCTATCTTAGATAAAAATTGGTTATTTGTTAAATAACTGCTTTATTTTCCGGAATTATTTAAAAATGTATTATGTTATAAAACATTGAATATAAAAATTATTGAATCTTTCCGAACTCTTGCACTTTGAGAATGAATAAGATAATATCGAAATTAAATATTTAGCCATATAGAAGCGCTATTTTTCGGGAAAACATATCACAAATGTTTTAAATTATTCTCTAAGGAATTGCGTTATTTTACTACTTTTATTTGCAAGTAAAACCGGGTCTTATTGGTTCCCCGGTAAAGGTCGCTGATGAATCGTCAAAAAAACGCGCTTCCAAAGACCGCGGTAAAGCTCGCAGCTCGTCATTTATGTAATTTTGTTTATATTTAAAAATTCCGGCCAAAATAGTGTGTGAAAAAAATAAAAAAGATGCAAATTCCATGAAATACATACCTCCATACATTAGTCATATCATTTTTATTTTTCCCTTCCTAAAAGGTCCGAACGGAATCATATTGTTTTGATAACGTTGTCTATCCGAGGCCGATGTCGCCCATCAGAAGCTTCTAGTTTCTAAAGCAAATAAGATACAGCCTTAAATTTACACCTATCATCTGGGTCCTTGCTTCAAAATTATAAATGGTATTTAAATTTACTTAAAATCATATTTTAAGAAGGCAATCCAAGTAAAACCCACCACAAACATATTAAAGCGAACTCAGCCAACCCAACCAAATTCATATATATATATATATATATATATATATATATATATATATATATATATAAATATATATTGAAACAATGCTTGGAATAAACCAGGGCAGGTATCTAGTATGAGAAATAAATTTTAACAAATATTAATGCAGGACTCTTCCTAGTATTGTTCCAGACTAGTTCAAGGAAGTGTTTTATTTTAATAAAAAAAATTAAACAAATATTATAGCTATTAAGTTAGGGAAAGGGATCGGTATAGCCTGACCATTTAATATTTTTTTAAAATATTAAATAGGCAGGAAGCCAGATCGTAAATATTGAAATTATTGTTTTATTTCGTGTCCTTCGGCTGTTTTTTAAATTACTCCATCTTTATTTGTTCGCTTTCTCCGTAACATTACAAATTTACCAAATTATAGTATTCTTCTAAGGAGACAAAACCATACCATCGTATATTGAATAGCTACTTGGAGGCGGGGATATACTAGCTCGGAAAGAGTAATAAAGAATAGTTTTGAGCTTCAAGATATTAGTTTCACGATTGTTCATATATTGATATATATATCTGAAATAAAGTAGCACATCGGAGACTATAGTACGATAGATGAAATATTTTCGAGGAACCATTTGTCGTAGTTTCAAGGAAACCTAAAATAATGGAAGTTCACGACGTGGAGTCATCCAGTAAAAAATTGTTCTTTACGAAACTCTACACAACGATTTCATAACGAAAGACTATTTTGCGACTCACGAAAAGGAACGCATATAAAAGAAACCCCCAAATATATGCCGAATTTTCGAAAAATTATATTTTCTTTATGATTGCTTTTAGTATGCAGGATGTATTTGCGTTTTGTTAATAATGCAGAATACATTTACTTAATAAATACTTTCAACATGTTTTCTATTCATTATTAAGAATTAATAATATTTCAATAAATAATAAATGCCGAAAGCATTTTATTAATAACTATTTGTAGCACAGTTCAGGGTTATTACAGAGCTCCAGCTATCACTGTAATTGTCACTACATACCCATCCCAACTCAATGCAACCCAAAGCAAACCTAATCCAATCCAATTAAAAGAAAACACGACCCTTCTCAATTAACACAGTATAACCTAACTCAAAGCATATCCAATCTATACACGTGCACAAAACAAACTCGACCCAACCCATAACAAACCCAAGGCAACCCAAAGAAAACATAAAAAACACAATCCAACCCAACCCAATTCAAAGCAAGCTGAATCCTACATAATCCAACTTAATCTAAAAGTAAATTCAACCCAATTCACACACATATATATATATATATATATATATATATATATATATATATATATATATATATATAAACCCAAATCCCCTCATTAATAAATATATATTAACAAAGTTATAACATGGTTTTAACTTTACGGCGAGGAATAGAGAATTTTATTATTAATAAATACGTACTTAAATTATATATGTAATGTATCGTTGTCTAAACCATCGTACTCCATAGTTGAACGTGTAATCCTAACCTCAAAAACTTGTTTGAAGTTTGACATTTCACGTTTGTTACATAGGACTATCGTAGTTTTTGTTATTTTTTTAATTGTTTTAAATTTGGTAAAAGTTTAAACCAATTAAACTGATTCGGATAATGATATCGATTTTACGGAGGATATAGAAATGGAAGAGGTGGAAAGAGTGGTTCGTATACGAAAAGAGAAATGGTTCAAATGCAGGAAAAATCCCGTAAGGACGTTGATGACAACGAATTCACGCAAAATATAGATTTTCAATATTATTAAAAGGTTAATATATTTTATATTTAATTGAAGAAATATAGCCTGCGATGTCCGACGTTCCAGTATTCTACATTACCTAATGTTATTTACTGCATTATGAATGTGGGCGTGTGGTGAAGTATTTAAATAACGTATTATTCTATTATGTATTTCATTCTAATTCATATCTAAAAATGTATACTTAGTCATTTGACAGAAAAAAAAGAATAAACATGTTACAATCTAAACTATCATAATTGTTAGTCTTACCAAAATCACCATCTATATATCATGTCTCATCTACAGATTTAAGATGACTGCCCTAATTTACACGCCATGATCAATAACGTAGAAGAGAGAATTCAACTACCCACCTTACAATCCAGATTGGACTAGCAGCGATGCTAGTTTAAAAAGAATTTACGTAGCCGAAGATTTGAGGACGAAGATCAGTTGGAGGCAGCCGTAGAAGAACATGTTGAGGGCAAAGATACGAACTATTTCTTCAGTGGGATACAAGTCCTTTTTAAAAGGTGTGAAAAATGTATTGAACTTGTAGTTATTATATTGGAAAATAATTTTTTTTGAGACCATTTTCTTGACTTTAGTACTTAGGTTCAGAAATTTTCAATTGCCCCTTGTATTTTGCTTTAAAACATGATATTCTCTGATCAACATAAGTCATTAACTTGCCTTTTTGTATTTTATTTCTATGTAGATTTCATCACATTTGCCATTAATTCTTTAATATAAAATAAAAATTTTATAGTTATAGACCTGGTATTATTTCTTTGTATATTGTAATGGCTACTATTAAATACATAAACTAATTACAATGTTACCGAATTCATTTAAATACGAGTATTAGTGTGCTGAAAAACTATGTTTTTAATTATAACCATTTATGGACACACTGATATGTCTGATTAAATTTAATTTTAGATGTGCTCCTTATATTTATAGGTGGAAGTTAAATTATAATGTTAATTTATTCTATTAAAAATAATGTTGCTGAAATTAGGCAAAAACATTTTGTAAATTAAAAATATATACTTTAAGCCCTCTCTTCATATCACATTCTAACGTCAAACATATTAAACATAATATGCTATATCTGAACCATTTGATTTTCTTGTTATTTAAAAATTTCCTTTTTAATTTACAGTTTACCAATACAATATCAAAATAAGATCAAATGATGTAAATATATATAGTAAAGAAAACCATAAGATTTTAAATAGCAATTATAAATAAATATATGAATTGAGAAGTATATATAATTTCATAATATGCAGTACAAAAAGAGAAAAATTTTAATTAAATGTTTTCTAATATCCTTTTTTTACAAGACTAACCAAACTAATGAATTGAAAAAAAACATGAAATTCGTGGCATTCTTATCAAAACAAACAAGATAGAGATATCAGAGTAATGATCAAAAATAGTCATCATTCTTTCAGCCCAACAGATATAATAAATAATCTAAAAGCTCAAGGTTTGGAAGCACTGAACGCCACAGGCAAATTAAAATGGAAAACAAAGGAAGGAAATGGAAAACAAAGGAAAGTAGATATGTTCATTGTTGCGTTTAAGAAGAATACGGACATTAAAAAATATACAGAATTAATAAAGTATGTAATGCTATCATTACTGTCGAACCAATTAAAAGCAATAAATTAATACCGCAGTGTAAAACCTGCCAATCATTTGGTCATATCAAAAACTATTGCAACAAAAAACCTAGACGTATTAAATGCGTTGGACATCATCTCGCGACTAACTGTGATAAATCAAGTGATATGCAGCCAAAATGCTGTCACTGTGGGAAAAATCATACTGCCAACTATCGAGGGTGTGAAGTGATTAAAGAAATTCAAAAACTGAGAGACAGCAAAAACAAAATTAAAGTACAAGTAAATACTAATAAATTGATAGGAATGTCCACTCAGAATGAGACCACTCAGATTGAGGCCACAAAACACAAAATTCCGGAAGAACATACCCATGTAACTAAGCAAATGCCTAATAATGATAATATGTTATTAGAATTTATGCAGATGCTAAAAGATCAAAACCTACGACTCAATAAAATTGAGAGCAAAATAAAAGTCTCTGGAAACTAACAATGACTTCCCTACGAATTATGGAACGGAATGCCAATAGATTGCTACAGCACCAACATGAGCTGCAAGCAATCCTATACACAGAAAACATTGACATGTGTCTTATCTCAGAAACGCATTTTACTAAGGAGTCCTTTCTTAGATTCAAAAGCTACTCAATCTATTATTCAAATCATCCTGCTAACACAGCTCGCGGAGGTAGTGCTGATTAAAAACTGCATCAAACACTTTGAAGAAGAAAAATATGTGACTTGCGATGTCCAAGCTACAATTGTAACGGTTGAGACAACTAAACAAAAATTCAGGGTAAGTGCAATATATTGCCCACCTAGATATAATATTTATGTAGATATAATATATAACACACTTATTAAAAAATTAAATTGTCGCTTCATCATTGTGACTTCAATGCACAAACACACCCACTGGGGCTCAAGACTAATCAATACTAAGGGGCGAGAATTATACAGGGCTGCTGTCAGTTATGGGTGCGAATTCATGTCAAGTGGTAAACCAACATATTGGCCTACAGATCCTAATAAAACTCCAGACCTAATAGACTTTTTAATTGTCAAAAATTTATCATAAAATTATATTAAAATTCAAGAGGGACTTGACTTCAACTCTGATCATTCTCCAATTTATCTAACGGTTAGTGACAAAATCATTTTGAAAAAACAAACATTAACTCTTAGAAACAAACAAACAAACAAATTTATTTTAATTACTTATTAGAAAATGATATCAATTTGATGGTACCGATAAAGACTGTTGATCAATTAGAAAAAGAATTAAATGCTTTTACTCTAGCTATTCAGGGAGCTGCCTGGAATAATACGCCGCTTATTAAAAGAAAATTGAAAGGTCTTAATTATCCGAAAGAAATTAGAGTCCTAATATCAGAAAAAAGAAAACTTAGAAGAAAGTGGCATCAATCAAGAAGCCCATATGATAAAACTCTACTTAACAGAGCTACTAGACAACTAACAACAGAAATAAAAAACATCAAACAATTATCAATCAAAAAATTTCTCACAGAGCTTACTGCAGATAGAGAAATAGAGAATTGAATACTCATAAAATATCTTAAACGACCGTTAGCTCAAGTACCCCCTATCAAAAAGACTGATGGAAAATGGCCTCGTAATAATTCAGAAAAAGCAGATGTTTTTGCTTAACATCTTGAAGCAAGATTTTATGCAAACGAGGGAAATTATGCTCTACCACCTTTTCATCCATTGGGATTAGGCAACTAATGGAATTCTGACAAGATAAGAATTGACTTATCCTGTCAAAATTCGTTTAGTTACGCTTAAGGAAGTTGCTGATAAAATTAAAAACAAACTCAATGTGAAGATAGCACCTGGATTTGATCTAATTACAGGTAACACACTTAAAAGATTAGAAAGAAAAGCTCTAGTTAAATTAACTACTCTGATCAATGCCTGTATTCGGCTAAACTATGTCCCAGATACGAGGAAAACAGCTGAAGTTATTATGATACCAAAACCTGGCAAAAATCTAAGTGAAGTTGAATCATATCGACCCATCTCACTCTTACCAGTCACGTCAAAGTTATTTGAGAAACTAATTTTACAGCGTCTCAAACCTGTTTTTGATTAAAGAAACCTGATACCACCACATCAATTTGGTTTCAGAAATAACCACTCGACAATCGATCAAGTACATCGTATTACTGATGTTATTGAAAAAGCGGTAGAAAACAAAAATGTATGTTCTGCTGTCTTCTTGGATGTAGCACAGGCATTTGATAGAGTTTGGCACGAAGGTTTCCTACACAAATTAAGATTACTTCTTCCCGATCACTTCTACCAACTCTTAAAATCCTATCTGACTAATCGACACTTTCGGGTTAAATATATGTTATTGCAACCCAAGGATTTTCTGCCCATATCTATCCTACCGCTTCTGTCTGAAGTATCTGAACGTATTGTAAATGGTAAACTCGTTACTTTATAAGTCTCTAAATCCACTTCATACTTTAGGGCCTTAGGCCGGGCCTAACCAGGCTGTGGTTGGGCGGGCGGACTCGGTGCCGCCCGTTGGGCCAAGCGAGGGTCTGGATTTTTGCTGCCTCTTCGCTGGCTGACGACATGAAGGTGCGGATTTTTTCCAGACTGGGTTAAATCGTCAGATCAGCAGGTCAAATACCCGTTGAAAGTGCTGTACACGGGCATTTTTTTTTTTACTAATGATATATGCTTGGCTACGGATAATACACAAGTAACAGCCCTCGTGTTTCTTATTTCAGCAGTGCGTTTAACTCTGTTGACTTCGATATTCTTCTAGTCGGCTTGAAATATTTTAATATATCCCGACATTCACTTGAGTGGTTTATCTTATATCTCCATGGACGCAGGCAATGTGTGAAGGTTGCCAGATACGTATTCAAGATGAACTGATCTTACAACTGGTGTACATCAAATAGAGTTCTATCTTCTCTCCTTTTCTCAATTTTTATTGAGAATGTTGTTAAGAATATCTGTAGCAATTATAATCTCTATGTTAATAACCTACAAATCTATGCACATTCGGACCTCTGTTCCTTATCAAGAACCATCGACAACCTTAATTGAAATCGCGTTTCAATTGGTGAGTGGGCTCATGAAATGGGTATTTTGGCTAACCCAAGCAAGTATAAAGCTATTATCATTGGTAGTTGAAGACCGATTTTAAAACTAAAATTACCTATTTTACAGAAAATAGTGCTAAATTATGCAATAATACAATAATATATTTATACAATAATAAATTATGCAATAATATATACGTCAACTTTTAAAAACCTGGGCTTACTGATCGATCAAAATCTTAGTTGACGCCCTCAACTAAATGATGTTAATCGTCGTGTTTTCAACAGGACACACTCTTTGAAACATCTTCAATATTGTCTATTGTATATTTATATATATATATATATATATATATATATATATATATATGTATTTATATATATATATATATATATATGTATTTATATATATATATATATATATATATATATATATATATATATATATATATATATGTATATATATTGTGATAAATAAATATTTGCAAATAGTTTAATACAAGTACTATGTACCCTTAAATCTTTATTAATACCAAAATGTGTGCGAAACCCTCGTAGGACGAGTTCCACCCGTGCAGGTTTGAGATATAGTTAATATTGTCAACATAGTCGGGGTAAAAGTCGCTGCTCTGTGTGCGTTCGCAACAAACGCCGGATAAATGATTACACATACTCGTTTAAGCGTTTGCAATAGATAAAAATCGATACTTCACACTTTGTAATTTGGATGAATAGTTTAAAGGAAATTAAAAGGTTGTTGAAAGTGAACAAGAGTAGAAATAAGATTTCGACGACGTGTAATAAGGTGAGGAATGGAAGATGGATGAAAAATGGAGACTCTTGGTGCAGAAATTTTACAAACGCGTCACACTGCAGGGCGCAGGACTACGTATGGGAGAAAAAAATGTATATCGAGAAAACTTAAGCGATTAATTTAATTTCATCAGTACGAATTCGGAGTGGGTGGCTAGTTTATTAACATGTGCATGTAATTGCAAATAAAGTAATGCCATATACATATCTGCAGCTCCTGCACACAGCATCATGTGATTGCTGTATACATATGTACGAGTATACGGTGCTCGTAATTAGGGGTGATTGAGTGAATGTCGTATTTACCGGCACTCGTAACAAAAGGTTTAATTATGATTACATCTATCTGCATATCGTAATAATTTTTTTTTAATATTTTCAATTAAATAAAAAATACCTTGCTATAAAATGCTTAAAATGTGCTTAAACCTATTAATTGACTACTGTATACGTAAAGTATCATCATCATTTTAAATTTAATTAAAGAAAAATACTTTTAGCTTAACTTCTGTCAGTAATTTCACTATCTTTCAAATTTCAACAAACATAAATACTGACATTTATTTTTTAATTAATTTTTTCATACTGAAATAAAAAATCAAGCTTTTATTCGTAGAGAAAGTCGAATGTCACAGTTCTAAGTAGAAGTCACACCTAGAAAAATTATATATTTGCATATAAAAAGTATGAAGTATAAATTTCATTTGGGAGATTGTTTTGAGGTATGAAAGAGGGGGGAAATATTTTTCTTTAAGTTCCATAGGTGGGGTATCAAATGAATATATATTAAAATGCGATTTCAAAAATATAGGATATGTTTTTTAATATAATTTGTAAAAAAATTGAAATAAAATTATAACTAAAAAAACTAAAAAAAGCTTTTGTAGCAATATGAACAAAGAAATAAAAAATAATCTTTAAATGTAAAGCTTTTATTCAAGAGCAAAAAGATGTCCGATATCAAAAAAGTTAACTTTAATGTAAAAAAAACGTGGATGCTCTCGACTTGCCTTTTTAAATAGTTAGCGACAAAAAATTGACAAAACTTTTTTTTTAAAATAAAGTTAATTTTTGACGTGATAAAGTCTTATAAATCGATTAACAGCGGCTGCACGCATGAAAAGGTGTCACGTTCCGCCTGAGCCTGAGCCTGAGCGTGCAAGCGAGAGCGCGGAACAAGTGCTAGAGAGGCAGGATCGGCCCAAGCGTCGGAATTTATCTCTCTTCTCGCGTGACGTCAGAGCTAGCAGTTGTTACTTGTAATAATAGCACATTCTTACTTGTAATAAATCTGTATAATTTAAGTAAAAAAATATTTGAATTAACGAGTGTAAATAAATGTTAATTTATCGAAAAAATTGTAATTTTCAATTAACTCCTTCTTTGTAATAATAATAATTCAGTGATAATAATTCAATTTAATTCATAAAAGTATGCAATTTTTCATCAATGTTTCTTTATGACGTTATCACGTAAAACTATCGCCCGTAAACCTACTTTTCAGACAACCAATTTGGTTTTGTCAGCAATCATCCTTTCGTTTTTGATTAAAATCTTTAATTCAAAGATTTTTTTTATTTCACTTTGCTACAAAAGCGTGTTTTTTAATTTTTTTAAACTGTAATTTAATTTTTTCAGTCCTTTTGGTTTTAAGAGCAAAAAAAAAATTTTAACTACAAATTTTTTTTCTTTTTATTTATTGTATTATCTTCGGTTTTTATAATGTGTGCAAAATTTTAAATAATTCGGACTTCCGGAAGTGAAAAAAATTTAATTGAAAAATTCCGTTATTTTTTATCACTTTTTTTTAAGACTAAATTCTGTTTTATTTTATGAATTTATTCTAATGTTATCGATTCTTGACAAAAAAATTCGGACATCTGGAAGAGGGTGAAAATTTAATTGAAAAATTTCATCATATCGTTAGATGAGAGCTACACACAAGGGAAGTTAATAAAGCGTGTTAAAAATATGAATGTTAGTGGTGAGGCCTGTATTGACAAGAAATTATTAGCATTGCATTTGTTGTGATAATTTTTTGTTATAAACAATTTGATTCTTTAAATCTAAATTACAACCGAAGATGTATTAACGATAGCGAAAAAATATGTTTGATATAAATTCTTCATACAGAAATACATATAAACTGCCGTAATAATTGTTTTCATGTTTTCATTTTTTATTTATAAACTACGTTAACACAACAATATTTAAAGGAATAATAAAGATTTCGCAATCCAAAAACAGGCAACTAGTGGGGATTTCGCATTTGTGTTCACGACTGCACGTCACTACACGAGTTTAGATAATGCAATGCTATCGTACATTTTTGCTCACGGCGTCATTAGCAGCGGATTCGCAATAAAAATAGTGGGACTTGTTTCTAACCCAATGATACTATAGCAACACCTACATATGTACAAATAATGTTAAATCCTTGATATGTAAACTTTGCGCCATTTATTGGTATGTTGCAGTACTAACATTTTATCACTATACAAATAAGAGCAAGTTTCATCCTAAAGTAATAATATTATTTCTCCTATTAAAAGTAAGTAACAAGGATAGTCTAAAAAAATGGTTTTACACCCACGTGCACTGTAAATATCTAGATCAGTGTTAATATTCCTCGGAACACTGGTACTAATTAGTGGAAAATTATAACATATACAAAGACGAAAAAAACGATAAAGTTAGTCAATGTTAGTATTTTGTCGTTTTAACTTGTAATTTATACTAATGTTGGTTTTCTATAATTTTTTATATCGTTTGAGTGGTGTGAACGGTTGTAAATAAATAATATATTTTTTGTAAATAGTTGGGACACTGGGTACATTTTCTATATCGTCAATAAGAGATACAACGCTAGTTGACATTGACGATTTACCCATACGAGGCTGCATCCACTTATTTTTATAATATAGAAATATTATTAAGAAGAAACAAATTTCAATTGGAAAATTGTTTTATTGTATGCAGTAATTACACTCACAAAATAATAAACAAATTATTTTTAATTACATTATAACTGTGTCTCACATGTATAATGCAAAGGAAATTAAGTAATTCCATTGAACTTAAAAACTACAAAACCATTTTAAATATGACAATAAACGTAAACATAACACTAAATAATCTCTTAACAACACTCGTTATGTTTTGTTAATATTTTAATTTCTAGAAGACCACTTACAGTTTCAAAAAAAATAATACAATAATAAAAATAATACAATCCTTTAAAGAATTAAAATGATTTTCCAAAACGGCAAAAAGGACAAATTTTTCAAAACAAAATAGGATTCTAATTATGTCTAGATTATTAAAAAGATTAACATACATATATTGACGAAAATGATGTCCAATTATCATTTACCTGATTAATATGAAAAAGTTTCGTAAGAGTGCAATGGGAAATCACCAATCTTTAGTAAAAAACAAAAATCATTTTCAAATATTGATGAATAATCAAAATAATTAAGGAAATAGTAAAAATATCTAATAAAGCATAAATTTCATCGTATAAATTTGCCATCATATTTATCAATGAATCGTATTGTCAAGTAGACAATTTTCAAAATAACTATTTAAAATTTTAAAAGTATTTCATTATACAAAATTTGATTTGCAACGTTACCGAAATGCTCACGAATAATATTCACAATGAGATGTTATTTGTGTAGAGAAAACTTTTGAAACAACATCCAATTATCGTTGTATTATAACTAATTGTTCGGAAATCGTGTATGATGTATTTCAGTTATTTCCGGCCAGGCGTTTTACTTCTCTTTCACTAATTTGGGAAAGCGAAAATAACTTTAACTGTTCGGTATTGAAAATATTAGCAAAATCTTTTGCAATTTTTCTCTACTTCTTTAGTAGAGTAGTTGTAGTAGGAAAAACTTCATATAGTGCATCGCCGTATGTATGACGTAATACTTGTTACGTTAGCTCAGAAAGAATGCAGTATTGTGAAGATAAGGAATGTAAATCCCTATGAAAAACGTCCGCAAATCTAAATGATTCAAAATCTTTTTATATGCCGTTCTGAATTGCATAACATTCAGATTGTTATTAATAAGGCCACGTTGTCAAATAACATAATAAAGCTGATTGATTCTATATATTTATGTATACGTTAATTGTCATTCACCTTCTATTAAATCACAAAGTATTGTTTTAAGACTTTCTTCATAAATAATAACACCCACGAAGTGAGTTTTACTAGCCAATGCTAGAATATTCTTTTCATCGTTTTTACTATTATGAACGGTTCCATACTTTATCATCTCGACCTTTTTCTTATTTTTACATGAAACCGAAGAGTAAGAATTAGATTTTTAAGTCTATCTAAAAAGGAAAGAATTTATATCAAATCCATGAAAATTAAATTTTCGTGAATTTGAAGTGTCACTATTGTCTTAATGTGAGTTGCGAATAGTTCCAGCGCAATATGGAAATTATAATAGTTTTAGTACTTTACCGCAGGCAATTAAAGCTTTTACCACTCATGGTTAAAGTTTTAATTACGCTTTAACTTTTTCGTAAGCTGTCTGTTTTAACGTTGAATTCATTTTATTGTTGCTAGTAATTTCTTCTTGAGAGATTTTTTTAATATGAGTTTTAATTCTATTTTCAATCAACTAAAATAACTTAGCTTAAAATCGATGTGTATTGTAATATAAGAAAAAAAACAACAAACTGAAAAATAAAATTATCGAAATAGTGGAATATCTGACGTGAACAAAAAAATTTATAAATAAAAAAAATTAGACCAAGGTTGAAAATATATATTATTAAGCAAAAAACATTAATGAAATATTTGAGTAGGTTTGTGACAACCCTGTGCGTTTATCGCCGAAAATAAACGAGGCAGCGTAATAAAAGAGAATGACAGCATAAATGTGGAAAATGGTCATTACTCCCAATAAATAAAAGAATAAAATCTATTTAAAAATGAATATCAATAAGTAGTTTATTCTCAAAATTTATATTTATATTATTTACTTACCCATGAAATGTTACTTCATCACTTTTTGATATTTATTATGTGATTTGTATAATATCTTATCGCATACGCTAGCATTTTTTGAAAGTGTACGCAAATCGCCAAAATAATTAGATACTTTGAACATTCGGGAACGGCTATTATCACTTGATCTAAATTCAATTGCCTACGAACTGAACAACAAAAGGCAAATTAAAAAAAACAAGTGGTTTAATAAAGTTCTCTTTTAGAACATGGAAGTATATCCCTGAAGCTAACTCTAAAATGTTGACTGTTATTAATGCTCATTACTATAATATGTACACAACAATTATATACTTATCATATGGTAATAATTCGTTATAAACTAACTAAATTAACATAAAAACTGGTATTACAAGTATTGACAGAAGTAAAATTTCGTTTTTATTATAAAATATATCGAAATATTATCGTGATTATTATACCGAATAAGTATTACATATCTTAACATATTTTTAAAATATTATCTTTTATTATACTTTAAATTATTACTAAAGAAATTATTTCAACAAACAATAATTCTTTATAAACGTGCGGAAGAAAACTTATTTGGCGAGAAAATATTTTGTATGAATGCATCCAGAGCATATAAATTATTTTGTGTTTAATTGGTGTTACTATCTTACAAGTTTCAAGAATACAATAACTGTTTTTTTTTTAAATATGCTTAATGATGGATTAAAAATGACTTATTCGGCGGGCACAAACGATCATCAACGATGCAGTGCAGTGCGAAATTACCGATTGCAAGAAAATAATGTCGCAGCTGGCCATGGACAATTGGGACCTATCCTACCTACCTGATCTTAAAATGGTTTAAAGAAAATGGTACTCTAATGTTCAATCGTAGTCTAGTTTGTTGGGGCTGTTATAAGGAATAAAATTAGAATCTAAAATTGTATAATCAGTAGTGAAGAAGATCGGTAGAGAGGGAACCTAACGATGTTTTTTATTAGATTAGAAATGTTTTAGAGTGATTTTTGTACAAAAAAATCACATATTGATACCTACGCAACCTATTATTTTGACTCGTTTCAGTAATATAAGTTGTCAATGGTATGAGCGACAACTTTAATTTATGCAAATTAACAGCTGTAAAGTACTTACAATTTTAATTACTACATACATAGTACCAATTTATTACTTTTTGTTTTCCAAAAACATTTTTATTAGAATGTGCTTACTGACCGTACAAAGATAGTAAATAATTTTTTTTGTCGATTTCTTGTTTGTCGATGAACTCGTTTGGGTGCCTTGGAAAATTGTATTTAATAGTTTTGTGGAAAGTTTTATTTTTTAATGTTTAATTTTGGATAAAATTTCAACCTTTTGGAGATCGGGTCCCGATGCTGGAGGTCATCTCTGTAAAGTTTGTGGTAAAGTATCAGTCACTTCACCTTTGCCTAGACCTGGAATTAACATTGATCGTGGAATTTACTGAAATTCTTTTAAGTGAACTGCCTGGGCCCAGCGATCGGATATTTATAGGCTCATAACATTAATAAATAATATTGATTTGTAAATATTGGGACTTTGGATTAGGTACCTTTCTAAATATATTTATTAAAAAAAACAATACTCGGAGACGATTATCACTCTATTAAACTTATAGTCATGAGGAGAGGTTTAGAATATAACGTCGTTCCCAACCAGCTGTGGAAAATGTCGTTTAATAATAAAATAAATTCTAATCTTCAATGTTATATTTTAGTTAGGTATTATAAAATAAGTAAAAAATAATTTTTGTGCTTAGATAGGATAATAACCTAATTTTAATTCACTAATAAACCCATGATGACTACATTTTGGACAAATATACATCTAACTATTTGTCTACAAAATAGTCATTATGGGTTTGTACACTTAATATCTACTTGTTTACTTATATTATTAAACATTAGAAGTCACCTGACTTATTTGGAAACATAGAGAAGCTAAGTATGCCTGAAATTGTTTAAAGAACGTAATCAGATGCTTACTTCCCTTTTATCTTCTTTGCTTGTTTTATCCTTCATGTCGTGAGTTATTTTGAGTTTACGTAAGAAGTGCGACAAAATTAATAATAAAATTGTAATAAAATATGTAAATAATACCGCAGGAAAAATTCACGTCTTGTATTATCATCTCCGTTCCATCCCGTTCTTTATTACAAATGAGCAATTTTGAAGCTAAAAACGTGATGCTTAAACTTTTCGTCTCGTAACTCCGTTCCAAAGTCTCCCTCCGCCTCGAACTCACTATACCGTTGTATGGATCTTATTTACTACGTCCTTAGAAGAATATTATAACATTAAATATGTTCAATCTTACAGATTCTTTATTGTAAGGTGTTCTTTGAATAAAGAGTGCATTTTCATACAATGAACATTGATTTATTAAATAATTAATTTTAATAATGAAAGCAATAACAAATTTCAGAGAATATTGTCTCAAGAATTAGCTGTAATACAAAAGCTGTAATAACAATTAATGCATGATGCGCTGGCGCGTTATCATGCAAAAATTTCCACCTGGCTGTATTCTCTGGCATTACACCAAGAACACGGTTCAACAATAGGGATGCCAAACTATGAAGAGAAAAATAACCCCCAATAACACTTATATTATTTTTATTGTCGAGATATAAATCAGCTATTACATTAAGTCCACGGATAACATATAAAACGAATGGGCTGGAGAAATGTTAGATAAAACTTTCTTTAAAAAAAATTAAGTCTATTTTTTGACAAAAGCCGCGGCTTGATAAGTTTGAATTTTCATGACTTATATAACTAATAGTGATTAAGGAATAATTAGCAAACAAAAAATTTAGCTTATTGCCTTTGCCACTGAAAACGGTTTCCCTATTGTATTTAAATTAATAGAATCTATCTATGGAGCAATAAGAATAGCCTGCAATTTGCCCAGTCCAAATTCAATGTATCGTTTGTTCATTTCCCTAAACATTAAGGTATGTTGTAAAAGTCCTTAGTTAGTCAGATATTCCAGAATTTACAAACTTTTGAAAGCACACATCAGACGGAAGTCAGACGGCTTCCAGATTAGTTTCAGACTTACTTCTGTTGCGAGCAGACACCCAATATCTAGTTTCTAATATAATTTCCCGAGAAGAAAGGAATTTTAAAGGCACTGACGTCATCATTCATTTGCTTACCGATCTGTATGATTACAAACAAAGCTACACTGAATCAATTAAGCAGTTTTTGTTACGTATGGAAACGTTTCTTTTAAAACTTATGACCAAAGTAACGTTTTCAAACACAGTTAAAACCGAAGTAAAGGGTCACTTAACATCTATGGACGATCTTGCACTTAATACTTCATTATGAGCCTTCACCCCCAAATTTCTAAAATGGTCCAATGCCACAAAGCCTTAAATTTGGCAATATCTGAAGAAAAAAATTCAAGACTTATTTTACAAGCAAAGACAGCATAACTTGAAGTCTAAACAAACGTAATAAATCTCATGGCCAACTAACTCTCATTATCGTGAAAACCGACCAAGGCAATATGATAACTCTAAGCAACCTGAATTCAATTCTCAAGTTAAACCACCTATATGTCGTTATTGTAAAAAGGCAGGACATACTATCGAAGTATGTTAGTCATGCAAATACAATAATCATAAATTAAAGACTAATATTAAGGCTCCATTTAATCCGAAACAAGCTACAAATTCCGGTTTTATACTCAACTATAACTCAATGCAGCGAGTATATTTGACCGAAACAAACATTCAAGATGAACAGAAGTTAAATGTTAATGAACCCGAGAATGATTTAAAAGAATGACTGTTTCACTTAAACGTCGCGTGGGACAAAACTTTTCCAAAATGTATATTTTGGAAAAGTTTTGTTTATCCCATTTTATCAAACCCGAACAACGGATATAGTAATCAGCATCGGCGATGCTATTGCAAGGACAATCCGTTTAAAATTAAAATTACATGCCACCAATAACTTAACTTTGACTCATAAATTTTATGTAATAGACACAATAAGCCTCTCCTACGCCGAAATTATATTACGAAATTACTAAATAAGTACAATTGCCAAATTAACTATTATAATAATCATATAGAACTAGATAAACACACTATAAAATTATCTTTCACAGAATCGTCTCACACATTAGCCCCACAAACAGACACTATCATAAAGTGTTCAGTTAAAAATCCTGAGATCGAAGAAGGTATTATTGTCGACCCACGCATTTTCCAATTTCTACTAGTAGAAAATTTCACAGAA
Source organism: Druceiella hillmani (assembly GCA_039881145.1). NCBI lineage: Eukaryota > Metazoa > Arthropoda > Insecta > Lepidoptera > Hepialidae > Druceiella > Druceiella hillmani. Next base: position 27,252,958 of record JAYKKI010000015.1, read on the forward strand.
CTTCAGAAGATGCCATCACTCTTAAATCTCACCTCAAAACTTGCACTAGAACCCGTCGAATCTAATACAATTTCTTATATTCCGGACTCAGATTTTGTTAAAAGAACTCGAGAAGTTCTAAATTTACTTAGGGTTTTTATTAACATATTAATATCATTTAAATTACGCGCCTTTATTGTTGCATACTAGTGTCATCTTTATATAATGTTAAAATAACGAACTAAGCAATGTACATTGTGTGTGGCTCACCCGCTCTGCTCACTCTGCTCGGTGACATTTCTCGCACTGTATGTAGTTGTACGTAAATTTAATCAAATCCGTGTTAATCCATTAAAGTGCTCGACTTTTACTTTAAATTCATCAGTTTTTTGTCTAAACAACCAAGAACGTGACAATGATGACCTGACTTTTACTACAGCTGTCCTCTTATTCCAAAGTTTCACGAAATCATATAGGTTCCCCGAGTGCCGTGATAAGACAGAAGTAGAACTGCAAATTAATGAAATGTATAGTCAAAACATAATCACTACCTCTTTGTCACCCTGATCATCGACCATAGGGGTCGTAAAGAAAAAATTAAAGGCTTCCAACCAACTTAACATATCGTGTTCAGCTATAGACAACTTAACGACATCACTATAGTTGAAACGTATCCTATTCCATAAATATCCGAAATCCTTGACCAGCTGGGAAAAAGTAAACTTTTTTTATGCTCGATCTAGCCAGTGGTTTTCATCAAGTTTTGGTATCTACAGAACATGCACCAGAAACAGAATTCAGTGTACCTCAAGATGAATTTCAGAATAATGGAATTCCATTCGGTTTTAAAAGTGCGCCATATTTAAAAGAGTCATGAAAACATGACTGTGAAGACTTGCCTGTATCCGCTGCTTTGTTTACCTTGACGATATTATCGTCAATTCTCAGGATCTTAAATCTCACATACAAAATCTCTCCTTCGTATTTACCAGACTCTGCGAACTCAATTTGAAGCTCCAGTCAGACAAGTGTGAATTCTCCAGAAAGTATTTAGCACAGGTAGCGTGCTTTGGACATGTCATTATACAAAGGCGTTAAACCAAATCCACATAAGGTTAAAACAATCAAGGATTTTCCTTTGCCATATTCCTATGACACAAAATCATTTCTTGGTCTTATGCCTTCGTAGATTTTTTCTGGACTTTTCTAAAGTTTCCACACCATTGACGTGTTTCCTGAAAAAAAGACACCGCATTCAATTGGCAAAATGAGCATGTGTCAAAACTTATATACTCTCCGTTCCTTAATTCTCCATTACAAAATAGTGCATACATACGTATGACGGCTCCAGTTACGCTATTACCGCCACTCTAGCTCAATGAGACATCGGCAGGGATCAACCAATCGTCTATGCTTCACGCACGCTCAATAAAGGAGAGTTCAATTTTAGTACAACAGAGAAGGGTGCTTAGCCATTATACTTGGAACCAAAACCTACCATCCTTATTTATATGGACACCATTTTAAATTATTGCTGATCACGAACCCCTTAAGGGGTTCCTTAGTTGTAAATCCTGGATTTAGACTAGTGAGATAGCATCTCAGGCTTGAAGAGTACAATTATGAAATTTAATGCAAAAAAGGGTAAAATAAATTATAATGCAGACACATTATCTCGTTTCCTTGAAAATCCAAATCAACTTTAGGACCCAATCGCTGAATTAAACCTATTGAAGAGATAGAATATATTATTCAGTGTCCAAATATAACTCCGAAAATTTCAGACCCGCTAAAATTTACAAACTCGGACAATAGCTATTAAAAATTTTCAAAACGATTCTGACCAAAACTTCAACTCCAACATTGTAATAAAAAACATAATATAAGCATGCTTAAAAGGTCATGCAAAACAATAATCATTCCAACAACCATTGATCTAGACGAGTCCGACCATTATGTGCAAGAAATAATAGTAATCTGGAAAATGTTGATAATGTGATTTTCCGTGAGAAATAAATTCATTCCTTTATTTCATTTAATTCAAGAAATAAATTATTTTATTTCCTCTTCGTAAAATTTTTCCTCTCCGTCCATCATTTTGATGGATGCTCATTTCAAGATATTTATAAAAGCCTTCAGTATTAGAGGAATGAACTAATGATTACTCTAAATAAACAATGAAACAGCAATAACAGACTTTATAAATTATTTTGGAAAACCCATATTTTATTAAATAAACAACATAATTCTCTTTTTATTTTACAAAACCGGAATCACTTTTAACATTCATAACAACAACCCTGTATCCATCATTAAGAGAAATCATAAAAATTCTCAAAGAAAATCATGACCTCCAATCGAAAAATACTATTGGCAATATACGCGTAGCGATATAGAACATTATATATGAAATCTGTATCATACCAAACAAACTTAGAAAAACCATCCGTGCTCCAATGCAAATAGTCAATGCACTTCTACTAAACATTTTGAGCGTGTTGGAGTCCATATCGTTAGCACTTTATCAGAATCAGGCGACGCGAAACTCAAATGTATATTAACCTAATAAGACGATCTTATAAAAATTTCGGCCGCTCACCCCGTCTTTGATCCCGAAGCAGATGAAACTTGCAAATGTTTAATTAATTTCACCCCTATATTTAGCATTCCTAAATTTATTCCTACAGACAATGGCATGAATTTTATGGCCAATCTATTCAAGCAAACCTGTAATTTTCTCAAGTTAAAACAATTATGATCATCACCCTATCATCCGCAGACCCGAGGAGCATTAGAGAATCACTCAACATTAAGGGCATCAACACTAATATCTTTTGTACTATTAACTGTTCCCCTTGCGAGCTTTTTTATGCATACAGACGTTACTCCCCATATTCCATATTTGATATAACCTTAACTGCTTCCTCTCCCTATTGTGTCCTTATTCTTCAACATTATGTATTGTCAATGTCGAAATAAGCAATATTTCATTTTAACAAAACATTTAACAAAACATTTTTCTTTGTAAACAGCGATGACGCAGGTTTGAGTGGTATTATCGATGAAGTTTTATTTAATGTTAGAAGTATACCAATTCTAACTGATTATCTTAGCTTTAAGCCTAAGTAATAAAATATATTGTATTTCAGAATCCCGCTTGCTCACACCATCTGTTAAAGTAGAAGATATCATAAATGCCATATATCAAATATATATATATATATATATATATATATATATATGTGTGTATATATATATATATATATATATATATATATACATCACATCTATCAACTTTTCCACGAATAAGTCGATAACTTAAGATACTCAGACTTCCTGCATTAAAATGTTGAAATATGGCATCAATCGCAACAAAACGAATGAATGTTTGTTCAATCATGGATCAATAAAACAACTATTGAATTCGACTCCGATATTATCGATACAAATAATACTCATTGGACGTCCTTGATTTGCAGCTTACTGTAGAGATATCCAACTCTTTGCCAAGTTGAACACTATAATAAATATAAATATAGTAACTTCGAATTTCAACTTAATAAATGATAGTCATAATCACGATAAATTATAATAAATTATAAAAAACATTCCATCCATTTAGAAGGATTAAAAGAATATCAAATAAAATTAATAGTTAAGCAGAATCAATTATAGATCAAACTGATTTATCCTAGACTAAAATTCCTTATTTTTAAATTGTATTCTAAGTTTAATATTTTTTTTGATTGTATAAAATTTATAAGAAATTCGGTAACTGCCTAAAAATATCCCACGAAATGAAATTCAATATTGTAACAATACTGAAAATACTAAATCTGATTACGTAGAACCAACCCGTTTACCGAGATTTCGAAATTTAACTTAAACATCATGCTTTAACCGCATAAGTTTAATTTAACCCGGGGGGCTGTTATATACAATTAATGTGAGGCCTTGTGCCTCAATCACACTGTATCAGCATAAGAGTATCTCACAGTAATTATTTTACTCTGGATCAGCAAATAGCTAGCTTACCGAAGCAAGACAATGCATTTTTTTTAATTGTTGGTTTGTGAAAATATATTTTTCTCAAATTTCCTTCTTTGTCGGCCTCCATTTAAATGTTTGGTATTTAGTGTCGTATTGTAATGGTTTTCAAAACGTTTTCATCATTACGAGCTACAATAATACAAGTCTATACAATTTTATCGATAAATTTGAGCGAATTTTTTAATTCATTTTCTTAGCTCAAGACTTTCAGGTTAAATGCATGAATTGTCATTCAATTCAATTTCTATATATTTCTCAAAAGACATTTTTATGTAATTTGGTAAATTCATGCAGCTTTTCAATATTATCTTGAACGATTGCTTGCTACGGTTCAAGTTTTCAACAATTTTTGAGTGATAAAAGATCACACAAAAACTGTCGCAAAAGACTAACATTCACCACCATAAATTGTTGTAAAAAAATATTTGAGAGGCCGCTTTATTCATTAAAAAAACGATACACCAACGTTATAGCTTATAGATAGGCTTATAATTTTTTTAAATATTATTACATTCAGATACTCATGTGTCTAAAAAGAAAATTATTTCAACAAAAGATATCAGTATTATTGCCGTTTATATTAGACTAGTCGAAGATTTTTATGGTAGTCTAAGAATTTTATGGTAAACTTTTCACTCAACACAAATTTCACATGAAATAATACGCCCTGCATTTCAAAATACAATGTATATCACTTCAATATTAAATTGTCATTGCATTTAACTCTGATTATTCTACCAGGTTTGATCTAACCTTTCTTCAATTACTACTTGCATTTTTATCATTACATATTACAGCGGTTTTAATCTTAACTAATATTATAAATGCCCAAACGTGTTTGTTTGTAAAAAAAATTAAATGCCTTTTTGTCATAGGCTTTTTCTCTTTATGAACCTATTTTGATATCAGGTGGAACTCAAAAGAATTTGCAGTTGTCTATAATAATTTCAAGACAATTTTTGGGGCAGAAAACTGTTGGGATATGCAATGTAATGTATGAATAAGTATGTTAAGTGCAAATAGGAGTCGCAATACTAGGTTTCGGTGTGTACTTAAATAAATATATATATTTATATATATATATATATATATATATATATATATATACATATATATATATATATATATATATATATATATATATATATATATATATATATATAGATTTAAACATAGCACATATTTTTGTATTCTACTCAGGAAGCTTTTTTCGACAATACCAAATTTTATTTTCTTAGGAGCCATCTTAAAATAAAATTTTAAGGTAAGCACTATCTCTGTGTTTGAGTCCATAAACTATATTATTTGTTTAAATGTCAAGTCCTATTTTATTTTGTTTACAAGTTAGAAGTATCTTACAGATGAAATGACGAAAGGATACGCTGACAGATAGGAAAGATAGAGTACCATTTGGACATTTTGGGTAAAGAACATTAATATTTAAAAGACAATACGCATACATTTCCTTTATATATAAATGTATGCGTTTTATTGAAATTCTACATTTTTGAAATAAATTGGGAAAAAATATAGACACGACTCATAGTGCCGCATTTCCACACTGGATTATTTGCAATCTTTATCGCAGCCATTACACGCGCGCTTTTACTGCCGATCCACTGGTGAGCTTTACTGGCTAACCAGTAAGACCACGGTTTTAACGCTAATGGATTAGCGATATGACACACAGGTTTTCTTCTCAGAAAATAGTGTAATTTCTGAAAGAATAAAAAAAATATTTTTATTATGCATTCTTCTCAATATATGGCGTTTTTATACGGCCAAATATTCATATGTTGTATTATCTAATTTGTTCTTAATGTTCGAGAGTTCCAAAAGATTTAATAACTTATATTTAATAATCCCTAATACCAAATGTTTAAATAATCTCAGAAAACAAATCAGTACCAGATAGGTAACATTCTTGAGGGGTTGAATATTTATACATTTTGTATTGTCCACTTTATTTTCAAAACATGTAAATAAAACTTCGTTACCCTCAATATTCAGGCATATATATATTTCTCTTGGCTTCCAGGTACTCACTATGAAAATATTTTTCGAAATTCTCACCCTAATTAATTTCTTTAGTTTCAAAAAGGCCGTGGAATATTGTATAGAGATTACTAAATAACTAGAGACATGAAAATTGTGAATATTTAACCTCTCTGATTGAAATAAAAAACCTCTATTTCACCCCTTTTGGATAATCGCTAACACTAAATGTCAAAAAGCGAATTTAAAAAAAGGCGCGGTGGAGACCACGACTACGTTTTGCTTTATTCGCTTTTGCCATGCCGGGACAGGTGTTTAGTATACTATATTGCTATAGCAAATATTCAAGCAGGGAACTCTTCAGTACTGTTCCAAAACAATCTTCTATACCAATTTAAAATTTAAAGAAATATTATATCATAGCCACTTTGTCGTAGAAAAGCCTCGCCACAGCCTAGCCGTTTAAGATGTTTATTTAATGTTGACAGCTAGTTAGTAGATGCAACGTGAATAGGTGTAGTCAGTAAGCATTAAAATAATTATCTTATTTCTTGTCCTTCTGATTTCTTTTTAATATACTATATCTTCACCTGACCACTTTCTTTTTTTCCGTATTTGTATTTATAAAGACTTACATATCGATAAAATTGTAGTCAACTTTATTATTTGCAGGTGTATCGCACTATCTTGTTAACGGGTAATTATATTAAAAATAATATCATGCCTATCTGAATTCGCCATGCGCCTAGGTATGCTTGGTTCGAAGTATGTGATTCAGTATTGGCTGGCCATATCAAACTATATGAACAGGTAAGGAATGTATTCTTATATCTGAGCTTATGGTATATTCATGTTTATAAATTGCGAATAATATTTTATTTCGGATCATATATTAAAATCATACAGTTCTTGTTCCATGAAATATTTGATTTAAATAAATATTGCTGCAAAAAGGGAAGTTTATTTTTATGATCTCAAATTACTTTATTATATCTTTTTTTATAAATATCAACAATTTTAAATCTGCTTATAATTCGTTTTGTTTGCAATTTTATGAAAGGATAATGAAGTAAGCAAAGTTGTTACAGCGATTCGTTCATTTACTAATGCGTTTTTAATTATTCTCTGACTTTAATAGCATCTTAGCTTTGACAATACCTCAGTGTTTGGCAATAAATAAACATAATGTACACTCGTATTAACTAAAAACTCTAATTGAAATTGCAAGACTGAAATTTTTGTCATCATTTAATTATCTTTTTGCTTCCATAGTATTTCTTCTATGACTTGTATGAATTCTTGCACTATATCACATAAATTCGATTTGAAATGACAGAAACGATTCACGAAGCCATCCACGGGATATTATGGCTTGTATGTTTATGGATTTATTTTCAAGTTTTCAATCGTCACATTTTTTCCAAAGTTGTAGTGTACTTGATGAGTTGTAATGTATTTTGAAATAATATATGAACCAAGAAATGAAATGACAAATAGTTTTGGTTATTTATGGAAATCTCGTGAGATATTTTAATCGGTTGAAAGGTTATTTTTACGACATTAAAACACAATACATGTCTTACAAATACAAATTATGGAGAAATCAATGGATCGTGTCAACTTTAATTAAAGTGAAATTGAATAAAAGTATGTATATTTTGTATTTTTGTTTCGATAGTCATGATAAACTAAAATATCCTTAATCCATATTTAAATGAATCATTCTCATCAAGAAATTCATATCAAAATCGTGACCTCCCTATCAAATCAAAAACTCTAAATTTCATCTACTTTGTACGTGTCCAGAGAAGTTAATTGACAGAAAACTAGATTGAGAACTATTCCCATTTATCTGTTTATGAAAAAGTGTGAATGTATTGATTTTAACGTAATAATCATCGTAAATCATTATTTGCTCGAAAAAAAGTTATGGAAATATTGAGCGCATAATTAAATTTTACGTAATCAGAACATCAGAATAAGTTAAAAAGTTTTTCAGTAATCAATTTAAAGAGTAAATGATAAAAATGCAAACCACATAAAATTGCAATTTACTACAAAATCGGAATTAAATGAGTCAGGTCATAAACCACCGAGTATGAACGAGTCTGAATCAAAATACCACAAATATATTAAAAAATCCGTAGGCAATTGAGATTTTAATGTTCACCTTTATACTATACGGTAAATTATATACGAGAACTGCTATTGTCTCTATCACTCCAAATATCTTAAAAAATAATAGGACGATAAAATAGTCGAACAAAAAAACAGTTAGTTTTCTCAGTTACGTAAATTCTGACTGCGGAAGCAATGAAAGATTTTTATTAATTCGTAGTACCTACCTTTTAATACAAATTAAAATCTCGACTATAAATTCGATATTCCGGAAGTGCTTATGTAAGTATATGATTAGTTTTTATAAATGTTTCCCATCTTCTCTCAAAATAATGCCTCATAAAAATTACTAAAATCCCGGACGTTTTCGATTTTTTTAATAAATGTATTTTATTCTTCTCGTGTGGCGTAGGTAGAAAACACAAAAAAATAACACTCATAAATAAATAACGTCGTAAGACATAATAGGGTAATTGATTATATGTTTTTATTACTAGAATAGAATGAGTAATAACATTTAGAACGGTTAAAATAAATATATCGTACCTAACACGTTTCATTACTAAGTTATAAACGACTTAAAAACTGACGAACTACGATTCGTTTGAAAACGCCTCATACAAAACCCGATTGCCTTATGACGTCATTGGCCAGTTCTTTAGCATTCATTACAGGCAGTTTATTAAATAGTTTTTTAGTATCTCGTTAAATATTGCGTTTAATTTACATATTGCATATTATAATTTCCTAATTTTTTGTGTGGAAACTAAATTCACAATAACTTTTTCACTTTAATGAACAAACAAATTGACAATATTTCCTATTTAGAAGTTTCGATTGTTTGTTATATGCATTATTTTTTTCATCACAAGGTTTTTTTAAACCTATTCTACAGTTTTTAAATATTCGACATATCATAACAAGTTTCTGTTTTATCGTACTTAAAATGCCATATACAACGAGAGTCTAAGCAGTTTTTCTGATTTCAAGAAAGATTGACCTAATGATAACATCGAGATAAAGCTTCTAATAGTTTTTATTTCTGAATTTAAATTATTGCATAGTTAATGTTGACTCCACTTAGACAATGCTTATATCAAAGGCCTTCAAAAACAAATTATAAAAACGCTATAATTCGACGAAAATATATTTATACATATAATTTGAGTGTCTTATTTGACGAGAATATATTTTTACATATAACTTAGCGCGCTTTTATGTCATTTTTTCCAAACAATTCTCAAACGTACGACGATGAAAATGTTATAAAATTGATTTGATGATTTTCTCTTGATTTATGAACCAACAGATAACAATCAAAAACTCTTCCCCTGTTTATTTTTTAAATACTGCTTTTGTCAATAAACTATGGACGACTTTAAATCTCTTAAATTTTATTTTACATTTTGTCCTTAAGGGAGAGTCTCCTTATAGAGAAACTGATCGCCATGGTAAAAAAATATTTCTAGTTCAAATACAAAGTTGTAGTACATATGTTTTTAAAGATCTTCACAATATAATATAGTTCATTATTGCAAACTATTTACTAAAATTTTTTTGTTTATTAATTGCAAATATTATGATGAGAAATGGTGTACGGTGGACAAATATGCATTTAAGTTATCAAAAAATCGACTTCAAAATAGCCTTTCAAAGTGAAATACTGAACTTTAACCACTAAATGTCAGAATATATTATTTTATTAAAAAGTAAACTGTTCTTGTGCCATAATATTTTTTTTCACTTGTAAACTGTAAAAGTCGTTCAGCTCCTTAAATTAATAAGTTTCGTCTTGCAATAAATCATACCTTTTCAAAAAGAAAAAGTCTATTTTGAGATCTGTAAAGCAAATACAGTTAAAATTATTATTTGTGACTTTAAATTAGTATTTAGTTATTTTTGATTCCACGCTGATTCTGTCCTTTCAACAGACTTTAGAAAACTATTGTAAAAATATGAAAATCGGACGTGAATATTATGTCAAAGAAAGTATAAATGCTGAGATGCTTCAACTATATTGAAAATATAGGCAAAGAGGAACAGAAAACAAATATAAATGGCAGAAGTAAAATACTGAAAGGTCGTAATGTAGAAATCCCCGACAGTAACATAATACACTTCATTATAAAAAAATAACTAAACCCTTATCACGGAATCTGTATTGACCTTTTATATTAAAATATTCACTTATTTAGCTTAAAAAACTAAACAAAATCTAAATTTAACTCAAGAATAGGCGATCAGTGACCACCGATGCCTGCATAAAGCCCAAAAAAATTTCGAGCAACCAAATTTTTTTTAATATTAATTGTTTTATATCGTTAAAAAAGATTTTCATCGAAAAGGTTTGAAGTATAAAAAAAGATACTTCATTTTTTTTAACAAAACCTTGTTAAAAGCATTTTATACATATGAAGTTTCATTTCTTCATTAAAAAAATTACAAATCTGATGCTCTCAGTTCTATCTCATGGGTTTTTGTAAGAGAAATTTGTTATAATTTCAAATATCCGTAAGCTATTTTGAATACAGATTCATTGGTATATATCGTATTTGTGAATTCAATGAATTTTTCGATTTCATTATCTTAACGTCGAATATAAATTCATCATCTGATATCACATACGAAGATTTAAGAGTCGTCCTTGGATGCCCAAGACCATATAAAATCGGGCAGCTTGTTTTTTTTTAAACAAATCATTACGCTAGTGATTTGGAGAAAAGCCGTCATCTTCAAAGTCGTCATCTTCACCTAGATTGGCTAGGGAAAAAAAATGTTAGAAACTAAAGGCATAACTTCTGGAGAACTGCTTGGATTCTCCACTTCCGGGGTGAAATAACACTTTGGTGCGTAGTTTTTCTCTACGTTTGAGTTGAGTCGACTTTATGGTCTGCCAACTTACACTTTCTAAGGTTAGTGAGTAAAAAAATCACTGTGTACCTAATTTATTTTGGAAAATATATAAAGACCAAAACACAATATGTGGAAGTGAAGAAAAGAAAGTAATTGAAAGAAATAATAATAGTTGATTACTTCGAAAGATTCCGACAATTATCTTGAGGAGAGCTGAAATTCTGTTAGGCCAAAAATAAGTGACCAGAGGAAGAAAGAGTAATTTAATATTTCACACGATTCCAATTTGGTACGATACTTAATAATAATTATTATAATATAATAATTATAAATTTAATAAATTTTCATCTGGACTATTCGGAATTTTAAATGACATTTTTATATTGACTGCCACTAACACAAATTTCAAAAAAGAAAATGATTGAATATACCATTGCAGAAGGTCAGTTGAAATTATATGATAAGAATTTAGTTAGTTTTTACATATTGAATAAGTAGATTATTATGTCCTTAAATATTCTTACATTTTGAAAAAGTTATACCAATTCTTTTTATCTAACATTACTTTATTGTGGTGAGTATTCCAGAAGGTTCAGACCAGAGTTTCGTAAGAAATTTTTAGTTTACTTTTATAATCTTTAGTTTAGTTTTTAGTTATCTTTAGTTTTCGTAACAAATGTTAAGACAAATATTTCCAAGTTCTTATTTAAAATATTAATTTGTGAGTCATTGCATTTTCTTTTACATGAAACTTACTTAGTCCAAACCATAGAAAACAGTCCGAAAGAAAAAAGCCTATATCTTTCATCTAACCTAATCTTTCTTTTATATTAATCTACTATCTTTACTTTCTTCCTTTTTTTGTTACTAAATACCTTCATATTACTAAAAGATTACACGTTACCTTCTTCCAAAAATATAAAGGCATATTTAAATTTTTGTTAGCAAATTCCTAACATTTTCTTTCATAACTTTTATTAAACGTTTTTTACGTCACCGTTGAACATCGTACAACGCACAATGGTTGTTATCATTGTGCGTTGTTTCTTCATTAAGTTAATTATTGCCGAATAAATTATTTAAACTAGCAATAATTTTATATAAATTTGTAAAAAAAATTATATCACTTATTTCATTGATCCACAGCATAAAAAAATATTTTTTGTGTAGCTTGTCGTTATTATCTCCCAATCTCTAAAAATAAATCAACTGTTTTTCTTTATTAACAGTCCTAACAAATGACAATATTTTTAGTGAAGATTCTAAAAAAAAAATATTGGAGCCGGTGTAGTCGTTTTCATCTCTAAACATAACCGCAAAACTTACGTCAACAAAAATAAAGCGTAGACAGAACGGTGGTAATATTTATGATTCTATTATCGTTATATCGCGGAAATTAAGCTGAATGCATTAAGAATAACTAACAACATTATTTTCTGTGTAATGTTTTTCCCTCTACAGTAAAATGCGGATATATTTTTTTATAAATAATACTTTAATCAAATTTAGCTTTGTAAGTATTAATATTAAATAAATTATTGCAAATAAAAATTAAAGCAGAATCAATGGAGTGCCATCTAACATAACTTGTACAAAACATGTAAAATAAAGGTTGCCATCTAGTAGCACGAATAAGATATTCTGCATAGAATGCAGCTCGTAATATTTTCATTATAGACGCCGTCAAAATATTTAGTTTCTTTAATCTTCAAGATTACTGCTTTTAACCAGATAGAAAACACTTGTATATTTATACATGAGCATTAATATCAAATAAATTATTGTAGTGCTGTATTATTTTTAATGTAAATATTAATAAAGTTGAATCAATAAAATACCATCTAGCATAGCTAAGAGAAACATGTGGATGACTGCTGCCATCTAGTAGCACAATGAAGAATTTTTTTCAAGAATCCTTTAAAGAATACACCTTATTATTACATTGTCATTATAGATGGCACAAAAATTTTTTAATTTTTTTGTTCTTCAAAATTATTACTTTTGACCAAATAGAAAACACTTATATGTTTAAATTTGAATATTAATATTAAATATATTATTGCAGTTATGTATTGTTTTCAGCGTGAATATTAATAAAGGTGAATCAATAAAGTGCCATCTAACATAACTTGAATAAAACATTTATATTTATTACTGCCATCTAGTAGCATAAGTTAGAATTTGTTTAAAGAATCCCCCAGGGAATTAGAGTTTATTATCATATTTTCATTATAGATAGCGCTAAAATAATTAATTTCTTTGAATTTTCAAAATTACTGCCTTAAACCGTATAGAAAACATATTTATCGAAAATCGAATTAAAAAAATATTTTATAATAATGGTATTCAATTATTATTTCAAATTCCATCGGTTACTAGTTTCGTTCGTTGGCGCTTTAATCATTTTAATCACTTTGGATCACTGAAAGCTGGTGTGAGGTAAGGAATTAACATGTCTATGACGGTAACATTAGTATTTATTACATTGTTTATTTAAGTGTTTACTGAACGGTTAAAATTGTAAGGCAAATTTCATACGATCGACTAGATTTACCGCTCCTTGTTATAACAATTACTATTTCGACGCAAAATATATTCCTTCCTGAATAATTTCTTAATATTAAACATCGCAACTATTTCTTTCAGTCATTCCTTTTAGTAAAAATAATTTAGTAAAGTATCAAAGTATCTCGTATGAAAATAAAAATTAGTTAATTAGGTTTCTTAATGAAACTATGTACAATTTTGAATTCATTTTAGTCATACCTCAAGAGGTAAAAATTAAAAAAATATATATGATCACTCGCGTGTCTGTCTATTTTTTTTCGGGCAAAGCGGGATATTGAAACCTTCTGAGTAAAAAAGCGGAATCGTTTCCTCAAAAGCGGGACATAATAAAGAACGTACTTCATATAGGATGTCTACTGAAACAACACCTGTCAACTTTAATAAAGATACAGCATTTTCAACAATTTCAAAACTAACTTCATTTTTCAAGTTTATGAATTCTATTTAGCGAAAATATTTTCATCTGAAAACTTAAAACATTTGTCTAAATACGTTTGACAACTAGTGTAAAAATTATTAAACTCTTGTGATGACTTTAGCCTTTTCAGATTCAACCAATTTATTTAAAGTCTAGTAGCCGAAAAAACAATATTTTTACATTTTGGCGGAAGAGGCATAATGACTCATCCATTTCTGTTATGGCAATATCATTTCCCTGAGACTCTTTCTTTAATATAAAAAAGCATTCATCACATTATGAACGAAGTGCAAGTAGGTTAGAGTTTTTATCTCCCCTTCTTCCGAGTGAAAATTATTTTCAATGGCTTTCACACATAATCCTAGCTTATCAAAGTAACGTTTCAAAGCAAGATTACCAAACCTTGATTACTCTCTCAACAACAGCACACAGAGACAGAAATCTTGTATAAACATAACGGAATAATTCGACCCACTCCATTTCCGTAGTTTCAAAAATAAAAAAGCCGTATATTTTTAAGATGATAGCTTCCACGTCGATCTCTGATCTATCGCACGCGAATTTGCTCATTTTACGCAATATGCGAATAGAAAGAACAATTGGCTTTTAATATTTTCTCGTTCTTGTCAACAAGATTGTTGTATACAAAATTATTTATATCAAAGTTGACAATGCAAGTTTACATTTGCATTGTCAACGCCATATGAAGTTACTTGGGATAATATTAAATTATATTTATCCAATGTTTAAAAAAAAACCTTTGTTATTTGATAAGCTGTTTCTTTGCATTACTCTCCACAAAATCTGATAATTTGTTTTGTATGCCTTTTTAAAAACTGAAATATTGCACAGATATTGGGAACATTTTCCGGTTCCTTTATTCCTGACATTTGTAGAATTGAAAAAAATAAATCCTGTATTAATTTTGTATTGCATCCTTCAAAGTACTTCACAAACTATTATTTCGCTCTTTGTTCTACCATATTTTATACTCATAGCTATTTTGGAATTGGCGAACACGAGGAGCAATAACTATGGAAATAGCTGGTTATATTTCTTGTAATGCGAGAACTTGTGATCTTCGTGTAAATACTTGCCTTTTAGTGCTTCACTACGTCATTTAGTCCACAACGAGAAATACTAAACTCTTTTTACACAACTTACAATAAACGTAATACTCATTCGACTCCGCAATATGCAGTCAATTATAATCATTCTTCTAATTTGTACTGTATTTCCTTAAACGATGTTTTAGTAGTTTAGCTTTCTTCTTGAGTGTGATGTTTTCCAGCTCCGAGCAATCCGAAACAACACTGTCGACTTCTTCATTCAACTTTAAACGATTCTAATATGTATAGTATAATTCACTCCCGTATTTTAAGAAAAAACGCGTAAGAAGAGCTTGCTTTTGTTTGTTTAAGGTAATTAAATTACGGAACTCACTGCTCAGTGCTTACGCAATCAAGCGAACTAATAAACAAATGCGACGTACCCAAATTAGTAGTCTTTCGTACGTAATCGTGCGTCATTGTGAAATAGCTAGAAATAAACAAACGAATGATCGATCGATGATTAATAGCGAAAGAGTGAAAAAGAATATGCCGCGCCCCCGTGCGCGCTTTTCTTTCACTTCGCGTCGTGTGGACAACCAGCGGCCGACCACTCGCTTGTGGCGGCCGCGCCTTCGCCGCGCTGCGTCGTCAATTAATCCTCAAAAACCGGCACAAAGGTAGTCCCGCGCGGAACATTTAATTTTGGGCTAAAAATCGGGACGTCCCGCCAAAATCGGGACGTCTGTCGGCTACCATTACAGTTTCAATTAGAAACTTGAAAGTTGTCATAGTAATATCAAATCGTATATACTTCAGTAATTAAAACAAAAATAATTAAATGGATGTTTTTCAGGAGGCAAATGAAGGACTTGAATATTTTTTTTTAGTTTTGGATGTCGTCTGGGGCATTATCAGAAAGTTACAAAACTCCAAAATTATTTTTTTCCGAATTTTATATAATTTGGTTCCAGAGATATTGGTGAAAAGGTAGACAAAAACGTCTACAACACGTTCTTATGTGTTGTTAGCAGGTAGTATACAATACTGTTTTCAATATTTCTTGTTTGACATCAACTGTGATCAGTTGAATAAGAAACATTGATCAATGTCGATCGAGGGAATATTCGATTCCGCTTTCATTCAAACGGTTGATGTCATCAATCGAACGCAATGTGGAAATTGAGATTTCTCACCAATATGCTAACCAGCTTCCGTTCAATTTAACTGTTTTTTCACAAGGTTAATAAAAAATTATTTTCATGAAAGCATGTCTGCTAAGCATAGGCAAAATTCCCCAATGGAGTACCTGCCTATGACCGATGTTGTGAATAAGATTTACTCTTGCGTAGAACCTTGCTGTAAATTACTCTTTAACCTTGTCAATTATTCATACATCATTGGGTAAGCTATTGATTTTTTTTTCTTTATAACATAGTCTAACTAATTTTAACTTTTAAACGTTTAATTTGCTAACTCAAAGCATTCATACTTTGACTAATAATTTCAGTATGATTTACATAACAAAAAAGTAGGATGTTAGCAATAGAATATAATATACCTATGTATACAAGCTTACTTACAACAATAAAGAATTGAATAATGACGAGTGACAATGTTAAATTATTTACTGCGTATTACTTTTGAACTGTTTTACTTAAGTGGTTTTTGTCGCTGTTAAACTAAGTACATAGCTACTATTTCCGTTTAGTGGCACTTAATTATACAAGTTACTAAAATTTAACCATAGTTTTATAGGTTCAATGAAATAGTTAATTATAGTTTTATAAGTTCGCGTTTTGTACTATGTTCCCCGAGGGTATTTGATACTTTTGCTTCAAATATGCATCTATAGAACATAAAGTATTATTTCGTTTGAGATGAAACATTGGTTCACTATCTTAGTTGTTAATTATGCTTTGTGAATGACTCTTTATATTCTTAAGATTAAGTGTGTTGAAATCATTTTACGATTAAAAAGACCAATGTCAATTAAAAACATTGTCCATTGTCCAATTTAATATGTTATCACAACTTGTTTATTGTATTAAAATTAAGAATATTTTAATTTGAAAATGCCGGTAACTTTATTTGTGATTAGCTAATATCAAGGAAGTATTCTTCTGCTGGAAGATTCAAGCCATTTAAAGGCTGAAGAAACAGATCATTAGGTTTCTAAACATTCATCCTAGAGATGAATACAGAAATTATCTGTACGGTTAACTCTATATGTGCAAAATGTCACCAACAGTGACAAAATATTTGGGGCGTGAGTGTTTCTTTTATTCCCAGAATAGAATTTGTTTTGACGTGAATACGTCTTTAAATTTGCTACCATACGGGGGCAATCCAAAAAACCTAATGATGACAAAATCGGGGGATACAGCTTGGCGTTGCAGTTTCGTATCTATCCTCTACATCAAAAATTAAATTATACTACTGGATAGTTATCCACACACAAGGATCAAAGAATTCATTACGATAAGCGAGAACAGTGACGCATCGCGCAAGGTGGAGGGGGAAGCGCCGCCATTTTGAGGTTATTTTGCTGCGTATCGAGATTTGCAATTAGTATAACGTTTGATTCGGAAAAGCTCATTACGATGTTCGTTTAAGTTGTAATCGTCAGCTGTGGTCAAAATTTATCGATTGTATAAATAACATTAGTTTAAAGTAGTGACAGTGAATATAATAAGGTGTTAAAATAAAATAATATTATCAAAAATATATATTATTACATTATATTTTTATTTATGTATTACATTATATTTTTATTATATATTATTACATTATATTTTTATTTATGTATAAAAATATATATACATAAATAAAAATATTTTATTTAAAAAATATAACCCGCTACTTAGACTTATTCACGTACAACAAACGGCCGTATTCATGACACAGCCACATCCCTTTTTTTTATTGGATATCATATTTGGTACCACAAGAAATCAATAGATATTGTAAAGTGTCTATTAAGTATATTACTCGTGTGTCTCAAGAGCACAAAACCTTCAAGTATTCATACTGCTTTAATCGAAAGTCCACGCCAGCGAAACGGAGAGCAGAAGCCAGTTGTATATAAAATGGTCTTATTCTAGATAACCTAGAACAAGAAGGTTAACTCTTCCGACTCATAACTTTTCGTCCGGTTAAGGGAATGACCAGTTATGAGACTGAAATAGATGAAAGCATATATATTCTGGCATAGTCATACGTATCTAAAGTAAATATATAATGTTAGTAAAATTGATTAACTCAATGTGAAGTTCAAGATCATCAAATCACATCACCCATACCAATAAAATTAGATCAATACATGACGACTTTGTTAAATAACTAGTATGAGCGGTTATTGCCACAAGCTATGTGTATTCATCGATAACAGCCTTAGCTATACTTAGTAAGTACATATAAATATTATAACCACACAGCGGAAACCGATGTCACTCAGTTTCACTTAGCTGTGCTTGCCAGCGTGTCGATTTCGTAATAAGCCATTCCCGAAGCGGTTGTTGTAACATATTCTCGTGTTTGTGATTACTCGTTGTGACTATACCATTTGATATTAATTGTTCAATAGAAGTGAATATTTTAACGTCTCGTAATGGCGCCAGTACTGAGTGAATCGAAATGTGGTTAGTGTAACTTTTAATTAATAATATAAAAAAAAAAAAAATAGACTATTATCTTTTGATATTTTTATAATTTGACATCGTATTTTTTATATTAAATGTATTCTAAGGCTTACAATTGTCTTTTAATAATGTTATTGAAAAGAATAATTTGACACCGTATTTTTATATTAAATGTGTTCCAAGGGTTTTGGCAGAAGAATTACATTTGTTGTATTTCTTCACTATGTTCTTATGTATATGGTTACTATGGCGATAATGACATTGACCTTGTTAGTTAAGTCGATGCTATCAAGACAGCTGATGTCTTGATTGTTCGATTAATGTAAATTAATGCTTCGATTCATTATAGCTGTATAACACAACGGTCATACATTGATAATTTTCAATGCCTAGTATCAAAACTGTGTAAATAGAATGGCATCTGATGATGTATCCTTGTAATTGAAATTCTTACTGAGTTTCAACTCCGCTGTGTGAACTATCAAATAAAAAGTAATAACGTACAAAATGAAATACAGACAACTTGTATACAGAAATAATACTTACTGTATTTTTTGCTGTAATATTTTCTATTATTATACATATATTACCTACGTAGACAGTAACATTTCTGAATTTTTTTTTGCGTTTTACATTTAATTTTAGTTTATAATTATAACAACATTTTGTAAACTTAGGCCAAGTTAGTTTAAAAACCAGACGGGAGATAAAAGAACCAAACGAAAACAGGAGTATTAACTAGGTAACTCAAAAGTAAGAAAAACCTTTTTGTGTTGTATTCTAGGACAATACAGAATAGAGTCGTTGACAGCGGATACATTCGATGGGGCCATTAAGGTAATAACAATTGAATGCTATAAATTACTTAAATTTACAACATACAGACATGCCTAAAATGATAATGGGGATGGGTTTAGAAATGTGATGCCTAGTTCGGAGGGAGTGGAAATAGGAGTAGGATAGATGGTTTTTTCCAATCTCAAAGGTACCACTTTTCCAACCCGAAGACGCATACTATTTGAGAAAATTAATTTTAAAAATGTTTATACTGTATATTAGCAAATATTAACGCTGAAAACACTTTTGGTACACGACGGCAAGTAAAATTAATAGATTGAGAAGGGTCGGTATATTCACCCTTTTCATCCCTTATATCACATAATTGTTTTTTTATTAAATAAAATAACAAAAGCAAACATCAAAAATATAATCATTAAATATATAACCATGGGGAAAGGAACCATACATCAGCATATTTTTAATGGCTGATTTGGTTACTATCCGTATTCTAAAATAAATAAATAAAAACAAACGCACTTTATCCTTTTAACGATCTGGATCTGGTAGAACCAGACAGGATCATTTAAATTTTTAAGGCGGTGTTTTTTATTAACTATTAATTAATATTTATATTTAAAATTCTTTTGAATTATTTCCATTTTTATGTTTTCGGATTGGTTTGTCTTTAAATTTAAAAATAAATTCTTCTCTGTACCTACAATTATTTTTACTTTCTTCAGGTTTTTGTAATTTAAAATTTGGGTACTATATTTTATGTTGTGTTACGTTGAGTGTTAATTATTAATAAGGATAACATTTTTTGTAAACTTATCACTGATGTCAAATACGTATAAACTATAAATTTCTTTTTTAAAAATTATGCATCTCTCCGGACAAGGGTTTGTATTGGTTAGTACTACCCTTCCACTTCCCCCACCCTACTCCCCTGCTGAAATCGTGTAGTAGTGTATCTTAATTTTAAAAATGTTTGTATATATTTAAATAATATATAATTATTTCGTATGGGCAATCCATAATATCTCTAATAATCACATAATTATTTTTCTTACATTGATTAAGCATTATTTAAAGGGTTTGGTTGATTTATTAAAATATTAATAGCAACGTTGGCTGATATACATATTGTCGTCACACTACGTGAAATAAAAACATGCTATTTACATATGTTCACTACGTGTATTTACATAATATGCCATTACGTCAGTGTTTGCTGTCATCTATGTACTAGACTTACGGTGTTAATTTCGATTCGATGGTAAATTTTATTTAAAGGCTGAAAAAAGTTTTAATGGAATATCTTTTCTTTATTTCCCAAACATCCTTATTTTCGAAAATTGGGTAACGAATGAGTAACTTTCTTGAAAATTTAGTTTTTCCTTGTCGATTTTCTTCATTTCGAGTATTGTTAGACTTTGTAGTTTTCAAATTCTTCTACAATAATGTAAAGATTTGTATTATCTTTAAACACAGTTTTTTACACGAATTTAGTAATTAAAAACAGATTTTAATATTTAAAAAAAAATTTAGGACCAACTCGAATATTTTTAAGAATTTATTCAGCTTATCTTTACATGGATAAATTTTCAATTTATGCTAAAAATTATGTCTACAGGACTTCCGTACAGTTCTTCAATTTCTATTTACCTTTTATAATACTTTCAATTAAATGCTATACTAAACATGACTGAAGGGAATATTCTCATGAATTATAGTTAAGGTAAAATATTAACATTATAAAAGTCGATAATTTGAATTATTTGCTACTTTTTAAGGCAATAGAAATTGGATTTTGCCTGGATGAAGCGGTTTGCATAGGATCTGAAGTTAATAAAAATCCACAAGCGGCCCGGGAACTCCTGAAACTGAGTGCTGACGCCGCTTTAGATGGCGTCTCAGTGGTGGCAGTTCACAAACAAACGGGTCAGGTTGCAGCTGTATCAATTAATAAAATACAGGTTAAAATTTAATTTAATTCCATTACAATTTCGTCTAAGAAAATTATTATTGTAGGCAATTATCCCACCATAAAAATACCAGACACCTGCATTATAATATAAATAACATTTTAAAGGACTGACGATTATTTCGGTATGTTTGTATGTCTATGAATGAATGGAATACAAGTTAAAATTGACCGAAATACCAATTAAAGTTTGTTTTATATCCTCCTATATGATTTTACAATAGTTTCTTACGTAAATGTCCTGATTCTCCTCAAATTCAGAGTTAATCAAACTAATGAAATAAATTTCAATAAAGAAATTATTGTCATTTTCTGTATCGAATAAATTTCATATTTTACACATCACAAAACATTGATTAAGCTATTAAAGGATAAACAATTTTACAAAAATAAATTAGTTGTTATTGCAATAAAACACAAAAGTTGCGTCTTCTATTGTCCCACAATGTGCTCTAAGGTTAATACTCAGATTATTTTAAGACTTTCTACATTTTATATCGTCAGAATTTACGATATATAAGATAATCTGTTGTGGTAAACAGCTTAAAAAAAAAGTGGAATATCAATGAAAATGTTTTATAAAGTAAATGTTAGAAACAAATACCTGTAGATGGCGTAACAATTATTTTTGTAACTTTTATGTAAATATGTTTGTAACCATTATATACTCAGGTACGCCAGGCGGAGAGTACGGACATACCATATTTTGAATACTTCGCTAACGAATGCTGTACACAAGAAGAAGCTCGTTCTTTGATTCGATTTATGGCGAAAGTCGACGCGACCTGCGATCTTTTTGAAAAGTAAGTGGGATTATATAAAATGAAAAATAATTTACACGGTGATAGAAAAAGCACAATTTTTCTCTAAATTTAAACATTCACTTTAAATTCCCTTACTCTTCATTCATTAATACTATTATTCTTTTGTACTACATGTAATTTAAAATATTAAATATAAAAATACCTGTTTACATATATATATATATATATATATATATATATATATATATATATATATATATGTATATTATATATGTGTTTAATGAATCTGCTGATAATATACTTAGGTTTGTGTTGTATATTTCTCCTAAGTATCTATAAAACTCTTCACAATCAAAGTTCTACAAAATCTCATTTAAAAATATATAATCGCCAAAATTTTAATATTATCGAATGTTATTCATGTCATTTGAAAAGATCATTGAGTAAAATGAATTTCTTCTTAGTTTGATTTGGTATTTAATGAATATCGTAACCAATCATTTTATATTCTTAATCCCTAAATGTTTAACTTCCAATTTTACTGGAGCGAGTGACGCCGCTTATAACAATTAGTATTTGTACATACTACAAAGAACATGAGAAATGATGAAATATTAATTAAGTTTATTAAAATGGGGTAGATAGTTGGCAAGGTATTAATGCAAGATTTTTCTGTGAATAAGTCTCACGTGTTATAATGCAGCGCCGCAGAGGCCAATCTGCAAATGTCATACAGTATATGTTGTATAAGTGCAATATACATTATGTGACAATATATTTAATGTCTTCACAGATAATCCATGAGCTTAGGGCTTTAAATGGAAGCCTGTAGTTTAATCTAAATTATTTGACCTGAATTGTATAATTTTCGCAATGGAAATGTAATACATGCGTTCTGAGATGAACAGATACGAAATGAATTACTATTTTGATCTTCATCTTGGGGGAGTGAGGTGTCAAGTCCCATTTATTGCTTTTACGAAAACCTATTTCCCTTTGTTCCTCATTTATCTAATGTCATACTGAGTTGGATGTGGATAATATCGGTTTCTTTATCGGACACTGAACTAGACAGTAGTGAAAATGTTATCGAAATAAATATGATAAATAAATGATTGGTGCCTTTAAAGAATGACTAAAAGTCACGACCGTGTAAAAAAATGTAATGCTTTTTACTCTGATAAGTTTATACAAAATTTGTATGAAGTATAAGATGTACGAGTAACACTGACTGAAAATAATTGTCGAGTCAATGTTTGCATTCTCTATGGGGAGTAGTAAAAAAAATGTGCATATTCACATCAATAGATATAAACGTTACAAGCCCTCCTTTACGGAGCTCACAGTTATCGGTAATGTAAATAATAACATAGTGTACTGCTACAAGGTTACCACAGAAATCAGCATTGCTTATCGATGTGATATTTTCCTCGTAATCCTAATTTATATGTATTATAAATTTAAAAGTCCGGATGTTTGTCTGCGTCTTTACTTGAATATTTAGTGATCAATTTCTCCATAAAAAACAGGACACATAGATAGTTTTTAAAACACAATATTTTTTAAACTGAAAGATTTGTTTTCCTTTTAATTATTTGGTCTTGGTTCAAAATCTCAAATTTACATTAAAACAAATCCAAAAGCATAAAATATTAAACATACAAAAGTGATTTAAATATGAATACAATTTTTAATTTAATAAAGAAAACCCAATGAACCTACAAGAAATAATCCTGTCCGGTTCGCACTCTATTAGACAGGTCCTAGGTCTTAGTACTTTATGCATGTCCAGGTCGGTATACAATTATAAAGAACGATTTTATATAATTACAAACAAAAATCTATTTAAAAATATGGGTAACGAACCAATCTGTCATTCAAAAACCAAATGGCGAAATTGTGTTTTATTGTACAGGTTTACATAATTAACGATTTGAATATTTGTTTTGTTATTTTATTTTATAAACAAATTATGTACTTAAAATTACCAGGGTAGAAGTGAAAACTTTGGCAGCTGATATGCTGTATGTGCGGAAATTTTTTTGCAAAAATTTAAAAAAAAACATGTAAAATCAATTAAATTATTAGTGCCATAATAAATATAATACATTAATCTATACAAACTCGCCTAATTAATTTGTAAAATTTGTGCAATTACATTCAAAACACACCACATAATAAATAAATGCATTAGTCTAAAAAGAAAATATATGTGTTTATTATAAACGTGAGCTTTACGTACTTAGTATATTCCGAGAACGGGAGAGAGTTTTTTTTAAATTCTATTAGTAAATGATATTTAAAAAAAATAACATAAAAAAGAATGTCAAACAGTACAATTCGATTAAAGGCCGTCGACAACACAATTTTATTTTTCGTTAAACTATGTCTAGAAATATATACTTTTAAGCCACAGAACTACTAACATAAAATTAAGTAAATTTTGACAGATATATGGTAAACAAATATTTTTTGTTTGATTACAATAAAAAAATATTACTTTATAAAATTAAATCAAAGAAGAAAAAAACACTTACAACTGAAAGAAGTTTTCACTACAAAAAGACATTTTTTGTGAAATAAGGGACGGAAAGTATTAATATCCCAGCTATCCTCAAACTGTTATTTTTACTGGCCATCTGTCTCAAAAGTGTTTTCAGCGTTAATAATGTAATAGTCGAAATTTATACAGACGAAATTTTCAAAATTAATTTTTTCTAAAACTATATGTCTCCGCGTTGAGAAACTTAAAAAAACTTGCGATGATAAAAAATAACCCTGCTCTACATTTAGATGGCACGTTTCTAAATCCAGCCCTTGTTTTCAAGCTGCAATCGTACGTTTAAACATGTTTTATTTTTACCTCAAAAATATAACACTCTTTGAGCTATGTCAGTTTTCGAACAAAGGTGCTGTCATTGTACGAATTAGATACATGATTGCGCTAAATACATACGATATCGCAAAATAACTTGATAAACTAATTTAATTACTTTATATACAAGTCTTTCAGCTTTTGATTTAAGGCTTATTTTATTAATAAGTTCATGGCAGCGGCTTTGTTCATATGAACTTTTTATTAAGTTCTTATATGACGTAAGCAAAAATATACAAAACAATAGAAATTACTTCTCATTAGCTTAATACCACATCTATGCAGTATATTTTTGCTTTAGGGGCCGTAAACTGTACAACACTGGAATCCGTGGATTCTTTTTAGACACAGAAGAATAACAGATAGAAAGACAAAAATATCAAAAATGGTTTATTTATTTTTATAATTCATAAATAGCCACGAACTCATTTTTCCCAAAAAAACATCTATTGATGTATAAATAGTTCTAATTTTACTATTATCCTAAATGTGTAGATTAAAACTGCAGGCTTGGTCTATTGTCAAGGATACACAATTACATCTTAAATGTTTAATACAAACAAAATAAAAGAAGTATCTCAGGTAGAAACTAAAACTTCTTCGATTATTACAAAAGCTTCTTGAATTTCTGCAGTAATTTTTAGATTAGTCTGATTATATTTAAAACTTTGCCTCAAACTGTTCCACCAATCGCTATGTGGTGTATTTATAAATACCCAGAAATGATTAATTTTTATAATTGTTTATTTCAGATATAACGTAGACTGCCTTTTGGAGCTTATGTTTTTAGCCACCCTCAAAGAACACAGAGGGAAGGGCCTTGCAACCAGCCTCTGTGAAGCTTCGATAAAACTCGCTAAATCGTTAAGCGAACAGCCTATCTCTCCACTAGTCGTTAATTATAATGGTGAAGAATTGTCGAATCTAGATAAATTAAACCAAACTAAAGTACCTAAAATAACGTCAGCGATCATGACTTCCTACATTTCACAGAAAATTGCCTCGCGTCTTGGCTTCGATTGCGTAGTCAAAGTTCCATACACTGTATTTGTTCATAATGGAAAGACATATGGGGACCGAATAGGTCCTAAGACTCCCGATTCATGGTTAATCGCTAAAAGATTGGATTGATGTAGTCAGCTCGAATTCGGTTGTTTCTCTTCCTTTTGGGGATGTCTCAGATTCTAAAATCCGCACTTTATATTTCATATGTTCAATTTGTATCCTATGTACTCTTATTCGGACAGAGGACGTCTATTTTACTTCACCATGTTGATTGATGCATCTAAGTACTGCGTTTCGCTTCACTTCAACTCTTGATGATACTCTTCAATTCTGCAAGCACGGTCTACTTCGGAGGACCACATTTCCAGTTGCCTTAAGTTTCATTTGCGATAGTTTATTTGATGCTTGATCGGATCTCTTCTGTGCATCCCTCTGGTACATCTTCTTCAGGTAGGCCGTAATCAGTAGTTTAAACATTGATATAAATGATATTTTTGAATGAAATATTTTAAAGAAATTGTGAGCTGTATCAATTTTTCACTTCGTTGTGTTTATTATTTTTATTTCACCTTTCTTTCTTCCCCTTTACCGTTACTTAGATATCCACCCGGGTTTTGCAGAGTGAACGGTTCAGTTATGTATTCTATGATTAATACCTTGTAACTTAAAAATATGTCATATATGTATTGAGTTTAAAGGTCTGTACAGCCTAATTGTACGAGTATAACACAAACACGTTTCTAAAAATCATTACATATTAATTAACCTGATATTTTTGTAGTTGGAGCCACAACTCTCCTCAATAGATATTAATGTGATATCACCATTAAGTCCAGAACTATATTTTAATATTTTATATTATTTTTGCTTTAAAATATATTATATATATATATATATATATATATATATATATATATATATATATATATATAAGCCAAATACCCGTCACTCTCGGCGCATTACGAAATATTCAGTCGCATGGAAAATGGCTAACTGTAAATTAATTTTTAAATAAAAAAAGCAAATAAAATGAAAGGGAGCTATGGTCCTTTTTTACCTGGGCAAAACCAGTATAGGCAGGTAGTGTATGTTAAGCTTTATTATATATTTATTTAGTACTTTTTCAAATGATATGAGCATGCTTACGCTCCATGGTCATGGGTCTGCACTGCTGAGTGACGCGTATATTATTTGTGTTAAAGCATCTTTCGTAGATAGGTGGGATGATGAGCATGATGATTCATAATTTAAAAAAAAACGAGAGACGAATAAGTAACGTTGTTAATCTCAAAGTATTAAATTAGTATTATACATACATACATACGATATCAATATAGTTACTTAGTCGTAATAAATAGCCGTTTTGTTTATTTTAAATGCTAAAGATATTATCAAGTACTTGTTACAATGCATTATTGATATACTTTATTAATTCGTATGATCAACGAGAAATACCGACCTTACACTAATTTGTTTATTAATTACTTTTATTTACGAAGATCGATCTAAAATAAATGAAACAATGCCATCTACCAGCTATTAGAATATTAAAATCAATAAAGTGTTTCATAGTCATTAATGTTGTAATTATTCAATTTGACTATTACATGATATTACGACTTTAACCCTTAACAATCGTTACGTAATTTTTGCAACATTTCATAGATTTTCTGAATAAAAAGTCTTACAAGACCTCTTTATTCTATGCAAATGACATCCGGTGTGTATTATTTTTACATTTCGTATGTTATATTTTAACACACTATTTATACTGTTTTTGAATTATAAAGTGTCACATATTTTTGCATTTTTATTAATTATACGCATATCTTTCGTTTTAGTAACGTCATGCAAAAATGCTTATTATTAAACAATATTTCTGAATTTTTTTTTGTTATTCTTTATTATGTGTTGTTCATTATTACTTTTATTACTGTTAAATCCATTAAAAAATTGAAATAACAACTAATTCTATAGTTTTATTTATCTTTCGGTTATAGACTTTCCTAAAATGGTGGTATTGATGTGAATGTGTTTCATTTTGAACTCTATTTGTATATGAACCACAATAGCAACAAAGAACACAATATTATGTAATATTAAATGTAACATTAAGATGAAGCCACCTCCTGAATACTAAATTTTGTATATATATTTATATATATATATATATATATATATATATAAATATATATATATATTTGGAAACTAGTTCAATATTTAAAATTTTATTTCAATGGCGTCATGGAGAAGTAAAAATTACTATAACTTATGAAATTAGTATCATTTTTAGTGCTTTACTGTGTAAATGGAAATATGATGCTAGACCAAGTTTATTTTACGAGTAAAAAACTTTTTCTGAAAAAGATAGCACACAAGGATCACTTGATCCTCGTTGTGATATAAATACCACGCCTAAATTCAAGTCGTGCAATATTTACTACTTCCATTTCCATACTACAAGGAGTTCGAACTTCCAAGAGTTCCGTCGAAAAAATTACCTACTACTTTTTTTCTAATTCAGTCCTGTCAATGATTTCAGTTGATCTTTTGACATACCAAAATTATGCGAACAATGTTCAATTAACTTTTCAGCAAGTTTATTTTAGAAAGTAACTATTTTCGCTTCTCCGTTATTATTCGCTATTCCGTTCATTACAATAACAAACGATTCTCTTTCGTAAATTATGTTACCAATTAGATGTATTCATTGCAACATATTTTTCTGGGAAAGAAATAAATATTGACAGTAGAAGTGAAAACTTTACCAACCAATATAATGCAGCGTTCGTGGCACCGCGTGGTACAGCGTTCGTGGCAAATTTTGAAAAGAAAAATTAAGAAAGAAGTGATATTAATTATATTAATAATACATGTAAATACGATGTATTAATTCATGCAAATATGCTCAATTAATTCGCAAAAGAATGAATGATTTGAATTCTGTTGATAAATAATACTCTTATAAAAAAGTAACACAATAAAAGAAACTCAAGTGGTGGGAATTAGAACAAAACCCGCCAACAATGGATTTTTTTTTCTGTTAATCCATATCTATAGATACTTAATTCACGTAACTTCTGACGTAAAATTGACAAACTTGTTTTAAAAATGTATAACAAGAAAGAAATATTACTTCCTAAAATAAAGTAAAGAAGAAAAAAATAAGCTTCGCGATTCCAACTCAGACTTCTATCGAGTTCAGTA
Organism: Druceiella hillmani; assembly: GCA_039881145.1. Classification (NCBI taxonomy): domain Eukaryota; kingdom Metazoa; phylum Arthropoda; class Insecta; order Lepidoptera; family Hepialidae; genus Druceiella; species Druceiella hillmani. The sequence continues at coordinate 27,282,244 of JAYKKI010000015.1, forward strand.
CGTAATCCAATGAATGACTCACCGGGCAGAGAAACGGTATAATTATAGACTTACTAACTCGACTTCTCTCGTTCGGTCGCACTCGGAGTATATCTGAAGTCCAATCGTTTGGCCAAACACATCCTACCGCTGTCTTTGTCCGAAAACCTGAAAATCTTTTTCCGTTAAATAATTTTGAACAAGTTAAGCCAAAAGAAGTTTTCACTTCAAAAATGTATTTTTCTTGGATTGTTTTATTTTAATAGAAGAGAAGAGATTCAAAAGTATAATCAGAATCTTTTGTCATGAATTCTTCAATTTAATTATCAAATGGGTACTAATAAAATCTAGTGGAGAAGTCTATTTTTTGTGTACTAGTAACTGAAGGCTCACGTCGAATTTCCACCATTAGTATGCTTTATCTAGACACGTACAGTAGTCAAAGATTGTTCATATTTTTCGCGACTATGGAAAATTTTTAGGAGTTGAATTCTTATTAAATCGTTTTGTTTACTGGCAGCTTTAGTGCTAATAACTAGAAACCACTCATTGTATGTATATTTGGTCAAATATTGACTTGTCTTATTTAGGCTAATAAAAGGTCATGTAACTGCCTGCGACCATAGTGAATACAGGTGCCTGTAGCGATCATAAAGGTGTGATTTGAATATTTCGAATTCTAAAGGTATATGATAATTTACGTTTATTATTTCAATGGACCTTTTGTCAAGGCTGATTACATGAATATTTTGGGCAAATTGTTTGTGGTAATTAAAATGGACACAAAATAATTAGGTAAATTATTTGTGGGAGTAAGGAATGTATAGAGCGATAACATGTACCAAAACACTACTTTGAATGCGAGTCCATGTTTACTGCCATATGCATTAATACGTATCAATATACAATATATATGTATACATCACATATTAACCTGTTATAACTTTACAAAAAAGCTAAAGAAAATGTGTCTTGGCTTTCACTATGTACTACTTGTCTATTCATACATTCTTTTTGGTTATAACATATAGGCATGTATGTCGATAACTAGCGTAAATTTATTACACTAGCTCGATTGAGATAGTAGGCGACAACAAAATCTCGCATTATGTAATAGTGGGTATTACATATAATAGTGGATATATAATGGTGGGTATAATACATGTAATAGTGGGTATTATATGTGGTAATTATCACCTCACAATCCAAGTATCTCAATGCATTATTATTCCTTATTCGTAGGTTCTAAAGTAGTTTTCCGAAACGAAATTGAGGTTTAGAATTTCCTAAAGATCAATTTTGTTGCTGGATATTTGATGCGGTACCGACTGTCTTAACAACATAGTTCTGGCCTTTTCTCTTCATAGTTTTGACCTTGCGTCTGTCTTTACAACATAGTTCTGGCCTTGTCTCTTCATTAATGTTTTTAAGTTCTGCGTCTGAAACTTCCATTATTTTAAGTTTCCCTTAGAACTACGACAAGCTGTCACTCTTATCTTACCATAATTTCTGATATACTTCTTTATCACAGATATATATCAGTTGGTGAATAATTGTGAAACTAAGAACATAAGAACATAAAGCTCAAAACTATTTTCCATGCCTCTTTCCGAACTAGTACACCCGCATCTCGAAGTAGGTGTTCAAAATACCAATGTATGGAGCTCTCTCTCTCTAGAAGACTATTGCAATTTGGTATATTTCTAATGTTACTGAGAAAGTAGTCAAGTGAAGGTGTGATAGATTAAAAAAACACCCAATTATTTCAATACTTGGGATCTACTTCTCTATTTTAATAAAAATATTAAGTGATCAGGCTGTACCGAGCATTTTCTGCAACTTAATAAATAAAATATTTCTGTAATTTCGTTTTTTTTTAATTATAATAAAATGTTTTCACAGACTATTTTAAAACATTATAGGGAAGATTATTGCAAAAATATTTGTCAAAATGTACATATTATACTAGATGCTTTCGTTTTTATTTATGGTTAACATTTTTTTACAGTAAGCTTTTTTCCACAAACGCTGAAACAGATGCTTTAAATATAAAAAAAAATGTTTATTTCTGTGGCGTGAGGCTCTAAATATAACAAAAAAAGATTCCCATACAATATTCTGTCCCCGTTTATAGGGGTTGAATTTCAGAGATTCCTCTCTTGATGAAAACCCAAAAACCTGGAGAAACATGTACGTACCGGAATATTGATTGTAAGAAACTTTAATTTGCAACTATTAGGAATTAAAAATGAACAAGGCAATTCCAAAAAACAATCAATAATCCTGTAGGAATGTCATCTATGGAGAAAAATATGTTACGTGCTAAAAAACTGCTATAGTTTCTGGGATAATTTAAAAATATTCTATGTTAGGCAATATTGGACATAAGAATTATTGAATCTTTCAACCCTCCGGGATATTAAGAATAAATGAAATAATACAGAAATTGAATATTTAGCTATATAGAAGCGCCATCTATTCGGAAAAAATATTAAAAATATTTTAATTATTCTCTAAGGACATGTCGCCACTAATACCCATACTTTATGGTGTTTTCTTCTTTTTCGGATACCAATATAATTATGTTAACTAGTGGAGAAGCCCTATCACTGAATAAGCTATATGTGCTACTTCAATAGCACTCGAAAATTGATTTTTTGGCTGGCCAACACAGAACCAAAGCGAGTGCGAATATAATACCTCCAACGAGCCATACCGTCACGAGTGAGTGCTGAGCAAAATTTAACCGTCCCAAAAAATACTTCGTATAAATCACAATAACATCGTCATCTGTTGATGAAACATTTGACTTTTTAAGCACATGAATATTGTTTCCGAATTTGATTGTATTGCAATGATTAAAAGCTCATGTATACGCCATTAAGTGAAAGTAGTGTTTATGCGTTAGTTCGAAAAAAGAAAGATAACAACTAATCAGATATTTGGTTTGAAATGAAATCAAATATCCCTTGAAATATTTTAATTGCTATAAAAATGTATGGTGGTTGACGTTTGTCTCGTGCAACAGTATTTTTTTTTAATTACCCTTTAATTGTGATCATATTCCGTCTCCCGGAAGTTATAAAAAGCTTGCCCTTTTAATCACTCTATTATATCATGCTTCCTAAAATAAGTAATTAGAGGCAAACAGCTGTTCAGATATTGGTCTTCAAATTGATGTATTTCTGATAAATGGAGACTTTTTACTAAAATGTTACATTATATGGAACGAAAGGTCTAAAACTTTGTTTGAACTTTCGATCCTCGAAAAAAAACTTCGTTTTTTGAACTTTAGATCAAAAGCTCGATAATACGTGACGGTAATAAGTTTTAGAAAAATCAGTACTTATATTCACTAAAAAACTCCATGTTAATTGGGTCAATAATTTTTACGTGTTCTAAAAAATGTGTTATTGTGTTTTGTCGCTTTTATTATGTGCTCTGGATCGGTTTTTGGTAAATAACTTCAATGTACAGACACGCAAATTCTGCAGTTTTATTATACGTACAGAAGATTTGCAAATGTATATTCATTTTGTAAATACATTGCCTAGTATGTCTTTCGTAGGAGTAAAACTATCTTTAATTTCTTATAAATACTTGGGTTCTGTTACTCATAACTTTTAGCTTTTTTTGTATTAACTCTTTTAATTATTGTTTTGTGTAATCATAAGATCTGAGAAATAATAAAGAATAATAAAGGTAGACATTAAAAATAATAGGTCTGAAAACGGCAATTTTAATATTTCATTAATTTATTGTTTTCAGTAAAAAATATTTTTGATAATACCCGACATGCTTGTACATTTCTTTTTCAGACCCCATTTAGATGTTTGGGAGCCTTCTTGAAATATAATTTTAAGTTAATTTAAATACTATTTGTAGTTTTGTATCAAGGATCCAGATGCTGTGTGTAAATTTGAAATCTGTATCTTATTTGCTTTATAAATTACTAACCTCTGGCGAACGGGCAGACTGACGTACGGATAGACACCGTCACCACAGCAAGATGATTCCATTCAGAAATTTTAGGTACGGAAAAATTTAATTAAGTTAAAAAACGAATGTATGGAGTTATAATAACTTCTGCTATTATTTTTTATTCTCAAAATTATATTTTTCAATGAAAGGAAATCATTACAATAAGAGAGTCGGGAGCGACAACGAGCATCATACAAAAGATCCCAATAGCAAAAACAAAAGTCGTTTGCATTACTTGTCTAATAGTTTCCCTTCCGTATTTACATAAGTATGTAAGTACTAAAGTGAGAAATTATGAATAAAATAAATGAATATTGAGAAAATAAGTACCTGTAGTTTTATATTTTTTACGTGACAATTTATGGAATAGAGGGTGCATAAGGCGAGTGCAATTAGTAGAAATATTGTTGTTTGATTGTGGAAGTTCAAATTTTCTATAATATATATATATATATATATATAATATAATATAATAACTGCTGTTCTGTTTAGTAGAATTAATTATTCATTATATAAATTTTATTTATTTCAAAGTTTAGTCGTTATCCATAGAACACCACACGAAGAATTTTTACAAATACATCAAATTTTAGTATTATTCTAAAGAAATTGTTAACACATATCCATACAAATGGTACAGTGAATTCGAAATGGAGATAGACTACTTTGGAATGGAAATATGGTGAAATGTCTTATTAAGGTAAATATTTGAGCTTCACGTTTTTGACTTCACGATTGTCCCTATAGTTACATGAGATAAAAAAAGATTGGATATAATTGTACGAGATATGAAATATTTCCGCAATATTAATTAAGTTTAAACATAAGTATAAACAATGGAAATTTAATCATTTGTATGAATGATAAAACAAGTAGGAAAGAGTATCTCAAAAAAATCCTTTAAACAATTTCAAGCATACTTAGTTTCATGAAGTCTCCCAACAAAATAAGATATTGCTAACTTAAGCAAAATTGAAGCAAATAAAAAGTAGTAGATATGTAGTAGATAGTATGTTCAAGACCATAATCACAATTTTATAGTCATATAGCCGCTAGGCGATAGGCACTGTAACTTGGATGTAACGGAATTAACTATGTGAAAGGAAGTGAATCCAAATCCCATCTATAAAACATAGAATTTGATATATATCGGTCGTTGAGACGATAAATTCTATGGTTGTTCGACGAAGATGTCAGATTATAAGTCTCTCATAAAGTCTAACAGAAGGACTATCGCTTCAGAGAATTAGTTTGTCACAAAAATATAAGCGAACAATGCAAAGTTATTAATGCAACGTGCCAACTAATTAACATTAGTATGAAAGTTGTTCCGTTAAATTTTTTCTATCGATTCAAAATTTACGTAACGGAGCACACACTTAATATTTTACAAACGTGGAAGCTACCTCAATTCCTTTTTTCTTAAAACTGTTTAACTACACTCCACTACGATTGCTACGGAAATCCGCTCCGGCACAGCCCGTCGCTGAACGGGAGTCCACGCCAAAAGTATGTATTTTTCTTTTATACGTAATTTTCTAAGTCTTCAATAATATATGTGATTAAATAACACAAACGTTCCCTTAAAATAATGACTACGAAGATTTCAATTTTATAATAATGAAATATGTTTGTACACAAAATTAGTTTAATTCTGAAGGCTGTCGGCTAATCGGCCTCCCAATTTTTTTTCTTTCGAAAATAGGAGACGAGAATAATTTATAATATTGTTTTGGACTTGAGCGTTTATTACGAAGAATTTCCAGTAACGAACGCTTTTTTTCAACATTTTTTCAATCACAATTACATTTAAACATTTCATTGTAATGGATAGAATCACCATGACAAAAATGAACTTAAGTGAAACACTGAATTACTGTATAATCGATTTTTATTTCTTTGAAGTAATATTCATTTCACTCAATATTCAAGGTTGCCAAAAATGTTCGAGTGTCGCTTTATAGATCGCATTGATAATGCCGCGCGGTGCTCGCGGTGCGTGTTCTGCAGGACGTTTAAGCTTTGTATACACGTTGAAACAGTGTATCTCAAAAACAGAGAATTACAAAAGAAATAATGATAATAATCATCTTATTTTATTCTCAGGAACCCATGGCAGCCGTTTGAATAAATTTACCAACTGTATGGAAATATAAGAGTCATATTTTACATCTTTGTAGGTACATATGTTTAAATATAAATTATTTATTTATTTATGTAATTAATGTATATAGTTAATACATATGGCGAACTTATTGATTCCAGAGAAATCTCTCACAGCCAACCATAACACCAATCCGGCACTTTTCGACTAGCGACCGGGAATCGAGAGTGAATCCTCGCTACGCGCCTCTTCGTCAAAGGCCGTATGCATGTGATATATATATATATATATATATATATATATATATATATATATTCTACCTATGTTTCGTTGTATTACAACATCTTCAGGTGGGCAATTACTAGCTTGTGGTAAAGAAATTAATAATGTTTTTTGTAATTAGATATTCTCTTAATATTGTTTTTTGAAAACCGTTTGATGGAGAGAGTCGAATAACACAGTTTTAGGTAGGAGCCATACCTAAAACAAAATACGTATTTTTACATAAAAAGTGAAGATTCCATTTTGTTGGACTGTTTTGAGGGATGAGAGAGGAAGCGAAAATATTTATTCCAAGTTCCTTAGGTTGGGTGTGAAATGAAAGTTTATTAAAATGCAATTATAAAAACAACATTGTTTCTTTTAATTGAATTTGGAAATAATTCAAAATAAAATTATAGTTTAAAAAAAACGAAGAAACAAGCTTTTGTAGCAATATAATCCAAAAAAAGTAAAAAATAATCTTAAAAATAAAGATTTTGGTCGAAAGGTCATGGACAAAACTAACTTTAATGAAAAAAGGATGGGTGTTCCTGACTTACATTTTGATAATGACTGCACTTTTACAAGAAGCTAGCAACAGAGAAAAATTAAGAAAAGTGATATCAAGCCACCACGATTTTTTACATTAAAGCAAAATTTTTTGTCATCGGGGATACCCTTTCATTTTTGATCAAAATCAAAATTTTTCATTTTTTACTTCATATTGCGACAAAAGCTTATAAACTTGTTTTTTCATTTTTTTTAAATATAATATTACTTTTCTAGTCTTCCTATTTATTACGGCTAAAAAAATTTTAAGACAAGAAGCATTTAATACTAAAATTTTGTTTATTAATATATTGTTATCGGTTATTTATACGTGTGCAAAATTTAAAATAATTGGCACATCTGGAAGTGAAAAAATTCTGTTAGATTCATGCATACATACGTACATATATACATACATACAAATGAAATGAATAAAAGTTGTTGAAAATACGAATGTTAGTGGTGAGACCTGTAATGACTAGAAATTATTAGCATTGCAATATTTAAGATAATTTCTTATTATGCACAATTTAATTATCTGAATCCAATTTACAACCAAAAATGTGTTAATTATAGCAAAAAAACACGTTCAACTCAATTTCTAGATATCGAAATACGTATAAATTGTTTTAAGAATTCTTTTTCATATTTCCTTATCTATTAACGTTAACATGACACGATTCATCTGAACGATAAAGATTGCGCGACCCAAAGCAAGCAACTGGTAGGTAGTTCGCATTCGCCTTAACGACTGCACATCACTACACGTGTCTAGATAATGCAATGATATCACTCATTTTTTGCTCGCGGCATCATCAACAGATATTCAATTAAGATAGTGCGACTTGCTTTCTTAACTCAATGACATCGTAACGTCACCTTGCCGATATACATACGTGGCACCATTTACTGATATGTTGCATTATTAATATTTTAGCGTTGGACAAAAATATCATAGAAATAATGTTATTTCAACGATTAAAAGTAATATGTTAATTTAAATTATGGGCAATGTCCGTACAAAGTTTGTAACTGATATCCAAACATCTGTCATGATCTAATGGTTAGTGGATAATTAATAGCCCATGTATTACGCTGCTACAGGTTATTCCACTACATGAAATATATTACAATATAGTTAAGCCGAATATGGTGCTGTTTCTTTCCTCGGTTGCTGCGTTGTTAGATAATCATATTTTCACACTTTTGCAAGAATATAAAGAGACGCAACACCAGGAGTAATATATGCATGATGATAAAATTAATCTGTATGGCGACTTTTTGTAATTATTTTATCGCTCATGTGCACTAAAAGTGTCTAGATCAGTGGTTTTTAACCTATATTCCACAAAACTGGTGTACCATGAATTTAGAAAAAAATTCCATGCAGGCCCAGGAGCCTGTGTGCAAACGGTTGTACATAAATAATATAATTTATATATATATATATATATATATATATATATATATATATATATATATATATATTTATTTATATATATATATATATATATATATATATATAAATATATATATATATATATATATATATATATATATATATATATATATATATACATATATATGTATGAGATTCAAAGCTACAATATCATTTGGAATATGACAATCATTGTACTTCCGAAAATGTAAAAAAATCATTCCTAAAAATTAATATAACACTATGACCTTAATACACATTGCTAATATATTAATGGAATAATGTTAAAATAGAAAAAAAGATTAAAAATGTAAATGCGGTTATGCAAATATACAAAAGTGTAAATGCAGGTAAAGCCATAAAAGTAGAAGTCTTGATGAACGCCACTTAATCGTATGTCTTGGGCGGTTAATAGCCATTTTGAACGCATTTTCACAAGAAAGAATATCCGGGAAGTTAAACGATGTTGCACGATGAAGTTGGCAGACGTGTTTCTTACCGAAATTTTTTATTGTAATAAGGTTTTTTTATTGTTTTGTAATTGCAGGCAGAAGTTAATTTACAATAAATTGGTCTTCTAAAAATTAAAAGTTGCTCTAATTGTCCTACAAAGAATTAAAAATGATTATTTGAAACGACAAAATGGATATATTTGTAAAAATAATATAATTTTGGCGCTGATAGTACTCGCAATGTCAATAGTAACACTGACAAGAGGAAGAAGAAAGGTTAGATTTAGGTTTCTGGGTCACGTATATTGACGAAAATCAATTTCAAATTATTATTTTCCTGATTTGTGGGTAAAAGCTTTATAATGGCGCACTGATACCAGCAAAACTAAAATGGTATTTTATATCTAAACACGCCAATCTTTATTCAGAACAAAAACCTTTTTTTCAAATTTAGTTGAAGAACCAAAATAATTGAGAAAATAGCAACTGTATATAAGAAAGCATAAATTTCATTGTGTAAATTTGCTGTCTTCGAGTTGTAAATGGCTTGTACTGTAAAATTGAAATTTTCCAAAATAAGAGTTGAAGAATTTTGATACGATTTTATAAATATTTCTGAAAAGGCAATTAATATTTTATTACAATTGTTGACATGGTACATATGCGAGCTTGGTTTTTCAACAGTGACGAAAATCAGAGAATGTGAAATGCGTAAAAATAGAGAAGAGGAAATAACAATATTTACTCTAAATTACAAAATGAAATGCAATGAAAATGCATTTTTGAACGCGGATATTATTTATTTTATATTCATAACTAAATTATGTAAGAAAAGAACAAAAACATTACACATCTGGCTAAAATCTAAAATCACCCAATTATGACTTTTTATTGTGTCTCACAATTTATAAAAACTTTTATGAGGGTTGTGTTCGTGATTATTTTTATTTCTTTAAATAATATAATATGCGTTATTTCAGTTACATCCAATTCGCAGAAAAAAAATCTCACTTTTTCTTTATTCCTAACTTACATCTCTATAATTTTAGTATTTCTGTTTTTATACGTTATTTATTTGACAACAAAATAAAACAGAACCAAGGTATCAAGATAATTTTATATAATAACTCAAATAACAAAGATCTAAATGGCGACATTCAAACTATCGAATTAGTTTCTCGACAAATCTATAACATCACATATTTATGAGTTGTCTTCATTGTTATTATAAATATTATGTATTTTTTGGTGATTGTATTTTACACAAACCTAGTTATAATTAAGTTTTAACTGACACATAAATAGAAGATAAACGCAACATACAATAATAGATAACATGAAATAAAGCTAAATATAACAAATTTACTAAAACTAAAATACCTTTCGTATTTTAATAATTAGAAACGAAACACAAATACGGCGAAAATATCCGAAAAAAAAATTGCAGAGGCTAACACATAATATATTTATCCATATACATAAATAAATTATATTTTAATATATTGTTCAAATGGACCAATCCATTGTTCAAATGGACCATATCAATCCAATCTCTTAACGACTAACCAAGAATCGGGGCTCTTAGAACCTATATGCTCCGCATATGTCTTCCCATTGTGAACAAACGTAGTGTATGGAACTTTGACAACGCACTCGAAGCCAAGTTGTGAAGCGATTTTCTGTGAAACATAGGAAGTCATGACCGCTGCCGTTATTTCAGGTACTTTAGTTTGGTTTAATTTATCTAGATTCGATAATTCTTCGCCATTATAGTTAACGACCAGTGGAGAGATAGGCTGTTCGCTCAATGATTTAGCGAGTTTTATTGAAGCTTCACAGAGTGTACTTGCAAGGCCTTTTCCTCTATGTTCCTTGAGGGTGGCTAAAAACAAAAGCTCCAAAAGGCAGTCTACGTTATATCTGAAATCATCAAATGTAAAAAATGAGTCATTGCAGAATTTATGGATCCACCCAATCACTGTTGATTTTGTGGATAAGTTTGAGATAATGTTTTTATTGACTCAGCTTATGTGTAAAAAGAAGTAAAAAAATCGAAGACGTATTATTATGGTATTCGAAGGAATTGTAGTTTCTGCTTGTAATATTTCTTTTGTTTTATTTTTATTAAACATTTTAGTCACAACTGTGTGTCCTTGATAAAAGACCAAACCTTTATTTTACTTTGCTATTTTAACCTACACCTACAGTAAACGAGTGAAGGGAAAAATATGTTTATACATTAAAAAATATTTCGAAGAAAATAAGTTTGCATCTATCTATAAACTATAAAGTATAAATCAACCATTTTTTAAACATTTGTCTTTTTGTTATTTGTTCCTGACTTAACATTAATCGACCCATTTTGGGAGCATTTTCAATGTTGTATAGTTTTAAGGACTCTAAAGTAAAAAGGTATAATCCACGTTTGATTTTAAGAAAACGAAAAGTAATACCTGCTTGTTTATTTATTCATGCTTATATCACAGTAAAATTTCAAAATTCACGCGAACTGAGCCATGGACTAAAATTTTAAAAGTTTAAAAAAAAATTGTGTTATATTGATTAATTCAATTAGTTATCTACTTAATTTTGGATACCGTGTGTGCTTAAATAATCAATTAGGTAATTTTTTACCAATAAACATTTTAACAAGTAACAGCATCTTAGCTCAAAAACTAACTTATCTTAAAGTTTTATACTTTTGGGGAATAAACATAACAAAGTTCGTTCAAACGTACGATTGCAGCTTGATAACAAGGGTTGGATTTAGAAACGTGTTAACTGATTCCGGATAGGCAGGATTAGCGATAAAATAGGGGGTTATTTTATTATAACAACGGTAGCATTTTCCCATCGTGGAGATATGCAGTTTTTGAGAAAATTAATTTTGAAAAGTTCAATACTATATACTCACTACAAAGAAGTAAAAATAATAGATTGCATTTAAAATAAGAGTTTGAGAATGGTTGGGATGTTTACCTTTTCCATCCCTTATCTGACAAAATTGTGATTTTATAAAAAAAGTATGGACAGTCATCGCCTATTAAATCCAAAATGTGAAACGAAACACGACTTCGCCATTTTGCTTTTCAATGAGAGGTTGTGTTGATACCCGTATTTCAAAATAAATTATTGTGCTAATTAACGGCATAGATGCTTTATAATTCTTAACTGTCTGGACCAGAACCAGTCTGGACAACTTTAGGTTTTTGAGTTTGTTTTATTATTTAATTAATATTTCGTGTTTTTTGTTTACAATCCTTTTTACAAACTTCACTTTTAAGTTTTTAGATTTGTTTCTATTAATTATAAACTTGAGCGTTGTTTTTAAATTATTAATCTTAGCATATAATTAAATAAAAAATAAAGGCTTTCACTAGAGGAAAGTACTTACCCTTCCTCTTCTTTCCACCTCCGTCTTTCATAAAAATTAACGTTGATTAAATTTAAGGCTATAATTTGAGGCTATTTTCGGTAAAGCGCATGGATTATATGTGATTATATGGAATGTGTGTATTCGTAACGTACATATTTATGCAACGAACGCTATATATATATATATATATATATATATATATGTATATATATATATGTATATAAATATATATATATATATATATATATATATATATATATATATATATATATATATACATATATACATATATATATATATATATATATATATATACATATATATATATATATATATATATATATATATATAGTTGTAAATCGATGTGTTTTATTTCGATATACCAACTGAGACGTCTCGACGGAAACAACTTGCCGAAATTGCATTACAACTACCTACACCTATTTCAATATTAAATTGAGATTTTAGACTATGATTGTAAGGAATCTTTTGAAAATGTTCGACAACAAGATTGACAACAAAAAAATTTGTCATTTGTTCAGCCGCTTCGTGTGTAACGAAAGAAAGCTTCTGTTTATTAGCTGAGGAATTCTTCAAATTTTCTGCGTAAACACCTTTATCTAAGATTCCTAGAAGGGTCTAAATGTGATTAAAACTAATTTAAAATCAGTCAAGAAATTTTTGAGTTATTAGTTTTCAAATTAATAATATAAATACATTTTGATATTCAACATTTTTGGTTAGATTTAGAAAAAAATTATATTAATATTAATGAATCAAGAGTGAGGAATTATAAAGTCGGTATTTTAATTTAAAAGAAAATTGGGCACGTTTCATGTATAATCCCACTTACTTTTCAAAAAGATCGTATATTTCTTTGGCCATGAATCGAGTCACAAAACGAGCCTCTTCTTGCGTACAACATTCGTTAGAGAAGTATTCAAAATTTGGTGTGTCCGTACTCTCTTTCTGACGTACCTGAGTATACAAAAGTAACATATGTATTGTAAAAATAATAATTTTAACATTTACAATTATTTGTTTACAAATTACAATTCTCATTGATATTCCATTTTTTTTAAAGCTTCAGTTAACTGATCTGTTTTTAGTGTTAGTTTCCTATTTACCACTCCAATTTTTTATATAAATTGTACTTAAATTGCATTTTATATCATCAATTTTTATATAAATATTGATGATATAAAATGTAGAAAGTATATATTCAATATATATTGACAGGACACAAAATTAAGTGTGCTTGGAAATAGAACACTTAAACTCCTTATTCCTGTCTGCAATGTTAAGTAATTTATTTAGTAACTTATCTATTTTATACTTTCGTATTTTTTAAAAACAATTAAATACTAAATTAATTCGATTTCTTGTGTCATTCTTTTTACGGAAAGTCATTTCATTAGTTATATTTGAATTTTACCATCGGATAATTTATATAAGAACTATTTTAATACCGTATAGAAAATTATAGGACCAAATGGAAGCTTATGGGATCTATTAAACATGTTGATCAATTTCAAACTATATTTTAATATAACTAGTAGACATAAAGTTAAACAGGAAAGCTCGTCTATAAGGATTTCTCAAATATATTATAGGGTAGATTTATAATATTACTATGGTGGGATAATTGCAAGTAGTATTTTAATTCTCTAGGTATATTATAGTACGATTAAGTTAAATTTTAACCTGTATTTTATTAATTGATACAGCCGCAACCTGACCGGTTTCTTTGTGAACTGCGACTACTGAAACACCATCTAAAGCGATGTCAGCGCTTAGTTTCAGGAGTTCTCGGACTGCTTTTGGATTTTTCTTAACCTCAGATACTGTGCAAAGTGCTTCGTCCAGGCAAAATGCAATTTCTATAACCTTAGATAGCAAATTAATTTAAGGTTTTTCACAAAATTCACTTTTATCTAGTTTAGAATGGCATTTAATTGCGAGTATTATGACAGATAAACTGAAGTTAATGAGCAGTACAGTAATCCTATAGACATGATTTGTTTACGTAAATTAAAAATGTTGTCCATGAAAAGAAAAGCTGAAAAATTCTAAACAACATTACTCAAATAAAAAAAAGATAAAATATATGATTATATTACATATTACATATGACAAAATTTTAAAGAAAAATATTTATAGATTACCATATTCTGGAAATTAAAAAATTTTGGAAATTTTTAAAAAATATTGCGTTAAAATTAATTCTAATTTTTAAAGAAAATTTACGATCATATCGAAAGAAACGACATTTAAAGTAAATATCGTGTGTCCATTATATCGTAGCGTGAAGACACTATTTTCTGGAATTGCTGTTAATATTTTAATAAATCAACCAGTTCTTTTAAATGTTATTTATATAATATGTAAAACATAAATACATCATTGTTACAGTCACTATACGTATATTACTTATGTCAAAATAACAATGTCAAAATAAATTATTTGAAATAATTTATTACGTAACGAAACTTCGCTTTTTAACAATTTTGTAAACATTATTAGGTAAACATTTTGAAACGTGCTACCCGAGACCGGCGGGAAAATAGGGTGAGCAGAAGTGGGGTGGAAATACAGATTTCTATTTGAAACTCTTACCCACGAAGGGTTATGGTTTTTAAAAACGAAATGAAAACTTTACGTTCTATTCGATAACAATACTTTGTTTTATAAAATTATTATTCTTAATAACAAAAAACATGACACAACATCACATTTAACATACGAATTTATTATTAAATTAAAAAATAATAAACCTAAAAAGCATAAAAACTGAAATAAGCAAAATAATTATGGATTTAAACCCGAATTATAATAGTTAAATGAAAATCAATTTAAAGTTGGAATAATTCTACCCGATTCAGTGTGTTTAATGAAGAACCATAATTTATTTTAAGTTACGGTCCATCTATCACTCAAAGACAAAATGGCGGTGTCATTTTTCGTTCATATATTCATATAGCTAATGATTTTATTAGTGATCCCTGCTATTTGTTATTTCATTTAATAAAAAACAATTATGTGAAACAAGAAATGAAAAGGGATATCTCAACCATCCCCAAACTTTTCACTCGCCGTCAGGTTCCAAAAGTATTTGCTGCGTTAATAGTGAGTACATAGCGTAAAAATTTTCAAAATTGATGTTCACAAAAACCATATTTATTATAAGTTGAATACTATAGAAAGTTCTAACGTTACGATGGGAAAACCCTAAGTTATCTCTACTCCCATTCCCATGGATTCAGGTATCACGCTTTTATTATGTTTGACATGTCTATACATATGTTTGATATGTTGTATATTCCATTAATGTATTGCATTGAATTGTTATTACCTTAAGTGCCCCACAGAACGTATCCGCTGTCAACGACTCTATTCTGTATTGTCCTAGAATATAATATAAAAAGGTTTTTCTTACATCTTTCATTATCATCTGTCTTTCTATTTCTAAACTAAATTGACCTAAGTATATGGAATATTATTATAGTTATGAACTAAAATTATAGTTATGAACTAAAATTGTAGTTATGAACTAAAATTAAATAAAAGTGTAAAAGAAAAAAAGGCTGACAAAAGAAGTTTTATCACCTATATCGGAAGTATATAAGAACAGAAATAATTACATTAAAAAATTTAGTAAACTGTATGATTTTTGTAGATAAGTTTTTTATATTACTAGCTTTCAAATAATACACGACACAGTGGGGTTGAAAAAAATAGATTCTGGTTGATCCTTGACAACGCAAATTGAAAATGCAATTTGAAGGATAAATTAGACAATATCTCGTTTTTACAGTTTTCATAGTGGACACTATAAAATCATCACTAAAAATATAACTAGAAACTGATAAACGACCATTTTGTTATTCACCTATAATGAATCACAGCATCGAGATAGATATTAATAGAACAATCAAGGTACCGACTATCTTGACTGCATCCACTTAACTATCGTGGTCAATGTCATTGTCGCACCAGTAGCCATGTTCACAATACTCAAGTAAAAAAAAATACAACATATCTAATTCTTCTGTAAAATGCGCGAGAATACAGTCAATAGAAAAAAAAGTGATTTCAAGCTATGCATTTCAATAAAAATTTGGACAATTATATTAATTGTTTTACAAATTGATGTAACGAAGTACTCTTCATGTTGTTAATTAAAAACGTCACTAACCACATTTAGATTCTCCCAGCAAGCGCGTCATTTTCAAGTAATTAATTAAAATAGTCACTTCTTTAGAAACAGTTATTGAACTATTAATATAAAGTGTTAGAAGCTTAGAATTAATATAAAGTGTTAAAGCAAGTAACTTCAAACTCGAGAGTCTGTGACTATAGTCGGATTTAGCTTTATACGAAATCACAGACGAGTGAAACAATGCAGAAAACATGCAGTTTATATGTATATTCAGAGCATAGCTACAGCTGTTATCAGTGAATATATTCAGAATAGGTACACATTATAACGTAACGATAACGATAAATATAAAGTGTATTTATGTTATATATTGAACAAAGTCTTTAATTATTTACCTAATTTTTTGGTCTGTTTGATTTTGTTCAGTATTATATGATTTTGAATTTTATATTTAGTTTGTCATTTTTACTTATCCTACGTATTACCCATAGATACGGATGAAAATATATTTTATGGTTAAGCGGATGAAAATATATGAGATGGGGTAACTTCCCTACTTGTTCCTTGTTGTCTAGTGTAAGATCATTTTATGGCTAACTAGCTTTTGCTTACCGCTTGTCGGCGTGAATTTTAAATTATGGCGGCATGCTATTCCTCGCACAAGGGAGTAATAGATGGAATTTGAGTTGAGTAATCAGTAACCGTTAACTTACAACAGTTTATTAAAGCGCTCAACGTGTCTGCGACAGAATTTCAACAGTCTTTTAAACTCGAATGGTAGAGCTGCAAAAATCGGATGGTAATCACTATAGTAGAATTTATTCATCTAAAAGGATATGTTAATCGCAACCAATTTGCTACTCTACGAATTACGCAGTTTTAAGTCTATTGCTTCCACAATATTCTTATTATAAGAGGTTAAAACTTATTCCAGCAGAAAAATGTCAAAGTAAATATTTTTTTGTTTATTTTAACAAATACTGAGTTATTCATATGAATAATTTAGATTATTCATATAATGACAAAAAATAAAATGCAAATATATATATATATATATATATATATATGTATATACTTATATATTGATATATAATATCTCAAAATTTAAAACGTCTGGCGGAGTATAGGTTTAGGCCAATTTAGACTACCCAGAATTTTTGTAACTATATCTAATATATGTTACGGTAACATAACACGGTTTTGAATATAATCCTAAATAAATCCAGGATTGCTAGAGTTTGTACACAAAACAAATTATTGCAATTTTTCATACACGCACGCACGTGCATTATCTATCGTACGTCATATTCGTTACATACTTTCGTACATCAATACGTCAAGTACAATATAACACCGGAGTCTAGACGGATAGTACAACTTACGAGATCAGCTTCAAGGTTGAATAATATAAGATAATAGTCTGCTGTAACTTGCACGTAGGTAATTAAGATTGTTATACGTTTCTACCAGATGAGGCTAACAACGCCTTTTCCTAAAGACACTGATGAATTTGGATATGGACAACTTTTTCACTTTTTATGCAACCGTACCGCACCTATTTTTTACGATTAATGACTGACGAAATTTTTTATTTTTCTCTTTCCTATACACACACACACACACACACACACACACACACACACACATATATATATATATATATATATATATATATACATATATATATATATACACACACACCCATATATATGTACATAAATTTGTTTTTAATTTTTTTTAGAATATTACATAACCTTTAAACGTGAGATAAGCTTGTGTTCTAACGTTTCCACCAAGAACAAAGAAAACAAATACATTTATAAAATATCCAATTAAATGTAATTATAAATATGATATTGTTAACGTAAATAAGCGATACAATATTTCTTTTCAAGAAGACTTAAAATCAATACGGAAGATTAATTTAATTAACTTATCAATTTAATTAATTTATCAATTAAAAAATGCTGCAATTAGAAATTATAAGTTATATAAGGCGCTCTAGTTAACATGGGTGGCAAGTAAAAGCTTTGTTCTGTAAGCAGTGCATGAATTTCAATGAGCCTGTTCTTCACATTTGATTTAAACTGGCTACGTGAACTATTAAGAGAAAATATCTCTTTTTGTTGTCCTAGAAGTTTCCAATCTGTATCTGACGCAGTAAATATTCCTTGATTAAATTACCTTGATGGATGTTGAATATAATCCTCAACTTTAAGAACAATGGTTTACGACTACCAATATGATACTAAAGACTTTTCAAATTTTGTTTTTATATATCAATACTGCCAGAATAAGTAGCATATAGTGTATTATGTTAATAAATAAAATCCATAGGGATCGGGTTAATAAATAAAATAACTAAGAAAGGTCCTAACATAGACCCCCATGGAACACCAGAAGTCACTTGGACGTAGTGTGATAAAAACCCATTTACATTGCTCGCTGTTGATTAGTTACATATGAAATAAACCATCTGAGCAGATCGCCTCTAATAGCGTTCATCGCCAATTTTATCACGACGACCCTCTACCACGAAAAAAGTCACGTTCTTCTGGTATAATGTGAATATGTATTATCGGATACACCCACCTTTCTAAAACTTTCGGAATGACTTTCCTTACTTTTGCATAAAGCATTTTTTTCATAGTGTGAGATGCTCAATAATATCTACGCGCTGGGCAGCTCCGACGATATGCAACAACTCTGTGGTGAGTGCGCAGTGCACGCGCGGCAGCGATGATATCGGCACGCGAGCATCACGTGGCGAGATGCGGGATAATATTACGTGGACGGCCGGAATACGCGCGTGAACGCACGTGATACACGGCACGCACCTGTTCCATAGAGATCGGGATATTTAACGCAAAGTTTAAATTGGAGACGATGTTTAAAACATTTTCAGTTTTAGTTTGAGACATTTTGATTCCATAAGTTGCACTGTCTACTAATTTATCATATTATAATAATAAATCATCGTATTTGGTTTCATAAACCGTTAGTTCCGCTGCTGCAAATATATGGCATTTTGTGATTATGCCAATTTTTTTTCCTCAGCGTTATTCAATTTAGTTTGCAGTTCATCCGTACAACAACTGTGATTAGTCACGTTAGGATCAATGGTTGTAATTTAGTGTCAAAACTTTCCACGGCCTGATTTAAATTGCCAGATTGTTTGGAGTGTTTTTAAATTTCGGATCTATGTACGCGATCAAACTAACAGCCGTTAGGAGTTTTTTCCTGACTTTTCCGAATGGATCATATTACTCTGATTCGCATTATGATTTAGATTGCTAACATCCTGTGGTAGAGCTTCAGGCTAGATTTCGTAGCGATAGGTGGAGCACATTCAGAAGATGGTGTGAGCGTTATAGCAATCTACGCGAGGAATGGTGCACCTCCGCTCTGCTCCTCTGACTGTCTAATGGAAAATTTTGACAGCTGCGTCTTATAAGATATGCTCCTCCACTTTGCTTGATTTATGGGAAGTAATTTAAAGTAGGTCGCTTCATTAAACCCGCCATAATAGAAATATGACTTCTGGGAACAACTAGTAAAAATAATTCCATCTTTATATAATATACCCTCATCAGATTTACTGCAAGGCTTTATACCTACGTTCTTATTATTGTAATTCTTATCAATATTGCTTTAAGTATAAAATGATGACAACGTTTACTAGTCTCGAAGCCGGTTCGTCTATGTATGGATCAGTGCATTACGCATTGCGTTACGAGTGCAGTACACGAAGCTATGAATAACGGTAAGCAATATTATGGCGAGTAAATTTAAGTGATGAATGTTTATAAACAAGGATTAGTTTCCACTTGTACAAAATTAAAATCACCTAATTTTGTATTACCATTTTATTTATATTGTTACTTTATTACACAGATATTTATGATTTTTAAAACTATTTATAAAGTTATTTTTGGAACAAATATACACCAAATGTAACTTCATCAACTTAAAGAAATTTGAGGAATTAGTTTATCGTTTTTGATGAACAATCTAATCTAATGCTAGAATTTTCTTATACGATGTAATTTAACGCTAGTATTTTTGTTATTTTCTTATTTTAACACAATCTATCACACTTATATTAGTACCACTAACGACTGGGTTAAAACTGTTGCCCGTGATTTCGTTCCCCTGAAATTAGTACTTTTTTTACAAAAAGTAAAATAGCGTAATAATTGATAAGTAGGTAATAGGGTAAGATTAGCACAAAATCTCGATAAAACTGTTTTCGTGCACCTAACCATGAACCAAAAATATTTCGGAGTAAGATTCTTATCGATAATATATTGCAAGATGCACGAACCAAAAATATTTCGAAGTAAGAATCTTATCCATAATATAACATTCTTATCGATAATATATTACAAAATCGTAACTAAACACAGTTATAAAAATAAAGTATTTGGTTTTACCTTATTTTACAAAGACAAGAAAATTTTGTGGAGTGAATACAGGTTAACAAGCCACATATTGCTAGCGACGTGAAAAACTTAGCTTTTTTAAACGTAAGCCATCTAATTTAAACGTAGGGGCATACAAGCTTTATTTGTAATAATTCTGAAAGCAATTTTTAATGGAACTAGTGAACTTTTAAATTAAAAAGGCAAATTCGTTGATATAATTGGTATTAGCGCTCTCTTAAATTTGCCACTAATTTTAATAACCCTAAAAATAGTTAAGCTCAGGAGATAAGTTGTAAACTCATTACACAATTTGGGTGGATCTAGAATTTGCATTAAGAATACCGAAATACCTCGTTTAAATTAATAGTACCAGGTGACCGAGCTCGGTATATTTCGACTTTCCCATAGGAAAGTGAAATTGCTTGTTTCATGGTATTAGATTTAGTATTAGATTTTCTTTTCCATCCCTTTTCCCTTCCCCTATGTCTTTGTTTTCGGGTTCGGCCTTCGGTCTCGCCTCCCTGTTCACCTTCACGTTCAACTTCGCATTTTCGCCTTTGCGTTCGCGTTTGCTTTTGCATTCGTCTTCGCGTTCGTCTTCGCGTTTGGCTTCGTTTTCGCCCTCGCGTTCGCCTTCGCTTTTGCCTTCACGTTCAAGTTCGCCTTAGCGTTCGCCTTTGCCTTGGCGTTCGCGTCCGCCTTCCCGTTCGCCTTCCATTTTCTCTTCGATTTCCCATTCGCCTTCCACTCCACCTTCCCATACCTCTTCCACTCCCTTCACCTTAACCCCCCCCCCTCCATATTTACATACCCCTTCTCTCCCCCTCCCACCCTTCCTCCGCCCCCTTCCCCTTCCCCATTCCCTTCCCTTCACCTTCCTCTTCCCTTCCACTCCCTCTCCATTTCCCTTCCCCTTACCTTCCCATTCACCTTCTTCTTACCTCCCCCTCTCCATCCTCCTCCTCCACTTCTCCTTCCCCTTCAGCATCACCTTTTCCTTCCCTTTACCTCCCCCTACCCTACCTCTCCACCTTCCCTTACCCTCTTACCTTTCCCTCCCCATCTCCTACCCATCACTACTACTTCCCCTTCAACCATCACCTTTCCCTTCCCTTTACCTCCCCCTACACACCACTTCTCCTTTCCCTTCACCATGCCGTCCCCTTCCCCTGCCCCATCACCTATCCCTTGCCCTTATCTCCCTACCCATACCTCTACCCCTCCACTTCCCCTTCCCGTTCACCATCCCCTTCACCTTCAGCTCCCGATTCTGCTTCCGTTTCCCTTTCTCTTTCCCCTTTTCCTCCCCTCCTCTTTCCCTTCCTCTCCCTCTCCACAGGTAGGAAGCTACCCTCCACTTCACCATCACCTTTCTCTTCTCCTTACCTTCCCCTAACCATACCCCTACACACCACTTTCCCTTCCCCTTCCCCTTCCCCTTATCCGCTTCTTCCCCTTCCCCTTTCACTTCACCTTTCACTTACCTTTCCCACCCTACCCTTCCCCATTCGTTTTCTTAGTTATTAAGTCATACAATAGTTTTCATAGTAATTTTGAAAATTTTAAATGGCTGCCATTTCCAAAATAATTAATCGACATGGCTCATCTTTGCAATTCTTCAATATAATTATCCAAGCAATAAATATCAAAATGTTAGAGCCGTTTTCGAGAAACCATTTACATATATATATACATACAAGAATTGCTCATTTAATAGTATAAGATATGAGGCATTCGTTATAACTTCAAAGAATTCAGAAACTCTGTTGTGTTTGAAGTGATTTGGTCAGTGTCCAATATATTATTTACAGACAGATATTCTACAATTTCCCCTTCTATCTGTAACATTACTTTTTTCATTAATCTATCCTTCACACGTATTTCATTAGTCGGCGTTAAAATTACCCTTTCGTACAAGCATTTTTTACTTTCCATATTAACTTGCAATTCAAGATAAACTTTGCTAATTAATTCTTCTGTACTCTGAAATGTATGACAGAATTCAAGATTTAATGTAAACATGCCGTTGGCACCTGTGCTAATAAGATTTTCACGAATTTCAAGAAAAGCGTCCTTATATTATTTTGATTACGTGTCGTTGTATACTTGTACCAGTATATTGGTTTTTAAGCTAATTTCTTTAACATATTGCCACAAAGTTGACACCTTTAAACATGTCTTTATATCATCAGCCGGTGAGCCTTTGAATATTACAAACAGAATCTGCCAGAAACTTCTTGCCAATAAGACGTCCATCACTCCTGCGGTGCTTTGGCTATTTTTAGTACATTTCATGTTCCGATTGTGTGCTTTGATTGCTCTTTATGAAACATTGTACAATCATCCCAAGCCAATAGCTTATATTACTGCCACTTTCATGATATCTATTTTTACATATGTTACAAATTGTTTTCTTGGTGTTCCTTCATGAGCTAAGACTAATCGCTATTTAAGCACTGGATGCGTTGTTCGGCCACCATCGAGTAATGTAGCAGCAATAGCAACTCCGTTATTTTTGCGAATTTGGATTAAAAGCAGATTTGAAAACAAGGTCTTGCCAGCCCCTCTGAAAAAGAACAAATCACTTTCGTCATCTCAATCTGTTGTACAATATTAACTTGTTTGATATAAAAACTTAAAATTTTTCATGGTAGTAAAATATATCAACCCGTACAAAATATTCATGTCGATTTTTCGGGGAGGAGGAGGGTGTAGGGCGAATAAGGACTCGTATACAGTGTGGGGTACCATTTACAAGGACTAGTTACAAGGGTAATTTTTTTTAATAATTTTAGGTAATTATAAAAACATAGGGATTTTAAAAGCCCACGCAAAGGCTATAGAGAAACTAGAGTAATGACACGATGTATATTAAAAAATTATGAAATCCTAGATGTCATAATTTGTTAATATACATCGTGTCTTTACACTTAAGATAGTAAGCAACATATTTATGTTTTTCTGTACTGTCAACTGATTTTCTCAGAGACCATGCAACGTAGAAGCTTGAAATTGGTATAGTAATGCATGATATTTACCAAAAAAATGTTTACTAACATTATACAATTTTGAAATATAAAATTGAAAGACTGAGTAAATATAAAATTGAAAGACTGGGTAAATATAATAAACGCTTCAATTTTTAAATGTTGTATATTTTATGAGTGTCATTTGCTTATGACAATTAAAAAAAATATTTTAAATTGTGTTTTGAAAAAGATATTCCATAAATATGCGTAAATTTTGCATTTTCCTTTATTTCTGAAACTAATGTATTTATTAACTTATGAAAATTTTTTATTTTTAAGTAGTTTAATAGAAATACTATGTTTCCTTAAATGTTTATAACTGCCTAAATATGTATGCAATCCTCATATAGTTTTTATGTGTTTATATGTGTACATGTTATAATTTTAAAGTTCTAGATATTCTAATCTTTTATTCATAATCAAATGAATCATCTCTCAGTCATATTATTATCAATTTAAATTTCATTCCATTTATTCGAGTATTTAATACATTTTGCTAATTCCTTTGTGTAAATTATTTTTGTAATTAAACTATCTAACTTTATGAACTACTTAGTTCATTTGGTTGTTAATTTTGATATGAATTTTGAATTTGAAACGCCACGAGTCCTGTTTTTACAAAAATTCAAACTGATATTCCAGAATAATACTAATTTATTCAAAATTTGTATATGAAATGACTAAAAGAAGAACACGTTTTATCTATAATTATTAACCTTTACCCACAGCTTCGCGCACGTGGTTATAATTAGATACTTATGGGAAGAAATTATAATATGCAGGGCCATCTGAAATGATTAATAGAACTTACATGTTATAATAGAAACAACAATTAAAATAAAAACATTTCCCTCTAAATTAGGGATTAAAGGAAGTGATTATTTGCTACGTTATATTGCGTATGTAGCATTTCAAAAGGTCACGTCTATCTATGACTCCGTTGCGACATTGCTTTCTTATTCCCATTGTGCACTTTTTTGTTTCGAATATTTCCGAAGGGATGAAATTCTCCGAAATAAACAGTACCCTATATCATATATCAGCCCGCCAACTATCTTTGTGACTAAAATTATGTCGATCTATTGCTCCCTTGAGTAGCGAAAGAAGAACAAAGGAACACATTTTTGCATTTATAATATTAGTTAATATGAGATTTCCGAGGACGAAAAGTAGCTTGTGTCTTTCCCGATCGGCGTGCAAAAAATCACGATGATTTGTTGTTCTGTCGTGATGTCAAAGAAGGACAAACAAATACACTTCCGTAACATAATATTTGTTGGGATGTTAATATCAGTTTATATAAGATGTGTGGGGTTGGAAGGGCACATATATAATTTCCCGGCGCACCACCCATCTCTATAAAAAATCACGTCACGTAGCTCTGTTGAGACCTGAAAGACGGATAAATAAACATACTTTTGCAGTAATAATATTAGTTGGGATTATAATATTAGTGAAATGATGTTTCTTGGCACAAATCGTGGCTCATGCCATTTCCCGGCAAGCCTGGGCAATAATAATATCGCTAGGCTTTTTAGCTATGACTTAGAAAAAAGGACAAACGAACACATATTCGCATTTACAATATTATAGGCAAAACTCCAAATTAAGGATTAACTGAGTAATTCTGTTGCTCCTTTATATTTTTATGTAACAATTCAAAATATTAGGTCGACCCTTTGCTCCGTTTTGACGTTGCCTCCTTATTAACTTAATGTATTTGTTCAGTTTCAAACAAGAATTTTTCCATAGTATGTAGTATTCTATGTTATTTCCCGATCACCCAGTCATCTTTATACAAGAGATCACATCAATTTTTATCTTCATGAAAACAATAAAGAAGGACAAACAAATGTACTTTAGCATTAAATTAGTTAGGATAATAAAAGCAGTAAAATTGACCTGTCTACACATTAAATAGAAACCAATTAGACCAATCAAAGTGCATATTAAAAGGCAAAATAATAGTAGATACTAGTTAATTGTCACGAGTTATTGCTACTTTAATACAGCCACATGTGGAAAATAAAATTATTTATACAGCCATTCTAGTTGGCTTGCCTAGTCAATGGATCAAATCCTAATTAATACAAAATAATCAATTGATATTTATTTCAACATTCTCATCAAATTGTAATATTCCCACTTTTGAAAAAAATTTGCAAATGAAAACAAATAGGTATAAAGCATTATTTCATAGACATATTCGGGGAAATAATTTTAACATAAACTTATAAGTATTATCAAGCTTTGGTACCGAGTTTGAATATAGCATACCAGTATACCAAAGGAACAAATCTTTTAACATTATTATATCATACAATTTTCTTATAATAAGCTTGTAGTTAAAAAATAAAATCCCTTTTGTAATGATTTACAAGTTACAAATGCTTCTTTTACTTCTGAAGCATTTAAATTTACTTAAGAAAAAATTGTGTATATATGTATCACTCTGCACATTTGTATGTATATATATATATATATATATATATATATATGTGTATATATATATATACATATATATATATATATATATATATATATATATATATATATATATATATATATATATATATATATATATATATGTTACCGTTGGCAATACTTAAGCCAAATTTGATAATTCGCTTCTCTGTATATTTCGTTTCATGCAAAAACATGTGATCATTACCTCTTCCTATTTGAAGACCAACAAAATTTAATTTTTTTTCTAAATTAGGTATTATTTTACTTAATATGTTTAGTTTACTAGAAAAAATCAATATATCGTCTACATACAAGACAAGATACCTACTTTAATTCCATTCAAGCGAGCAATCTACATACACTTATCGGAGTGACTATTTGCAAAACCAAATTTCTTTAATACTGAATTAAATTTTTGATTCCAGTGCCGCGGTGCTTGTTTTGAATCATACAAAGACCGATTCAGTTTGCATACATAGTCATCAGAATCAACTAAACCTTTTGATGGAGTTATGTAAATGCACTCTGCTACATCTCCATAAAGAAAAGCGGTCTTCGCATCAAAGTATTCCATTTTTAAGTTATTTAAACATACTTCTGAACGCTACACTCTGACTGAATCATACCTGACAGTAAAAATGTCTCCATATTATCAACATGATACTTTTGCGAACATCTCGTGGCACAGAGTCTTGCTTCGTACAGAGGATCTAATAATTCAACTTTAACACTATAAATCCATTTCCATCTAATTTTTTTCACCCCAAGTGTTTTTTTTTCTAACTTCCATGTTTAATTTTTTTTCATGTGCTTTCAATTCCGTTTTCATAGACTTTTTTCCACTTATATTATCTGGCGATAATGGGGCTTCTTTGTAAGTATTTGATGTACAATCAAATTGCGGATTTCCATCTTGAGAAAGGTTTAAGTTTTAGATAAATTTCTTATATTTTTACTTTTAGCCCCAGTCCTAATATTACTGTATAGAATATCAGAAATATATTTTTCAGGAATTTATAAGGAATCGTCATCAGAATAGAAGGACTTATCTTGAGATGAAGTTACCAATAACATATTCTGACTATTCTGAGACTTTTAGCACTCAGGCTCCATACATTCACCTACCACTCTTTCACGTTCGTTTTTACTTACACATTTTGTTAGTGGAACTATAGTATTCTTTTTTTTTACAGTATTTTCTAAAATACATCTCGACTGATGATTATCTTCCTTCTTTTAGTGTCTAACAATCTATAATGTTCAATGGTGTTTGAATAACCAACAAAAATCATTTTTCTTGCCTTGGCTTTCAATTTTTGGCATTCTGAAGTATGTACCGTGGCTTTATATCCAAATATTTTATTATATTCCCAGTTTGGTTTCTTCCCGCGTCATAAATCTTCAATGCGAGAGAAGTATAGTTGGACATCGATTGGTTATATGTGCCTCTGTTGCAACTGCTGCTACCCAATAATGTTCCTGTATTTTGGTATTTATTAACATACAGTGTACTTTCTCTATTAAGGTGCGGTTGATGCGGTCTTCTAAACCGTTTTGCCGCGGAGTACATGGATTAGAAGTTTCACGAATAATGCCTGAATTTTGAATATACTCTTTAAATTTGTTACTTAGGTACACTCCCCATTATCAATTCGAATACATTTTATTTTTTATTTAAGTTGATATAACACAAGAACTTTAAATTGTTTAAATTTAGTAAATACTTCAGATTTATTATTAAGGAAATAGACAAACATCGGTGCGTATTAATTTTAGAAGTTTCTTAGCCCAAGAACCTCCTTCTGGAAACGACAGTCTTGACTATTTTCCATGTTGACAAGATTCTCACACCATTCTAACCTGATGTTCGGTCAGCTTTACTCCTTCTGAATATTTTGGAAGTTTGTACAAATCAGACATGTTTAAATGGTCCATCGTCTGAAGCCATAAATAATGATCACTTTTACTTGTCTTACACATATATACTGGAACACTATTCACGGTAAGCTTGTACATGATTTTAACTGACTATCACAACGTCCAGATTTACTTTATTGAATATTTTACAGACATAACTACTAAACTGTATGAAACAGCCATTCTTTTTCAACCAACTCACTTAGAGAAGATTACTTACTAAATCTGTCACAAATAACACATTAATATCTGGAATTCTTTGTGCTACTCCACTTTCGTCATTTTTATTCAGGTTTATTTTTCACCAGTTTCACTGACTGGCGACCGAATTTCATCACTCAAACGTCCGCACATTGTTAGATCGTAATTTATTCAATTATATTGATTGCTTTGACCCATAACCTTGTGAAGTAAATAATTTTATCGAGTATTTTATTACTTTTATTTTAGTAAACCGCTGAGTAAAAATGACAACCACAGCCAAGATGAGAGAACCAGATACATACGAAAGATTAAGAATCCTTAAATTTAGCTTATAAATTTAATCAACTTAGGAACCCGGTAATTTAAAATATTTACTTCAGCATACATTGAACAGTTTCATCCTTCCATTTGAGCCAGTTGCAATTTTTTTGATCCATTCTCCCTAATATTACTAAGCAATCGTTAACATAGTTAATCAATGGGCAATAATCCAATGCAGCGTCATTAAATTCTTTCCACGTGCTATGTGTAAAAGCAAGTCGTCTCTCAGTTTGCCGTTCAGCATTTATATGACCCGATAGCAGTGACTCTTCAGGCGACTCATCACCATATAATAAATACATGACACTCACCATCTAAATTGCAACGTGCTTGTAAAATTGTCCATGTCTCCGCAACTTTTACTAATTCGTGATATTCAGCATTTTTTAAACTGCTCTTATGTTTCAGCAGGTCTTACGCGTGACATTTCGCATCTAACCTTTGGCGTATCTGTGATTCCTACAAAGTCTCTAGGTTTTAAGGCCATATGACGCTCTGTGTCTGTGGTCTAGCGAGTCTGAAATTGCTTTAATTTCTCTACACTTTTAAAAGACGTGTGACGCTCAGCATCTGCTGCTTGGCGCACTAAAGATTGCTCTGAGGTTTTTTGGGTCCATGCTAATTTTACAGCTTGAGTTCTGTTAAAGCTGCACGCTAAATCAGAATTACGTTTATGTGTCCTATCTAAAGCTAGTAAAGGATAACACAATACAACTACACAACTTTAAGGAAAAAAAGGTTATTCCATGTATAATATTGTACATTTAAAAAATACAAATGTGTTAATAAATAAAATTTTAAAATAACGAAATAATCACTTAAATGTTTAGCAACTATTTAATTTAACAGGACTTGCAAGCTTAAAAACAAATCAAGAACTTTTAAACAAAACAAAGATAACCTTTTAATTTATTTCTTGGGTTTAGAGAAATTATAGAAATCAGCACAAATATTATGAACGAAAAGAATAAACTATCAAAATAATAACAAGAACTTCTTTAGAATTTGTAAGCATTTTATGAAAACTAAATTAAATACTTAATAGAAAATCGTACAATGAGTATATACAAAAATCAACCTAAAAAGTCAATAGAAAATACATATTAAAACTATTGTCACAATGGGAATGACATTAGTAAAGAAAGACATTAAACAGAAAAAAATTTGTTAAAACTAAATACCTAATCAAAAATCACGTACTCAGTATCTAAAAAAAATAATTGAATTATAAACCGAAAAATTATTGTTTTTAATGGAATTGGTAACGAAGAAAAATCAAATAAATCCAACGCAGCACAAATCTCATAATACTAGGTGTATGCAACAATGTTGTCTGCCCTCAGGTAGTAAAACACTACTTTGAGAAATATCCTATCTAGATACATCACGTTTCTTTCATAAAACTTTGGTACTCCTCACAAAAGTCTACAATGCTCGGCATATGAAGAGCTTCATGAATATCTTAAAATATTTTATATACCGGTAAATAAACGGATCACTGAGAAATGGCCACATCCTCAGCATTTTCAACTTATTCACTAAAGACTGCAGGATGAACACCGTGTATGGCTTCCGTATTAACAACCAATCGAAATCATGGGGATTTATATCCAATCAACATTAAAAATTTCTTCCCCCATTAGAAATATTTTTATCATAATTCGGCGCTACAGATAAATTAAATTGACTTTATTCAGAAATACAAAGTGCTCGAGCTCATAGCATTAACTTTTGTCACCATAAAAATGAGTCACAACTTTTACCTACCTTAACAACGAGCACTCAGATTCTCGAATACAACTACTACCAAGCTCCAAATTATTTTCAATGGGTGTCAGGGTACTCGTTCAGCTATTATATTTACGAAGGCCCGAAGCCACTCAACAACCTTTGCGACGTTGTCATGAAATGGCGCATATTTAAGTATCTATTTTCAGCTAACATCGCTATGATATTGCTATAGATTGCGGTTCATCCACGCGATTGGGATTATTAATGCATACCATGGAAGAAGTCGATTCTCTCCAAGAGTACTATCTCACAAAAGTCACCTATTCAAAGGATCCCTTTTCTAACAGTAGCTGTTTTTCATCAATTGGAAAAAGACGAGGGATGTGGTGTCCTCGTAGCTAATAACGTTATTTAAAATGGGCGGGTTCCCATTTAGAAGATAGGCAATGAATTGCAGGGAATTGCTAGCCCATATACCCATAGAGTATAAGGGAATAACACACACCCTTTCCCTCTGACGATAACCCACTCTACGAGGCTTTAGGTACCTTGTGGAATTTTAGAATATACTTCTATGTATTATATATAAATATATATATATATATATATATATATATATATATATATATATATATGTATATTTATATATATATATATATATGTATATATATATATATATATATATATATATATATATGTATATATATATATACATACATAAATATATATATATATACTTGGATGAATATCACCAGTCATTACGAAGGCAAAAATAATTTTGCAGGCACTGTGTAGGATATCTCGACTAGGATGAACCTCTCTCCCTCGGTTGGCGATCAGTGAATGAAACACACTTCTTTTCTCTTAAACTTTGCGTATATTACTATCCCGTGCTGCACACAACTATCACCGGCTAACTTCGGTGTTGAAATTCATAGATACTCTAAAGATTCTAATGCAGTACACAGGGCCGTAGCCCAGCTGCAAGTGCTTTATATCAATGACGCCTTAATCAACTCGCTAGTCTAGAAATTTAAAGCAGTTCAGAGGTATACTGCCATCAATCCAAAGATCTACTGCAACAAAGCTTGTTAAGTATTTCAATCCAAAGGTCAACGACCATCAAGGAAAAGGCGGTAGGAGTCAGCACGGTACAATCAGAGAACTTGGCAGCAGTTCCCTAAACTTATTTCGTTCATCAAGTCCGTTAGACATTAAATTTTTGGCCAGTACGTTTTGGGATGAATTCTACCATTACTTATTACTAAATTCGACGGCGAGTGTTACGCCAGAAAGAACTCGCGTAAAATAGAGTACATCTATCCCGGAAAGTCACCATATGCACTTTGGACTTCCAGTTAATGGCAATTCCGCTTATATCGCCTAAAGACGTCTCTCCAATTTGCATCCAGTTTGCTCTAGTGGTACGGTTGATCTTAGCTTACACAGTACAACTGGCTCTTTTCACTATGACCTCTGAATATTAACAAAGATGAGCTAGAGAAATATCTTGCACTATTGCAGTGACTGACGTTAAAACCACTTGCCCTTTATTTCTCAACCACTCCTCATTCACACGTCTAATTAGGATGACATACTATTTGTATGCTCCTAAATATACGTCAACAAACTTAACCATGTCAGTGAATTCTTAAGTGGAATTCTGCAGCCGGAGCTAGAAAAAGCCAAAACTTTTATATAAGAAATACGAGTTTAACGACAATAAAAGTCACTTTCATGCATCAGCTTGCTGCTCTGCGTTATACAGTTTATTGATGCTCACGGAAAATTGTGAGTCGGGCCCGACTAAATACCGAGTAATTTCAAACATGAATGTGGTTCTGAAAAATGAAAGAAAAAATAAAATAATTATTTAAATTATAAACAGCGGCTTTTAACTAAAAGTAATCCTGAGCCTAAAGTACCTTGAAACCAAAATGAAATTAAAAAGGCAACAAGGTAGGAAAGTCATTTATGCGGCAATTTACATAGTATAAATAATATATAAAGTGCCTCTAAAGTCGTGTTTTTTAATTAAATATTCGGTTTTTGTTGATTTATACGCCCATTTTCTAAAAAATACATTTAATTTGAGGAATGATTCATAAAAATAAACGATAAGGTCATAATTTCCAAACGCAGTAAAATGCAAAGAGATTTAGTTTTTTTTTCATCTTAACATCTTCATTCAAATTCTCTTTTGATTTCCATTCTCTTTTGTTTTAACGGGATCATTATTATTATTAATATAGTTGCTTGCTTTACAAGCACTGTTTTCATCCAATCGGTCACTGTTTGTCCGAAAAGAACTCAGCAACGGCAGCTTTGGTACATCAAGATAAGCCTTACCAGTAAACGCGGTGATCGAATTTGCAAGACTGCATTTGAAGGCTTAGAAAAACAAGAAACAAATGCGATATTTTCTAATCCGAATGAACCATTTCCTTCAATTTCTAGAAAAACCAGAGTTTAGACTAAACGCTGATATCGTCACAAATAGATTATCAGAGTTGCTGGGAAGTTTAATACTTTTTGCTTTTGCTTCTGGGAGAAACTCGTTATTTTAAAGTGATATTTCAAAAAAATGAGTTTCTTCTCAGTCCACCTAATTCAGCTGTCAGGTGATAATAGTATTTTGTCTTTAGATGGAAATCGAGTTTACTACCGAAAGTTACAAATAAGTACTCTGATTCAACTTGAATACATTTTTTATTCTCCCGATTTAAATAAGATTTTTTATACTGTCCATATGTGTTTCAGGTCTGTCGATACGAAGAAGGAGAAAATCCGTTCATTGACGTTGTGAGTCGGTAAAAAAACATATCTATGGGTGACATCAGGACATCAGGAGTCAGAAAAGCCACACTCATCAAGTTGCATTTTTATCGATGTCCCTTTGCTAACAGCAAATGAGAAAATAAATGTTTATAAATACACTAAACATATTAGGCAAAAAAATTCCAACAAATTCCCTATAGACAACTTGTCCCAAAAGTAATAATTGACATTACAACATTCATATCTAAATAAGGTATCATTTAAGGAATAAAAGGTCACGCAAAAGCGTGACCTTTTATTCTTTAATGGATATTTGCGCGGGTCGGAGCCATGGAAACTTATACTGTTATCGTAGTATGATCCAGTTTTGTAGACCGGTTTATCGAGGCCATTACTAAAAGTAAATAAAGAAGAGACAGGAAAAAGTAATCTTCGTTTTTAAAAACATCGTAATTAAATTAATAAATGTATGCACAAGTCAAAAAAAAATATAATTTAAAAAGTCCAAGAGGTTGAAGTATTTTAGCCTGAATGCGGATTCTCAGGATGTCGCATTTTACGTTCACTATATTGATACACAATAAAGGGCGGTCAACGGAACGTTGGTTCAAAAACCCAAATATGAAGCATAACGAGCATTTAAAATCTCATAATTAACACAGTTAAGTTCAAATATGCAAGGTTTTATCTTATGAAGTGTGTAATTTTTATACATTGCTATGCAAACGTTTTAAATTTGGTTTTATCAGGTTCCACGTCAAACTGAACAATGCAAAATATTTATTCAGTATTTTGGGGTCTATCTGTGTATTTATTGACTAATATAATTTAAGCACATCTCTGTTTGGGTGAAGAAAACTGCTAGAACGACAACTGAGACAAGTTGAGGCGATTGCAAAATAGCGAAACAATTAAATGGTGGACTAAAGACGAAGCTTCCACTACCATTATGAAGAAAATGAGATACATGCTTTGATAAAAAACCCTATAAACTATGTCTTCGAGAATAAAGTTCATGCCAAAGCTTTAATTTGAAGCAAAAATGTTGATACATTCTTTCGTAAAGTTTTAAACTATTCTAAAAGCGTTTGCTTTCAAGATATTTAGATTTGTCAGCGTCAGTAAGTCAATAATTCCAAGCTCCTATTTTGTTCATTTTTCTTTTAAATTTGTCTTTTCTACAGCTATATTCTAGAGCTTTCGCGTAATTCTTGTTGAGTTGAAACATTGTCGAAAATTTCTGCATCTTGTAAAATATTCATATTGTTATATGTAAATATTCATATTGTTATCCTCTGGAATACTAAATTGGTACTAAATACATATTCACCTAAAAATATGAACAAGCATTATAAGAGCCAAATGAAGTAGTTTAAAATGTCCTTTAAATCGTTTTATAACGATTTACCGCCAAGTATATGGCAGTGACAGTTATGTAGTATTATTTGGTTAGTAAAAAGCGGTTTCTCGTGGGCTAATTTAGATTGCACGAATTCCAACCAAGTGAATCAGCGCTTAGCGCCTGCAGACGTAAGATCTCAGATTTGCTACTTTTGTACATAAGCGGTATTTACAAGCTCCTTGTACGCGGTTTTGCACTGTCACCAATCATATGTAATGAAATAGGCAGTAAATGTTTCATTACAATCTTTACGTTTTTCCCCACTAATTTTTTTAAACCTTTTTTCCCATTAAATTAATATTTTCCGCTTATTGTATATGGCAAAAAATAGTATTTAAGTATAAGAAAAATAATAAAAGCATTTCGATTTACTTTTTCGATTCTCTCACTACGATTTTTAGATTTATGCAAAATGCTAAATATATTATTATGATTATAAAGAATTAGAGTATAATTATCCCTTTGTAATTAGCAGGGCGGAATAATTCGAAAAGAGAATATAGGTGACTGTGCAAATTTATTAGTCCTAAGAAATTACATTACGAGCTTTGTTCTTCCTGGCGACTTGGTCAGCAAGCGAGCTGAGTTGTGACTACACAATATACAAAGTTATAGTAATAGAAAAAAATGATACTATAGCTTTACCTCATTTAATTCTTTGATACCGTGCAAATTATTTTTGAAGTTCTCTATTACAAATTTCATATTTATTTCAAAATGATAAACGGTTTTTATCCAATTCGCGACGAACAAACGAACGGAATTGTAGGTGTCGTCCCAAAATCGTCATTAAAACGAATCTGCAAACGGATATCACGTTAATATTATTCCGCTAATTGTCATATTAATATTGTTCCGTTTCATAAATAAAACCGCTCGAATGCGTTGCGGAAATTAATAAACTGGAATTTCATAATTTTCTATATTTCATGTTATTTTTGATGCGAGTTAGTCAAGGTTCAGATTTCTAACTTCATATTTTTCAAATTCGTCGTTGGAAAATTATCTTAAGTACCTATGGACATGGCGATATCTATCTTGTTTCAGTACCGAATCTAGACAAAAGCAATTTAAACCACTAAAAAACAAAATTGAGTTATTATTAAATGTTTGGAAATCTAATTATCTTTTTCTGGTTTTTTAGCAACTGTCTTGCATTTGCCAGAAAATAGATATTTCTTCCATATTAAGTGACCTCAAATAATATTACCTGTATCAGAATCGCCCAAGTAACGAAATAATACTTTCAGAAATGACCATTTTCAATACGATTTTTCAGGTTCAAGGTAAATAACAACGCTTAACTCTTAATTTCATGCATAATCATTAAATATTCTTAATTTCATAAAATAAATAAGTTATAATAGTGTATTATATTCAATAATGAATACTAAAAAATATGACAAATATTTTTCCCCCTTGTTAAAAAATTGGAATTAAAAAGATTTTCATGCACTACTAACTTGATCTAATAATATCCATTATAATGTAAACATAGAATATATATATATATATATATATATATATATATATATATATATGTACGTATGTATGTATATATATATATATATATATATATATTTATATATATATGTATGTATATATATATATATATATATATATATATATATATATATATACATATACATATATACATACATATGGTTTGAAATTTAATTAATCAACTACTTCGAAAGACTATGAGTTAATTTGATTGTCAATAATTTCAAATATTTTTATTATTGAACATTAATGAATGGAGAATGAGAATAACAAAAAAATATTCAAATGTTATACACGTGGCTAAAGCGATGAAGAATGGTGAAAGAAAATATATTGTTATTGCACACGATAATATTGTAATAACTATAAAGTAAGTAGATAGTAACATTTTCAAATTACTACTATCATATTTGATGACAAGAAATTTGTCGCTGCTGTGCTTTCTTACGCATAGTCTAATTTTTAAAAAATTATGAATATTATCTAATATATGTTATTTAATATGCATGCAAATATAGTTCAACACGGAATACATTCATTTCTACGCCATTGTTGTAAGAAAGTTCTATAATCAAAGTAGGAATAAAATTATAGAAGTTATTGACCAAACAATTTAATAAATTTTTTCCTTATGTTTAAAGGGCTCAATGATAAAAGCAAAGATCTTGTAATAAAAACAATCTACAACAAAAAATTACAAAAATATTGTTTGATTCCAAATATTTTACACAAATTCTTTAAAATAAAACATATACTAACTGTTAATCAATATTGATACAAAAATATATGTGAAACTTTATAATTCATAGAAAGTATAATGTTCTTAAACTATCTACTAATATCAAAAATATGACATAGTTATCTATATAAATAATATAGTGAGTTTTAGGTTTTAGAAAAATAAAACAGTTCTTTATTATGATTTAGGAACTCTCTTAATCTGCTATTTATGTGTGTATAATACTAATTTAATATTTCAAGATAATCAACGACACTTGTTAATTTTTCATTCTATAAAATAATATTTCGGGCATCATCCTTCTTATTTGAAAAAAATTCTTTAGCACGAAAACTATCGGAACTCCTCAACAGGATAAACCCACCATTGCATCTAAACACGCTTATACCATTTGGGAAAGTGCCAAATAAATATAAAGCTTATCATTTACTAGTTGCTCATACCGGCTTTGCCCTGGTAAAAAAAAATGATTCCTTTATTTTATTCGTTTTTTTTATTGAATTACTTATGTATGCACAATTAAATGAAACTACGTGATGTAGTATTATTTCTACTTTCTTTAAGTTCTTTACCACGACCTAGGTTTCGTTTGTATTACGATATCTTCAGGTGGGTTATTATCAATCTTTGCTAATAACCAAATAAAAAGAAAGAAAGTAGAAATAATACTACATCACATAGTTTCATTTAATCGTGAATAATGAATTTCTACAAAATTAACGCCAAATATATTGAATATTTATTTATGCTTAGCGACTTTCTTTATTTCTGTCTGAGAGTCTAAAAACAAAGTAACATGACTTTAAATTTATTATTTTCAAATTCCCATAACATCTGTACTGTAAATGGGCCATCTGTCCTGTAAAACCTGTACTATAAATGGATCATATAACGGGCCATCATATACTGTAAATGGACCATCTTACCTTACATTTATAGTTTTAGGGTTTGAAATCAAAAATTATTTCATAGCAATCACCAGAAAGTCAACAGAAGCATGAGTAAAAAATATCAAAATGGTGAGGTCTGTAGTAATAAAGATTTCATCATAAATCAGTCAGGGGTATTAGGCTTTTATACACGAATAAAAGTTCTTTTTTCATTATATTATTTTGTACATTAGATTGTATAATTTTCCTACCTTGTGTTACGTATAATTGTAAAAAACAAACTTTCTTTTTGTTGAAAATCACTTGATGTTCTTAATCTCTACTATTTCTTTTAGACTATCTCTACTTGCTGGATATCATTGTCCTCAAAAACCGAGCACCATATAATATTATTTTTTATATATCGTTTTGGTCTAACTTTTACTGTTTAATCAGCGACCGCCAAAAATCAGGTTGTTTCTCCTGTGACTATACTCGCTTTTAATATCCTTTCTTTTAGATACAACCCAATACATAGCCTATAACCCTTTAATAAAAGCAATTTACATGTCAGTGATACTTTTATCAAAATCAATCCCATTGTTTTTATATTAATTCAATATATGAATAATGAGGCAAACAAATCTTTAAATTTTTCTCTTCACATAATAAATAAATATGATATGTTTGTGCGTAGAGCTAATATAAAGTTATGTTTTTACCCATAAATATCAAGCTAAAAGAGGACCTTAAAAATATAAACGGCCTTAAAATATAGCTCTAGCGTTGATGGTGATATACAGGTGACTCGCTCACATTAGTCGAAAAAAAATTGTTTGGGTAGAGAACATCGTGATAAGGCATTTCAGAAACATTATTTTAGCAATTTCATGATAACGCCTGGCGATATGCCCCTAGCAACGTCATAAAAATAATTAATCATGAAGTATTCGCTTGATATATAGGGCGCACGAAGCTGACATTAATTTTCAGTAATAGGTACAGGAAAATAATTTTCCAATCACTAAGCATCCTAAAAAGTCCAAGTTATGTAAGCTGAGGAGTCAGGCAAGCAATGGTCAATCCATAAACATGCCAAAATTGTTAGGAAAATCACAAATACAGTTGAATAGACGTAGTAAGCGCATGAAATACAATAACTGCAAAGTGCCATTGTTGTTGGTTAAAATGACGGCCAACCGGCAACTAATCAAACGTGTTCTTAATAATGACAACGGGTATGTCACTCTCTTTCTGATATGTGTACAACATGAAAGCGCTCTGTCTAGCAGAGTCATTTCACTTGAACACATTTTGTGTATGTTAAGAGTAATGAACATTGATTTGCGAGTAATTGAGGTAAATCTGAGTTGAATTAACGCTCTTTTAAAAGAAACTCGTTAGTTTTGCAAAAATTGCGATTATGGCAGAAATTTCACATTTAATGACAGTGAAAAATTATTAATTTCTGAAGATATTGTAAATCTATAACTATGATTTTTTGTTAAACTATCACCATATGCTAACATAGTTTTTAGGATAATAAGCAAATCTCTAGATGCACAGATTTTACTAGTGATTTTTTTAAAAGTATGTCTCTTTTGAAAAGAGAAAAAATTCAACATAAAATTTTAAACAATAGCAGAAGCTACGAACGAGTACACAAATCGCTCACTATGATGACTACTCTCCTCTCATAGCAAATTTCATGTGATTTAGTGAAATATTTTTTGAACAAATGTTATTTATGTGAGTGGAGTATAGATTTTTAAAAAAAAGTGCAAGAAATCAAAGCTTCTAAATTAGTGATTTTCGCGGACTCACTGATTTTTCAAGACCTATTATGATATTACCTATGTGTTCCCTATTAAAGTGCTATAAATGGGGCATATTTTATATTATAATCAAACAATACCATAAAACAGAATATTGTAGCTACAATTTAAAAAAGGCCATGTGTTAAAATGTTAATTAATACATTATTTTTGTTACATGCATATTTTTGTCACAGAATTGGATCGTGTAGATATTTAAACAGGACTAAATTAGATAGATATTCAACTAAAATATAAATGAAATAATTAAACTGTTCACAGTTATCAGTAAAAAAAATATATATCTCCTTTTTATCCCGGCAAGACCCGAAAGGTTATGTAGGTAAAGATAAAGGAAGAGGAGAGATAGATAAATTTGGAAGCACTGAACACGGTTAAATTTCAAACTTTAGAAACAAAAAAAATTACATACCCTATTTCATTCCATGCATTAACATTAGTTGCATTTTATTTATAATAATTAATTAAAAAGTTAATCACGTGACTCAATGAACTATTGATTGTATGCTATATAAACGAAGCCATATTGGGACGCAAAGAAGTTTAGATTAAGCATTAAATAAAACACCCCAAATGGAACTACACGCGCTATTCAGATGCGTCAATGAGCGTGTTGAAATAAAATGGACATCTTCTGTTCCAGCAAGAGTACATACCATATGAATAGAGACAATCTGAAGAGACGGAGTGGTACGTCACTGGTTAACACAAATTGCGGACGTGTAACCTTAGAATCTGAGACATTGCTAAAAAAAGTATTGGGGCTGACTACATCA
Organism: Druceiella hillmani; assembly: GCA_039881145.1. Classification (NCBI taxonomy): domain Eukaryota; kingdom Metazoa; phylum Arthropoda; class Insecta; order Lepidoptera; family Hepialidae; genus Druceiella; species Druceiella hillmani. The sequence continues at coordinate 27,322,537 of JAYKKI010000015.1, forward strand.
ATCGCATCTCTTAGCGACTAACCAAGAATTGGGGCTCTTAGGACCTATTCGGTCCGCATATGTCTTCCCATTGTGAACGAACACAGTGTATGGAACTTTGGTAACGAAATCGAAGCCAAGGCGCAAAGCAATTTTTTGTGAAATGTAAGATGACATGATCGCTGATATTATTTTAGGAACTTTATTTTGATTTAATTTGTCTAAATTTGACAATTCTTCACCATTATAGTTAACAACCAGCGGAGATATAGGCTGTTCTTTCAAAGATTTAGTGAGTTTTATCGAAGCTTCGCAGAGTGTAGTTGCGAGGCCTTTTCCTCTATGCTCTTTGAGGGTGGCTAAAAACATGAGCTCCAAAAGGCAGTCTACGTTATATCTGAAATAAAAAAATCGTAAAATATTAATAACTACAAGGCACTTATAGATCTTTCAAATTATGATCGATTGTATGGATTAGTCTTGGGTAAAGTTTCCATTGGTTATTGAAATTTCAATTCTTTAAGTTTATATTTAGATAAATCAATGCTTCAAATAAAATAAACGAAGGAGTCAAAGAAGACTTTATGTTATAATTTATATCTGAGATTTTTTTTATTTCCCTTACATTATTTGATGCAATGGTTTGCCTTTCACAATAGACCAATCTTACAATGTTAAGCTACACATTTACTGGAAGAGTAAACATAGAAAGTTTATACATTCACAGTTATTTCGGATAAAAATTAGTACGTATAATAGCTATCTATAAATAACAAAGGAAAAATCAACCATTTATTATAAATTTATATTTTATAAACAATAAATATAACTTAAGATAAATTTATTAATATTAACCTTAAAAAGTTTTATGGCTACTAACTACTATTATATATATATATATATATATATATATATTTATATATATATATATATATATATATATATCTATATATCTATATATATATATATATATATATATATATATATATATCTAAAACCTATAAACTATAAACATTTAGAAATAATGGAAATTTGGGCCTACAGGCACCCAACATCTACATCTTGAACACAGAATGTCAGCAATGAGGAAGTTCTGCGACGTGTGGGCTAGAAACAAAAGCTTTGTAAATCATCAAAAAACGTAAATTCATCAAATAACATAAATATACGCTCCGACATGACAGATACAAGCTCTTGCAACTAATAATGATCGGAAAAGTTGCTGGAAGACGGAAAGCTGGTCGTATAAGAAAGGCTTGGTTGCATAATATCTGAGAATGGACAAGGATTACGAGTGCCGCTGAATTCGCTTATCTTGCCAAGGGCACAAATACGCAGAGCTGACTGGCCGGCCATTACTGGTGGGAAAGACACCCTTACAAAAAGATAAAGACTATAAACTACTTTTAGATAAAATTATAGACATATTTAAATGATAATTTCAGATAATTTGGGTAAATGAATTTCAAACTCCAAAACAAAGCGAAAAGTGTCGTAAACAAAAACAAGTTAGGTTAGGTTAGGATTGCGTGTTGGGACAAAAATTGTATTAACAATTATAGAAGTGGCAATTTTTGGTACATTAAGTTGTTTTAATTTTTCAGCCAATACGTGAACCTGATCTAACCTAACTTTTGTTTATGCAACTTCTCGCTTTGATTTTGCAAAGGACAGTGAGAGCTCGGAAACAGAACAAAATCAATAAAAATAAAACAAAATATGAATACAATCTTTCCGCGTGAAAAGTATACTTTATAAGAAATATCTCTGTGCAAACTTCATCAAATTGGATTTAGTTTTTATGACGTAATTGAGTAATAAATATCCAAGTGAAGAAGTGAACAAGCATCCAGACTGTTAGTGTTATAATATTAATTAGGAATCCGCGGAAAATATAATATCGATGAATGAAGCACTTTACTGTGATAACTCTGTAGATAAAATAGTGTATGATATGAATTACATCACCAATAATTGTGAGCTTCAAAAAGGAGGCTTGTACGTAAAAATTTATTTTTCACTATTCACCATAGTAAATAGAAATAATGACATTAATTTTTTCAGTCATTGCCAAATCTTACTCGTCACAAGTGCGTGTAACCTAATTGCATATTACCTATGTATATTTCGGGGTATATATTAGCTTGGCTAGTAAGTTTTTAGCCACAACTTCGGGACTTTTCTAGAAAGATTCTCGAAACTTCTGGAAGGTTTTACTATAGGGTAAAAATAGATCAAAGTGCAGTCAGTTGACGACAGTCGGTGCCGAAGCTTACATTACATAATAAATAATGGATTTAAATCGTTATAAATAATGGTTTCTATTATTTTACTAATTTTGTCTAGGTTACAATACAAAGACTGCCACAAATAATATAAATCATGCGATGGGGGAGTCCATGGTGTCTTATGCGATGGCAAATATTTGGTTCAGAAACTTTGATATGAGGACTACGATCTTCAGGAGGAACACCGTACCGGACTTTCTGTTGAATTGGCCGTTCAACGATTATGACGCATAATTGAGGAGGATCCTCGACCGATCACTCGTCATTTAGCTACACTGCAGTCATGGCACCATAGAAACACATTTGCATGAATTGGGAAAAGTTTCAAAATACGGTGTTTGGATACCCCACGAGTTGTCATCATATCACCTTCAGTATAGAGTTGACATCTGTCAAGAGCTATTGACATTGAAACGTAACTTTGACTGGCTGAAACAGTAAGTAACTGGCAATGAGAAATGGTTTACATATAATAACCATACACGCAAACATCAAAATGGCTGGGTGTTTAGTACCCAAACTTGAAATAAGTGCCAAAAATATGATGCTCAGCTACTGGTCGATTATCAAGGGAATTATTCATTGGGAGTTGCTTCCAGAGGGATCTGCAATTAATACAGATATTCACTGTGAACAATTGGACCGATTAGCTACCAAAATCAGTAGTCAACAGGATCGAGTTTATTTTCTACATAATAATGCTAGACCACATGTTGCAAAACGTATTCGTGATAAATTAGAGGAGCTCGGCTGGATTCTACTCTCTCATCCACCATATTCGCGGACATTGCGTCCTCTGATTACCATGGCTCTAAGTAACCATTTAAGTGAAGAAAAAATCGACGTTGAAAATGAGCTCCAGAACGACCTCGCAGAGTTTTTTGAATTAAAGTCGCCGGAATTCTACAAGAAAGGCATATTGTCACTGCCAATTAGATGGCGACAATTAGTAAATAATACTGTAAATTAAATTTAGTGTGACATATAAATCGTTTAATAAAAATTGTTGACAGCAACTCGGGGTTAAAAACTTATTAGCCAACTCAATGTATTATTTTCATTAGTGTAAATATTCATATTTTTACTAGATTAGAAAGTAATATAAGGAACATAATTTTTATTAAACATGCGTATATTTTCATCTTATTTCAAAGTATCAAATAAATTTTGAATATTTTCATTCTTGTGTAGACACTGTATATCTGATAACAAACCGTTATGATATCTATATAATATACAGAAATGAGGATCGATCTCTAGCCTCTACTTACCCGGGTATAATACATGAGTTAAGTTGGAGACTAAAACAGTAATTCATTCTGTCTTGGGTTGTTTTGAAGATTATGTGAAGAAAGAATTTTCCTTCTTAAAAAAGAAAGTTTAAATCGAGTAATATAGATTAAAACTATAGGTAAATATGGATTAAATTACTTAGTTAATGTGCTACGTCAGACTCAATCACGCAAAAACCTTGCAGAAGTAACCCGATAACTATCTATTCCAATTTTTAGTGTTTCCTTATTGTAATTCGGTTTTTTGTCTGTACCGAGCATAAAAGAAGCTGTCTTTTAATTTCTTTTGACACATATATTACATAGTTTATTATACGCGGCTTCTCTTTATTAATTTTTTTAATTAAAAATATAAAATTACGGATTTTCTTTATATTATTTTTCCTATTTTACAGATTAAAACGATTTTTTCTTCTGGTTTATAACATGAAAACAGATTTTTACGATAAGGGTATTTATTGAAATGATATGGATTTCATTCGATAATGTATTCACTTTTTAAAATGAGGTTTTAGAGAAAATTTATTGTAACCACACAAGAGTCGTACAAGCCTTTGCAATTGTTCGACAACGAACTGGACAACACAAATATTAAATATTTTATCCACGGCCTCATATGTCTGGCGAACAATCGTTTCATTTATTCTAGATGAGTACCTACACGCAAAATAACTCTGAAAGTTTAAACTTGAGTAAAAATTAGTTATTCAATTATTAGGCTATAAATTGACTGACATATAAACATATATTCAAAATGTTAAGTTAGGTTTAAAATAAAAGAATATTAACATAAATGCATGGAGATTTTGATTGTAAAGTGTCAGTGCTTTAATTTAAAAAATCATGTTTGTCTTAAATAAATATTGTTTTACGATATTGTGCCATTATTATATAAATAAGTTTAACAATTTGCATAATTTCACTTACTTTTCAAAAAGATCGCAACTCGCCTCGACTTTTACAATAAATCCAATCAAAGAACGCGTCTCTTCCTGCGTACAGCATTGCTTAGCGAAATATTCAAAATATTGTGTGTCCATACTTTCTGTTTGCCGTACCTGAGTGTACCAAAATTAAAAATGTGTTGCAAAAATTTCCATCATAAGACGTTATCATTGATATTTAATTTTTTAAAGTTCCCTATCCGCTAAATAGTCTATTTTACATTATACAATTTTCTGTTTACCACAATAAATTATTATATAAATCGGAAGTATTGAGATGTAAAATGTAGAGGGTAAAAATATTTTATGCTTAAAATATTTTACGGAATATAAAATTAAATGTGCGTGGAAATAAAACCCTCGACCTTTTTTTAAACGCAATACCTGCTAACTTATTTATGTGAAATTCAGGGACAAAATTTTAATTATTCCCATTCTTATCTTTTATATCTAATAAAAAAAAACCAACCGGGTTTAACCCCCACCACGAGGGTTCCGTACCCATTTAGACTGAAGGGTACATAGTATTTTTAATACATCTTTCACAGGCGTAAAAACATGGTACATATTTAGAAAAAAATAAGATCAAGGATACTGGCTATAATTTTTTTTGTTTTTCTAGTAAATTTTGCTAAATGTTTTTTTCTTCATTTTAAACCCAGTTATTTCGGAAATAAGGAGATAATGCTCTAATTGAATTTTTTAAAAATATACTTTTGAATATGCAATTTAAAATAAAGAAAAAGAAAATATTTTTATATTTCATTTAATAAGCCCTTTCAAATGATAAAATTGAAAAGAAATATTTCAGACTCATTTATCTCGTTTTTAATTCTCATATGAATATTTTTAAAAATTTACTAATGTAAAATACGAGGTAAATAATATTATGACAAATTTGAAGTTTCTACGACATGTGAAAATCGGCTTTAAATATAGAAAAACGTAGATATATTACCTACTGTATCTTTCGTAGGCGTAGGGACATGATGCATATTTAAAACATTATGGAATCTAGAATTATCGCTATAGTTTTCCTACAACATTTGCATGGGTTTCTCAAAACCAATGTCCTTTTTTTCATAAATTTAGGTTGAGTATGTTTGGAAATAAAGTGGCACAATTTTTTGCGTTTTTTACAATATATCTCTGAAGTCATATCACCGAAAATTATTAAATATTGTTGAGACCTTCATAACAAGCTCTTTCAAATATTATCCCACATTATACGTATATGGAATTAAAAAAAAATTAACTACTTAATTTGCACATCTTAGTATATTTTAATATTAGCTATTGAGATATATTTCTAAGAAAAACGGCTGCGACGAACGGAAGGACAAACGCGAAAAAGAAAATTTGTAATAATTTTATTATTTTAGTTGCTTTGAAATTTTATCATAAGCATTTTTAAGTAAGAAAGAATTTTGACACGCTCAGAAAATAGGACCAATTAAACTATATTTGATTGTAACTCCCGGACGCGCAGATAAGCAGGTTTTTCAAATACATAATTGTTAAGAAGTATATATTTTTCAAAATGTATTTTATTATGATAAGTAATCTTTACCTGTATTTTATTAATTGATACAGCTGCAACCTGGCCCGTTTGTTTGTGAACTGCCACCACTGAAACGCCATCTAAAGCGGTATCAGCGCACAATTTCAGGAATTCCCGGGCCGCTTTTGGGTTTTTATTAACCTCAGATCCTATACAAACTGTTTCGTCAAGACAAAATGCAATTTCCATTACCTTGAAGAGTAACATTATTTAAGCTGACGAATTTGGTGACATTCTTAACATTTTATCGGATTTATAATTTACTGAAAAAATATATTTTGGTTATGTATAGTAAGGCCTTTAATTGCTAATATTACAAAAGATAAACGTAAATAAAAGAGTAATATGATAATACTGCAGACATGTATTTTTTTAGTGGAAATTAAAAACTTAACCATGTCGAGAAAACTGAAATAATTCTAAAAAAAGTATTAAAATCTGCTTCTAGATTTTTATTTGAAAATTTGTGTATGTAAAAAATATTACAAGTTAATGTACTATAGTACCAAAAATTAAAAGCACACAAATATTGGAACCGAAAATATCGACAAAGAAAGTAATGAATATTGAAGAAAATGATTACATGTTACCGAAATTTTGGAACTTTAAAATATTTCGTTAAAATTAATGGTACACTTCAAAATTTATAAAATTCGAATCGTTCCAATCGAAAGAAAAGACATAATTCAAATTGTGCTGATTATGGCAAGCACGGACGATACTACAAATTTCAACAAAAAAATTATTAGGATCTTAATAAACTGAATAATCTTTTGAAATATTATTTATTAAAAATAACAGTAATAATTACATGGTTGCTGTAGTCACTGAAAAGGATCCATATTAAAATAATAATTTATTTTAAAACATGGGTAACCCAGATTGGGTTACTCGTCATTCAAAAGCAAAATGGCAATGTCGTGTTTCGTTTCATATGTTTACATGGTAAACGATTTTATTAATGATGATTGTTTTTGTTATTTTATTCAATAAAAAAATTGTGACATAAGGGGCGGAAGGGGTGAACATTCCAGCCATTTTCAAAATATTATTTTTACTTGCCATTAAGTTCCAAAAGTGTTTTCAATGTAAACAGTGAGTAAAGAGTCTCAAAAACTTTAAATCTCCAAAGTCTTTAACGTGTCTTAAAATAATCCCCTAAACTACCCCTAATCCCACTCCACCAGATTCAGGTGGCACGTTCCTAAATCCAATCCCTTTATATTTGGTATTTCAAAGGTTTGTGTATTCTAGTAATTTATTGCATAGAATTTTTATTACCTTGATTGCACCATCGAATGTATCTGCTGTCAACGACTCTATTCTGTATTGTCCTAGAATATAACATGAAACAGTTCTTTTACTATCGATTTGCCTAATCAATAAATATTCTCTCTTTCATTTGTCGGTGTCGGAAGATTGTTAAAATTATAAATCACATCCCAGGAGTGAAAAATGATGAAGAAATTTTATCACTTACATGGGAAATATTTAATAACAAGAAATGTAATAAACTATAATTTTCTCTACGTTAATCGTTTTTATTTCATTTTATACATAATGAGTTTTCTTTTGGTAGCCCACATTACGGAGTTGAAACATAATAGTGTCTTGTTTATCTTTAAAATTGCTAATAAAAACTGCTTACTTTTCATTTAACTTCATATTATTGCTATGTCAAAACTTACTTCTTGATGTTACGTAATGGCAGAAAAATTAGGCAATGACAAACAATAGACATACAGATTGATGAACAAATATAAAATAGATTTTATAAGAGCATAAACTTTCCAGTTTTGCAACTGGATAACACATATAGTCAAAGTAATAAACAACTATGGTGTAATCCAGCTACATTGGAATGAAATACCAAGACATATTAATTGAACAATCAAGATCCCACTTGTCTAAATTATATCATCCACCTAAATATCATGGCCGATGTTATCGTCGCCTCAGTCCCAATATGACAGATTGTGATCACAATGTTAAAGCGAAGAAATACAACATAATTAATTCTTCTAAAAAATTCACAAGAATAAGATTAATATGAAAATTTGATATGCCATAAAAATACCAACATACAATTATCTCAATTTCTTTTACAAATTAATTCGTTGAAATATCATGTTTTTATTTTGTAAATTCAATAAGCCACTAACCACATTTTGATTCCCCAAGTACTCGTGTCATTCTCGAGAGCTTAAAATATATACTTCTTGAGAAAAAGCTATGGAGTTATTTTAATATCAAATTCTAGTCACAGCCTGCGTTATATTCCTTACTCGTAGGTGACAACAAGTAACCACAAACAGGAGAGTCTATGACAATGACCGCGTCGGATTTGGCTTAGCTCAAAACTGATTTGCTCTTAAATACAAATAAGTGGAACTGTATGACACTGTTTGCGTTCAGCGGTTACCATATAAATACTTCCTACATAGTGTTGTTAGCAGTGGATATGCGCAGCTGTTATGGTAGTGGACATGCGCAGTGGCTCGCTGAGTTTATTAGTCATTTGACAGAAGTAAATGCTCATATTCACAATTTTTACATATTTCAACGTAAAGATAATATAAACGGTTTTATATATAATATCTTTAAAAAAAACAATCATTTATCGAATTTTATTGATTTAGGTAATCTTATTTTTTCAGTATAATTTGATCTTAAACTTTTGAAGTCGGTTAAAAATATTCATGAAAGAAGCCACTTCCGTTATATATTTTGATGTGTATTTGAAATTGCATTTGAATGAATTTGTATATTTGTAATTATTGCGTTGCAAAAACTATCGCAGACTTACGTCAACTCAACTTTAAGGTTGATTAACAAAAAATAAAATAATATTCATGTTAGTAAATAATTCTATTACACCTGCCGAATATGATGATCAAAACGGCAATATAGGTGTTTTCCCTGAAGACATTCATCAATTTGAATTCTAACCCTAATTTTTTAACTTTTTATATAAAAGTTACTGTAGCAACCTTTTTTAGTAATGACTATCGTAGTTTATTTACTCTGCCATATTTCCTCCCTGTTCCAATTTTTTTTCATTTTAGTGATATCTTGTAGTAATAATTCCACTAATAGCTGACTGGTTTGTTTTTATATAATACTACTTAGACTTTAAAATGTTGGAGTTTTATACCTATTATTATTTCCTGAACAATTTGGGATACAGGGGAAAGGAATATTATATGGACATCGTTAAAGTGATAACTTACTTAAAGTTGCAAAATATTTTAAATAAAATGTTAAAACCGATACATATAATAAAATTGTAACGTAGTGAATTCGGTACATAGAAAATATTTCAAAAAGTGATTGAGATAGCGTATAGAATGATAACAGAAATCAGAAATCATTCATGTAGAATTTTTGTCTGTCCATCTTTATGTTAATTTGTTCGTCAATCACGCAAATTTATTGGATGAATTTTTATGAAATTTAATATGGTAACAGTTTATACCCAACAGCAACATACAAATGAAAAAAAATTGAATAACCTTTCTTCTTCCCAATTTCACGCGAACGAAGTCGAAGGTACAGCTAGTAATTTATAATCGATGTTGTGATCAATAATTAGTAATTGTTTAATTGCATAATTTAATTGTTTTAGAAAATTATAGTTCAAAAAATTTAAAAAAGCATTACCACAAAACAAACTATTGAATTTTTTTTTAAATTTCGTTTTCCATAGAAAATTAGCATAATCTCACAGGCTTGGTAAATTACAAATAAATGTCTTTCATCTCATGATCGTAAAACACTATTTATACGGGTCGCGTTTTCTTTTCGTTATAATTACCGGTTATTAACCCCATGCAACCCACAAGGTCTAAATAACATACATAACCTGCTTGCGATGTTGAGAAATATATTGAAATTCTTTACTTGCTTAAAATGAAAGTCATATTTTTTCAGTCAATATATACAAGAAGTCCCATTACGGAGGAGACCAAAGGAATGTCGCTGATAGAGGGGGTTATTACATATCGAAACTATAACTTTTATTATCCTAGGTCTAATAGGTTTAGAGATATGGTTATTTAATTTTTTTTTAATTTTTGTTACTGTGCATGAAAATAAAAATTTATTAGGTGTTTTTATAAAAAAAAACTATTAGGTCTCTAAAACTATTAGGCCTCGGATAATGAAATTTATTGTTTCGTATGTGTAATATCCCTCTCTATCACCGACACTTCGTTGATCCGCTCCTTACGGGATAACCTATATATAAAAAGTCAGAAACCGACAAAATGACGAAGGCCCTTACCTTGATTACTTTGTATGAATGGCTAAACATGATTGAAATCTCATATATGTAATGATGTATACAGTAAATATTTATCACCGTTTTAAAATTTTAATTCAAACATTTTTTAATCAATTTTCTGAGAAAATTATGTTTTCCATATGCGTACAGCCAAAAAAGAATAATGGATCCTGCAAAAATAATGAATACTTTTAAACACTCTTCTTCAAATATCTAACTAGGATCATCACGTACTCGTGTTTTAATTTTTAACGAAAATGAAGCTTAAAATTGTTCGTTTTAAATTTTAATAATATCTGTAAAATTAACAAGTCGTTCTAGTAACATACTTGTGTTTTCGTGGCGTCTATAGCTAGAATCTTCTTCTGAATTTCTATTTACGATCGACATGTATGATGAGATGTAACTAACGTGAAATTTATATAACAACTATTTTTGCAACTTACAGACACGATATTAATATTATTCCATTGATGTGATAACATGAACAACCAATACGAAACCATTTAAATTCGTTTCGGAATACTAATAAATAGAGAATAAATAGGGTACCCAATTTTCAATATTTCATGAAATGTTAACGTAAGTTAATTGGATTATTAACTTAAAGTTCTAATTTAATGCTAATATCCAGATTTGTTTTCTGATTTGGAAATTTATCGTGGAAAAATTATTAAAATTTACTTGCAATGTTGCGTACACATAGGTCTAAAATTGTAAAAATTATGCGGGTAGATGGCCGAACGAACGATGCGTTTGTTGTTTCAATATGAAACTTTAATAAAAGCAATTTGTATCACTGAAACAAAAAATAATAATGAAAAGAATAAATTCCGTATTTCATAATGGCTTTCAGTACCAGGGAATCAAATAATCCAAGCGAAAAAGGACTACATTAATATTCAAATGAAATTAAAATATATAATAGAATATCATTACTGTAGTATAAACATTTTCTCATTTTTAATTACTGATAAACACCAAATATATAACGATTTTCTATCTAGTTCAGAGTGCAGACCCTTGAAGAATAAAAGAAACTAAATATATTTGCGCCATCTCTAATAAAAATGAAAAAATAAGCTGTATTCATTGCCTAGTAACGTTGATAGGAATTGTTTTTCCTAAATGCTTTCTTCACGTTACGCTAGATGGCATTTTATTGATTTATTTTTAATAATATACACTCTGAAAATAATTCATGACTACAATAATTTATTTGAAGTTAAAACTTATTTCACTAAATTAAATTTAAAAATATCGAAAAAATGTCACTCAAAATATTATTTGTTATTTACCTTCTTATTGTATAAGTTTAAGGACGTATTTACAAAATGACATAGCTAGAAAACGAATTTACCAGTCATGTACTTGCTAACATAACCATTAGACGCTCAATCATATTGAAGAAATACTGGCGGATTGAAAAAAGACTGATCGCTTAATTATAAAAATTCATTATCCGTTCATAATTTCAATTAGACGATCAATCTTTCATAAATCCCTCAGTATTTTTTCAACGTGATTGAGTGCCTAATAGTTGCCTTAGATTATATTGCAACTAAAATGAAAATATAGGTATGCTTTAAATGTTTTGGTAAGCAGTTTTATTTATTTTATAAGATTATGGTTACATCGATACAAGAAAAACAAATATTAGGATTATTCCACTTTTCATTCGGAATTTATCCATTTCCCGGGTTAGCTAATCAGAATGGCCATAAACAATAATTTTATCATCCACATGCGGCTTTATCGAGGAAGTAATAACTCGTGACAACTAATTAAAATTTGCTATTCTTTTGCATTTTGACATACAATTTACTTGGTCTAATTTGTTTCTGTCTATAAATCAAAAACATGGTTATATTTTTAACCATTAAATGTCATATTTTTATGTGACTAAGAGTTTAGATAAACAAATTTAGTTTTCTACTACTTTCTAAAAGTGTTGGATCACTTTCTTCTTCTGTCCTTTCACAAATACGTGTAGTCTATAAGTTAATAACTTAGGATATATTTAATATAAACAATAGAACTGAGCATCGATGTAAACCTACACGCCCTGGAATACAACTATGTTCTTTTAAAGATTCCTGACATATTATCTTAATAAATAGGCATTGAAATGATGAAAAATACGACATCTCTTGCTTGCATTCGTGGATATTCACTTAAAGCCACCTCTCGACTATCGAATGTTAGAAAACATCAGTGTTCTCCAGTAATTAGTCTTAAATAATAAAACTTTTAATAAAATATTATATACCTTTGTATGTCTACTATTCATTGTTGACACCTGAATCTTTGAGGTTGATAATCTGCAAATAAAACAAGGCAAATTATTATTTTCTAGCTGGCTTTGCCCTCTCTACAAAGTCTTAAGTTAATTTTAAAATTAATACACGTCATGCCATCTATTAAAAAAAAGTATAAAATTATATTTTTTTAAATGAGTATACTTTGGATTAAAACTTCAAATTTCCATATCTTCTTTTTTGTCGATATCTCGTTCTTATTCAGATCCATATCTCATACCTTCGGCATAATTTTTATTTGAAACAAGAAGTATGCAATGGGAATAACGAAGCAACGTCGCAACAGAGCCACGAACAGCAGTTATTTTTTGAAACGCTACATACGCTATATATGGTAGCAATAGAATCACTCCCTTTAATCTGTAGTTTAGAAAGAAAGATTTTTGTTTTCATTGTCATTTGCACTATTATATAGAGTCACAAAAATAAAGGCTTAACGTTTAATTTCCCATTATATAGAGTCATTTGCACTATTATATAGAGTCACGAAAATAAAGGCTTAACGTTTAATTTCCCATTATATAGAGTCATTTGCACTATTATATAGAGTCACAAAAATAAAGGCTTAACGTTTAATTTCCCATTATATAGAGTCATTTGCACTATTATATAGAGTCACGAAAATAAAGGCTTAACGTTTAATAAAGGCTTAACGTTTATTTTTTGTTTTCATTGTCATTTGCACTATTATATAGAGTCACGAAAATAAAGGCTTAACGTTTAATAAAGGCTTAACGTTTATTTTTTGTTTTCATTGTCATTTGCACTATTATATAGAGTCACGAAAATAAAGGCTTAACGTTTAATTTCCTTTAATAATTCTAGAAGGCGCTGCATTTCCTAACTCCTCCTTACATGTTTTTAATTATAATAACGTGAACGAAGCCGTGGGTAAAAGTTAGTATTTATAGATGAAACGAATTCTTCTTTTATATGTTTGAGTAGCGAATTTGAATAAATAAGGGTAATTGTGGAATGATATCTTGGGTTAATGTTTTCATAAAAAAACTGGGCTAGTCGCGGCGTTTCATCTATTTGCAAATATTAGAAATTAAAATCAAAACTAAGCACTGAATGGACGAAATAATTTCCAGTACTTCTTATTAGTTTACTGACTAAATTAATTTAAACGAACGAATAAGTAAAATGCATTAAATATTCGAATAAACAGAATGAAATAGAAACTAATAATAAAAAGGCTGAGATGTTAATAATGTAATTGCATGTATAATATTATTATAACTATGGCTGAGAAACTTTAAAATTATAACATTTCCGCGTATTTCTACAGAATACATAAAAAGGTAGTAAAGAATGTGTAAATTAAATTTTGCCAATTTTACATTTTTTCTGACTGCGCTAAAATAATTTTTGGAATATCCAATTTAACACCACGTCTAAAATAGACATAATTAGTGAACTAATATAATTAAATATACACGTGTGTAATTTATAGTAATAGGCACAATGAAATAAAATATTTGAGGTATAATTTTACCAAATTGGTATTTATAATATTTAAAAATATTATATTAAACATTTTAAATGAACCAAAAAATTTACTATAGCAACTCCTAATAGCGAGTATTAGTAACTCCCAATGAAAGAATGTGATCACGTCGCTTTATAAAAGCACTAGGCCTTGCTTAAAAAACAGCTACGAAAATAATTATTTATCTAGTGTCACTGCTTGGTCTATAAGCGGTATTTATAAACTGAATATTATTTAATTTTTTGATAGTACTTACAAATACTACGTTAGTTAATTTCTTGCTGCTTACAGCATACGATATTGTAAAGGATGAGGTGTGTGGTACACTCGACAGAAGCTTTTCTATAAACATGTAATATGATAGAGTCACTTTCTCCCCTCCACTTACCATTCATCTCCTCCATAAAAAAATACATGAGAAGATGCTTAATAATATTAATCATATGAGGACAATAACATGTTACTTTATCCCCGTCGTGTTGTGTTACTATTATATCCAATTACGTTTATATTATTACGTAAGTCAGTACCTAGAAATAGAACATATTTAAAAAAAAACATTTGTAACATTCTACACATAATATAATCAAACAATTCTAAGCAAATAGTCTCATTGTTATCATCATCTACTATGTAAACACTAAATGATTAAGACATAAAAAAAACATTTTTGATGCTTACAATTATTGCATCTCTTTCACAATCTAAGATAGCGGCTGTTCACAGGGGGGGGGGACTTCTCTTGCTGGCCATTGGGCAATGTTACAGAGCATTTATTACTTTTCTCTTTCTTAATATTTCGTACCTTAAGAAAAAAGTGAGGGGATCACTCCAGTTTACCTCTGTCTACTTATGTCTACTGATTTCCTGATAAACTTGAAATTTATATAGTTATAAAGAATATTAACTTACATATACCACAATGGTTAACATTCATAAATAATTATATTCAAATTTTTGAGGAGTCAAAGGAAGTACTAAAAACATTTTTTCTTTTAATTTTATGTGTTCTGTGAGGCATCAAAAGCGCAATTAATCGAAAATTGGGCAGTGAGTACCTATGACCTTTTGATAATTATATAAGTAGGAATACAATATTTTGTTGAATACCTTCACTTCTCCGTACGTTGTTAAATACTTTCACATAACCGTGATCGTCTAGCGATTAGGACCTTATGTTGTGACTGTAATAACCCAGGTTCGAATCTTGGTCACGCCAATATATACATTGTCATTATGGAGATTTCTTTTTTAAATTAAAGTTTAAGCAGCCGTTTGTTGAAATGATTAAACGTATTAAAAAAAACTGAATTTTGTCAGATCATACCTGCCTATATGAGATAGAATACATTTGTGGATTGATCTGCCCTTTTTCGTTTCCGTGGTTTTGATCAGTTCTTTTTTCGTTATACGGTACCAAATTTGATAAAATGGAACACTTACAGAATCACTGTGGTGTCTTACTTTTCGTTACAGGTTTTTTTTCTCAGGAGCCATTTGACAAAAAAATTTGAAACATACTTCAGTTATAGAAAGTAATGGGCCAATTATTAGGAAATTATCAGAATATTTTTTCTCAAAGTTTATGAAAAAAACTAAATTTTTGATGAATAAATATTTTTCTTGTTCTCTTTGGCTATTGCATCAATCAAAATTATTTATAAAAATGTTTTATGAAACATTGGGTACAAAAGAACAGACATAAAGAAAAATAAATGCTAACCTGTCATCCAAACTATTAACGACCAAAATATCAACCTGTGTCAGAAAAAAAAACTTCAAAGTGTATATCGTAAACGTAATAACTAAAATTGGATTACATTTCATAGGTCAGAAAGGTGTTTGTTTAAGTATGTATTTACAAAATCCCACTGCTCGAGAACGAATATCTATTAGTTGCAAAATCACCAATGCTTGCGTAACAACGTCGTTTGTTGGAGAGCAACATATTTATAATCTATTCGCCGTGTCTTGATCACGCGCATAGGCTACAAATTTGTTGCAATTTTCACTAATATACATATTTTATATATTAAGTATTTGGCAAACAGTTTCATTTATTTTGCACTATTAGAATTATGTCGAAACAATAAAAATAATATTAGTATTATTCCAGTTTTGATTCCCATTTCATCTGTTAACCAGACCAGCTAACCAAAGAGACTGTTCACAATGATTTTATCTTCCACATGTGGCTTTATCAAGGCAGTAGTAGTTAGCTCCAATAATATAAAAGACGAAAGAATAGAATAATCGCAGGGACATTATTTTTACACCCATTTAAATATTTCATAATACGAGCCCTAAGGAAGAAACTAAACAGATCTCACTCATTTGTAAGGCAAATTAAAATACGAAAAAACATTATATAAACGCGTGAACCAAGACATGAAATTTCTAGTTATTAAAAATCACGAAAGATATTAATTACTAAATATACCACATTTCCCCGTGTCGCTTTTCCCTTTCTCACAATCACATGTGCGATGTCATGTTCAACCCCAAAACGAGTAAAGTTTGCGTCAGCTCCTCAAAATGACTTGCCTGATGAGGCACAAAATTCTTTAATTAAAATGAAATTCATGTACCAAACTTTGCTTGCAATATACTTTATTTTGTTTGTGTTTTTTAAAATGAAAGCTTTTTATTTATTCACTTTGGTTAACTAAGCAATCATTAGTAGTTGTTTTTTTTCATTTCGAAAATATAAATTGTAAGAAGAAATGTCTATAAAAGTGTCGGGGCCTTACATGATAAACTCTTACTCTGATCATCTTTAGTTCCACGCTTCAAAATCGTAGCTCTATTGGAATGTGATGAATGATCTCTTAATTTCATTTATCTCGGTAATTTTATCAAAACTGTACGCTTCTGGAATTATACAGTTTTTACAAAATTCCACTAAAGACGATTCTGAGTTACCTTTCCAGAATTAGTCATCCTTCGCAATCAATTTTTATCTCTATTTATTAATACCAGTCTAGACCGCAAACAGGCAGACGTCGTGGCTAGTGATATGAAGCTGACCTTGTATTTGATAAAACCACGGATGCTTTTTATTGATATAAACTTTACCACAGTCGTATTTTCAAAACTCAAATTGTTTATCAAATCTTTCTCGTATAAAAATTGTTTAACTAATGAAGCCCATTCATATTTATACGTATCTTGAACACTTTGACAAACCAAGAAGCGTTTAATAACTTCTCTCGACGCACTAATCAAAATAGACTAACAATTTTTGGATTATATTGAGCTCTAGATCATGTCCCTGTTTAGGGCTCATTAATGCCAAATATGTGATAGGACCATTAACAACGTTTTCTTTTTATACTATCAAATTTTTCAACATACGGTATTTTGACTTTTCATATGTTTCACGGACTAATCTAAAACTCAATGCAATCTCAAGTAATTATCCTTGATAAGCTTCCGTGCTCTCAGTGAATTGGTTGTGTTTGATGCAATTGCCAACAAGGATTTAAAATGATTAAGCAAGAGGTGGTTTTCATAAAGCGACATTTTTATAAGGCCAGGAATTACAGTGGATAAGTGCTGGAGTCTCTATCGGTAATCAATGGTGAATAAATGAGACCATTTTCTGCAATATATTTTTCAAATTCACTCGCAATAATGGCCGCCTCCATTTTAATAGAATGACCGGTATAATTTTTAAAATAGGTATGTGATTGAGGATCAATACCTTTGTTGGGTGACCAAGAATAAGTGAGATAGTAATTATTTTTTATCATTAAATTAATAACTTTTTTACTATGGACACCTATGGTTGCTGCAGCACCTGCAGAAGTGTTATAATTGGTGCTATAAAACCGATTAGATCAACAACCATCTGCTACTACACTGATCATTAGTACACCGTTTCCATCTACACTGCCAATGGATTTTGGATATTCTGCTTCTTCTCGTAATACCTCAGACATGTAATGCTCTACTGCTTATCTCGCAAATGGTATCATGACAAGAGTTACATAATATTAGAGTGGAATATCGACATGACATAATACTGTATTTAAATGTGTAAAACCATTACACTTGACACTATACCAGCAACAACTTCTTGTTTTATGTCCATTTTCATCTGACATTCCCGTGTCCTCTAAATCATAGTTCCCACAGCACAACACAAATGAGTATAAAATTTGAATATAAACCTGTTCTCTTTTATTTTGCAATAAGCGGTGCGGTACGTGAGACGTACCGCAATCGAAAAGAGAATTATGTCTATTAATAATTAAAACTGTTCTAGTAAAGAATATATATATATATATATATATATATTTATATATATGTATATATTATTCTTTCACCTTTAATATCGAATATTACTTCATTGTTCTTTCAGTAAATTGAAAATACGACGTATGATTAAATGGCGTTTGTTTTTCCGCCTCTACTCTTAATACGTATACTCTGGAACTAAACAATTTAGTATATATTTAATCGTAATAAATTAATTGAATACTACTATTATTTAGAAGCCAGACTATTGAAAACTAATATGTCCTAAAATACAAACATATCCTAGAATCATAAATATGTTTATGTAATATACAGTGACGATGTATATCAATAAGCCGACATCGTAAGGGTGACAAATACGACAGTTGTGGCTTTCATTCATTGATATTACCTTATAACCATCTCTCAGTTATCTTTCGAATAATACGGGATCACATATTGAAAGTTAGAAAATGTCATTGTACTATAGAAATTAGGCACAAATATAAAAAATGCCATAATGTATATATGTATATATATATTTGCGTTTCTTCTATTCCTTGCCCATGCGTTCGATTACAAGGACCGTGCCTTTTAAAACTTAAGGATCTGCAAATAAAACAAAGTGGATAATCATTTATTTCCTAATGAAATAGGTTCTTCTTCCGGAGATAAACAGAACTCGTCAAGACGTTTCCTTCGTTTGCATATATTCGAAATTAATAAAATAGTTATAATAAGATTGAGAAATTATTAATTTGAGTTTCAATAAAATGTTGGAATAAATACGGTAAAAAAATTTAGAATTGTAATACGTACACGTATTTGCAGAAAAACTTGTGAAGCACCAATAAAACTTGCACTACAAGGGTTCCGTAAATAGAAAGTTTCGAAGACTTTAGACCACATAGTGTTTCTATTAAAGTACACTACTTTACAAATATTTATTTTTATAAAGTAAATATATTGCCTAATGGTGTGAAAACATCGTTTATATTTCAAACAGCATAAGATCTAGGATAATCGCTATAGGTTTTCGGTAATCTCCTTTTTCTGTAATCTCCTAACCAAATTTTACCAATGCTGTTTTTTTTCGTTACTTTTGATTCAGTCGTTTCGGAAAAAAACGGGGAATGCTAGTTTTTCTTGGAATATCTTATTTTTTTTTCTTGGAATATCTTGTTAAATAAAGAATTTCATAAAAAAAATAATGTATTACTCATAAACAAATGATACCCAGATGATATTTAAAATTTAAAAAAATTCAGGCTTTTATTTACCCCTCTTTCATTTTTACATAAATATTTTTAAAAAATTAGCTTATACAAACATTTGGGGTGTAGGCGTCGCATGATTGCTGAGAAAATCGGAAAACATAGCGAATATTTCAAAAATTATGACGACTAGAATCAACGCTATAGGTTTCCTGGACTATTTACGTGGTCCTAAAAAGCCAAGTTTTCAAAATGTTAGGTTCAGTAGTCTTGGAATTAAGAGGGAGGGAGGAGTATGTCTCCGAAGATATGATACCTAAAATTATAGAAAAAACCTTATAACTAATCCTGTTAAATGATATTTACACAAAACATATAATTTCAAAAAAAGTTTAGAGTAATTTACGAATAATTTACGTTTCGAGTAATTTAGTGGGGAAGGTCCCCACAGAAATTTCCATATAAACGTTTTTGAGTGTAAGCTATTGAAATATGTGTGGATAATATGCTTTACTACTATGCCAAATTACAAGTTTATACGTAAGAGGTTTCTGACAATAACAGCTGTAACGCGCAGACGGATAGACGCGTGAATGATTTTATAAGGGTTCTGTATTTCCTTACAATCTTGCCAAATGTGCATTTTTCTGGCTGCATGCAACTGCTTTCTTAAATATCCAATGTGACGTGACGTCTAAAATAAATAGGAAAAATTAGTTTTAGTTAAGAAGCTTTAAAAAAAAAAGAAATACACATATACATATAAGTCTGACGTGAGCATCATTTAACTGTTAAATATAAAACTTACATTAATAGACATTATGAAATAAAATATTTCAAATAGATAAATTTATTTTTGATTACGAATGGTTAATCCAACTATAATTACATTAATAATGTAGCCGATATCGCGAATATTTTATTCAGAGCAGCCGGTACACGCAACCGAACACTACAGCATCTTGTATGCAGATATGTAGATCATTATCTACACCATACAATAAAGTTAACCTTTTAGCAAATTCTCAACAGGAAAAGGGGCTGCGTTACTTAAATGATAAAATTAATATTAACTTTTATTAAAAAAACTAATTAAGTTTCTGGTATAAGTTAATTAGATGGCTTTGTATTTTATTATTTTTCGTAAAATTTTATTCGAAAACTAAAATGGTTATAAGAAGTTTTTGTTTGTAATAGGTAAACAAAGTGTAGATAAAGTGTCCGCGGTACGAAAGTAATAAAAACTTCTGCATAACTTAAATAAAAAATATTTTCTCTTGATGTATTTTTTCTAATTACTATTATTTTCTTAATATTATATATAATATAGGCAATTAAAAAAACTGAGAAATTTGAGATGTAGTATTATTTCTACTTTCTGCAAAGTAGAAATAATACTACATCACGTAGTTTCATTTAATTGTGAATAATTAATTTCTACAAAATTAACGCCAAATATATTCAATATAAGAAATTTATATTTTTGACTGAAGCTTGCTATCAGCTTTAATTTTGATTATGCCAAATTACTTTTCTGTTACCAATTCTCACGAGAAGATGAAGGGAATGTAGATGAATAGCCTGTGTTTATGCTATATGTCCAAAATTAAAAAAATTGGTTCGAAAATTCTATATTTGGTTCGAATAGGTTAGTTTGTAACAGATTAAATATTAGAAAATAAATAAAATGTATTCATATTTATACGGATAAAATATTAATGAGTTTTCTATTTACCCTGATGAAGTCTACATGTACAAATTTGGTCACCATTATTATAAAAAAATCTTTGTAAATCCATATGTACACGTACATGTAACAGAAAATGAAATTGACAATCATTGTCAATCATTTATTTGAACATTAGCTTTTGACCGGCAGCCTCAACTGCTTAGGCAGAAGAGTTCTTCTCTGAATAATTGAGATCGTCCGAATATTTTTATTGATAACGTTACACATTTTATCGTGTTCCACAAAATATGGAGTGAGTAACAGGTTTTATGCTGTGCACATTAAGTTATCCCTTCACATGCTATAGTTCTAAATTTTTATTAGTAATTCTGGGTTTAAAAGTTACCTATGTGTTAATTAAAATCACATATTGTATTTATAACAATTTTTATAGAAACATGCTTATTCTTTTAGTAGTGATTGAATAACAAATATCCAGATAAACTATTTGCAGTATTAGTAAACCATGCGAGTGAAGTCGAAATGTGTTACTCTGTGCCAAAAAGTAAATATAATTGCATATTTAACTAAATTATAAAACTAAATATAATTGCAATTTGTCTGCTATTTTTTTAAATGTAAAAATAACAGTTAAATTCACAAACAAAGCAGCATTCGAATTTGTATAATTAGCAGGAATATTAACCAGTATAGGAAAAACAGAACGCTTATAAAATCGTCTGTCCGTCTGTCACGTACGCTTTTATAAGAAACCGTATGACGTTGTAAGTTGAAATTAATGGTACTGATCCGCATATGCTTCAATAGTTATTATTCATAATTAGTAATACAGAAATTTTACAAATGGCAAATAAAGTAAAATTTTTTTTTAATTGCCTTCGTCATATGGGAAATCATTTGAAAGTGATTTTTCGAGTATTCCACAAATATTTTTCATATTTCCAGACAGGTACTTCCAGAGATATTTTTCATACTGTCCGCAAAAATGTTTAACCTTGGGACTTGAATTGTTATTTTTATAATGAAAACCCACTTAATGCTCAAAAATATTCCTGTGGAAATTTTGAATGCAGCAAAAAGTAGATTTTTTTCAATTAGTACAAACCTTTATAACGTGACATTTTTGTAAAATGACATTTTAAAAATTCCATAAGTTTTTTCAGAATTTTATATAAGACGGATTAAGATCCTTGGGTGCCCCCGACCCAAATTTGCATCAAGAGCGACTAACGCGACTTAAACCTTGTCAGATTAAAACGAGATAAACATGCCAACTATTATTCATATCATTGAAAAGAGAATGAAATAGCACATTGAATATTCATATAAAGCGAACAGTTTTTACTGCTATGATTTTTTGAAAATATTATATTTTATTTTCAAAGTCAGTTTAGTGATTTTGGGACTAATCTAAACGTATGTTTGTTATTTGATGCTTAGTTATTATTATTGTTATATATATTTTAAACTTATTGGCATACATTGGCAGTAAACAATGTTTTTTTTCTAAAATCACCAAGATATATGATGAAGGTATAAAAACATCCCTTTCATTTACGAGATATATTAGAAAGTTTATTGAATTTAGAATTTTTTTTAATTTACGAAAATGAAAAGCGATTTAGTTATTATTTAAGACAGTAATTCTCTATATTTTTGTATATTCATTTAACATGTGCAGAACTTTCTATCATTTCCAATGGAAGTTAAACAGTTTTAGAATTATAATTTTGCTCAGTGTTAAAAGCGATGTTTTATGATTATATAAAATTATATAAAATGTTGTCGTGTTTTTTTTCCGTTCATTAAGAACAATCATAATTTCAAAACCTTTATTTTTTTCTACTTTTTTCAGCTATTACTGCATAACTTCAATTTTTAAATTATTTAAAAATGTTATAGCATTATTTTTATCTATGCCGAATTGCATAAAAAATTTATATATGATGTAAACATTTTCGTATTAGTTTTTCACATTGCAATTGATTACAGCAGCCTCTTACATTTTTCGCTCAAATGTCGTATTTTGCAAACAGATTACACAACTGAGATGACTCACAAAGAATTTAACCATAACAATATTTTCATTAAAATAAATGATTTTTAAGTTTATATTTAAGTTTAAATATTTCATATATGTTTTACTATAATCAAGAAATTTGCATTTTATAGAGACTTATACTTTATCGATATTTAACTTCGAAATTTCGAGGATATTAACGAATTGTTTTAAACGACTGACTTTAGCCTAATCGAAATGAAGGGTTGTCCATTTTTCTATTCTAAATAAGGGTGTATTCTGGTATTTATAACATTATTTACGGTGACAGTTTATTAAGATAAAATATAGCATGTAGTTTAATAGTATTGTGGGCTAAATGCAATGAGTTTTATAAGTAGTCATTAACTGATCGAAAACATTAAAATATGGTTGGCACAAATATACAATTTGTATCAACCATATTTAAACTGTCAATTTGTTTTTATAGAAACATTATCTTTTCAAATGGAATGGAGCATAGGTACTAAGAATTTATATTTTGATTGTGGTTACATATGTGTTATTCCAAATGGCATGTATTGTGCTTGGCTATGATCCAACATAAAGACAAATGCCAGGATTAGAAATATTTAGCCTTTTATTATGTGAAACTTGATGAGTGTTGTTTGACTATAGGTATTTATTGCCAAATAATATAACAATCTATTTTCAAATTCCTAAATCTCTTTATAGCTAATCACAAATTATATTAACATTTTTTTCGTATCTGCAGAGCAATCTAATGATTGAAATTAGGTTATTAAAAAGAGTATGCAATGGGGTGGAATAAGCGTATTAACAGAGTTTACCACAAGTATTTTATAATTCAAGATTTCGAAACAATGTTTCTTAAGAAATCCATACAGCGGAATGCAAAACCAAGTAAAATTTAACAGCGTTGACCGAATGGTAATTTACACTATGTTAATACAATCACTTAGTAACGTTTTACTTTTATTCTTCCCAACTCAACGCAATTATATTTATTGTAAATTATTCTTAACCTAAATAATATTTGAAACTGCGCTCACACAATTATAGTACTTACATACAGGAAGCAATCGTTATATAAAATATATATTAACTAGTGAGACAACAGTTTGTAATTTGACTGCATACCGATTATGAGGCTTATAAACAAATATGAAATAAAAATTATAATAACTTATCCATATTCTCGGTTTAAATTTCAATCACGGATAATGCAATTAACGTGAGTTAAACTATGTGTATCTCATGCTAGAAGTTCAATATCCGGAGTTGTCAGATAATACAAAGACAGTGTCAAGTTATACAACTTACACGCATTTATGAATTGTTAACAATTATATTAGAGTATACTTCCGGAATCAACTTCTGCCAGAGTCAGCTTTTCAAAGAAAGGAAACAAAAAAACTGAGAAGTTCCAAGCTTATTGGGAACAAAGATATTGTGAATTGAAGTTGCAAATTAAGGATATTGAAAACCAGAGTTTAACACAAAAATAAAACGTTGATGTAACTAGGTCATAGTTTTTATAAAAATATATCAAGATTTTTCTTTTTCCCCACATATAAAACCTCTTGGAAAAAATTTAATTACATATGATTTAATGAATAAAAGTGGTAGTATAAAATGGTCCTGTGTTAAAGAGGTCCTCTTAACTGGAAATCGTTATCAAAAATTAACCACCATTATAAATATCTCACTAATTTTAAATATGTAAGGATAAAGTATGTTGACCTTGACAATGACCTTTCTACTCAATAACGCGTAGCAAAATTACTTATGGACTAGGTGTCATGGTCCATTAGAAAACTTTTTTCAATTGTACGGAAACAAAATGGTTAGTGCCAAAATCCAAAAGTTATTTAATTTCTATATTTTCTTCGACAATCACGTATCACTAATATTCCAAAAATATGTAAAAGAAATTAAAATAATTACTGCCCTTTACCTCTCCAGTCCGTAATAAACCGTGAGATCCAGCCAATATGTAGATATACGTATAATGATTTTAATTGTGAAGATTTTACCGAACAGATCATTGCAGAAGACAATGCAAATTACTTTGTTGCATATTACGTACAATGGCTTTCATATACAGGTAAAGTGTAAATTTTAATGTTTCAGATTCATTGTGATCAATTACATGACATCAGTAAAATTTTATGAGGCGTGTTTGAATTCTTTAATGTGAAATATTCGTGACATAAAATAATCTTAATTAAAACTTAAAGTTAAAATATTTCTTGAATAAACTTTTTATTGTTAGCAAGTTTTTAAATTATTTATCAAATATGATTTCAATATTCTGCTATAACGCCATCTACGAATGATGATTGTCCCTAGATAATGCCGTCTATATAGGAGTTGGAAATGCTCGATGCGCCACCTGATGAGTCAACCGCATGTGTTCCATACAAAATTACAATCACTTTTTTGTATCGCATGGGAATTTTCCAATCTATTCTGCACTTGTCTATGGCCGAAAATATTTTGACGGAAATACTCAAGGTGTCGAGCCGCCCTCTCTATACCACCGTTTAATCAGTATTCCGTTCTGTTACAATTGTATCACTACTTTATTATTGTGAATCGTAGCGGGATGATAATATTTCTCAAAGTATCGGTTTTCCAACACAAATTAGAACATACGTCTGATTTAAAAATATATACATAATTTTTAAAATCAGATATGTAATTCTAAGTATAAATGCAAACAAACAAATAAAGAAACAAACTTTCTCGTTTTACATATTAATATAAAAATCATATAATAGTAATGAATTCACGAGTAAAGACGCATGTAACGATTTTAATTGACATTCAATGGAAATAACATGAAAAATGACCTATTCTAAAGGTTATAGCTTTTATCATAATACAATGAAAAGTGTTATATCAATTATCTAAGTCTGGGTAATAGCGTATATATTTTTGTTAATTTACATACATTATTGATTTCGTTTCACAGACAGTTGTACAAAGAGCAAATACATTTCACATAAATATAACAAAATGCCGCTTATTCAAATTAAAGTAGAAAGTAACTCATTTAAAATTAACTTTGAAGAAGCATTGCGGCCAATTCTAATTGCTCAGTCTATACTTGGTATGTCGAGAAAATGCAAATATTCTGGAATTCGATATTGGTTTCAAAAAATTTATAGTATTGTAGTAGCCTGCTGTATTACAGCGCTTCTTCTTGTATCCTCGTTTGCTGTACGAACGGGTTTCACGCTTACAGAGTGCTTGGATGCAGTACAATGTTTATACTGTTGGTATCTCCTCGGTACAGGAGTGTTCTGGAATAAGAAACTCTATAGTAAATTAATACATAAAATAAATAAATTAGACGGTTTGTTTACATTAATCAATCCTTCTCAAATGCGTGATTTCGTGAGATACGATAAATCGAAAAGTGTCGTCTTGGTTTATTTCATATTGTTTTACTATATTCTCTTCGCAGTTGTTGATTACTATTGTGAAAATTATTTCCAGTCTGGTTTATGGGCGCTTACATATTTTTTATATGACTCTTCTTTTTGTATGCAATACGATTTAGAAATATCATTTTTTTGTATTGTTGTGTTGGGTATTAGAAAAAGATTACAATTTTTTAATGAAGTGTTCAGTTGTATTGACCCAACAATGGAGCCGTATTGCCCGGGCCGCTGTAAAGATAATCCTATTTTTAATTTATGTCAATTAGTTATTAAAATTATAAAATTGTGTAACTATGTTAATAAATTGTGTCAAATTCAGGTGAGAAAAATGACAACATGTTGTTATATTTATTGTAAATAGAGGAAAATTGAGTGCGAATTATTAATCAACCCAATCTTTCTTTTCAGTTTGTGGTGTGTTTTTTCTTATTGTTCCTTAACACAGTTATCAGTTTAAATATGATACTTGATTGTATCAAATCTAATGTTAGTAAAGAATTCTGTATTTTTAATGCTCATCATATTCCATTTATTTAGAATATCCTTTAATTAAGTAAATATTAACAATATTTATACCATTGAATATATTTGGCGTTAATTTTGTAGAAATTAATTGTTAACAATTAAATGAAACTACGTGATGTAGTATTATTTCTACTTTCTTTAAGTTCTTTACCACGACCTAGGTTTCGTTGTATTACAACATCTTCAGGTGGGCTATTATCAAAGAAAAGATCTTCATCAGCATCTTTGCTAATACTCCACCTGAAGATGTTGTAATACAACGAAACCTAGGTCGTGGTAAAGAATTTAAAGAAAGTAGAAATAATACTACATCACGTAGTTTCATTTAATTGTGAATATTTATACCACTAATAATTATACTTTTCTATTTTGTTTTGATCCAATTGCCATCTTATAAAATAACATATGATTTTTAACAATATTAATGTAATATTTTAGGAATACCAAACAGAACTAATCCTTGGTGGTACACTTTGGACGCTTCATCACTTAATAGCACTTTGTGCGATATGCGTTGCGTGTGAAATGTTACTTCTTCAAGTCGACAGAACCAAAACATGTTTGCTGTCAGTGAGACTGAACAATCGGTATCGTAAGTACATGACACCATTTACTAGGAATATGTAAAACCTATAATATTATGTGGCCACTTATAAAGAACTTATTTTTTTTAAGTCTACTGCATCCTTCCCTTTCCCATCGTGCTATTTTATTTCACAATCCGTTATTTTCTCTCATGACAAAATCATAACTTCCATTGTTTTGATGACCAGGGTAAATGAGATCACATTTTTTAATTTTGTAAATTAAAAAATGTAACTTTGTTTACCAATTTAGTTTAACTTTCCATCTAATATTACAATTTAATTCAATTGGCAGTTAAACATATTTATCGATTTGTTGATTTGTGATTTGCCATTGATTTTTAATCTATTTTACTACATTTAATTGATATTATTAAAGAATTTTATGAAAAAATTGATTAAGATTAAAGATGATTATGTCTTATCCAGACTTGATAAATAAAAAAATGTTTAAAGGTGCACGAAATAGTTTCATGTATTACTGACATTATTTACTGGACACAGGAGAATGAGAGTTTGCATGTGGAAATTCATAGTATAACGTAAGAATTTTTCATTCCACGAAAAGTATGCATACATGGAGGTGTAGCGGAAAAACGTTTTAATATTTTACATACTCTGTGCGTGTAATTATAAATGATCACGCCGACAAAAGTCAAATTATATTCGCCCTGCATTCCTGGTCGTGGTATTTCTCTTTATATATTTAAGGTTATTTTAATAATTCCTTTATTCCATCCAGCCATGCCTTACGGATCTTTCAACGCAAGTACCTACCAACAATGACCTGGTGATATAGAACAGAACAGAAAAACAATTACTTTACTTCTTAAGTGGCTGTAAGAGATTGCTCTTGTACCAATAAGTCCTCCATATGTATCAATTAGATACATTAAAGTAGATAAATAAATAAATAAATAAGTGATCTAATTGATTATTTAGATATAAAAATTCAATTTATACATAATATATAGTGTGACTAATATTCTGTCTTCATAATATAATATTTTCTTTCAGCTATTGCAAAACGACAAAAAGCAGATACGATGCATAAATTATTTGAATCGACAAAAACGGGACAATTCACAGTGTTTGGGCTTTGTGACTTGCGAGCATCTTTAATATTCCACGTCATAATTTTCCTTACCACATTTGCTATTTTAATGATTGAATATAAAAATCTACATTAAGAATAGAATCAGTGTTAAGTAGCTCGTGTTGTCATTTTTAAAGAACTAAGTGGAACCTTCCTTCCTTTTTAAATGCAAATAAGTAAAATTGTAATTATCTCTACTTTACAGTGTTCTATATAATTTAAGTGCGATACGTTATGCAATTGATATTTTTTTGCCAGAAATGTTAATGTGATTAATTTTAATTAAATAACAGATAAACACTTGCGTTAATGATTTTTCATAATCTTATTATTATTGCACCTTTAAATATTTACTTTGTTGACATTTGGTTCTTTTTAGAGAAACATCAAAATATTGCATAACAATTTCAGTTTTAGACACTTCGATTTTTTTTTCTTGTTATCGATGTTTTGATAGAAATCAGTTTTGAAACACTATCCAATGAAAAAAATAACAAATATACGCGTGTGTATTAGTACGAGTGGTTAGTATTTCATACGACCATGGCGGAGGTCTACACAAAGAATTAAGTTTGTATGATTTATATCGAGACATAATCGAGTGTTAACATACCGAGATTTTCAAACTTTTTTGAACATGAAAAACAGTGAAAAGTTAAATATAGAAAAGCTTTATTAGTGTTTGCATTTCCTAATGCATTCAGAAGAACGCACTGTACTGGCACAATTATTGTCCCGTGTCATCAGCCCCCGCTTAAATTTTAAAATTAGTGCACTCCGATCGCTGCTCTCGACTTTGGATGCTATCGAGAGTAAAAATCAGCAGCCAAAGACATCGGTAGCTTGACCCACATTTGGGAAGCGTGTAAATAAAAAAATGATAACCTTTATCGATTAATTCGTTCTTGCCAATAAACTTTTGAATAAAACCAAAGGTTCGGTAGTTGTAAGGAAATAAACAACTGAATTGTTTACTATTAACGTTTGTGACCGGTATAAAGTAAGTATCCAAAGTTTGCAAGAAAGAGAGTATTAATAATGTTTTCTGACATTATCGATGGAACCTACTGGTGTAAAAATTTTTGAGACTAGTAACTACAAAAATATTAAAAATATGTTTTCTGGCCTATTTAAGATAATACCGTCTTTTGTTCGCTTTCAAACAATAAGAAAAATTTCCATGCCCCGTATTATTCCTCGTACTCGATTACTTCCTGCGTTCATGGAATCATTATCTCTTTGCTACACTACCCTCTAGAATCGAATTATACAGCAAATCTTCAATTTCCCGCGGAATTCCTGCCTAACTACCCGACCGAGAACAAGCCGAAAGAGGGGAATAATATATTGCTTCTGGGCATTTTCAACAAAATGTCATGAAATATTTTACCTAAAATCTTGTTCCATGTGAAAGCTTTTTTATGAGCAGAAAATGCTTGGAATGAAATTTCTTTCATCCCAATGAAAATAGTTTCGAATACTTTAATTATCTGCTCAAAAATTCCATATTATATTATATATACATTACTTTTGAGTATTAACGAATGAGGTACGAATATATACGGGTTAACATATTTTAAAATTGTCAAGCTCCTATGTCAGTCATATGTAATTAGCTAAAAAAAGCGGGAATAGACTGATTTACACCAATCATTTACACCACTTCATTTTCTTGTTTAATATTAGGTTTGTTGGGCTGACTTGTAAGCTGATTGTACATGGTTCTCATAATTCCAAATTTTAGCATTGGGAAAGTTGATAATAATAGCTTCAAATTTGATATAATTTGTATATGTGGTCGCAGTCTTTTCAGACTAAGTTAATATTTGACTTAAAAAACGTATTTCCAAATTTTTTCCTTAGTGCGTTTTTATGACTTTTTCTACCGATGGCCATTTATTTTGCACATATAAATTACCCACCGGCCCTTCGATTTTTATTCGACTGTTACTCATGATACGTCTATGAGATTTGGACATCTCCATTATTTCCGGTCTCAACGACAGTTGCACAACATTACACATTCCATAGCTCGAAGCATCACATGGAGATAAGTGACTTGCTGCGTGGCGGGAGTCCACGTCTCGATTGAATACAAATTGATTAGCAGGACACATTGCTCAAAGTTTCAGTAAGATAGTATTAATAATACATTTAGTAAAATTAGTAAATAAGTAGTATTAATAATAAATTTATTCATCACGTGTTTTTGATGCTGTATAAATAAGAATTTTTTAAAATGTTTTTTAATAAATTTACGTTTTTTTCCGTAAACTAAAAATACGAATAAACAAAAATCTCTTTAGTTTTTGTTCGTATGAGCAGCGAAGTCTCGAAAAAAACATTTTTACAAAACGAAATCCAATTATGTACAAAACATGTTCTATTTTTGAACATCGTTCACGTTAAAACCGCTTAATTTAATTTATTCGTACCTATGACACAATTTCTTGTAACGAAGTACTCAGTGTAATTATTATTATCAATACACTCATTCCTATCGAGTTTGAATACTTGCTTGATACCGGTAACAAGAAAATAAGTACTTATTATTGGGAGTATTTGTGTGAAAATTTATTTCCTTTATTCATACCTACTAGACAATTTCTTGTGTCGAAGTGCGTAGTGTAATTAGGAAAATTTCGATACGCGTAAATACGGGTGAGTATAATTTCGGTTCGATACCAAATAATTGTATCTAGTGATTTTTTCGTTGATTATTTGGGATTGAAGAAAAGCTCTGGTATCAAATTCTAAATACTCATCTTTCAAAAATACTTTAATAATTATAAAACCAATCAAAATATTTTCATTCAAAGAAAAAGATGAAAACTGCAACTAATAATGCAGTGAGAAAACGGCGCCAACTGCAAAAGAAAATTTGGTTTATTTTTCGATATGAAAGACAATACAATTTTTAATGTTATAATAATTTTTAAATATAGTTATCATTATCGTTAAATATTGAGATTTACAAATAACAATTGTTTATTTTTACTGTTTATTCTATCAATGGCAATATTTGACGTAGTCGAAACTTTTTCGATAAACTGATAATGAAGAACAAATAGAAACGTTAATATTAATTTGTATACACTTAATATAATTTTAAATAAGTTTGTTTTTTACGAAAATTGCAGAATGTTTCGCAGATAAATTCTTATTAATATCAATATGAGAAGATTTCCACACTTTAGAAAACTATTTCCAAATAAGGGTTTTGCATATCGAAATGTTTTTAAATGTAATTAGAATTAGAGTAAAGAGCTGGAAAACGAAAATAATATAGTAAAAGGAATAAATTCTAAGGACTAAAATCTAATATAAGGCTCATAAATTCTAGTATTTATCGAGGTAATCATACTGAATAATTTTGATATTCTATATTATGAACAAAGTTTTGCTTAAAATATATTTTAATATATTTTAAGCAAAACTTTGTTCATAACCATTTGTCTGTATAATTTAAGCATTTTTTTTAATTTTACACTTTTATCATCAGTATTCCGCATATACATTCCGGGGACTTTACGTATATATGTTAATAATAAAATATAAAAATAGGGTATAATATATGAAC
This sequence comes from Druceiella hillmani, assembly GCA_039881145.1. NCBI lineage: Eukaryota > Metazoa > Arthropoda > Insecta > Lepidoptera > Hepialidae > Druceiella > Druceiella hillmani. The sequence goes on from JAYKKI010000015.1 coordinate 27,355,090, forward strand.
TAACGGAATAAAAGAACACTTTATTTGTGTCATAGTCTTACCTACTAGGTAATTTTCTTAACAATTCTTCAAATTCCATTTCTGTTTATCAAAAAGCGTGAATTCTACATATCGATAGTGTTATCGTTTGTATTTGGATTAAATCAATACATAAATATATACAATTACAAATAGTCCAAAAATAAATACAGAACCCATAGTATAATTTTCCCAGACTAGTTTGATCATGAATTAATCAATCATATACGATGAAATCATTGTCTGCGTCATTCATAGAAGCGAATTCGTACACTATGTCATTATGAATCATTATATATTTTTCGCATAAATTTAAATCTCAGATACAGTTCAAAATGGAAAATACATTTGACATAGCAGAGAATCTGTTGTGATATTGTGACTCACCAACACCATCTCCGTATCTTTACTTGATACAACCATATTGTTTCAATATGATAGTCGTACTGTGGTATTAAATGTTGTACATAAAATGTATTTAATAGATAAGGTGTTAACATGTATTCCTCAATTCGTAGTAATAAAAATAATATTAAAAACTTAATCTCGAGACAAGGATTAGTAACCTCCATTTGCTGCATTCACGAGTTCAAGTCGACACTTTTCAACTGTACCCTCTTATAGCAAAGAGCGCATGTTTTTTACCAGAGGACTTTCGAAGAAATGAGTAACTACAAGATAACTAGTACCTTATATATATGTAGCAAAGTCTGCAGTCATTACTGAAAATATTTGTGAACACATGCGATTAACGGTGCTCTTTTTTGGGGAACTTTAACGCTACAATTCATAGCGTTTAATGATGTACGTTTATGTTTCTCAGATCAATTATATGTAACCAGAAATTGACGGTCATGCTTTATCTTTCAAAACTACTGATGTTTTCCTCATCATATGTAGTCGTTGAAGATAGTTGTAATAAAAAGGATTGTTTTTTTGGATGGTTCAGTAGTGAGGAATAAAATTTTCACTACTGAACCATACAAACAAACATTTATCACTCTGCAAACTTATTTTTGAAGACCATAGGGGTATTAAGGAAATAATCGAACCATTATAGTTTCGTCATTCTACCTATTAACTTTAGCACTTATTACTTGGTGTAATTTCGTAAAATTTTTAATTTTCGATAATAAAAGTATTAGAATACTTTCAAAAAAGTGAAAGGAGCTCCAAAAGATTTTCATACTTTTATATTGAAAAAAAAAATAGTTTAATTGAAATGCAAAAATCGTATTTTTCAAGGCATTTTTCGTATATTTTCACCTTTAGTTGAAAAATAGGATTTTAAAAAATTACAAAATTTTATAAAGTTTTGCGGGTTGAAATAAAATTTATCATAAAAACTATTTATTGTATTTTAAAGTGCAATCAATTTCCTTTAATTGTACCTCAAAAGCAAAAAACCGAACCATTATAAGAACGGTCAAGTATCCTACTATCTGTTCTTCAGTCATATACGTTTTTCTTAGAAACCGTTTGATATAGGAACATAAAATTAGACAAACCTGTATACGTTTCAATCATAAAATATATCGACCCACATAGTGACAAAATTTATCAGCCCGCGTCTATCTCAATAGTATATACCCAAATACATTTACATGGAAATTTTAAGGAGAGAAAATAAAGTATTCAATGTTTTAAATTTAGGTCAGCTGTAGGTTAAGAGAGATTTATAACTTCAAAATATTTAGTTACCTATTTTATCTAAGACAATTCTGGAGATATTACTGAAAATGTCTGCAAAAATATGGTCTACCTTCCACTTTGTATTGCAAGTACCTATCGTACGTATTCTCACTATAATGCATTTGATTTTAGATATTTTAAACTTTTGAATTCTACAGTTTTACTTTCCTTAATATTTCAAATATATTTTCGTTTCTTCTATATTACTAAACTTTCTGTAAGAATTGCAAAGTCATAAGAACATCACAGTTCTATTAAAACATTGATAAAATTTAATCCGGCATTACATCAGTATAAATATTTAGCAATATCTTTTATGTTAAGTATAAAATTAATGAAACTTTAATAACAATGATATTCAGCTGGCCGACTATATTAGACCAATAATTTCCAGTAAATATTTAATTAAAATCGTTTGTCTCAGAAAACTTGTTGTTTGGTAAAGATGTTATATTTATAAGAGTTATGAATATGTGTACCACGCCTCCATATTTTATAACTAATTTTCAACATTACACGTATCCAACACTACAGTGAATTTGTTTAACATTGTCATGTCTCCCTAACGTGTTGCGTTGATCCTAACAAAAGTATATTTCCTCAGTGAATCCCGCAATTTACAAGGATCCGTATTTGCATGAAGATGTGTTTAAAAATAATATTTTCAGATATCTTGACAACATTTCACAAAGCAGTGTATGGATTCATTAAATGCAATGAAACTATATTAGGACAGGCATTACGTAGGTAATTGAAACACGTAAGGCGTTTTATTTTTTTTGATTAATGTTTGGGCGCATCAATAACAAGAGCCTCTCAAGAAAGGCTTTTTTTTTAAAAAGGCTTTCGTCTTCTTTTTTAAAGTGGTTTGCTAAATTCGTAATTTTATAAAATGCAAATTGTGTTACATATCGTAAACAGTGCCGTACTTGACAGAAAGAAAACAGAACATTCTTATCAATCGTTGATCTTCGATCATTTGTTTATAAGTTATGTGGGGAAAATGATTAATCCACCTTTTAACTCGATGTAATTTTAAAAATCTTAACCGCATAAAAAAAGGAACAAAACTTGAAAGAATTTAATTTCTTATAAACCTCACGGTGTGCAAAATATCGCATAATATGCCTTTTTAAAAATAACGGATTTGAAAAAGACCCATATCTCCCCATTTTCCAAAAATTTATACCCCGTGTTTATACCCCAAACAGTAACCTAGAAAGTGTGCACTTATATATGTGATTTTTATTAGATGCGTGGACTAAATTCACACATAAAAAGAAAACATGCAGCTTTGCAACAAATAGAGTCTAGCTTTTTTCACAATTTTTAATTTGCTGTTTAAGCAGTCGGACGTTTTTAAAATTTAAAATGTTTGCCTTATTTCTATCTTTCCAAATGTTACTTGGATAATAATTAAGTAAAATTTTGTTATCTGGATGGGAATAACAGTTCATATTATTATTAATTTTGTATTTGAAAGCCACGGAAATCCGATTTATGAAAATCTATAGTATACGAGCTGTACCATTTTCCTGAGAAGAGAATAATAGTGTAAAAAGGACAGGATATTATTACGTCCTCCGCTGTGTCTGCATTAAAAAAATTAAACATAAAAATCAGGAAAATATTTTATAATTTGTTTGGTTTAGGTATGTATTTGAAATCGTTTCGTTAAGAACTTTCACTTTATGCCCTTTTAGCAGATTCATATCAGGTAAAATCGCCTATAGTTATGTTTGTTTTTTTACATAATATAAATATCATGTCACTCGCGAGATTAAGATTATTCTGGCGGCACCTTAAATAATATTATTATCCATTATGCTGTTGGGGTCGACGAGGGTATAAATAATTCGACGTACATGAATTAAAGAAAGTAAAAGACGAACCATTTTTTACTTACGCGCTATCAGTTTAAAGTGAATAATCTTAACCTGGTCACGGGAATATTCATACAGAAGTCTTAAAAAATATTACATACGCTATAACTCATACTGAAGCGGACTGACATACAGATGAACGTGAGAAAATTAAAAGAGTTCATTCATCTTAGAAATCCAATCAAGTGAGTGTAGTATATTGCATAAAGTTCATTTTTTATATTGTTGTTATAGAATAGGATCTATAATGCAGAACAACTTTGTTTTTAATCTCTTTTATTTAGCTTCACGTTCCGTATTTTCCAGCAACTTCTAATTAACCCATTCTCACGAATGTTTGAACACATACGTGCAACCTTCTAAGTTTATAATTGATAATTCCATCCTTTGGTCCTGTCTAATGAAAAAACTACAAAAATCAATTAAAATTCCAGTATCTCTAGACTTAGACATTAGTCTATTATTATTAACACACTCTATATTGAGGAAAGACCAGGAAATTATATTTATATTAGACAAGAGTTAATGAAATTAGAAAAGACACCTTTCTTACATTACAATAAAAATAAAAAAAATCTTATTTGCTATTTAGTAAGTTCATCATTTTTATCCTTGCTCATATATATTTGAAATCGTCAAAAATTAAAAAAATTTACTACTACTTCTAGTGAAGCTGTGAAGGAATTAGCAATTTCATATTTCAAAAATTATTTCAATAAATGACCTTGTATACAATTATACATTATCTCATATTTATTCCACAATACTTAACGAGTATATACACTTATACAAAAATCAAACTATATTTCCTTTATTTAGAAAAATAACAAAAATTTTAAAAGAAAATCATGGCGTTTCTATACCCAAAACGATTCTTACCGATCAGGGAACAAACTTCGCATTGGATGATTTTAATAGAACATGTGAATTTTTAAAATAATATAATTATGGGCACCATCATATCACCCAAGGAGCTTTAGAACGTAGGCATTCCACCCTTAAAATTATTTAAAATCGTATATTAATGATAATAAAGGCAATCGGTCCAGATGTCTATACCGCGACGCTAGCATTAAACACTGCCATACATTCAACAACCCACTAGTCTCCTTACGAGCTAATATTCGCTATAAGCAATTTATCCCTAATTCTATTTACGACACTACAACTGACGCCACTTACGCTAGCTACATAAGTACTCCAGGGAGAAACCCATCGAAAAGTTTCGAACATCAAATGAACCTCAAAAATCTATTTTGATTCTCATTCTCGTCCTATAAAGTTACAAGTCGGAAATTAAGTCTATCTTAGAACCCACTTCAGGCTACGTAAAGTCATTTCTCCTAAAAGAAGTCTATAAAATTATTAAAATAAATAGTTAAAAATATCTAACTTTGTTAATAAACCGTCGCCACGTCATTCAGCTCTGGGTCGAAGTAAAACTAGCAAGAAGAAATAATGACACCGCAACCTAAGTTATAATTTATTTTTGTTATCTTTTAGTTCATTCTATTTAAAAAATTATGTGTAATATTATATCATATACTGATATAATTTATTGTTTACCGCTCTTTTTACTAAATACGTAATTCTTATGAACAACTTTTACAAATAATTGGCCTCCCATTTACTCGTATATTTTGCACATATTACAGCGTCATCGACCTGACACATGTCGATTATATACAGCCATTATACAACGACCCTGGTGTACACTTTGATCCTGTTGTCTCATTGAAATTCATCAATGACCACCTTAACGTAGCATTTCCCATTAATATATCCTTTAAAAAGCCACGCCTGGATAACATGAACGCTATCTTTGGAACGGTAAGATTTCTTTGCAAACAACATGATATTTTTAAAATATTGAGTGCCATAATCTCATTCAACCGCCCTCTATACGATATTATGAAATTATTAATAATTTTGATTCTACATCCTATTTAATTTCAATAAAATCTAAACACTCAGCTTAGTTTGACGGCGTTGCAACTGTCTTCAAACATATTTTTGGTACTTTAGATGAAAATGACGTAATTAAGTATAACAACGCTATTTAAAACGTGAAAACTAGTCAAAGAAATTTATTCAAAATGCATGCAGAAAAAGTCTTTTAATTAAATCAGCAACACCTTCTACTTTTCAAGAGACAATAAACAAAATAAACAGTAATGAACAGAGTTTGAGTAGCCCTGTTGAAAATATTGCAAGAAGTTTGGAAAACTTGACTATATTGTCGAATAAATTATTATTGAAACTAAATTCATGAAATTACTTAATATGCTAGAAAATAGTATATTCATTTCATCATTTAAAATTGAGGACGTAATAAAGTCTGTATTGTTTAGCACAAGTAATGTCTTATATCTACCCATTATATAACCAAAACAATTCTATCAAAGTTTAGTCGACAATTGTAGATTTATACCTAGCTTTAAGTTATCAAAGATTTAAATCAAATTCGTATATGTATCAATGGATGTATCGTTAGAACTAAATCATATTCATACCTTAATTAACATATCCAACCAAAATGATAAACTATTATTCCAGTAATAAAAATGTATTTGCGTTTAAGATACCATTACATAATGTTCAAAAATTTAATCTATATCATAACCTACTATTGCCTATAGCGTATAAAGTAACATCCCAAAACTTATGTGACCATAATCCCTTCAAATATACCGTAAAATAGTTAATAATAAATTTTACTAATATTATATGACTAACATTTACTCTCGTTTTGATAATGAAACTTGCGAAAGTGAATAATTTCCAAGGTTGTTATTTCTATTCCAAAGCAGTGTGAAACTAAATTCCTTTACGGAGGTTTGGAGATTTGATAACAATTAGAAAAAGGCAAATGGATTTTCGACATTTTGTTCAATAGATTGCCTAAAGAAAACATCACATAAGAAAAATTGAAACGAAATATTATTTCATAAAGTGGAGCTGATAAAACTATTAAATGGGAAAACAATTTTGTAACCCGAGTAGCGAAATTATATTTCTAAGAAATGGGTTGAAAAAACTTTAAAGTCCTGGATTGAAAAATTATATCTAATTATATTTATGTCATGTTTGTTTCCAGACATTTTCCGCGTTACTATCTTTCTATAAAATTAAACCCGCCTACCGCATTATTTCGTGTTACGAAGTACGCCACATAATTAGACTTCCATTAAAATTAAAGGACATTTTTTATATGCCGCACATGTCATTGATAATATCATGAAAGCATTTATTTCATTAATTGTATTCCTTACTTTCACATTGTTGAAATCATTAATAAATAGCTTTTATTTGTCAATAAGGCATTAGGCCTTGTGATATCATACAATTATATGTAGTTAGTTCTTGTTGAGACTAATTTATTTGTCTACATATCAGTTATATTTTTTAAAATGTTTAAATCTTTCCTTGCATCAAAGACTATTTGTCTATAGAATATTAATGAACATATTATTTGAAATGAATTTAAAATTTACGATATTGTAGTATGATGCAGTAGAAATCAATCACACTTACAATTAAAAGTAGGATTGAATGGACAGCATTAGCTGTCGATTTTCTAATTAAGGCAAATAAATTTAGAACCTCATCGCTACTGACCGAGTCGTATCGTAAGAGTAGATTTAAAAGCATCTACAACGCTACTATGTCACATATAATAGTTGACACTACAATATATCACAGGGGAAATTTAAGTTTTTAAATCCAATATAATTTGTAATTAAAAACTGTTAAGAAACAAAAGAAAATCTCATCTCTCGACGTTTCGAATTTGGTTGCTATTCCCCCAGTTGGTCTTTTTGTGGTTAATTACATAAATCAACTTTTATGGTATTCAGATTTTCCCATTGCTTCTTATGTCGTTTCTTATTATGCCTCTCTTAAAAAAATTTTCATACGAGTTTCCCGTCGTGTACGGCCATTTAGGATTCTGTAAAATTTCTTTCTTAAATACTTTTAGTAATGGTCCTTAAACTTATATAAGTAACGAGGTATTCAAATTTACTTACGTTTTCTGACATTTATATATGTTATTGACTGTGTACTAGTATTTAAAACGTATATATAGTTTGATCAATAAAATATCTGCACTAAGCTATCTCGTCTGAAAATTAAGATAGGTTACAATCATTGAAAAAGTTATTAGAAAATGTGTGTAATGCAATTTACTAATTTGTATAAATACTTGCTGATGGCCTTATACAAATTTACCCTTTCAGTAAACGTTTTGTACATAAATCAGATCTATCTTAATTGTTCTGTAGATGTTTTAAAAATGTTACCTCAGTTTTTAGTTTATTTTTCATACATTAAAATTATTATTCCCAATTTGTATAACATACCCGTAATAATTAGTTGGTTGCTTGAAACGCCAACTGTTGTTATTTTGCAAAATTAGACAAGAAATTTCTTTTGATAAAACTATACATGAAAAATATAAAATAATAAATTCTGATTATGTGACGTTACTAACTTTTACTCTAATTCTGCTAATCTTTATAATGCAAAGCAGTGTGAAACTAAATTCCTTTACGGAAGTTTTGATATTGGACAACAATTATAAAACGGCAAATATAAGTCCTCGGATTTTATAGAAATAGATTAAACTATTTAAAAAATAAAATATTCAGAACATTTTGCCCGCTACATTCATCACGGGCGTAAAATACGATGTGAATTAAAAAAAAATTAAGATCTAGAATAACCATTGTAGTTTTCCTGTCATATTATATTTAGTTTTCATTAACCCGGTTTTTCACGACTTTTAGCTAAGTAGTTTTAAACAAAAGGACGGGAGGGAAAAATATAAAACCTTTATTTACTCCCTCCTTAATGCTTATACGAATATTTTAAAAAGTCAACTATTACTGTGTCATTAGGCAAAATTCAAAATTTCTGCGCTGCTTTGTTTTGAGGAAGTCTGTTGTGATTAAAGAAAAATATATATATATATATATGATATTTTTTAAATATATGCTGGTTAATATATTTTATTAATATGCCAAATGTCAAGTTTTTATGTCAGACGGTTTCAGGAAAAAATGGCTGTGACTGCTATAGAGACACTGAGTGATCTTATTAGCGTTCCATATTTTCTTTTGAGTTACAGAACCCTATAAGTTAACATGTATCAGTTTGCAGTGTACAACTAGTCTCATAATCAACGAATAAATTTTATTTTGTTATCTTAGAAACACTGAAGTTCATAATTACGGGATCACCAAAAAGTATATTCCATGTGCTTGAAAAAATATCCAAGCGTAAATATGTAATATTAATTTTATTTCTAAATCTTGTGCATTTTATGAACTTTAAACCCAATTCATAAACATTTAGATCTTAAAATTAGTCTAACCTGTTTTTCAAATGGATAATGGATACTTAGATACTTTATTATAATTTAATTTTTTTGTAACAGAGAAATTTGAAATCTTACAGCCCTGTAAATTATAAGCAGGTAAAGAAACTCAATATTAAAGAAAAACGTAAAGTGATAAAATCGGCACGAATTCCTCTGGTAGATTAGATATATGTGATATTGGTTTACTGCAAAAGAAAGTGTATCTCAATTAGTTTTAAAAAAGTTTATTATATAGTCACCTTCTGTTTATAATTCACCCAATGATTATATTGAAAATAAGAAAATTCATGTCCAAGTATTCTGTGATATATTCAAATTATTTACTCATGTATATATTATAGATTTATGCAGGAGATTGAAAATAGGGGGAGTAATCCAATATAAAATGAAATTTTGAATTCAAGTTTTTGAATCATACTTTACCTTTGTAAAATATACATTACCTATACAACATGACCATGAGAAGATCTATAGTTCCGGATTAGAAACAGATACAGCGAAAACTGGACAGAGTCTAATAAAAGAGAAGTACCATTTTCTTACTTAGTTCATTACGTATTTCTTTGCACATTTCTACCTCGAGTTCAATTAATTTATCTTTGTCACCTTAGATTAGTATTCATTTACTTCATTAATTATTATGGATTAAAACAAAATACTAAGCAGTTAAGTGATTACTTTTGTGAATATTTAATAGAATCATAATCCTAAATTTACTTTTATAATATATTTTATATATCTCCATTAACAGCAATTATTGTTTACAGCTTAGAACATAATAATATTATTTCAATTTTTACTGATTTACACCACCGAATTATTCCAAATAAGCCGCGTCGATTTCCTGCCTGCGCGCGAATTGGAATTTATGATTGCTGACTATCAAACGGCGTATTTAATTGTTCACTGATGACTTGGGTTCGATTTTGTAGTTATTATTCTGATTAATATTTATTAGATGAAATATCATTAAACAAAAAAGGGAAAAATTATTAAGTTATTTAATTAAAAAACGTGGCATCGTAAAGAGTCGGTTAAATAAATTGAAAGAATACATTTTTTCTACACAAAGTACATCATCTCAAGCTTTATCGGATGTGCAATTAACTAACGAAAAAAATTACTAGTAAGGAAACAACGTACGGAGAATCTTATTCAGTACAATCTGCGTTTGACTCCTTGGATTCTCATATTGACGAACAAGTTTCGCAACGCGATTCCATTGAAATCTTTTTCTATAATTTATTATCTCCCTATGATGCTTCTAAGAACGACGACAAATCTCTTGAAATTCAATGTTCCAAAAATTAGGAAACATTTGCTTTCCTGAAATTAAATTACTAAATTTGATGGCAATTACCTTAAATGGTTGGAGTTCAAGGATACATTTGATTCATTGATTAATTCAAATGCGTCAATCCCGGCAATAAACAAATTTCCTTATTTCAAATCTTCATTGGAAGGTGGACCAAGAGGAACAATTAAATCAATTGAATTGCAGCGATCTATTATAAAACTGCTTGGAATCTCATTTGTGAACGATATAATAATGTTAACGTACAGATCCATCACGTAGGCGCGTATAAAAAATTAGTTCAGCCAATCACAAAGCACGGAGCTGCATCCCCGTGTAACAGCGCCTCAGTACCTTAATGCTTTAATTGTTATACAACTATACTTTATTTTCTATGTTAAAATTACACTCTGTCTTTGTAAAATATACATCACATTGAGTATCTTTTAAGTTTCTCGCCTACACTATTCAGCGCGAATATTACCTTTTTACTGGATGCGAATAAAACTCTTTCAATTTTATTCCAAAAACTTGAAATATTTTAGAATCCTTATAATTTCCTCCCTAATTTGATACAGTATCAATGACACTAATTTTAAAATTAAAATATTTAATTAAATATTAGATTTTTTCTAGCCGAAATGTCTGTTTAAACATTTTCTAGTATTTACTTCTTAAAAATATGCAGATGTTTTATCGCTTCGTGCAATTTAAGTTTCTATGTATTTGTGAAAAATAGCGTGGATATTATGAATGATGTCTTTATATTTAACCTCGATTTGATCATCGGTTAACAAATGTTATTAACCCTCCCTGAATGGAATTGAGAAAAATAATATTCGATAGCTAATATTACGATCGAAAAAGCGATATTTGTTTCGTTTCGGTAGCTGACAAAGAAATGTTCGATTTCAAAACCAAACCTAATATGGTATCCGTCAACGTTATTAGGTTGAATAATAAAATAATATTCTTTACTTCCTACAAAGATAAAGGGTAGTAGCTTTTGTATGGCAGTAACAATTGAATATATTGACCTCTCGTACTCTCTAAAATAGGTAATGCCATAAGAAAGAAATTAGTTTATTTTGATTGTGTTAAGAAGCAGTAATTAAAAAAAAATAATTATTGATACAGCAGTATTGTCGGTACTTAATACACTGTGGGAAAACCTTCTCAAAAGTTTTGCTCTTTTGGTGAAATGTTCTACGTAAAAGCTACTGACCTCTCGTGATTGCCTAGAAATAATTTGTTTATGTTACTTATTCCATAATTTGAGTTGTTCTATAAATATAGACTATCTAAACTTTTCAACATTTTAATTTTTAATATCGTATCTAAAATATTATAACATTTTAACGTCATTTATATCCATTTAGCAATTCAGGTATTTCTATTCCTAAAACAACAAGCTTATCGGAATCAATGCTAAAATCAACATTATTTACATTCAATGGCATTTTTTTTTTGGGATTTGCTTCACTCGTTTTGTAAATAGTAAGGCATGGCATTAAAGACCTGCTGGTTATATCGATAATAAAATTTAAGTGTTTAAAATGGTTTTATTATTGAAACACGTGAGTTTAAGCATCAAGGCCGTTAAAAATGATGAGGGTAAATTATTAATAAGGATTAACTAAATTATGGAATGGTGGCTACCATACTATGAAAATCGGTGTGCGGACATTGCTAGATTATTTATGAAGAGCTGGAAGAAGTATATGATTATCCAGTTATATGAAAGAGATCGAGTCGAAAATTGAGAATCTATGGGATAGTGGCGCTTAAATCTCAAACCAGCAAAATTGTGTTATGTATACTCGATGAAAGAATAAATTCAATTATATTATAAAGAATAAAATTGAAAACAACCGGTCTTTTTTATAAAAGAACTTGTCGTAAGGGTGATACTAATATTTGTAGAGAGCTCACATATCTCATTATTGCTATAGCCCTAGTATTACTCAAAATTAAAATTGTGTGAAAACAACTTACTCAAAACAACAGTGATATACACTTATATAATATATCGGGTGGTATAGTAGCGTAGTGAGTTTCAATATTAAATGACTTTTTCTTGAACAATAGCTTATAGTAATTGCTGCGGTCTATTGATCACAAGGTTTACGGATTTTGACGGCGAGATGCCCCGCGGGATCCGAATTCAATTCCCGGCTGCTTGTCGAGCGAGATTGAAATGGTGTTCTAGTTGACTATAGGAGATTGTTCTGCAACTGCAACACTAAGATAAGAATTTCAATATTACAAAATATCTGCCGCGAATAGCTGCCGCGACCAAGTGCTCATTCCTACGAAGAACAGATCAACTTGCATTCTCATTTATTCAAGTCGGTAGGCATGAAGGAAAGGGAATTTATTCTGTCGCGCTCTAAAAATATATATATGGTTTTGCCATTTGCTATAAAGAGGTTTACCTCGAAGCTTCTCAAATTCATATTGCTAAAACAATCTCGTTCCTCGATATAATGAGGATTTTTTTGGCATTTTTGTGAAATAAATACCAACAATCTAATTTTCATGTTTTTAATTCTTTTTACAAATTATTAGAAAGTGTCCTATAATATCAATACGTCGCTGTTCTCATTTTTTATTTGTTCAGGCAATTTAGGTTTTTCTGATTTAAATGTACGAGCCCAAAAACAAGGATTTTTTATGAGCGTGCCATTTTCATTAAAAGGAATAAAAAATCAAATAGAATCAAGGAGTTATATAATCAAAATATAGAAAAACTACAAAATGTATCTGAAAGTACAATATTTTAAAATAAGTTACTAACCGAAAATTAGTGATGAATGATTAAATCGCATGAATTTTTGAAAGGAAACATTTTATTATTATACCTGTCTGGTAATATTAAAAATTAGTAAAATTTCAGAAAACATTAATAGCCACCGATATACTTAGTTTTTGAGGGTTACAAAAAAATTCCGAGATACTTTGGGGATTATGGAAATATTATAATACCTCAGTCACTCTATAAAAACAGACGGATGAAACTCATTGAACAACTTCGCATTCGAGTAAAAATATACAAACTTGAGGCAGAAAATAAATGGATACAGGCAAAGTAGTACTTTAAAGCTAATATAAATATAAATAAGCAACTAACAGATTTTCCAACTAAATAATTAAGAGCGTTCTCAACAATATCTTTAAGCGAATTTATTTACAGTTTAAGTCTGCAAATGGAAAAGGAAGTTATTAAGTATAGAAAAAAAATGAGAAAAGATATACATAAAACATTATATAGGCAAATATAGCAATAGCGATTACGTGGCTTTGAAAGAAAAAAGATTTGTGCGATCTCATTTACTAATTCAACAAGACGAAATATAAAGTTATTTTCTTCTTTTAACGTCTAAACATACTCTTTTTATGTAAACAAAGTGCAAATGCATTTTACTATTGTTATATTGTTTGCAATTCTAATTAAATTATATGAGATAAATTTAGGATAAAAAATCTTAAATGCCTTCTCTTATTTATACCTACATTAAAACGGCTATAATAACTAAAGCTAATATTTTTTATTTGTTAACAATTATTTTTATACCATTTTTTCCAAAATTCGCCTTAAAACTATACTGATCATTCTCAGATTTAAAACTATACTGATCATTCTCAGCAAATTATATAAATACAAAATTCATAGACCCAAAAGCACTACTTATTAAAAATTAATTAATATTTGATCTACAAAATATCTTATTAACCTTGAAAATGTATTTATAATCTATTTCAATATTAGCGACACAATATTGAAATTTATTATCCTATAGAAGTTGAATTATTTATATCTTAATAGAAGTTGAAATATTTATAGCTCGTCGGATGCAAAGAATAATAATTACATTCATAATTTTAATAATGATATTCTTGAAGTAAAATTAAAAACGTGTTTCAAGAGTACCAATAATTAGCATAGAATTGCTTATGTATCGCCGAAAGTAAACGAAGCGGACTTGGTTTTTATTCGAGTAAGTGGAAATTGCGAAAACGTTCTTTTCGGGTTAATCACTAAGTATGTTAATCTAAAAGATAATTTTTAAAATGGCATGGCAGGAAGAATACCGTACTTTGAGTATTGGAAAAAGTTAGCAGTTGCTGATTTCTTTCCAATCAATCTTAATATTGTGTGGATCATGTAATAGACCAAACGGATCTTCGTCTGCAACTCGAACCGAAAATTACACTTTAAACACTATAATATATAATTACTCTTAACAATGGAGAGTTAAGCGGTTTTGTAGAAAATTAGACTTACCTCATCACATGTAATTCATTACGTTTTACATAAATACATTTTTGTTACTTTGTCTTGATCGACTCACTGTGGTGTAATATATCCACTTGGAATCAATAAAACCGTTTAATAAGATTGACCAATGTTTCAATATACGAACTGCAAAGACATATGTCATAAATTCAGACGTACAAGAGATTGTTTAACATATTTGTTACATATTATAATTTAATTGATTATTTCTTTTTAAAGTCTTCTCAGTTGTTAATTTTGTAAAAAAAGTTTATTTCTGCTCAATATTATCGAATTATTTATGAAAGATTGCAGTTTTTGCATTGGCATTAAATAGATAATTTTAACTCGATGTTAATAGCGACAAGTTCTTACTTAAATCTGAATACTTTCTCTTTTATTTAAATCTAAGGGAACAAACAAATTTTATTAGGATTTGTTGATTTTTTACATGACTTGTTTTGTTTGAAAACATCACATTTATGCACGCTCTAAGCCGTTTATTCAAATATCCGATGGGAAAACTCATATATATATATATATATATATATATATATATATATATATATATATATATATATAATTTCATTATATGTAATTATATTACTATAATTGTACATTTTAATCAAAATATAACTAAAAGTTACATTTTATAAAAGTAGAATTTAAGTAAATCAAAATTTATTCAATGCTATTAAACTTTATTACTTACATATGTAAATATGGTTAATTTTTATTTTCTTCGTATTTAAAAAAAATTACGTATGTGCATATTCATTAAAAATTTCACACAGAATCTATGAATAATTATGTATATTTTAAAAAAGAAAAACAATATAATGTATATTTTTTCTTTAAATGTGAATTTTCTGAATGCTACGACGTGAGGAGCATTTAAATATAAGCCCATAGTAACTAGAAAAGTAAATGGACGTTCTCAAAATAGCGTGGAGGTCGATTTTTCCTGACAAATCATTATTCACATGTATTTTCGGTAGACGAAAACTAGAAAAACACTCAAGCACGTACGCACGCCCGCACGCACGCATACCCTCATGCACATACGCACGCACGTACACACGCACGTGTGTGATGCATTTGAGATTGTGGGACTCCGATTTAGCATTTAACTGTTCTGATGTTTTTCAATGGATCTCTTTCAATTCCTTCAATAACTAATTCTACAGCACCTAGGTAACTTATTATGAGCGTTCGGCTAGAGCTGGCCATTGATATATGACCGTTCGTTTAAGCATTATGAACCCTTAAGATCATACAATGATCAGGAAATTGTTTGGGTTGAGACCACTTCTAGATTCGACATACTCCTTGTACAGTCGTGATTGTATATTTCTGCATATTCCGTTGCTAAAAACTCACGACGATTACTTGTTCGAGGAAAAATGTCACGATTTTTGTTTCAAGCAACGACAAAAAAAATTCAGTAGTCCGGTAATCCTGGCAAAGCATACAATATATATAATAACACTAATTAAGATCTTTATGGACTTCAAGGGGCGTACCATTACCATGGTCGGAAAATTAAAAACGTCTTCATTCAATCTTAAATATTTTACTTCTCTGCTAAATTATAACATTGTGCTGTGTCGTCGCCACCTTTTTACTTAAGTTGATTGTGTATAACTGTACGAAATAAAAGCATAGTTAGCATCTGCCTTATATTGAAGGATGGTTGGAAATTAATTATTCGAACTCATAGTTGGTATCGAGCGACAAACACGGATCAACAAAAATATTATAATTGGTAACATTTATTTTTGTTTGATTGAATTTATAGATTTTACCCGGCATTCCACATAGTGTTAACAACTTATCTTGAAGTAAAAATCAAATATTCATTGCCACTGAAATATACCGGCATACGTTTTACTGCGTTCAGTTTCTTGATAATTTTTGTTGGGGTATAGCGAAAAGCACAATAACATAACAACATTTTCATAGTTCTTTTTTTAGCATAAAGTTTTTTTAGCATAAAGTTTTTAGCATAAAGTTTTTCTAATATCGATAATAAAAATGAGATATGATGTTCTGAAATGATAATGTTCAATGTAATATTTTTTTATTGACATTGTACTAATACTATTATTAATAAATATCTAGTTAGGAAATTTACAACTTCGATATTTGATGCTAAGAGAGAAATTAAAAAAAAACGCGTAAAATGTACTTGTTTTCAATGATAAGATAGAATTCCATTTTAATAGATTATTGTAAATATTTCTATAGTAAATGTTTTTGATAACTGTATCTGTAACTATATGACGATTTGTGTCTTTGACAATTGCTTTAGTATTAAAACCGATCATGCAGAATATGTAAAATGTTGAAAATGCATTTTTACCCTAGTTTCAGAATTTGATAAATGCCTATAATTGTTAAGATAATAAGTCAAAACCTACTTTGTAATTAAATACCTCACATCACAAATTACAGAAAATTCTATAATTTTATGTTTTTACTTTCGTTATTTAAATGATACTTTCGTTGTGTTGACGTCGATTTTTTCAATAATACAGATGGTATATTCAGCTTTTTCTTAATGTGGATTACTCCACTATCGATTAATTAAATATGGTACAGTAAAACTTGTACGAAATTAAGTCTTTTAATTCAACGAGAGCGAAATATTTTTGTAAATATTATGTTGCTTCAAGTAATTAGTAAATATACTGATATTAATTTGATTGAGACGAACTCATAGCATTATTTACAATATCTTTCTATATTTCGATATAATATCGTATTGTTTCAGAATATATTATGCGTGGATTGCAGTAAAGAATATTTTGATCTACCAATAAATTTTTCATGATCTATTTAATTAATATTCTTAATTTTTCTCATTGCAAAAATATTTAAATAGTTCATCATAAATAAATGGAGAGATAGAATCCATATTTTTTTACATATTACATATTATAAATAGTTTTTTGGCTACGTTCTTTCGTATCTTTATATTTAAAGCTAGTAAAATATTTAGTTAATCATTAATGAACTCTTGCCTGATGGTTCAATGGAAAACACAACAAATTGTTGTTGTATTCTAGAAACGGGTATAATTAATCATGATCACTTCTTTGCTTACTTTTACTGACTTATATCGACAGAACAACGTAGTTCTTTTATTTAAAGTTTACCTTATGAAGGGAAGAATTCGTAAAAATTAATAACTAGTGCCTATTATCTATAAAATATTTGATGCAAATCGTTTTTAAAAATGGTTTCGATATCACTACTCGAATTCTGTAGGATCACGATTCCTCGTTTGCATTTATTTAGAGAATCACACGTTGCTTCAAAAATCAATATTTATTTTAAATTCACACGTTCATTTATTTATTTTGTTGTTTTGTTATCGTAGAAAGCTAATTTATTTATCACGTTGTTTATAACTTAATTTATCTATATTCATGTAACTATGGATTTTTTTAGATATAAAGAAAAAACAAATATTAATTTTGACAAAATGAAAATGACTTCAATTTATTAATCACACATAAAGAATACTGTATTTCATTACTTAATTCTTCTTAGAACACGACACAATCCACACAAGTACACACTGAAAGCTTATAAACATGCTTCACTCATTAGTTTGTCTCGCAATGTTTGTCTTTCTCAATTCTAATTATTTTCTTCAGACGTTAATGTATTGTAATAATTATTACATATCTATTTAATAATTATTACAATCAAAATTATTACATATCTATAAAACCCCTCGAAATGTACATTATTGAATCTAAATTTTTTTAAAACAAGGACATTACGTAGCTATTAATTTTAATTGAGTTCATATCTAACTAAAAAAGAATTGTTATTAAAAAAATTCGTTCTGGTAAACGTACAATATAATAAATTGAGTCTTATCATATTTTAAGCTAAAATTACTGATTTACTTTAGTTTTTTTCAGAGATTACAAATAACATCCAAAATATGATATATGGTTCTTAATCAATATTTCATTATATATCATTAATAAAAATGCACCGCCAGCTACGTCGATGTCTCATTATTTTTATTGAACGAACTACATTTTAGATCACAAAGTTGAAAATTTGCAAATTTATACTGATAATGAGACTGCCAAACAGATTGAATACTTCAAATTGTTGTGGAATATTCTTAATCGTGATAACATATGCTGGGGTTCTTTTGTGCAAAATGAGAAAAAAACATGCAAAATAAAATGACTGAAATATCTACATTAGAGTCTAAATTTTTCTAATTAATATAAAAAGCTTTAATTTATTATGACATTCAAAGAGTTATACATAACTTTAAGAAAATAGGTTAAATTATCTTCATAAATAAAATTTATCATTTTCCGGCTTCAAGTTTTCATTCATATACCAAGACAGGGGAAGTAAAATTTTAAAAACTATTTCTTTGCACTTTAAATTACTCCAAATTTATATAGAAATTTACTATACCAAAGACCAGCAAGACTACAGTTCTTAATAAATATTCTCAAAATCATACCGGTGTCCACATTTTCTTTCATTTAATAAAAATTGTCAACATTTTCCATTAAATCTTAATTCGGAAATTTCGAATATTACTTATTTAAATCAATAATATTTTCAGAAGCTATCAGTAATTCAAATCAGGTTAAAAATTTGCTTAATCACACACGTTTCTCGTATTAACGTGTATATACATTAAACACTTTTGAATATCGAGGGAAGAATTTGAAAGGTACGTTCTGAAGTATTAAACTTTCGTAAATTAATTCAAAGCATATTTATAAATTGCAATAGAATTATTACGTACGATAATAAAATACGACCAGCACTCAAGATCAAAGGGGCCTTCAAATCAAAGAAACTCAACGCCGTAAATTTTTCAATTTCGCCTTCTTCTAAAAGTCCCTCTATATCGTTAATGTGTTTACGTGACGCTGAAAATGAAACAAAATAACTTGAAGATTACAGTAAGCGTATTAAAAGACTAAATATTTCTTAACTTATTGTTAATATTCAATTACTTAATTGAATTTGTAAACTCCCATAATGATCCAAAAAAATAGTAACAATTTTTAAATATCAGCTTCGCATAAATTGTAAAATGTATAATTTCAAGTTAAAAATCAAAGAAACCTGAATGCATATATTACTGAGAACGATACGGATCTCGATGATTTGCTTTTTTGATCGTGAAAAATAGTGGAAATTTTATATTGTTATTTTTATCATGTTATGAATTTTTCATTCATAGTTTTATACTTACCTACTATTGTCTTAAAAAATTAAGAAAAAAATATTTTTAAATAGTTGATCACCCTCCAGTTAGCATAATTTAAACATTTGCTAAAAATGAGGGAAACTATTTGAAGTACATGTATCTTCTATTTAATGAAGCACTGAATAGGAAAATTTGCAAAAAAAAACTCGTATATTTAAGTACATTTTAAAAAAATCTGTCTTCATTTTGTCACGATGATAACTTTAACGAATTTTTCATCTTTTATCAAGTCTTTTTTTAATTAATACAACTATATAAATACATCATTATTTAAATACTTCGCAAAGTTTTTTGAACATTGACATGATTGAAAATATTCACTAAAAGTTAAACACCAGAAAATTTTGCAAAGATGTAAATTTGATTTCAGTACACGAGAAAACGAACAGAAAATAAAATGTTATTATCAGTTAACAGCTTACCAAATTTATTGTAGTAATCTCTCATTAGCCATCTTTGAGTAAATTATGTAAGTGATTTAGGATAATATGATTTATGGATAATATGATATAGGATAGATGAAAAACTGTCATAAAGAAAAAAATTCCCGGGACTCCTACGAATTTTGTGCCATTATTATTCATATTTAAATAATCCATAAAAATAATGGAGTCCTCATAAAAATAATTTACGAGTCATTTAAACAGCGTGTTATTTTAAGTTTGGAATATGTATGCGAACACAAAAACATTACTTACATTTACTTGCGCCATTCAAGTTGTTAACAAGTTTAAGTTTTGCCATAACTAGTTTGATCCCTTCAACTTCCACAATTATTTTTTCACAACATATGCACACAAATAGCAGTATGACGCAGTAACGTAGAGACGCAATTATGTTAAAATACTCAAAAACAAGGTCAATTTTCTGAAAAAACAATAAAAGAATTGAAATTTTACTATTAGATGTAAAAACTCATTATCAGATAATATATTATCTGAGTCATGGCGTAGCTGATGGATTTTTAAATTAATAATTTTTTTAATTTTCGGAAATAATTTAAAAAATTTACTTATATTAAATATATTTGGCGTTAATTTTGTAGAAATTCATTATCCACAATTAAATGAAACTACGTGATGTAGTATTATTTCTACTTCCTTTAAGTTCTTTACCACGACCTAGGACCAAAAATATCTTTGCTAATATGTTGTAATACAACGAAACCCAGGTCGTAGTAAAGAACTTAAATAAAGTAGAAATAATACTACATCACGTAGTTTCATTTAATTGTGTATATAGAGGAATACATGTTATTTAAAGAATGAAGCAATGTTTGGTATTTGCACTGTATAGTATTTGAATAATTTTTTATTTTGTTATTTAATTTAATAATAATTTAATAAATTAACTTAGTTCTACTTTTGGGTGAAATGAAACATAAAGTGAGAAAAATTGTTTTGCGCAGATGCTGCGACTTTTTTTAGAGGGGCGTACTACATTTTCTTTAACTGTTTTCCAGTTATGTTTGTCGAAATATATATATATATATATATATATATATATATATATATATATATATATATATATATATATATATATATATATATTACAAAATTAAATCATTCAAAGACTATTTGACTATACAGTCAGAGTAATAAAAAAATATTCCAATAAAAACACACTTACTCTATCACTTATGGCGAAAAGCATGCCACGAATTGTAAATAGCAAAACAGCAAATGTAACAGCAAAATAATTTAAAACCTAGAAAATTCAAACCAGTGGTAAATATTTTAAAATGTTATAGACTCAATCAATTTGCACATTTTTAATTAAACTTATAACCTGAAAACCAAAGTTGTCGTTCAGCAGACGACGCACTTCGACAATATTCTCATAGAAAGATTTTATGTTAATATATTGGGAATCACTTATTAGGCCGACTGTGAATTTCTTACGTTTGTAATTTTTAAAATTAATAAAGACATTGTTTAAATAATTATGAACGATATTTAATCTCAAGTATACACAGTCGAGCAGGATAATAAAATAAACCAGCTCCAAATCCGATAACATAAGTGACAGATAGTAAAATAATATACGTATGAATGAACAGAATGAAATATTCACAAATTGTACACACGTGACTGTAACACTAAAAGCTAACCACAAGGTGACACCAAAAATACTTCGTAGCTTAGTTTTGTGCCCTATTATTTTCTTGTATTTTTTATCAAAATTACTGTCAATTTGGTTGAGTTTATTTATTATTCGTACGTGAATTCCTTTTTGCCATATAACGTCTCTCATTTGAATTGAAGTAGAAATTATATGAAGAAAAATAGAGTAAATATTTAAAAAAAAATCTTTTTCAGGGTAAAATGAAAAAAAAGAGATTGTGAAGTATAACGTAAAAAGTATACTGTAAATTTTCTGTGACCATATCTTCACAGAATGGGCGGGCGAACCCTTAGAATCTATTTTAAATGCACCCAAAATTGATTGAAAGAAATTAAAAAGAAAGAGGGAGTTCTCTAGGCCGTAGTTATATCCACTTTCGTCAGTATCCATTTTGTAGTGTTAATGGTTTAATGTGAGACTTATAATTGAATGTGCTTTCTAGAGGTACCGAACAATTGTACAAACCCTTAGCTGATTGTTTACTAAATTTGTGTTTAAGTCATCTATCAAAATCTAATTTTGTAAATGTTTTTGTCTGCTGACGTTGAAATGATTAATGTCTATAGAACAATTGTTTGCATATTATTAATATAGACTATTTTATAAGTATATTCGAAATATCCCATTTTGGGAATGAACTTTTTATAAAAGCTAGTGGCCAAAGAACTCTTTATCGACTATCAATATACAATTTCATGTAAGTGTTAGAAAATCTTGGGCGAAATTAAAACAGTAATCTTACTTTAATAATGTGGTATATATATATATATATATATATATATATATATATATATATATATATATATACTGAAATAACTTTTCTCTGCTTCTGTACATTTAAGTAATTACTACCTCTTTATATAGATTATCAATGATTTTGATTTTAAATTGGAAGAACTATGATGCATAACATACAGAGACCAAGTGGAAATAACGAAATTATAAAGCTATATTATATTTTGCCATTCGGCTAGCGAACCAAAAAATCATTGGTAACCTCTTAATAATCCGTGACAAGAGTTAGCTATACCCAAAACTGACAATTAAATATACATAACATGACAGGATTTTATCGGAGATAAAATATCGGAGGTACACTGGATTCAATATTATAAGACTAAACGTAAAATTCACAACTGCAAATTGGGATGTGTAAGTTTGTACACGCACACACACACACATTAATTATATGTGTGTATATATATATGTATATATATGTATATATATATATATATATATATATACGTACACAAATACATACGTATAAATTTATTGTGTGTTTGTCAATATTAAATGTTTTATAATTTCATTTAATGTATTATAACATTGATGAACTTTTAACATATTATCCAAATATTTATATATTATTATATATAATTTTGATGTGAGAATGTTAGGATACAAGTTAAACTAATACTTGAAAAACTAGCTTTTTATAATTCATAAATAAATAAAAAACTTACGCAAACAACATTGTAAAAATTAAGTTCCTATTATCTAGCCTCAACTGGGCAATACAACAAAAAAATTGAGTTTTGAAAATACGTTTATAGTAAAATTTTTATCAATAAAAAGCATCCGTGGTTTTATCAAATACAAGGTCAATTTCATATCACTAGGGACGGCGTCTACCTGCATACAGTCTGGACTGGTACTAATAAATTGAAATATGAATTTATTGTGAAGAATGATCAAATCTGGAAAGATAACATGGAATCATATTTGAAATTTTATCAAAACTGTATGCTTCCAGAATTGGTGGATCCTCGGTTATCGAGATCTATGAAATTAAGAGGTCATTCACATTCTGCATTCCATTTCTGCTAAGACTTTGAAAGCGAGAAACTAAAGATGATCAGGATAAAAGTTTGTCATGTGAGGCCCCGACACTTTTATAGCCATTTCTTACAATTTATATTTTCGAAATGAAAAAAAAAACTACTAATAGTTGTTTAGTTAACTAATGTGAGTACTAAATAAAAAGCTTTCACTTTAACAAATATAAATGTAAAAGAAAATGTTTTGCAAGTAAAGTTTTCTTCATAAATTTAATTTTAATTAGAGAATTTCGCGTCTCTTCAGGCAAGTCATTTTGAGGAAATGCAAACTTTACTCGTTTTGAAGATGGACATGACATCGCACATGTGGTGGTGAGAAAGGAAAAAGCGTCAGGAGGAAATGCAGTATATTAAGTAATTAGTATCTTTCGAGATTTTTAATAATTTCATGTCTTTGTTCACGCGTCTGATAATGTTTTTTTCGTGTTTTAATTTCCCTCGAATGTGAGTGAGATATGTTTTCACGGGAGTCACGAACGTGGTTTCTTTAGGACTCATAGTATTAAATATTAAAAGAGTCTAAAATAATTTCCTGCGGTTTTCCTATTATTTTGACGTTTATATTGTTAGAGGCTGAATACGATCAACGCCGTAACTAGCTACTTCTGCCTCGATAAAGCCACATGTTGAAGTTAAAATAATTGTACACAGTTTTTCTGGTTAGCTGGCCTGGTCAAGCGATGAAATTCAAATGGAAACTGTAATAATACTAATATTATTATTATCGTTTCGACATAATTTTAATAATACAAAATAAATTAAACTAGTTGCCAAATAAATAATACGTAAAATACATATATTAATGTTATTTATAATTGCAACAAATTTGTATCCTATACGCGTTACCAAGTAATGGCGAATAGATTATACATTTGTTGCACACCAACAAGCGGCGTCACTACGTATGCATTGGTAATTTTACAAGTAGGTATTTGTTCTCGAGCAGCGGGACTTGTAAATAAGTCCTTAAATGTTATATAAGTTTCTACATCAATAGGTTCCTAAATGTAATTTTGTCAATTAGTTTAATTATTTCCAAAATCGTTCGGTGTATGGCAACTGAGTGGTTATGGCAAATTAAACTATCTGAGTAATATTTATAAATTTTAGGAAATTTTTGAACTTATCAAATATTTGATCACACAGTTAGTTTGGGTTTTATTTGAGAAAAAAATCGATAACTAAATTATTAACATAGAAGGTTGTCTCTATGCAATCGAATGACAAGAGTAAGTTATTCGATGGCAGTAAACGATAATTGCATTTACCACTTATCCAAATGTACAGTCTGATATTAATCACAATTGCCAATAAAACAATAGAAAACAAACCTGGGAATATTACCTACCTGTGAAACTGAGTGAGTTTTATACACATAATGATATTGTTTATTTAATTATTCAATAGTTTCTGAAAATTGTATATTAGTAATTTTCAGATTTTGTTTAAAATAATTTGAGATGAAAAATATAATTTCCAAATTGTTTCACTTTTAGTTTGTTTTTATTAATTTATTCGGTAAATAAATTTAATTTGATAAACAAAACGTATTTTGTTGAAATATTTATTGACTTACATTTTAGGCAATAGGAAGAGGTGGTTGATAACATTACTTCCTATTGAGCACACACATAGACTCACATACACGCGCACGCACGCGCACACGCACACACGCAGGCACACACGCATGCACGCACACATATATATGTATGTGTCCATACATGTACTAAAATTGAACAGTGTAACTTCAACAGATGGAAAATATTTTAAAAGGAGTAATAGATATAGCATATAGAACGATAATAGAAGACAGATAACCTGTTTTAGAATTTTTGTCAGTCTGTCTATCTGTCTGTGTCTACTTGTTCGTCAATCCCATAACATCCACTAGGCGGCTTTTAATGAAATTTTGTATGGTAATAATTTATATCCTCGTGCAACATAAAGGATACTTTTTATCCGAATATAACAAGTAAAAAAACCTGACTTGATGCATATTACGATATTGATACTTCCAATACCATCTATTAGATCTATTAGCGTTTTCAGTGCACGTTACGCTCAAAGATATATTACGCTGTGTCGATATTTATCCATCCATCACCAACAATAATTATCATGAATTTCACGCGACCAAGTCGCAGGCACTGCTAGTATATTATACATATATACATACACACACACATATATATATATATATATATATATATATATATATATATATATCGACGAATTGGCTGTGTTTGATGCAATTACAGGCAATAATTTACAATAAATGCGTAAGGGATGGTTTTTAAATTCTATTTTACCTACAATGACATTTTTATAAAGCCAGGAATTTCTTACAGAGAAATAAGTGCTTGAGTTCTATCGGCAATCAATTGTCAAAAATAGGACCATTTTCTGCAAGAGATTTTTCAAATCCGCTCGCAATGTCTGCCTTCATTTTAGTTAAAGAACCAATATCATTTTTAAAGCAGATATGTGACAGAGGCTCAAAGCTTTTATGGGACTACCGAGAACAAATGAGACAGTACTTATTTTTTGCTCCTAAATTGCTAACTGATTGCTGCAGCACTCGAAGAAGCATTATAATTTTTACTTTAGACCAACAACCATCCATTTAGACCAACAACAATCCACAACAACAGTCATCATTGGTACATCGTTTTCAACTACACTGCCAATGGATTTTGCATATACTGCTTCGTCTCGTGCCGCCTGAAACATGCAATACTCTGCTGCTTATTCTCACCATTTGCAAATGGTAGCATGACAAAAGTTATAAAACCTCAGAGTGGAATATCGACATGACATAAAACGTATTTAAATGAGTAAAACCACTACCAATAGACATTATAACAGCAACAGCTTCTTGTTTTCGTCCGTATTCATCCGACATTTCTGTGTCGCTTCTAAACCAATCCCATCACACGTATCGCAAATAAATGAAAAATTGTAATATAAGCCTGTTCTCTTTTCTTTCGCAATACATATGTGAGATGTAACTCAATCGAAAAAAGAATTATGTTTACTAATAACTACAAACTGTTACTAATAAAAAATTAATATTTACTATTTTTTGCCTTTTAAATTGAATGTCATTTATTAGGTTCTTCCGATAAATTAAAAATAAGACAACTAAAATGGGAATAAGAATTAAAAAGATTTTGGCAAGGAATGAGATGCATAAAGATGATTTTCATGAAATAAATATGTGAAAACCATAAAAAGTGATCTCATTGAATTATAGGTAACGGTTTGATCTATTTTCTCATATCCAAATGATAATACTACATATTTCCAGCGTTTAGAGTAAACTTGGCCGTTTTTCAATGGAGATTTTTCAAGTGAGCTTCTTATGAAATTCCCAACAGAAAAAAGGCGCTGCATTATTTACTTGCTAAAATAAATATTAAATTTTATTAAAAAATCTAATTAAGTTTCTGCTAGAAGTTAATTAGATGGCTTTGTATTTTATTATCTTTCGTCAAATTTCATTTGAAAACCGAAGTGGTAATAGAAAATGTCTACTTGCAATAGGCAAATAAAGTGTTTGTAGTGCTATGGTAATAAAAACTTCGTTTCTGATTATTATTATTTTTCTAGCATATACAGGCAACCAAAAACTCCACGAAATTGATCTTTTTGACTGAAGCTTGCTATAAGCTTTCATTTTTACTATGCAGAACTATTTTATGTTAGAAAACGGAACCAATTTTTCTCCAATTCTCCGAGAAGGTGAAGAGGATGAAGAAACTCGGGCTATATGTCCAAAAGTTATCCTACTTTGATTCGAATAGATTAGTTTATAAGATATTAATTATTGGAAAATAGAAAAGTGTATTCATATTACATTTAAAATATTAAGGACTTTAATGAATTTTCTATTTAATTTGCTTATGTTTAAATGTACAAATTTAGTCACCATTATTACAAAAAAAAATCTTTTGCAAATCCACATGTATATGTACGTATAACAGAAAATAAAATTATTTATTTGAACATCAGCTTTTGACTGGCAGCTGCTTGGGCAAAAGGGGTTCTTCTCTGAATAATTGAGATCCTCCCAATACTTTTATTGATAACGTTACACATTTTATTGTATTCTGCAAAACATGCAGCGAGTAACAGGTTTTATGCTGTGTACGTTAAGTCATGTCTTGATACTGAAGGAAAACACCCAGTTTCATTCTATAGGATTTGTACTGCTTCTGGGTTTAAAAGTTACCTTTGTGTTAATTCAAATCACATATTATATTTATACCAATTTTTATAGAAATAAGCTTAGTCGTTTAGTACTGATTGAATAACAAATATCCAGATAAACTTTTTGCATTATTAGTAAATCATGCGAGATGTAAAGTCGAAATGTGTAACACGTTTCGACTTGACATCTCGTATGGTCGTCATGGTCAGTCCCAAAAACTAAATTATTAAACTAAATATAATTGCATATTTATCTGTTATTTTTTTATTTAAAAAATAACAGATAAATTCACAAACAAAGCAGCATTCGAATTTATATAATTAGCGGGAATATTAAACAGTATACAAAAAACTAAATACTTATAAAAAATCGTCTGTCTGTTTGTGTTTTTGTGATGTTTTTCCGAAAGAGTTGGACGTTGAAAGCTGAAATTAATGGTACCGATCCGATTGTGCTTCAATAGTTATTATGCATAATTAGTAATACAGAAATCTTAGAGATGGCAAATAATGTAATTTTTTTTTAATTGCCTTTGTCCTATGGAAAATAATTCGACAGTAAATTTTTGAATGAGAGATATTTTTCATACTGTCCGCAAAAACTTTTACAGAACTTGGGACTTGAATTGTTATTATTATGATGAAAACCCACTTAACACTCAAAAATATTCCTATGGCAAATTTTAATGAAGCAAGAAGTAGATTTTTTTCAATTAATACAAATCTTCATAACGTGATATTTTTTAAAAATTCCAAATTTTTTTTCAGAATTTTACATAAGGTGGTTCTAGACCCTTGGGCGCCCCTGACCCAAATTTGCATTAAGAGCGACTAACGCGACTTAATTGTAGTTTGATTAAAGTGAGATAAACAAGTAAACTGTAATTCATATCATTGAAAAGAGAATGAAATAGCAAATCGAATGCCAATACATTCAAATATAGCGGACAGTTTTTGCTGCTATGATTTTTTGAAGATATTATGTTTCACTTCGAAAGTCAGTTTAGTGATTTTGAGACTAATCTAAATGTATGTCTATTATTTGAAGCGTAGTTATTACTATTGTTATATATATTTTATATATATTGGTATACTTTGTCAGTAAACAATATTTTTTTTTCTAAAATCACCAAAATATATGATGAAGGTACAAAAACACCCCTTTCATATACTAGATACATTAGTAATATTATTGAATTTTGCATATGTGAAAAGAAAATTCATTATGAAAATGAAAACCGATTTATTTATTACTTAAGGAAGTAATTCTCTATATTTTTGTATATTCATTTAACATGTGCAGAATTTTCTATTATTTCCAATGGAAGTTAAACCGTTTTAGAATTATAATTTTGTTCAGTGTTAGAAGCAATGTCTTATGATTATATAAAATTGTGTAAAATGTTTTTGTGTTTCTTCAGTTCATTAAGAAAAAACATAAATTCAAAAGCATTATTTCTTCTACTTTTTCAGATATTATTGCATTAGATCAATTTTTAAATTATTTAAAAATATTATAGCATTATTTTTTCTATGCCGAATTCCATAAAAGATTTACAAATGATGTAAACATTTTTGCATTAGTTTTTCATTTTTTATTGATAACATTACACATTTTGTCGTGTTCTGCAAAATATGTAGTGAGTAACAGGTTTTATGATGTGTACGTTAAGTCATATCTTGACATGTAGTTCTACATTTTTATTACTTAACAAAATCACTTCACATTGCATTTGGTTACAACGGCCTCTTACACTTTTCGCTCAAATGCCGTATTTTGCAAACAGATTACAGAACTGAGATGACTCACAAAAAATTAACCGTAACAATATTTTCATTAAAATAAATGATTTTTAAGTTTATATTTACGTCTGAATATTATATATATGGTTTAGTCTAATCAAGAAACTTGCATTTTTTAAAGACAAAACTTTATCAAGCTTTTTCTTAAAAAAAGAAAATTTTGTTTTTAGTTTTTCTCGTATTTTGTTATACTCATAACTATGTAAATATAGTAAAACGACTATTGTACTGCAATAATTCCACAAACACATTTCTTCTCTGAATATGAAACAAATTTAATTGCAATAAAGTTAATTCTTTCAGAGTTATATATTATACAACGAATGCCGCAAGCACGCAAAACCAAAATAGGCACTCGAGGGGCTGGAGTAGCTCCTTAAAATTCTCCAAAAATTTAGGTAAATAAGTAATTTATCTAAAGTTCGTCGGAAAACTAAATAAATAATTCGAAGTTTCAGAGCTTTTTAGATATTTACAAAATTGGAGATTATTTAAATTTGCTTGTTAATACATACAGGGTTGAGCAGTTAGTTCTTAGTGGAACTCATAATAGTTTGAATGATAGTTCTTTCTATGTTGTAGCGTTTGATACTACTCATTCTTTTTTGCCATCCTCATATTGATTATTGTAATAATTTCTTTTGATTGGACGGCAGAAAACTCGAAATGTATTTCCTTTCAAACTTTGATTTATTTGATCCCTGAAACTATAAAGCCTTAAACTAATTCCTCATCGATATTTTATATTTTTAGTATTCAATAGGATGAAGTGTCCACAAACCACTTCAGTATGAGTTATAGCGAATATAATATTTTTTAAGACTTCTATATAAATATTCCCGTGATCAGGTTAAGATTATTCACTCTAAACTGATGGCGTATAAGAATAAAATGGTTCATCTTTTACTTTCTTTAATTCACGTACGTCGAATTATTTATACCCTCGTCGATCCCCAACAGCATAATGTATTAAGGTGCCACCAGACTAATATTAATCCCGCGAGTGTACGTATACCAAACAGAATATGCAATAAATTATAAAATATTTTCCTGGTTTTTACGTTTCGTGTGTTTAATGCAAACACAGCATAGGACGTAATAATATCCTGTCCTTTTTACACTAATATTCTCTTCTCACGAAAATGGTACACCTCGTATGCTATTATTGTGAATACAGATAGATTTTTATTAATCGGATTTCCACGGCTTTCAAATACCAAATTAATAATTATATGAACTACTATTGCTATACAAATAACAACATTTCGGTTATTTATTAACCAAGTAACATAAAGATGAAAATAACGTATAAATTTAAAATTATAAAAAAATCCGTTTGCTTACATAGCAAACCAAAAATTGTGAAAAAAGCTAGACTCTATTTGTTGCAAAGCTGCATATTTTCTTTTTATGTGCGAATGTAGTCCACGCATCTCATAAAAATCATTCATCTACATTACTGGGGTATAAACCCAAATTTTTTTGAAAATTGATTGAAATTGATTGAAAATTGATTGGGGTATAAACCCAAAATTTTTGGAAAATGGGGAGAGATGGGTCTTTTTTAAATATGTTATTTTTACAAATGCATATTATATAATATTTTGTATACACTGTGAACTATGAAGAGTAGCGTTAAAGGACACCAAATAGAACACCGTTAATCTGCATGTATTTTCAGTAATGACTGCAGACTTCGCTATATATACAGAAGGTACTAGTTATTTTGCAGTCACTCATTTCTTTGAAAGTCCGCTGGTAAAACCATGAGCTTTTTGCGATAAGAGCGTACAGTTGAAAAGTTCACATCAACACACGTAAGATGCAGAAAATGCAGGTCACACAGACCTGTCTCGAGATTACGTTTTTAATCTTATTTTTGTTACTAAAAATTGGGGAAAATATACTAACACCTTATGTTTTAAATATATTTTATGTGTAACCACCTGTTTTGATCGACGCATCGTTAATTGTGCTAATTACGTTGTTTAATTACGAGTTATTTGTATGTTTTAACAGAAATTGAAAACGTATTTAATCTACACTGATATGGTAACAAGAGTATGTCAGTATGCAATCACGCTAAAAAAATTGTATTTTTGTATCTTCGATACTTTGTCACTTGTGCAAAAGAATGCTTGTATAAAAGAGGTTATCAAGCTTATATCTCAACTCTACAAGAACCTAATTAATTAAAAGGTGACCACTTAAATATTTATTTATTTATTGAAAGGCTCACAACAGAAGTTACAGTCACGTAGATGTACAATAAAAATAACACAAGTGTAAAACTAGACTATCACTATGTGTCCACAAAATGGTTAGAGTATACATCTCTACATTTTCAAATGTTACTCGTTTTATTAAATATATAGGGAAATTACTAAAGTTAGTATTAACTTAGAAACATTAATTCTATCGTACCTGGTTTTAATTTATAAATACGAAATTTTGTATTTCCTGTTTAAATGTCAATAATTTCGGATCAAAAATGTCTAAGGACGGATGTCGGGAAACAATGTTGTTATGCTATCAGCACATTCGAATAAAGGGGCTATAAAAAGAGGTACTATTGTTACAAACTTGTAGCACGAATAATCTGTGTAATGGTATATGGAATCTGAGTCGAATATTGAAGTGACTGATGGGGATATTATTTTTCCATATAAGCAATTATCAAAATGTATTGTTTTATAATTTTATGTATGCTTTTAACACTAGCATTTGTTTTATATCTGATACACATTCATAATTTATTAACGTATTTGCAACCAAGTATTTGTAACTACGACTTTTATACTGAAAGAGGAATTAGGAGTGTCAGTCTATTGTCAGTCTATTAATAAATTTACTCTTGAAAATGCTTTTATTGAATATGGAATAACGAGGCTCCATAATTGAAAAATAGCATCTAATTATTAGTCTATTTTGATGATATCAATATCAATGATTTAACTAAAAGTGTTTATCAATTCATAATGATAAAGAAAACAGATAACAAATGAATACAAAAAAATGTAAAAATATTATACACAACAAGACTTAAATACATTCTCGTTCCCAACAAACATAGCACATACATGCGAAGAGACAATTTACAATATCCATATCACGGCATATTTGTCAGGATATAGACCGGTTCGCAAAGGAGGTCTGGTTGAAAGCAAGCTGTCATATGGAGTAAAAATGAATATCTGATAATATGGGACATAACAATTTTCCATGCAATAGTATAAAAATAAAGATAATATATTTTAAATCGTTTCGAAGTTAGAGAGAATGAAAATTTACCACACCATAGATAGAATGAAAAACAAAATTAAAAGTTTGGAAAAAATCCACGAAGTATGTAGTCGTCGTAATCGAAAAACGATTCAATATTTTTTATGAAAAACTCGCGACTAAAAGAAAGTAAGAACATATTAATATAATTTAAAACTGAAGAAAATCCCTGCCTATGACTTGCAGTTTTATCAGTTCGTGACTAATTGGAATTCACTTAGGTGCACAAATGGCTTATCTATGCTGCTACAATGTAATTGATATTGAGAAAGGAAATGGCAATGGCAGCCCCGACGGATTTTCTTGGTTTTGTAATAATATTAATCGGTTCTTATTTTTGAAGTTATACTTCTTTAGGCGCGTTATGAAAAAATGATGAGAGTGAAATTTTAAGATTCGTCACACAAAAGTTACAGTATGAAGTTGTAGCGGTTGCAGTCTCGAAACAAAAGCTATTGGCACCATCGTCGCCTCTGTTCACTGTTTTCATATTCATAGTATTTATCCACATGTTTCTAGTGTCTACATTCACACACGTGTTTTAGTTTCATATAAGTGCGATTTATATATATGCTGATAAATTATATTCAGTAGTGATTTAAATTCAATATTTTGATTAATATACTTACTATTCGTAAATATTAGTGAAAAAATTGTGTTTATAGACTTTTTCAAGAGCTCCAATATAATTGAGGTTATCTATCCGTATGTATTATTTAATGATGCCAAAGAAGTATAACTTCTCACGCGCGTACATAAGTACACGCACATTTTTTTTTTAGTCGGGAGGGAGGGTTTCTAAAAAAAAACTTAATCCTTTTTCAGTTACGATGACTACATCGGTCGTGGGTTTTTTTTTTCAAAATGTTTAATTTTGCTTTTTACTTTAAACTTTTTAGCTTGGGCGCATTAGCTTTGTTCAGCCAAAGAAGTTGTGTTGTACCCGTGCGCAAAAAATTAACAAAAAAATATGATTGGTCTAAATCTATATGCATACGGACGTAATTAGTGTGACACCCGCGTGAATACATAAAGAATGATTGTAGCAAATAATTAAACTAGCTTTGCGCTGGGATTAATGCAGACGAACACTACGTAGGCACACATTGTTATTCTTAAGTAAATTTTTATATGACCTCTTCAATGCAATTATTAGGTTTTGCGTTTGTGCAACAGGCAAACAGACAAACGATCATACGGACCCGCATTGGTTGCCCTCAAAACAAAAACTAATAGTTTAGTTTTACCAAACATGCATATCCGAATAGAGAATAAAAGTTAATAGCATAACGTGCAGTGAAACATTGTTATAATGCTTTGACTTGTTGTGCAATTCCATTTATTACGTTTTCTTTTGGCGGTCTCGTTCGGACATAGTTTTCATACGACAATATTAAACAATTTGAAAATAACTAATATATGTCTCGCTTATAAAGTCTCGTCAAGAGTCGAAAAATGCATGCGGAATCGTTTCGTTTCACTTGCGCAGACGTACTCGTATTGTGGCCAGATTGTCTTTGCCAGCAATTGGTACAGAAATTCTTTTTTTTATTATTTTCGTCAATTGTCCCGCAAAATTCACAAGCCTAAAAGCCTAAATTGGTATTTTCATCTGATAAACTGATTATTTTATGATAGTTCGATGAAAGTACGGTGTTAATATAAGATTATTAACTAAGTCTCAATATTATATATATATATATATATATATATATATATATATATTATATATATATATATATATATAAGTTAAACTATGTGTATCTCATGATAGTCTTTCAATATCCGGAGTTGTCAGATAATACAAAGACAGTGTCAAGTTATACAACTTACACGCATTTATGAATTGTTAACAATTATATGAGAGTATACTTCCGGAATCAACTTCTGCCAGAGTCAGCTTTTCAAACAAGGAAACAAAAAAACTGAGAAGTTCCAAGCTTATCAAGACGATACCTACACTGAACAAGAATATTGGGAATTGAAGTTGCAAATTAGGGATATTGAAAACCAGATTTTAGCACAAAAATAAAACTTTGATGTAAATAGGTCACAGTTTTTATAAAAATATATCAAGATTTTTCTTTTCCTCCACATATGAAACCTCTTAGAAAAAATTTAATTACATGTGATTTAATGAATAAAAGTGGTACTATAAAATGGTCCTGTGTTAAAGAGATCCTCTTAATTTGAAATCGTTATCAAAAATTAACCACCATTATAAATATCTCACTAATTTCAAATCTGTAAAGATAAAGTATGTTGCTAAAATTTTAGCGATTCTCTGTGTACAGCATTGAGTGTTTTTATTGCTTTCTAAATATGGAAACACAAGCTGTATATACAGCAAATTATATTTCAGACGTCAATCCATTGTTTGGAACTTTTAATAATAATAAGTTCGGAAGGATAATTACATGCCTTTTTTGTAAATAATTCCCATTTATATTTCCTGTAATATATAAATACAAATTTTAATTAATATAAACCTGTATAAGTGAATAGCTCATACCATAATATCGATTTTACCTATGACAGGTGTGATTGGCTTACACAATGATCTTAGCAAAATTACTTATGGATTAGGTATCAGGGTCCATTAGAAAACTTTTTTCAATTGTACGGAAACAAAATGGTTAGTGCCAAAATCCAAAAGTTATTTGATTTCTATATTTTGTTCGACAATCCCTTATCACTAATATTGTAAAAATATGTAAAAAAAAATTAAAATAATTACTGTCCTTTACCTCTCCAGTCCGTAATAAACCGTGAGATCCAGCCAATATGTAAATATACGTATAATGATTTTAATTGTGAAGATTTTACCGAACAGATCATTGCAGAAGACAATGCAAATTACTTTGTTGCATATTACGTACAATGGCTTTCATATACAGGTAAAGTTTAAATTTTAATGTTTCAAATTCATTGTGATCAATTACACGACATCAGTAAAATTTTATGAGGCGTGTTTGAATTCTTTAATGTGAAATATTCGTGACATAAAATAATCTTAATTAAAGCTTAAAGTTAAAATATTTCTTCAATAAACTTTTTATTGTTAGCAAGTTTTTAAATTATTTATCAAATATGATTTCAATATTCTGCTACAACGCCATCTACGAATGATGATTGTCCCTAGATAATGCCGTCTATATAGGAGCTGGAAATCCTCGATGCGCCACCTGATAAGTCAACCGCATGTGTTCCATACAAAATAACAATAACTATTCTGCACTTATCTATGGCCGAAAATATTTTGACGGAAATACTCGAGATGTCGAGCCGCCCTCTCTATACCACCGTTTAATCAGTATTCCGTTCTGTTACTAATTGTATCACTACTTTATTATTGTGAATCGTAACGGGATGATAATATTTCTCAAAGTATGGGTTTTCCAACACAAATTAGAACATACGTCTGACTTAAAAAAAAAAAAATATATATATATATACACACACATATATATATATATATATATATATATATATATATATATATATAATTTTTAAAATCAGATATGTAATTCTAAGGATAAATGCAAACAAACAAATGAAGAAACAAACTTTCTCGTTTTACATATTAATATAAAAAAACAGATAATTGTAATGAATTCACGAGTAAAGACGCTGGTAACGATTTTAATGGACTTTCAATGGAAATAACATGAAAAATTACGTTTTCTAAAGGTTATAGCTTTTATCATAATACAATGAACAGTGTTATATCATTCATCTAAATCTGCGTAATAGCGTATATATTTTTGTTAATTTACAAACATTATTGATTTCGTTTCATAGACAGTTGTACAAAGAGCAAATACATATCACATAAATATAACAAAATGCCGCTTATTCAAATTAAAGTAGAAAGTAACTCACTTAAAATTAACTTTGAAGAAGCATTGAGGCCAATTCTAATTGCTCAGTCTATACTTGGTATGTCGAGAAAATGCAAATATTCTGGAATTCGATATTGGTTTCAAAAAATTTATAGTATTGTAGTAGCCTGCTGTATTACAGTGCTTCTTCTTGTATCCTCGTTTGCTGTAGGAACGGGTTTCACACTTATACAGTGCTTGGATGCAGTACAATGTTTATACTGTTGGTATCTCCTCGGTACAGGAGTGTTCTGGAATAAGAAACTCTATAGTAAATTAATACATAAAATAAATAAATTAGACGGTTTGTTTACATTAATAAATCCTTCTCAAATGCGTGATTTCGTGAGATACGATAAATCGAAAAGTGTCGTCTTGGTTTATTTCATATTGTTTTACTATATTCTCTTCGCAGTTGTTGATTACTATTGTGAAAATTATTTCCAGTCTGGTTTATGGGCGCTTACATATTTTTTATATGACTCTTCTTTTTGTATGCAATACGATTTAGAAATATCATTTTTTTGTATTGTTGTGTTGGGTATTAGAAAAAGATTACAATTTTTTAATGAAGTGTTCAGTTGTATTGACCCAACAATGGAGCCGTATTGCCCGGGCCGCTGTAAAGATAATCCTATTTTTAATTTATGTCAATTAGTTATTAAAATTATAAAATTGTGTAACTATGTTAATAAATTGTGTCAAATTCAGGTGAGAAAAATGACAACATGTTGTTATATTTATTGTAAATAGAGGAAAATTGAGTGCGAATTATTAATCAACCCAATCTTTCTTTTCAGTTTGTGGTGTGTTTTTTCTTATTGTTCCTTAACACAGTTATCAGTTTAAATATGATACTTGATTGTATCAAATCTAATGTTAGTAAAGAATTCTGTATTTTTAATGCTCATCATATTCCATTTATTTAGAATATCCTTTAATTAAGTAAATATTAACAATATTTATACCATTGAATATATTTGGCGTTAATTTTGTAGAAATTAATTGTTAACAATTAAATGAAACTACGCGATGTAGTATTATTTCTACTTTCTTTAAGTTCTTTACCACGACCTAGGTTTCGTTGTATTACAACATCTTCAGGTGGGCAAAGAAAAGATCTTCAACAGCATCTTTGCTAATACTCCACCTGAAGATGTTGTAATCCAACGAAGCCTAGGTCTTGGTAAAGAACTTAAAGAAAGTAGAAATAATAATACATCACGTAGTTTCATTTAATTGTGAATATTTATACCAATAATAATTATACTTTTCTATTTTGTTTTGATCCAATTGCCTTCTTATAAAATAATATATGATATTTAATAATATTAATGTAATATTTTAGGAATACCAAACAGAACTAATCCTTGGTGGTACACTTTGGACGCTTCATCACTTAATAGCACTTTGTGCGATATGCGTTGCGTGTGAAATGTTACTTCTTCAAGTCGAAAGAACCAAAACATGTTTGTTGTCAGTGAGACTGAGCAATCGCTATCGTAAGTACAGGACAAAATTACTAGGAATATGTAAAACCTATAATACCCATTCTTTTCTATCATAACGATCCGTTCTTTTCTATCATGACAAAATCATAATTTCCATTGTTTTGATGACCAAGTTAAATGAGATCTTATAATTATATTTTTGTAAATTTAAAAATATAGGCCTGTTTACCAATTTAGTTTAACTTTCCATCTAATATTACAATTTTATTCAATTGGCAGCAAAACATTTATCGATTTTTTAATTTCTTGCTATTGATTTTTAATCGATTTTATTACATCTAATTGATATTATTAACGACGTTTATGTCTTATTCGGACTTGATTAATAAAAAAATGTTAAAGGTGCACGAAATAGTTTCATGTATTACTGATATTGTTCACTGGACACATGAGAACGAGAGATTGTATGTCAAAACTCATAGTATAACGTAAGAATTTTTCATTCCTCGAGAAGTATGTATACATGGAGGTGTAGGGGAAAAACGTTTTAATATTTTACATGCTATATGCGTGTAATTATAAATGATCACGCCAACAAAAGTCAAATTATATTCGCCCTGCATTCCTGGTCGTGTTAATTCTTTTTATATATAAGGTTATTTTAGTAATTCCTTTATCCCTTCCAGCCATGCCTTACGGATCCTTCAACGCAATTACCTACCAACAACGACCTGATGATATAGAATAGAATAGAAAATCAATTACTTTACTTTTTAAGTGATCTACTTGATTATTTAGATATAAAAATTTAATTTATACATAATATATAGTGTGACTAATATTCTGTTTTCATAATTTAATATTTTCTTACAGCTATTGCAAAACGACAAAAAACCGATACGATGCATAAATTATTTGAATCGACAAAAACGGGAAAATTCACAGTGTTCGGGCTTTGTGACTTGCGAGCGTCTTTAATATTCCGCGTCATAATTTTCCTTACCACATTTGCTATTTTGATGATTGAATATAAAAATCTCCATTAAGAATAGAATCAGTGTTAATTTGCTCGTGTTGTCATTTTAAAAGAACTAAGTGGAACCTTCCTTCCTTTTTATATGAAAATAAGTAAAATTGTAATTATCTCTACTTTACAGTGTTCTATATAATTTAAGTGCGATACATTATGCAATTGATATTTGTTTGCCAGAAATGTTAATGTGATTAATTTTAATTAAATAACAGATAAACACTTGCGTTAATGATTTTTCATAATCTTATTATTATTGCACCTTTAAATATTTACTTTATTGATATTTGATTTTTTTTAAAGAAAAATCAAAATATTGCATGCAAGAAATAAGTTTTGAGACACTATCCAATGAAAAAAAAACAACAAATATACGCATGTGTATTGTTGTTTTTTTTTCATAGTACGAGTGGGTAGTATTTAATACGACCATGGCGGTGGTCTACACAAAAAATTTACTTTGTATGACTGATATCGAAACACAATGGAGTGTTAACATACCGAAATTTTCAAACTTTTTCTGAACACGAAAAATAGTGAAAAGTTAAATATAGAACCACCACCACCATACCCAACAAACTTAACATTAAACAAGAATATGAAGTGGTGCAAATTATTGGTGTAAATCAGTCTATTCCCGCTCTTTCTAGCAAATTACATATAACTGATACAGAAGCTTGAAAATTTCAAAATATATTAAACTGTATATATTCGTACCTCTTCCATCAATACTCAAAAGTAATGTATATATAATATGTTACTTAAAAATTAATTATCCTTCCTTTAGTTCCATTTTTCTAACTATTTAAAGCACCTTGTAGTCTATCTGCTATAATTCTTGCGTTTTCATTATAATTTTTTGTTTATTAAATTATCAAACAATGTAACCCTTTCATTTACGTTACTCTCTTTGAGTGTTAATTCACTAATGATTTTATTGTAATGTTTATTAATTGTAATTAATTATAATTATTAATTGTTTGAATTAATCTACTTTATTTTTTTAACCTAAAATAAATCATTTATATTAAAAATTAATAACATTTTCACTGATTTTAAAGTGTGAATGTTATCTAAAAATATTCCATTTTTTTGCAAAATATGCAATTATTATAAACAGATGAAAATAAAAGGAAAGTAGATGGAAAATAAAAAGTTTTGCTCAGAGCCGCTACTCCTATATCCATCTGTCGTCCGCCAGGATAGATTATTTTTAAAACCTTAAAAGTTGTGTATAAAAATTCTACAGAATTCTTTCACAAGGCCAAATGGGCAAAGAGAGAACCATTACATATACTTATCGGCAACTTAATATATGTCAATATAATCTTAACGCAACAGAATAAGAGTTGTTTGCTATCTTTTTCGGTTCTAAAAACTTCCGAACGTATTTCTTTGGCCATACATTTGATATTGTTATTCATCATCGCCCTCTCAAATGGTTATTTAACTGCAAGGATCCAAGCCGTTAACTTAAATGTTGGCGTTTAAAATTGAGAGAATAAAATTTTACATAAAAGGAAAATTAAACTCTGTAGCCGACGCTCTTTCTCGTTACTCTGAAAACCCTTTTCAACCTGATAGATACGTTACTTAGGTGTTATTCTCAAATTATCCAGAACTCACTATAATAGAAACTCCGTTGAATCCTGAAAACCTTTATCCCTTATTAATGACGATATCCTTGATGGATCATATCCCAAATTCTTAATTTCTCACGGGAAACATTACATTTTAACACAGTCATAAGCAAATACAAATAAAAAAACTACAAAAATCAATTAAAATTCCTAATTATAAAAAAGTCCTATTTACTATTTACTAAAGTTCATCATTTTTGTACTTGCTCATTTACTGACATATTTGGAATCGTAAAAAATGTAAGAAACGAACCACTACTACTGGTGAATCTGTCTACTAGTGAATTTCATATTTCAAAAACTATTTCAATCAATAACCATGTATAAAATTATACAACATTATCTCATATTTATTCCACAATACTTAACGAGTATGTACAAATACACATGTACAAAAATCAAGTTATATTTCCTTTATTTAGAAAAATAAAAACAATTTTAAAAGAAAATCATAACATTTCTATCGCCGAGCGCCTCGGCTTTTCCCGAATATAAGATAGAATAAAATAACAGTAACATTGGAAACATATGCATACAGATATAGAAAACTATGTAAAGAAATGTTCCTCATGTCAAGTAAACAAGGCACTAAGAAAAGTACATCGCACGCCCATGGAAATCACTAGCACTGCTATCTAGTACCGCCCCATTTTAACGATCCTTGATATTATAAGACCTGCACCTGAATCCGGAGATACAAAACTTCAATATATCGTAATATTACAAGATGATCCTAAGACATTTTCAACTTGTCCCATTCAAAGTACTACGGCTGAAGTCACCAGCAAGTGCCTAATATATTTTACGTCTTTATTTAGTATACCCCAAACGATTCTTACCGATCAGGGAACAAACTTCGCACTTGATCATTTGAAAAAAACCTGTGATTTTTTTTAAATCAATTAATTATGGGCACCATCATATCACCCTAAGACCCAAGGAGCTTTAGAACGTAGCCATTACACCCTTAAAAATGATTTAAAATTGTATTTTAATAATAATAAAGACAATTAATCCAGATGTCTATACCGCAATCCTAGCATTAAATACTGCCATACATTCAATTACCCACTACTCTCCTTACGAGCTATTATTCTGCTCTAAGCAATTTATCTCTAATCCTATTTAAGACACTACAACTGACGCCACTTACCCTAGCTACATAAGTACTCCAGAGAGAAACTCAACGAAAACATTCAAACATCAAAAGAACCTCAAACATTTATTTTCATTCTCGTCCTGTAAAGTTACAAGTTGGAGATTACGTCTATCTTAGATACCACTTCAGGCTACGTAAAGTTGTTTCCCCTATTTGAAAAAGATTCTATAAAATTATTAAAATAAATGGTTAAAATTATCTATCATTATTAATAAACCGTCGCCACGTCATTCAGCTCTGGGTCGAAGTACAACTAGCAAGAAGATATAACGATACCGCAACCTAAGTTATAATTTATTTTATCTTTTAGTTCATTATATTTAAAACCTTATGTGTAACATTCTATCCTATACTGATATAATTTATTGTTTACTGCTACTTTTACTAAATATGTAATTCTTATAAACAACTTTTACAAATAATTACCCTCACATTTATATTTTGCACATGTTACAAGGCTATCGTCCTGGCACATGTCCATTGTGTACAGCCATTATACAGCGACCCTAGTATACACTTTGATCCTATTGGCTCATTAAATTTCACCAATGACCACCTTAATGTAGCTATTCTCATTAATATATTCTTTATAAAGCCACGCCTAGTTAACATGAACGCTACCTCTGGAAAGGTAACGGAATATGATATCTTTAAAAATATTAAATGCCATAATCTCATTCAACCGTTCTCCAGACGATTTTATGAAATTAATAATCGGTACTTTAGATGAAAATGACGCAATTACGTATGA
Organism: Druceiella hillmani; assembly: GCA_039881145.1. Classification (NCBI taxonomy): domain Eukaryota; kingdom Metazoa; phylum Arthropoda; class Insecta; order Lepidoptera; family Hepialidae; genus Druceiella; species Druceiella hillmani. Next base: position 27,398,067 of record JAYKKI010000015.1, read on the forward strand.
TAACGCTATTTAAAACGTGAAAACTAATCAAAGAAATTTATTCAAAATGCATGCAGAAAAAATGTTTTAATTAAATCAACAACAGCTTTTACTTTTCAGAAGACAAGAAACAAAATAAACACTAATGAACAGAGTTTGGGTAGCCCTGTTGAAAATGTCTGTTGTAGTTATAAAGAAATGGGTTGAAAAAACTTTAAAGACCTGGATTGAAAAATTACATCTAATTATGTTTATGTCATATTTGTCCAGACATCGTCCACGCTACTATCGTTCTATAAAATTAAACCCGCCTACCGCATTATTTCGTGTTACGAACTACGCCATATAATTAGACTTCCATTAAAAATAGTGGATATTTTTATATGCCGTATATGTCATCGGTTATATTATGACAGCATATATTTCATTAATTTTATTCCTTACTTTCACAATGTTGAACTCATCAATAAATCAAACATGGATATAGATTCTTACCATGAAAATTTTTAGGGTAAATGACAAGTAGTCATTAATAAATAGCTTTTATTTGTCAGCCTAATGCATTGTGATATCATACAATTATATGTATTTAGTTATTGTCGAGACTAATTTATTTTTCCACATTTCAGTTATAAATTTTGAATATTTAAAAATTTTCTTAGGTCAAAGACTACGGAATATTACTTGTTTATTAATAAATATATTATTTTAAATGAATTATAAAAATACGATTTTGTATTATAATGCAGTAGAAAACACTCACAGTTACAATTACGGGTAGGATTGAATAGACACCATTAGCCGTCGATTTCCTAATAAAGGTAAATCAATTTAGATCCTCATCGCTACTGACCGAGTCGTATCATAAGCGTAAATTTAATAGCATCTACAAAATACTATTTCACATATAATAGTTGAAACTACAATATATCGCAGGAAAATTTAAGGTTTTAAATCTAATGTAATATGTAATTAAAAACTGTTAACGCACAAAAGAAAATCTTATCTCTCAAGGTTTCAAATTTGGTTGATTTTCCACCAGTTAGTCTTTTTGCTACTCGTGGTAAATTACATAAATCAATTTTTGTGGTATTCAGCTTTTCCCATTGCTTCTTGTGTCGTATCTTATTATGCCTCCCATGCATAATTCTTCACACGAATTTTCCGTCGTATGCAGCCATTTGGGCTTCTGTAAAATTTCTTTCCTAAGTACTTTTAGTAATGCTCCTTAAACTTGTATAAGTAACAAGGTATTCAAATTTACTTATGTTTTCAGACGGAGAATTTTATTCAGTCCAATCTCCGATTGACTCCTGAGATATTCATATTGACGAACACATTTCGCAACGCGATTCCATTGGAACACTTTTCTATAATTTCTTTATCTATTACTCAAAAAAATGTTAAAATCTCTACGTATGATATTTCTAAAAATATGACGTATCTCTTGTAATTCAATGTTCAACAAATATGGAAAGCATTTCTTTACCTGAAATTAAGTTCCTAAATTTCCCTGGATTCATTAATTAATTCAAATGCGTCAATGCTGGCAATAAATAAATTCCATTATTTAAAATCTTCATTGAAAAGTGGACTTAGAGGAATAATTAAAATAATTGAATTTACGGTATAATAATGTTAACCTGCAGACCTACCAAGTAGGCGCGCATAAAGTTTTAGTTCAGCCAATCACAAAGCACGGAGCTGCATCCTCGTGTTGAATTTTATTTACCTTCCATGATTCACTCTTCGGCGTTCGACGAAGCAACACCGCCTCAGCATCTTAATGCTTTTATCGTTACACACATCTGAATGCTTTTATCGTTACAACTATACTTTATTTTCTACTTTACAATTACACTTTGTCTTTTTAAAATATACATTACATTGAGTTTACTTTACGATTCTCGTTTATACTATTCGGCGCGAACATTATCTTTTTACCGGAAGTAAATAAGACTCTTTCAATTTTATTTCAAAAGCTTGAAATGTTACAGACAATATAAGGAAACCTGAAATTATTAAAATGAATCAATTTTAAACACTTTTAGTGATAACTTGTTAAAATACCTTTAAAATAAACGAGATATCTTGACACCCGAATTGCTATTTATCGAACGGGAAACATCGGCGATTTTTGAATAAAAACGTTTTAATCTTGCATAACCGACCAACAATATAACCCACCCGGTAAATTTAATAGCCATCACAAGTGATAATGTTTGTTTTATTATGTTTCCTTAATTTTGTTCGCTCCATACCATACAGATATCTGCGTATATTCCGTTTCCATACAGATATCAGTGTATATCCACGGATTTACTCATTATTTATAAAATTTCAATAGCATTTTTTTTTTAGAAAATATATCGACATAGAATCAGAAAAGAGGTTTAAAGTTTAATTACACTTTTAATAGCATTCCCATATTTACATAACATTTACTTTTTCTTCTCAAAAGTAATATTTTCAATATTAATATTGCAGTTAACCGAGTACGCCGTAAACAACCAATAATATAAGTAGGCATACAAATCATTTTCAAATAAAAAAGCACCACACGTAAAGCTTTAATTATGATTATAATCTTCTAATTCACAAGAGTTCTTCTCTTGCATATAAAGTCACCTAGTCGGTAATTAAATTGGAACCCAACCAATCACAAACGAGTCAATGCGACATAAAGTATGGTACCTTTATATTAGGAACAGGGATGTATGGGAATGATCCTACAAGAGATGCTGTGTAGCCAGGTGACACAGCAGGACATCTGTCTGAGATATCAACAATCCGTGAAACGATACATATAATAAATTTAGGATAATAAACCAATAGTTCTTATCAGGATGATGTTTACTCGCTTTCTGATACTTTTTATCGTGTTTCTCAAAGCTGAGGGTTGCGACTTTCGCTGTAGAACATTTCCTCTCTCATAACGTTATGCTCACGGTGCTCCTCTTCGGTGGCTTCAGGAATTGCATTCATAAAAATGATATTAAGCGTGGTGTGAATATAATTGGATAAATAATTCAATTTTGCCAGTAACTAGAGAAAGACTGATGCGTTCTTGTATTATCATCACCCATTTTCCATTCTTGAAGGATTGAAACATAGGTCATGTGTGCTATCTCGGTTGCCTGATAGCTAATCTTGTCCAGTATTACGTCTCAATCTGTTATTATATTCATAACCGAATGATTTCAGCGTCTTTATTTCAACACAGGAAAAAAAGAGCAACATCAATCTGCTTTCAGTATTCAGCCTGATGTTTGTAATTTTTCTGAGTTTTATGAGACTGAAAGGTAATACTTTTTAACAGACATCACCTTTATTACATTATTAGAATCCAAGTTACCTTTATTGATAGAGATATTTAGCTCATTGCTCACCTTCATTATTATATTTAGTACGATGTGTTTCTAATCTAAACACTGTCAATGCTCAGATCTTTATATGAGTTCAGCTCAGGTCGTAAATTTTCTACTTAATTATTATTGTTCCCTATGTAAATTAAAATAAAATAGGGAAGAAGAGGAAGCATTCATGTACTCCTTTTTAGAAAGTGAAGGAATTTAAACGTCATATCGCTTTTTATTAGCCTTAAAAGTTTGAAATAGTGGGAGTAAACACCAATAATAGCACTTTTTACAGATAGCCTCAACTTACATAGTCGACAGATTTGCTGTAGTCGACGATACACATGACGATGGACAAGTAAAGGCAATAGTATTTTTTGATGTGTTGCATAAAATGTAATATTTACTCCCAAGTGCTACTTTGATGAAACCCACCAGTTTCTATAAGATTTGCTAAAAACTTATTAATGTTTGAGATAAAGAGTTAGTTTAGTCACTGCTGAACGTAAATAATAAATATTTTTTTTTACAATTTTCTTAAATAACGGTTTAATATTGCTACTTAATATAATAATACATAGCAACATTATCACTATTAAGTTTTTTCGAGGCTCTTAAAAAATCTGTTGAAATAATAAACAATTTAACACGACTTTTCAATAAATTATAACATTTAAGGTATTTTCTCCCAAAATATTATATTGTGAAAAATAATTAAATAACTACTAGTATACGGTAGTATTGTGATTATAAATATTAGTAAATTTTATTATCGTTGCTAAATTTTTGTGTTATTGAACAAGCAGTCGAGATGAACAGTTTTCTTGGACTATGTAAAAGGTGAAATTTCCAGGAACACGCAATAGTTATAGTTTTTAAACACGATCATTAGAACTTTTGTAAACTTTATTGTAATAGACTTTAAAAAATAATAATAAGTACAGGAAATACCTTCAATGAGCTATATTTTACTCATTTTGTTTTGTACCAAAATAATATATTCTTCATTTGTTTCTATGTATGAATATTAAAAAATTATGTTCAACCCCTATTAATAATTGCAGATCTTGTATAGTATGTTCTACTCAAAGAAGTGGAACGTACTAGAGCTAAGAGCTATTCTACAACTTTAATTCAACGAAAAAATATCTAATTCAATTTTAATCACTCATTACATGTTTCAATGAAATCATATTTTATAATTCCATTTACTTAATAAAATAAAATGATGTTATAATAGACTGTCAAATGCATGTTATTAATTCTTTTGCTTCTTCTTGAAGAATTTTGATATGTAGTACTATTTCTGAGAGTATTATTATGTTTAATTTTTTGCATATGAAAATTTAAAAAATTGTTATAATTGTTATTTTTATATATATTAAATATAACTTTGATAATTTTTATAAACTTAGTCTTTATGCATTAAAAAACAATAAACTGTATTAAAATGAATGTCTTAGGAAGAAGCATCTTGATGCTCAGAACGTAACGAGAAAATTCCAAATTAAAAGTGAACAGAAAATGCAGGAGGAAAACTTGAAAGCTGCAAGCAAGCATTAAAAAAATAAAGCATTTATGACCGACTTGATCAAAAAATGCTTTATTTTGTCTGGATTTGCATAAATAAACAGATGCTTTATTTTGTTTGGATTTGTGAGCTTTAACCAGGAGACAGGTCTCTACCTGTTCAAATCAATAGAATTACTTGAAGTCAATCTTGAAGACATGATTTGTGGTAGTTTACCAGAAGAAGACATTACTAACACAAAATATATGCGCTGGAATTATCTTCATTTATCAATAAAATCATTAACTCAAGACATAGCTTCAAAGTATCGATAACAGTTTTGTAAATATTGACAAAACTGTTAAGACCTAGTTCTATACATATATCTGCGCGCCACAATTTCGTGTTCACGAGCGACTTCTTTCTATTACAGAGACATATTGTTTTGTTGTAAATTCTTTAGCAAAATCGTAAGTAGTCTCTCTGAAAACAGTGACTATTTTGATTGATAATGTTCGTCTTTACCTTACGACCTTACCTAACCCCTACGACCTTATACATATACAATAGGATCAATTTTGATCAGATTAAAAATATCCTAAACTAAATTCAAATAAAACTATTAGAATCAGAAGGAAAGTTAGTATTGTGTATTAAGAAAGATTCTTTCCGTAATAAAGTTTTTATCACCTCAATGTCTTTCTTTTCAGGCATATTTTATAAAAGTTATATTAAAATTATAGAGTAAATTCATTAAGTTATACGGAAATTTATATGTATGTATATATATATATATATATATATATATATATATATATACATAATTTTAAATATATATATATATATATATATATATATATATATATATATATGTATATTTAAAATTATGTACCAAGACCTTTTATATATGTTGTCGCTATTAACATCGAGTTATATTGAAAACGAAGAACAAACAAATTTAATTAGGATCCGGTGTGACAGGTATTTTTTACCTGACCAGTTTTGTTTTAAAAATATAACATTTATGCACGTTCTAAATCGTTTATTCAAATAGCAGATGGAATAAATTCAAATTATTACAATAATTGTACAAAAGCAAAATTTATATAAATTAAAATTTATTCAACTCTATTAAACTTTAACTTACTACTCACGTATGTAAACATAATAATTTTTTTGTTTCTTTTCACATTTAAAAAATTTTTACAATTGTGTAATTAGGTCACAAATTGTTTAAAAATATTATATAGAATTTATGAATGACTACGTATATTTAAAAAAATAAATTTTCTGCATGCGACAACGTGAAGGGTATTTAAATAAAAAAGTTTTTAATATATAGTAACATGAAAAGTAAACGTTCTTCAAAGCAGCGTAGAGGTCGATTTTTCCTGACAAATCATTATTCACATACGTTTTCTATAAATAAAAACTAGAAACTCACCATAAATGAAACAGGCATTTATTTAAGAAATGTATCTTTATTGATTACAATGTCTTATTAACAACAGAAACACTTCTAGAAAAACATATGAATTTAAATTGGGATATGTATAATTTAAATTGGGATCGTTATCACGAGGAGACCAAATTAATAAATAGGCATCATTTGAAATAAATTGGTTCAGATTCAACGTGAACTGCGGTTTATCCACATAATCGTATCATAGTTGTGTTCTATCGTTCCTCTCATTCTCCCTAGTAGATTTTGTGGAAAACTGAACCATGAAAACTAATAATATGGCTCTGGAAATCATCTTTGTTAGCATAAGAATGAATTACTGTTTTGCAAATAGTTGCAGGCAAGCACGCACGCGTGTAATGTATTTCAGATTTTGGGACTTCGATTTGAGTCCTGATGTTTTTCAATGGATCTCTTTCAATGTCTTCAATAACTAAATCTACAGGATCTAGGTCCCTTATTATAGGCGTCCGGCTAGACCTGTTCATTGGTATGTGACCGTTCGTTTAGGCATTATGAACTCTTAAGATCATTCAGTGGTCAGGAAATTATTTGGGTTAGATCCACTTCTAGGTTCAACATGGTCCTTGTATATCCGTAATGCTGTCCCTCGCGCGTAATCATAATAGTAGTGTTTTTCTGCATAGTCTATTGCTAAAAACTCACGATGACCACTCATTCTAGGAAAAATGTCCCGATTTTTGTTCCAAGTAAGGATAAAAAAAATTCAGCAATCTGGTAATCTTGGCAATGTGTACAATTTATGTAATAACACTAAATCAGATTTTTACGGACTTTAAAGTCTGAGGAAAAAGCAAAAAATATTTGAAGGTAACCGGAAAAAAATTGTAGTAATATTTTTTTAATTTTTTAATGTGTTTTTGTAAGGATAAATTTACATTATTAGTTAAGAAAAATTATATGGAAAACGCGAGCGACGATTCTGAGGATATTACATTGTTGTTGAACGGTCCTAAATATTTTTGCTATCACTCATACACGGTTGATGTACGGGGCGTAACATCGGTCTTAAAGAATTTACTTCTCTGCTAAATTATAACATTGTGCTGTGTCGTCGCCACCTTTTTCTTTTACGTAAGTTAATTTTATATAATTGTACGAAATAAAGGCATAGTTAGAAAAGTTAAGTCAAAGAAATCTGCCTTATATTGAAGGATGGTTAGAAATTAACTATTAAAACTCACAGTTATTATCGAGCGACAAACACAAATCGACAAAACTATTACGAGTGGTAACATTTATTTTTGTTTGATTGAATTTATAAATTTTACGCGACATTCCATATAGAGTTAACACCTTATTTTGAAGTAAAAATTAAATATTCATTGCCACTGAAATATACCGGCATACATTTTATTCCGTTTAGTTTCGTGATAATTTTTGGGGTATAGCGAAAAACGCAATAACATAACATTTTCATAGTTCTTTATTGAAATGAACCTAGTATAAAGTTTTTCTAATATCGATAATAAAAATGAGATATGATGTTCTGATATGATAATGTTTAATGTAATAATTTTTTAATGGAAATTGGACTAATACTATTATTAGTACAATATCTGGTTAGGAAATTTACAACTTCAAAATTTGATGCTAAGAGAGAAATTTAAAAAAAACCATTCCATTTTAATAGATTATTGTAGATAAGTTATTGATATTCTTATAAATATTTCAGATATCTATCAGTAACAGTATGATGTTTTGTGTCTGATAATTGTTTTAATATTAAAACCGATCATGCAGAATATGTAAAATTTTGAAAATGCCTTTTTACCCTAGTTTCAAAATTTTATAAATGCCTATAATTTTAAGATAATAAGTAAAATCCTATTTTGTAATTAAATTCCTCACATCATAAATTGCAGAAAATTCTGATATGATTTTATTTTTCTACTTTCGTTTTTTAAATGATATTTTAGTTGTGTTGACGTCGATTTACGAAATTAAGTCTCTTAATTCAACAAGAGCGAAATATTTTTGTAGATTTTTTTTTACTTCAAGCAATCAGTAAATATACTTATATTAATTTGATTGAGACGAACTCAACGAATTATTTACAATATCTTTCTATATTTGGAAATAATATAGTATTATTTTAAAATATATTATCTCTGGATTGCAATAAAGAATATTTGTTATCTACCAATAAATTTTTCATGACCTATTTAATTAATATTCTTAATTTTTCTCATTCAAATATGTTGACAGATAGAATACATAATCTTTTACATATTACATATTATAAATAGTTCTTTGGTTACATGTTTTTTGGTATCTTTATATTTGAAGCTAATAAAATATATAGTTAATCATCATTAATGAACTCTTGTCTGATGATTTAATGGAAAAGATAACAAATTATTATTGTCTTCTAGACACAAGTGTACTTAATCGTGATCACCGCTTTCCTTACTTTTACTGAACTTATCTCTACAGAACAATGTAGTTCTTTTATTTAAAGTTCACTTTACGAAGGTTGAGAATTGACAAAATTAATAATTAGTGCCTATTATTCCATGAAATATTTGATGCAAATCTTATTTAAAAATGGTTTAAATATCACTACCCGAATTCTGTTGGATCACGATTCCTCGTTTGCATTTATTTAAAGAATCACACGTTGCTTCAAAAATCAATATTTATTTTAAATTCACACGTTTATTTATTTAATTTGTTGTTTTGTTATCGTAGAAAGCTAATATATTTATCACGTTGTTTGTAACTTAATTTATATATATTCATGCAACTATGGATTTTTTTAGAAATAAAAAAAAAACAAATTTTAATTTTGACAAAATGAAAGTGACTTTAATTTATTAATCACACATAAATAATGCTGTATTCCATTACTTAATTCTTTTTTCTTTAGATTTAACACGACCCAATCCACACAAGTACACACTGAAAGCTTATAAACATGCTTCACACATTAGTTTGTCTCGCAGTGTTTGTCTTTCTCAATTCTAATTATTTTCTTCAGACGTTAATTTATTGTAATAATTCTATCAACATTATTACATATCTTTAAAACCCCTTGAAATAAACATTATTAATCTAAAAGTTTTTAAAACAAGGACTTTACGTAGCTATTAATTGTAATTGAGTTCATATATAATTGTACTAAAAAATAATTATTATAAAAACAATTCGTTCTGGTAAACATACAATGAAATAAGTTGAGTCTTATCATATTTTAAGTTAAAACTACTGATTTACTTTAGTTTTTTAGAGATTACAAATAACATCCAAAATATGATATATGGTTCTTAATCATGAAAATTTTCGACCGCATTCCATTTAACCATTAGCTGATGTATCAAAAATGCACCAGCTACGTCGATGTCTTAATATTTTTGTTGCACGAACAACATTTTAGATCACAAAGTTGAAAATTTGCAAATTTATACTGATAATAAGACTGCCAAACATATAGAATACTTCAAATTGTTGCGGAATATTCTTAATCGTGATAACATATGTTGGGGTTCTTTTGTGCAAAATGAGAAAAAAACATGCAAAATAAAATGACTGAAATATCTATATTAGTGTCAAAATTTTTCTAATTAATATAAAAAAACTAAATGGCTTTAATTTATTATGACATTAAAATCATTATATATATATATATATATATATATATATATATATATATATATATATACATAACTTTAAGCAAATAGGTTAAATTATCTTTGTTGATAAAATTTATCATTTTACGGCTTCAAGTTTTCATTCATATACCAAGACAGGGGAAGTAAAATTTTAAAACTATTTCTTTACACTTTAAATTACTCCAAATTCATATAGAAATTTACTATATCATTTTTATTTTACAGTCGTCAAATTCAAATCATTTTTTTGATAAGTGAATAATTATCATGTAAACATAATTACATAAATGATTTAAAAATGCTAACAACTCAAATTATAAATGAGAACGTAATATAGATCGCTTGACTTTCATAAATGTACTATCTTTGTATTTTCTAAAATATGTACTTATTAAAAGAAATAAGGTAAAATATGCAACATTAAACACGAGTCCGGACCGATAAAATAATTTCATTTGATTTTCAATATAGTTAAAAGCCATTTTTCGATCAATGTATTTGGTCGGAATAAGTCTGGATCTGTAAGTGACTTGTTCCTTGCTTCATATAGTTCCGTTACGCATCTTCAAAGACCAGCAAGATTACAGTTCTTAATAAATCTTCTCAAAATCATACCGTTGTCTACATTTTCTTTCATTTAATAAAAATATCGACAACATAATTTTCCATTAAATCTTAATTCGGAAATATTCGAATATTACTTATTTAAATCAATAATATTTTTATAAGCTATCAGTAATTAAAATCTAGTTAAAAATTTACTTAATCACACATTTTTTTTTAAATTCTCGTATTAACGTTATAGATATTTAACACTTTTGAATATCGAGAGAATCATTTAAAAGGTAAGTTCTGAAGTATTAAACTTTCATAAATTAATTCAAAGCATATTTACAAATTGTAACAGAATTATTACGTACGATAATAAAACGCTACCAGCACTAAGGATCAAAGGAGCCTTCAAATCAAAGAAACCCAACGCCGTAAATTTTTCAATTTCGCCTTCTTCTAAAAGTCCCTCTATATCGTTAATATGTTTACGTGACGCTGAAAATGAAAGAAAATAACTTGAAGAATTACAAAGAATAAATGTTCCTTACATTATTGTGAATATTCAATTACTTAATTTAATGTTCAAAGTTCCATAATGTTCCAAAATAATAGTAACACTTTTCTAATAAATATATGCTTCGAATAAATTGTAGAATGTATAATTTCAAGTTAAAAATCACAGAAAACGACCGAATGGATATATTACTGAGAACGATAAGATTCTCGGTGATTTGCTTAGTTGGTCGTGAAAAATATTGGAAATTGTAGATTGTTATTTTTATCACATTAGGAAGTTTTTTCTCATAATTTCATATTTACTATTGTATCAAAAATTAAGAAATATTTATTTTTAAACGGTTTATCGCCCTTCAGTCAGCATAATTTAAATATTTGCTAAAAAGGAGGGAAACTATTTAAATTATATTTATCTTCTATTTAATGAAGCACTGAATGGGAAAATTTACAAAGACTAACTTTAACATATTGATATAATATTCTCGTATATTTAACTACATTTTAAAAACTCTATCTCCATTTGTTGCAATGATTTCTTTCACAAAATTTTAAATCTTTTATCACGTAATTTTTTCTTGCATTATTAATTAAATGCTTTGCAAGGTTTTTTGTGTATTAGAATGATTGAAAATATTCACTAAAAGTGTAATATCGGAAAATTTTGCAATGATATAAAATTGATTGCAGTATGCAACAAAACAAACAGAAAATAAAGTTCTATTACCAGGTTAACGGCTTACAAAATGTATTATAGTAATATCTCATTAGCCATCTTTTAGTAAATTATATTAGTGATTTAGCATAATATGAGGTAATAGGATAGATGAAAAACTATCATAAAGAAAATAATTCCTAGAAGGTTGTTTCCATTATTATTCGTAAATAAATAATCGATAAAAGTAATGAAGCCTTCACAAAAATAATTTACGAGTCATTTAAACAGCGTGTTATTTCAAATTTGGAATATATCTAAGAACACAAAAAAAATTTACTTACATTTACTTGTGCCATTCAAGTTGTTAACAAGTTGAAGTTTTGCAACAACTCGTTTAATCTCTTCAACCTCGACAATTATTTTTTCACAACATATGCACACAAATAGCAGTATGACGCAGTAACGTAGAGACGCAATTATGTTAAAATACTCAAAACTACGATAAGTTTTCTAAAAAAATCAATAAAAAAATTGAAATTTTACTATTAGATTTAAAATGCTCATTGTCTTGTATTACCTGAGTCATGAAGTGGGTGATGAATTAAAAATTAATTTTCTTTTAAAATTTTGGAAAATAAATTAAAAAATTTACATAAATAGAGCAATAAATGTTATTTAACGAAGGGTGCAAAGTTTAGTATTTGGACTTCATAGAATTTGGGTGAATTTTGATTATGTTATTTAATTTAATAATATTTTAATAAATTAACTCATTTCCACTTTAAGCGAAATGAAATACAAATTCAGAAAACTTGTGAAAAGAAATACAAATTGAAAAAAAAGATGCTGCAACTGTTCTTAGTTGGGCGTATCACAGTTTCTTTAAATATTGTGCAGTTATGTTTCTCGAATAATATATATATATTTTTATAACATTAATTCTTGCTCTATATATTTTTATAATAACAATTGCAGAAACATTATATTTTTCTTAAAATAATATTTCTTTAGTATTTACTATGTTTTCAAAGACATCATAATTGAAAAAAATATATTTATATATATATATATATATATATATATATATAAATGTATATATTTATATATATAAATATATATATATATATATATATATATATACATATATATATATATATATATATATATATATATATATGTATATATGTATATAAATATATACATATATATATATATATATATATATATATATATATATATATATATATATATATATATGTATATATATATATATTACAATATTAAATAATTTCAAGACTATTTTACTGAGCAGTGAGAGTGATGGAAAAATATTGAAATAAAAATACACGTACCATATCTTTTATAGCAAAGAGCATGTCACGAAGTGTAAGTAGCAAAGCGACAAATGTAACAGCAAAATAATTTAAAACCTAGAAAATTTAAATTGGTGATAAATATTTTAAAATCACTTCAGACACAATCAATTTGCACATTTTTAATTAAACTTATAACCTGAAAACCAAAGTAATCGTTCAGCAGACGACGCACTTCGACGATATTCTCATAGAAAGATTTTATTTTAATATATTGGGAATCACTTATTAGGCCGACTGTGAATTTATTACGTTTGTTATTTTTAAAATGAATGAAGACATTATTTAAATAATTATGAACGATATTTAATCTCAAGTATACACAGTCGAGCAGGATAATAAAATAAACCAACTCCAAATCCGATAACATAAGTGACAGATAGTAAAATAATATACGTATTAATGAACAGAATGAAACATTCACAAATTCTACACACATGACTGTAATGCTAAAAGCTAACCACAAGGTGACACCAAAAATACTTCGTAGTTTAGTTTTGTGTCCTATTATTTTCATGTATTTTTTATCAAAATTGCGATCAATTTGGTTGAGTTTATTTATTGATTGCACATGAATTCCTTTTTGCCATAAAATATCTCTCATTCGAATTGAAGTAGAAATAATAAGAACAAAAGTGAAGAAAATATTTGTTAAGAAATCTTTGTCGAGGTAGAACGAACATAAAGAATATGTCGAGTATAACGTAAAAAGTATATTGTAAATTTTCTGTGACCATATCTTCACGGAATGGGCGGGCATACCCTTAGAGTTTATTTTAAATGAACCCAAAATTGATTGAAAGAAGTTAAAAAGAAAGAGGGAGTTCTCTAGGCCGTAGTTATATCCACTTTCGTCAGTATCCATTTTGTAGTGTTAATAGTTTAATGTGAGACTTATAATTGAATGTGCTTTCTAAAGGTATCGAACAATTGTACACTTAACTGATTGTTTACTAAATTTGGGTTCAAGTCATCTATCAAAGGCTAATTTTGTAAGTGTTTATGTCTATTGACGTTGAAATTATTAATATCTATAAAACAATTTTACGTCTTCTTAATATAACTGATTAATTTATAATGCTTTACAAAATTATGACCATTTTATAAGTATATTTGAAATATTCCATTTTCCAAATGAACATTAAAGCTAATGACCAAAGTACTCTTTACCAACTATCAATACAGTTCATTTAAGTGTTAGAAAATCTTGAGCGGAATTTTAAACAGTAATGTTACTTTAATAATTTGGTTTATAACATTATACAAATGCAGGAATTGTTTTTATTTTGATTTTCAAAGAAAAAATATCAAGTCGGAGACAATACAGATGGCCCTTTAATCAATTTCATGCATAAATAGTATATAATATTTAACTAAGTTAAAAACGATCTATCTTGCAACATTTACTTTCAGCCAGAAATTTGCGTCCTTAACAGACATAAAAGTGTCCAAGTGCGTATCGAACACATTTAGATTTCTGTAGTCTTTTGCCGGCTCGTGCTCAATGGTAAAGCGAAGTACAGACCTCGTAATATGACCAGGTATTTATGCAAAGCATTACCATCCTAATCGTCATCTATAAAATGTATATATAACCTATCATACTATGTGCGATTACTTTGTAGATATTTTGACTTACGCAATTGTAAAGATGAAAGGGAAAGACGGGCGTGAGATTCATTATATTTCACAATATTTTGGAGACTCTTTCAGAAAGATGCCGTATGAGAATATATTATCCGAGATTTTCGTTTGCATTTTGAAAAGCCTTAAGAACTTAAGAAAATAGAAATAACTTTTCTCTTCTTCTGTACATTTAAATAATTTAACTACGTCTTTATATTCGTTATCATTGATTTTGATTTTAAATTGGAAGATTTATGATGCGTAACATCATAGATCTTCCCCAAATAGAAACGACGAAATTATAAGGCTATAATTTCGTCATTTCTATTCTGCCATTCGGCTAGGGAATTAAAAATTCATTGGTAACCTCTAAAAAATACACCGTTATAAACCGTTACAAAATTGACAATTAAATACACATAAAATTAAAGGATTTTATAGGAGATAAAATAACAGACATTTACTAGATTCAATATTATAAGGCTAAACGTAAAATTCACAACCGCAAATGGGGATGTGTATGTTCGTATCCGCACACACACCTGCGTGCGTGCGAGCGTGCGCGTGTGCGTGCGTGCGTGAGAGCGTCCGTGCTTCCGTGCGTGCGTGCCTGTGTGCGTGCGCTCGTGCATGCGTGCGTGCGTGTGCGTGAGTGCGTGCTTGCATGCGTGCGTGTGTGCGTGGGTTCGAGTGTGCGTGGTTGCGGGCGTGTGCGCATGCCAGCGTACGTGCGTGCATTCGTGCATGCATGCGTTCATGCGTGGATACGTACGAGTGAGCTTGCGTATATGCAAACGTGCGTGCGGCCGTACGTGCCAGCTCGCGTGCGTGCGCGCTTGTGAGAGCGCGTGCGTGCTTGCGTGCACGTCTGGGTGCGCGCGCGCGTATGCATGCGAGTGTGCGTGCGAGTGCGCGTACGCGTATACGTGTGTGTGCACGTGTATGTATATTGGTGTGTGTGTGTGAAAATATAGCGTATTTATAAAAACAGTACCAGGTGACCGAGCAATGCTCGGTTTATTTCAAGTTTCCCGTAGGAACGTGAAATTGCTTGGTTCGTGGTATTAGATTTAGTATTAGATTTTCTTCTCTTTCCCCGTCCCTTCCCCTTCCCCTTTGCCCTTACTTTCTTTTTCGTTCTCGCCTTCCCATCCGCCTTCTCGTCCGCTCTCGCGTTCAACTTCGCGTTCGCGTTCGCCCTGTTTCGCCTTCCACTTCCTCTTCGCCTTCCACTACACCTTCTCATTTCCCTTCCCTACTTCTCATCTTCACCTCCCTCTTCCCCTTCCCCGTCCCTTTCCCTTCACCTTCCACTCCCCTCCATCTCACCCTCCCCTTCCCCGTCTCCTTCCCTTCCGCTCCCCCTTCCATTTCCCTTCCCTTTCCCCGCCCCCTCCCCTTTCGCACCCCTTATCTTTCTCTTCCACTCCCCTTCCCCTTCTCTTCCGCTCCCATTCCTCCTCTCTTCTGCTTACCCTTCCCCTTCCCTTCCGGTAACCCCTTTCCTTCCGGTTCCCCTTCCCCTTCCCTTACGCTCCTCCTTCCCTTCCGCTTCCCCTTCCCTTTCGGTCCCCATTCCCCTTCTCTTCCGCTTCCTCTTCCCTTCCCTTCTGCTTCCCCTTCCCCTTCCCTTCCGCTCCCCCTTCTCCTTACCTTTCTTTTCCCTTACCTTCCACTTCCTCTTCACATACCCCTTTCCCACCCCTCTCACCACCCCTTCCCCTCACCTCACGCTCCTCCTCTACTCCCTTACCCCTACACCCCCCCCTTCCCCTTCCACTTCCTCTTCCACTTCCCCTCACTTACCCCTACCTTCCCCTTCGCCTCCTTTACCCCTACCCTCCCCTTCCCCTCCCATTGTGAGATATATACTAGGCAATATACTTGTAGGGTAAAAAAATTATAGGTTCCCAACTAATAAAGTTGCAATCACAGTTCACGAATTTATTTTAATTTTCACAAAGTTGTTTAAACTTAAAATAATAATTGGCAATTTTCTCAATGCTTCTAAAAATACCTGTAATTCTAAAAGTACATAACGTAGATAATTTTAGGATTTTTTCAAGAACTATCAACTTGGCCTATCTCCTATTTTTGGCTTGACGTCGAATTTTGGGACACCAGTATATATATGAGTATATATATATATATATATATTTATATATATATATATATATATATATATATATATATATATATATATATATACATATATGCATATATATATGTATATATATATATAAACGCACACAAATACATATGTATATATTGTTTGTTTACCAATATTAAACGTTTTATTATTTAATTTAATATATTATACAAATATTTATATATTATGATATATTATTTTCACGTAGGAATGTCAGGATACAAGTTAAACTGATACTTGGAAAACTAGCTTTTTCTATTTCACTATGACTTCTATCTGTTTTTCCCCGTAGGTAATAAATAAATAAAGAGGTACGCAAACAGCATTGTTAAAATTAAGTTCCCATTATCTAGCTTCAACTGGGCAACAAAACAAAAAAATTGAGTTTTGAAATACGTTTATTGTAAAATTTATATCAATGAAAAGCACCCGTAGTTTAATCAAATACAAGGTCAATTTCGCATAACTGGCGACGACGTCTACCTGCTTACAGTCTGAACTGGTACTAATAAATTGAAATATGAATTTATTGCGAAAAATAATCAAATCTGGAAAGATAACATGGAATCAAATTTAGTGAAATTTTATCAAAACTGTATGCTTCCAGAATTGGTGGATCCTCGGTTATCGAGATCTATGAAATTAAGAGGTCAGTCATCACATTCCATTACTGCTAAAACTAAGACTTTTTAAGATTTTGAAAGCGAGAAACTAAAAATTATGAGAATAAAAGTGTGTCATGTGAGGCCCGACCCTTTATAGCCATTTCTTACAATTTATATTTTCGAAATGAAAAAAAAATACTAATGGTTGCTGAATTAATTAAAGTGAGTACTTAATAAAAAGCTTTCACTTTGACAAATATAAATACAAAAGAAAATGTTTTGCAAGTAAAGTTTTGTTCATAAATTTCATTTTAATTAGAGAATTTCGCATTTTGGGGAAATGTAAACTTTACTCGTTTTGGAGATGAACATGACATCGCACATGTGATGGTGAGAAAGGAAAAAGCGTCAGGAGGAAATTTGGTATATTAAGTAATTAGTACTTCACGCGTCTTATAATGTTTTTTTCGTGTTTTAATTTCCCTCGAATGTGAGTGAGATATGTTTTCACGGGAGTCACGAACGAGGTTTCTTTAGGACTCATAGTATTAAATATTAAAAGAGTTTAAAAATAATTTCGCTGCGGTTTTGCTATTATTTTGATTTTTATATTGTTGGAGGCTGAATACGATCAACGCCGTAACTAGCTACTACTGCCTCGATAAAGCCACATGTAGAAATTAGAATCATCGTACACGGTTTTTCTGGTTAGCTGACCAGGTCAAACGATTAAATTTAAATTAAAACTGGAATAATATTATTATTATTGTTTCGACATCATTTTAATAATACAAAATAAATTAAATCAGTTGTCAAATAAATAATATATAAAACAAGTATATTAATGTTATTTATAATTGCAACAAATTTATAGCCTATGCGCGTTGTCAAGATATGGCGAATAGATTATACGTTTGGTGCACACCAACCAGCGGCGTCGCTACGCGTGTATTGGTAATTTTACGACTAGTACATATTTGTTCTCGAGCGATTCCTAAATGTAATTTCGTCAATTAGTTTAATTATTTCCAAAATCGTTTGGTGTATGGCAACTAAGTGGTTATGACAAATTAAACCATCTGAGTAATATCTATAAATTTGATCACACAGTTAGTTTGGGTTTTCATTGAGAAATAAATCGATAACTAAATTATTAACATAGAAAGTTGTCTCGATGGAATCGAATGACAAGAGTAAGTTATTCGATGGCAGTAAACGATAATTGCATTTACCACTTATCCAAATGTACAGTCTGATATTAATCACAATTGCCAATAAAACAATAGAAAATAAACCTAGGAATATTACCTACCTGTGAAACTGAGTGAGTTTTATACACATAATGATATTTTTTATTTAATTATTCAATTGTTTCTGAAAATTGTGCATTAGCAATTTTCAGATTTTATTAAAAATAATTTGAGATGAAAACTATAATTTCCAGAATTGTTTCACTTTTAATTTGTTTTTATTACCTTATTTGGTAAATAAAGATAAATTGATAAACAAAATGCATTTTGTTGAAATATTTATTGACTTATATTTTTGGCAATAGGAAGAGGTGAGCACACACAGACTCACACACACGCGCACGCATGCACGCACACGCACATACACACACACACACATATATATATATATATATATATATATATATATATATATATATATATATATATATGTATATATATATATATATATATATGTATATATATATATATATATATATATATATATATATATATATATATATATGTGTTCATACATGTACTAAAATAGTAACAGTGTAGTAGAATGATAATAGAAGACAGAGAACCTGTTTTTAGATTTGTTGCCCGTCTGTCTATCTGTCTGTGTGTTAACTGACTTAATGAAATTTGGTATGGTAATAATGTATATCCTCGAACAAAATAAAGGATACTTTTTATCTGAATATAATAAATAAAAAAACCCTGACTTCATGCATATTACGACATTGGTACTTCCAATACCATATATAAGATCTATTAGCGTTTTCAGTACATTTTACCCTCTTAGATATATTACGATATGGTATTGCCAACGCCATCTGTATTGTATCGATATTTATCTATCCATCACCAACAATATTCAGCAATGAATTCCACGTGACCAAATCGCAGGCACTGCTAGTATATTATATATATCCACTCGCAATAATGGCTGTCTCCATTTTAGTTGAAGAACCGGTATAAATTTTAAAGCAAGTATATGACAGAGGCTCAAAGTCTTTGTGGGGCGACCTGTGTGGAAAGTGAAATGGTACTTATTTTTTACTACAGTGATCATTGATACACCGTTTTCGTCTACACTGCCAATGGGTTTTGCATATTCTGCTTCTTCTCTTGCCGCCTCAAACATGAAATGCTCTGCTGCTTGTTCCCACTATTTGCAAATGGTATCATAACAAGAGTTTTACAGTCTTAAAGTGAAATATCGACATGACATAAAACTGTATTTAAAAGTGTACCATTACTAATAGACACTATACCAACAACAGCTTCTTGTTTTATATCCGTTTTCGACTAACATTTCCGTGTTGCTTCTAGATCAAAGTTCCCACCACACATATCGCAAATAAGTGTAAAATTTTAATATAAGCCTGTTCTCTTTTCTCTTGCAGTACGTATGTGAAATATACCACAATCGAAAAGAGAATTGTATCTACTAATAAATAAAAAATGTTCCGTTAAAAAAAATTTATATTTATTATTCTTTTACCTTTCAAATTAAAAATGATCTCATTAGGATCGTCCGGTAAATTGAAAATACGGTTTATAAATACATTACAACTAAAATGGGAGTAAGAATTATACAGATCTAAAAAAAAGTGACTTTTCTAATACTTTCTATGTCTGCTGAAACGCTTATTTCTCCGCGTCTGTAATAAAACGTAAATATCTTACCATATTTTTCATAAGCGTAAAAACATGGTGTATATTTAAAAAATTATGACAACTTGGATCATTGCTATAAGTTTCCTATAATATTTACGTGTGCTTCTAAAAGCTATATTTTCAAAATTTTAGGTTCAGTGCACAGGCACATTTTCAGGCACATTCTTGCATTTTTTAGCATGTCTCCGAAGATTTTATACCTAAAATCATGAAAAAACTTTATAATCAATCCTTTCAAATACGATATGTTACAAAAATATATAATTTAAAAAAGTTTCGAGTAATTTGACCCTCCCCACGGAAATTTCCATATAAATATTCTACAGTGAAAGCTATTGAAATATGTGTGGGATAATATGCTTTACTACTATGACAAATCACAAGTTTCTACGTCAAATACTCGTAGTTTCTAAGAATAACAGCTGTGACACGAAATAAATAACTTCTTTCTGGCTGAACGCAACTGCTCTCTTGAATATCCAGTTTGATGGGAAATCTAAAATAAATAATAACTAGTTTTAACTAACAAACTCTACACATTATTAATTACGTCTGATAATGTTATTAAGCGAACACATATGTATGTATGTGTGTGTGTGTGCGTATATATATATATATATATATATATATATATATATATATATATATATATATATATATATATATGTATATATATATATATATAAATTTTAATTTTAATAGATATTAAGATATAAAATATTTCAAATAGATAAATTTATTTACCTTGAATACGAATGGTCAATCCAACTATAATTACATTACTAGTGTAGCCGATATCGCAAATATTTTTTTCTTACCAAACAAGCGCACCTCGGAGCGTTATGAAAAGCCATTGTCTTTAAAGTAATATTTATATGAACGATTGCTACTATATTTTCGTTGAGTTAATATTTTGCATTTTCTATTTAACTATTGCGTCAACCTAAATTATTTTTTCGACAAAATAAAAAAGGGGAAATGAGCATTTTATGTTTTTTTCGCATTTCAAACTCTATGACACATCCACCACTTATTTAGTCAACTGTCTATAGATTGGTTTCTTTAATAACCAGCGTGCCATCATCAAATTTAGAGTCAGTATTATGTACAATCATAAAATAAATAACAAAAAAAGTTTAAAAAAAACGCAAATAGGAAAAAAACATTTCTTCTCAATTTTCGAAGTTCAATTTTGAATTGGGTTGAGTTGAGTTGGATTGGGTTAGCTTGCGTTTTCCTTATATTGGATTTGGTTGTAATAGGTTGAGTTTGGTTGGGTTGAATTTAGCTAGGTTGGGTTAGATTGAGTTTGGTTGGATTGGTTTGACTTGGATAAATTTGAATTGAGTTTGGTTACGTAGGTTGGGTTGAGTTAGGCTGAGTTTGGCTAGGTTGAGTTAAGAAAAATCCAATAAAACCTAATGGGTTTTATTGGATTTTTCTTAGGTCGCGTAGGGTCGGATTTGATTTGTTTTACATTGGATTTTATTAGGTTAAATTAACTAACCCAACTTAACCAGGGTTTGATTTGGTTGAGTCAAGTTGAGTCGGGTTGGTTTGGGTTGGGTTTACTTTGACTTTTTTTTGGGTTGAGTTTCCTTTGGTTTGGATTGGGTAGGGTAGATTTTTTTCCTTAGATTGAGCTGGTCAAGGTTGAACTGAGTTCGCTGAAGAGCCTTGAGTTGGGTAGGGTTTTGTTGGGTTAGGTTTGGTTTGCTTTGAGCAAACCCATCCCGGTTTGCTTTGGGTTAGGTTGGGTTGATTTGGATTATGATTGGCTGAATTGTGTAGAGGTTTGTTTCTTGGGTTTTCTTTAAGTTGGATTGGGTTGAGCTGGGTGAAGTTGGGTTTGCTTTCGATTGGTTTGGTTTTGCTTTGGGCTGGGTTGGGTTTGCCCTAGGTTGGGTTGGTTTGGCTTGCATTATTTTGCTTTGGGTTGTGTCGGATTAGATTATATTCAATTATATTGGGGTTATTTTGGACTGCATTGAGCTGCGTTTGATTTGGATTCGGTTGGATTGTTTTGGGTTAGGTTGAGTTTAGTTTGGTTGGGTTTACTTTGAATTGGGTTCAATCGGGTTGTGTTGGACTAGTTTGGGTTTGTTTTGCATTAGGTTTGCATTGGACTAGAGTCGATAGTTTTAACGTGGTGCCTTTTCAAAAAACCGACAAACAAAAATTACGAAAACGATGTTTTCGTATTCCGTTACTTTTATTATGTCCCCTAAATCACTTTTTCGTGTATAACCTCAATATATAAATACACCAATTCTTCAATTTCACTGTATGTATGGATACCTTAGTTTTGACATTAGTTTTGACACAATACAATTTTTGATACCGTCCTAGGTCATTTTTTTTATTTCACACTTCGATTTTGCATTTTTTATTTCACTCATTTCCTAATCAACCAAGCAAAATTATGTTGAGAGTAGAGATGTAAGAGAAGTAACATAATGAAAGCAGAAACGCAAAGAGATGTCTAGTGAAAGTTATGACAGAAGCAGAAGTCGAAGTGGAAACAGAAATACGAATCAATTAGAACATACTAAAAGCCCATATAGACTTCAACATTAATTGTGACACAAATGTCTGACATTAACATCTGGCCGTTTACACATAAGGCAATTTCGGTGTCGGAACACTAAACCAAGTGTGGCAACATATGTCGCAAGCGCAGACAATGGTGTTCACCCACAGACACTCGATATATACACTGAGTGTATACACCAGAGTGTAGTAGTCTAAAGGTAACTTAAAAGCGAATATATTTTTTAATTTCTTCATTTAAAAATGAAAACTACGTAACAGTAGGTAGGAATTTATGGAATAAATATTATAAAGAATATTAATATTAAAAACAGATGAATGGCAAATTTCATTTTAAAAATATAAGTATGGCAGCCCTCACTTCGTCGAATCTACTCCTTTTTTCATCATAAATTAGAGCTGCTCCGCTAAACCATTGTTTGCTTGCGACACTGCTAGGTGGAGCTGATAAAAATCTCCTGACTAATAGTAGTAAAATCAAATATATTTCAATGTTCGTTCGCGACTACATCAAAGGATTTTCCTTTAATGGAAATCTTTCAATCTTACTCGTCGAAGGTTGAGGTTTATGAGCACTTTCGATAGTATGATTTGATTTATGATGATATGATTTCTTTCTTTTAGCCTGAGGAGAAGCGTTTTCTTTTGTAGGTAAAATTCTTATTAATTCTGTTTCAACTTCGGGTTTGTTAATATTATTAAAAAATTTTGTGTTATATCGTGGGTTTTGATCCACGATAACTAATACTACGTAAAAATAGCACATAAAAAATTGTTGTCCAAATAATTAAATATCGCATTCAGTTTTGTCCACCAATTTTTTAATTAATCTTTCAAAAGCATTTGATGAGTAAATTTTAGATCCATCCGTTTGCACAGTATTTAAAGGAACTTATATAAGTGGTATAACCGACGAAATTGTAATTTGAGAACTACTTAATTCCCTCTTGATTTCTTCAAAAGGCCTCATTATATTGACGTATTTTTCTACTTTTGACCAATCTTTCGGACTAAGTGTCACAATTTTTTTCTTTACTGAGGTACGATACAACAGAATTTTAATTTGTAGAAAACACTCGATCATATAAAGTATGCTGTTCCACCCGCGAATATATAATGACCATGTTTCATTGTTAACTGTTTATATATGTAAAGAACTAGTTTCGGGAAAATTTAAGTAAACAATCTCTCTTCTTTTCGGATACGGAAGATATATTTATAACATAAAACTTTTGCATTTGTGCAAGTTGGTGGAAAGTGGCACTGAGTAATAAAATTAGTAACTAAGTTATTTATTGTGAAAAAGTAGGTATCTATTTTGTGTTAATTATTTTTTTCTTTTTATTATCTAATTATTTGAATCATTTAACTTTTAGGGGTTAATAATAATATTAATCATCACACTCTACCAAACATTCAATTATTTTCTTCCTCAGAATATTGTATATTTACTAAAAGTCAGGTAAAACCTGGTATATACATAATCTGTTCTTTATCTAAAATTAGTTATCAACAATACACAGAAACGAAGTTATAGCAGTAGCCGCGAGTGATTAGTTAGTAGCTGTTGAGGAGTTCCGTTCTCCATATCCGAAGTCCAACATCACGTCTCGCAAAGTAACAACTACCAGCAGCAAATATCTTGAATCACGGTTAATTTACTACCATCCGTTAAGGAATTACATTGTCTATCACCAGAACTCATTGTCAAAAACTGACCTGGTTGATGGTGTAGTTATCTTACAAAGCAACAGCTACGAGTAATAAATATCTTGAATCACAGTTGATTTACTACCATCCGTTAAGGAGTTCCATTGTTCATGTCCGAACCTCATTATTAGATTCCCACCTCTATAAGGGACCACCTCTTTAGTATGCACTTTCAATTAAAAAATAATTACCCAAATTGGTGCAGAAATATTAGGGAAATAGGTCACATACATACAAAAAAATATGCATCTGACGTAAAACCTCGTCTCGTTTTGAATTCGGTTAAAAACATTTGAAATAAAATAAATATATGAATTGAATGAGTACATAATATAATTGGTATGGTGTCCCAGTTGGACAGTATTCTACAGCAATTAATGGAGATTGACGGAGTGTGTCCGTTTGCAATGTTTGCAATTTTAATCTAGCGCTGAATTATGTGTATGGATCAAAATCTTCAATATCTGCTAACAGTAATGCTTTAATCATATTTGAACCTCTGTTACGTATTATACAATGAACGGTGGGGTTTTATATACCCCAATCTTGAAAAAATCTGAAATTTGTTTGAAATAGCCTCTCTTGTATGATGTCCTTCCATAACTTCGCATTTAAAAAAAATAAAGGCTTTCCGAAGTCATTGGACACACGGGATAGATCCCGTGTGCGATATCTAAAGAAACACCTGCACTCATTTCTGACCAGATATCACTTGCAAATGAATTTTTTTGGAAATCTCCTAACATCTGTCTTATTCTGTTTGATGCAGTATAATTGTATAAAAAACTGTCGTCCTCTTAATTTATACCGTAGCAAAGCAGCACTCATCACTCAGCAGAAACTTATTTCATCCACAAAATTACACAATAAATCCTGCAAGGCAATTTCACCAATTTAATGATCCATTTCTTTGATTTATTGGTGTGATGTATCCCAAATCTCATTTTCTGAAAATGTTTGTTGTATGTCAGCCAATAAATAAACCTGGCTTTGCTTCTTTTTCTCTTCCTGCTACATCATGAGATCGACATTTAATTTTTCAAACGGCTTAAAGTTATCTTGACGTATAGTTTTTAAATTACTTTTCAAATCAGTTATAGTGCGTCCTTTCCGAGAATATCCCTTTTTGCATATTATACATTTCGCCGTAGATTAATTTTTTTCGACAAAAAACTTCTAAATTGGACCTGATTTTCGTTTCATTTTTATCACCGTCTTGTACTTAATAAACACACAGTACGGAATAATTATTGTAGCAACTAATAAATTATGTGAAATAATTAAATAGTTTTAAAACAAAAAAATTCAATAAAGAACACCTTACACAAGGGGTAACTATTATGTTTTACATGAATAAAATAAAACAGAGATGCTCTTTCACTTTGGCCTTGATATACAATAATTCAAGACAAATCACTCGGCAACTCACAACCTATGAAACAAATAAAAATAACTGTACAGATCATCCGTTATAAAACATGCAGGAGAAGAACCAAAAATGGATGTTTCAATGGTCTGCAGTCGCATCAACTTGTCTCCCAATACCAGATGTTATTCCTACAATTTTCTCCACTTAAACACATGTGCTTAAATATTTCATGAGTAAAAGTTTCTGTAGATGCCAGGAGATGAAATAAATCTTTAGTCCAAGCTAGCTTGACGTAGCACCTGCTAACACCAAAATCAAAATGTGTCTCTAACAATGCATGAAAATTAAGTTTGAGACCTTTTCTCTCAGTTTGGTTTGAAAAAATATGTACCGGTCTACCATATTTCATCAAAGTCATCTATTGGAAATCTTTCTGATTTCTATCTGCAATTTTTTTTCGCCTAAGGTATTATCCATAATTTATTTCCTTTTTTTGCTGTTAGCAAGACAACCGCAGATACATTTGTTTTTTTATCGATTAATACCCTCAACGAAGGAACTTCTACCTCTTTATTCCTTATTCGTGTTGAGGCACAAGAAAAGAAACGAGAAGAACATACAAGCATATAAAAGGTATTATTTAAATCTAGACAATAAGAAATATGTTCTCATCGAATCAGATTTCCCGTTGAAAACTTTCAGTATTCAACTCGGCTTCCATCATAAAGCAAGCTGTTCTCATCATCCGGTGGCTGAATTAGATAGGCAGAAAAGAAACTCATTTTTTTCCGAGAAATTGCATTCTTTCTTGAAGGAACAAAAGCGGTAAATTTTACACTTTCCTTGGAACTCTCGTAAGACCTTAGTGTGAAGATATAATAGTCCCTCTAGCTTTGGTCTCGCTATAAACAGAAGAAACTAATTCGTCAGGATCAGAAAAAAAATTCGTTTAGTTCTCATACTGTATTCTACTGTATTACAATTAATATATCTAAATCTAAGCCTTCAATTCCATTTTCGTCAATTCGATCACCTGTAGATATATTTTGATATACAATACCGACCGCTATTTAGTTTAATTAATGCAAAACAATGCTAGATAGTGAACATATTTGGCGTTAATTTTGTAGAAATTCATTCTTCAAAATTAAATGAAACTACGTGATGTAGTATTATTTCTACTTTCTTTAAGTTCTTTACCATGACCAAGGTTTCGTCGTATTACAACATCTTCAAGTGGGCTATTAGAAAGATCTCTTTGCTAATAGCCCACCTGAAGTTGTAGTAATACAACGAAACTAGGTCGTGGGAAAGAATAAAGAGAAAAGAATAAATAATACTACATCACGTAGTTTCATTTAATTGTGAAAGCTAGGTTAGGAATGATGATCCTCATAAAGTAAAATAAAAACAGGAATGGGGTCGAATTTTACTCAATATCTTAAAACGAAAAAAGAAATATCTTTGCATTTCACTATGTTAAAAATTACGACATTGTAATTTATTGTTATGAATCATACCTTATACTAAAGTCATTTTTTAGAGAAAGGGGTCAACCAAAAAGTAATATCTTACTAAAGATCAAGATTTTGGAGGCACTCAATATGTGTATTGTGTTCACTATGTAAACTGTTGTATAAATTAGTTTCCTATATGGTTGCGTTTAGCTATTGACTTCGTTACTAGGTTGAAGCGTTTAAAGTTTTTTGAAATACAGAATAAAGAAATAACAAAGAGAGCCTAGATTGCTTTAGATTTGAAACCAATGGTGATTTAAAATTTTTTTTTTTATTTTTCGGAATTTCGAAATTATTTCTTTTATTCTTGGATTTACGTTTGTATGCTTGTGTCGATAATCGAATCAAACAAACCAATGAATGCCTAAGTGATCCAGAGTTTCTCACATTATACTAACGGCAACAACTTTGCGACATTTCTTTATAATGTTGTTACACTTCCTAATTTTTATCGATGAAATTATTTAGCAAGTTCGATTTTTTTATAATTTTTGAAATATGCGATGAGTTATATTATGTGTAAAAGTTCATACAGTATCTTGTACCTTATATATCAACTAGATTCACGATGATGACGTAGCAACTGAATATCTCCCGATGCACAAGAATGCAAAGGCAGAAAGAAAATCCCTCAATTCCCATTCCCTTTTTATTCAAATAATTTTTTAAAAAATCTGTAATATATTATTCTAATGTCTATAATTACTAGTCATCAAATAATACTTACTTGCTTCATAAATATCCTAAAGTTATACGATTAAGTTACTCGATTACGATTTTGTTTTAATACGGGTAATTTTTTTCGAACTTTTCAATTTTTCTGTTTGAGGAATTTTAACGACACTTTGATAATCAAAATGAATGTCACTCAAGTCAATGAAGTACGATATTTATTCTATTTCATTTACCTTTATAAATGTAAGTTGCTTATCAAAAAACGTAAAATAATTATTAGTTTGGCCTTAAAAGCATTATTTTGTTTAAATTTTCGAAAGTTATCACTTTTTAAAAAAAGTAAACTTCCCCATAAATAAATATGAGTCTCAAAGGATTATGAATTACTTTATTTTTTATTTATATTATGATACAACTTAAAGAAAGTTGTCGTCTCACCAACAGTTTTTTGTTCAAGAAATAATAATACAATTAAAACGCCCCATTTTGAGGAGAACAATATAAATAGAAACCAACCGGAGGTTGACAGAATTATTCCAAAAAGCAGTTATTAAAAAGAATGAACATTAAAAAAATTGGAAAAATAAAGGAAAAGGGAAAACGAAAATTACGCTAGTCATTATTTGTAGAAGGTCGTTATGATATGATTGCCTAAAATGTCAAAAATTTGTTCATATTTGAGATTAATAAAGGTCTTTAAGAGAAACAGCTATATTGCCGTTTTAACAGTCTCAATCGTATATACCATTCTTATTTACTTACATAAATATATTACCGTTATTTTTGTTAAGGAACTTTAAAGCTGATCTCTTAAGTGTATTTAACGTCTCGTCACCATCACTATATCATAGTTAATGCTGTGACAAGTCGCTAAATACACTTAAGAAATCAGCTTCAAGCTGAGATATATATATATATATATATATATATATATATATATATATATATATATATATATATATATATATGTGTGTGTGTGTGTGTGTGTGCGTGCGTACGTGCGTGCATGCCTGCGTGCGAACGTAGAAGATTTTATTTAGGTAAAAATTATGCAAGTGCACACACAATGAGAATTACCTACTTGATGATAGTTAAACTATATTATGATAGCATTACGGTACGTATCTACTTCAGAGCGTATTCTGTTTCTACAATTTATTTGTAAGCGCCTCGAAGTGACAGGCTTAACGACGACTGCCTAATTCACATAGTAGCAATTTACTCACGGTGAACATAGTATCACCTGTTCTAGAAGAATAGGTCCTACTGTCGCGAATACCTTCTGATGTCTACCGATCAGCCATTCGAGTTTTAAAAAACTGTTTAAATTCTACAGGTATAACATCTTCAGTAAACTGCTATGAAGTCTAACTTTCAAGTCTAAACTACACTTACCTGGTTTTTGTAAAATTTTGCATACATGTAGCTTATGAACACAAAATTTCACAAAGATCGGCTAATTAGTTTATGAGAAACATGAGTGTTTCTTTTAATCACATAATAGAATTTATTTTTTATTACTTATAAATATAGAACTACATGAGGTCCATAGATATCGCAAAGTACATGTTGAACCTATTACCCGTATATCACGAGAACAAATATACCTGTGTGTCATAATGCCACCTTAATAAAAAATTCACGCAGCTGAATTCACGGGAAAAAGTTATTAAATAAATTTGCAATAGACAACCTAGGACTCATATTTTGTCATCCGCTTAACCTTGAGCAGATTAGATGAAAATAATCAGGTTTTGGCACAGCCTCACACATATCTAGGTTGAATAAGCAAGGTAAATATAATCGACCCATCTCAATATGAAATACAAGGTCAAATAAAAATTACATACCTAAATGCTTAACGTCTTTGTTAAAAATCTAATATAAATGTATTTTAAATTTTCATTACATTCTGATTCAGAATATATCTATTCTGAACATAAGCTGTTATTGCTATAAGCGAACATAAACTCTAGCTGTACTATACGTGTACTGATAACAGCTGTAACCATAATTAGTAAGTACATATTTGTATGATAACCACTCAGTGCAAACTGTTGTTAATCAGCTTCACTTATCTTTGTTTGCCAGCCAAGTCGAATTCGTACTAAGCTAGACTGAACGCAATCTTTGTCAAAGACTCTCTAATTTGCGTTTACTTGTTCTGACTAGAACTTGAAATTAATATTTTTATACCAGTTTCTTAAGAATGCCTTCTTCTAATTCCTCGAGAATGGCGCGGATGCTGGGTGAATCTAAATGTGGTTAGTGAAATTTTCAATTAACAACATGAAAAATTGATATTTCATTACATAAATTTACAAACAAGAAAATTAAAATAAATTTACTGAAACTAATAACTCGGTACCTTGATTGTTCGATTAATGTACCTTAATATTTTGATTCGTTTTATTTCAATAACACAAAGTCTATTTATTACATTAATAAATTTATCCAGTACTAAAACTGTTAAAATAAGGAAATTATTAATTTACCGAATTAATCCATCCTTGTCATCTCTCCGTCCGTCCGTCTAGGCATCGTTAGCCACAGCCTTATTTCCTTAGCTATTACGCAACGTATAAAACTTTGACTTTATAATATTTTAACTTTGTAAAGTATAAACCTAAATGCAGAATAAGAAATTGTAAGTTTCAACCCCGTCATTTGTTTCAACCTCACCATTTAGGCTATAAAATGAAAGGTAATAATATAAAAAATAAGTGCAGAATTCACATCTAAATTGACATGGTTTACCATATTTGTTGCTGTAACTTTTATGTTATTATATACTTTCTATGACAAAATGTTACCCTTTTCGACTCTTACGAATTTTCCACTTGATACCACTTTATGACTATATAAACTTTCTATAAATTTATGTTATAAATAAGACATTAGATTAGATAGATTATCATTTTTATCTTTTTACGTTGTATTCTAGGACAATACAGAATAGAGTCGTTGACAGCAGATACATTCCATGGGGCCCTTAAGGTAATAAGAATTCAATGAAATAAAATAGTATAGTTTCCAACATATAAACATGTGAAACACAATAATAGTGTTGAATTTAGAAGCGTGTTATCTGAATCCGGGAAGTAGGAGTAGGGGTAAAGTAGACTGACTTACCATTCCAACGGTACCACTTTCCCACCGTGGAAATTTATAATTTTTGAGAAAATTTATTTTGAAACTAACTCACCATTAACATTAAAAATACTTCTGGAACCCGATAACAAGTGAAAATATTAGTTCGGATATTTAATATTTCCATTATTTTCTTCATAAAATTGTTTTTACTAAATGAAAGAAAAAAAACGCCCTTACTTTAAAATTGTTATGCAACACGAAATATGACTTTGCGATTTGGTTTTTAATAACAGATTGGGTTAGCACCCGTAGTTTAAAATCAATTATTTTTCTTAATTGAAGACTAACACACTTTATAATTTTGTAACGGCCTGAACCTGCCCGCGTTCCTATCGGAACCGGGCAGGTTTATTTCAAGTTTTATATTTGTTTTTTTATTTAACTGGAATTCGTGTTCATATTTAAAATTTGTTTACTCTGTTCATATTCTAGGTTTTTGGGATTTATGTTTTATATCATTGTAATTCCTTATTTCAATTTAAAATCATTTTGCGTACTCAAACTTTTGATTTTTTTTTAAATTCAATTATAAATTCGTGTTTGTGTACAAATCTTTTTACTTATGTTGGCTTTTAATGTTTAGGTTTTTTATTTATTAATTGACGTGCCGTGTCGTGCATTATGTTTGTTATCAAGGAAAATATTTTATAAATCGTTTTTGTCACACGCAATATGAAAATTAAACTTCTTATTGAAAAATTACGCATCCCCACTAGTATGGGTTTGTATTAAATGAATGTACAAACCACATATAATCATCACACTCACTCACAAGTTTCTAAATTTTTACCTAATAATGTTTACATAATCATTAAAAATGGAAATTTCCATAAATGTCATATCACATGAGGTTATTATTTTGATGCAGGTATCTACAGTAATTATAACAATCATTTCTTTTTTTTTAATGCGCTAAACAAAAAAAATTCAAGGGTCTAATTAATTTATTTAAATATCAATAGCAATATTGGCTGAAATTCGCAGTTACACCACGTTATGAAGATAATAAAACCAGGTATTTTCTTTACACGTAATTAAATCGATTCAGAAGAAATCGGTTTAGTAGAATCACCTCGTTCCTTTCGATTCGAACGTAAATGTTATTTATAAGTTATAATGAAATTTTAACGGAACATTTCTTGAATTCACAAATAGTGTTATTTTTTTTATTAAAATATGACTTATTAAAATAATTAAAATATCAAAATTCGGTAACTTATTATTTTCCTCGAAAATCTAATAATTTTTCAGTTCTAATATTTTTTATCACTTTTAGATATCAATTTCTTCAATTTTTTTTGCAGGTATATAATAATTTCTATAACTTTTCAACATAGTCAAATTTTAGAGTAAAAATATAGAACTAGATCTCAACGTTTCTTCGAATTATTATAGCTTCTCTTTACATGAATAAATGAAGGTCTATAACTTAAATTAATTTGCTACTTTTTAAGGTTGTAGAAATTGGATTTTGCCTGGATGAAGCTGTTTGCATAGGAACTGAGGTTAATAAAAATCCAAAAGCGGTTCGAGAACTCCTGAAACTGGGCGCTTACGCCACTTTAGATGGCGTCTCAGTGGTGGCAGTTCACAAACAAACGGGTCAAGTTGCTGCTGTATTATTTAACAAAATACAGGTTAAGATTTAACTTAATCGTAATATGACTTACCTCGGGAAATAAATAATTGTTTGCAATTATCTCACCACAAGAATACACCTGCATTCTAATATATTTTAGAAGTCCTTATCGACCATATTTTCTGTTTATAATTATATATACGGGTTATAATACGGTTTAAAATTTATTAAAGTATAGTAAGTAAAGGTTTCAAATTAATTTGAAATCCTCCGATATGATTTTACAATAATTTCTTATATAAATATCCTTATGACAAATTTCAAAAATAACAAAATTAATAAAATTTATTTCAATAACGAAATGAGTACGATTTGCGATATAAATTAATTTCCTATTACATTTATCACAAAATAAATTTACTATTTTAAAAGGTAGAAAAGTGATTAAACAAAGAAGTAATACATATTTGTCATTTTACCAACTCTCTGACTTGGGCATAAATAAATAAGTTCAGTCCGAAAAAAAATGGTCTTTTTTGTTTCCAGGCATACTTAATTGTATGTCCTGTATAGTAAAATTAATACTTTCTACATTTTACATAGTCAGTACTCACAATTTATACAATAATTTGATTTATACAATAATTGCCGTGAGAAGGAAACTACCGTAGACAACAGACCAAATAGCGAATTTAGTGCCTTAAAAATATTAATGGAAAATCAATAGGGAGACCTCACAATGTAAGTTTCATAAATAAATAATTATGGATATTACAATGATTCTTTTTGCAAGACATTTGTTACTTTTGTATACTCAGGTACGCCAGAAAGAGAATACGGACACGCCATATTTTGAATACTTCGCTAACGAATGCTGTACACAAGAAGAGGCTCGTTCTATGATTCGGTTCATTGCAAAAGTCGATGCTATCTGCGATCTTTTTGAAAAGTAAGTGGGATTATATAAATTGTAAAAATTATTTATATAATAATGAAACAAAAAAGATTATAAAGGTAGAGTTGGTGAAATGTGTTTGTGTAACAATCATATTTTTTTTACTCTAGGTGCCCTTGGCAATTCATTATACTTGATTTGTTAGTATTAATATTCTTTTTTTTGAACCTAACTTGAAATCTAAAACTAGAAAATGTTTTTGTCAGTCAATTTATAACCTACTAACTTAATAATTGCTTCACTATTTTTTATTAAGTTTTGTTCACGTTAAATCTCCATAGGAAATATATACGTATATAAGTATTCATACAGAAAATTTTAAAAATTAATTGTATAATAATTGACAAAATGGCAAAATGTTTAATTTTTGTGTCGTTTAGTTTGTTATTGAATAGTATAAATACTTCCTTACGATAAATAGATTCATAAATCTCACTTCAAAAAAATTAATGCGGACTGAAATTAGAAGTTAAACAAAATGTTATTTTTGTAAGTTAAAAGTACGTTTATAACGAAAATCTATTTTCATGTTATAAATCAGAAGCCAAAATAATCATTATCTGTAAATAATACTTAATTTCGTCGTGGTTTCCTCCGGAATCCAATAGGTATCCTATCGAAATATTATTATCCTTAATTCTTAAATTTTTCATTGATAACTGAAGCGAAGCCGCTAACAACAACAAACATATGTATATAATGTAAAGATCACAAAACGTTACGTGTTTCGGCGCAGGTAAAACAGTACCTGCGGTAAGGAACGTTTAAAAAATGGTTCGGTAAATATAAAATTACTTCTGCAGGGATTTTCTGACCAATGTGAGTGCCAAAAATAATTCTAACCTACAAAAAATAATTCTAACCTATATTGAATTCAATAAATATTGCACCCAATTAATTTATATTATACATCCTTAAATGTTTGATTTTTAATTTTACTGGAGCGAAACCGTTAACAACAACAAACATATGTATATAATGCAAAGATCACAAGGGGTTACGTGGGTAAAACAGGAACTGCGGTAAGGAAATTTAAAAAAATGGTTCGGTAAGTATCAAATTACTTCTATAAGTATTATCTGACCAATATGAGTGCCAAAAATAATTCTAACTTATAAAAAATAATTTCATCGTAGTAATACATATAATAAGAATATGCGATATAAGAATATGCGAAAAAATAATGAAAAGTAAAATGCAGTTAGGAGACAATTAAATTTAAAATGCTCGAGCAGATAGATAATGGTCGAGCTACGTTTACATGGTTTTCATGATAATGGTAGATAATGGTCGAGCTACATTTACGTGGTTTTTCATGAATACACATCGAGTGGTATTATAAAACTAGACGCAAATATGTAGCGTATGTAGCGTACCTTGCATAAATCGAATATACGTTAGGTTCCAATAAATTGCTTCATACTTTACTGAAAAGTTATAGCCTGTATTTAAAACTACATTAGTTGACTTTCCATAATGCAAACGAGTACATGAGTTCTGCAAGACGACCCAATATGGAATGAATTTACTATCTGGATCTCCAAATTGACTCACGTATTGTAGCCGGGTAAGTAAGGGAGGGTCAAATCCGGTTTTATTATTGCTTTTAAGCAAATATATTATACTTACCTTTGTTCCTCGTTTCTCGAAAATCATATTGTTATGATATCGATTTCTTTATCGAACACTAAACTATGTAATAGTGAAAATGTTATTAAAATCTATTTGACATTTTTAGACGATGCGTTTAAAAAAAAAGATGACGAATGATCCGATCCTTTACAAAATATTTCGCATTTACTCTAAAGAGTGTTATTGAGTGATACTATGTTATATAGACAATCCAGAATATACAAAAGTAACATGAAGTGCCGGATATGACTCTGAATAGAAAAAATTAAAGAATTAATATTTTCAATCGCTTCGGTGAGTATTAAAAAAGTTTACACAACCACATCGATAGATATAAACTCAACAACCGTTCTTAATGGAGTTCACAATTAACAGTAAAGTGAATTATAACAGATTACAGGAATATCAAAGGAATCATAGCTACTTTCTTATTTCCTAATATTTTCGCATAATCCCTGATCAATATTATAAATCTAAAAGTTTGGATTGGATTCTTACTTGGAAATATTAATGGTTAATAACGCCACAAAAACACCATGATTTCTTTATTTTATGAAATTTGACGCAAAGAAAGTTTTTAACACAGAATATTTATGTATCTAAAAAGTGTCTTCATTTTCAGTTTTCTTTTTAATTATTTTATTCCTGGTCCAAATCACTTTGTTTTGTTATGAAAATTGTGACACAATTTTCAAAATTAATATTCTAAAACATATTCTTCCCAGCGGTGAAAAACCCCTACTCCCAGGTTCAAGTAGCGCGTTTCTGAATACAACAATTCAAGCTGCAATCGTTCGTTTAAGCAAACTGCTTTATTTTTACCTAATAAATATAAAACTTTTAATTAAATACGTTTTTTAGAAAAGGTGATATTGTATGTGGGAATTACTTACTTTATTGTTCTAAACACATACGGTATCGCAACTTAAGTCAAAAAGTAATAGAATTAGTCTATATGTTATTTTTTTAACTTTCCCTTTAATAAATCTTTATTAGTAACTATTCGTCAAAGGTTTAGTTCAAATTAACTTCGTATTTTCTTTATAAGCACAAATAAACAGATATTACTTCTCATGTTCTTAATATCATATCCATATGATATTAAGAACATGAAAAATGTGTAATACTGAAAATGTCGAAATTCATCGATTCATTTTTATCTTTGTCTTTATCTTTGTTTAATTACCTCCGAGTTTGCCGCGGTAAAAAGAAATTCGTTTTTGAGTGATAATTGAGAACACTTTAGTTAATATTTCTGTCGAATATAAATATGTTTACAGTCCAATTGAACATAAACATGCTTGTAATAAATATTACCTTACTTACATCATACTTTTTCTATCGTCTTCTTTTTATTTTATGGTATAATATTAATGCCTAAACAGCATCAATAAATAGTAGCCTTAAGTAGAAAACATATTACATTTATATATACTGTTATATGATGAAAGAAATGTAACGTCTTTTTCCTTCTTTTTATTTTTGAGCATTTTTGTAATTTTGAAAACTTCTGAACATATTTTCACTGACATGTACCTCAATTCTTCTTATGGTTATAGATTATACTATACATCGTACTATCCTTAAAGAGTAGTAATAATAAAAGTAAGTATAATGAGAAAAGAAACTGCCCACTCTCTTGTTATAACCGATTAAACAGTAAATGTCAAAACAGTATATGAAAGAATAATACATGGAAATCTTTTGTTAACGAGATTGATGTCAAGAAAGTAAAGACAGTATTAAAGTAATAGAGTGTGTTTTCAACAATAAGAGAGTTTGTTTTCTTTAATGATAGTGTTGACGATACATGACTGAAAAAGTGTGTACTCTACTATACAAAATGACGCAAATCCAAAAAAACGTGTATCTGTGTATATAAAAACCAAATGCCATTCAGTGACTGACTCATCATAAAATCCTCAGAATTATAAAGTCTATAATCTTGAAATTTTGTACACAAAATTCTTTTGATGCTAAAAACGAATTTTTCGAAATTCAATCAAAGGTGTGAAATTGATCTCTCGGATAGAAATAAGGAAACCTATTTCATATTTGGGAAATCCCTCACAATAAGTCTCATAAAATATCTTCGTTCATTGTAAACGATACGCAGTGTAAATTATTTTTATAAATATACTTGTCATATTTTTTATAAGAATGGTACTCCGTTCTTTAAATTGCACGATTTTGAATTCTATGTAGTATACCTTTGGTTTTAGTCAATTTGTTAGAAAATGCTTCTTGTTGAACAAAATATTTTTTGATTATTTTTTGTATTATTCTTTATTCTGTATTTTGTTTTTATTGACGAATCTTTCATTTTATTTTTGGGCATTTTTATAATTGGATAGAACCTTTGTATAATGATGATACTGAAATATATGTATTTCGTATTGAACTACATTTGTATAAATGTTAAACGATAATTTGACGTAATATTAATAATAAAGATGAAGTCACATCCAAAATACGAAATATTCTAAATTTATTTGGAAACTAGTTTGATATTCAGAATTTAGTTTGAATAACATCGTGTAGACCTAAAAAATATACTAAATTATAAAATAGAAGATATTTTTATATTAGTATAGGGTATTTAAAAACAGCATATTAGGTTAAATTTATTTTCGGGCATAAACATTTTTTGATAAAAATAGGTAAATCAAATACTCTCATATTAATATTACAATTAAATTAAATGCATATAATATTTACTGATTCCGTACCCAAAGAGTAAAAATCGAACCTTATAATTTTCACACTCTCGGGCCATCTGTCAAAGGATTTTAGTTCTTAAAAGTAAAAAACTGTTTACTTCGAGTTTCCAGGCATTATGAATTATTCTCTTAAACTAAAATTCTGTCTGAAATATTTTATATTCTAACACTGTGTGATATCTCTATAAAAGTATGTAAAAAAAATTAAAAAAAAAAAAATAAATAAATATGTGAATAAATAAAACGGGAGATAAGTAGAATTAGTGGTATAATCTTGTTCTAACTTTCAGATACCCTTGCTTTTGTATAAATATATTACTGAGAATAACTTCCATTTAATTTTATTACATACACCGGAACATTTGCATTGTACAACCTCATATAATAACAACAATCATCATCATCATATATATTAATACGCTAAGGTTAAGATGTTACTCTCCCTTTTTAGAAAAAACCTCACAACTAATCCACATAAATTATATATCATTTTATAGATAATTGCTTGCTCTACCGGCATCCACAACTAAAAAATTTATTATTGCTATTGTTTTTGCAAATTAATTAATTATTAAAATTATATACACAAAACAGCAATGCAGCCATCTAACGGCTCAACGTCAATACGATTGACGGTCGGTAAAATTTTTGTTTAATTTCAAATCCACTCACGTATAAATAAAGTGGCGCTTTAGCTCAATGCTTTTGATACTTGCGCTTCTATATGTCAATTTTAGTAAAATATTAGTTTGATCTGTCATCTGAGCTTCATAATGGGATAAATAATGCGAAGACTTCGCACGGGTCACGCTAGTTGAATTTATTACCCTCACTGAAATACTGGTATATCGTATAACTCTCGGAAATATAATAAAACATACACCGCTCCCCTGCAATAAACTCACTAATATAAGCAGTGGGAAAACCCACACAAACCCGCTATTGTGTTTGAAACATATAAATGCTGTTGGATGTTCCTAAGAGTTAATCTTTGCTAATAGCCCACCTGAAGATGTTGTAATACAACGAAACCTAGGTCGTTGTAAAGAACTTAAAGAAAGTAGAAATAATACTATATCACGCAATTTCATTTAATTGTAAAAAAGCCTTTTCAAGAAGAGTAAATTTTTTTCTGTTTTTTTTTTCTTTTCAAATAAACATTTCAAGAAACCCACAAATTTGCCAAAATTAGAACATTTTGATCATTAGATATATTTTGATAGCACTGATACATTAGTATCAGAACGTTTTAGTATGTAATGGAAGCATATTACATTTAAATAAAATACGCCAATAATGCTTTCGAATTTAATAGTTCGAAAGTTATAAATTTGACGTGAATTTGAATGATAAAGATAAGGAATCCATGGCGGGTTTTCTGTAGAATTGATAAACAATAAAAAAATCAATTTAACTGAATTGAGTGATTTTAGACTTTAACTGACAGATAATGGATATTTTTTTATTGATCATGTACTTTATTTATTATCATGTACTTATTTTATTTATATATTTACGAATATCCCAATAAATTACAAAGAGAAAAGTTTTATTTGATTGTTTCTTTTTCTATGGGATTCACATTGAAAAACTGCATAAAACTGCATAAACATGTAACTTTCACAATATGATAGGTTATAGCATCTAAACACATACTTTGTATATATGTCGTATTATTATTGAGATATGCTTGATAACGTCAACGAAGTCGGAGAAAACGTCTCTGGCCAAGGTGCTTTCGTGACGAATGTTGCAGAACTACTCATACTACATATACAATTTCTCTGTGTGAGAGAATTGGTAGCCTTAAAGTCTAGAGAAAAGTCCTGAACAAAATAAATCTATCTTTATTGGAAAAACCAAAGCAACTCTTTTATACAGAACAACTTTTAATTCAAAAATAGGAAAGAAGTCACGTGAAGTTTTCTTGATTTATAGATTATATATTAGAGTAGTTTTAATACAGGTCTATACAAATTCATTTATTGCTTTTTATTTTTTTAGTTTACAGTTTGAGAATAGTTTTTATGCTGAAAAATAAATTAAGTATAGCAGTGGCGCTCAGTGTCTTATAACAACTTACACGTAGCTTGCCCTGAACATATAGCATATACATCACATATTTATGAATATATAAATACATTTAATTTGTGGTATTCCAGCGAAGTTCAATTTATATACTCAGTAATATATCTCAGTAATATATCAGTAATCTATAGTCAGAATGCGCAAACTGAACGCTACCAGTTCGTGCAATTGAAATTCAAAAACTTCATAAATAAAGCTAGCTTGCCCTTGCAGCACAAATAGGCTGCTTGAAATTACATATTCAAGCAGCAGATCTGTACCCGACATTTAGTACCAGAGCAAGTTGGCTCCGGATAGCTATGGCTATATTGTAATGAAACAATAGTTTACCGTAGCAAGTACTTGAAGTCCATTATCGAATACTTGCTACGGCATGTGCAATGGTCATGTGTTTAAAATCAATATTCTCTAAAATCCTAATTTAAAAATAAATTATGCGCTGAAGTTGGAAGATTACCCAATTTATCCATGTTATTTTAAAAGATACGCTTGTCAAAAATATATGTTTTCTTGTTACAAGCCAGAGACCGAAAATAATTGTATTTCGTGAAAAACAATTTCGTCATAGTTTCTTCTGAAATTAAATATACAGCGTATTCATGACTATATATTTTTACTCCTAAATTTATAATTTCTTACTTTACTAGAACGAAGTCACGACCAAGACACTAATGTGTGCATATATTAAAAAACTCATAAAATATAATGAGCCGAACGCTCGGACAAAAGAAACTGATCTGCAATAAGAAAACAATAAAATTAAAAAATGAGGTAGTTGTTTGTCTGGTTATTCCTGCATTGGTTATGAATGAATACGTCTCATGTGGCATATTGACGTCGTAAACTGTGAATACCTTTACATGACATATCTTACAATTTATTTGAACTTTGCACTTTCCGTAACGCGAAAGTAATACTTGAGTTATGCAAAACGACCTAACACGGAATGAATTACTATTTTCACTGGCGAATATAATCACACCTTGAACTGACAGCAATATATTATTCCAGCAATTCATTGTTGATATGTACGCCAAAATCGAGATGGAACGATTGCAGTTTATTGGCCATATTCCACGATAGTTGCATTTGGGTGAATATATTCATTTAGGAGAAATAATAATTATTTGTGACTTAGATAACGTAGAAAAATTGATCATCTTCCCTTCAACATTTACCATAATCCCGCGTCATATGCATGAATATGCATAGGATGCAGTCGAGTACGGCAGAAAATACCATTTACATGGAACTCCCTTGATTGGAAATCAAAGAAGAATTACAATACGGGCAAGCGGATATCGACCGACAGGATATTTTTGCCATAGTTCTTCATAAAAAATAAATCAATCGAAGCTATCATCAGAAACCAAGTATTCGGTACTGTCATCTGCTGGATATAAGAGTGCCACATTTACACAATTTGGTTTCAAGGAAAAATTTAACCAAATCAAACAGACGATGTCATCAAGGCTGAATCTCCAAATGCGGAATTATTATGAAAAACATGATTCATGGTCTATATGGCGAATTAGAGATTCACCCTCTTTTAAGTACAGCAAATGCCCAAAACGTTGTCGGAAACCATAAACGCGACTCAAACTCATTAAGAGCAAGACGATAGGGCGACACTGTGCATCCAAGGGATGCTGAATGGTTTTATTTACGTCTACCGCTTCACACTATTCGTGGCCCACTTTGAAGACTACTACTATGACCACTATGACTACATTTGTGAAACATATCGAAAAGCATGTCAACGATTGGGCCTATTAAGGAATGAAAATCATTGGGAATTTGCTATGGGAGGGGCAGTGCAAACAGCAACAGGAAATAAAATTCAGGAACTATTTGTAATTATATTAACGATGTATAATCCATCAAATCTGAATCAACCATGACAAAAATATTTGAAAAAAATATTAGCGACAATATTCTGACTGAACTACGACGACAAAACCCGAATTTGGAAATCAATTTCGGCGAGATAGTTTTCAATAAAGCCCTAATATTTCTAAAAGATAAATGCTTAGCGATATTTAGATATCGCTTGATTAGTCAAACACTAAAACAATTGCGAGTTCAATCACCACGACGAAGTGAATTTGATGGTACCAAAAATAAGTTTGTGTGTCTGTTTGACGAGCTTTCACATTTCATTTACTTACCTGAATTATATGAAATTGCGCATGCATCTAGCTTATATAGTCGAAGAATATAGAATCTCTATGATACAAGATACAGGTATGCAAAATTTCACAACAATCAGCTGAGTAGTTGGGGCGTGAGTGTTTATTTTAATCCCAGAAAATAATTTAAAATTTTTTATTGGTTATAAAATTTATTAGACGGT
The DNA here is from genome assembly GCA_039881145.1 of Druceiella hillmani. Taxonomy (NCBI): domain Eukaryota; kingdom Metazoa; phylum Arthropoda; class Insecta; order Lepidoptera; family Hepialidae; genus Druceiella; species Druceiella hillmani. The sequence continues at coordinate 27,440,698 of JAYKKI010000015.1, forward strand.
GCAAAATGTATATAAAATTTATTACTTACTACTTCGAGAGAGCATCCTGAAACCTTGAATGCAAATTCAAGCAAGCAAAGCTGCGAGCAAAATCTAGTTTTATATAAAATGTTCTCACACGGAATAAATAAGTATGTTTCCCCGATTTATGTATTTACATCCGCTTTACCTGAAATGGGGTAATTGAAAACACTTAGATTCTGGCACGGCTATTCGTGTCTAAGGTAAATACGTAAATGTAAATAAAATTAACAACTCAATATTAAGTTTAAAATAAAAAAATATTAAAAAAATAAAGTCCAAAAATAAAGGCCCTCATGAACAAAATTATGCAAAATGCTTAAACACTTTATTTGAAATCATATCTGAATGTTGTTTACATTTTATCGTCATGTTATTATTGAGAATATCTACATTCCGAATATGAGCTATTATTGCAATAAACGAATCGTAAAGTCAAAAAACTGTGTACGTACGCCGATAACGTCTGCAGCTATAATTAGTATGTACATATTATGTAGATTTAACGGAAACTGTTGTTAATCATTTTCATTTATCTATGCTTGCTAACAAGTCCAAGTCAGTTATCTGTGCCTGCAAGCCAAGTCGATTACTTACTAAGCTAGACAAGACGCGATCGCTCTCACCGACTGTCGAGTTTATGTTTACTTGTTTCAACTAGCATTTAATATTAATAATTCAACAATTGTTTCCAAAAATATTTTAATTTCTCAAAAATGATACCGGGCGAATCTAAGTGTGGTTAGTGATATTTTCAAAAAACTACATGAAAACAAGATATTTCGTTACATCAATTTGTAAAGAAGAAAATTAAAGTCATTGGCTGCTAATATTTTTATTGAAAGGAATAATTTAAAATCATAATTTTTATACTGACTGTATTCACGCACATTTTCCAGAAAAACCTTTAGAGTTAAGTGAATACGCTCATAGATTTTTCGATTAATATATTTTGATGTTTCTATTTATTTGAGCTGGATTGTTTATGAAATTTAAAAATGTTCATGGTCCTTACCAAAAAGTGTAAAAATCAAAACGTTATGCCTTTATGGAATCCACTCGGCATCTGTCCATCTATGTGTCGTTTATCATAGCCAATTTTCTTAGATATTACGCTACATAAAAATGTCTTGTATAATATTTTAACTTGCAAAACCTAAACTTAATATAGAGTCAGGAATTGTAATTTATAATTTCAAGGTTAAATTAGACACTATTTTATGTATCTTCCGTGCTGTGGGTTATATTGTTTTTTACTCTTTTGCGTTTTACGCTTAACCGTAGTTTATAAGTTTAACAATCTTCTATAAACGTTGGTCTATTTAATTTACAAACAAGACGAATGATTAGGCCATTTATGGATTTGTTAAATGAATAATAAGGAAAACCCGTTTATGTTATATTTTAGGACAATACAAAATAGAGCCGTTGACAGCAGATACATTTGATAGGGCAATTAAGGTAATAATAAGCCAATGCAATAATTTTTTATAAAATTATATAATAATGGAGTTGGTTTAAATATATGCTACCTCATTCCGGGATGGTGGGAGTAGGGGACTATTTTCCCAAACCAAACTTTGCCACCGCAGAGATATATGATTTGTGAGAAAATTTATTTTGAAAATTTTCATGCCTTATACTCACTATTGACATTGAAAATATTTTTGGAATCCGAAGACTTTTGAAATAATAGTTTAAGGATGGTTTGGACGTTTACTCTATTTTAAAATAAATGACTGTTCTTAAACATTTTATACTTTAAATGCCCTCCAATAAAAACAGGAACCGGACGGGATTATTTCAACTTTTATGTTTGTTTTTTTTTTAAATACATTTCATGATTGCATTTATAAATCTTTTTTACTTATTTCAGTTTTATGTTTTATACATTTGGTTTTTTGATCATAAACTCGTAATTATATTTACAGTTTTTTTTTGTTTACTTCAACTTTTAGTTTTCTTTAGCTTCATTCTTTTTATTTGATTAGGAATACTTGATTATAAATCAAAATATTTATGTCTTTACTGCATCTCGTGGTCCTGTTTAGAATATATACTGCTATTATTAAATATTTCTTTTGACATGCCCTTTAATTTTTTTGGCTCTACTGTTATTTATTATTATTCATATTGTGTGAAATGACATATATTAACTTGAAGTAATTCTATGTGTTTTTTCTGGTCGAATTTGCCATTATTGTTTTATGTTGATGTTTCAGCTTGCAATATATAAAACTCGTGAAATTGCCAATACTGTGCAGTATATAATAAGTGTGTGTGCGAATCAGTGGGCAAAAATTATTCACTACAAAGAGTCAGAATATTCTTCATTAAAGAGACAGAATATTCTCACTAGTTGTTTACTATATCTTAATTTATGTAACCTTGGTTTAGCGGCTAAGTCTTTGTGCAGTGTGAAGGTTTTTGGTAATTATTTATTTATTTGTTGCGCTATTGAGTTTTTTTAATAAGAGGATTGTCAAGGTATTATGTCTTGTATTCTGATACAAATGTCACGTTTTCTGTTTATATATATTTGGAAAGTTTGAGTGTAATACTTATGCCCATATGTTAGAATTATGTAATCAAATATTTTTATTTATTGCAAATTTCAGATTTTGTCGGTTTGTTTTTTTTATTTAATTATAAATTAATGGGTACACAAAACATTTCTTTTTACTTATTTCAGATATTAAATTTTTAATGTTTTCACATAAAAATGTTTGTGCTATATGACATCGTGGATTGTGTATTTAGCGTGTTATTAAGGACAATATTTTGTAAAACATTGTTATTACACACAGTATAAAATATAAATTTTTTTTCAAAATTACCGATCTCTGCGTATAAAAGATTGCACTATTCAAAAACAACTACCCCCTCCCCCCAACCACTCCGTCACTATCCCGAACAGTACGTTTACTATTAAAAAAGAAATTTCATTAAATGTTAAACTACACAAAGTTGCTGTTTTAACAGTAACCTAAAACAATCATGTAATTATTTTTGCATATAATTTTCTATTATTTTGTATATAATATTTGAAAATTTAAAAGAACTTGTTGATTGATTAAAATATTAATGTTGGCTGATATTCAAAATGTCTTCACGCTACGAATATAATGAAATTTACATATCATTGAGTCAGTGCGCTTGATCATTTACAAAGTTAAATTATCTAGTTTCTTTCAATAATAACCTAACTGAATTAAAGTATTTTTTTAATTCCATGACTAAGTATTTTTTTAATCCCATCTTTTAGATTATTTTCGAAATGATGTAATAAAATTTTTCTTTCGCAATATTTTGTTTGCATATTAATTTTATGTTATCTTTATAGTTAAATTGTATTATTTTAATGCAATCGAATTTTCCAGTAAAAATTTAGAACCAAATTCTAATATTCTTTTCTAATTTTTCAGCTTCTCTTTACAAGGACTTTTAATTTCCGTTAAATATGACATCCATATGATTGCCATACTACTAACTGATTTCTGTTTATATGTTATAATATTAAGAATTAAATACCATACTGAACACGACTGAAGTAAATTTTGCATTTAATTACAAATTCGGATAAAATGTTAATATTATAAAGATCGATAGTTTAAAATAATTTACTACTTTTCAAGGTTATAGAAATCGGACTTTGTCCGGATGAACCTGTTTGCACAGGAACTGAGGTTAATAAAAGTCCAAAAGCAACCCAAGAAATCCTGAAACTGGGCGCTTACGCTGCTTTAGATGGCGTCTCAATGGTCGCAGTCCACAAACGAACGGGTCAAGTTGCAGCTGCATTGTTTAATAAAATACAGGTTAAAATTTAACTTAACCATACTATAATATACCTATAGAAGTAAACAATAATTTGTAATTCTCACACTACAAAAAATATCATGTATTGTTTATCTGTATGTCTACGAATTTTACAGTAACTTCTCATGTATAGTTTTACATTAACTTCTTATATGAATATACTGGTAATCCAATTCAAAATGTAATTTCAATATAAAAAGCAATACGATATGTGACATCAAAATAATTATGTATTCATTAATTAGAAAAACATATTAAAAAACAATTTTATTGTGTTTAAAGGCTAAAAAATTACTAATTGAAGTAGTTATACATATATTTTTTTTTATTTTACCTACTTGATATTAGAATTTGACAGAAATAAATTAGTTCATATTTTGGTATAATGAACAGGAAACTAGAACATAGAAGACGGACAAGATGGATAAGAGCCTTACAAAAATATATGTAATACCTGTCGTATATATATATATATATATATATATATATATATATATATATATATATATATTAATTTTTCAATAATAACGAATTTTTTATACTCAGGTACGCCCAACAGAGACTACGGACATATCATATTTCGAATATTTCGCTAACGAATGCTGTATACGGGAAGAGGCTCGTTCTTTGATTCAATTCATGGCAACAGTGGATGCGACCTGCAATCTGTTTGAAAAGTATGTGGGCTTATTTAAATTGTAAAAGTTAGTTACATAATGATGGAGCAAATATATTTTTATATGAACTGACTCGTTACCACTACGTACTTTCGATTCATTAATACGAATGATCTTTTATTTTAAATCGAACTACAAAATTTTACACATGAAAATACCTCTTGTCAGTTGATTTATAACCTAATAATTGCTTGACCAATTTTACTAAGTGTTGCTTAAATTTAGGCCGCCATAAGAATCAACAAATAAGTGTGCATGGAGAAAATTTTTAAAAATTTCTTATGTAATAAACAAAAACAGTTTTTTGGGACCAATGTTGAATATATTTAGCTTTTGTGTTATCTAGTTCGTTGGCCAATGAAATACGCTCCAACATTTAAAGATTATCGAATGTCATGTTACAAGTCAGAAGTCAAACATAATTCTGATCTTTAAAATTTTTTAAAGATCAGAATTATTATGTTGAATTATGTTGTTTACTCGAATTTTCTTCCGACATATTATCGACATATTATCTAATCATTTTATGTTCTTAATTCTTAAATCGATAACCCTGATAAAAATAAATGTGTGTACATCAAAGATATTTCACCGCGTCGAGCTATCTTAATAGACTTTGAAATATATGCCATAAAGATCATTATGAAATTGTGGAAAACAATTTCGTAATGATCTTTATGGCATATATTTCAAAGGCATATATTTCAATCAAAAAAACCCGGGCAAAAAGTGAAGTGCAGTAAGGTTAGTTAATTATCTACAAGGCTTTTCAAATAATACGTGCGCCAAAAATAATTCCAACCTGCAAAAAATTATTTCATGGCCTCCTTTGAAATTCTCTCATCCTTTTGTATTCTTAATTCTTAAAGTGTTTATTTATAATTGTACTGGAGCGAAGCCGCTGATAACCACAAATTGAATACTAAAAAAACCATAAAAATTATGTATATCCGTAACAAGCAAAAAAAAATTAACAGCAGTAAAAAAACCATTAAATTTTTAAATAATGGGGTAAGCATTCGTCGAGCTACTTCTGCAAGGTTTTCTCATTGTATAAATACTCGTACTTCTCATCTGGCATATTGAAACGAGGGAGAAATCTATTTCAAATGTACATACTTACCGTAATGCAAATGAAACATGAGTTCTGCAACACAACCCAACATGAAATGATTCACTGTTTTTGTCTCCAACTTTACTTACATTTTGCAACCGAATAAGTCGAGGTGGAAGGTCAAGTCCGATTTTATTATCGCGTTCAAATATGTTTGCCATATCTTCTTATTTCTCTAATGTCTTATTATTGAGATAGGCGTAGACTGCGACTGCCTAGTTCACTGTCCGATAAAGGTATCTGACATTTAATATACACTAATACTACATTTAATATATATAATGCAAAATTACATGAACATTTCTAAAAGTAACAACTCCACTTAATGGAGCACACAATTATCAATATTATAAATTGTAACATTTTCTATTGTTACAGGTTTATAATAGAAATAAATGTAACTTACCGATGTGATATTTTCTCTGTAATCCTAATTAATATTATAAATCGAAAAGTTCGGATATTTCTTTGCTTCTTTATTTGGATATTTTTTACTCAATTATGCCACAAAGGCAAAACTTTCTTCATTTATTCTTAATTAAGCATAATTAAGGTAAATACTTACATATATGATCAGTAAAAACTTTATCTTAATCCGATTAATAAAATCTGTAAATCCTACGCCATGATTAATTTTTAATAATTGTTTATTTCAGATATAACGTGGACTGCCTTTTGGAGCTTATGTATTTAGCCACCCTCAAGGAACATAGAGAAAAAGGCCTTGCAACTACACTCTGCGAAGCTTCTATGAAACTTGCTAAGTCGTTGAGTGAACAGCCTATCTCTCCGCTGGTCGTTAATTACGATGGCGAAAAATTGTCGAATTTAGACAAATTAAATCAAACTAAAGTTCCTAAAATAACGTCAGCGATTCTAACTTCCTCTATCTCACAGAAAATTGCTTCACGTCTTGGCTTCGATTGCGTAGTCAAAATTCCATACACTGAGTTTTTTCACAATGGAAAGACATATGCGGACCGAATAGGTCCTAAGAACCCCGATTCTTGGTTAGTCGCTAAAAGATTGGATTGACGTAGTCAACACGAATTCGATTTTTGTATTTCTTCTTTGGCGACATCCGCAGATTCTAAGGTTTCTTTTTTGTTTTTTGCCTTTGTGTTTTCTATATGGTGATTTCTATATTTTTATGTTTTCTATTTTTTTGATTTTGTGTTTTCTATATGGTGATTTGCCGCTCTCTCTCTTCACATTGCACCTCTTCGTGTACCGCTATTGAGAGGACGTCCATTTTTGTTCACAATTCTAGTAGATGCATCTTAATAACGCATTTCATTTCACTTCAAGTATTGACGATGCTCTTCAAACCACGATACCGTTTCCACTTTCCTTGAGGTCCATTAGCGCTATTTTTTATGCTCGTTCGGAACTTCCATGTGTTTTTTTAAAACGTCTTCGCAAATAGTCCATAATCAGCAGTTTAAACATCAAAAACAAAATACTGATGTAATTAATGTATTTAATTAATTACTACAAAGTAAATGCAGAGGTGTTGATGCAATAAATTGAAAAGGTGTGTTATTGACTTTTTGTAGACATTGCTCATTATTGTATTAGTGAGAAATGCATTATCAAAAACTTTGAAGTAACGCATACTTGTTTGGTTTAATATTAATATCTAATGAGCCTAAGGATATAATAATTGTACACGAAAAACATATTTATATATAGGTGCTTATGAGTAGTTTACGACTAACTCGCACTATAAAGTCTAAAAGTACTGAACCTATTTTAATGAGACTTTCGCTGACATACGAGTATATCTTGATTCTTTAGAGTATTTTAAGTTATATATCGTGCTGCAGCTAAAGAATAGTGACAATAAAAATAAGTGTAGCCAGAGGGAAAACTGCCTGATGTCTTACTATCACTAGTTAAACAGTTAGAAGACAAATAAAATAATACATGAAAGAAAAATAGTGTAGTAGGGAATCCTTAGTGACAGAGGATGATTTAAATGCAATAGTGACAGTATTAAAGAAATGAGAGATATTAACGTGAAGTTTTTATTTTCAAAAATAAAAAAGCTTTTTGTCTATAAAGGAAATGTGTATAAATACGAGTGCATGAAAAAGTACTCTATACGAAATAATTAAATTTACAAATAAATATTTTATCTGTATGTATGAAAGCCAAATACCACTCATCGATTGACTCATCTTGAAATCTTTAATACAATAAAGCCTACAATCCTGAAATTTTGTACCAAGTCTTTCTGTTTTTAGGTATTCACTAAGAAATTCAACAACAAAACTTGTGAAAATCAGTTAAATGTTTTTATGGGAATCACGAAGTAATAAACACAGAAATAAGGAAATATATTCCAGGGTTTTGGAAAATCGCTAAGTATAAAAAAGTATTATTTATAAAAGCGAATAAATAAAATGCAGCCCTAAATCATTTTTACGCCGCCAAAACCGGAATGGGCGGCTACTATATGTTAAGCTTTATTTTCATTTATTACCTATACTATAAGATCGTGGGTCTATGCTACTGAGAAGGGTTGGTGGTATTTGTATTAAAGTATCTTCCGCAAATAGATATACCTAATACAGTGTTTTACAGAAGTGACGTTGTTTATATTATTACAATTAGAACTCATTACAATGCATTATTAATATAGATTATTACTTCATATCACTAGTAAGAAACACTGCCGTACACTATCTTATTTATTAATTACTTATAACCTACTTTGAATTACTAACGATAAAACACAAGTATTACTTACATCGAAATGATCTTCACACACAAAAACAAGTGAGCTTTAACGCTGTTTGGATCTATTCGGGCTAATCGTAGCCACCTTTTGCGTCTTTTAAGATTCGTTGGCGCTGAAACGAAAACTTTGTGTGGACTTTTTATAGACGCATTTGTACATTGCGGTACTACACACCATTTATACACCATTTTAATATGAAAATAAATAATATCCCCCTTTCAGCGTGCAGGACTGTTTATGTTTACATGTATGTGACGTCACGCTATCTGTTACAGAAACTGCGTTTTTAGCGCGAGATTGATAATTTAAACTTTAAAATTGATTTATATGAAATATGCGGCATATGTCTTGGAAATATAAATGCAGTGTGTTTATAATACAATACAGAACAATTTAAAACTAAAAAAAAATCAAATAGCCTATTATTTATCATTTTGAATTAAAAGAAGTATTTGATTACTTTTAGTTACCACTATCTACCACTACTTATTGAGGTCGTTTAAGGTTTTAATAGGAAATATGTTTCATGTATGTCCACTTTAACGGGTAATAAACCTATTTTTGTTCATTAGATTTATTATGTTACCCTCTTTATAGACAGTTTATACTTTCCTTTCCAATTATTCCAAATCGGTTATATATATGTACATATATATATATATATATATATATATATATATATATATATATATATATATATATATATATGTATAAATATACATATTTATATTCTTTTTTTGGTTTCAATATCGTTTCACTTATGCTCTTATGACACTTATTCATGTGATAATATTAATTATGAGGTGTCTGGAATAAAAAGTGAAGTACTGCACTTAAACGTTCATAAAAAGAAAAAGCCTTACGAAAAACGATATTTTGTTTTTGGGGTTCTGTCCCTCAAAATGGAAAAAAGGAACTATTACAAAATCACTTTTACGTATATTGATTGTCAGTCCGTATGTCTGTAAAAGCTTTTCTTCTCATGCGTATTTTTTTATTATTCAGGCATTAGTCTTATTGATTATCTAAACATTTATACTTCTAGTTTACCCACAATCTTAAAAGTCGGCATAATAGAAGGTCTTATAACACAGATAAAGGGAAAGATCCATTCTATGTGGAGCTATACATATTTATAGTTTATTTTTACGCCTGTGAAACATTTAGTAGGCAATATAATTTCGACACTATGTGCGATTAAATATTTGTAACTGACTGAATGTGTACAGAATCCATGTAGCAAGAATCTTACTGAGAATAGTTGATAGGTTTTCTTTTATAATTGGGTAAATAATTTCGAATTCTCCCAGAAACGTTCCTTCGAATATACATAAACAGTTATGGAAGTCATCTGTTTAAAAAAGAAATCCGTTATTACAGTAGTGTGAGAAAGGCGTTCTCTTTTCTGCCATCATTTAACTATACTTTACGGCATTTCCTTATTTTTCGAATTTGTAACGACACTGTTAAATAACAGAGAAGCTCCATCTCAGATCAAGCCATATTTGCTTGCTGCCTTGGCTGGGTGCGAGGAACGAGTGTTTGGCTTGCTAATAGAGCACCGAGACGAGCCAATGAATAGCACGGTCACAACTTTACTCTTTTGTGAATTGGGAGTGGGGGACCGTCCTTAATACGATTTCGTGTGTAATATTGTGTAGCGATTTGTTAGTGGAATTACGAGGTAATAAGTAAACTGACAAATAAGCACATTTTGGTATTTATATGAAAAGACAAATAATAAGTGAAGAAAGATTGGAACAAAGCTAAATGCAAAAAAGGTTTTTATACTTTTTCTTTCACTACTCTTAAATAAAAGACTCGTATGTTTCGTGAAAACTAATATAAAATACAATGTGTATTATTTTATATAAAATTTATATTGACCGAATAGTTTCAGTGTCCCAAAAAAGGTCATAGACCAGTCTAATATAAATGACGGTCACAGTGCCACCTATCGTTAAAATATTTTATTCTTAGACACATTAGTATTGTTTCCGAGTATTACGAACGACGTGCTAACGATCAAAATATATTTACATGTAGTACACAGTAAATTAAATTAGTATTTCACTAATGTATGGTGTAATAAACTTAAACCTATATGATCGTACGATCTTTTATTAGTTCGAGTAAAGTAAATCAATATTTTTATAAACATGAATACAACAAGCTGTTTCAAGTTATTAGCAATAATGGTACAACTAACTATAAACAGATAATCAAAATCGAATACGTGAGCAGGTAAAATTGTTGCCAAGCTCCCACCAGCAGCTGAAACTTCTAGTTAGCTTATCCGATACTGACAAGATTCTTGATTAGCATTTTACCGAAGATATTTGCATGCTAAGTACATCAGTAAGATGTAATTAAGGTTAGACTGAGCCGGAAATACAAAATACCTGCAGCAAAGATCGGAAGCTCGACACCACACGCCCGTTGGTTGTTAAAAATATAATGAGATGGCTTTAATTTCATGAATATGTATGAAAATAAAATCCATAAAACCTTGACACCGTCTCACCGAAGTATGCTAATGGGCTTATAATTGCTAGCATTTTCTGGATAACCTTTCTTATATAATAGTTTTATGATGGAGGTTTCCCAATCAGTTGGAACATTTTCGTATAATAAGATTTTATTAAATATGTCGTATAGGAGTAATAAGATCTGCTAGAGCTTTAGAAATATCATTTGTGATTCCGCCTTCACCTGGACTTTTCATCAATTTGAACGAGTGTATAGCCTTATTTATTTCGCTTTTCATGAACAAAGGTGCCTCTTCATTATTTCTATAGCTTTGGATGAAATAAGTTCCTCCATGATTGTACGCATTGCTGTATAATCTCTCTTAATATTCTGAAGCAACACCAACGAGTCTTTCTCTCTGGGTAGAAGTTGTACCGTTTGTAGATGTTTTCAATGAGGGGATCCGTGTTACAGGGTTTTTAAGCGTCTCTGTCCTCTACTGAGTTATAATTTTTCAATTCATCTTCGATAATAGCTAGTTTTTGCTTTTAAATATTTCTTTTTATTTTTATCTCAATTTTCTTATATAAATAGGACAATACTTTTTTTTCATATTATATTATATTTATCCTTGTTTTTGGTAGCGTTCTTTCTTCTACAACGGTTGCAATATCTGAAATAATATTTGTTTTTGTATTGCAGATGTTCTTAGTAGAAATACAACTGTTTCCTTGATAATTTTGATCAAATTCGAATATGTTTCTTGTACTTGTTCAGTTTAACTTAATGGCAGAGTTACTTCACTAAATGATGTTTTTAATTATTCTTTTTCCTGTGTCGTGAAACTATACCTATATTTTATTTTTGAAATATTTTCTGGGTTTTGCTTGCATTTTTATGGTGAATTTAGTACGAATAAGTCTATGACCTGTGATGAGATGAGACGTATTTATTATATTAATATCCTGTATTCTATTTTTTTATTTGTTTCAAAGTAATTAGTTAAATTAAAAGTCTTATGGACTAGTGTGCACCACGTCCATTTTTGTTTCTAGTGTTTTTTGAAGTAAGGGTTCATAATCTAAAGTCTATTTTCCAAACAGAATTCCATAAATAACATTCCTCTTTTGGTTCTTTTGGAGTAATAATCCCGGTGACCCATAACATTTCTATACTCAGGAGCATTATCACCAACTTTGGCATTGAAATCACGTTTAATAATAGTGTTTGATCCTGTATCCCCTAAAGCGGTTCTAAGATGATTGTAGAAATATTGTATTTCTATTTCCTTAGACTTTTCTGTGCATGAATATACATAAATGAGGTTAATTACGTTGTTTTTAATTGTAAGGCACCCTATCTGAAATTGGTTGAAACTCATTAATATGAGATTTCACATGGTCTTTCATCTTAAAACTCTCTCCATTACATCTACTTGCGTTACCTGTGTACATAAAACTTATATTATTTTCTTCTATTCTTTTCTTGCTTGCTTTGTTTCAGAAAGCCCAAGAATGTCCCATTTTATATATAACATAGCATGTGCCAATTCAGCCTTTCTAGCGTCGCATGCTAAAGATCTAGTGTTCAGCGTACAAATATTTATATAACTGCTTCTTCCATTCACGCTACTTTTCTTATACCCATGGAGGATTTTGGTCGGTTTCTGATGCGGACACCAGCCTTATTGGTAAATAATTGTGTGAATTGTTGGTGTTCATGATTAGTTATGGAGGGGGCATTTAAATTTCATGCTAGTATTTTGTGATCCTTTATATTTTGTGCCAGTTTCTTCTCAAAAATGTATGTCATAATTTGGAGCTTGGAGATTACTTTTGAGCTTTTTCTTTGTTGTAATATTTGTGGAAGTTTCTTTATTCGCGTTGTAGTTTGTGTTGGGTGGAAATGACGATAGTGCTCTTTTATTACAAAATTTTCTATCGTTTTCTGTTATTTTGAGTTTATTATAACATATAAATGCTTTATTTCCTCTTCCTGTTCCTAGTTTTTGTTATATATTTAATTCTTCCCTAGTTTTCAGAATCTTTAATTTAGAGCAACTTTTAATTCTTTAATACTTCAATCTTCATTCCTAGTGTAGTCACAGCAAATGCTATGGGCCGAATATTATTTCTCTTTTTGCTCAGTTTCTTTACAGATTTTACTTCGAATTTCTATATATTAATTTTTAAAATATCCACTATGATATTCAAGATTACGAATTTTCTCCTTCTTCGACATCAAAAAAGACAAGATTTTTTTTTCTAACCTCTTTTCCTATTTTTATACTCGTGTGTGAAATGTGGCCAACTCGCTATTAATTTATTCGAATTTTTCGTTGACGTTACTATTTATATTGGTGGTAATCTTTTCCTCAAGTTTTGTAAAAAAACTTTCCATTGCGTTGAATTTTTGTTGTATATCCCTTTTCATTTCAAATATAAATTTCTCTATTTGTTCCATAATTTTTTTGGTATTGGTGATGCTTTCCCCAACTTAATAATGTTAGATGGCGCTGTTATTAGTATAATGAAATTAATAATATTCAGATTAACCTAATATGTAATGAATATTCCACCATATAATTCTCACCATTTGGGGCAATTCTCGTAATGTTATTGAACACATTAAATCATAATTTATATGTAGTATCAGAAAAAAATGTTAATTATTTGTCGCCAGGTATTTAGAAATGTGTGACACTTTCGTAAATTAAAGTTTACTTTTATCGCATTACGTTAATGCTTTCATATACACTATTAAATTTTTTATTTTTTAGTTCTTTCACAATTATAAAATATTATTTAATAATATTTAATGTAAAGCTATCCTCTTTCGAATCTACTTAGAATTACGAATTATTGTATTATGTTCTGGCTACATTTTTCTCCATTAACCAAAAAAACTGACCTTTGTAGTACTGATTCATTTTTATAGATGGTGCAGTAATTAACATTTGATTTTAAAGTAGTAAATAATTAAATTTTTTTTACAATTTTACACTTAATTCACACTGAGTTTTATTATTTAACTTAAAATTTTACACAAAAGTTACTTAAGCCTTCACACAAAATGATAATGAAAGTTATCTATCTAGGAGTTCAGTATTTGATTGTATGTATCTATTTCACTGTTTTTGACACTGGTGAGTCTTGAGAGTTTTGATCAAAGTACACTTTAACTAATTAATTAGCATTTAAAATTTAGTCTCCTTTAGGTTTATACTGACTTTCAATAGCAAACCAAATATATTTTAAATTTAATTTTAAATACGGATCTCTTTGATATTACAGTTATCGTATAACTACGCCCCAAACGTCAATCCACATGATACTCCATATAATACCATTAAATACAGTTTATGAAAATTAATGTCATTGGTCACCACGTAAACATATCACCTAGTATATCTTTCATAGAAGTAAAAATAACGTGAATATCTGAAAAACTAAGAACTTTAGAATCATGGCTACAGTTTTTCGGTAAATATACGTAAATTTCGAATAAAGATTTTTTATTACTCTTTTGTCTTAATTAATTTCGAAGATGGGTGGGGAGAATTTATTTTTGGGACATTTTTAGAAATGTCGCTAGTAAAGTATTTTACCTGTCATAAAATGTTTGAATAAATACTTTTGGGACTGGTTTTTCTCCTTGACCTTCGATCAATATTCACACGATATTCACATTCACACGATATATGAAATATAAAAGGATCTTTTTTGAGCATTTTATTTAATCTCCTCGAAAACTTCTACGCATTTTTAAAAGTTTGCTATTGAGATATGTATCGGATGAATGTGCTTTATCATTATACCGTTATATTTTGCGTTTCTACCTCAAACAGTTTTTTGAAAAAAAAAAAAGGTTGTTGCAGACAAACAGATTGAATAATATGTAAGCGATTTTATGAAAGTTCCGTTTTTCGCCCTCTTAATGTACAGAATCCCAAAAATTTAGTTTCAATAAGTAATATGAATAATCAAATACTACGAAATTAAATAATATCCTACCTTTCAGCTCCTATCGCGGTCTTTGACAGGACTATCCGTATCGTTCTACGATACGATGCATATTTTTTTACTGTGGTGTTCTGTGCAATATTTTGATAAGCACAACGGTTGATAGCTTGATAATTATTAGATAAGTTTGATAAGCACAAATGTTCAATTATGATCCTATTCTCAGTAGGAAACTCTGGACTATCTCTAGAGATATCAAATTTAAGAAATGTGGAGCATTGTCATGGTAGATAAAAATATTTTCATCTTTAATAAGCGTAATGAAAGATAAATTAATTCGTGTAATAAAATCTAGTAGCAGAATTCACATGCCTTTTATTGGGTTGGCTAAAAATGAAAGAGTATTTTTCGAAAATTATCTAAAAAATATCAGAACGTTCTAAAAGCTTCCATGAACGAAAATATATAAAGGGCCCGGCACGCTTTCACTGATTCAATAGTAACTAAGACATTGCACTGTTAACACGCATAAAATATGAACGACATTAAGATGCATGTGAGACACTTTCTACCTTACGAGTACCAATCTGGTCACCATGTTGCCGAAGCTATGCGCAACATACACCAACTCGTAGCTCCAGAAGCAATATATAAAGCTGCTACAAAATAATAGTTTTAGCTACTTGGCAGCGGCAATTATTCCTTAAGTGATCAACCACGCTCTGGTCGACCGGTAGAATTGGATAGCCGCAGGTTCCAATTGTTAATTGAAGAAGATAGCGGATTAATGACACGCTGATGGATCGTCGGTCGGATCGTCGGATGGTCGGATGCTCCCACGAAACTATGGAGAATAATTTACACTACTTGGAAAAAACTTCAAATACTATGCGTGGATGCTACATGAACTTATGACGAACCAGCCGTAGCCGTAGTCAGGTCCGCGTATAGCCAAACAGACCGCCTTAAAGTTTTGAATTTTGGTTGGACACATATTCTCCACCCGGCATATTCCCCAGACCTTGCACCCACTGATTATAATTAGCTTAGATCGCTTAGCAACTCCTTACGCGAAAAAAATTTAATGACCAACACCATCCATGACAGTTCATATTCCAAAGCCACCTGAATTTTATGCAGATGCTGTCCACTCGCTGCCAGTGCGTTGGAGATATGTTGTACAAAATGGTGGTGATTATTATATCGAAGATTAATTAATTTTAGTTTAGAAGTATAATAAAAAATTATAACATTAATTATCGCTCATGACTTATCCCCAACCAACCCACCAAAAATTGCTAACACTGCTTTATGAAGCGGAATGATACCACTCCAAATCGCGACATATCCTTCTCTCTGATCTTTTCGTGACATAATTGTTTTCACAAGTCTTATCATGTTATCGAAATCCAATAGGCCCGTACAGATTTAACTTCTTTTTTACTGAAAATTACTTGTTGCTAAATATTTCCGTTTTTAATATATGTTTTAGGCAAATTTTAATCGAATTGCTATATGACTCTTTTCCGAAATTATTTTTCGTTGACGTTTGTGATATTTAAGATGTTAAGAGGCTATTGTCCGTTTTCTAACGAGAATAGGATCACAATTTAAGTCATATCTGTATCAACAAAGTTATTCTAGTGGTAGAAAGTTATCTCAAAACCACACGCTTGATGCTAAAACTCAAATTTGAATAAAAACTGATGGTTTGTTTTTGCCATAATTTTCAACTCCTCGTTTTAGGAAGTTTTTGAATATGATTTATGAGCCAAAATTTATATTGGCTATCCCTCTTTACGTTTTTCTATATCTTTGTAAGTCAACAATACGTTGCTGCCCGATGTCACCAAATATTTTACCACACAGCACATAGATTTGCTTACGAAATTAAATCGAAGCTAATTAAAAATAATAAAGTACCAAAACATTGCCTCAAAACATATAAAATCACCATAAATAAAAACACAAAATAGTTTGAATCTATAATTATTCCCATGACTGATTGTATTGTTTTGCAAATATTTTAGTACAAATATTTTTTTAATATGGCAAAGAAGTCCTGTAATGTAAGACAGAAGAAAAATAAAATAAAAAAAAGGAAGAAGAAAATGAATAAGATGATTGGAAATTATAGTATTTTAAAAAATAAACGAGAGAAGAAATATCTGATATTTGCCTATTTGTTTCCTGAGTCAAGAAAAAATTACTGAATCGGTTTTGATAACGATTCCACCGTTGTAAATACGTATTACAATAGGGATGATCCTATTATATGTAGAAATATATTATATGTATAATGAAATGGAAGCATTACATGAAAGGTCTAGATCTTGTGTACTACTTCGTCTGCAGTCATCTCTCAATACAGACTTTTCCAATGTCATAGAAAAATACGTCGTAACGAATGATGCAACTGTATATAAATAATATAAATCGTATAAATACCGCCTAAATACTGGTACTCAGACTTTGCCAATGTCATAGAAAAATACGTCGTAAGGAATTATACACCTGTATATAAATAATATAAATCGTATAAATACCGCCTAAACACTGGTGTTACATTCATTTGCATACGAGCAAACGTAATGGTGGATGGAAAATGGAGGAAAAGGAAGTAAAAGCTATCCTCTTATGCTTAAAAAATGTCTACGAAAATGATACTGACTTAGAAATACTGGAGGCTTTGCTCTTCCATATTCCACAGCTGAAGCGTAAGAAGTTTCAACTGGGCTAAATGTCTATCGAAGACATCCATCCATATCCCTGTCTGAAGACAATGTCAAAAAAGGTTAAAAATCTTAGATTGAGAGATAGAATATTTATCATTAAGTATAATTATATAACGAATTGATAGCTATCGTCGGGTTCTTTAAGAATCAAGGTGTTTGAATTTTAGTATAAAGATACACTAACTATAATAAATACCAAAAAATTAAAAATAATTGAATTTTTAACTGCATATGTTGATTTATTTAGTTATTATCATTATTTTCATATCACTCTCATAGACCCACCTCCTTAATACGTACACTTCTCATAAAACAAAAATGTAAAACATTTTAAAGGCATATCATGCCTAAACTCCTCTGTATTTTGTAAAACTTTCTCAAAATTCTTTAAACTAAATATGGGAAACTACATCAGTTAGTGACCTAAAAATAATTACCAAAAATATTGCCAGTAAAATAAAAACGAGACTTATGTGATATAAAAGTACATTATCACGAGCATTGCGGTTTAAAAGCTAGCTACGTGACAGTGATTGTAGAGTATAGCCTGAACATATTTGCGCAACCACCCGTTTGCCTAAAGTCTCTTTGCAGAAAATCGTATAATGCAGTGCAGTGAAGAGTTATTTCACTGCAGATAAAAGTAAAATAGATATCTACATTTTAATTTAATAAGAGGTCTGGCTACATGATAAGGAATTACTTACACAGTACAGTTTGGGCATATTTGCGCAACCATCCATTTCCGAAAAGCTTCTTTGCAGAAAAGTGGAATCGTATCATACAGTCAAGTGAAGAGTCATTATTACTACAGTTAAGAGTAAAACAGACGCTTATGTTTGAATTGGTGGTAAAAATAAAATGTATTGTTAGCACTTACATATCTATTCAATTAATGAACAGTTTAAGAGGCGATATGACTGGCAAACCAAAAAATTATGTTATGAATTGTTTAGAATAATGTCCTATATGTTTACGTTAAACGACGGTAAAATAATAAAGACAAAGTGATATCGAGCGAGTGGCTTGAATAACAGTGACCCCCTCAAATTTTACTGCGCAAACAATATTGTATATATTTGGCGTTAATTTTGTAGAAATTCATTATTCACAATTAAATAAAATTACGTGATGTAGTATTATTTCTACTTTCTTTAAGTTCTTTACCACGACCTGGGGCTCATTGTATTACATCTTCAGGTGGGCTATTAGTAAAGATTGATGACTATAGCAAAGATGAAGATCTTTGCTAATAGCCCACCTGAAGATGTTGTAATACAATGAAATCTAGGTCGTGGTAAAGAACTTAAAGATAGTAGAAATAATACTACATCACATAGTTTTATTTAATTGTGCGCCAACAATATTTATACGTGCCAGATATTTGGCAGAACGCAGTTCGCGCGAGCTGCGCATTTTAATTCGTGCGAACTACCGTTTTATAATCCATTTATTTGTTTTGGATGCAACTTTATTAGTAATAAATACACCTTTTTTAGTAAGATTAAATTTGTCTCTAGATGAACGCCTACTTTTACATGTAAAATCCAAGAAAAAATATATAAACAGAAGAAAAGGGACAAAATATAACTTTTATCGTTTATTATTCAATACAAACGAAAATATTATTGAAATTTTGTACGAATACCTTGCATGTAAATAAAAAAAAAGTATTTGTTGGGCATTTTAAGACATCTTAAAAAGAACTAAGTATCTTTTAGGGAACTAAAATTATACTAGGACTAAATTAAGTGGCTACATTATTTTGTCCTAGTATAATTTGTAGCTACATTATTTTGTCCTAGTTATTACCACCTATAGCTACAATAATAGCTTCTACTCATTTTGAGAAACTTTCTAATTAGATATTTAATAATTATATTAATAAGATATATTCTAAGTTTTAGGCGAGATTTTTAAAAAAAATTATCTCATTAAAGCGATGTATTGTTAGCATTTTTGAAATTAAATTATCCACAAATTATTTACAGGGCTGATATTTGACGATTGTGGTGATAATTCTAAAACCGTTAGACTACAATTTTCAAAGAAATGTTTAGTTTTTTTTGGAAGAATGTTTTGGATCGTTGTCCTATCGAAAAAAAAAGCCATCGAAAAAATCCATGTTAAGTCAAAGTTCCTCCAAATTCTCATTTAAATTATTAATGTGGGAGTTTGCAAAAAACCACCCAGCACAAAAACCAAACAAATAGCTCTACACCATGATAGAGATATATTTTACTGTACTTATCCTAATTTTGTTTACCCAAAACCTTCTTTATATTGCTCAAAATTACTTTCATCGTTTTTTGGAAATTCAAAATTTTCCCATTTTTTAATTTATTAAAAAATATTTTCTTTAAGTACATATGTCATTGGTCATTAATGGACGACGTAGAACATTTCCTTCCTTTATCTCCTCTACCCCCAACCTTCCAATCCCGATAGTACTTAATTAAGAATTTCCATCACATCGTCTTGAATCACCAATTCTTGAACCTGATTAGAGACTACTTGATAACACGATATTATTATTCATAATATACAAATAAAATAAACATAATGACTTTTAAATGTTCCATCAACGTAAATTAATAATAACGAAGACGATAAAATTAATTACCAACTCAATTACGTCCCATACAAAATGATGATCTAGATATAAAGTATGTTCCATATTGTCGATGCTATACATCACTACTACAATATTCGTGTATTAATCGAAGCTCAGATAAAAGCCGATTGCAATAGCAACGCTGTTATACAGAATTGCATATAAGTATTATATATATATATATATATATATATTATATTACATATAAGTACTTACATCTATTTAAGTAAAACCAAGTATCCATTATTAAATTGACACTCATTATGTATATATGAAATATGATCGACTATATACATAAGTCTACTACCTTTTTTTTGCATTGAATCCATGGCTGGGTGTGTTTGCTTCCAAAGTATACTCTTTACATATAGTATATACATATGTATATCTACACATATTCGTTACAGAACTTAACGCTCATATAAATATGGCGACTTGAAAAAAATTGTCTGCACTTAAATTTCAGATATTAGTTAAAAATTTTAAAAATGTATTTTAAATGAAATTAGTTTTCCTATTTAAACTTGTGAAGGAAAAACATTAAAGGTTTAACTAGGGTAGAAAAATAAAAATCTATAATTTAGAGATAAATTCAATCTTAACAAAAAATGTGTATTACTAGCAATATCACACAGATTATGCTTTTTCTACATTAATTTTGACCAACGTTTTTAGCCTTTAAGCATAACGATACACGCGCTTTTTTGCCATTTTTGTAAAGGGAACCTTCCCTTTACAAAAATGACAAAAAAGCGCGTGTATCCTTACAGAGATTCCATATAAAAGGATTTCCAAAATCATACTATAAAAAAGAAGCGAAGTTGTGTGAGAAATCGTTTCCCATGAAGGAAGAAATAAAACAATTTAAGTTATCTACAAATGATAAATACCTCTAATTCGGTAATTTCCAGATTGTGCTTAAAAGCCAGTTTCAGGGCGCTCTACATGAAAGTCTCATTAGTTTATTACTTTGCAGTTAGCTGATGATGGCCGCGGAGAACGCACTGACTCAGGGTTAATTTGGATTGAAAGCCACTGTCTTTACAACTGCTCCACTCTCGATGGTGTCACCATTCGCGTTCTCTTCACGATGAATACTTCGATACATTTCAAGTGAGCTTTTATTTACAATGTATTTCATAGTGACTATTTAAGAATATAAAATTTTTAATTCAAAAACAATATTAGGATGTCGTTAATTATTTACAACTCATTCATAATTGAACAAATAAGTTAGTGCCAAAAGTCGTTAAATTTTACAGGGAAAAAAATTACTAACCGAAATTATTTGTTTTTTTACTTAAAAGTCGAAAGAATAATTATACTTTCACAGATAATTTATTTAAAATTCATAGATTATAAATTTAATATGCAAAAGTTAATTCATTAACACCATTAATCTTCTTCTATAAAATATTTTTAATGGACTATTATGATTATTTTAAGATAGGTTTTCGCCTTGCACGGCTTAATATCAATTATTTTGAATAAATTGGTAAAAATTATCTGAAACAATTTTGTAAATATTTTTCTTTTCAAGTTATGAACAGAGGAAATCTTAGTGTCATTTCAATAGAATTTTTTAATTTTGTCAAGGGAAACCATTAGCATGTGTGCCATTACCATGCATGGTATGGACCAAAAAGCTGTCTGACTGATTGTTATCCTATTTATTATATTATATACAACACAAGCTCACCTTGCAACCGCTCAGAAAACAAGTTTTATTATTTTTATTAGTCATAATATTTGGTACCACAAGAGGTATATAGACAGCACAAAGTGTTTCTTAAACCTATTCCTCGCGTGCCTCGAGAGTACAAAACCTGCGTGTAATCATGTCCCATTAATCGACAATCACATTATGCTAGTTGTCTATAAAATAATCTTACACATGACATTCCGATATTATTATTCATAATGAACCTGCAACAAGTAGGTAAATTCTCCCAGCCCATATCTTTTATCCGCTTAACCTGGAACGTGGCAAATGGAAACATCGAGATTCTGGAACTGTTACACATGTCTAAAGAAGAAACCTGAGGTGAGTAAAATTGACCAACTCAATATACTGTTCAAATCAAACAATATTAAAAATATAATATCGTCCATACTAATAAAATTATATAAATACTTAATTACTTTGTTAAATATCTAATATAAATCCCGTTTATATTTTGACGTTATGACGTGTTCTTATCCTTATTATGTTACGATATATCAATATTGTGAATATGACAGGTTATTGCTATTAAACGATTCATAAACTCAAGAGACAAGCTGCATACGTCCATTGATAATAGCTGCAATCTACTTACTCAGTAAGTAGATACATATATGTGTGTGTGTGTGTGTGTATATACAAATGGTAACCCCTGACCACAAACCATTCTCAATCGGTATCACTTATCTATGCCTGCCAGCAAGTCGATTTCGTACTAAGCCGCAGTCATTATCAAATTTTCGTGTATGTGGTTACTTGTTCTGACTAGCATTTGATATTATTAGTTTAATAGCAATTTCTAAAGAAGTGATTATTTTAAATCATCGAGAATGGCGCGGGTACTGGGTGAATCTAAATGTGGTTAGTGCAATTTTAATTAACAATATGAAACTTCATAATAGCAATTTACAAAGGAAATGTTAAGTGTCTGGATATTCTTATTGAAACGAATAATTTTTAATCACATTTTTCTGTTGATTGTTTTCTCTTGTATTTTGCATAAAAACAAGAGAAAACAGATTATCTGTTATTTCCACGTTGCTAGTTGAGTAACTACAATCAAGACAATTCGATTAATTCATCTTAATGTTTCGAATCATTGTAGCTCGATAACATATAGGTTGTTTATTACGTTGACAATTTTTACCATCCCGTACGAAAAGTGTAAAAACGATTAAGGATCTGATTTATGCATTATAATTTGTAGTTTCCTTAAACTATTTTGTATCTGAATCAGACACTATTTTGTATCTACCCTGCCGTGTGGTCTATCAAAAGAAAGTTAATAACTTAAGAAATGAAACACTGTTTACTATATTTGTTACTGCAATTATTTCTCTTTTCATATATTTCCTACAGAGATGATGAAATTTCTTACTGTATTTTCCTCTTTTGTCTTTTATATATAATCGTTGTTTATAATTATAATTATCCTCCATAAACTAGGTTTAATTTAGTTTAGAAATAAAATGATATAAAATATTTTTAATTTCATATTTAATACTCCAAAATGAAACTTTATTGATTTCATAAATTTTAAAGTTATAAACTTTTTTTATCTTATATTCTAGGACATTACAGAATAGAGTCGTTGACAGCAGACACTTTCGAGGGCGCTATTAAGGTAATAATAACAATCGAATGCAAAAAAAATAATGGAATTTTAAAAATATTGATATGTCAATATAATAATGGGGTTGGAGTTAAAACATGGAACGGTTTTTCCTATAACAACGGTACTTTCCACCAACGAAATTTACATTTTTTGAAATAATTTATTTAAATAACAATTTTGGAATCCGATAGCAAGTCAAATTAACAGTTTGGGGATGGTTGAGATGTTCATCCTACAAAATTATTTTTTATTAAATAAAATAATGAACAGAAACCACCACTAATAATATTGTTAGCTATATAACACAACATTAATTATAAAAAATAACACAATAATAATTTGGTTTTTCAATGGCAGATTGGGTTGTTATCTGTATCTGAAAATAAATAATTAGTCTTAATTAAATTCAAACCCACTATACTTTTTAGTGGTATAGATTTGCCCAGTCCTATCCGGACTAAGTAGGATTATTTTAACTTTGTGATCTACAATTCATGTTTATCTATATATCAATACGTGAAGAGAAAACTTTGTACCCCTTTTTAAGGATATTGTGCATAAGGAGGAGTGTGAGATTTGGCAGTTAAACTTTATATGGAAAAGGGATGCTTAAAGCTAAAATTTATAAATAGTATGCCTTTAAAAAATTAAAATTTATAATTTATTTGACACATGAGTGGTCCACCATTTTATTTTTTTGCGGACTTTCCACTGTAAGCAATCATTTGCCAAACCGTTTCCAAGTTACGCGCTTTGTAGTAAACAAATTGACATTTCTCTCTACAACTACAATTATTATCATTTATTATAATATCATTATTTATTAAATGAAATTTTAAATTAAACGTAATTATCTTAAAAATTGAAATTGTACACAGCATTCAATTTAATATAAACACGTGTATTTAAAAAAGGGTCTGGCATAAAATTGGCTTACAATGGAAAGCTAGCAGAAAAATAAAATGGTGGACCACTCATCCATCAAAGAGCTTATAAGCAATATTTCTATCACTATTTTTATTCACAATAAATAAATGTTTTTTATTATATGGACCACTATTCAATTTCAATAACTAAAAACTATCACGAATATAGTTTCAGTCACTACACGCATGTAAATTTATGTTTAGTGAGCAACTCCATCCTGTCGATTTTTGTTGCATCGTGAGTGCGCATGCGCGCATCGTAAAATTTAATCTCATAAGTTTTTCATTATGCGCCTAACCAAGTACTGCTTCAATATGTCTATATAGTAATATTTGAAGAGAATACTTTGTCCCCCTTTTAAGCATATTGTTTTTAAGTATGTTTTTTAATGTAATGGTAAATTCATATTTTTACGTATAATTCTTTATACTTGTTTTGGTTTACAGGTAGCACGTTTCCTAATAATGTTCATATAATTATTAAAAACGAAAATTCATTAAATATTAATCTGCATGAGGTTTTATATATTAATGTACATGTTGAAATATATAATCTACAATAACTATGAAAATTATGTAATTATTTTTGTTATATTAAATAATTATATATTATATTAATTACTTCAAACGACTAGTTGATTTATTAAAATATTGCAGCATGTGAGGAAATTATAAATACCAGCCAGCGTAGCTAACATTCACAGGAATTGAATTATGTGTTTAATTTCCATTCGAATGGAAAATTCATTTAAAAGTTCCAATGAATTTTAACAGAACTTTTATTTATTCCCAGATTTTTTTATTTGTTCCAGAATTTAAAATTCGTTAACGTATTATACGTATTTTTTATGAAAATTTGGTAATTTCTTTGTCAATTTATTGGGGTTCAAATATTTTAATGTCCGGTATTTTTTAATTTCTTCTACAAACAATAACGTACAATTTTGGAGTAAAAATTGAAAAGTAAATTGTAATATATTTTACAATTTTTCCAGCTTCTCTTTATAAGGATAATATTTTTAATAAATTAAAAAATACACAGGGTTGTCATAGTACTCTTTAATTTCTGTATCTCTTACAATACTAGCAATTAGTTCCATACTAAACATAACGGAAGTGAATTTTTAAAAAAAAATATAAATTATATAAAATGTTATCACTGCAAAAGTCGACAGCTCAAATTAATTTACTATTTTTCAAGGTTATAGAAACTGGATTTTGTCTGGAGGAAGCGGTTTGCATAGTATCTGAGGTTAATAAAAATCCAAAAGCAGTCCAAGAACTCCTGAAACTGTGCGCTAACGTCGCTTTAGATGGCGTCTCAGTGGTCGCAGTTCATAAAGAAACTGGTCAGGTTGCAGCTGTATCGTTTAATAAAATACAGGTTAAAATTTAACTAAATATTACTGTAATATATTCAGAAAGATAAATAATTACGTGCAATTATCCCACCACAACAAAAATACTATATCTACATGTGTATGAGTTATAATTAAATATTGTTTAGAATTAGTCAAAAAATTGTTCAAAATTGATCCATATCTTCTTATATGGTTCTACAAAGTTTTTTTTTAAATAAATATACTGATGACCAAATTCAAAGGTTATCAAATTAACGAAGTGATTTTGCTTAAATCAATAAACTTACAGCATTACATTAATTTAATACACAATTAAATGAAACTACGTGATGTAGTATTATTTCTACTTTCTTTAAGCTCTTTACCACGACCTAGGTTTCGTTGTATTACAACATCTTCAGGTGGGATATTAGCAAATATATATTTGCTAATACCCCACTGAAGGTGTTGTAATACAATGAAAACTAGGTCGTAGTAAAGAACTTAAAGAAAGTAGAAATAATGCTACATCACGTAATTTCATTTAATTGTGAATAATGAATTTCTACAAAATTAACGCCAAATATATTCAATATTAATTTAATACATAATTTGTTTTCAAAGATCCAAAGTAACTATTTAAAGTAGTGATATACTTTTGTTATTTTACTAACTTTAAGTCTGAATTTGACACAAAATAAATTAATGGATATTGCGTTCAGAATGCAGAAGTTTATATGTTCTCTTTCCACGCATACTTAATTTTATGTCCTGTAAATGCATTCTAAAGTTACCACTTTCTACATTTTACATCAATAAAAAACTAAAGATGTCGTAGGACACCCAGTTGGAACAAAGTTCTTTTGCTATATATTATGTATTAAATAACAGGCACAATGAAATAAGTTAACTCGTCACTTTAACACTGATACTTACCTGATTTGATCATCACCATCCTAAACTTCTACTCAATTACTTTCATAATTAATTCTTTATCGATAATAATAATACGAGTTTGAAAATAATGAAGAGGTTATGATTATTACGGCGCGCTCGGATTGCAAAACACACACGCTTAAAGAATACAGCTGATGCGCACATCACACGTCTATACAGTAATAATATACATTGACATACGCTTGTAAACACGCAAGCAGTTTTACTGTAGCAAAAGTGTCGGTTGAAATTTTACACTTTTATACTGTCGCAAAAGTGTCGGTCGAAATCTTACACGTTTTTCGAGCTAGCTCTCATTCGCCAAGTGTGTAACGTGCGATAAGAACTTCGTTCCAATATTGACGATATACACAATAATTTGCTGTAGTGAATAGGAAACTATCGTTGAAAACAGACCAGTTAGCGGATCTGAAACTTTAACAAATAAATGGGATATCAATGAGAATGTCTTATAACGTAAATTTTATTAACAAATAATTGTAGATGTTAAAATTATTATTTTTGCAACACCTTTTGTAACTTTTACACCACATATATGTCAGACAGAGACCACGGACATGTCATATTTTGAATACTTCGCTTACGAATGCTGTACACAAGAAGAGGTTCGGTCTGTGATTCTATTCATGGCCGATGAAACCTGTAATCTTTTTGAAAAGTAAGTGGAGTTATATAAATTGTAAAAATTATTTATGCTATAATGAAACAAGGGCCATTTTTTAAATCTAATATACTGATTATAACATTGCGCTCTTTTGTTCTAAACCCAACTTATAATTTTAAATATCAAAATGCATTTGTCAGTTATTTCATAACCCAGTCACTCAATAATTACTGACCAATTTTTAATAAGTTTTGCTCATTTTTAGACCGTCAGAGGAATCATGCATGCAGGTGTTCATCAAGAAAATTTAAATAACACTTTATTTAATAAACAGAAGTTTTTTTCGCGACAGATGCAGCTGCGATGTGTTATCTAGTTTATTGTCGAACAGTGCAAATACTTTCTTATAACTAGCGTTCTCCAAAATTTCAATTTAAATATAAATATGTGTCGAAATTTGAAAATTACTGAATGTTATACTTGCCCTTTGAAAATACGCTTATAATGAAAATTTGTTTCCATTTTAAAAGCCAGAGGCAAACAATTATTCCAAAATGTAAAAAAAATCATTTCGTCGTGGTTTCTATAGAAATTAATAGATATCATATCCAGTCATTTTATATCGTGAATTCTTAAATATTTAATTTCTAATTTAACAGGCGCGAGCGAAGCCACTAATAATTGATATAGGTATATTCTACAAAAAACATAAGAAATTATGTATGTTCGGCTCAGGCCAAATAATGAACTGCTGTAAAGAAATTAAATTTTAAACAATGGGGTAGGTATTTATAATGGTGTTTCCATTATGTGTTTCCGTCTCATGTTGCATAATTCAATATACGTTACGTTGCAACACATCACTATATATGCTTCGCTGAACATAGTCTGTAGTCTGACTTAAAGTTTACACTTTCCACAACTGCAATCAATTGCATGCTTTCTGGAATACGATCCAACACGGAAAAAAAATCACGAAGACGTTTAATGACCATGTCTTCATACACCAAATATAGTTTTCTACTTCACAAAATTTACAATATATGATGTAATATGTATATATAAATATACATATTACATATATATTATATATATTTATATATATATATATATATATATGTATATATATATATACATATATATATATATATAATACATAATATATAAGCAATACGAGTGCAGGATATGACTGAAAATAATTAATGAGTCAAAATTTGCATTCGCTACCGTGAGTACCTAGTAAAAAAGTGCACACAGACAATAGATAGAAACTCAACAACCTTTCTTAATCGAATTCACAATCATCAGTAATATACATATCCATGTCATATTTTTCTCGTAATTCTAATAAATATTATAAATCTAATAAATATTATAAAGTACGAATGCTTGTTTGTTTCTTTATTTGAATATTAATTCTTAATTACGTCATGAACTGATTTCGATGAAAAAAGACAGTTTTTAACGCAGAATAATTTTGATACTGAAAAATAGTAATTAATTTTTATATCCTTTCTAATTATCTTTTTCTCGGTTGATCCCAAAATCTAGATGAACAAAATCCCGAAATCTAGTTAGTCGACAAGTCTAACTCAAAGCAAAATCTAGTTAGTCGAAAATATGGTGATTCAAAAACAATATATGTGGAAGAAGAACTCAATGTATTAGAAATTACTGCTTTTGACCATGCTTAAATTTCGTAGATCTAAAAATCATCATCATATCATATATATATATATATATATATATATATATATATATATATATATATATATATATATACATATATATATATATATATACATATATATACATATATATATATATATATATATATACATATATATATATATATATATATATGTATATATATATATATATATATATATATATATATATATATATATATATATTAATACGCTAAGGTTAAGATGTTACTCTCCCTTTTTAGAAAAACCTCACAACTAATCCACATAAATTATATATCATTTTATAGATAATTGCTTGCCCTACCGGCATCCACAACTAAAAAATTTATTATTGCTATTGTTTTTGCAAATTAATTAATTATTAAAATTATATACACAAAACAGCAATGCTGCCATCTAACGGCTCAACGTCAATATGATTGACGGTCGGTAAAACTTTTGTTTAATTTCAAATCCACTCACGTATAAATAAAGTGGCGCTTTAGCTCAATGCTTTTGATACTTGCGCCTCTATATGTCAATTTTAGTAAAATATTTGTTCGATCTGTCATCTGAGCTTCATAATGGAATAAAAACGTAATAAGCAGTGTGCAAAATTAGAAATGAATTGAATCAATTTTGATTTATTAAATTGACTCTAAACACTCTGTTGTAACTAATATGACAGCTGTGAGTTCATTTTCTCATGTGTAAATATTTATAATCTACCACGCAAATTGATATAATGCGAAGACTTCGCACGGGTCACGCTAGTATATATAATTATCATTAAAATATGTTTGTAATTTCCACTAAGTAAAAATAGCGTGACTACTTCTGATTCATCAATGTTAGGAAAATTCATTTTGCGCAGATTGATATTTAAAAACTCTTATATTTTTGGCTTTTATGTGCGAATATATAATTGTTACTTAGTAGCAGCTTTCATTATTTTTTTCATTTTTAAGAAGAATTTATAAACGTTCTACTCTCGATCAATAGAGTGGGTGGAGAGCAGGTCTTTTTTTATTGCTCCTTATTACAAAGTAAATTTAATAGATACGACATAAATTTATATATAAGAATAAACAAACCCAAAAATCTACAAGTTTAAATATGTATAAAGCACTATAAAAGCAAACATGAATGTATTATTAAATAAAGAAACGACCCCAAAAAACTTAAAAGATGAAATAATCCCCTCTGGTTCGTACTGGACCTGGCAAGCCTTTTGTACTTTATTTAAGACAAGAGCGTTTATTAATTATAAAGTACATTTCGTTAATTACGAACAATAATTTATTTTCAAAAATGGTTGGCAACACAATCTGTCATTCAAAAACAAAATGGCGATGCTGTCTTTTGTTTCACATGTTTACATAACTAAAGATTCGATTGGAGGTGGTTGTTTGTTATTTTAATTTATAAAACAAGACTATTTTTAATAAAAAACCTTAAGAGCAAACATCCCAACCATCCTTAAACTATTATTTTTATTAGCCATTGGGGTCAAAACGTGTTTTCGTCGTTAATAATGAGTCCACATTATCAACATTTTCAAAATTTATTTTTTCAGAATATATACATCTCCACGTTGGGAAAATGATAATGTGGGGATGGTAAAATAACCCCGATTCTACGCCCATTCAAGCTTCCCCAGATTTAGGTAGGATGTTTCTATGTTTAACCCCTATTATCAAAATAAAATACTATGTTTTAACAAACTATATTTTATTTATCCATAAAAAATATAAAACTTTTAAGTAGTCTTTTTTTGAGCAATGATACTATTTTCTGTTAGAATTACGGCTTGAATGCTCTATGTGGGTATCGAAAATGAAGTTGATAATGTAAATGAATTAGTAATTTTTTGAAACTTTACAAATCTATATATTAATATATAATGAGAAAACTTTGTACACTTTTTAAGTATATTTCAAGGAGTGCGTGCGAGGTTTGGGATAGTCAAAGTTTATTACAAATACATCAAAAGATTCATTGCTTACGTTCGTACTGTCAATGTCAAACACATAATAGTCTGCGGTCAAACAATCGCACAGAGTAAAGATTGTCGCCGAAAATTTAAATATGTCACATTAACAGAATAAATCTGGAGCTGTGAATTTTATGTGATTTCAAATAGTCCTTTCTCAGTATTCTGTGAAGTATATGTCAAGGCAAAAAGCATTTATTTTCTATTTTGTATAACAGATATTATACAAAATAGAAAATATTTTATACACATTTTCTATTTTTTATATACTAGTGAAATACAGATTGCTTAATATATAAGTGTTGGAAAAGGAGAATTTTTTAGCAGCAATCTGAATTAACTTACTCTCGCCTACCTTAGTGTTTTCAACACAGCAAGTAAATATATAACCGTCAAATTTCGACCACTGGGTAACCACTAGTTTTAATTAACTTTGGTAATACCTATTTAATCGCAGTTTCAACCACATGAATTCCGATATTCTTATGTGATATAAGCATATTTAAACAAAGATACATTACTACTCATCTTCTTAATATCATAACTAAATAATATCCTTTAGGGACCCCAAATTCTATAAATGGACTCATATTTTTCGAAATATCCTTTACTGCATTAACAATTTTACCTTCAGTCATTTATTATACGTGTGGATAAAACCTGCAGGCCTTATCTATTGGCAATGATACACAATTGCAACTAAACATTTTAATACATTAAAACGAAAAAAATATAATTTCTTCGATGAATACAAAACTTCTCTAATTTCCTCACTTATTTTAAATTACGTTTAAGTTAAGAAATATATTATTTTTTAAAGTAAACAGAAATTGAAATAATCAGTGAAAACATTACCTCAAACATACAATCCACCGTGATGTGGTGGATATATAAAATCATCCGCAATAAATAATTGTTTATAATTATGATTTCAGATACAACGTAGACTGCCTTTTGGAGCTTTTGTTTTTGGCCACCCTCAACGAGCATAGAGGGAAAGGCCTTGCAACTACACTCTGCGAAGCTTCGATAAAACTCGCTGAATCTTTGAAAGAACAGCCTATATCTCAGCTGGTTGTTAACTATAATGGTGAAGAATTGTCAAATTTGGACAAATTAAATCAAATCAAAGTTCCTAAAATAATATCAGCGGTCTTAACTTCCTACATTTCACAGAAAATCGCTTCGCGTCTTGGCTTCGATTGCGTAATCAAAGTTCCGTACACAGTGTTCGTTCACAATGGTAAGACATATGCTGACCGTATAGGTCCTAATAACCCCGATTCTTGGTTAGTTGCTAAGAGACTGAATTGATCTAGTCCACTCGAACAGTCAAAATAAACATAAAAATTTTTTTTGGTTTAAATACGACAATACGAGATATTGTTAATTATAATAAATAATATCTTGACAATTACACGTCTTTGTAATTTTAATCTATTACATTAATTTTAATATATTTCTATGGTTTCTTTTCCTACTTGTCTAATGAGTCTCATAAGACGAAGAGTTCGTTCATTATTTATTGTATTAAATATAACACATTTATGGACATAAATAAATATATTATATTTCCGGTACTAGTACATTTTACTTAAATAAAATTGACTACATATATTCCTATTGCTATTAATTTTTTACTAAAATCAAATACATATATTTGATTTTAGTAAACTGGTGATTTTGTTTTTGTTTCTTGTTATCATTTATTGCATGTTGCTTTTTAACTTCTATTGTTGAATAGTTTAAAAATAATTTAAAAAGTATAAATAAAATATTTTTAGTTTTTTTTTATAAATAACCGAAAGTTTTTTTTATCTTGAAAACATAACTTTCGCAAAGCGATTGTATTTAAATAAATGTATTTGTTTTTTTTAAAACGTAATTATACATACCTTTGTTTAAAACATAACAAATACGTCGATCTTGACATTTAGAACGTAGTTTAAATGGCATCAGGTACTTTTTTGTTTTGATTTAAGTATTTTTGTTTTGAATATTATTATTAGAAAAAAATATTGATGCGATAAAAAATATTGATCTTGAAATCTTTTCGAATTTGCACTTATTATGAATAACTTAAATTAAAAACTGAAAACCGTAATTGAAACGACATATAATTTAATTCTGTGGCATCTCTCAAAGATGGAAATGGGATTCCCAAAAGTATTCTTCGTAACTAGGCTTACTTGGTGTCACCGAAAAAAATCTTTGACTAGAGCACAATTTGTTAATTTTTTTTTCATGTAAAGAATGTAGGAGACTCGCATTCATAATAAACTCAATTGTCAAAATGGAACATTTTGATTACCGGGTAGCTATATTTCGATAACCCTTTTATATAGATATCTATAATTTTTGGTTTATATTGGGAATATCCTGTATTCATTTGGAATTACACAATTTAGTTATGAATAAAAGGAAATAATATTTATACTATTTTCCTTATGTATTCCAGAATTATTATATACTAGCTTTGCCTACAATTTCGTTCGCGTGTAATAAGGAAAAATAATTTTGTTTTTTTTACCTCATATGTTGCTGCTGGGTATATATTACTACCATACCAAATTTCATCAAAATCCGTCCAGTAAATTTTACGTCATACAGACAGACAAATTCTAAAACCTTCTCTGGCATCTATTATCATTTTATAAGCTAATTAAATCATTTTTTTTTTTTAAATTTCAATGTACAGAATTCACTTTGTTACGATTTTATTATATGTATAGATCGTAAATTTAATTTCCTTTGTTAAATTATTATTTCAAAGATATCTCATATTTTTTAATCACTTCTGTATTTGAATACATATGTAATTTTATTTCCGTTTTGTTTCAAGTCGCTTACCATTCAATTTATCATCACATGTTATTTTCATTTTTTGGAATTTCAAATTTTATTGAAACTGACTGTAACCGTCAACGCTTGAGACGTGTTGACCAATTTTCATTATTATTTTTTTTTAAGAAATGGATTACTGATAAGGCCCACATAAATTGGTCAAGACGTGATAATGAATTTCGGACATATGCATATAAACTCTTAAACAGTTAAAATCCTGGAAGAAAATTGACATCGACTTTGCACACATTTGATACGTCTATAACACACGTTATACAGACACTTTGTAAGTACTTTATTCACGGATGGTGGTCATGGCCTTGTGATGGAGACAGACAGTGGTAACAGAATTCGTCAGGTAAGAAATATATTCATCGAGTTTACGTTCTTTTGGCCTGTCTTGACGTAAGTAAAAAAACAAGAAAGTTAATAGTTATCTATTGTATATCCCGATGTATACAAAGGCACTGACAAACTTTGGGCACATTCCTTTGGGAGTTCGTCACTTAGGTCTTAGTATTTTAAATTAAATCTGTGTTCTCGCATCTGAGCAGATTCATTACACTGACGATTATGAATTAGACTGAAATAATGTAGCCGCTCTTCACAGGACTCAGTCAGTATATTAATCACTCAGTGATGATTCACCCTAAAACGATGCTGTCGCTTTTCAGCAGACATACTAATTAAGCGCTGATCTATCAAGATTTGTCGATGTTTGGCTTTTTTCATAGATTTATTCCTTAGGTGAAAACGATTATTTTCGTTATTTTTGATAAACGATAGTCACGGTATTTTGACGACTCTTCACTGCGGTGGCACTGCGTTTCTGTCAAGTCGAAGTTTACTTTCAATTTCGTTTTGCAATGATCACTACGTTCTAAAGCGAGTCGTTGCTTTCTTCGGCTTACCCGTGACGAATGAGAAAAGCGATCTAACTTTTATAATCCTTGTAACTTTTATAATCCTTGTAACTTTTATAATCCTTGTAACTTTTATAATCCTTGTAACTTTTATAATCCTTGTAACTTTTATAATCCTTGTAACTTTTATAATCCTAATTTTTTCAACCGTTTTTTTTAAATTAAGTAAAGGAGAAATGACGCAAAAAATTTAAAAAAAAAAACTAAACAAAATAACTTATTTACATCTGAAATTACAACAACTCTGAATTAAAACAACTTAAATAATATATTGTTCAGACAGAGTCAAACAATAACGATTAATTAAAAAAATTATGTTCACGCCTGACTAACTGTACTGACACCCAATGCACCAAATGGATGTTTATGTATTATAATAAATAGGTACATGCATGTATACATATCTGTCTATCCAAGAATTAGGTCAATTATACAAGACGTTCGTGAAGTACATAATAAACAGAATTTGCAATACATTGCTAATACGTTATATTATACATATATATATGTATATATATATATATATATATATATATATACATATACATATATATATATATATATATATATATATATATAATAAGTACACATATGTAGTGTGGTTCTTTTACAATATTCTTTACACTTAAATTGGAAAAATAAATTATATAGAGACTTACAACAATTTATCAAGGAGACTATCATTAAAATAAAAACGACCTTTAAATAATATTAACTTACCGTGTCCAGATCATTAAGATTTAAGAAAAATTTTCAACTGTTTTATGAAATATATTGACGAATCTCATAAAATTCAAAAATATAAATACCGATAAACAAATTTACACTCTTACAAGCAGAAGCTATATTATCTAAATGCGACGTCATAGCAGAATACATGTTTCTTAACAAAACCTGAACTTGACATGAAAAACTTTGCATTCAAACTATAGCAGAAGCTAAGGATAAACGCAAAAATTGCTCATTACGTACTTTCTATACGATTACTCTACTTCCATACCAAATTTATGTAATTTTGTGAGATAGTTTTTGAATAAAAGTGATTTGTGTGACTGACGCAAAAATTTTTCATAAGAATACAACGAAAATCATATCTTTAAACTATTGATTTCACATATCTAATGGTTTCTTTGAATCATTTCTCACAATTTTCTCTACCTAAAATTTTTTTTGGACCACTGTAAACGGGCCACCTTTATAATTAAAGTGTGCATTTGCTACACTGGGCAACTATTTAACATACCTTTATATTCCTACATACTTTCGTTACCTAGCATCTTGTCGTACGCATAAGCATTGTGGCTAGACAAAAAAAAATTTGGTGCATTATTGCATTTTTTAATGCGTAATCATAATTATGCTTCCCGTAAATTTAAGAAGCGGTTTTGTATTTTTCATTATATATACTAATTAAATGCTTTTACCATAACTAGCTTAGAGGCAATCTGTGGATGAAATGGATACACTCATTTATAAATTGTTAGTCTCAACGTCTTAAGAATTTCGGCTAGAAATATTGTTTTTTTCCGAAACTGAAAAGCAAAAATATTCATTCATTTCTTCTCAGTTTCTGCAGCAATATCGCAGAAAATATCCTTTTTCCATTTTATAATTTACACCGACCTTCTTAGTTTTTAAGTAAAACAATAAAAACTTGACGTACTTTATAATGACACCCTAATAAAAGACTTCCCAAAATTAGATAAGAACCTTAAAGAAGATACGAGTTTGCGTGGGAAATCGTTTTCAGTGAAGCGAAAAAAAAAGTTTATAATTTCTCTACAACTAATAAATACTCATAATCTGGCATATTCCAGATTGTACTTAAACCTAAGTTACGTACTTCGTAATGCTCTAAGTGGAAGTCTCATTAGTCTATTACTTTGCGGTTGGCAAATGATGGCCGCGGAGAACCCGCTGAATCAAAGCAAACTTTACTTCGATTCAAAACCTCTGTCGCTTTACGACTGCTCCACTGTCGATGACATCACCATTCGTGCTCTGTTCACAACGGTGTTAACTAATTATTGTGATTGAAACACATAAATTAAGATCACTTGAAATGTTCATTATAATAATATTTTCAAAATATTTGTTCATTATATTCAGTTTTTTAATAGCTCATTACCGACTAACTAAATTACAAAATATATTTAAATATTTCCAATATACATCAAGTTGCAATTATATCGAGTTATAATAATAAGAATTAAGGTGATATTATACTACTCTGAATTTAGGATCCGAATTAGGATTTAGAAAACGAAATCAGGAATTAAGGAAAGTGTAATAACAGTTAGGATCCTAATTAGGTACTAAAATTCTGATTAGCCAGTCCGGATCGTTCCTGCCTACCTAACTCGCCTAGCTTCCTAATTAGGAAAGGAATAAGGGTAATGTAATTGCATTCAAGACGCTCAGTCGGCTCGCGACCTGCGAAGGGAGCAGACGTATTTATTTTTTTTTATAGAAATTACAGTTGCTCAAAACAATTTAGATTTTTATTGAAATTTTGAGTTTAAAAAATATGTAACTTGTGAACGTTGTACCACTCAAAAAAATCCTATGCCTTGTTTAGATAACATTATAAAAATTACGTGTTTCATTTTCCGGTTAAGTAGATCTTGAAATCTCTTGTATACTACTTTGAAAAAAGTAGTTTCCCAAAAAAAACAAAAAATCAGTACGACGTCATCGTCTTAAAACAAAACAACTACATCGATACAAACAAACTACATCGATCAAACTACAGGTCTATACTAGTTCAAATTTGGTGTGTCTGTGTTACTGCAGCTTGGGAAATTCCGCAAAGCATCTATTGTTATAAAACATATAATTATCATTATAAAGGACTGACTAAAAGAAAAAGAAAATACCCTTTGTCAAGGCTTTGATAAAGTACACACTTCGGAACTAAATTGAACTTTGATATGGTTAAACGTTTAAAATAATCTCCAAAGGTATGAACAATTTGTCAAGCCAAAAAATAGTATTTGCCTATTTTTTGATGCTCGCACAGAGCAGACCCTATTGTAAAAATCGTGTACCCGCGTAAACGTTCGCTCTCGGGCTGAGTTAGAATCCTGATTCAGTGTAGTGTAACAAGAAGCTCCTAAATTCGCTTCCTTTTCTAAAACATACACAGCATAACTTGAAAAGCTGTGTAAAATTTAAGTAAATTTTGTTATACACGGTATTTGAGATTAAAAATCTGGGCGATAGAAATAGTTAAGATAAGAAAATAGAAATAGATAAGAAGAAATACGCTTTAAACAGCCATATATTTTTGTATCGTGAAGTAAATAACTTGAAATTTACATTGTTAACAGCGATGATATCACAAGCTGTTTCTGAGGGAAAAGGCTTTGACAGACAGACGGAAGAGCAGACGGATAATAAAGTAGTCTTATAAAGATTCCATTTTATTTTATTCCGACGAAAGGAATCCTACAAGAATGATTACTTTATTATAAAAGGTAACATAAAAATATAATGTAATGGGTAAGTGTCTCTGACGACATGAGTTATTAATGAGTAATGGAAAACCTTCACAATTCCACCATATTCATTCTTTAATTCGTATGTTCATAATTGTATCACAATACCAGAGTTTCAAGAAATAAAGACTTTTCAGCGTGAAATTTTGCGGATTGACATTTTAGATGAAAAAAAATTAAATTATTTTATTTAGCATTGAATGGAACTCTTCATAAATAGTTATAAGACGGGTAAATTTTTGTTCGCCCGCCCTATCTAATGAAGGGTAGTTTATAGCGTTTTGAAATAAAATTGAAGCGTTTTCTTTTTACCATCATTTTTTAAATCGAAAAATCTCGTTTGCAAAATATCAAAATGGACCTTCAGCCTTTAAGAAAAATCTTGTAAATTAGGAAAAAGTGTAACTTAACTTTTAAGAAAAATCTTGTAAATTAGGAAAAAGGGCTTAAAGTGCTAATAATTTATAGTTTGATGGGTTGCGTTAATAAGTTTTATATATATAAACATTTTATACATATATATAATAAATATTTATAAGAACGATTTATAATTTGACATCCTATCAGAATGGCCACAGAAATTGTAGTCTTAAGGATCAATATATATCAAAATTTTAATTTCAGCTGGACATTATAAAAACGTTTAGAAAAATATTTAACTTGGCTTGGATGGAATTTGAATGCACTTACTTACATTTTTGCGCCAACACCCTAATGTGTGACTACAAAATAATCATTATAGGCTGTACATTTAACTGCTGCTTAACTATTTGCTTACATTTCACATTCATCCTAGCACTTGTAAGTAATTAAAAGTTAATTATTAAGTAATTAATTTTACTAAAGAAACATAATGAATAACTGAGAGTAACGCTTCAAAAATCACTTATAACATGAGAGTTCGAACTTCGAGTATTAACACAATGATGTTAAACAAGTGATTCATACGAATTTTTTCTATATCAGCTACATATTAAAACGTTCAGTATGGGCGCAGAATCAGAGGTTAAAATGTTCCGTATCAGTGGAGAATCGCTGGCGGTACTTTTCTAGGTGTGGGGTGTGGGAGCATACGCTATTGTTAAAAAAACACAATTTAATTGCACGGTTGAGTTTGTTTATTTTTGTTGGTAAAACTTACAGTATTTATTTTAATTGAGTATAAACAGTTTCTAATACGCAAAAAGATGTCGACAAACTGTTCGCACATAAGGAGTTGGCTAGTTTAGAAATACTTTTTGATAGTAGCAAAGCAAAGGGTAAAAAAAACTACTGAATGCGACGAGTATCGACTACCGTATATTTTTTGTAGATATTCAAATATATCAGGAACCATTTTATTCCATTGGAAACAATATTTAATAGTGACTTATTATTCTTTGTCCAATGTACGAGTGCTACTTTCGCATAATGTTACGTAAATAAGCTTCTAATCATTGAAGTACCATCAAATTCGGAATATTCATGAGTCTAAAAAGTAAAATATTTCATCAACAGAAGGCGCTGTTTTTGTCATTTATATTATACTAGTATAACCATTTTTACGGGCAAAATCAGTTTCCTTTGACATTAAACCTATCAGTAAGTTCCAATGCATTCTACGTATTTGTTACCGAGTAGAAGTAATCATATTATTCTCCGAGATTCAAAACTTAACATTTCCGATAAAGTTATTGTGCATGCGTATTGATACATAGGGTACCAAATAAATTTACATGAAATAATACAACTTGTATATATAGAGATATTTTATTGAATTTGTGTATTTTTAATACATCTATCGAAAATACTGTGCGCTCGACCCAGCAAGAACTCGGTTTAATCGCAGCGCCACACTCCATAAAGAGTATTATTACCGCGCGCCAATGTTTCAAACATGATGAACTGTGAGCTTTACAGCAGTCCTTAAAACTGTGATTTTGCTCCGTTTCAGTAACAGCGATCCAATACGACCTACGGATTTCTCTCCAGTGAAATATAAGCCTTAGAAAATATCAAATAGTATTTTCAGTATTTCTATTCACGATAGATGGTGCTTCTACCCGGCTAAATATTTAATTATTGTATTTTCTAATTTTTCTCACCAAAAGTCCCAAAAGATTTTATTATATTCAATGATCCCTAACAACATTGTTGTAAAATTATGCCGGAAAATCAAACAGTTCCGTAGCAAATAATAATTGTTTTCTCCTCCCCGTTTATTTTTAATATCCCAATTTGCACTTTAAACTCCTTTACTATTGTAATTTCCCTTAAAATTGCATTTTGAAAATTAAATGCATACTAGCGTTATTTTTAATAAACAAATAATTCCTGTGACAATCGGTTTCATTTTTTTTTAAATTCTAATAATAATCTGAAAAAATATTTGGCAGCTAGGAAATAAATAACGATGTGAAACAACTTTTTCATTTTCTACATTGAACATTTACATTTATTAACTTTTCTACATTGAACTGTTATTATTAATTTAATTTAAAAAAATATTATAAATTTAATTCGTTGTAATCCTAGTGTCTATAAATCACATCCGCTATACATGTGTAAAAAATATTGCCAGATTATTTAATTTATTCGGCCTGGCGACATCTATTATTTTTATTATTAACTTTTTCAAACTTCTGTCAAGCTTCACCTGTTGAGAAAAAAGTAAATTTAAAACTAGAATAACGAACAACGTTCCACGCTGAGTGGAATGCATTTTGCATAGATGGCTCTTATTCGCATAAAATATTTATATTATTGCAAATAAATAGAATGACTTAAGAAGTTTATTTTGGAGCATATAGAATACTGCAGATTATTTCATGTTTATGTAAATAAAATGAGTTTCGTGTACATACAAAACAACAGTTTAATAAGTAAAAATAAGCGGATATTTTTACAATTCTCTGGCATCTAGTGGCGAATAGGTAAAGTAGCAATAATCAAAAGAATGGAAATATTCCTTTCAAAATCTTGCTCAACCGCACATTTTTATTTTTTTTGGC
The DNA here is from genome assembly GCA_039881145.1 of Druceiella hillmani. Taxonomy (NCBI): domain Eukaryota; kingdom Metazoa; phylum Arthropoda; class Insecta; order Lepidoptera; family Hepialidae; genus Druceiella; species Druceiella hillmani. The sequence continues at coordinate 27,481,952 of JAYKKI010000015.1, forward strand.
GTACTTATTATCTCTAAATATATATTATCTCTAAATATTATCTCAAACTGAGTCCAATATATTTCTGCACAATGTTTAATGTCATTTTGTAGTCATTATTTTGCTGGATTTTACAGCGGTTTACTGACTGCGAAACAATTTTGGAAACATTTTTAAAATCGCTAAAATACAGTCATTTTGTTATTCATGATTAAAAAAATGCAAAATGGATGTTCTTAGCAACGGCAACGGAAGTTCTAACTAAACAATAGCACTCAGATATTCAATATTGCAGTTAAGTACATGTAAGTGCCATTTCATATTCAAAAAGGTTGTGCGTAGATATATAAATATGGAAAGGTTCTGATAAAAACGATGTCACTAATTATTTCCTTATATGATTACCTATGTGTATGTATGCATTAGTGCATATCAATATGCACGCATGTTCAAATTATATTTTCCTGCAATGATTACAATGCACGTAAAAAACTGACAAGTCAAGCTTTGCATCTTTTTATGGAGCTTTTATTCAAAATTGATTCAAAGTTTTGTTGTTCATTCTTTATTCTACTGCATGAAATGTGCTCTAACAGAACTAAAGTAACTTCCGTGTCTAAATATTTAATTATAAGTATATTTTCTTAAAAAAGAAAATAAAAAATAAAAATAAGCATACTTTTCTCCAAGTTTTGCTTCTATTCGTGGAGCTTTTATTCAAAATTGATTCAAAGTTTTGTTGTTCATTCTATATTCGATTGCATTAAATGTGCTTTAACAGAACTAAAGTACCTTCCGTGTCTGAATATTTAATTATAAGTATACTTTCTTAAAACTTTTGTTGTGATTAAAATTATTTCTGGACTTGATTTAGAAGTTATTGTCTGAAATATTTATTGTATTATCCATCGTTAATATTACATATTAAAAACGAATGGCAGAATGCCCGAATACCGGAACATTTAAATTAATTGGGAATATTTGACAAATTATTATCTATACTAATATTATAGTCAATTTGTTGTATGTATACATATATATATATATATATATATATATATATATATATATATATATATATACATATATATATACATTTGTATATACATACTATGAAAATATTCTTTATATATTTGAAAGATGGATTACACCACGAATTCACATATCCCATCACACAACACTTAACACTTTTTTCTTGGTTCGTTGACCCTAATTCAAGGACTAGAATAAGCCACCGCTTGCTTTAACGTAAACTTACATCACCAATTCAGCTGATCTAAACTTAACTTATATTACTGATCCCGATCCAAGTAATATTAAATGGTAAGATATTTTAAAACGCATATTAGTGCGGTGCAGTGTAGGACATTAAAACGTAATCGAATATGTTATTCGTTACATCGATTAGGTTCTAAATAAAACAGATTCATCCGGAGCTGATCATCAGCTTACCCTGACTTTTGTAAAATAAAGATTTGGTTTGTTTAACTTTCTGATTCGAGCTTGCTTTTCTATACGTGTGACGTCTCATAGCAGTCGATTAGCACAAGCGAATATAAGCGGTGTGATTGCCGATTTTAAATAACTAAATATGAAAATAAAGTCATTTCTGGACCCAGTGCTTATCATGTAAAAGTTTTTGTATATTATTCAAAACTGACAGGTGATGCATACATACCTATAGAAGATATTATAGTCGATTGTAGTTTCTTGCAAAAATTTAATTGAAACTAGAATTTGTGGTAAAATAAGAATGGCGGAAAAGTTTACTTTTGGGATGTATAAATTAAAAAAAAATTGAGATCACTAAATATATTAAAATTATTACAACCAGTTGGCTATCTCACCTAATTAAGAAGACACCACTCACCTAAGAAAGTAATATGGTAGTTGACTCATTCTAAATATTAATATTTTCCGTACAATATTGTGAAATATAAGTTAATTAAAAACCAGTCTTGAAAAATATTCAAAAATTGATTGAAAAATAAGCCAGTTATATACTTCTAAATTTGAAGATACGGATAGGTTTAGGTATATCCCTGTCTCTTTTCCTCTTGTAAAATATAATGTGCAATATTAAAAATGACCTCACAACATAGTATTTGCTTGTACCTTGAAATTATGATTAATGAAATAAAAAAAATTTAGTCAAGTACCCAATTATGACAAAACATATGGGAATTAGTAAAGATGGGGGCCAAAATTTAAATAAATTGACTGTATTGAGTCAGGTTTTAATTTTGTAGGAGTCAATCGGCCCGGTGAACCGGAGAGGAAAAAGCGATCTTGTTAAATTCCACAAAGAAAGACAATGGCTCACACCTGTTGCGCCAAATGAGGATGACTTGTAGAAAGAAAATTTGTAAGAAATTATTTACACGTATATATGCATGTTAATCATAAATCGGAGATATAATAGTTCAAATTAATACTACGGAATGAGATTAGCTTATTATGCCTATTTTGAAGAAAGTTGGTCTTATATTGTTGTCGAAAAGATTGTGAAGGGTTCATAATTAAATTATGTTTTACGTGTGGGTAGCTTATGTGTTTGGAACATAGTTTAATGGATCGAGGATATGATGCAGGTTAAGTTTCAAATCCCAAGCTGTCATCATCGGTAAACAAACAATGCTTTCTAAAACTTCCGTATCGAATCTGCCGAATTTAACGTTAAATGACACATTAATTATATTAACGTCAATTTTTTAAGACGGATCTACTGATCGATAAAAATCTTAGTTGGACACCTCGTCGAGTAAATGTTGTTAGTTGTCGTGTCTTCAGAACCGTACAAGCATCTTCAAAATTTACTGCTATTTGCACCAATGGTCACCTTAGTCCAAAACTCTTATTGACTCTGGTAGACATTGGAGATGTATATTACCCAGATCTTACTGAGAATGGTTTAAAAAAATTAGAAAGCCTTCAATATTTATATTTTTGGTTGCAAAAATATGAATATATTCGGCAATTCACAGTGCAAATTAAATGAATGGAAGTCCATGATCACTTCTTTATAATATTTTGAATAATCAACTTATTCAACATATCTTATGTCCAATTTTAGTGACTTTTCTGTCCAATTTGTAGGGCTACGCTCCAAAAACCAGCTCAATTTCCTTTTTCTCAAACATACAACCCACTTTACGAAAGGTTTTCCATCCAAGCTGCAAAATATCGGAATTAACTAGATCCTGTTACCAGCAAGTCGTATACCATGAATGTTTTCAAAGGCCATCTGAAATAGTCCTTCCTCTCATAATTCTTTAATTCTACCCTTCCTTAATTACATTTCGCTCCCCCTTTTTTAAATATGCCATCTGAAAATTTTAAACTAATAATTTTTTTTAAAAATTAGAGTAATTGTTAATCATAAATATAAAAAAATTTATTTGTAATTTATAATATTTTACGAGCTTTTTTGTTTTTTTTTAATGTTTATTTCAATTTGTAAATATCGTAAAAGTTCATGAATGAAAGTAGGTTCATGAATATCTTTGATCCTTTTCCGTATTACTAAATTAAACTAAATATAACGAATGTTATATAACCAAGTTCACCAAATACATGTACATATAATTTTTGGTGTACATTAAACTATGAAATAAGTAAAACAGATAAATAAGTGTAACACGATAATAATTGTAAATATTGAATATGAAGAAAGGAGATGTCGGCAGACATAACAAGTTACAGATTCTTGTAATATATACTGAAAAACATAATAATTTTTTACTGAATTTGAAAATTCTACTAAAATTATGAATTCATTACTAAAAGATTACAGATACGGTTACAAGCAAGAAAATACAAATTTTCTAGTATTGAGTATAAAAAATGGTATTGTAGTGGTTTGCAGGTTCTTCAAAAAAACTTCATCGAAACTAGAACTTTTAGTTAGAAACTAACGTAGGGAGAAAAAAAGTTTAATTTTGAGATCTACATATTATATAAATTTGAGACGATTTAAAAGAATTAGAACCAATCGGATATATCACTTAATTATAATGGAAGAGAACAATTCTGCAAAGACAGTATCTTGGAAATTAGGAAAAGATGGCACCAAAATTGAGATGGGTCGAGTCAGGTTTTGATTTTGTGGGATTCGGTCGGAGAGGAATAAGCGGTCCTGTTAAACTCTGAAACCTGACTCTCAACAAAACAAAGTAAAGGAATTATGGTCGATTTCAGGAGGGGTTGAAATAAAAAAGGTAGAATGGTAAAAGAGAAAAGTGGTAAAGGTGAAAGAATTGAATCAATAAAGAGATACGAGTAAAAAGCTAGAACAAGAAGATCAAAATGTATGGTAAAATTTACACTATGTACTACTATTTAGGTTAATTGTTCTGATTAACGAGTTAAACAATATTTAAACTAAGTATTTTAAAGCGTTGAAAGAAATCTATATCGTATCATACGTGGGAACTGCACACTTATTTGTGCAAAACATTGTCGGCGGCAAACCCGAACCGAACGCGGAAGGAAGTAAACTGCCAGTATTAAAAAAAATATGAACAAATCTCACTTAAAATTTCATAAAAACATCCACGGCCAATATTAAGGGTGCGTTCGACCCTCGCCGCCGCCGAATTTCGCCCTTTTTTATGTCCATTTTGTTCCTCCGTGCCCGCCGCGTGGGGTACGTTTTTTTCAATACCGCCAGTCCCTTTGTTTGCATCGCTCTCCGATTCACCCGTGCCCCGGCAGATGGATTGATTTGACGCTTTTTTATGAAATAAATCATTGAACTATACCGAAGATCGATACTGGTTCATCAGTTCAGTACATGATGCCGCGCGATGTGGCGGTTTTTTAATATTTAGTGAAGTTAATGTCTCCATCAACCGGGTAAGTTTAATTTTTCGATCAATATTTTATCACTAAAGATATATTTCCAACTTTTAGATGATTCGTAGTATTAATTACTACCCGTGCGAAAACATCGCACTTATATTCGATTTGCGCCTTTAAAATGTCGTAACCGTTTCCTGACGAACAAAATATTGTCAAAAATATCAGCCTGATTAAAATGCTCGATTAAATTGGTATAATCTGTGCGAATTTTATGGTATACGGGTTAATATTGAATATCATTAACAGAAACTTAATTTGACATAACGGACAAAACTGCTTAAATTAAATATATTTATCTATATAGCTCTGCTCCGCTATTCCAGCTCTATTGACTGGTATATTTAAAGTGTCAATATTCGATTACATCTTGTTTTTTTTAGATCTAAATATACATTCTACGATATATATATATATATATATATATATATATATATATATATATATATATATATATATGTGTGTGTGTGTGTGTGTGTGTGTGTGCGTGCGTGCGTGCGTATGTGCGAGCGCGCGCGCGCGCCTGTGTGTGTGTGTTTATGTGTGTGTGTATTGTCATGCATTACTTGTGTCATGAATAAAAATATTGATTCCACTTAAATACCACTTTTTTCATGTGAGGGATCCTTCTAGTCTAGAGCCTAAGTCATTGTGTAATACTATTTAGAATAAATCAATTATAATTATAACTCAATTAAAACTGTAACTACAGATACACTAAAATGAATGTAGAATAAATTTGATGTTAATTTCTTGAAATCTTGACTTTTATCTAGCTCTCGCGTGAAACTTTTTCACTTATGGAATTTTACTGCAAAATGAAGGTTAAAGGCAGTGTATATATGATAAATATATAATGGCAGATCTTATTGAATAAAAATACATAAAATATTGTAGACTAATATTTATATTAAAATTCATACTTTCCTTCAATCTTGGAAAAAATCGTACGTGGAAATGGCCGTTGCGATAAGTTTTTATATGCGCTTTGCCATAACAAAATATCTGCGCAATTTCACAAGAGTCGTCCTACAAAAACGCTTCATGTAAATATCGGACTGTATAAGTGTAAATATAAACTACCCGAGATTAAGTTTACGTCGTTTGGCCTTAGGGGTGGAAAAGAGCGTGAAAACTGAGAGGGTGGGTACTTTTTTATGTCTCCCTTCTTATAATATGAAGGTCTCGCATAGGTACCTACGTTTGATGTGCCTATTTATTTGTTTGCTAATTATATTCAAGTACTTTGGCATCTTACCATGACATTAGGTTTACGTATTGATTAAAAATATTGACATGGAACCCGGGAGAAGTAAGGTACTTGATGCAACTAAGGCCTATGTTCTAATAAGGCCTATACATCCAAGAATTAAGAAATAAATAGCATCTAATTGAATGCTTATAAATCAATATACATTAATATAAACAAATAAAAACATAGTTAATTATCATCTTTTTGGGTGTGCCTTATTAGAACATAGGCCTTATTTGTATCAAGTACCTTATTTTGTTTTGTGTTAAATAATAATAATACTTTAATAAATATTAAAAAAGGTTATATAATACGAAGAATTAAGGTTTATTGATTTATTTACTTTCAAATTAATAGGCAAATCGAAAAAGTACCTTTCAAGATGTATTCTTAAATAAATCAAGAGCAAATATAACTTAATTTGTTATTTTAATTTAATGAATAATGAAAAAACAATGTTTAAAAAATTAAAAGACAATTTTTTGTACATAAGTTAATGGGTAAATTTTGAACTAGAAAATTTCGAAATTTTAAATGTTTATTTTACCAACTTTTGACCAACTCTTCAAGTTACCCTAAAACGTGTATCAGTAACTGTGGTCAAAATGTATGTTTTTAGTTGTTGAATTATTAACTTAATTAAAATGGTGATATAAAATAAAAATAAAATTTATTAAACGCGAGTAGAACTCACGCTAGTTGGGTTTCATTTTGTAAATAACATTTAAGGTTATATAGTATTTCTATTAAAGCATTTACAAATGTTAATATTATTTTTAATCATGTTAATATATTACCAAGTGTACCTTTGACAGGCGTAAAATATTATGAATTGCCCACAAACTATGAGATAGTTTTCTTTGTGAACGTTCCGTAAACTGTTTTTTTTCATTCCCTGTAACGCTAGTAACGCTGCTTTTTCATAATTTTGATTTTAGAAGTTTCGAGACCACATTTTTTATGGAAATTTTCAAAGATGTCTCTATAACTACCTTACATATAATTTTGAAAAAAGTTATTGAATCCTTGGTCTTTAAATAGAAAAACGAAGTGTAAAAAATCTATTATTTTATATACCACCAAAAAAATTTTTCCCAAAAAAATCTATTGAAATTCGTACTGAAATCTCTACGTCAACCGGTTTATGAGAAAAACGGCTGTGACAGACAGATTGACGAACGAATACGTGACTAATCTTCGAAGTGTACCGGTTTTTCGTCTTTGATGTAAAAAATCCTAATAATAAAACATGATTTTTCTTCCTAGTATTTAAATATTACTTACGGAATTAAAACAAGAAAATAAAACTAAACGAAAATAATGTTTAAATATATAAGGTAAAAAATAATAATATTTTGTTTATTTAATATAAATAAACAAGGTTATTTTAAACGTTGTTGGAATTGAAAAAAAATGTAGCATAGACTATAAAAAATGTTAGGTTGGTCATACGCCACAGGTGATTATATCAAATGGAAATGTTTTATGTGGTACATGGGAATTTTTGAGTAATAGAGTAAGCAACGAAAAATCAACAAACTTACTGGAAGATACCGTTAAATTTTTAAGAATACATGTATACACAATTGAATGAAACTACGTGCTTAAGAAAGTAAAAAAAAGTAGTTAAAGAAAGTAGAAACAATACTACATATTATTTCTACTTTCTTTAAGTACTTAACAAATGTATAGTTACTTAGTAGTTCAGTAAAAAACTTTTAGGTATGTACGAGTATACTAAATGACCCTTGAGGAGTTTTTATCCTTCTTTTTTATAATTTTTTTATTAACTTCTCCTGAACAGAAACAAAAGTTTGTATTGGGAAGAAAGTTCTTAAAAGAAAAATGAATAAGCTTAGCACTGGTTATTTATATGAATTATCTTATTTCGAAGCAATGGCGTATTCTAATTTCAGTTGGATGAAAATTAGTTTTGTGTAGTTGATTTTACTTAAAAATATCACACATAATTTTGAAAAGTTCACAAAGGCAAATGCAAGTAATAAAGCTAACTTGCTTTGACTCAGAGAATCGCAGGATTTATTTTATTGTAATCGATATAATGTATTAACGAAAAATTTGTTGTACCAATTGCAAAGCGTTTAATATGACCATGTTTTATTTAGGTACTGAGAAAATGAAGTATTCGGTATCTTCTTCTACAACTAGTGATTATAACGTAGAATATAATTCTGCATAATACATATGTTAAACGTTTATTCAATTCGTTCAGAATATCGTATATTGATTATGGCACAACGTTGAGTAGCAAACGGATTTTTGCATTGATGTATTAATAAGGATGAGTGCCTTGTGCTATTACTAACGCATTTATTACTTTACGACTACTAAATATTTATGAGAATATTCCTTCGTTAAACGCGACATATTCTTCAAATATACCCATTACTAAAAAAATTAGATTATCGGTTTATATAATTTTTACATGTACCTAACCATTATTGACTTTTTTTCAGTCGTCATTACTGTATTGAGTATAGGTCACTTGGTAAATACTTTTACGATCATACTTTACTACAGATTTATGACCGCAGAAACTTTTAATATTTTCTAGGTAGTAAACCCCTGTCATTAATCTACCGAAGACATGGCCTATATACATAAAAATAAAAGTGTTTCATTTCTTCTTCTGCTTGTTATTTCAAAATTCAAGTTAAATGCAGAAGTCAATTCAAATTTCTTTTTAACATTATTTTTACGCTTGCAAAAACAAACAAAACTTGATAAATATTGGAACTCGCACTACTAGAGATGAATATTTAAGGATACATATTATTTATTTTGAAATATTTCCAAATATAAATATTTTTTGCACCCCATTAATATTTCTACTAAATATAAATATATATATATATATATATATATATATATATATATATATATATATATATATATTTGTTGCGGTTTTAAAATTATCCGCAATTCCGCAATTTCTAATTACCCTATTTATTTATAATATTAACCTTATGAGCTTCGGAGACGAGGGGAGGGATAATATATTTTGGCCAACATTTTCAATAATTTTCAACAACTACTTTACATAAAATTCTGAAAAAATAGTTCCAGAATGTTTAAAAAATGTTGTTTTAATTGATATCTCACACGAACGAAAGCAAAAAGAAATATACCAAATTTGATTCCTTCAAAATTGTTTATCAATTATTTATTAGCTTCCTATTATTACGCAATATACGGGTCAATAAGTTTCCCATATAAGTCAAATTTCAAGTTTCTTCCACAAAGGTATAAGGTAAAAACGACTGTAACGGAGAGACAGTGATCTTCTGAGGATTCCGTTTTTTTTTTTCAAGCACCGAGGACCTAAAGAATCTTTTTTCGTAGTGATTTATGTATGTAAACAATACGCATTTCATTATCTTAATATGAGATTATGGCAACATATAATCTAGAAAATATAACACGTCATGTCTAAATCTCTGAGTCTGAGTCTGAGTTTTGCTCAGAAAATTCTAATAACGGTTTCAAAAACGAAATTATATGTATTCATGAATTAAAGGAGGCGAAGATTGTAATAATATGACATTAATAATTCAATGCAATCTCAAAACATTTTTTTCTATGTTTCCCATAGAGCCAATTCAACGAACTAATAGGATAAATTTAAGATTGAAGAAAGATGAAACAAAATAAAGAGATAAATATGAAACAAACTGAATTATGAAAAATGTATTTGTGTATTTCGAAACAGGTTCCAAAGCGTTCACGGCCTATTTTCTATTTCAATATCGAAACGACTAAGTTAATTCGTTCAAATTGAAGTGCCCAGTTCGTTCCTGGAGAAATAGTTAATGACTTACTGTAAAACGGCGTCTAATGTGATCAAATTGATAATTTCGACATCGGCTCGCCGGTACTCGAGTCCCACACACAAACTCCTAAACTGAACCATTCGCACATCGATTTACGGAAAAAAGTGTCGGTGCTTTAGTCGGCTAAGAGTCTTTGATCCTTCAACTTTCATTATAAAAATTCGCATCAGTTTGTAACGTTTTGTTTCAGGTATAAATTGAGAATATGAGTGTTTTTATAAAATTATGAATTCGGTTAAGTTAATGAAGAATTTTCATTTCTTTATGAAAATGTAGTTAGAAACCATATCACGTCCTCTCATAATTCAAAATTTGCTACCACAAACTTCCTTATTATATTATCTTACTATCTTTTAATAGTAATTTTGTATATATGTAATGTAAATATGTACATATGTATTACTATAATGTATATATGTATTTTCAAAAAGTTTGCGATTAGTTCCTCTACAATTGTGTGATATAACACCTGTGGATTATTTTCTGTGGGGCTATGTGACGTGGCTAGTCTATGTTGATAAACTACAGACGTTAGACCACTCGGAAGATAACATTTGCTGCCAAAATACGACCCCAATTGCTTGAAAAAGTGGTTGAGAATTGGACTTCCAGAGTGCGCCTCATTCGAGCCAGCCGCGGCGCCCATATGCCTGAAATTGTATTTAAACACGAATGGCATAAAATTACCTTTACAATAAAGTCAATAACTATGGCCATTATCATGATATTTATTTGATTTTTTTTACATTTCAAAAGTTGTATATCAAAAACACTCGTTATTATGGTTTATTTTATTTCTTGCTCTATCCTGAATGTCAATCGCGGAATTGTTTGCTTTTTAAAAAAATTATTCTATTTCTTTTATGCCAGGTCCATTTTCACACAGTATGTTTTCAACAGAAAACATAGCGTTATTGAATTTCGTTAACTGTTAAATGGTTTGTTTAATATAATCGGAATCAAGTGATATGGCCGAAATATTTCTTTTGATTTTTTTTAACGCAAAAACATTCCTTTTGATCTTTTTTTAACACAGAAACAATACTTTTGATCTTTTTTTTAACGCAGAAATATTTCTTTTGATCTTTTTTTAATAGTGGTACGTGTGTCATTTCATTTAACTTAATAAAATATGATTACAACACTAATATTTACAATTTTATATTACAATACACACATAGAGATAAACCTACTGTAATTGGTTTAAGAAATAGTTTTTAATTAACTTAAGTATATTGTTTCGAATTTTATTTTAACTTTCTGACAGTTATAACCAATTTATCACTTTCATAATAGCTAAAATATATAATTATTCAAATAAAGCTCTGGAAATAATAGTAAGACACTTTTCTATTGCTACACTATTCCTAAATAGATAGAGTAAAATCGAAATTGTAATCTGTATTGTATTTATTTAGTACTTATCAAATTGTGTCTCATTTTTCAATGTTCTATATATTAGGAATAGGGACAACCAACCGACTAACAATACTGTAAATTGATGGATGATTGTTGAAAATCTATTAGTAATTTTGAAGTTTACCAAGTATCACAACCTCGGGAACGCGTTATAGACAATTACCAATAGACTTTTTTATACATTTATGTGAAGGGGCAAAAAAAGCTTTTAATAAGGCTCGGGGCGCTGCGCGGGCGGGGGAATACATGACGAAGGGGGAGGGGGCGGAAGCTGTGTGTGACTCGGATCGATATTTAGTTTAAAATTACAATTCGAATCCGTATGTTTATCTCGTTTTGTATTGGCAGCCCTGCGGGTGACGTTTCCGATCATACCGCTCCACTTACAAAGGAGAACTAAAAAGCAATCTAAGTATCGGCATGTTTTATATGACCTATGCATTATTTTAAGTATTTCGTGAAATCGAGGTCTTTTTTAACGTTTTTATTTAATTTATATGTTGAGAGGTGCATAAAAATATTTTTATGCACTATGTGAAAGCGTAAAATCTTTGAGTAACTAACGGTAGTACGATTACAACGCTTTATTTAAACAAATTACGAAATTTTGCATTAATGCAATATTTTAAACGTATAATTATTTTTATTGATAGTCTAGATACATAATTATAATGATTTTATATCCTCTATAAGCGAGAATAATTTTTGTAATTTGAGTATAATAGAATCTCTTAAAATCAATTAGCCATGCCTGAGGTTATGCCATGTCATTGAATGAACTGAAATTATCTTTTTTAATAGAAAATACTATAATATTTTATCGATTAGTTTATTGAACGTTGCTGAACTTATATGAACTGAACTAGCTATTTATAAATATTAATATCATTATAATAGCTATTTATAGATATTTATATTATTTTTCCTAGCGTATATTTCACATGCGTATTAACCTTATTAATTTCTCAAAAGTTACGAGTAATTAAGCCAAAGTATGGTTTGATTATTATTAACAATTTTACTGATATATATTTTGTCCGTTTTAATATTTATTCTTTAAATAAAGTACACGATAAATATTAGAACCGATTTAACTGCATCTTTGAGGTTATATCGTCGTTTTTCTGTAAAATAAATTAATATTTAAAATAAAAAGAAACACGCTTTCATAAATACTATACTAAAAAGCAAAAAAATCATTATCGAACTTTTTTCTTTGTCTTCACTCTAAGGACTTTAGTTTAAGTCAAATTTGTTATTCAGTATAATATTTAAGTTTAAAAGCGCAGGGCGCTTTGTTCTGAAATCTAATTGAAATGTTAAGCATTTTCATTCACTTAATATTAATTTAAGAAGCAAACATTTTTTTTCGGAAAAAGCATTATGAGAGCGTGTTTTCAGTCTTTTAAACTATTAATTTATTTTTACTTTTTTTATTCTTATATAAAAAGAGAAATTTTTTGAACTGGCTTTATGTTATATTTAGAATTACTTTTACAAATAACGACACTTTATTAAAAAAGCTTCTACGGAATTCAAACTAACAGAGTAGTATAAATAATTAGGTCGAGGTATCTCTTCTTGATTTTGTGTCTGTGGACGACAGAGCTCGTATCCTCTCCCTCTCTGCCAATGCATCAGTATTGTAAGGCGTCTTTCCTTTAAACTTGGAACAATCCAATTCTTCGATTTAAAGACTAAAAAAGATTTCACTTTACTTAGAACGTGATCCTAAATAGACCACTGCGTGTACAACAAAAAGCACAAAAACTAAACGTTACGATACGTTGTTCCTTTATCGAAGTTCCGCTTCTACTTCATCGTACGTTTAGTCTAATTTCCGCTTCTACTTCATTGAATCATTCCAATAGTATTATTTTATTGTTTTGTCATCTGAACAACATACAACTGCCAAGTCTCATGATGATGCAATAATTAGAAACCCAAACAGGATTGGTATCCGTTACCGAATTCAATGCATAACTTCCGGTTCTATTCCATTGTAACAGTCCTATAGTAACATTTTATTGTATTATCATCAGAACTATAGACAACTGCTGAGTTTCATGATGACACAACAATTAGAAGTTTCCAAAAAGATTCCATTACACAGTTACAGATCGACCTAACAAAAGAGTGTAAAAAAATTCAAAAATATATTTATATTTGAATCAAAGAGTCCTAGCTTTCCATTATATGGTTACGCCGAAAAACATTTCAGCACACGTAATAAAAATACATGAACAGCTTATAAATACTATTGCCTATTGCGGAGTTTCTCAACTTCTATGGGTATGTGAATACGGTACAGCGTCCCGTAATGTCGGTTTCTTTATATTTGATAAGTTTTTTGACCTAACTAAGTTTGTAATAAATCTCATTTTTCCAATTGGTTCACTTTCCGTGTATCCCTTAGTTGACATACTTAAAAATATACATAATTACGGTAAAGTAACAATATGTTTGGACGATCACAACAAAACACTCCTCATTCGTTATATAAATTTCTGGCTCACACATTTTTACATTCGACATGTTTGAGGATAGATCCAAAACATTTTCCATTTCCATTTTACTAAATAGCGCTTTCCCGTTTCCGAATTCTCGCTCTGAAGTCTTCCCGGGTGGGTCAAGAATCGGCATGCATTTCGAAAGTTAATTTCGTCGGGGCCAGCGCCGGCAGTCAGTCGGCGGAAGTGTTTGCGCTTTGCGAAAAGGAATTTCCATTTCGTAAGTCGAATTTGCTTTGCCGCTGCACTCGAGGGCGAATGCACACGAGCCGCCAGCGCCCGCTCGCCGTAATGAAATATGGAGTTGCAACTTACACTTCAATTATTCGAAATGGTACTCAAAGTGTGTTCGCTGTTTATTTTCCAAATTCATTATCTTTTAAGGAAACTCATTTTCTTATGAAGTGTTATTGATATATTACACATAATATTGTTCGTATTTGTTGTGGTAGCTTTTCGGTAACTTTGTGGCCGTGTAGCTTTGTGTGCTGTGGTAGCTTCGTGGTAGCTATCTCACTATGATATCTGTAAACACCACAAGAATTGGCATTGGATACGTTGTTCCATTTAGTAAAAAAGGCAGAAATAAGAGCTATATATTTTATTTACAAATTTTTCTACTTTAGAAATTTAATTATATTTACGTAAGTCGTGCATTCGACGATGAGATAGTTGTTTCTAAGTTGCCATTTTTGTTTTATAGAAATAGTTGAGTGAAAGTAATATCTTTAATTTAATAATAAGTTAATTCAAACCTACTCATTCATAGCTTCAAATACAATCTAGGCACAGATGTTTTTTTCTTCTTAAATAGAAAAAGAGTTCTTTCGAATCGCGTTTTAGAATTGTGAGAGTATGGACATGGCAAAATGAAATAGAGTAATAAACTTCTTAAAGGACGATGTTTGAGTCAAGATTATAAAGCAGTTCATTTTGTATACCATTAACGGACAAACTTGAATTTAAATATATACGTGTTTTTATGAAAAATTATACTTTTACAATATATCATAACACCAAGTATATATTTCTATTTTTCTTTTATTTTATTTAAGCATGATGAACTATGTTTTGAGAAGCGATGAATAGTTTAACATAATATTTAATGTAGAATAATGATATAGGCACTCGACTTAAGAAAGCATGAATCCGAGAGAAAACTATTTTCAGAGCATTGCGGATCCATGAAATCAACCTTTCGGGTCGGTTTGCATTTTCCTCTATAAACTAATTTGAATATATTTCTCTAATGACTTTCGATTTTTTTGGATTCAACAGGTGATTCAATATACATTATAAAACGTAGAATTTTAATTAATTGATTTGCTTTTTCTTTGTGTATTATTATTATTATTTATTTCAATAAGGAAAATTATAAATTTACTACCTAGTTAACCATACTAAATATAGTCAACACATATATCTTGACCCAGAAGGAGATTTCGGAAAATATTTTCGTCTAATTTTGACTTGCTCAAAGTTAGACAGAAATATTTATATACCAAAGTATATTGAAATAAGCTTGACAATCGTTATGGTTTGCATTTTCTTTCGCATTGTTTTTTTAAATAATTACTCGACTACGGTAAAGCAATAAGGAAGCTTTTAATTTTAGCAGTCTATAAATATATATGTAATATATATATATATATATATATATATATATATATATATATATATTACATGAATATATATATATATGTATATATATATATATATATATATATATATATATATATATGTATATATATGTAAAGTTATCTGTTTCCTCGTACTTGTAGATTTTAAACTACTTGATGACTTATATACAACGAATGAATGGATTGCATATCGTTAAGATAATAAGAACTGCCATTGCGTGTGGCATGATATATAGATACGGTTCTAGAATAATGGAATGCATAATTCGTATTATTTTAATTAGTTGTCATTAGGTTTGTAACATTTAGACCTATAGAAAATGTCATTATTATGTGTCTTACTTGATTAGTTATTTTTTAACCCTTCAAGTTCAATTAAATCGTATCTTAGCAGACATCACGAGCTGCTGCAGTGACCAACATTATGTACCCACCATACGCTAACTTATATATTAAATACACAAGTAGGTGCATACATCTACGTCATTTAATGTATGTATGTTTATCCACACATCGGCATACCGACATATACTCGTATTATACACATTTTCCTCTCCTTTTACACACAAATCATCTAATACGCAATATCGAAATATTTCTTTGAAAAACAGTGGGTGTATCGAGGCGAGGGTGTCGGGGCGGAGGGGGCGAATAGGGCGAGGTGGGGAAGGGGCCCGCAGATCGGAAGCGAGAAAATAGACGAAGGAGACGGGAATAAGCGCGGGGGGCGGCGCGAGAGCGGGATGGCGTTAAAGAAAAATTAAATTATATTTCCCAATGGTGTCAGCCAGTTATTAAGTGGCCGGACGCCATTTTGAATTATTATTTTTATATTTTTATTTCTTTCTCTTCTTTGGAATTCTTTGTAGCCGCGTCGGGATGTACGGGCGGTGCGAGCGCCCGTAGGTGCCCACCTATTACCACCACACATTAGTACGGAGTACTGTAGGTGATAAATATTAAATGGGCTAAGATTCTGCTTCTATCATTGTTCGCACAATGAATATTCTACTATGTGGCATTGAAGAGTTGCGGTAGTCGTAATCGTTTAAAGAGAAATGTCGAAAAACTGGTGAAATTTAGCTATAGATATAGATAGATCGACGTAGATTTTAAAATTCTAATAATAAACTTCTATTAATAAACTCTTAATTTTCCACTTTTCTATACAATCGCGCCGTTTAATAACATAATTGGCGACTTTACACTTTTCTGAAAGCTCTCTTATACTCACTCGTTTTTTACACGTTTTTTTAAGATAATTCTCCATTTAAATCTAACTATGATCTATATGGTAAATAAAGCAATTTTTAAAGAATTATGGTCAAAATTAAGGATTTCGTATTATCGTATTTTATTCTGTATGTTTACACATTAAAACGGCACACCAGGAGATGAAATTGTATTAGAAACAGCGCGATTTTACATAATCGATGTTTAAAAAAAGATTTTTTCATTAATTTCATTCAAATTGTATACACCGATTTGTGATTTTAATTGAGCGACAAAGCAAAATGAAATTTAAAAATTATGCTTATTAGTGTACCGTATATAAATTTAAATATTTACTTTGAAAATTCATTCCAGGAATAATAATTAATTTTAATAGTAATGAAAAAACGAAAAAATTGCTATCATGCACGATTGAATGAAATACTTTACCTAAATTTGTGGGGCCAAACTATGCTATTAATGAATAATAAAATGTTATCCATAGTATTTTACTTATATGTTATCTATACTATTAATAACATTTTATCCATAGTATTTTATTTATGTATTATTATCTATACTATTAGTAAAATTGTGACAGAATAAATTCTGCACATGGAAATTTTTTTAAAAAAAGTTATTGATTTTGTCTGTATGTTAATTTGTCAGTCAATTACGCGAAATCCACCGCACGGATTTTGCTGAAATTTAGTATGGTAATATTTTACACCCAAGAGCAACATATGAGAGAGAAAAAAAATCTAATCACTTTTTCATTCCGGATTTCACACGAAACAGTGTGGCGTAGTTACTTTGTTAATAATATTGTTTTAGATTACTAAAAGAGACTTCCTATTTAACGATAAATTCGTTCTACACAATTTTTATTTAAAACTCTGTAAAACTAAATAATTTAGCGGTTTTAATATAAATATTAAAAAAGTATTCTCGTTATATGACAACAATCTCTATCACCCGATTTATCAAACTTTAATATAATTTCTTAATCATTTCATAATCGAATCATTTATTACGATCTAACATCTGAACAAACTTTTTTTAATTTCGAAAAACATTTTTACAAAATCACGTTTTCTAATTATATCTCACATTATTACTTTATTAATTTCAATTACACATTTACGAGACTATATAAATCTTAATTCATACATTGTAAACAAACACGTATATATATATATATATATATATATATATATAAATAATAAAAATAAGTAGACAAGTAGGAATATATATATATATATATATATATATATATATATATATATATATATATATATATAATATACACATGTATGTTTGTTAACTGTCAATCAACTTATTTTAAATTACTCTTACAGTTTCTTCTAAATCTTCCCACATGCCATGAGTAAGTATTTGCGAAGCCGTAGGGGCTTCATATACATTAAATGGACACTGTGCTGCTTCACAAAGCCAACGCCGATCTATCTGCGTTGTTCGAGATTAGATTGCTTACGGTCTAAATTCGAGTATAGTCACGTTCCTTTGTTTATCTAGATATTTCCTGTCCGTCGTTCATAACTCACAGGACGTGCCGTGCGGCGGAACGCAATGCCGTACTTAGGCTAGGTCTGGATATCTCGTATGAGTTTTACATGACCGAAAGTGATGAATATTTCGATGTACTTATGTAAAACGTTTTTACTGCCTTTCTTTCCTAAGATTTTCGTATTTCCACAATTAAGTGAAACTACGTGATGTAGTATTATTTCTACTTTTTTAAGTTCTTTACCACGACCTAGGTTTTGTTGTATTACAGCATCTTCAGGTGGGCTATTAGCAAAGATTCATCTTCTTTGCTGTCTTTGCTAATAACCCACCTGAAGATGTAATACAACGAAACCCAGGTCGTGGTAAAAAACTGATAAAAAATACTACTATACCAAGTAGTTTCATTTAATTGTGAATAATGAATTTCTATTAAATTAACGCCAAATATATACAATTTTCGTATTTAATATTCATGAAAGAGGGGGATAGTATTAAAAGATATAAAAAGTAATTTCCCAAACGTGATATATATAATTTAATTGTTTCAGCGGTTATACAGACACTTTCACGTTACGCTTTCTTTCATTGTGTAATTTGAAATATTTGCGATTTCAAAATAAATTTTTAATTGTATTTTATGACCTATGCTAACGACATTATTAAATCAGGTGATTCTTCGTAATAATTTATGTATGCCGTCATTAATCTTGTAAAGACCATGATTTCAACATAAATGGTTTTACTTATTAAAAATTATTAACAGTTAATAATGTAATTAGATTAATGTTAATTTTATACTTTTTGATCATCATTAACCCAAACGTTATTCACTTTGTATAATTATAACTTCAAAATAAGAACCATAAATTTTTGGTTATACGCCAGTCATATAAATTTATAAAAGTTTTAAAAATTATATTCAACTGGTAATAACAGGATTACATGTAACCGAATATCGGTAATATATAATCCTGTTACTACCAGTTGAATATAATTTTTAAAACTTTTACTGAAACGGGTATTTATGTTAATTCATCGGTATTTGTCTTCCATTTTATTTTTACTTATCAAACTGTTATTGAATATTTAGTTCATTGTTACACCAAAATATAATTGAATTAGAGAACTGCCATTCAAATTGTATTAGCAATCATTTGTTTTGCCATTCGAGCCGCCGACTATTTCCATACACCCAAAGCTCGCCAAGTATCCTCCATCGTGTAAACACACAAGACTCGCGAAATGGCTAAGTAAGCACGGATACGCAGTAGGCAAACATTAGATACACGCCAGAACGTAGGTGGTTATAGTAAAGAAATGGCTAAAAAGACAAGTAGGAATTTGTTTGCGTCGTGTCGCCTATGTAGGTGCGAGGCCCTGTATTATTATGGATGGCAAAACGCTTTTACCGACATTAGAATATTACGCTGCCACCTGGCTCCCGGGAGGCGACGAAACGCGCCTCGGTAAATACTTTTTTATGTACATAAAGCACGTGTACCCACCGACGTAGTTATTACATATGAACGTACATGACTTTTCTCTATATACATTAGCACATACGACTACGCGCATACTTAGTTATGGTAGATGGAAAATATTTCCATGTAAGTATACGCTCTCCGGTAGGTAGATAAGTATCTGCGACGTGTACTTGCGTAAGTATGTTGAATGTATGAAAGCCCATGTAAGGTTGGTGCTTGCGTCACAGGCGCATGGTTGTGCTGAGTGCAGGCGAACGCCGCTGTGTACCGGACGTTTATTTTGGGTTGCGATTATTTCCTCTAACTTATCATCTTGTCTACATCGTGTTTTACGACTACCTCATTACAACCACGAAGTATTCTAATGCACTATCGATGTGATAACCTCACTATTATAAGGCTATGTGCAGAATGGCATGGAAACAATACTACGCTAAATTAGTTAGTTCAGAGTTAAACTTAATATTTTATATATTTGTTTGTATCTTTCTGAAATAGAACTTTTAATTATTGTCTACTATTAAAATTGTACATTTCATCACTAAAAACTATAATCTTATCATTATACAATTTGTCTGTTTAAACAAATAAGTAATCAAATAGGCACTATATTTGGCTATTTCGCAAGCGATGAATATATATTCATTAATAACATGTCAAATATATAGTACTCAGTTTATCGTAGGCTGAAAATGTTTATTTAAAAAAGCACAAGATAAAAATAAGTTCAAATAAGAGGAAAGGAAATGTGTAGGAATCCTCGTAGTGCGAGTTCTACGCATGCTTCACAGGTTTTATTAATATACCAACATGGTTAATGGGAAATAAAAATAATATTGAAGATAGAACAAAGCTTGTAATATCTTTTAGAAATTGTTACACCCAATAGTTATTATCTAACGCTTTTTTGATGTGTAGTCGTTGCCTAAAGGAATTAAACATTTAATTGACTTTAATATTCGTTTTGTTGCAAATAATGTCGTTTGCGCTCTTATTGACTCATATATGCTTTTTTCGATGAACTTGTCAGGCCTGCGAATGTTATGGATCAGCATATTATATGTATGTTACACTTAGCATGTTGTATATGGAGAAAACACAAGACAAAATCTGCATTTGTTTCATCTTGCTGGCTCGAAGAGTGCCGTGTAAATAGCATTTACAAACTATATTAGGAAAAATAAATCTGTAGTAATATATATGTCAACTTAAAAGTTATCAAATATATGGTTGTTATGAAACTACATCATTGTTTTTGAGATGTACTTTAAAAATTACTAAGACGATCGTGTTTTCTTTTTAGTTCAATCGATGTTAATTTAAGGATTTCAACTTGTGTATGTTAGAAAAAGAATTTAAACGGTTCTCAAATTATATTAAGTGTATTAAAAAAAGTCAAGAGGTCAATTAGCCGTAATCAATATTTAGAAATACGGCTATACGTTACTCACTTAAAAGCCGAATACCTGTAAAGCTCAACATCACTCCCGACGTTAAATCAATGAGCTTTTCCTCAGAAAAACTCAGTTCGTATCTCAAGCGGCGCGCTTTAAAACGCTTCCCGGGATATAACGCACATAAGCTACCTACTATCTCGTCTCCTTGTCGGCTATTCATTTCTCATCTCGTCCGCCCGCCTTCCGCGCTGCCCATATGCAAAGTATTCCGTACGATATTGCTCTAATCCCATTGCCGAATCTTTTTGATGTCCAATGAACTGATTATTCGGCGGTACGTAACGAAAAAAAGATTTCTTTCTCTCTCTCTAGATGGCTATTGCCGTGCCTGTGTGTTCGCAAATGGATGCTGGATTGTCTCCGTTGTTGAATTTTTTCGATTGAAAAAATTATTGTGATGCTAAAGTATTCGAGACATATGAAGGTATTTAAATAAATGTCGATGCACTGTAGTTGGATAAATTTATAACACGCTTATAAAGAAATTTTTGTAAAAGTGGACCTTAAATAAATTATATTTCACTATATTTCTATTTAACTTTTTTAAATTAATTTTTATTTTTTATTTCTTTTGTGTGTAAGTATAATATGAGAATATTTAAATGTATTTAATAAATATTTTTTAATATTATGTCCGTCCTCCTATTTTACAACGAGAAAGTTCTCTTTCATATTGAAAAAGTTGAACTTTCTCTCACATGCGATATTCTGGCATATTTAATGATATATTTATTTCATATTCCCGATTCTGTAGTAAAACTAATAATAATTGTAACTGTCTGTTCCTCTGTCGATCGCAGCTTTACAGTTTCTACAATTTAAGACTTATAGACATAACATTCTGCAAGTAGATATTTGAAATGGGATCTCAATTTTGTTTACTTTTCTTTTCAATTTCCTAAATATATCTCAAAAAACAAGAGTATCTTATGGCAACACAATAAAGGCGAGATGAGTTCTTGGTTTTGTTGAGAATTTATCATTTAAGTCATCTATAATCACTATTTAATCATCAAATCATTTTTATGTTCTGATTATATTCAAACTATTTTCCACCTATAGGCATCGATGGTAGTATGCGTATTCCATCATCTTAATATACTTTTCTATTTTTATTTTTGCTTACATTACCCATTTCTGCCAATTATATTCCACTTTCTCTATTTAAACTCACTTCTATCATATATTGTATTTATAGGGTTTCGTACTTCAAAAGGAAAAAAGGCATTCTTATAGAATCACTTCGTTGTCAGTTTGTCTGTCTGTCAAGACCTTTTTTCTCACGAACGCGTGGAGGTATCAAGTTGAAATTAATATCAAATACTTAGGTCTACGGTCCCTTGAAGTTGTAAAATGATGAAGCTTCTCAATCAACCCAACTAAAAAAAAAACCAAATATACGGCCGCCATTTATGCTCCATTTTTCGACCCTAACAAATTAATAAAAACTAAAGGAACAATGGAAAGTACCCATTGTCCTAAAATAATGAAATTTAGTAAGAAGCAAGGTCTCACAACACAAGTAAAGGAAAAAATCCGAAAATCATTAATTTTTAGTTATATCACATAAAAAAAATTCAATATGCGCCTGTGAAATATACGGTAGGCAATAGATTTTCGGTTCGGCCATTTATGCCGCATATTTCGACATCCGCAAATAAATCAAAACCTATAGGATACTTCCCGTTGACCTAGCATCATGAAATTTGGCAAGAAGAAAGGTCTCACAAAACAAGTAAAGGAACAAATCCAAAAAATCGTTAATTTTTAGTTATATCACATAAAAAATAGTTTTTTAGATATGCGTCTGTGAAGAATTTAGTAGGCAATATATTTTCGTTCTAATGAATTAAAATTTTGTAAATAATATAATAGAAATATTATATACCATTAAATGTTTGTGTCCAAATGTGTGTCTAGTAAAAGTAAAAGTGTGTTAAGTAAAAATGGAACTTGCACTATGATGGTTCCATACATACTTATTACGTATATATAAAGGTTATATTATATACTTTTATTAACTGTATATAAATATTGATATTATTTTTCACTATTTAAATATATTGCTCATTATAACTTTTACCGGCGCAACGCAAGTGATTGTTTTTAATTGGTATTTTTTAATCTGCCTCGTACAATCGTAAAAATCGCAATTTTACATTAGAACATGTAATAAATTACATTATCCTAATTGTTTTTCCAATTTGTGGCATAATTGGTTAAAAGTGGACGACAGTGGACGTCTCCATATCATACAGATTTACTAGATATTTCCGATTGTATTTAAAAAAACCACTTCAATTAAATTAGACCTTATAGGGCTCGTGAGACAAAGAGTTTTCATTTCCAAATTTGATGTATGGGGAGGCCATAAATTACTTGAAAAAAAATAAAAAATATTTTTCTTTTTTGTGTTTCCGTTAATTTAATTACGTCGTTCACGTAATTCAACTTGCCGAATTGTGTCAATATCCGCTTTGAACTAAAATAATTATGATGCTCTAACATACCTACCGTGAACAGATGAGCATAACGAATTTATAAGGGTTTCTTTTTTGCCCTTATTCTAAGGAATCTTAAAGGCAGAAAGTATTTTGTTACCCCTTATAGATAAAAATAAACATATTACATATTTAATTACAAAAACATGCAACAATAGACCTAATTGAAAATCGTCTTCATAATAAATTCAATTGATCTGTAAACAACTCCAATTATACCGGACCTCTTTTTCACGTTTTCCCTTCTTCGACGATTCCGCACTCGGCGGGCGTCAGAGTTCACCCCCTTGCCCGCCTTCGTCTCCCCACTCGCCCGCCTCCCTTCGCCCTCACTCACTATCGCAATTGACAATCTTGAATTTCACATTATTTTATCTTTCATATCTACCTGCACGACAAATTCGTACTACACACTGCTTCATATAAGGTTGAAATTCGCGTTTCACATGCGACACCTATAAGCCTTTCTCGTATCGAATTGAGTATTGAATTTTTCTCTAGTTTTATAAGAATCCCATTAGAATTATTTCGCTTTCTCACTCGCATGTATGTATGCACATAAGTATGGGTGCGCGTCGGCGTCTCGTTTGTACGCGTAAAGTTTCCCGTCTGCTGTCCCTGTCGGCCGTTCGCGAACCCCGGACTATTATAGTCAAGTTAAAGCATTTCCTTTCATATATTATTTTTTATCTTATTTCCGTCCATTTTCCCCCTTATATTGAAATGAACGCGCCGTCAAAAGACTTTCTTGACACTCTTTGTCGCGCGTGCAAATTAAATTTCGAGATTGTTTCTCAGCCGCAGGATTTAATATGATATGAAAAGAGATGTAATTAAGTACCTTGGTAATATGATGGTTGGAATCTCATATCTACTGAATGTATTCTTTTATTTGCGTCGGAATGAATGTCAAAGGAAAAGTATGATACGGCGTCCTTTAGAATTTTAAATTGCTAATAAAATCGTTGTCGAATCGAGACTTCACACATTATGTGTAAAGTTTTAAAGCTGTGGTTAATAATAAGAGAAATATTACTTTCATTTTAATACAATAGAAATAATTAGATAAATATATATATATATATATATATATATATATATATATATATATATATATATATGTATATATATATATATATAATATTAAATATATACCATTAATATTAATCACTTTTTAGTAATAATAAGTCAAATAACAATTTCAGCAATACGTTTTTGGAAAAGAAAATTGGTAAAATATTTTGGAGTACTTTACATAAATACTATAAAAACAATGAAGGCATCTGATATAAATATTCATGTAGGAATTTTGATCATAACCATTGTGAATGAAAATAAAAGTAGTGAACAGGATATGGAATAAAACTGTTTCGTTTCATTAATTTCAGCGTTGAATCAAGCTACTGTTACCACGTACATATAAACACACACATATTTCTATTTAAATCTCAAAATCAATTGAAAACTCACAAATTATTTATTCTATGACTGAAATATTTTTCTCATTTATAAAATTATTAGCAACCAAGATTTTGAAACGACATTTGCAAGTAAAAATTAGCTGATGATTTTGATTTAATTGTATTGTTAAATCATAATTAATAGCCTGTTTATAAAACTATAAAGTGTTCAGTCGTCTTTTTTGTTACGCAATTTGAACCCACGACTGTCGCTTTATAACAACATTGTTGTTATTTATTTCTTAATTAATTAATTTTACGAGTCGAGTATTATTATATATCTAAGTTTCATATGGTTCATAATTCGTTGCCATCATAAGTATTTATTTATTAACAATATAAAGGGTACAAAATATGATTAAGTATTTCAAATACTTGTTTATTCGCGTTTCGCAACTGCTAAATCGATTTTAAGGGCAAAGAATAGTTTTATTATTATTTCAAGAGAATGGAGCTGCTGGCGAAATCAAATTACGTTCTAATATGAGTTAACTTTCCTTCATATTAAAAATCGAACTGAAAATTCGTTCCTAACATATTTTCCTACGTGTACATATTATTTTCTATATCTCATACACATTTTTGAAACGAACTTTAGAAATCTGTAGTTATATAACAAAATAGATTCAAAAAAATTAAATTTTTAATTTTGTCACAGCAATTTTAAATTCTGGCAAGATTACTTTTTTTATTTCTTAGTCTATAATATTTATCTTTTTTTAATGAATGTAACTTACGTATATACCTATATATTTATAGGGCCGAGTTACCTAAGTTGTACCGGTACTTCAATTGTGCCGCACTTCAATTGTAAACGGTTATGTATTTTTTTGTTTTGTTAACACTGAATACATGTGTTACCAACACTATAAACGCACCGCCATTTTGAGTCCGATGTCGCTGCAGAGTGTCGTGAGAGTGAAAAATATTTTTTCTAATCATTTATTCTAATTTTTTATGGTGTACGTAACGGAATTCTACGGCAAATATATTTCAGTATTTTTATTAAAAAGCATGATAGTTAAAGTGTATTTTATGATGAGTTTTGGTCTTTATATTTGAGGATATTTTGACAGCTTAATTGAAAACAAAAATTAGTGAGTTGCCTAATATGTACCACCACAGTGTTCCTTAAATTGTACCGATCCAATTTAGGAATATAAGAAATTTTATAACAGTATTCTTTAATTTTTTTAAAGATATCATCAAAAGGAAAATATTATCAAAGGACAAAAAAGATCTTCAAAAAGCATTGAATGCATTCAAGGAAAAGCAAATGGACATAAACGAATGCGTTCGAACTTTCAACGTACCAAAACCTGTAATTATTTGCCATATGTTAAAGCCTAATAGGTATGTAAACGAGAACGCATTGAAAGGAAGACCAAAGATTTTCAGTACTGAGTTAGAAAACCAATTCGTGGCTCACATTTTAAACCTGGAACAATACATATTTGGATTAACTATAAAATACTGACAGAAAAATATATATAAAATACTGATGAAATTACTGACAGAAACGGAATTCTACACAATTTTAACGAGAAAACCAAACGAGCGGAAGAAAATGGTTTTATCAGCCGACATAAATGAACAGGGCCAAAGGATTCAAGCGCGAAAAAGTCATGGAGTTTTTTAATATGTTGGAAAAAATGACTGATACAGAAAAATTAAAAGCAGAAAAAATATACAACATTGATGGGTCTGGTTTTTCTACTGTGCAGAAAAAACCTCAAAGAATAATTGGTCCAGAGGGTAAAAGAAGAATCGGGATCAAGTATAGAAAGGGTGGTAAACACGATTGTATTGTGCTGTGCAAGCGTTGCCGGACATTTTGTGTCTCCTATGATTATTTTCAAGAGAGTGAGATACACACCTTTACTTGAGCAAGGTACTCCACCTGGAAGTATTGTTACAAATTCCGAGTCTGGATACATTAATAGCGAGTTATTTGTTAAATTGCTGCGATACTTCATTAATACTGTGAAGCCATCAATTGGCAACAAAGTGCTGCTGCTTTTGGATGGCCATACGACGCACTCCAAAAATTTACAAGCTTTGGAATTGACGAGAGAAAATGGAGTGGTTTTACTTAAATTGCCGAGTCGCACGATTCACAGATTACAACCGTTAGAGTTGTCGCTTCTGTTGCTAATGCTCAAAGTAGTTTTAGATCGACTGGCATTTGGCCAACGGATAGCAAGTTTTTCAAAGATTGTGACTTGGCCAGCCGAAACCTTAACCAACGTTGATAATATTGTAAATTCTGAAAGCTCTCAAAATAACAACACCATTGGAACGTCTACTCCATCGATAGCATAGCCTGGATCAGGATCTTCTACTCAAGAGGTGTCTTCTGGCCGGTCGAACATATCATAACCAAATACACAAGGAGCGGTGAATACTTCGTCGGATCTTAAGGTGAGTATATCCACATTATCGCCCATTCCACAGAATAAAAAAAAAACATGCAACGTAAGCCGCAATATTGACTTCTTGTCCATAAAAACAAGATTTAGAGTTTAAAACGTCCAAAACATCACACTAATACCTCAAAAATTAAAACGCTTACATCGGAATAGAACCAAAATGTAAAACAAAAAGAAAACCAATAAAAGAAGACATTACCCAAAAAGATGAAACAAAGATGAACTGTCGAATATGAAAGAGAACAAAAAAGTGAACCAAATAAAGAGAAGCAACCGAAGAAGGTGAAACGAGAGACTATTAGTTCTTCCGTTAGAGATATCGAGCAAATCGTATTGGATAATGACTCTTTAGATAAAAATGCTCCCTCTGATAAAGAAAATTACTATGGAGTTTGTAGTGGATACTGCTATGCCAAAAAAGGTCTTAAAGTGGAATGGATACAATGAGTGTGATGCCGAAGGTGGTATCACGAATTTTGTAGCAATAATCCTGACATTTGTTCAAAATGCTTAAAAAAGAGAAGAATCGAATGAAATTTTTTTTTTATTTTCACTATTTTTAAATAAGATCATGATCATGGATGGTTAGTTGAATGTTGATGTGAACAACGTGGAAAACGGCAAATTTCATTAAATATTTTTCCTGTGTTAGGTTCATGTTACATTTGTTTTCTATTGCTTTTAATTACGTTTTTAATAGGATTTCATAGTTTAATTAACCGATAATTCAAATATCAGTAAAAAAAATTGTTCTGTTTTAATTTTTATTTAATAACTTTATTTGTTGTAGTTCAAAGTATGTGAAGGTCTTTTTGAGAAAGTGAAGGTTTTTTTAATAAAGCCAATTTATTCCGCTACCCACTGTAAACAATATTATAGTAACTTTATTACTTGTTGAATCAAGTGAAAATAATCCCTAACTGGTCCAATATAGGCAACTTTACCCATATATATATATATATATATATATATATATATATATATATACATATATATATATATATATATATGTGTGTGTATGTGTGTATATATATATATGTATATGTATATATATATATATATATATATATATATATATATATATATATATATATATTACACTGCTAAAATAATAAGCGTTCTTTTTTGCTTTCACCGTAGTTGGATAAAACAATACGAATTCAAAGAAATAGACGGAAAGACTTCGAATTCATTTCTTAAGTATTCCTCCACTCCCCCACTATTTTTGTAAATTTTTAATTTTAACTGACGAATCGAAAATTTCGATTTGTCAGCCACTTAGAAATGCCGACTCACAGGGTTTATTAGTTCTTTACACTGATCCTGATATTGGGCATACCGTATAACTAAGCTGAAGGGCATTCCGGATGGTTTTCATATCTAGTCTCGTTCCTGCTATTTTACTAACTATGAAAAACTTTTCTAGGCTATTTCAAACCAGAGTAAGCGAGTATTCTTTGTAGGTAGATGGTATATCTTCTTATTTTTACTTTCAACTCTTGAAGTATAGACACATTGATTCCTTTGGTAGTCCAGTGTATCGGTAGCATCCTGCGCGAGCATCACATTTCAAATGCTTCGACCTTCTCTCTTTTAGCTATATTTATAGTCCAGGTCTCGATTCTGTACAAAAAATCGAAAATATCAGGGTTCTTGCGAGAGTCACATTTAGTCTCGGGAATTCAAATTTACAATATTTATTATCTGATCGATGGAAAAGCATAAAATTTTGCTTTTTATAAGTTAACATTAAAACAGAAAAACTTTACAAATTCGTGATCTCGGCAACGAGGTACGCGTTCAACTGAATTGTACGTTTAATAAACATGTAGTGCATAGTTTCTTTAAAAATAATTATGTATTTTTAAAAATCAAGTTTTATTATGATGAAACCGTGTGATAACAGTTAAAAAAGGGATTTAATAAAATCTGAATCGGGCACTCGAACTGTTTGAAAGTAAATCAAAGTAGTATATTAATGACATATAATTCCATCGTAAGAATTTTTAAATTATCTTTTTTAATAAAAAAACGGGTTTATCTTTCAAATACATTCTTTAATAGTGCTAATAAAACATTTCGCAGAGAAATAATTTTTAATAGTCTAGTAGGAATAATTTTATTCTTTTGAGGAAAGTAGGGAAAAATTCAAAGGATGCTACGCGTGCAAATTAAAATTCAAAACAAATATGTAAATATTTCCACGAACTAAAATGCAGGTATATTAAAAGTGAAACTTACTACAATCTTAAACGGGTCGGAGCTATTAAATCTATAGTTTGTGTTGGCGGTCTGTCCCTAATCTTTTGCGACCTTTGACGACATGAATACTACTACTGAACCAAGGTTCCATTCGACCGCAGCTCAAGGACTATTTAACCAAGATTTTAAAGGTAACGGCCAACCTTTGGTTCATTAAATTATTGTATTGGATTCGCGCAACGAATCTACAATTGAGTTGATGAAATAAAAATTCGTATCATAAAAGCGATTCATAAAAAAGGAATTAATCATATTTGCCCGAGTTAGCTAAATACAAATTAAAAGTTTTCTATCGTTTCTAAAGACCAACAGAGTCGCATCTCACCCCCATCCCTCCTAGAAACGATATAAATAATTTCTCGTATTTTTCGCTTGTTCTTATTTCCTTACAGCAATTTCTGAATTTTACCTGATATATTATGCCGTTTCTCATCCCTTAGCTGGACTTATCTTATTTACCTATTACTTTTATCAGATGCCAGCCCTTCAAGATATCTATTTACCTATTTAATAACATGTCTTCTTTGACTATCTCCTTTTTACAGATGAATTATTTTTTCATTTGTAAACGGCCATGATATTAGGTACATATTTCATTGTCTACAATAACGCAAGCTTCTTATTTTCTGTTTGAGATGGGTAAACAAGAAATTATGAAACTAAAGGTAAATAAAATTTTGTATAATATGTAAATTTACATAATAAAACGGTTAATTAAGTCTTTTATTATGTAAATTTATACGTTATATAAATTCTAATATTTATTCAAACTGAAAAAAATTCGTTTATTATTATGGATGTCATAGCAACAAAATTACGTCGTCGCCTATGTATTCCCGGCAATTAAGATATATGAGTGATCCTCAACATTTAAAATATTCTGCATTATTTTTATCATATCATACTTCTTTATAAAAGGGTTCCTTTTACTGGTTAAAAAAATACGTCAGTAATTTTGTTTGCAACTTAAAGATAACTTAAATAAAAAACATCCAAAAAAGTATTTGTTTAAAAAGGCAGCAATGTGCTGTAATATTTTATAAATGAAAACAAATGTCTATTTTAGTAAAATTATATTTCAATGAAAGAATTATTATTTAGGAAGTAAAGTCAAAATGTAATTCCAGAAGGATTGTGATAAGATCGATAAACTTATCATTTTTATGTAAGATATGGCAAGTAACATAATTTGTGAAAGATTAAAAATTAGACACGGTGACAAGATGCAAAAATTAGGTAACAAAATGCAAAGATTAGGACTAACGCTGAAAGTGCTAAGCACAAAATGTGTTATCAGATCACTATTGATAAACAGTAGAACTTTTCAATAATCTAAAAAAAATGTAAACATAGTTGTGAGTTAATCTGTAATTCAAGCTACTTTGTGCAAGTTTGCATGATATTTTACCAATTTTGGTAACTGCCTATAAGACAATTGAACATATTTATATCGAATTATCCTCTTCCATAATATCAGTAGTTCTGAATTTATTAAATTGCTGCTCTATTAAAGTTATTATTTTGGGTTCTGTTTAGTGGAGAGTTACATTTCAATTAAAACAAAAGTTTGTTTTTATCCCAAATTAATAAAAATAATTAGTTACTTTGCATTAATGTACGTAACTAACAATTAGTTAAATTACAATCTACTGATATTTGCGTACTTTTATATCATTCGGATAACTGTAAGTCTCGTGAATCTCTAATATTGTCTTTCATCGTACTATTGTAAATAAAATGTTGGTGTCAACTGTATTATATTCGATTGACTGGTAGTTTGTTATTATTTATATCTATTCTCTCCTTTTGGATTTTCGCAGTTTTGTATCAAGACGTTAGAATAGTGGTAAAACTATATGTTATCTCCTTTTTAAAGATGGATTATTTTTTTTATATCTAACCGGCCATGATATTAGGTACGTATCTTGTTACATACAATAAATTAAGCTTCTTATTTTGTCTTTTCAAATAATAGTACATGCTGACGGGAACAGATTATAAATCGCCATTAAGCACAATTTACAGTTTGTGATCTTTTTTTCAGTTTCAGCCTTCTAGGGCAATTTCCTGAAATGGGCTTAGGTACGCCGAATCAATGTAAGTTTTTAAAAAGCTAAAAGTGCGAGTGTATTTTTACATGCGAGGTTCTACACGTGGTATGTACTGCGCAGTCATCAAGGGTTTTTATATACGATTTGTTTTCTGCTAGTATTATGATTAATAGAAATAGTTACATGTTATTCACAGTAAGCGCATGGGTTGAGAGAGCGGCGTGCAATACAAGAAATAGCTTTAGTGTATATATATATATATATATATATATATATATATATATATATATATGTATTGATTTAATAAATAATGCTAAGCACTGAGTTCTGGCATATTCAAATGCCCTTTTATCTTAAACAGTATTTAAATCGTTTTTAAGAGTATTATCTATTTTAGGGTATATTGTTTTTTTTAATATTCGTAATTGAATGTAAATTAAAATTAAAATCAATACAACACGGTTGCAATGTTCTTCCTAACTCCTACATTTTTTTGTCGTAGAAGCTCTGATCAACGCACACATACTCAAACCCATACTGCACGTACACACCGCATACCGACACAAAATCGTAAGCGGTGGGTGCGTGAATGTGCACGTGTGTGCGTTTGACGGGCGTCCGTATAACCATGCATATACATGTCGCCGCGCTCGCCTACCCGCGGGTATGTGTGAGACATTTCGAATACGGAATATTGATCAGTTTACATTATTGGGTGGATGCTTGGCCCGACGGCGTCGTCTCATTACCACCTCCCTGTTCCCTGCCCGCCCCCGGTCTCACCCCCTTTATCCACTAATTCAGATATGCTGATCGTATATGCGGAATATCGATGATTGGGAGTAGTGTATGTACGGCGCAGCATATCGGCTAGTTCGTCCCGGGTGGTGAATGAATACTTTTCTGCAAATATATATATATTTGCGATATGAATGATGGAAGCTTTTTATAATAGGAGACGGATAAGGTAAGCCGAGTCATGAACAGGTTATTTTCAATACAAGGAATATTTATGGAGTCAGGAATAGAGTAAAATTATCTACGACGGGAAATTGTCACGTTTTGTGTAGCGAAATATAGAAAGTGATGAAAGTTTATTTTGTACTATCTTATGGAAAAGTCATCTATTTTGGGATGGTCGGTAAAGCTATGTAAACTAAAATATAGCTTTATAATCTGGTTTATATAAGTATTATCCATATGTGTTTAAATTTTACCTATGGAAAAGTCATGAGCTTTGTTTGAAATTTTGAAAAGTTTTATATTATTGTTTGCTATGACAGATAGAGATAAGAATATTAGAGATAAGAATTTAACTTTATAATATAGTATATATAATTAATTTTTGTTATGTCTATTGCCCAAATAGAGGATTGACATGTTGAAGCACAAATCAAAATGATTAGAGAAAAGATTATTTTCTGTAAGTAGAAGAAAATTTTTGGGATGTCGAAGTGGTCTAGTAGGGGTGATGACTAATATAAAAATTCCGAAGAAATATGATACTCGTGATGTTAAAAATTCTGGGACTCTAGAAAATGATTGGGTTCTCAAAGGGTGAAATAAGTTTGAGATTCTATGGGTTAAAGTAAGACTTCGTAACTCGCTCAAGTCGTAAAAACTCCGATTTTGTCGTACGATTGCACGGGAGGAAGATAGAATATTAAGTCACCTTTGTTAATTGTAGGTTTACATAAAATACTATATTCCAGCGATGAATTAACTAATAATTTTTAAATCACATTTTTATCGGTAACACGTAAGTCATGTAACGAGAAATTTCTAACTTAAGAGAGACTTGAGGCCGTACAAAAGTCACTTGCTAACACGCTACATCAAACCGATACATAAATGTAATGATTCTTGAACGACCCCACACCTCTTGAGGGGATAACGAGGAAATCGAGCTACATGTCGAGTGAGTACGTGTTGATGGTGCTTAAACAGACTGCGTTTTCGTAATTACGTATTTTCGTTGTATGTTATATGGTATTTAAAAGTTGTGATTCTAAAATCGAAAGAGTCCTTCTATTTTCAAAACCATTAACTTTTGGGATGCCATTGGAAGGTGAGGGTTCAATATGAATTAAATTTAGAACAAAGATAATTCAAAGATAATTCTGCAAAGATAAGTTAGGTACCTAGTATACGTATTTTTCATTTGAGAAACTAGCTGTGCTTGCAAATTCGTTCTCGTCGTATTCTGAGTGAGGAAAGTCATTGGGATTTGTTTGTGCTTTTTTTTTCCTTTTCCTCTCAGAACTCTATGAGCATAAAGTTTACTACTAATAGATGTCGCTGGTAGCCAAATCGGTACCGCCGGTTCTGATATTAACATGCACAACGAACGTAAACTAAAGATTGATGTATCTTTTTTTATTATTGAAACGAAACTAAGCCTAAATGTTAGACCAAACTAATATAAATACATTACTGAAAACCGCATCCAAATCAGTTTCGCCGGCTCTGAGATTAGCGTGTACAACGACGGTGCGCAAAGACAAACGAAAAGAATTCTAAAAACTGTTATTCCAGGCTTAGTAACGTATCTTTAGTAGGTTGCATTTAATTTTACTTAAACGTAGTTAAAGTATAGACTCAGTTTTTTACCATTTTACTGTATATAGGTATAGATAGTTTAAGTAACTCAAAAGTTTTGATTTTATGATACATATAACAATTTAATCGCCAATTTTGTAATTTAAGCGTCAATTTTGTAAGACCTAGAGATGTAAAGATATGATAATTCTCGTGTACTCGGCATGTTTTCTAGGAAAATTATATTTGCTTCTTAAAGATATATTTGACCTTGAAGGTATTAACCATCAAATATCATGGCAGTATTTAGTTTATTACAGAATAAAGGTGATAATTTACAATGGGGAGAGATATATAATATATTTTATTTCAGATTATGTTTCGTTTTTTCATGATTTTGGTGATAATATTTAACAGATTTTATATAAGTTACTATTTTTATAAAATAGGATGTTAGCTTATAAAAAAATTATTTAATTGACAAACGCATTAGCGATATAATACAAAAATAAAAGTTGAAGCTTTTTTAAACATTAACTTTGTAGTGGTGAATCTCGATGTCCACCCCTACGTAAGTTATACAAGTCAATACAAGTATTGTTCTTTGTTTGAGACTCGAAATAATCAATAAAACGAACCATAAATTTTTCCTCTCTCTTAAAATTAATTTTATAACATCCAAAGTTTTTACAGCTCATACAAACTATTTCTTTAATTTAAGTTAACAGAACTTACTTTGAGTTTACCATCATTTTTGGTGCTGAAAAAAATGTAGTCATGACCGCTTGATGAAGGCAATAGGTTTGATTGTTCAAAAAAATTTTACATGTAAAAAATGGGACGAAACTGTCTTTTTTATTGAACACAATTTTGATAATTTTACACTCGTAATAAGAAAAAACAAAATTTCTTATATATATTAAGAAGACGTATTATCTTGCATTTTACGTATGAACAGATGTTTATGAAGAAATATTTGATATTATCTATATATACGTACATTGATAAATCCTATTTAATATTAATTTGTATTGCTAATTCTACTTATATAAACGAAATATTTTTTTTATTAAATTTTTTTTCAAAAATACATATTCTTAAATGTCGTACTTTCCAATTATCATTCTTTATTTGATTTAAAAAATAATTTAACTTTGTTTTTAACACTTTCATTTTTACGCATTTAAAGAAAAAAATGAGAACATAAATACGCACATCTGGTTTGTTTATGCGAGTTTTTTTTATAATTATTTCATTAAAGAAATTCCATTTTTATTTTAAATAATTTTCTACTTTTTTAATTAGTTGGATGAATATTATTCTAGGATAAATTATATTACTTCAATTTGTCCACTGCCCCTGTGTAACTATCTGATAATAGATGGCGCTATAGTGCACACAAATTCGTAAAACTCATCCTATAGTTCGGTCGTAATATTGTAGATGGCGGTAATGTCATAGTTTTATAAATTAACTTTATGAACAACTTAATGCAAAGCTTAAATGACTGATTAAATATTGAGGTGGTAAAACATAAAATTTAGAACGAAATAGAACGAATAGTCTTTTTTTATATCACGAAGAGAAAAATTCGATCATTGATGAAAAAATACAGAAATAAACTTATAAAAAACGGGTGGTTATGCTCAAATACATTATTCAGTCAAATTTGGGAATGATTGCGATAGATTAGTTATAACATTGCAAAATAAGTCAATTAACTTGTTGGAAATGCATGTAAAATGTGTCATTACTATTTACTTTGTCTGAGAACGTCACATGCGTAATAGTACTCGAAAACTAATAGGTACCCAAAAGAGAAAAATTCAGTGAAGCATTGTTGAAGTGGCATAGTTTTAGCTTTATTTTCATTAAGTTAGAAAAAAAAACATTTGTAATAAAAGTAATTGCTATTTCTTTCGAGGCGATTATGTTTCGTATTCAGCTATTATTACACGGATTGAAAGTGAATAATATTATTTAAAAGACGTGAAGCTTGCTATGGAAAATGTAAAATAAAAAGTTAATTAGGTACTTCAGAAAGATAACATTGTTTTTAAACCAAATAAAATTTTGTTATTATCTATTCCCAAACATATTAACTATTTAAAAAAAATTAAGACACAATTCTCCTATTCACGTGGAACTTCGCTTTTCCCTGACATCTGCAATGTCAGGGAAAGCGAAGTCCGCGAGATGATGAGTTAAGGATTAATGAACGATTTTTATTCGTTTCGAAAAGTGTTGTCCAATTAAAATAATTATTACGAATAAAAATATAGTTATTACGCTCTATCTTTAATTCAATAAAATAAGATCCTTTGGTGGGCGAAATTTAAAAGTGATGCTTACATCCTAGTTGACAAATTAAGTGGTTGATTAAAACACAAGTCGTGTTGTATAAATAAAATAAACAATACAAGGGTTTTAAAAACATATCATTAATTAAACATTAAATTATTACTGTGGCTACAAGCCAAGTATTGAATCGTGTAGAGAATTCTTAATTATTTAAGAAAGTTCTGCAAAGTTCTTGATTTCTATTAGAATTAAACTAAATTAACAGGTTATAGGTACAAAGATATTACGAATTTTCGTATACATATTGGTTCTAGAGTACATTTTTCATAAGAGCGCTAAATAAGTTATTATTGTAAAAGTAAACATACTCCAATAACGCTAATTTATAGATACATATTAAATAAAAAAGTACGCAAATAAAACAATTTTTAACAAATTTGTGATTATATACAGTAATTTTTTATTTTAATGGTACTGTAGGTTCTATACATTTTATTTGATTTGATTGTGATGGGGTATACTTATCATCAATATTTAAAATTAACTGAAAAGCTCAAAAGCTTTTTTTTAGATATTTTTCTGCAGGAGTATGCGATAATTTTAAAGTATCTTATACCTCTCCAGTTTATTATAATCTACGTTATTCGGATTTCAGTATTCGGTGTTACTATAGCTGACACATACATAGTTCAAAATTTGCCTATGATCTGGTCCGATAGTCTGTGTATTGCAATTTTATTCCAAAATCTTTGTTGTTGTCTATAGGTATATAATTTTGCTAAATAACTTTTGTATGGTACAGAAGTTCTTACATATGAAGAAAATAGTTAAGACAGCGGAATAAGAAGTCACTTGTGCGGTATTGCACGTTATCAAGCGAATTGATAAATTTAAATTCCTTCAAGATTATAAAATAATTGAAAACAATTTATTTACGAGCGCGTTTTAGAGATGAGTGAAATTTATTGTTGAGAATAGAAATAGAAGTGACATTTGAACAAGTGCACGAATTGGGGTGGGCGCTCTTCTAGAAACTTTGATCGTGACATGTATAAAGACTTATACCGTAGGTTCTTAAGTACGCTTTTGTACTAGCGGCTAATGTGAATAAATCCGATTAACGAAAATGATAGAAAATAAAGGAACATTAAAGAAAGTCATAATATTAATTCATAAAAGTTTATAAGCGGGATTGAATTGTGAAAATATTAATTCATAAAAGATTATAAGCGGGATTGTATTGTGAAAGGGTATTGGGTAAATATAAAAGAAATGAAATAAAAAGTGCATATTCGTTACGCGAGAATGCGACACGAATGCAAGGCAGTATTCGCTGTTAGTGATTTACATAATCCAAGGCATGCAAATGCTGTTACCAATATAAAGAACGCGAGTCAGAATATCTTATTACTAATATAAAGAATGAGATTAATAAAAATGCCGATACTAATATTAAAAATTCCAGACACAAATATTCTCTAACTCATATAAAGAAGAAAATCTCCGTTAAAATGATTTGTTTTAAAATACTTATATGAACACCGGATTAATAAATGCGGATATTCAACCGACCAAGAAAGAAGTAAAAAGAAAGCTTTCTGTTGGCCTTGAGATATTGTGAAGGAGCCCTCTGAACGAAGTTATGAAAATGGGGCAAATATCTACGACAAGAAAATCAAACGTTTAAGAAATTGATGCAATCATTTCATTATACATAAATATTTTTTAAAATTGAATATCAACTACTAATATATTTTAACAACACTAAATATTTAACAATACGTTAATTAAAAATTAACACCGAACTTCTTCAAATCAGTCATAATTCAAGTTCGGCCTTTATTAAAGCTGGCGCGTATCTAAAGGGTGGAGGAGGGGTGTGGTGGATAAATTCACTGGTTCTTTTCTTAAAAATTGAATTCCTTTTCAAGAAAAATAATTAAGAAAAATAATAAATTCAGTGAGATCCAGGGGATTTCCCGACAGCTGGACCTTACTTAAATTCGTCTCTGCATTAAAGGATACGATAAAGAAACTGAATCTATAAAGATAATATAAAACTAAGAATAATTAACATAATGTTAATTAGTCATTATTATTAACCATTAAATAATCTCATCGCTAATTAAACAAAACACAAAGCCAGCATCGGCGAACCTCGGCCAGGCGTTTCGCCTCTAGATTACATAAACGCCGCTATGATGAAAACCAAGATACTAATGAAAAGGGATGGCAATAACAAAAGGGTGTAACCGGTTACGCCCTTTAATGTGCATACGTGTACCGTGCACTATCTCTTTCCCGCTAATGTATATTTACATACTCACTCATACCACTGCGCGGGTGCTAGGCGGCAGTCACACGGCGAGCGTCGCCATGTGTGGAGATGTGTAGATATAGCGAAGTATATGCGTGTGTATAAACATGCATATACGGACGTACTATGGAAGAAAGTATATGTGTGTGAGTGTAAACGTATGAGAGTGGTAGCGTGTATAGGTACAGTGATAGGTGCATGTAATTGAAGTGGAATGTTGCAAATATTGTTCGCGACATTTTGGATGTCTAAAGACATTGTATCACTTGCTCATATCATTTGCGCCGTAATATTTCCAAGTCTGAAAATGAGTTTAATATTAGAAGTTTTAACTACATATTGTTATTGATAGATAGATTTGGTATATCATGTGACAAATACCAACATCGTAAGTAAAGAAACACTTAAACTTTTTATGTGAAACGTCTATTGGCGCGTTTGAATGGGAGTTAAAACGTTCTAATGGCACGTCGAGACGTGCCATTCGGCCAGCTTCGCGTCTTGTCGGCTCTTTCCAACTTAATTCAGCCAGCTTCCTGTTTTGTCGACTATCAGTTTTACAAAATTAAAAATATATTTTCAATAGATTGTTAAGAAATATATTTGTGATAGATTATTGCATAAAAATAAAATAACGAAATTAATATAATATTTTATTCTTAACAACTATCTAAATATTCGTTTTTTCGTTTTCAATTTGTTTAAGAAAATATTTAAAAAAAAAAAAAGTTAGATGTTTCACATCTGCCAGGCGTCTCATGACGCTCTCATTCTTTTTTTTATAAAACCTTAGTGTCAAAATGTAAAATATTTCTTTAAATTTTTTTAAGATATATTATTTTAGAATGGATGCTGATTCATAGAACATGCGCTCGAAATTTAAAAATTGTTTTTAGTTTCGCTACTAAAACTATTAACCCGCCATTTTTCCAGGGGATTTTTGAGAGAAACTTCTTAAACTTATCACGTGAGGTAGGTATATAAACAGAGCAGCGTTCAATCTTTATTTATTTATCTACTTTAATGTATTTAATTGATGGACTTTTGACGGACTTATTGCTAAGAGAGCAATCTCTTACAGACAATCATAACGCCGATCCAGCCCCGCTCGACGAACGGCCGGGAATTGAACCCGGGTCTCCGTGGTGTGCTGCGTAGTCAAAGGCCGTATGCCCTGTAATCAACTTAACACACTACGGCGAAAACTCTTCTGTTGTTCTGTTACTACTTTCGATGAGCACAGAACAAACAAAATATTGAAATTTCACTAAGAGACCTTTGAGCGCTTTCGCTTTATGAATTTCATTTAACGACGAATCAGCAAAGTAACGCCCGAAACATCTACAATGATGGCTAAAGGTATAAACACAGCTCACAGCCAAGCATTTGTTCCAAGACAGTTCTCATTGAATGCTGTCTTCTACAATAAATTAGAAAATTGAAAAGCTTATTTGAAACAATTCCGCGGTTAACTTCACGTCACAGAGTTACTCTCGTACTCATATACAGAAAAAAACTCTACTCAATAGAAAAATATCTTCATACTTTAGACAAGAAGTGGAAGGTTATGTCTAGAAGTGGAATATATAATATATGGTACCCACATGGTTTCACCCTGATGGATTAAAATGGCTAAGTAGATATTGTATTTTAGTACATCAATATGCCTTTATACTATTTACATACAATTCAAGGACTGCACCTACGAGAAGAAGAGGCACTAGTCTATGGTATGTTAATCTATTACATCTAACATAAAGACAATTCGAAGATGTAATACGAACCTTGTCCTCTTTAATAGTTAGCAATTTGATACAACTGATTGTGCTATTTTCCACGCCAGAAGGAGATCTGTGGGTACGCACCCGAATAACAGTGGGTACGTACCCGAATGACTTTGGGCACGCTCGAATGAATTTGGGTATGCATTCGAATGGCTGTGGGTACGCACCCGCAGCCACTCTGGGCTCAGAGTATGCAATCGAATGTCTGTAGTACGTATCCGAATGATTTTGGGTACGTACGTGAATTAATTTTTATACCACTCGAATGACTGTAGTTACGTACCCGAATAACTTTTGGTACGTACCCGAATGATAGTGTTTAGAGACTTTTTGGTTCTGATCCAAATTAGTGATCACTTGACAAAGGTTTGATTATTGAGAAGTAATTAAGAGAATTAAAAGTAAATAACCAATATTTAAAATTAGGGCAGGTTAAGGTTTATTTATAATGACGTATTGACGACTAATTTCCTTCATATTAAGTGAAATTGAGGCAAAAAGAAATTAATAATTGCGTCTATTGGGACATTATTCGTTAAAATATATATATTATTAAAATCTTATCCTAATTAACAAATTATTTTCTGAAGTATCTTTATGATCTATTATGCTTTATTTATATTTTCATAACTCTAGCAAACGTAGGATTTTTATAAAGCACTATTATTTCCAGAATTTGGAAATAAATCAAAATCATGAATTAATTTGTTGAAAACTCATAAAATGATTGGTTCTAGAAGATTTTGATCGGATTTGAAGATTTTATGATTCTTACACTTTATTTTAGAGCTTGGGTCCTCCACGAAGCTTATCCACTGCACAAGATTTACACACGGCACACCATCCCTGCTGCTTTGACCTTCTGCAGCAAGTTGCAGCTCCCGGTTTTCCTAGGTATAATTACCTCTACTCAAGGGTTCTAGGTAGTAATATGTGTCCAAAGATGGCATCTAATAATATTACATTTCATCGGTCTCTTTATATTGTACCCCAAAAAAAGGAGAAAAACATCATTACGTGGAAAAATTCTTATTCGTCAGGTCTTTTCCACGCATGGTATCTGTGCGTACCTCAACTGAAGTTCTGTAGAAATAATAATAAAAATACATTAATTGCGTTTTTCGCCTGTATATAGAAAATGTTAAAATAATTTTCAGTTAGAGCTTTTATTTCCATAAGGATTTAATAAGTAAACAAAATAATATTGTAAATCAGAAATAATAATATATTGCTGGAAAATGTTACGGTTCGTATCTAAACGTGGCATACCGTTATTTAATGATGTTACTTATATTATTTGATAATTTATATACACACACAAACATATATATATATATATATATATATATATATGTATGTGCTGAAAATATTACCACTACTATTTTAAATGACACTTAAAGCTCTCAAGTTTTCTTCCATTATGGT
Source organism: Druceiella hillmani (assembly GCA_039881145.1). Lineage (NCBI taxonomy): Eukaryota > Metazoa > Arthropoda > Insecta > Lepidoptera > Hepialidae > Druceiella > Druceiella hillmani. The sequence goes on from JAYKKI010000015.1 coordinate 27,524,211, forward strand.
TTCGTTAAACGCCCTCCAATACTTATGTTCTGTATCAGATTGGAAGTGTGCTAAACTGTCCTACTATAATTTTACGTTGATATTAATGTATAAATGAACAGGATATTTCAAGCTGATTGGTCAAAAATCAGTACTGAGTAAATATCATGGAAAACTGTAAATTTTTTTTTCATGAACCAGATAGTTCACGGTTATGAACTTACTTTAAGTTCACTGAACTTGAGAGAAATCACCACGGTATGGACAAATCATCAACACAGAATATACGGCATTTATTATTATTAGAGTGTAGTACTATTTTAGTACTAGACATGAGATGTATATTGTATATTTGCTTAGTATTTTATAAATATATATCCATAACAATTTTAGGCACTGATCTGCAGAAAAAACAAATATTTCCAAGTACTAAATATTTAATCAATAATTATTAGGTATATAAGCTGTTTTCTCTTTTGAAAATTTAACTATAATGGTCATATTTCAGTTAAATCAAAACATTTTTCATGAATTTTATAAATTGATTTTTTTTACTTAAACTTATCATTGCCACTCCCGTAGAATTTTTTTTATTATGAACACATTCAAAATTTTGATATAATATGATTTTAATGAAACGATTTAAATTATATAAAACATATGTGCTATTATAACTTTATTGTTACAATTTAACACTTCAATCTTTTACTGTTTCGTTCAGAAAGAACAAATAATCAAACAAACCATTTTTAACTTTTAGTAGTTATCATTTTTAATTTTTTAAAAACTACATATATTTTAATTTAATAAGTAGGTTTTTGCTATAAAATGCGCTAAAAAATAAAGTCATATTATATTGTCAAATGTTTCAAAAGTCATTCGTAACGAAAAATATTATTAACGATAACTTCTCAAAAAAAAAATGAATTCATTTCAATTAAATGTTCTTTCTGATTATAGAAAATACCCCGTTTGTATACCTATTTAGTAATCCGAATATTGATGTAATAATTGAATAATCACACGTGGTTTCATCATATTGGCGACTATGAATATAGGATACAACGAACAACTGAAAACATGCCTTTTTTTAATTAAAATAATTAAATAGCACTCTGTCATCCTGCAAGCACGAGTATGTGCAGACTTATTACTTCAATTCAATATAAAGGCGTGCTTCGAACTTAAACGCAGACTTTAATAAAGTAGCACTAGGAGCGAAAGCACGTAAACGTAAACAAAAGCTCGGCCTCGCCTTGTCCCGTAATAACTTCCCGCCCACGGGCGTCTAGGCGGGCGGCGAGTCGAGCTCTGGAATATGTGTGCGATGTCATTACCTACCTAATCGCAATAAATGTTCATGTCATTTTTTTGGCATTGCGAATTTATAGTTCGATGGTTTAGTTTAAATAATATAAAATTGTTGATAAGCTGAGGAATGTAAACTCTAGTACATGTAAAAAACTAACTAGATTTATTTATATTTCGTGAAAGTGCATGCTTTCTCTATAGAAGTTACCGACAAAGAAATAAATGGAATTGTTTGTATGTTAATAATTTTATATACGTCATTATATTTACATAGTTTCTAAGCGTCTTCATTTGTTTAGAGATACATATATTCGTACGATGTAGGGATATATTACGCACTACTTTGTAAGTACATATTCATGACTTTCCAGTAATGAATATTTATGGGGAGCTTTCGAATAGCTCAAAATTTCGGACCATACTGTTTGTGAAAAATCGATAGTTGCACATAACAAGTTACCATCATAAAATATATCGATAAAATTATAATTTTCATGCACATTATTTCCAGAAAGATAATAGAAGTTTTTTATTATCTAAATCCTATTCAAATTAAATCTCAAAATAATAAAAATTACCCGGAAATGAAATGAAATGGATTAAAATTCAATGAATCAAATTTATTACGTTATATTTTTATTGGTTTAATCAGGCTCAGTAACTTTGAAGATAAGGTATAAAGCAAGCATTGTTAGTTTTTCTTGTCAATTGAATACTTGCAATAAATTACGATAGTTCCGGAAATTGGACATATTCTTCTGAACATTTTCACCAATATTTCTGGGATAGAACTATCTTAGATAAAATTATGAAAATTGTCTTATATACATTATACACGAAGCTTAGAAACAAAATTATATTTTTCCATTCGTCACTTTAAAATGTCTGAATATTTTTAGGAATTAAATATGTGCGGAGTCTGAAATAAATTTGAATTGATATGCTTTATCACTCTGCTAAATTTCAAGTTTCTCCGTCAAACGGTTCTTTACAAAACCGAATGTGACAGAGGGACGGATACTTGAAAGATTGCATAAGGATTCCGTTTTTCTCAAGAGTTTCGTTTCTCTCTTTGCGGTTAGAAAAGAATGTATGAGTTATTTTTTGTTTCATTCCCAAAGCTTTTCTATGGAAAAACGAAAATTTAAAACCTTTACATTACATCATCTTACACAAACACATATCCTGCCTGTTATTTAACGAGGAATAAATTTCATTTTATGCATATATGTAAAGTAAATAGGTGAATTTACGTAAAATTACATTCACAATTTCTTTATTTCACTTAACTTTTGGTGGTCCGAAAATTGCGTACGTAATTTCACTCATTCTTAATCCTTTTCCGTTTAATTCGACAGCTGCAAGCGGTTATTTCGAGTTGCAAACAATAATACGGTGATCTGTAGCCTCTCAATTCTATTCGTTGACAACATACAAAACATATTAAATTGAACTCAAACGATGTAAAGGTACGCAGCGGGAGCAAAGGGGTTACCTACTTATTTCGTACAAAATGAGTTTCAATCATTCCCTCGGCCCCCGCGTTTGTAATTTATTCAGCCGTCAGGGACGCGCCGCACGCGCCCGCCGCCCGCAACACAAACGACGGCAAAAAGAAGGAATTCGACCCACACTTAACACTGCGACTAGGCAGAGTAGGAACGGCACAAAAAGCTTTTAAGGCCTTTGCATTTTTTCCACCGCTCCGGGCGCCGGACGGAGGGGACGGAGAAAATTATAAAAGACAAAGATGGCAGCAGGGCGCGAGCGAGAGGCCGCGCTCGGAGATGTGAGAAATAATCTCCAAACAGCTCGGAGACATCGTGGCGGATGCTGCGATAAAAACTTATGCGTTTCGGTTTGGAGATACGGCGGATTGGATCGCTGGCTCCGGGCGAGGCCGGCCCGGCCCGCCTAATTGACAATTATTCCGCGCGGTTATCCCGCCCATTCAACGGCCAGATATTGTATGATAAATCTATGCTCGCGCCGTTCCGACCGCGGTACCAATTGTGCACATAGCAAATTAAACCGGAAGCTGGGAGATGGTTTTTTGAGGCTTTGAGGGAAACAGGCGCGATAACTTAACCGATAAAAGTTTGATGTACATGCAAGGGCCGTGATGTTCATTTATGCGATGTATGCTGCAGGGTCATTCAAATATTTTTCAAGTCGAGAAAAATGTACTTGTACGTTTGGGACAAGGATAAACTTGTAGAAAAACTCATGTCAGGGAGTTCTCACCTTTAATTTCTTATGACATTATTTCAGTGGAAATTGTATCTGTAGCATCTTTACATTAAATAAAGATGAACATAATAATTTACAATATGCAAATAAGGATTGTACGGAAAATTGTAAGATTTATTTCATACTTTGAAGGGCAATATAACAAAATTTCTTATTTTTTTTGATATACGTAGTATGTGATTCCGCATTCCGATTTAATCTGTCACGTCCTCGCATCTACTTGTCCATCCTTTTTTAAATGCATGGAATTTGGAAGTAAAATTTTAAAAGGTGTTTTTTTAATGTACCCCTTACTTGTAGTGGACGAATTTTTTTAACTGGACAGGTCTTCTCAAATTATATAGAGGTTTTAAGTTTATTTTGCGAATTATTAAAATTGAAAATTATTCGCAAAATATTTTCTATAATTATTCAAATCCTTATTGGAAAAATTATTTCGGTTAATTTGTGCGAACTATTTTAAGAAATCTAGACAGCTACAGAAGTCTACTTTGTGCATGTTTCGAAACGCACTGGAACACTTCCTCATAAAATTTTGCCAAAATTCATTTTTGAACATGAGGTTTTATTACAAATATTTTACTTAATTAAGCACTAGGTTTAATTAAGTGAAACATTAAACGGTGATACAATCTTTACATAATAATGGAAAATGGCCACAAAATTTCACAATAATCGAGCCGACACAATGGAAGCAATACACAAATACTCCAGAATTGGAAAATATTCAACGCACGAAATCAAATCTCTCACAAATCGACGCGGCTTGTCATATCTCAGCGGCGAGGCGCACGCACGCCACCTTCCGTATCTACATACGTCCATACGTAAGCGAATAGTGAATTATTGTAGTTATAAATAAAATACAATTTGTAACCGCTGTCGTAGGTAGGGCGGCGCGCCCTGTGTCACCGGCCTGAATAAATGCGATGGAAATTGGAGGATTTGTTTACCCGTATTCCTCTCACATCTGACACTAAAAGGTAAAATGTGCGCTTGTGTTCGTAAGAAGAGGCGAGTGTAAAAAGTTCGTCGCGCGTTCGTGTGGGTAAGAATGCTCGCACGCACACATTGGTGGTAGGCGGGCGGGTAAAGCGCTCTCCGCCGCTCTCGGTCGCGCGAGCTGCCGATGTGTAGGGTATAATGAAATGTTTGGTAATGATACGTATTCTAATTTTCTCAAAAAGTTATATTTCTAGTCAGTCAATGGACAATTTTGCAAGAAAAGTTTTAGTGAAGAGCTCCGATACTTTGTGTAAGCAAATTTGAAGGAAGGAAGTGTTCAATTGATTAACATAATTAAACTTACGAAAAGATCTATATCTGATATGATTAACAGCTATTGAAAAAAAAATTCGCTGAAACCTGATTGCCCATTTTTAATCATTAATATTTAATAAACTAGTTGAGTATCAGCGAACTCGCGCTACGAGTGTTCTATACACGCTTAGGCGTATATAAATATTTAAGTTTATATATTATTTCTATTAAACTATTAATAAATATTAATGTAATTTCTCATTATGTAAATATGTAAATATGTTTTTTCTGGTATATTTTTCACAGACATAATATATACATTTTGAAACACAGTTATTTTTACATTTGCTTAAAGTAATTTATATGAATCTTATACAGACCCAAGTAGATGTCATAAGTTGAACTGGTAGAACTTATTTATCTGTAATAATTTTATTTTTAACTTCGTTATATATACTATTGTTGTGAATGCAGTTCAGATATTCAAAAATAGCCATCTACACAAAAATCTAACAAAAAAACACCGTTTTAAAGCTGTACCCCCAATATTTTCGGAATACCTATTCAACGATACCCTATACGATGAGATATGTGAATTAAAAAATTATGCCCCCCCCCCTCATATATAGAGGAGATACCCTAACATTTTTTAAAGGTTTTGTTTCATAACTTATAAGGCGTTATAAACATGGTTAAACAAATTGCAGTTTTTTAGTACTAATAGTCTGAGATTAAATGGGCTGTGACATCCAAATGTGTTCGTGGACTTATGCCAACAATTATTTAAGGGAAGATTTTGTTTGGTTTTATAAACTTTTAAAAAAACATTAAACTTTATGCAAGCAAAATTACTCTTTGAAGTAGAATATAAAAACAATTATATAAAAACAGAGAGAGTTTAATAGTAAAGATACCGTTGTAGTGTAATATTTTGGTCGCTTGAATTGCACTAAAAGACTAACAGAATTATATTTTAATAAAGTGGGTGAAAGATCGAAAAATAAAGATGAAACTGAATAAATTTGTATAAAGTTAAAATGAGACTGAATGAAGTTAAGAATTGTTTTAAAAGTATGCGACAACCCGGTACGTCCATATAGAATATCTCCATGTCATGTAGCGCCAATTGGTATCTAGATATTGCTGTTAAAATATTTATCATAAAAAATCACAGTTTGCCATCTAATTCCGTCACCTAAACCAAATTTCACTCCATAATCCCAAAATCGAATAAACACAATACAATACTCACAAACGATTCGTATATATAAAAGCTATGAGTAAGGAAATATGAAACTGTAAGCCCCATACGTGATGATAACGTTTACTTTTAATTTTGGAAGCTCGATCACGTAAATAAGCTTACGAGCGCCGCCAAGCTTCGTCGTCTACGTCATTCCCGGATGCGAGATAAGGCACAGTCGATGGGGCTACGCCGTAGGTGATAGTGTAGTCGTAGAGAGATCTTTGTTGGGCGAAATTTCAAATCAATTTTCGCAAGTTTTATATGTAGTCGGTATTAGATAGATTTATGTGTGTGAGCGCGCATCTTTATGTAGATTATATACGAAAACGATACGATAGTAAATAACGTTTTTGACATCAGTTTTATATAAAATTCGTATTGCCAATTTAATTATCCTATTTTGGTTTTAAATACGAATATAATTTAAAGATTTTATTATTAAATCCATAGTTAATTTTACAACATTAATGTTGATTGTAGCTAAGAACAAAAGTAGAGATGACAAATCCCGTACGATATGCGATTTTGAAATATTTGGTTTATGTTAGTCAGCCTATATTTAGTAGTTTTCTTAAATTTCATATTTAATTTGACTACTAAATTAATTTAACATAATACGTATTTTTAATCCCGGTCTGTGGTACATAAATTTATACCAGTAAGATTTGATAAGCAAAATATGTAAATTATAACTACAGTATACAAATTTGGATGTTATCAATATTTATCGTAGTTTGTAGTATATAAAGTTTCGTATAAATTAGTTATAAAGTTTCGTACATTTAAATTACTTCTGTAAGCAGCTTTATTAATATTATCTACTCGAATTACCCTAATTCATTCTTATAAAATATTCATTATAAGTACAACATTTTTATGGCGTTGGTGATTTACCTTTACGAGACATCGTTATTGATTATCGTCGTTTATTTTCTAAGTCAAACTAAAGTTATACGTATTTGAGCACACAGTTTCTATATTTAACATTACCGTATTTTTCAACGACATTAAAGATGTATTTCATATTGTTAATGAACGACATAATACGATATTAAGTATTACTAGAAGGAGTATTTTCAAAATGGCTCCACCACGAAAAAAAAAATTATGCATTGTTTTTATGTATTGAAAAAAATATTTAAACATTTTAGGACCTATTATAAAACATTGAAAACTGGTGATCGCTGATGCACTTGTACTATACCGATTGTCATTGACTTCCGTTCACCATTTCGCTCCTGCCATAATTATATGCACGTACTGGTGAAAATAAATAACTCAATTTTATTTAGTGATATGATTCCTATTTGTAAATTATTATAATTTGTTATAAAACAAAGTGTGTTATAAAATAAAATAACAAAAGTGTATCAACTGTTTATTGTTGTAACAGGAAGGCGCATAAGGACTCTTGGCTATTTATATAATGACACTTTTATTTGTTATCATAACTGAGCACGCAAAATGCAGTAAGCGTATAAGCTGCGCACATATAAATGGATCAAATTGCACACGCTCAATCATTTTCAAATTTTATTCATAATTCACATTTTTATGATTACCTTTGTTATTCTCATCGCATTATATACCATTTTTTAATATTTTTATTCTTCTATTAAGTAATAATTCGCAGTTTTATCGGAAAACATATCTGTAGATATATTTCTCTAAAGCCATTATCTTTTAAATGGTATTTAAACTAGCATATCGCGACTTTATAACATTCCGATTCTGTATAAACTGCGTGATTTTTATTAATTTTGTTTTTAATACAACAAGTATAACAAAAAGAAAATTAAAAATCAATTAAGTTTATTGGGACACACTAAGCTAAGACGGACATTTATTTTGACTTTAGTTCAAATTCAAAGAAAAGATGCGTTTAATATAGAGATCAACATATTAGAAAGAAAATATTGCTTGTCATAATAACTACAAACTTATCATGTAGTTGCTATTTTATTAGATAAGAAACAAATACGCTTTAGAATTTGTAATATCAACTGAGAATTTCTAGTAACTTAAGTTTTAATTTAATTGTAGTTAATTAACTAATAATTCGTCTCCAAAAAAAAGTTTCGGAATATTTTAACAAAAATCAAATTTTCAAAAAAAACCTTATTATTTTAAAAACTACAGTACTATATTAATATCGGAGTAGTAAATCCAACAATATTTTGTACATAAACCAATAATTTCGATATTAGAAGATTTCTTTACTACAATTAGACAAGATAATATTGCTTTACAAGACCTATGTTACAATTTAAACAGTAATTTATTTGATATTTTATTTGTTTCGTTGTTGCTGTCATCTAATTTTCACAGCATGTTTATCTACATACATGTGCGTAATGGGCAACGAAAAATATATTTACGAGTACGTATTACATAAACGTTGTATATACAAATTCTACGAACTTCTTCTAATTTAATAATAACAAATATCGAAAATTCCATCCACCCCGTACGAAATAGTAGGTAGGTACGCACACACTGCGCCACACAGGCGCGAGTTGGCGATATGTATATGAGATGTTGACGGTGTTTGTCCACGGGCTCAGGGCGGGCTGGACAAACGCAAAGCTCTTGTTCAAACATGCGATTAGTTAGGCGGCCGCCACTCGACGTTGATGTATCATATCGGATCACGGCGACCGAACACGGCTCGGCCACGTTATTATTTAGGCGGGCGGGTGACGAGGAGTTCTGGGGGGTGGAATGGCTTCTGTGTATCAATTATGTTTCGTAGCGGTGGACCGTTGTGATGATGATGGTCCTGACTGGTATAGTAAGTACATATAGAATCTGTAATGAGGTGACAGTAACATGATCTCTTGGCTCATAAAGTAAAAAGGCATTAAAGTAATTTATGGAATCGGCCACAAAATAAATAGTTGTAATATTTTTTGTGTGTTAGCAACTTTAAAATTTATCAAAAATATCTATACTAGTAATCATATAGGTATTCAAAGGTTCATTGGGGATCGTTCAGACGGAAGTTTTATTGCTTTAAAAAAATATAGAAAAATAATTAGAAAACGGCTGGCTGACGACATTATTCATGAAAGGCAGCGGAAGATTTATCAGATATAACTTTTATGATCAGTATTTAATGTGAAGCGCTTTAAAAATGTCCATTATATTTCTGATTTTGCTTTGATGACAGTATGATCGTAGTTTTCGGTGAAGCGTTTGTTTGTCATAAAATTTAGTGCACTTTGGCGTATATTATTTCTGTTTATTCGAGTAAGATAAACAAGGTTTCTTTTATATTACGAGAAATATGGGTGAACTCAATATGAATTTGTTTAAATCTTTGATAAGTGAATTTTTAAAAAAAAATCTGACATTACTTTTCTTCGTGTGCTATTCTTAAGTGTTTTAGTGCAGCCACAATTGATTTGAAGCAATTTTAATTTGAAACCGTACCAAAACTCTCGCCTTCCATTTTTATAAAACTATATTCAAGTACTGAAATGAAAGAATCTCGAGATGCGGAGGAAATAAGGTAGTAATCAGGATAAGGATATGTATATTTTTAAGACAAGTTTTCAGTAGAAAAATCCAAATAAGAGAAAACAAATTGATATGAGAGTTTGGTGTGTAGAAATAAATAAAGTAAATACATTCGATCGTAAGTCAAAGCCATACGGATGCGACTCATATTTAGAATGAATATAAGATTCTTATGATTATAGGTGATATGATTGTGATTATACATGATATGATTATGGTTATACATTTTTTTTAACTGCAGCAGGTTAATGCAATATGCGTATATTTAAAAACTTTTTAGTTACAAACGACTGAATTTAAGCTAAAATATTGTTAATAATTAATTTCGTCATCTCCGTATCACTGATTAAAAATAATTTTTCAACGAAGTATTGACACTGGTTTTTTTCTAATAACTAAATCAATTTTTCTAAGTGCAGGTATGAATTTAAAAATTGACATAACCTATCTACGCACAATTGTGGAAGGAAACTAAGTACTGAACTTAAATGGCTTGAAACGCTCTAAGTTATGTAGACAACCCAAAAAGAACAAGTTCTCTTAAGTAATCAGCAGCAAGCGATGGCTTTTTATTTGATCAATATGTTCAGGTTTTTTATTATTTCGAGCTAAATTGTCTGTTTTTATTTTTGACATCACCTACACATGGATATATGTATGCCGAATAATATTTTTTTGTAATATAATGTGATGATGTCATTTGAATTTTTACCTGATCCTCGAATTCAAGAAGTATTATCCGCAATCATTATTGTTGTTATCGGCTTGTTTTAAGAAGTTTCACTTCCAGTAAACGTGCCGCATGTTGATCTTATTTTATTTAAGCTTATAAATATACTACACTAAATACACTACACGAAGCTAAAGTTTAATTATACTAATTCAAAATTGAACAGCCTCTATATATACTAGCCATTTGAATGCGAAGTAGCAAATGTCTGCACACAATCGGCGTCGGCCAAATCCCGACCATTTGTCTGGGCAGGCGGTGCGGGGGCTGAAAGAGTTATATTTATAACGCCGCCCCCGAGAAGGTATGGTCAGTTTAATTTCAACAGCAAGCCGGCGTGAGATATGTCACCGTCGGTATCTACATTTCTGTCGTCTTAAGCAGACCCTCCTTATTTATTGTTGATGTACATAAATTATTTCTTCCCAACTGTGAAGGTGCGTATGGGATGGAGTATCGAATTTGAAGTGTCTACATTGAATTAGTAATGAGTGCTGAAAAACAATTTTTTTTGTCTTTGTAATGTTCAAAATTACAAACATAAATTGGGCGTTTTATTAATACCATACAATCTAATTTCTTCACATTCAAAGGATTAAACCTCATTTGCTTAAAATGTTGAATACCTAATTGTCAATTATGAAAAAACGAATCATTCTTGTTTTTTATTAAGCACTTCTAAACACGTACGGTGGGCAATCACTCAAAATCTTAGTTACGAAATAAATACCAAATATCAATTTACTGTGTTCAAATCTTTTTAATACTTAATAATTTATCTTAAAAATGTTATCAAAAGTCATCATGAAGTTATAATAACTTTTGAGAGTTTTGTATCTAAAACTAAAAAACGGAACCCTTGTAGGATCACTAAGTGTCAATCTGTTCAACGTGTCTGTCCGTATGTTACGACCCTACGAACCCATTTTCACATAAACCGTTGGACGCAGAAACTTGTCAAGTATGTATTTTATTAATTCACATATTTTCTACTAGTTGACTTTTTAATATATTTTTTTTAATTTATGCATTGTGTGAGGTATCATTTGAAAGGGCTTGATACAAGGAAAATACAATATGTTTTGATAATTTTGAATTGCATATTTAAAAAGATACTCTAACACATTTTTGAAACTACTGTACCAAAAATCATAAAAGAACGGCCTTTTTTTCGAATTTTTATATATGCACGATATTTCTACGCTTATGAAAGATATATTAGTAAATATATTTCGCGGAGTGAGAAATAAATATTTATCAGCTCAAATAATCTTACACATTTCGACCCAAAACTTCACTAGACAGTTTATTCATTTTTACATGCCTTCATCCACAACAACTTACGTATTTACTAGTCGAGTATAATGGATAAATTATCGGTTATATGGAGACCTATTAGCCAGACAAATTTTTAAAATTCAATTTTTTACCCCATTTCTTCATTACTAGTCCTTTATTTCATATTATAATTCAATTAGTGATTCCCAACTTCATCGTCTGTTAAACGACAGATCTGGAGCAGTGTTTTAGTTTCTCATTTAATTTCCTCAATATCCTAGGTGAATACTTGTGTCTGCTGAAACTTAATGACCTTCTTTAATTAGATTTTTTGAACCTCACCGCACTTTATTCTGAGTATGTAGGTAACTAATTGGCCACAGGTGCATTGTTATGAATTTTTAGTCATTATATAAATAATATTTATTATCTAAATTTCAATTTTCCAGTGTCCTAAAATCCTTCATTTTAGATCACATAATCTCGCTATATGAGGTAACAAATATGGGTTAACCGTTCCTCATTTATCTATTTTCCCCCTATACCATCATCTCATCACCCAATTAGCCACCCCGACCATCGCCACTCTTTAAGCGAGGCAGCCGAGTTCAGATGTGGACCGCGACTAGGTAGGCGCGAGCGACGTGTGCTCGTGCAGCTTGGCGCATGCGCCGTGACCCTTGGTCGATAATGACTCAGGGCCTCTCGCTCGCGGCGTTCATCTCGCGTCCTCCCGCCGTACACTTACAACACTGTAAGGGGTTACATTTTGTGTACGTACTAATACATATCTAAATTTATAAACACTGACTAGAGGTGGCGAAGGTCGGTCGAGTTGATGCCGCAAGTTACTTTAGCCAGATCTTTTGTTATTTCAAAATTAGCATCTATTCTCGATGCTGCTTTTTAGTAAAAATTGCCATCGGGAGTTAGTTTAAATAAGTGTTGATTACTGTCGATCTGTAATTGATTAAGTAATTTTTTTAAATATGTAATTGCTAAATACGAATTTTACAATCTATAACATGATTACATGCGATAGAAGGAATTGCTAAAAATATTGAAATTATAATTATATTGATTTTTCTAATAAGTTTTAACTGAAATTTGTTCTTACAATTTTTTTTATAATCCTAATGTTACAAAGAAATCAAACTACGAATACGTTAATTAATATGCAAAATATTTATCCATGACTTGCGAACTTTTTTATTCTGGAAATATATACCTTGAATTATAAATAAGTAGCAGATGGTGTAATGTCGGATGGATAGCTATAAGGTGGATGTGTTAGCAAAACCTAGCCCAAATCCTGTAACGGAAATACATTTTGGATGACACATGGACATGGACATGGAGAAAAAGAAGTTAATATCTACATAGTTTGACAGACAGTCGATATAGATGTTGGTTGTAAATCTCTCCATTCACCAATAATCTTTCCGGAAGCAACTTGAATCAAATAAAGCCCTTAATACCCTACCAGCAGTAACATTATCTTTCCGATATTCAGTTCAGGCGCCTATTTTTTTTCACTAAGGCTTTAGAATTTACGCATGTCCTTAACGTATGTAAGCTGTTTTTTATCACCAGCTACTAATTATTTAAGCCAATCGAATTTACATTTCAATGTCAATAATTATTCAATTATAAATAGAAGAGCCTATATTTGATATCGATTTAAATCAATTTAATTTTTTCCATTTGAAGGTGTAGGTGCTACGAACTGTCATTAACGGAGCGCATTTCAATCTATTTTCACCTTATATTAAAATTTTCTGGAACATTAGAAAAACTTTTACAAAGTCCCAATATTATTACCTACAGAGTTTATCATTGTTGTCTATATACGTAACGTAAGTAAATGTTTAGCTAGTAGGGTAAGTATCTAAAAGGGAATATCGTTTCCCCCTCTCCTAATATTCCTCTTTGTATTAAGCAACCTTACGCTGGTTTCCACGCACACATGCTCGAGTATTCGTACGACTTTTTACGAATTTTTAATATACTTAAGCAACATGTCTTCGTTTTCCGAGTTTCATTTTCTTAAAACTTATCTTGTTAAATATAACCAAACTATTTCAGTATTTCAACTTCTTCAGAATGCTTTCTTCGACATCGGTTTTTCATGGAATATAGTTATTTTTAATTTTATTGTATAAATTATCTGCTTTCAATGTATACGTAAGTCATGATTTAATAAGTCATAAGAACGTAAAACTCATTCTATCAATATTTATAAAAAAATTAAAACACAACTGCAGAAAATCCAAACAATGTAATTAGTGTACATATTTTCTTATGTCATTGAAATACGTACTTTTAATTTTAAGAACCAGGGGAGCTCATTACATAAAAGGAAACAGATTTCAGTAATGTTATAAGTAAATATACATTTCCGTAGTCTTATAAATTTACTGCAAATCTACATTCAGAAAACTACATTTCCAAACTTTACTTAAGGATCTCTTTATTTTTCTTATTGATAAGATGCGGATTTTTTCTTGTGACGTTACAAATTTCTGTTTTGAGAAAGATCACAAAGCACGTCTTATGACATACTTATAGTCAAAATTTCTTAAAAAGGTTATTTCAAAATTATAGTTTATATTCACTTTTTACGTTAACAGTTTTCTAAGACATCGCAGATATTTATTTAGAAGTAGGTCTACTGTCCTCAATTCGTCAAAAGACGAGAATGATGACGAATTTACTTTATGAATAAAATAGTAAGGAGTAAGTATTACAAATTTAAATTTCGTTGTTAAATATGTATTTAATACTCTAATGAGTATATTGTAAAGAAATTTAGACCTTATCATTACTATTAAAATATTATACCGAAACCAACTTAAGAAATATTTCTGTGTAAGTTATTTTACTGTCTTTTGAACAAAAAGCTAAAAAAGAAGTTTATGTAACAATATACCTTACCGTTAAGATATATTTAATAAATTTTAGATTAGTATATCTATATATATATATATATATATATATATTATATAATCCTGACAGATTTAAGAAATGCATATACCGAAGGCTTAATATAGTATTTGGGTTGTGACACTACGAACATAACGGAGCGCAAGAACAGCTCTCATTCGAACGAGCCACTATTTAAGTCCCACATGTATGTAGTTATTTATGCATTTGTGTGTGTTTGTGCATTATTATATTGTGTTTGTGTTTTATGTGCATATTGTGTACATTCCGGCACTAGACGCGTCTGTGTCCTCGTCCGTGCGCCCAAAATCGGCGTGTGTGCGTGCCTTGTGTGAAATACGTGTATGCTCTGTTTACGTGTTGGGCTTTTCTTATTTTCTTATTTTCGCCACCCCAGACTTGGCTGCGACGTACCTCCTACACCGTCTTATGTATGCTACTTATATATTTTATACTCAGCACATAGATAATGTGTATGTAGACGAGCGGAACGCCTTTAATCAGACTCGCTGCTCCAAGTTTTCGTTTCGTTTTCCGCGTTTCTAATTGCGTTTCGTTTCCTCCGAAAATTGTGTTTTTTTCGACTTCATTTATTCGTGTGTAATAAAATGGGTAGGGTGGATTAGGGCTTAATCTTGTTTGGGAGCGGAGTATAAAGAATTTAGCCATGAAGTAAATTTAATTTTTCGTTTATCGTTATGGCGCTTTTACTTTTTAGGTATTTCAATCAGTATTCGTTCGCTTAAAATTTCCGAGCAATATTTTCGTTATTGTAGTACCAATCTTTGTTTTCATTGAAGGGCTTTGGTTAAAGCGATTATTGTGAAATAGCAAAATTTCATTTTTGTCTGGAATTAGTCATATTTATATTCAAGTCGTTACTGAATATTTCTACGTTGAGTGGAAGTTAAACTAAATGAGAAATGGGTTATTGATCAAAGATTGTTCTTTGACAAAGATGTTACGTATGTTAATCACACTGCTAATTTTAATAATTTGCTAGAAAGATTTCCTATAACTTTTGATGGTTTCGAATTTCAATTAATGAATATACGAATGATGATAAGACAAAACTATGGAATCTAACATTATTCGACCTGACATCGAAATATGATGTGTAATAACTATTATTTAAACAGATATATATATATATATATATATATATATATATATATATATATATATATATGTACTTAAATATACAAGGACTTAAAAATAAAATTCATAAATTTGAAACCTAAAGGAATCACATGGTTAAAAACTTTGCTTTCACCATAAGGGACGAATACACCGTAGTCACACCTTGTCCCTTAAGTGAGTGCTTCTCTTCCTCTTGGTCTCCAGCAACATTCGCCCTAATTGACACGCCAAACGTGTTTCAAAATAATGCTTTAAACTTGTCCCCATAACCTTTCCCTCCTGCTACCTTTTTCCAAATGCCTCAGTGTTCATGCCCGTGGCTAAGACCAACTCTCCCCGCACGTATCTTAAGTAAGGCTCGACGTGGGAATGGGGAAGTGGGCGGCGGGAGAGGGAGGGGGCGCTAGAGAAGGGAAAAGGAGATGGAGCTGAGACTAAGAACTCGCATTAATATTCCTAACTTTTATCTCCGCATGCTAAGGGGCACTCGAGACTTGAATAACTGTGTATTAATACGGCTGCGAGCCGTGCTTCTGGCTAGCTGGCTCGCTACTTACGAGTGGGCAAGCACTCGGCTTGTTAACTTGATTTACCTTTGTTTGTAGTTTCGGCATAAAGCTTTATTTGGAATTCTATTAGTGGTTAAAGAGATTTTAAGAAAAATGCGTATGACGAGACCAAGGTTTACAAAAATTGATTCGGACTTCCAATTGTGTTGTCATACTAAAGATAAGTAAATACAACAACAACGGAAAAAATCAGAACAAGAACAACGAAACACCTCAAGGAGGGCAGTCATCAAAATAGAAAGTACTATCCATTAAAACTTAAGAGCAATAAAACATTAACTGGCTGACTAACCGAAATAAAATAGGGTTGACCACGTATAACGTCGATAAAAAATACGTATAGTCAATAAAGAAAAGCTTAAATAAAGACAGAATGGAAAAGATTCATAAATGTAAGAAGGTAAATAAAAAGTACCTGTCAACTTAAAGGTCAAAACAATTTATTGCTAATTTATCTAGGTGGAAAATAATGGTAAACACATGCAAACTTTTTCTTCTATTATTTTTCAACGTTCGTTAGTCAATTGTCAATTATTTGTTATTTTTCAACACCGTGTTAATGAATTATAAAAATACATATCTAACCAATATTTTTCCTATACTATAATTTGAGTTTTGTTGAGAACCGTAATTTGAATTTGAGTGAAAACATAGAGATTATAAATAATTTATTGTTTAAATTAAAAGTTGCTTACATAAACAAAATATCAACAGCGCCATCTGGCAACGTTCTCAGAAGGCTTTCCTATTATCCCTAAAAAAATTATGCATTTTACCGGAAGGAAAACTGCCCGATACATTGGTTAGTAATATATTAGAGGTACTATGGCACAGAATTTAAAAATGGTTGACCTTCAGAAAATTATATAATCATTTAATTATACCTATATAATAATTTTTGATCTCAAATAGCTTTTAAATAATAAATAAATTATCAGAACAACCAACGAGAAAGCATTTTGACTAAAACAAAAATTGTCTTCGTTTCATTGATGCAGACAAGAAGAGAGGAAAGCTATATCTATTTCTTAATTAGTTAATACGGCGTTGAAATGATACTGTTTTTTGTTTCTGGTGCCTCTAATTTCTGGTTTTATACAATTAACATATAAACAACAAACAGCTATATAGTTTATCTAGTCAACAAGATGGAATTAAAGTTAATTTCATCTAATTCTCTGGGCAGTGACGAAATAAAAACTACGTATATTTTCATATGTTTTATTTTTATATGGTAAATAAATAAAAAAAAAGTTGTAACATCTATTTTTCCCAGGAATCTAACAAATCACGTTCAAGTTCTTCGTTCAATTCAAAGTGTCTAAATAAAATGATTACCTACATAATTGCGCAAAAGGTCAACATAAATATATTTGGCGTTAATTTTGTAAAAATTAATTATGCACAATTAAATGAAACTACGTGATGTAGTATTATTTCTACTTTCTTTAAGTTCTTTACCACGACCTAGGTTTCGTTGTATTACAACGTCTTCAGGTGGGCTATTAACAAAGATTCATCTTCTTTGCTATATTTGCTAATAGCCCACCTGAAGATGTAATACAACGAAACCTAGGTCGTGGTAAAGAACTTAAAGAAAGTAGAAATAATACTACATCACGTAGTTTCATTAAATTGTTGATAAATGTATCTAACGTTAAAGTTACCCTGAATATGTTTGTGTGTATTTTTTATTTATTTATAAAAATGTTAAACAGGAATCTCTGAAATAATTCACAAAATTTTTGTTATTGACAGTTAAAAGTAAAGATGTTTTCAATTATTACCTAATCGTAAAAAAATTGGTTCTATTTGTATCATTGCCATGCGATCTCGATCGTTTTCTGATAAATTAATTTTATTAATTAACATCTAGACATACGAAATATTTTAAGTTTGTGTACCGTGCTTGCTATTAAACAACTTATTTTTCCCTAAATAATGGCTTTTTTTTTCGTGGTTAGTGAAGATCAAAAATTAAAAATGTAACTCATCATAACATCCGTATATATACTCGCCCCGAATACAAACACCGACAGTATTAGTTGGCGAACCGTCGTAAGAAAATGGCCGCATATTATTACGTAACATGAAACCCACCCCACCACCTACGCTCCACACATGCATGGACGTAAAAACGTATAAAGCCACTCAATTCTAATTCGGCGCATGTAAAGAGATTAGGGCGGGCGGGCGGCCACACGAGGTAAATATGTGTATATGCTCTTTCATAAAACATTACGGTCTAAGCAACAATATCTTTATGCTTAATCTAGTTATTATCCGAAGTGACCGAGGCGGCGTAATGATACGGAGGCGGATGTCGGTCCGTCGTTGTCCGTCTCCGCGTTCTGTTCCGTCCTTCTATGGTGCTCGTTTCTGCTTAAAGCTTGTATTGTTAAACATTGGACGTCGTGATAAAATTATGCAAAGCAAATACATAATATGTATTTCTTCGTTTATGTTTGTACTTTGCGCTTACTATATTTCTGAGTTTCATACCCATAGAGTCCGAATAGGACCTATTTTTGTTGTTCCAATGTATAATCATTCGTCCGTTAGAAGCCTCTATTATTTAAAGTGAATATTTTAAATTTACACGTTTTACCTATATATTACTTACATATATAAGTTGTGAAAAAATTATGATACTTTTCTCAATATTTAAATATAATTATATATAATTCCTTATTACTATAATTTACTTCCGTGATTGACAACGACCATACATGTCACGCATCACGTCATCATATTATATATATATATATATATATATATATATATATATATATATATATATATATATATGTATACCTATCCCATTAAGAAATATCAAAAAAGTATTTAAAATAAAAAAAAATCAATTTAAATAATATATAAACATGACCATAACAAACACTTTAAGGTGTTTAACGGTGAAAGCACTTTCTTAAATTAGTAATGCAGTCACTGAAATAAAGTATCCCGCATAAGCGAGAAAATTGAGACACAATATCGTAAAGAGGAAAAATCTTATTTTTCCTCTTTACGATATTGTGTCAATTTCATTCTTACGTAATTATTATTCTACTTATCTATTATTATTATTCTACTTAGCTAACAACGCAATAATCATAAAACAATAAACAATCGTCAATTGACCTAATAGAATTTCTCAATTGTTGTGAGATTTTTGAAGTGAAAAGTTCCGTAGACGCATCATGCGCTCTTTTTCTAAGCAGTGAACGAAACTGAGAATCCTACTCGAGTCGGTGACGCTGAATCGGGTAAACTCAGCTCCCTTCGGCATCGGCCAAGTGAACTACTTCTTTAGATGCACCTTGCCACTTTTTTAAAATATGAAGTGAACAACTTTTTTAGGCACACAATGCGCATATTTCTATTTAGTTAAATTAGAAACTAAAGCATTTATAACATATTATAGTTTCCATGAATTTATTCTTTCATTCTTACGGGTAAACTCGGTCCGTTTCAGTATCAGCTAAGCTAGTTCACTGTCTAACACGGAGTGCATGGTTTCAAGAATTACGTAATAATTTAGTATAATACATTCGCGTATATTATTGTATTTTAAAATTTCTGATTCGCAGAATTAACATCCATCCTATGACATCGATATAATTACACACACACACACACACACATATTGGCTATGTTCTTAGTAACCTATCTAGGATGTCTATGAATAAATTATAACAATACTCCTATACAATTCCAGAGGGGAAAAAATATAAATATACCACATTTCGGTGCCTACCTAAGACAACAAAACCTATTCAATGTTTACGTGCATTTAGGCGGAACATTAATAAGCAAGAAAACGAAAGGAGTTAGAAGAAGATAGCAGATATAAGGATTTTTGAAACGACTCATGACGCCATTCTTTTAGTGTGAGTTTCTTGTATCATGTTTCATTGATTCCAAAGTTTTATGGTCTGTAAACGACTTTTTGTAGAAAGCAAAAAACGGTTGGAAAATAAGCAAATTTGGCCAGGTTATTTAATTTGGCAATTAATTTCAATAGCGTTCATATCTACTAAGATTCATAGAAATTGATGAAATGTATCTTTTATAGGTAGCGATTAAGAAAAAGGTAATTTAAAAAAATTGTAGAAATTATTATCAACTTAAGGTTTAAAAAATAATTACTCGCAGATAATTGTATTTTGTCTCAAAATAATCTTATAATTAATAGATATGATACGAAAATTGGAAACGATCAATCTCATATCAAAGTATAACAATGTAGAATGCGCACAAAGTAAACGAGTCGTAATTATCTGTTCATGTCAAATTTGGAAAACATTTTAAGAATACAATCAAGTGGGAAAAAAATAATTTAAAATTCTAAATTTTAGTATTAATTTAGTCAGTAGAATTGAAGAATATTAACTAGAGAAGTCAATTTTATAAATAGGCGAAAACATAAGGCGGCCAAATTGTTGCGAAAGGAACGACATACATCAAGAGATAAACAAAAATATGTATCAACAAATTAGCTTAAATTATTGCCTGCTGTAGTAGATAAGTCATTTAGGGAACATTAATTGAGTTATATTACTTTCATATGTTATACAGTGAATAAAGTGTTTTTATTAGATACTGTATATAACAGGGATAAACAGGAGATTAAGAAGTAAATTAATAACATTCCCACGCAGAACCGTAACGAACAACATAATACCGAAACAAAGCGGTACTACTAAACCTCCATTTCCCAGCCGCGTTACGATTGGCCATTTCCACAGTAAACACGAGGCTTCTAATTATCACAATCAAGCAATCCTATTGGCCGCCGCTCCCCCACTCTTGGACCGCACCTCGTGCGGCCCCGCCTACACTGCTGAGCACTGTTTTAATTAGTGATAGTGGCAAATTAACACGGCTTCACTCTCTCCCCGGCGCCGGCTTTAATTAAAAGGTTCGCTGTCATTGGCCGGTGGGCAGGGATCGGGATCGGTAGGCAGGACCCTTTTCCTTGTGGGAGAAAAGTTTTTGTGAAAGCCTTCGGTCGAGGTGTTGTGATATATTTATATTGAATGTATTTCGAAATAATCGAGAACATCTCATTATGTATCAGCTCTTTTATTTAATGTAACACCGCCTTTACATTTCTTCAATAGGTACCTACGTTTCATATAACAGTAATTCTGTTGATTCGTAACTACTAACTATGAAATGAACAATTTTACCGTTTTAATTCTACAGCAGTCATGCACGGTTTTTTTAATGGATAACGCACTTCCAATTTAAAAAAAAACCTTTTTTTATTTTTTTATTCTTATTTGGATTTTTCCTTCTATTCGTATAGGTAATTACTATCTAGGTAAGGGTTGTACTCTATTTACAGTCAGCAAGGCAAAAAACGACAGATAGCCTGCAGAATTCATTACACCAGCACTAATTTACTTCATCATTTTTATTCTCAATTACCTAGGTAATTTAAAAAATTGCAAGTTTGCTGATGTTATAATTGTATTTATTAATTAATTTATTTTATGTACAGTTATGTACATAAATATAAATCGTTGGTACCTAAATATTAAATAATATATTTATCACTATAAGGCCCATATAATATCTACACTCGATAAATAACGTATTTTGTATTGATAATGTATCAAATTTGTTTGTCAATTAAATTAAAATATTAGGTTAATATATTAACATTCTAAATCTAATTGAGAAAAACTTCATATTGATTTTGAGGCTCCAATATCACTATGACCAATATCGCAAAGAACTAATAACAACCCACTGTGTCGTACATATCTGTAGGTTGTATGGTCCTAAACAAAGTTTGAAAACGTTAATTGGAAAGGTTCCCGTTCATTGAAAAAATAATTCAAAATTGGATTCTTAGCGAAAGCGAGAAGCAAAAGTTGTTGCGGCGCTCCCTTATTTTTACAATAAAAGTCAGTTTCTTTTATAATTTTCGTCCATTTATCATTACTGTGATGATATATAAACAAGAACCATTTTGAAGAAACAAGTTTTACGTTAATGAAAGCTTAATCTAAATTAGTCTAACAGTATTCGAAGTTACCATTACATAATAGTATATATTTATTATTTATTTATTCGATTCATTCAAATATACTCATCGTAGTATTCAAATACTACGATGAGTATATCTGAATAAATCGAAGCGGTGAAAAGAGCTCATAACATCAATCAAATAGGCAATCTCAATTTTTATAGTACCTATAAGATGTCAAGTCAACGTTACCTATATTCCGCAAGGGTCGTTAAACTAAAATAATATATATTTACAAATTAATTGTAGAATGTATATTGATAGTGTAAACATCACAATTTACCTCAAAAAAGCTTCCCATCCAAATACAAACAAACAAGCAAACTAATTTAGATTTCAAACTGAGAGTGGATTGATTTATAATTAGATATCTATAGGGTTTTGTATAGTGTAAATACCAAAACTTATCACAAAAAAGTTCCCTAGTCAAATATTAGATAAGAGTGGAAGAGTACATACGAAAGCCGGTGTGCGTTCAATTTTCACTTACTTAGATGGAAAACAGTATAAAGGTATTAACAGATGTGTTATATATTTCCGATCATTTCCAGTTAGTGTTGGGCCCAGGTATTAGAAGAATGAAGATGACATTGTTATCTAGAGAAAATTAAAAGTTTTATCAAAATCATCACTCAGACAAAAGAGAAATCTTGTATTTTTTATGAAAAATTACGTTATTTTTCATAATAGATTGTAAATGTAATTTCTACGGAACTCTTGGAGCTAAGTGAGATAAAACAAAGTGCAGATTGTATCTAGTTTTATCGGCATCTACAGATATACCATATTAATACACGATACTCACAAGTTATATAAACCTCGATAAGAGGGAAAAAGACATTCATTTTGACAACAATAGGACCATTGTCAATGTTTGTTAACAATTTATTTTTAATTAATTTAGGCAATGGCTACACATTAAAGAAAGCAAGAGGCATTGATTATATTTTTGTAATCATCTTTTAAAAGTTATGTTTTCTGTTAATTTTTTATGTTATTTTTATTTCCAAATAATTATTCTTTATATTTTAAAAATATAATGTATGCGCATATATGCAGATAGCTTTTTTGTTTAGTATCATGGTTACAAATTTGAATTTTATTTTTTCCTTTTTCCTTATTGCCAATTTCTGGATTGTTTGGTTTTTCTATATTCTAAAAAGTACCAGGTTTTTAAAAAAAATATGTTTTGTCTATATTATGTCTAGGCCCATTTTTGCCGGTCATTATTATATTATTACCGGTTATTTTAAAAATTGACAAATAAGAGTAACATGTGCAGATATAGTTTCATATATTTCTAAATACATAGTCATATATTGCGTCAAGTTTCACAACATCTTTTTGCTTTCTTGAAAATGTGATTTAGTGCAAATATCACTGTGAATGTTATACATTCACATCATACGTATATGTGCGCTACATCACATCTTCGGTCCCAGATTTCAAAATATTTCAGGGTGTTCTATATCTCAAATTATTTTCGAAGATAACAATATTTTGCTAGTTCATTAAAGAAAAACAACAAAAAAGAAAATCATTTTAATGCCACTTTCGAAAATCTTTTTAAATTCTAATTAGGTATGTTTTATGATCTGGTGCGCTACATCTCTTCCACAGGTCGTTCCTCCCTTCTTCCTTACACATTCTCTACAGCTGTACATATTTCTCATCTTTTCTTGCCTTTTTTATAATAGGAAGATCTGAAGAAATAAATACTTATATGTAGTCAATCATACTTAAACTTATATGTGAATCTATACCCAATTAAATCTTCATATAAAACTTGTAGGTTCACATACAACCGTGTATGTGAACGTAAGTTAAAAAAACATTATTTCGTCGAGAAAAGAAAAACTGAACAATTCAGAGTATTTATTATGACGTCACATACTTTACCGCAGCGATATCAGGGCGCAATGATGAGAAAGTTCCACATCGAATTGAAGCCTCTTCACTGATAAATGACCTTTTTAGGTCTTTTTTTCACATCCTTTTTTCATATTCCTTTTTTCCAGAAACAACTTGACGTATAAACTTGAAATTTGGCATAGTAATAAAATATTACAACTCGCATATATCTCATTATCTATGTTAGCCACATCCAACCCATTTAAATGGAAATCTTAGGGCGTAAATAAGTATTTGATTTCTTTTTTAATTCCATCTATGGTGTGGGGATGATAACCCAGCCGGTTTATCATCCTATAAGGGTCAGTTACAAGAAAAAAAACTTTTTCGTAATTTTAAGTATTGCATTTTCAGACATACTATAAAAAAATGCAACAAAGATTGTCTCCGCCGTCCCTCCCTTTTTCCGAGACTACTAAATCTAGAAAAATGGAGATTTAGAAGTTTACGTAAAAGTTCTAGGAAAAAAGGTGTAATTCTGAATGTAATAATTTATGAACTATACTTACACCATGTTACACACAATGCTACTTTTTGTGTATTGTTTGTTTCCTGTTCCCCTTAAAGATCAAAATTACCACAGGGTAAATTTCTAAACTTTTAAATATGAAAGAAAACTCCCTTCTATTTCAATTGATGTACTTTTATTTTTCATTATAATTCAAATTATTTGTACTTTTCTCTTCTCAAGGATATACTTCCCATTATATTCATATTGCACTAATCTTTCTTTTACAAATTCTCGTTAAACTACCATACGTAATTGTCGGTGTCAGCATCCCATTATCTATTAGAAATCGTTCCTCTTCCCTCCATTCTTTTTTTCGTTTCCGTTGTACATCTTCATTTGTTCTTCTGATTCTTGTAAAGAAAATACATATTTCTAAGCTTTCAGAACCTTCAAGTTCCTTTTAGAAATTCCGTAATCACTTATTAATATATTAACATTAATTTTCACATATTTTTTCAGTAAAAAGATGGAGAGAGATGAACTATGTGTATCATAATATATTCAGTTTTGGGCTTGCACCATAAAATAATCAACATACATCTGGTACAATACTTGTGTTCGTACATTATATGACATTTTAAAAGTCTTTGGATTAAATAGGAACTATGTTATCGCAAAACTACGTTTAAGTTTTTATGCTAGTTTCTGTTTTTTAATTTTCAGAAAAAAAAAATCTTTCAACATCAACATGGAATTGAAATGTGATCACAAGTGTAAGCCGCCTTGGGAGCGGACAACTAGCTACGAGTATCAGCGCTCGGCAGGCGGACGCAAATGCAAACAGAACAGATCCGGGCAGCTCAGAGTGCGCTGGCGACGGCGTTAATGTGCCGCGCTAACTGCACAACTTGCCTCGTAAATCCTCCCCCGAACTTATATTTTATAATGTGATCTGCCGGCGAGATTTGGATCAGCAATGCGGCGGGAGGAAGTAGCTGAGGGGTGATGATGTGTACATGTTTGAAGAAGCTAGATATATTGCAAGGTGCCAAGTATGGCTGTCGTCTATTTTCCAGTGTTTTATGCAATTATTTAAGGATCACTGAATCGATTTTCATCCAGTTTCCTCCGATTATAATTCTTGTGTATTGATGTTCACGTGTAAAATGAACGTCGTGTTTTTAGTTTAAAGTGATTAGTTCTAACTTTCAGTGATAAGTTTCTCCAATAACCACTATCTGTAATTAATTTCTCTGTCTACACAAATTTCAGTAATTAGTTTGTCCAGCTACATAACTTTTAGTAATTAGTATTCAATAATGAAACTTCCATTAATTAAATTCTCCACTTACAAAATTTCTACTAATTATTAGTTTCTTCACTCACAAAACTTTTAGTAATTACACAACAGTTATACAACTTTCAGTAATTGATTTCTCTAGTAACAAAATTCTACTAATGAGCTACTCCAGTTACAAAACTTCCGCTAATTTGTTTCTCCGATTACAGAAATTTTTGTAATTATTTTATCCAGTTACACAACTTTGAGTAATTAATGTCTCCGACACAAACGTACAGGTATTAAAAACTTAGCAAAACTGTTACAATTTTTTAAATAATTTGTGGGGTACCAATTTTATACCCATTTTTTCACGAGTAATTGAAAATATATGTGTCAGTTTGTATTATATATTATAGTTTATATCTTCATTATACATTTTGTAATCATAGTGAGACCATTGGGAATTACTAATTAAGCGTGGGAAACTATTCATTTCTACTGATCTCTGATGGAAGCTGTAAAAGTATAGATTTATCAGTTGCGAATCTTTGTAATGGAGTCGCACTAAGAGAATTTAATAAGTAAAGAGCCTCATATAGTATTTAACATTATTCACTGCAACTAATAAACATAGAAAAGTTGTGATTTAATATGTAATTAGAAAGTTAATGCATAGAAATTAATGCATACCTCAGGATGACGTACACGTATATGCAGTTATTTCTGTATGAATGTCGTTTAATTACCCTAAAGTTGTAACAATTTAAAAGAAAAATGAGAATGTGACTGCAATTTTATGCATAAATGACATAAATATGACATCAACGTATTTGAATAAGTAGACAAACAAATTCAAAGAATTCGTTTATATCTGTTATTTTGTCTGAAAAGCAAATGCTTTATAGATGAAAGTTAAGCTGATATCATAGATTCAAATAATAATAACAAAATTGAAAATTTCCCGAGTATTCTTGTCTCCAAATCAGATCGCTTACCTTAACTATTCAAACCAAACCTACCATCAACCCATGCGATCCCCAAAACCTATACGACTCGACACGGCAATAAGAAGCAAGAAAGAAATAATAGTTCGCAACTAAGCACATAAACATTATACAAGAAAATCCATAGCGCGCACCCCCGCCTGTATCGCCTCAGCTCGGGCGGCTTTATGTGAATCGCGAATCTTCACGAAAATGCACATTAATATTAAATGGCTCGGAAATGCTACGTCGCTGGGCGGGGGCGGCAGAGGTGGCCGCCCCTCGCGGCTCTGGGCCGCTAGACTGCATTGTTTAACAGCCGATTGCTCGACCGGGCTTCAGACCCATTTTATTTCAGTTTGCGACTCGTAGCGCTTTTAAACTGGTGTAACATATTTTGCACTGTTCCGGAGAAATAAAATTGCATGCGTATTAATTGCTTGAGAAGTTTCATATTTTAGAAGAATTATGTATTAATTTACATTTGTATATAATTGGAACAAAAAGTTTTTCAAGGAAAAATGTAATGCTATAATAAAGTTTCGATTATTTTAGTTTCAATTATTGGTATAATTTGTCCAAATTCTCGATATTCGTCCGCTTCCATTTCATTTCGCCCGCTTAATAGAAACGCGAATGCAAAAGGAAACACGGTAAAAACTAGGTAAAACATGGTGATAAAGTCTACTTAGTAATGAAAATTGTGAGCTATTTTTATTGTGAACAAATATATTATTAAACTACCAGTTTGTATTCTGCCAAAGTCTGTGTGCTAAATTTTCCATAACGGCTCTTGTCTACATATCCACTCATTATTTAAAACATTTATGGATTTATTAAATATATGATATACTTTTAATTACGTAAACAAAATACGTGTTAACCATTACCAATACGTTATTAAGTAGGAAAACAAGAGTCTGCCGCGATAGATATCTCGGCGGCTAATAAGTGTTAAGTGTCCGGCAATGACAAAAAGTTTCTAAGCTTTAATAATGAATGTATAAATATACTTTCGTTTAGTCAAAACAAAGCAGAGTTTTAATTTGTGACTTCAGTGTTATATTGAGGTTAGAAGCTAAGTGATCTGCAGAGGGACGTGCCTCTTTCCTTGCAAAATTTGGGCTCTATATAACTCCCATCTAGCCAAAGTAGTTATATAGAGCCCAAATTTTGCAAGGAAAGAGGCACATATATTGTTAGGCAGTTTCTAATCTCGCATTTGGTATTCATCAATTTCAACGACACGAGCATTCTTATTTGCGTAAGCATGTTGGTAAATATCAATAGTTTTATTGGAGATAATATCAATAGTTTTATTCTGAATAAAGCATTAAATTGCATCATGTTGTAAATAATTATAGAAAACGTATTAATCTCTATGAAATCAATGTAAAGATAGTTCATAACATTAATAATACTTTCAAACAAATGGTGGGGATATATTTTACTACATGTTTAGAATTAATATTATTAGAATATTGATTGAAATAAAATAAAGAAAATTGAAATATTAAAAACAAAGTTAGGCAACGTCAAGGTAAATAGGAAGCAAAGGGAGCTAGATGTAACTCACAACCGAGCGCAACCTAAGTATTGAAAAGTCATTAACATTACAGAAAGCTCTCGAAATTTACCTCACGCCTCTAAAATTTGTGAGCTTTTGAGTTTATTTATTGGAAGGATTTTCCTAAGTTAAAGGTAAGCTTTCGGAAAATTTCGTGGCTTAAGTTTAATTTATCTTTCGCTGTAAGTTTTAATCTGGTTTGGACAGGCTACGAAGTTGAGCGTGAACGGTGATAATTTGCTTTTAAAAGCCAAGTCACGGAAAAAAGTGCCTTTTTAGGGTAATGATCTTACTGCCAGGCTTGTGAACAGTGAACTTTTACATTATTGCATAATCAATATTGCTGGCTCTACTTAGTTAGGCGACAGCGTTGAGAACTATTAGCGTAGCATTTAATACAAAATTTGAATCAATTGCAGCAAATTTAGAATTGACTTGAATTATGTTTTTTTAATACGGAACTCTACGATCCTTTTAATAAAAAAAATAGGTCATACCTCACGAGCTAATCAGGTATCGTATTGACACGTAGACGTATTGTTTTATTCTGGTGATACATTATTTTTTTAAATCAATATGGTTTTAACGGGTAAGATTTTGAAGCACCGTTTAATTTCTAAATAATCGCTCATTTATTTAAATCCCAAACTTCGTCGGTTAACGGTAGTAATAGGTTTAAAACCGGAGGCTTATTTTTAGTATCGTGTGCAAAACAGAAGATAATTTGCATAATCATTTTCTAATTTGTATGGAATGTGAATTCCTGCAATACGACCAATAAAAATGTGTTTTGATAAAGCTATGTTTGAAGTGTCTGCATATTGCTTATTTGTAAATTTTACCGAGTGCTATTTTATGATTGAAATTTAATTAATTTATATGCTATATTTCTTAATTAACAGCATTTAACACATTGTGATAATCCAGTAAATTCTTTCCCATCGAATGTTTTTTTCCGCTCAAGATATTTTGAGTATCACTTGGGTATTAAAATCGACTGTAACAAATCATCCCCGAGGCAAGCAATGTCAACATTTTCATTGAATTTGTAGGATATAATTAATCTTGTATTATACATGTTACATAATATTTATATAAAATGCTTTAAGCAGTTTCTTATAATTATATAAAATTTGGATTATTTCTACTGTTTTCTTATTTAAAAAATGAGCCAATATAATAGTATTTACCAACGTGGCGTCATGTAAAAAATTATAATTGTTTGCGCGAAGTTTTCTTGGATTTGGTTTACTGTGAAATCGTGTTGATTTTCAATATTTACCCCTTGTTAACTATAATCACTCGTTTATTGTTTTTTTAGAATTCCGTGATATACTTTCTTTCAAAGATAATATAGGATAAAAAACTTCAAATATTTTGATTATAAGGTTATATATTAATACCAAAAATATTTTTCCAAGTTTCAGAAAATCATTAAAATTTTCTTTACAGCCATTTTTGTATATCCTTTCAAACATATTTATTTGGGACATCGTGTCTTTGTTGGTTGCGTTCTTAACTCGAGATATATTTTTTTATGCTTTATATATTTTTTTAATATTTTTTTCTGCTGCTTCATATTTACTTAATTATATTTAATTTACTTATTACATAAATATGTAATTTAATTGCTTGTTCAATAATTTTAAATTTCCCATCATTGTGATATGTTGTCAGATAAATTAACGTTTACATAATTTTAAGCATGTTTGGAATCCTAGCTTATGTGCATGTAGACAAGTTATGTTCTAAGAAATGTTTTGACCTGAGAAATGTTTTCATTATTATGAATAATATTAAAAATAAATTGAAATTATTGTTTCATCGTTAGGCTATGTAAATCGGTGGTGTAAAATTTACAACGAGTGTTCTTAATGTCAAATTCACACAATGTTACGTGTGGATATAATTTATTCAATATAATGTATTTAGCAGCGAACATTTTGACAGGGAGTAGTAATTTTTTATTTGCATATTTTCTCTTTAATGTTTAGTTTTTAACCTTTTAAGAATGAAATGTTACATTGCGGGAACGAAATAGTTTTTTATGAAATATAATTTACAAATAGAAAAACGTACGTTACAAAAAATGGTTTATTGAAGGCAAATATTAATTAGCCACATGTAAAAATACACCTTTACAAATATGTAATAATTACTAATAGAATATGTAGAAGCCTCATCAAAAAATACAATTAAATTAGAACTAGAACTAAAAAGACAATTTTAGTAGTTTAAATAAGAGCAAACATTAAGGAAGCGTTTCCCAGTGAAAAAAGCGAAGCGAAAATCACACCACCCGGGATCCATTGTCACGTAAAATACATATGTGACTCCATAACATATATAATCTGTAATGATTTATAAAAGTAATGGAAAAGTTAAAATTCATGACATTTACTACCATTATCAGGTCGCCAACGTTTGACATCAGCGCTAAGTGAATGTCTACTCGTATGCAGCTGAACACCCCACAGGTAGAATAGATAGGTAGGTAGCTACATCCGGAGGCCATGAGAATAACGGTAAGAACCGCCGAGGACGCAATGAATAATTCCTCTGTCCACTTTTTGCGAATCGAATTTAATAGATTGGGTTGGCGGGTGTCAGCGGCGCGCCGGAGCTATTTCTTAAATTAAAGACGCCAGGCCGGTAAAAAGGAAGTTTTCGAGTTCGCGGTCACATTAAGGAAAATGTGCGAATTGCAATTTCATCGGATTTTGTTGAATATGTAATTGCTTTTTATGTAATTTACTATACGAAAAATCTATCAAAGAAAATACCAAATTTGAACAATTAATTAAGAATTTAAAAATATATTTTAATTTAAGACTTACAAACTTCAATGGTGTTTCTATAAAAATAAGTGAATAAAGTTTCACAGTGTCTTTTATTATTTAATAATGTCCAAAACAATAACCGTTTCATGATGTCTGAAATCTCAGTCGCCATATTTTAAGATCGCTTTATCTAATTTTGATATTTTCTAAATGAGAACATGATCTAAATTGTAGAACATTCGAAATCACTATTCTAATAGAAATAATCACCTAAAATTTTCTATCTTCTGATTTAATGATAATGTGGATATTTATAACTACCAAAATAAAAACCTTTCTAGAAATAAAAACAAATTTATGACACTTTTTAAAAAAAAGTAACACTCGTTGTAAATTTTACGTATATGCTTAGTAAGTCTTCAGTATTTTAAAATTAATATAAACAAATTCAACAATCATGATTCGATAGACACTTACACGTTTGGCTAAAATATTTTTAGATAAATTACCCTTTGTTCACTAATATAATTTGTATTTATGTTGCAGATAACATAAAGATTAATGTTCGCATGCGAATTAACCTTTTTGTACATATAACATATTAGTAATGTTTAATCCAGCCTATGTATTAACCGCTAAGGTAGAATAATAGACTTAGTTGACTCTGGAAAATTGGGCTAAAACGGGTACATAGTATGTTCGTCCGTGTCCTTCTGCCAGTAGTGCTGAATCAGAGGAATCGAAATCATAATCCGTGATTTAAATTACTCGTAGGTATTTGTCCTGTCCAATGTAGATCAAGAGATCTGAAACTATTACTATTATATTCAGAAGTACTGTTAAAGGTGCGTCCGAACTAATACGAAAATATACATATTCGATAATGTTATTAAAAATATGCCAATTCGTTATAAGTGAAATTTTCCTATAATTTTTCAAACTTAAAAGAGTTTACTCAAACCATTGGTGATAAAGCGTTATAATAATTTTATCGATTAATTTTAAATTTAACCTGTGCATTAGTGCATATTTCTTGGCTCCTAGAATTTTTAAAAATCATCAAAATCGATTATAGGCCGAATGAGAAAATGTATCGAAGCATAAGGTGATCTTCCAATAAATTCTTCAGCTTCGTGCTCTTAACCACTACCGCGAGCTAACATTGAGCATAATACAATTCTACTGGGGTGCTCATTAATGTTTTAGCATTGTCGCGCTATTTCCCTCCCTCTTTCTCCCCGTTCGCCATCCCGCTCGCACGGCTAGGTCGAGGGCGTATTCGCTTCATCCATCTCGCAATTGGACTTAGATAGATTTATACTTTGTCCTCGAGTCATTCGCACCTCCAATGATTTAAGCAGCGACCTGGCTGGCGGACTGCAGAATGTTATGCGAATAAATTCGGTGTAACGCCGAAGAGAAACGGGCGATCATTTCCGCGAATTGATTCGCCATTTAGGAGTTTTCGGCAGTAAAACAGTAGTATGGGATGCTTCTTTGTAAATGATATTTAATGTCTTTAAAGTTTAGTAATGGATATTATAATTATAATTGATATTACAAGTATACAGTCCTTTATACTTGTAATATCAATTATAATTGTAATATTCAACCAATATATGATACCTATGTCAGAAACTTATTTGTAAGGCATTGTGTTCGTAACTATTTTACATGTATCCCTATAGCATAAGGATAATTGAATCGATGTGAGATTGCACCCAGCGTTTCGCACCTGTTTTTGCTGTTTGATAAAAGTAACTTACTTAACCGTAATATAAGCTATAAACCATTAAGGTTAATAGAGCAGTACATATTCTTTATTGTTTTAAGTAAGGTTTTATTTTATAGTTCGGAACTTTTCCAAGCATGGAATAAACATTTATGGTGATTTTTTTATTTTCATTTATAGAATTGTATAATGATATTTTCATTCTGAGCACCTAAATCGTTTATTGTTTTTCATTATTCCTACTTTTATAATTCAAAATATATTATTATGTAATAGAAGGGCTAATGACAACTTGATTGATTAGACGACGAAGATAGAATATTTTGTGCATCCCTGACATCCTCTTTCTTAAGTTTTACAAAACAAGTTTTAAATAAACTTAGTCATTGATACGCTATATTTTTTTTCATTTAAATACAAAAAACAATAGTATCAGTTTACAATATGACCTGACTTAGTTACATGATCAGTGCTGAGCTTTGGATCTTAGATTTTCCTTCTTCTTTGGCGAACTAATTACTATATGAGATATTTTATAATCAAATATATTGGTTAAATATAAACATTAGTAAAGTGGAAGACTATGAAACATATTTATAAATCTACTCAAATTAGAATATACACAAATTAGAAGAATAAATAGCAAGTTAAAAAAATATTTCAAAAATATAAATTACAAATTTTGATAGGCCATGATTGAGGAAAGGGAAGCAAAGTGAAACTAAGGAGGTGTGGGACTAAGAGATTATCAGACGAAGGACTTTTTAAACAACCTTCAAAACCATTTATAGAGAACGAATTCCTGACTCTATCCATCCGATCCGATCCAGCTTATTCCAAAATTTTGCACTTGGACAGATAAAGACTTTTGTATAAAAAAATAGTTGTATGTTAGGAAAAAGTACACGGAACTCGTTTTCTGAGCATAGGCCGTGAACAACCTAGTAACTAAATCTTCTTTTATAATAACAATCCAACATTGTTAAAAATATTGTAAAAAAGTGTAAGGACTCAGAGTTTGCGTCGATCGCAGACATTGCGTTGATCCATTCAAGTTGTGCTCTAAATTGAAAAAAATATGTTCATGTCTTCTGCAATCAAAAATGTAACGCGGATGCACAAAGTTTGAGGGTGTTATAATTTTTTAAGACGGTTCTCAGTAAGACCTGATTAATATACATATTGCCAGCTTAGATATTGATCGATCATTGATATAAGTCTTTAAAAGTTGGCTTAAATTAAAATATTGTATAATTTAACGTCAGATGCGTTAAATCTGAGAGCCTAATTTTAGAAACCTTTCTTTGACTACCAATGATGATAACTTAGGACTTAATTGGATTAACTAACAGTCCCATTTTGTGAGCCAACTGAAGGATCAAGGTGAGACTTTCATTGCGGGTGTTGATGACGGTTGTTATAGAATGCACATCAGTATGTAACTCAACAGTGTAAAGGTGATAATTACAGTGTAGGTAAATTTCCAACAATCCCATCAATGAATATTGAAAAAGCAGTGGAGGAAGGATCCCTCCTTGGGGTAACCCAGAGACGGATCCTTCCTGAGGAAGAAACTGATTAATCCGTCTACTTAAAATACATATATGAAGAATTGAATGTTGCGATACACAAAAGGCTGTTGACCTATATTGGGATTCAAACATGCCAGGAGAACACCAAAGTCAACGAAGTTGAATGTACTACTGAAATCAAGAAGTACAGGTATTGTGAGTTGATTGTGACTTAGAGTGTATCATCTGTGGTTTTCACTAATGTTTGAGGTACTATAACCAGTTTTGAAACCAGATTGAAATGGATTTAGAGACTAGCAAGAGTTAAGGTATCATACAAGTTGCGTATGGACTTATTTAGTCCATTACGTCCTAGAAAGAAAACGGGATAAAAATATTTGGGATGCAGGGGCGATAATGTTGATGATGTACGCTTTCTTTCATTCAGAATGAAAAGTGATAATTGTAAGAGATGTGTTAAATTTGTCCGTAGTAATAGAATTTACAATATCTAAGATATGCCTAAGAACTTTAACAGTTAAGCCGTTGCATTTCGTAGATATAAATCAGTGCGCCTGGTAATCGTATTTATTTATTTCTTCTACTATCTGGCCACTCGCCAGATAGTATGGATATTCTAATAAAATTAAAAATGAAATATTGCTACATCTCAACTTGTTCCCCATTTCTTTCATATACAATATTATTACTTTCACGTTTTAATGTGCCTCTAATTGTGAGTTACCTAGTACTTATTCCTTTGTGAGTCTTTCTTTTTTCGAAAGTTTTACAATGGAGCGTTTTAATTATTTTTTAAAGTTTAAGAATGTTCTTTATTAAATGATTCAATAGTTATAGAGAGCTGCCGTATTTGGAAGTATTACTGTGACGCAAAACATTTTATCTTTTCTTTTCTATAATTCATAACTCTCATTTTATCCTAAACCCCAGCTTCTTCCTAGATTTTCAAACAGTGTGAACGAGAATTTCTTTGGAGAATCCACACATGAAAATGTGTTTCGTTTTATTTTGAGATGACCAACAGAAGATATACATCCAAATACATCTTTATAGCTGTAGTAATTGTTTTACAAACACGTTGACTGTTGTTCAAATTCGAGACATGTTTCATTATTCCAATTTTTTACTCGAGTCCATCTTAAAAAGTACTAAAGCTAATTTTAATTATTTTTTTTAATATATCTATTCTTAATATATTTTCAAATTTAAAACAAGTTTACTGTTTTTTAAAAAATTGTGATATACTTTGTTTGAAATATAAAATTTTCTTCTCATAAATTTAATTATAAAAGAACAACAATAATCTAAGCATAGCTCCACTGAGATTGCTAACATATTTTTATGCATAATTTACATCTAGAAATGGAAAAAGGAAAGTTTATTGGTAACGATTAATGAGATATTTTAAAAAAATATCAAATTACATTTAATTTTTTTCATGGGTATTAATATAAAAATTAAATTTTCAGCAAAAGCATATCATTAATAAATAAATTTATGTATGGACCAAATTTTTTTCAAATTTGACTTATTTAAAAATATTACGGATATGTCTGAGAAACCAAATGAATTTCATTTACCGTTATTACAATTTGACCTAGTATTATCAGACCGTAAAGAGAGAATATTTTCAAACATTTAAAAAACCTAAACTTTGTTGAAAATTCCATTAATATCGATGCATCAAGTTATCTCTGAATCACGTAGGTACATGGCAACGCGCTGTACCAACCTAATGTTTGCAGAGTTACAAAGATATTAGATTTGACACCGTCAAAACGTTATAATAGTACAATGGTACAAAATAAACTTATAGCTTCTTATCCACCTAATAATAGCAAACGAATTTGGGATTTGATTATTTGCATGTGGCCCTTTTAAATACAGTTCAATTAGTAATTATCACTAAAGTTAGTTGTAAAGTAAATAATATATTAAATTGTTGAACTATTCAACGGTTACACAACGAGTATGTTCAAGCCATTTGTGATTGGCATTTCGTATGGTAATATTTTTCATTGATTACAGTTATTTAGTTAAAATTTGTATTTTATTGATAATCTTTCGGTATGACTAAATATATTACTTTCCGTATTTTAATTGAATTTTAAGTGAATACATTATTAATTTATTTTAAGTGAATACTAGTCTTGGGTTTTATATATACCTTATGCTGCATTGTGTGCATTTTCTTAATCTACTTATAATTTAAACTGAAAATGTTTCTTATGTTCGCATAGTAATTTTTTTTGTTACCCATTTTCACTTTCAGTTAAAATACTATAAAACATATATAATTCTTACAAGACTTATAATATGTACTTATCATTCTTTATAATTAGAATATTAGCATAAATTAATTTAAATAACTTTGCATTAGTCTTCCTTTTGTATAAGAAGATGTTTTGTCTAGTTGTTAATTTGGTTACACAATAATAGAGCTTTTGAAGACTAGTAACTTTTTGGTCCGCTTGGTGGTTTTACTACATGGACCATAGCTTACAGTATCGACTGCTCAGCTACTGTATAAGCATTAAATATTACTTAGCATCATAGGAAAATTAATGTAATAATACTTAACGTATATCCAACCAATAGATGTAAAGTGGTCGAATTTTTATGCACCATATCAATTCTTACCGCAGAGCGTCGAATGCACTAAGGGGGTGAAAATTTCTTTATCTACAGGCTCTAATGCATTCGGAAGGAGCTGCATCGTACGAATGGTATTGAATATAAATTGAATATGGCGGTTAGCGAAGATGCAATGAGTTCGAATTAGACATAAATATCTACGACAGGTTTGTATTTATTACAGTTTTATGACTATGACTTCGTTCTCGTGAAATTCGGAATAAAAAAAAATAATTAGATTTTTTTCTCTCACGTGTTTTTCTTGTATATATATATATATATATATATATATATATATATATATGTGTGTGTGTATATATATATATATATATATATATATACACTTTAACAAGAAGTGCTGTATAAAAAATTCGTGGCGAAATAACTAAGTAGGCATAAATAACATAACCATGTGAAAGATTATACAAGAATATTCGACTTTAGTAATTATTATTCAGTAGCACGTCCATAAATTAAACTTAATAATCAAATGTTATATTTGAGATAAATTACTTATTTACGTATACTAGTACACCGATATCTTCCGTCACGTGAAACAGGACCGTTTACTTGTTACGTAGTATCTTCCCCCCCACTGTTTGCCGACTGCGACAAATTTGATTGACTATTTAAAAGCACCAAGGAAAAGTACTTGTGCCAGCGTTGTTTACCATACCCACCAATCAATTAGAGTACCTGCCCAATGTCGCCCAGTGACTTGGAGCCCGTACAATACTGGGTGAGTGTCTATTCAAACGTAAATCACATATTACGTCAGCCATAAGTGCTCTTAGTGAGCGATCGTGTGATTAAAGGTTATTTATCTGATTTACATTTCGTTGGAAAATGTATTTGGGTGAGTAGGTCGGCGACGTTTAAATTATCCAATTTGATGTCAGATTTGAGCGAGTATAACCTATTGGTAAATATAATTAGAGGAGTCCATTTGATTAAGGTGATGGATTCGTCAACAAACTTGTTTATTGGAATAAGATTTTTGTTGTTTGAAAATGGAAAAATAATCTGTTACGGAACTATTTATAATTTCCTAGCATGTAATTTAAACATTTTTCTTTGCGAATTGTGTTTTGGCTTCATTCCTTTAACTTCATATTCTGTTTGTTACTATGGGAAAAGCTGGGTATATATAATCATAGTATCACATCACGTTAACATTTTTTCGACGCGGTTAGTGTATCGGCGTACAGAAGTTCGATTAAATTTTTCCCCCGTCATTTAATAATGGTACTAAATATTATCATAATTGAATAAAAATACCGCATTTATTTATTCAAATTCAACCAATATTTTATTAAAAATATTAAAAAAAATTAACCAGAAGGTTACATTAATTTATTTTCCACATTCTTTTAAAATAGTTTTATACTTATTGGCATTTATATAAAAAATAAAAAGCTTGTTAATCTATTTATCGAATATGATTTGATTTTGCATTAATAAATTTATTTATACACATATTTGTTTCATTCTTTAACGAAACCGATTATAATGTAATAA
Source organism: Druceiella hillmani (assembly GCA_039881145.1). Lineage (NCBI taxonomy): Eukaryota > Metazoa > Arthropoda > Insecta > Lepidoptera > Hepialidae > Druceiella > Druceiella hillmani. Next base: position 27,562,863 of record JAYKKI010000015.1, read on the forward strand.
AAGATTGATTAAATGTCGGAGTGATAATATATTAAGCTTTTCTTATAGGAAGTCTTCCACAAGGAAAAATTAAACCTTTGTAAGATAACGTACGTGACTTATAGCCTGACTTATATATCTTATGGCTGAAATGATTCAGATAGTAAGTATGAATGAGATAGGGAAATGAAAATCGATACAATACCCATAAGGACGATTGGTATTAAAAATATATTTTCTCGTAAAATGTGTTATAATGGACAATTTTTCTTAGTTTTTATATTATAGTTGTGCAAATTTTTACAGTCTGCTGACTAAATATATAACCCTGTTGGGTGGAAGTGTTGTAGATATGAGACACTATTAGGGGACCTTCAAAGTTCCTTATATAATATGAGGGAGATGTTACAGATCCAGGCAGGGGTTCTGAAACAATCCAGGCGGAATATGGGATTAGTGTGTTGACTAAAGAGCTCATCAAGTAAATATGCTAGACTTTCGGATTAAAGATATTAGCATAAAATTTCTAGAAAATTGGTTAGTCTTGTTCTCAGAAATTTTGGATTTATTATTTAAAATGGGCAAAGAATATCTGTGCAGGGATTTATCATTATGAACAAATTATAGAAATATTTTGTGAACCGTTGTAAGTGTACAAAACTTGCAAAAGTCGTTTCAGGTGCCACATTGGAATTTATGTAACAGGAGAGAATGTTAATGACATTGATTTAGCTGAAACACAATAACGATATTGACAGAAGAATTACTTTAGAAACAGAATGTACTTATGCTAAAATCATCTCTTTTGACGTGAATTAACGTCGCCATGCCATAGCCAGAGACATGTTTTGTTTTCTGGTAAACGTCCGTCATACGTGTACAAGTTTAAAATAACTATATAATATAATATAACATAATTTTATTAAAATTATCGAATTTCAAGGAACCTTCAATTACTGATATATTATATAATATATCCTCATTTCTGTATTATCCATGTATTTTCGGCATTTATAAAAAACGTAGGAGTGGAATTTAAACATTTAAAGGTACGTAATATTTCTATTAAACTATTAACGATTATCAGTTTTTCACAACGTAAATATATTGCTACTATATCTTGCACAGGCGTAAAAACATGGTGACATTTAAAAAAATATAAGATTTACGATAGTCATTTGTTTTCAATAAAAAGCCTTTTCAAATGATACCCAATATGGTATATATATTTTGAAAACACCTGTTTATTATACGAACCTCTTTGGAATAGTTAGCTAATATGAATGTTAATAAGGATTATATGCGGGTTAATAAGTTGTATCACTACACCAATTTCATGTTTCTACGTCGTGTGGTTTCTAAGCAAATCGACTTTGGCCGACGGACAGATAAACACGTGAATGATCTTATAAGAGTTTCATTTTTCAGTTTGAGGTACATAACCCTAAAAAGAACGTGTGCTATTCGTGCTGAACGGACGTTAATTTAATTCTACCGCAATCATCATGGTAAATTTTAATAATACTATACAAAGTTGGGTTTGCAAATCGTAGGTTCGAAATCGTGTTATAGATTAAGCGTTATATCATGAAATAATACAAGGTAAATTCAATACTAAACTAATACACATTGGTGGCAATATTTAATAATAGCAATGATCAAAGTCGTTTTCACTCACAATGTAATCGCGTGAATACGATGATAAATATAAAATAAGATACTAACTCGCTACTGACTTACTAATTTAATAAGTACATAAGTGCAAAACTTATTAGGCTACTTGACTTTTCTTATTTAATAAGTACATAAGTGCAAAACTTATTAAGCTACTTGATTTTTCTTATTTGATAAGTACATAAGTGCAAAACTTATTAAGCGACTTGATTTTTCTTATGTAATAAGTACATAAGTGCAAAATGTATATGTTTATAGTAGGCTATATGCATATATATCAGTTTAATTTGTTTTGTTACATTTCATACAACTTCATTATGTATTCTTTTAAAAAATTCGCCTAAATAGTGATTTTTCCTTTCCTTTCACCTGTTTTTACTATTAATTTTATTATTTTAGTTTTAATAGAGAAAAGAGGAATATAAAAATATAAATGGATAAATAATTTGTGAATTACTTAAGGCATTTTTTAAAAAATGTCATAAAAAATTTCTGAAACTTCAAGTAAATAATATAAATATTTGTAAATAATTTAATAGAAATACAACATACATTAAAATATATATTTGGGCCCAAACATATGAAAATCTCGTAGTAAGAGTTCTATTCCTACTTTAAAAGTTTTTTATGCAAACATATTAAAGGAATTTTTCTGAGTAAATAGAATTAGTTCTTCGATTTGTGTGTACTTAAGTTTTAGAAATAATGAATAAAAAACACCATAATGTTGAGTCAAACTCTCGTAATACGTTAAGTTTGTTTTATTATGTTTATTTATTTAGAACTGAATATATTTTTTCCCTGTTAATTTAAAATACACAGGTGTAATATAAATATTTTTAAGCCTCTCTGAATTCTCTGTGTGAAGGGTTCAAATCGAACTCTATTGCTATATCTTGTTTGCAAGTTCGTCTGTCACTAACCTATAGATTCAAAATGATTATTTCTCACGCAAATTTGTGGCCGAAAATTGATTATAAAGATATTTTTTAACAAATATACGCATACTATATTGGAAAAAGTGTATTGAGCCGGATTGGATAATATTTAGAAATTTTAAATTTTCATTATAACTCGTTGGTCTTAAAATAAACATCTAGAGCAATCTGGATAAATACTCTGTTTTGGACTTAAGAAGAAATAAGTTTCATTTTTATATTTTTCTCTGAAAGGTATAATGGACAATTAATATTAAGAATATTAATTTTCCTTTACATATTGGTGAAAAATAATGATCTATAATGAAAAATATTAATTAATATTTGTAAATATTTTAATAAAACTAATAAACACCCCATCAAATAAATAATTTCCATCATGCTTAATAGTAAATAAATATTATGTAACTCACATTTTACACAAACATAAATCATAAAATGTTGACTTTCTTTTTTCTTTTTCATTTAATGTTCCAAACAATATTGAAAAATCTTAAAAAACTACTAAACACTCGTTTCCTCAAAGTCATCTTTAAAATACCGGATAAATATTCTTATACGTTACTGTACTGGTATATTGTATCCACTCTTTGAAAGTATCTCTCATGCATTTGACGTAAGATCTACTTAGTATTAGAAAAAAAAATGTAAGCGCGCATAATATATTAATTTTGTTTTTGCTATCTTGACACTAACACTGAAATCTTTATCAGCTCCTAGAATTTCTTTTATATTTATTCAATTCGTATTAATTTTATAAAAAATGGCATTGTTATTAAGGCAGTGAATAATTTCTCGCATAGGACACCTAAATATGTAATTCCTTATATAAATAAAAATTCAGTAACTTATAATTACGCAATTATCAGATACAGTCTCTTTTGGATAACGATTACAAGTGTCGGAATTGATTCGAGTTTATCTTTTTTGACTAGTACCAAATTGATATAAATTTAGTGAACAAAAAATTTAAAACGATTAAATCATTATTATATTCAGATTTATAGATCGATATTTACAAAAAAATATTCTTATATATATATATATATTTTTTTATAGCTAGGTTTGACTTTTTATGTTCTTGTAATAAACATTGGAATTAAAATTGATTTGGTTTTTTCTTCACGATTATTATTCAAAGAAATTATTGCATTAGCTTTACAGTTCTTTGAGCTGTGTTATTTGCAGCCGTTAGTATAAAGATTGTCTTCCTAGTTTACGAAATTAATCATTAGTTATCCATGAAAAGAAAACATTTATCAGGAATGTTACTTGGACTGACATATAATTCTATTTTATTGTTAAAATATGTAAATACGTGTATGAAAATCTGCAAATTTAAGAGGAAGCTTCTTTGAATGTAATTTAATAATTTTGTTTAATATTAAAAATATTATTGTGACGATAATGGATTGATCTTCCACAATTTCTTGTTTTCACTACTTGAACTTAAATACAAAATTTATAAGTAAAAAAAAGTATTTAATACTATTATTAATGAGATTAAATCATCGCGGAATAAAGAATGCCGCAACAAAAAAGTTACTAGTATTAATATGTCTAAGCAATTATTTTTCCTACTTTCAAAGCGAGTTGAAAATATTTTGTTGTATTTTTATGTTTATTTACATTCATCACATTACTTAATGAACCACACATATACCGTCTTATTATTTTCGTGTATGTATCTGCACACGATCAGTGGATCCATTAAAATCACTAAACAAATGTCTCTTAAATAATTTTCCACGCCAAACTCCATGCTACTTGGGACAAATTTAAATGCAAGTCACTCGATCGGCATATTTATCGCCGTCGAAGGGCTGATGGTGGACAGGCGCGCCGAGAGCCCCGCGCGCGCTGCTTCCGTCCTCTATGCTAATTAATTACCCCACCTGCTCTGTAGACCGTGAAACTGCGCTCACAAACGGGAATAATTTAAGATACCACAGTACGAGTTCATGGGTTCGGCTCGTGTAAAGGCATACACGCGTGGGTTTTTAAGCCGCGAAGTGCAATTGATTTAACAATATAAAGCGGTCAAATGACCGCAATTACGTTTTTGACACATATTTCAAAAACTATTGCATTGGAATAGTTTTCGTTTTATGACTTAATAATTCAACTTTGTTTACATTATTTTACACGCACGTAACACGTGTAAAAATCTTTATGCCGTTCTTGTAATGCCAACAAGTTATTCAAATGTCAACAATGTGCTTTTTGAAACTTAATTATTATTATTTATTACTAAATAATAAATCGATTCGTTACTTTCATATGTTACTTTAATTTAACAATGAATAAAACACAAATATAAAATCATAACACATATATAAAACATTACAGCTCATAGTACGTCATTAAACCGCTCTTGGTCTTTCTAGGTAGTTCAAAATTTCGGTCTTTCTAGTGTTAAAATATTTATTTGATTTTGAAAAAAATGCAGTCTAGCACCAATGATGTTTTATAATTCTTGTAAGTTTTAATCGCGTAAAGAAAGATTATAAATTTCATGTTAGACAACCAAGTGGCAGCCATATCTTCTGAACATTTTTTAAAATCAAATTTAAAATCATGTTATGAAAATTTTTAAATCGAATTTTTTAATAAAAAGATCTGTGCAGGATTTTTTTATATACCTTACTTAATGTGTATCCTTTCATTTAAACAAAGTAAACAAAATTAAATTATCATTCGTACTAAACTGAAGTTACATAATTTCTTGTCTTTTAAAAGCTTATTTTATGCTTATATTCAGTTTGCAATTTGATGTTTACAAATTAAGTAAACGACTAACGGATATTACTTTTTTTTCTTTTCTAAGCATGGCACTGACATTTAAAATAGTCTGTTAATTTTAATTTAAATAATAATTATGTATTTATATGACCTATTTAGAATATTGACAGGCGAATCCGATGAGACTAATAAAAATAAATTTTATAAATAAAGTCGTCTAATAATAGGTAAGTAGTATACCATTTTCTATATTTACTTTAGATTAATATAATATTTTTTCTGAGATATGTAATACAAAAATGATTGTACTATGTACCTCAGAAAAACTATAATGTCAATCTAAAATCAGTGCAGAAAATCGTAAGCAACTTACGAGATCCATGGGAGTATATTTTCTTAGTACATAACTGGCATCACAATCTTTCTTGTTGTTAATGCGCGACCGTGTAATGCGATCCTTACTCTTGTGCACAAACTGCTTCTGCAATAAAAGCTATTTTACGAAAAATTATAGGCTAAGTGCCGACTTTTACTTAAAAAAAACAGGGTTATTTAAATGAAGGTATAGTACCTTCTTTGCAACTTCAACTAAAAACTAATGTTTTTCTTCCAGTCATCTATGACTGGTTCTATTCACCAGTGCATTATAAACTATCAAATAAAGCCTGGAAAGAATAATGACTTTATCAGTCCACTAATAAATCTTTACTGAATCATTTGAGGAATATGCTCTAAAAACAGAGGTTAAATGTTAACCTCGTACATTTTATTCTGTCAGGTCGGATCGCACCAAGTCGAGCAAGGAAATGTTTACGTATGTTAGGTGAAGAAAACAGAAGAACTTTATTCTTCTGTTTTCTTGAATGAATGAATGAATGAGGATGAGGTGAACATGAATTTTCCTAATGTGAGTGTAGCTACTCGGAAGTCTGTATTAAAAATGGAGGCACGTATTTAAAGAATTCTTCCACGTTTAATGATGAAAAACGATTTAATAACTCCTGGTAATGATGACGATTTTATAATAAATAGTGAGGTAATCGCCAAAGAATAAGAATACTTTTTAATTTCATAGACCGAACACTTGTTTTCTCTTAAATGTATTGTACACTGTCATATTTACTTTTATCAGTAATCGTTAAAGAACAAGACATAACACTTATTTTAATAAATGCAACGTTATAAATATTTATTTTAACATTAAAAAAATTTAAGGTGGTATGTAGTCTTGCGATGTAATCACATCTGGTGGGAGGGTCTACAAAAATGTGACAAACTGAATCAAAATATAAGAATTTTGAGTGACAAGTATTATAGACAGCGTCTTACCGACGTCATGGTCCCTTATAGTTATTATGGAATATGAATAAAAGTATTCATATAAGAAATTAAACAATGCATAACTAGTTACAAATAACTTCATAATCTATATCGCTATTTTCAATTCATATAATAAGAAATAATTTTCCAAAATATCTGCGTATGAATGGCCGCATCTAAGTGTCGTATATAAACTGAGTTATTTGTTTGTTACTTGATACTTTCAAACGTTACACTATTTCTACCTGTCGTCGCTTTAATTATTGGCGTTATGTTTACATTATTTAAATATAACACGCCTTTTGTTGTACGCTTTATAAATACTGAATAAGCTTCGAGTTACGTTAGACCTGTTTGCAGTAACTAGTAAATATTTATGTTTCACACGAATACTCGCATATATGCACTAGCATATGTAGCTATTATATCATGTATAGTGCTTTTACATTAACTCATTCAAACTAAGATATATTCTTTGCTTTCTTTCCTTTTCGGAAAATAAGAGGACGCTTTGATTATTCCTGGGAGCTTTAAAATGATAGATTGTCAATATGGAAAAAAACTATTGGTCTTTCCGAATAGTTGTTTGCAGTAACTAGTAAATATTTATGTTTCACACGAATACTCGCATATATGCACGAGCTATTATATCATGTATAGTGCTTTTACGTTAACTCATTCAAACTAACTTATATATTCTTTGCTTTCTTTCCTTTTCGAAAAATAAGAGGACGCTTTGATTATTCCTGGGAGCTTAAAAATGATAGATTGTCAATATGGAAAAAATCTATTGACCTTTCCGAAAATCTGTTAGCAGTAACTAGTAAATACTTATGTTTCACTCGAATACTCGCATATATACACGAGCATATGTAGCTATTATATCATGTACAGTGCTTTTACGTTAACTCATTCAAACTAACTTATATATTCTTTGCTTTCTTTCCTTTTCGGAAAATAAGAGGACGCTTTGATTATTTCTGGGAGCTTAAAAATGATAGATTGTCAATATGGAAAAAAACTATTGATCTTTCCGAATAGTTGTTTGCAGTAACTAGTAAATATTTATGTTTCACACGAATACTCGCATATATGCACGAGATATTATATCATGTATAGTACTTTTACGTTAACTCATTCAAACTATCTTATATATTCTTTGCTTTCCTTCCTTTTCGGAAAATAAGAGGACGCTTTGATTATTCCTGGGAGCATAAAAATGATATATTGTCAATATGGAAAAAATCTATTGACCTTTCCGAAAATCTGTTAGCAGTAACTAGTAAATATTTATGTTTCACTCGAATACTCGCATATATACACGAGCATATGTAGCTATTATATCATGTATAGTGCTTTTACGTTAACTCATTCAAACTAACTTATATTTTCTTTGCTTTCTTTCCTTTTCGGAAAATAAGAGGACGCTTTGATTATTCCTGGGAGCTTAAAAATGATAGATTGTCAATATGGAAAAAAACTATTGATCTTTCCGAATAGCTGTTTGCAGTAACTAGTAAATATTTATGTTTCACACGAATACTCGCATATATGCACGAGCTATTATATCATGCATAGTGCTTTTACGTTAACTCATTCAAACTAACTTATATATTCTTTGCTTTCTTTCCGTTTCGAAAAATAAGAGGACGCTTTGATTATTCCTGGGAGCTTAAAAATGATAGATTGTCAATATGGAAAAAATCTATTGACTTTTCCGAAAATCTGTTAGCAGTAACTAGTAAATATTTATGTTTCACTCGAATACTCGCATATATACACGAGCATATGTAGCTATTATATCATGTATAGTGCTTTTACGTTAACTCATTCAAACTAACTTATATATTCTTTGCTTTCTTTCCTTTTCGGAAAATAAGAGGACGCTTTGATTATTTCTGGGAGCTTAAAAATGATAGATTGTCAATATGGAAAAAAACTATTGATCTTTTCGAATAGCTGTTTGCAGTAACTAGTAAATATTTATGTTTCACACGAATACTCGCATATATGCACGAGCTATTATATCATGTATAGTGCTTTTACGTTAACTCATTCAAACTAACTTATATATTCTTTGCTTTCTTTCCGTTTCGAAAAATAAGAGGACGCTTTGATTATTCCTGGGAGCTTAAAAATGATAGATTGTCAATATGGAAAAAATCTATTGACCTTTCCGAAAATCTGTTAGCAGTAACTAGTAAATATTTATGTTTCACTCGAATACTCGCATATATACACGAGCATATGTAGCTATTATATCATGTACAGTGCTTTTACGTTAACTCATTCAAACTAACTTATATATTCTTTGCTTTCTTTCCTTTTCGGAAAATAAGAGGACGCTTTGATTATTTCTGGGAGCTTAAAAATGATAGATTGTCAATATGGAAAAAAACTATTGATCTTTCCGAATAGTTGTTTGCAGTAACTAGTAAATATTTATGTTTCACACGAATACTCGCATATATGCACGAGATATTATATCATGTATAGTACTTTTACGTTAACTCATTCAAACTAACTTATATATTCTTTGCTTCCCTTCCTTTTCGGAAAATAAGAGGACGCTTTGGTTATTCCTGGGAGCTTAAAAATGATAGATTGTCAATATGGAATAAAACTATTGATCTTTCCGAATAGCTGTTTGCAGTAACTAGTAAATATTTATGTTTCACACGAATACTCGCATATATGCACGAGCTATTATATCATGTATAGTGCTTTTACGTTAACTCATTCAAACTAACTTATATATTCTTTGCTTTCTTTCCGTTTCGAAAAATAAGAGGACGCTTTGATTATTCCTGGGAGCTTAAAAATGATAGATTGTCAATATGGAAAAAAACTATTGATCTTTCCGAATAGCTGTTTGCAGTAACTAGTAAATATTTATGTTTCACACGAATACTCGCATATATGCACGAGCTATTATATCATGTATAGTGCTTTTACGTTAACTCATTCAAACTAACTTATATATTCTTTGCTTTCTTTCCGTTTCGAAAAATAAGAGGACGCTTTGATTATTCCTGGGAGCTTAAAAATGATAAATTGTCAATATGGAAAAAATCTATTGACCTTTCCGAAAATCTGTTAGCAGTAACTAGTAAATATTTATGTTTCACTCGAATACTCGCATATATACACGAGCATATGTAGCTATTATATCATGTACAGTGCTTTTACGTTAACTCATTCAAACTAACTTATATATTCTTTGCTTTCTTTCCTTTTCGGAAAATAAGAGGACGCTTTGATTATTCCTGGGAGCTTAAAAATGATAGTTTGTCAATATGGAAAAAAACTATTGATCTTTCCGAATAGCTGTTTGCAGTAACTAGTAAATATTTATGTTTCACACGAATACTCGCATATATGCACGAGCTATTATATCATGTATAGTGCTTTTACGTTAACTCATTCAAACTAACTTATATATTCTTTGCTTTCTTTCCGTTTCGAAAAATAAGAGGACGCTTTGATTATTCCTGGGAGCTTAAAAATGATAGATTGTCAATATGGAAAAAATCTATTGACCTTTCCGAAAATCTGTTAGCAGTAACTAGTAAATATTTATGTTTCACTCGAATACTCGCATATATACACGAGCATATGTAGCTATTATATCATGTACAGTGCTTTTACGTTAACTCATTCAAACTAACTTATATATTCTTTGCTTTCTTTCCTTTTCGGAAAATAAGAGGACGCTTTGATTATTTCTGGGAGCTTAAAAATGATAGATTGTCAATATGGAAAAAAACTATTGATCTTTCCGAATAGTTGTTTGCAGTAACTAGTAAATATTTATGTTTCACACGAATACTCGCGTATATGCACGAGATATTATATCATGTATAGTACTTTTACGTTAACTCATTCAAACTATCTTATATATTCTTTGCTTTCCTTCCTTTTCGGAAAATAAGAGGACGCTTTGATTATTCCTGGGAGCATAAAAATGATAGATTGTCAATATGGAAAAAATCTATTGACCTTTCCGAAAATCTGTTAGCAGTAACTAGTAAATATTTATGTTTCACTCGAATACTCGCATATATACACGAGCATATGTAGCTATTATATCATGTATAGTGCTTTTACGTCAACTCATTCAAACTAACTTACATATTCTTTGCTTTCTTTCCTTTTCGGAAAATAAGAGGACGCTTTGATTACTCCTGGGAGCTTAAAAATGATAGATTGTCAATATGGAAAAAAACTATCGATCTTTCCGAAAAGCTGTTAGCAGTAACTAGTAAATATTTATGTTTCACGCGAATACTCACATATATGCACAAACTATTATATCATGTATAGTGCTTTTGCGTTAACTCATTCAAACTAACTTATATATTCTTTGCTTTCTTTCCTTTTCGGATAAAAAGAGGACGCTTTGATTATTCCTGGGAGAAAACTATTGATTTTTCCTTTTTAACATTATGCTCATGTCAATTACTGATATTGACCAATTATTACTTTTAAATAATATGTCTCTTTTTTTACAATGTTAACTTTATGTCTTTGCCTCCTCCTCTTTTTAGGGTTCCGGACCTTAAAAAGAAAAAAATGTTACTCTTATAAGATTACTCACGTGTCTATCCGTCATAGCCTTTATAAACCATTTGATCCGTCATAGCCTTTATAAACTTGGATAGTAAAAAATATATATAAATCGCATATTTCAAATAATGCTTTGAAATATTTATATGGTAATTTTATAGGAGGTAAAGTAAGTACTCGATAAATATCATATTTTTTAAAAGTTGTTTAAATCGTTATAAATAAATAATTTTGAGAAACCCAAAAAACATAATACTCAAAAGTAAACAATATTTTCAGAATTATACATAATTAAATGAAACTACTTGATATAGTATTATTTCTACTTTCTTTAAGTTCTTTACCACGACCTAGGTTTCGTTGTATTACATCATCAGGTGGGCTATTAGCAAATATGTTGTTGTAATGAAGAAGTTGTAATACAACGAAACCTAGGTAGTGGTAAAGAACTTAAATAAAGTAGCATCACGTAGTTTAATTTTATTGTGAATAATAAATTTCTACAAATTTAACATCAAATATATTCAATAATTCAGAATTATAGTTGGCATTAGACTAAAAAGGGTTTCTGAAACTAATGATCCAAAAATTATGAAGATGAACGTTCAAATAAAACAAAAAGAAAAACGGTTAGAAAAACGAAAAAAGATAAAACGAAAATTAGAGAGACCATTTTGGATTTCATTGTTTTTGAGATATCCACCATATTTAAATGACGAACAATTAAATTTAATATTTTTAAATGATTTAATAGCATGTTATAGTTGTCTAAAGCTTATACGTAATACTCGTAGTGCATGTTTTATTCCGATAAATTTTTACGGAACGAATTGTTAAATCGACTAGTTGCTGTTGTTTCTTGCTGCTCGATATTTCTTACTGGTCTGTTGAAATTGAAAATAAATAGATGATTAAATAAAATAACCTTTCTCTAACATTTATTGAAAGTATATTTGATATTAAAAAATTGTGCTTTCTATAAATTAACCTGATTTAAATAATTTCATTGAGTTGCCTTTTTTTTCGTTTATAGATTGTATCAGAAACCGAAGCTCTCTAACAGCATGTTCTCCTAATAAATTCTTGCTAATTTATTATAATTAAGTGGATAGTTTTGTCTGTTTGTTTTTTAGGAGTTCGTGCAAAATCTACTGATTCTGTCGACATGCAACTTTCGCAATATAATAGCTTATAGTTTCCAAATTACAATGGATTATGTAGTAAGTGCATATATATATATATATATATATATATATATATATATATACATATAAATATATATATATATATATATATATATATATTGTATAGTTATTGAGATTTATTTGGTAATGTGAACGTACTCGCAGTAAATGGTCCCCATCTTGGCGCTTTTATGACGAAAGGGAAACACTAATAATGTCTGACGGGGAATTATAAGTCTTAAAAAGGTTTAAAAATGTATGCGATAGCATTTATTTATTTAAGATAAATAAAACACCGTAAATATTTTTAAATTATAAGAGTGTGATGATAGATTGGTGATGTTTATCCGCATCAAAATAAATATCACGATATTTTCGATAGATAAAAATTTATTTTTCACTCTTTGTAGCTTTGGATTAGTAGTTTTAAAAAAATGAAACTCTATTCTAATTTAAAAAAAACCCTTCTCTGAACCTTCTTTAAAGTTAGAATAGAGTTAAATTAATAAATTGTTTTTGTATTAAGAATAAATGTAAGACTACTAGCAAACAGTAATCACAAAGTCGCACGCTCTACAGAGAGCTAAATAATAAAAAAATAAGGATTGGAATAATAAAAATGAGCATAATGTTTGGGGACGATATTATTTTGCAGGAACTACAAAATATCGTCCTTTTTTGGTACCGTCATACAAATCCGGGAAGTGTCTGCAGGCTTAAGGGAAATATCCTCAAGCCTAACCAAGGATTACCGTTTACGAGAAGAACATCCGAAATTATTTTTTGTGCTGAAACTTCTGTCCAATCACTGTAAAATGCAGATTTGATAAAATAAGTATCACTGTCTTTATTAAATCCTATTATTTGAATTAATAGCTTGAATGGTTCTCCATCGACGTCCTTAGTAAAATTAACACCCAGGCCATCAGCAAGTTTTTTTAAGTCAAAAAAGTCATGACAATTCATCTCGTGTACTCTGAAGGGTTTGCCCGTCTTATTACTCCTCATATTATTTGAATATATTGCTTGGGTAAATTAGGCCCGATTTATTGGTCTTTTTGATGGATTTTTTTGAATGAGCATTAGCACTTTTATTTTGAGTGTGCCACGAATGAGAAATTTATGCGTCACGGAATTTGTTTATTTCTATGCCGTATCATTACGGCATAGAAATAAACAGTAAATAAATATCTGAAAAACAAACTTCAGCGACAATTTCGTAAAAAAATGTAATTAAAACTTAATTATAGTATTCAAAGAATTATCTTGTTTCATACCTGTTTTTTTCCTAGTAACAACAGTTATTGGAATAAAATACCAAATCATAATTAGGATGAGACTTTTGAATCTGTTTCATGTAATCCGACACACAGGAAGCGATTTCTATTGAATCGTAATTTGTTAAACCCTCATGCCAGAAGTAGCGTGCAGTAGACTTGTTTTTCATATCGCATACCAAAAAAATATGAAAATAGTAGTGCTCCATTCAGAGCCACTAAATGGCTCTGAATGGAGCACTACGACTCTCTGCTTTGAACATGTATAATCATGCACTACGAATTCTTCATAATCACTAGGATTACTGTCTGCAAGCTCATCTTGTTCCAGGTTTTCAGAAATTATTTTGTTATAATTGGATTTTTCAGGTAAATTATTTTCATTAGAGATATCATGGAAAGGTATCCCATTAGAGTTGATATTTCCTGAATTTGAATTAATTTAGTATTTGAGGAAGGTCTTGAAGGTAACAAAAAGGTGTTTTCTTTCTCATGTTTTACAAATTTATCTATTGGAATATTTTGAGGTGTCACCTTTAAGAAAAGAAGAGAAATCAGACCTTTTTCAGTTATTTAGAGGGTCAATAACTTGCAATTTTCCATAGCTGTTAGTTGCAATAACCATTCACAGTGTACCGTTAGCAACAAGAATGCGCCGTCTTCACTCCCAGCAGATCTATGGTTTAGAAACATTATGACATCAATAACTCAATTTCGGAAAAAAACTATTTTTCCTTGCGGATGAGCGATATAATTCTATTTGATAATGTGCACCATATTTTAATACACTTTTCGAAAAGTTTCTTCTTACAGAATAAAGCAAAAATAAAAATCTCAATTTCTAATTAATAACAGATTTGACTTACTAATTTTCCATTGATACTCATTGCAATATTTTAGAAAAACAATTTTCTTCTTATTCAAATTGTTGAACCCTGAAATTCAATTTCTGATTTAATTTCAGAACCAATTAGATATTTGAAAATATCATCTATTCTTCTTATACTTCACAAGAAAAGTTGGTATGACGGATTAATAAATAGCCGAATATCTACCATCGGATAATGAAGGTCTGTTTGTCCTGTCAAGCAAGAATGGAACTCGCACTACTAGGATTCCGTGCACATTTAAGTACTTATGATAATTTAAGTGTTACATAGTATTTCCGGTAAACTATTTAATTTCCCGCAACGTAAATATATTGCCTACTACATTTTTCACATTCGTGAAAACATGATGCAAGTTTGAAAAACTGTAAGATCTTTATAGCTTTTCTACCCTATTATATTTTCCGCGTCATAAATGGAATTAAAAAATATCAAGTATTTAATTTGATTTCCTAGACTTTTTCATCTAAATATTTTTAATTGTTTGCTATTGAGATATCTGCGGGTTAATATTTTTTATTGCTATGCTAAATTTCAAGTTTCAACATCAAGCGGTTTCTGAAAGAAACTAAGGTATCTTATAAGGGTTCAATTTTACCTTTGAGTTACGTTTTTCGTACAGAATCATAAAAAAAACAGTTATACTACACCCTCGATGATTTATCGAATCGAAAATTCTGAAAACAATAATTAATATTTTTTTTCTAAATATGTCAAATTTTCGTGATGATATTTTTATTCCCGTTAGGATTCGTCGTACGTTACAAATTTCTTTTTGCCCTTTTATATTAGTTATGGTAAAGTCCGTTTCATTTTGCTAGTGAACAATCATTTCGAGTTACCACTTCCGGATGATGGCCTTTAATAATCTTTATGATTCTAATGTACTCCGTTCATTTGTAATGACCAATTCTGTTCAATTTTATGCTGTTCGTAGCATCAGAAACAGTTTTTAAAATTTTGGGATATTTTAATAAATTCATGCTGAATTATAGAATTTCATAATTTCGATATTATATCCAAGTCGGTGTAAATGAAATAAAAGGCTATTTGCACAACCTTAATTTAAAAGAATAATCTCAAATTCTTCGAAAAATAAATGGTAATTTTCAAAACTTAAAAATATGAGAAGATTTACTTCTTGTTGCATCCGAAAAAGGGTTAAATGTCAGTATAAAGGTATTTTGTCGTATTACAAGTTATCATTATCATCTAATATACTCTTAACTACTGATTATAATCAGTAAGGAATCATAATTATTATTCGTCATAAATCCTAACAACATGTACACTGTTTCTCTGACTTAAAACATAAAGGATTGCAAAAGTTCACAGAGCGTTGTGCTCAAGTGCCCCAAAAGTAAAAATTACACTTTTAAATAAAGAAAATGGCAGAATACACCCCTTAAAACTTTTATTTAAATCACCAATCTAACTAATAAACGAAAACTTAATTTTTTTTTGGAAAAATCGAGTTATTTTTTATGAAAATTTTTCAATCTTACTTCTACGGAATTCTTTGAACCAGCAAGATGACACAACTGCAGTTTATTACTTGTCGTCCATACACAGATATGACATATTGATCCATGAAACTCGCAGGCTCAATAGGCTCGTCAAAAAAAGCCACGTAAGATCAGAAAATAATACATCTATTTTAACCAAGTAGAATATGTGTATATTTTAACCAAGTAGAATGAATGCCAGTATCAGTTAAAATTTTAGTTTTAATTAACTTAGACAATGGCTACAAAAGCGATGGATATTGGTTACTTTTTGTAATCGCTTTTAAGAGTTATTATGAACGTCGTTAGTTTTTTCTTTTTCTTTTGTTTTGTTTTGTATTATAGTTATAAATTGTATTCTATTTATGTAACGCATGGTTCATTTTCGTCGATCTTCTTTTGAATTTATTTATGAGGTTAGTTTTCTACTACTTTTCTAACTAGCAGTTCTTATAATTGCACGTATTAAATTAAAAATATTAAACGTGAACGAAAGAGGGATAGGACGTTTGTTAATTCTGATAGTAAACATCTTAACCGGTTGCGAAAATAGCTATCTGAAGGAAATAAATAGCTATCTTGCTTTGCTTCCATTTATTTCGGAACAACTGAAAATAATATCGTAAATGACAACACATATCGACATATTGACATTCTGTATTTTCATTACCACCTCTAGATTGGATCTGCTTTTTAAATGTTTCTATGTCGAGGCATTCTAAGTTTTATTACGTGAAGTCATCACGGGAACATATTTTTAATTAATAAATATATCGTGTTTTACAACATGGTATTGTAAGAGCTTAAATGTTTTGACATTAAAAAGCATTCTAAATCAATTCAGGATCCCCGAATTCCAGTATTGAAATGACCATCCTTACTTATGGCTCTCGTTTGCATTTTCCTTTTGCTTGATATTATGATTTTGTTACTACCATGATTTTGGCAATTGTCTTGAAATCTAGAAAAAGGATTTTGTTTGTGATTACAAAATATTCAACACCGTGTGGGTTGCGGATATGTTATGAGACTAAGCCTTGTTATCTTTATCTTTATAAAATCAGCTCTTGAGGAAAGATAACCAGTCATAATGAGGTGCGGAATCGTAACATCCTTACAATTGCTTTATTTTTATGCTCATATGTCTTAAATTTCCGGTAACTTTGTAGTTGAATACGTTGACCATACCAACAAAATATGTTCACTAATCGACTGCATTTAAATAATATCTCTTTTGGAATGTAAAATTAAAACAATAATTTTCTGTAAAATATATATTTTGTTTTACCGTTTAATTTGAGAAAAATATATATTGACATCGACTTAGTTCTCAATAAAAATTTAAGTATACGCATTTTGGGTTTATCGGCATAACACTCCATGACTAATTAAACATGAGAGTATGTTAGAAAGAAAATTTATAATAAACAATACTTTAGATATTTATGAATGTAATTTATAAATTTCAAATGTTTTTACGGAGTTTTTGTAGTTCCATACTTAAAAGGTAAAACAGAACCTTAATAGCGAGAATTCGGTGTCCGACAACGATACGATTGTTTTACTCAGCAAGTACTATTGTTATCGACTGGAATTATATTTATGTATATATATATATATATATATATATATATATATATATATATATATACATATATATATATATATATATATACATATATATATATATATATATATACACACATAAATATTGCTAGAGTATAAGGTGGAATACGTATATAAATATTTTGTAGATATGTATATGCCGATATAGTTTTATCATTGGTTTTATTCCACTAATTTTACTTTTTTACGGTGTCTTGATGTGTTTCATTCGTAGTATTAAAGAGAAGTAGATTTCAAACTAAATTTGAAAAAGACCATAACCATGACCATAATTCCTTAAATTTCTGCAGGCCAATGTCATACCATGCTAATGGTCAAACTATTTGGTTATGTTTAAATAGGTTTTAATAAAAAATTAAAAATTTTTATTTCTTCAACTTTAATCTAAAATGCTATGTCTCTAAAACATAATAATAATAATTCCTACAGCAATACATTAGGTTTGCCTGTGTCCTGACATACTAAACGCATAAAAAGCCTTTTCCTGATTAGGTCGTGTCTCATTTGAAATAACGTATTAGACTAGGAATTTGGAATTTTTCAGATTTCTAAAGACTCTTTTTTGTTTATAAGGGAAAAATTACAATACACACAATATATTAATTACAAAAAATTATACTAATTCACTCACCACTACAAATATAGATATTTGTATATAATAGTCTATTATTTTGTAACCTCTGGTGTAAATAGTAATCGGTTTACAAATGTATAACATTTATAAATAGCACAATATCATAATTAAATGATATTGTTATTATTGTTGTTATGAAAAGTATTTTTTATCTCTGGATATGTGTATGCGTTGAAGGGTATATGCATGGGGGTGAGGATTGCATAAGTTATATTCCTGAATGTATCTATATACTGTTGTAAATGTGAATATGCTTTCTTACTTATAGTTTCCACACCACTGTACAGTTGAAGTGTGAAAGTGCCCCTTTAACTGGTTTAAAGCTATTTTGGATACTATACCTAATATTTCGTCAATTATTGAATTTATATCTTCCATATATGATGCGCTAAGAGTCTATTGTTTTAACTTTATTTTAACGTACACCGCTCATAATTAATTACTTTGTGAATATTGAAATGATAAAACCAAAACATAATCGCCTAATTCAGATATTATCATTTTTCCCCTAAACATGTATTTTTCTAATCATTTCATTTGGATTTTTCAAATCAGAATGGAAATAAATGTAAAAACTATTTAATGAACTATTTACTTTTCAAGATTAAAATAATAAATAAGACTGTATATTTAGTACACAACATTATACAAAAAAACATAGAAACAGTTTATTTAGTCAATATGTATATTGAAGTAAAACACGCCTTTCAATAATTATTCTAAACTACGTATCCGATTGTAAACATTATTCAAATTAAGAGGGTGATAGTCGTTATAAAACTAATTGGAACAAATAAAACCGTTGATGAATACCAAAAATTAACATTTCAATGTACAATACAAATAATAAAATAATTGTGTGAACATTTAGTGAGCGATACTGTAATTATTTCCGATAACATCTATACGTTTACGAATACGACCGTTTTGAATTCAAAACGTTTACACGGTCCTTGGGCACGGCATGTCGACAGTCCTGTCATTATCCTTATGCTAATTTTCATAATTAATTCAAAACGCTACGAATTCTTCATTTCCTTATCTTATTATCTTGTCAGTTCGAATGGTGGATGATGTTTGTTTTATCGCGTCTTGTGGTCTTTTATTTGTATTAAAAGGTAATCTTTTTTAAACAAAGAATATCTTTATTTTTTATCGTCGTTTATAACTCGACATCAACTTAAATTTGTGTCCCCGTTAATGACTAAGAAGATATAAAGCTAAAAACTAATACATTGAAAGTGATTTTTAGCATGTAAGTAATTCATTCACGATAGTTTAAAGATGTAAATATTCAAGTTTGTTTAATTTCAAATCTTAATCAAATTAGAAATATTGGATATGTGTATTATCGTAGATAGCAGTGAATGAAAGTCACATTTATTCCGATGTATTGCTACCGTCTTGATAGTTTTGCATTTAATGGTCATCGAAACATATACGTTTTAGTAAAAATAATATATCGAAGCACTTTTAGTTGCCACTGAAAAGTACCTACGTGTTTCAGTAAAAATAATATAACGAAGTACTTTTAGTTGCCACTGAAACGTACGTGTTTCAGTAAAAATAATATAACGAAGCACGTTTAGTTGCCACTGAAACGTACGTGTTTCAGCAAAAAGAATATAATGTAGCACTTTTATTTGCCAATGAAAAGTACGTGCTTCATTAAAATAATATGTATATAATTAACTGACTTTAAAAAAGTAAGTTTTTTATTTCACCCTTGTGTACGTGTGTGTGTGGTTATTTTCACGATTTTGTAAAAAATATAATTGAACTGGTGACCGATGCATCAATTGAGTTTCCTTAACACTTTGAAGTCGATTTAATTATTTTATTAAAAAGTGATTTTATTTTATATAGCCAACAATATGATAGTATTTTTAGGATTTATCATTTGTTATTTCTTTGTTTATCTTTGATTACTTCAGTTTAAACCTATATGAATAGGGTGAAAACTTAAACTCTTTTGCGTGATTCTACAAATTAACAAGTTCGGTCTTGCATTTATAATCAATTAATGATTTTACAATTTCAAAAATTAATGAATGAATTTTTTTGTTCTTGATATTTTTGTACACGGACGCGTTTACATTTATAATTTTATTAATCTTATTCAATGGATTATGCCAAATCCAAGAAATGTTTCACATTGAATTTTATTAAAGTATTCAAGACGTGGCCTGACCTGTAAAAATAATTCAAAAAGCAACCCAAATACTTTCCATTGTTTCATATTTTAACTTCTGTTTCATTATGATTTACAATTGCCAGATAAAAATAATCCGCCGGTTTGCGGTCATAATTTTATAAAACGGAACCAATATCGGTTAATGCTGCCAATTGATTTATGGCAAGACAAAGCGACAAATTCGCGGGAGCGCATTAATTTCAAAAAAATAAATGGATAAAACATAGCAGGAATCTATAATCCTCTTGGCCCTAAATAAGCAGGCAAGCGCTCGACGGTCGGTTGTAATTTTACAACACCGAAAGCACTCCTTGAGCGACACCGGGCTCCCCCGCCCCCCGTAACTTCCTATCGTACCCCGGTACCCCCATTCGGCAGACATGTCTACGTAACTGACAAATATTTAACTTTATTTATTACTCGTAAACTAGGGCCAGCGATGGAAACTCGTTCTCGTGACGGGGTGAACGAATAAATATTAAACAATACATGAAATATTCAAATGATCACTCAACATGCGAGTCGGATTCAATTAAACTTTATGATTATTTTCGTCTATCATTTCTTGGCCTTTAAATTAATCGCTCCGCGTATTTTTTCCGCTTTTATGACAACACGCATAAGGTCCTCATTTACGTGGAAGATTTATAAAGCCTGGCAGGATGGGCCGCGTAGGCAAATAAAGTAGAAAAGCGAAATAATAAAAAGTCTATAATTACTGAATGGCACGCGAGCTCACTGTTGCTCTGTTCGCCAGTTCGCTCGGAGCGGGCGGCAGTTACACAAAAATAGAGCATTATTTTGTGACTGTTTAAGAAAATTGTCACGCGAAAGTCGGTAACTAGACACGTTATGGGGCTAAATACGATAAATGTGAATAGCTATTAAAGCAGTATCTTTATTTATATTATTTTTTGTAAACCTTATTTACATTCGTGACGACTTGGGTCGTTTGCGTTAAGTTTTTTTATTTAATGTGATGTTAGAGGGAGTTCGCCGCCGAAATCTAAAATGTACATTCAAAAACTGTTGGTCGAAAAATTATGTAAATAAATATTTATAAGTTCAATTATTAAGAACTTAATATATTTATAAGCCCGCTAATAAACTAAACAATAAGATGGATATAATTTTCAATTGTAAGAATTTTTGGATAGTTAATATGCTTATCAATATTTACCAATGTGCCATTTAATGTCATCAAATTTCAATTTTGGGAAGGAAGAAATTTTAATACACTTAGTTTTGGGAATCATCAAGGCTACCTTTACAATAATTTTCAAATAATTGTCGCACTTAGAGTAAATATAATTTCAGTTTCGAGAATGGGAAAGTTTTAATACACTTAGCTTTGAGGATCATCAAAGCTACCTTTATAATAATTTACAGATAATTGTCGTACTTAGAGTACATCGAATTTCAGTTTCGAGAATGAGAAAGTTTTAATAGGGTAAAAGCCGGATAGTTGCCTCGGACGGATACATGCCTCAGTTTTAAATGCTCTGTGTTAGACTTGTTGATATTGTTAGTTTTTGATCATAATAAAAAGTGTCCCCAGCGCAGGCCTCAGTGCCGCATAAGCCGTTGAAGTAGACGTACGTGTTTTGTCCGTGTGAGCAAAAATCTTCCGCTGCGACACTTTGACGAGCGTCAGAATTATATTAGTAAGTAATCTCTGTTAAATATTTTTATTACTGATTGCGATTTCAGTAAATTTTTTTTTCTTTGGATGCATTAGAGTTTAAATTGCACTGTTTATTACGTTTTATTGTTAAATATTTTTAATTTATTTTGTAAATAAAAAGGGCAAGTATCCGTATCAAAAAGGATAGTTGCCCTACTGACTTTTGCGGATTGTTGCCCTAGCGCAACTATCCGTAACTGTAGATTTTTTAACGAGCGAAGACAGATTTTTTTTCTTGGTATTTTATTCATTCGGTTTTACTATATTTTCTTGGTGTTTTTTAATTGGTTTTGCTATAGTTTATCTTAAATAAAATAAATACTCAACAGCAAAATGCCTCGTAAGTATAAACGAAAGCCAGGCATGCTACCGCGCCACATCAGTTAGACAGAAGATAGTTTAGCACTTGCGTTCGAAGAACTAGATAAAAAACAAAAAAGTATCAACGAAATATCCCGAATTTATGGCATATCCTCTCGAACCTTAAGAAGACGATATGAAAAGAGAAACCAGCTACTGGTAACCCAAGGTATGTCATCGGTTTAAAGTTGTATATTTCGCTTATAAATAAAATAATCGATTTACATATCTACCTACTTATCTAATTGTATTTTTAACACTTTTAGGAAAATACCCTGTCCTTGGCGTTGAAAATGAAAAAAGACTAGTATCCCATATACTAAAGCTCGGAGACGCAGGATTTCCTCCTGAAAGGAGTATAATTCGCCAATTAGCCTATTAGTTTGCCGAAAAGATAGGGTTGAAGCACAATTTTAATAATGAAGCTAAAATGGCTGGACCACAATGGTTGAAAAGCTTCCTTGAAAGAAATCCCGAAATAGTTGTGAGGCAAGCTGAGGGCTTATCAATTCAAAGAGCGAAAGGTCTAAGCAGGGCCGAAGTAGCGAAATTTTTTGATCTGCTCATAACCGTCTTAACTGATAAAGATTTGTTGGATAAGCCGGAGAGAATTTTCAATATGAATGAAAGCGGTGTCCAGCTCAACAATAAACCTGGCAAAGTATTAGCCAAGAAAGGTACTAGAGCAGTGAAATCACTTACTTCCGGTGAAAAAGGCGAAACAATTACCGTTGTTGCTTGTTGCAACGCTATTTTCTCCCACCTGTTCTGATTATCAAGGGGGTAAATAAAAGTTTTAGATGGTCATTCATCACACTCCAGTACTGTCAATGTGCTAGAAACTTCTCAAGACAATGATGTGATACTGCTTTGTTTACCCAGTCATACTACTTCTGCTTTACAACCTTTAGACGTGTCTGTATTCGGACCATTTAAAAATACTATTATGCGGAGACAAATAATTTTATTCGCACCAATCCACAAAAAAAAACTGAACCGGTACAATTCAGGTCAACTGATAGCAAGAGCGTGGATTCGAACAACTACACCTGCCAATGCAAAGTTTTCGCGGTAGCGGAATCTATCCAGTCAATCCAAATTCTCTGTCTGACGCTGAATTTGCTATATAAGATATTGCATTGGGGGAGCTTGCGCAGGAACAAGAGTCTGAAACTATAAACGATCAAGTACCAGGCATTTCAGGAGAACGTGCGTTACGTGAGCGCATACAGGAATCTGAATAGGTGTGATCAAGGTAATGTACTAAATCGACGGAACGAAGTGACTCCACAAGGCGATCAAGTCCCGAGCTACTCTGATAAAAGTAATCCAGAAACTATCGTAAATGAAGCTGAGTAGAATAGCGTGTACCAAAGTTAAACGCCACATAGGCCGTACTCGAGTCTTTTGGATTTTTCTCATGATTGTTTAACCCTAGAAGATAGTGAAATTGAAAATTACATTTTATATAATACTGAACTATCATTGCCATCGCTGATATCTTTAAATGAATCAAAGAAGAAAGAAACACCATCTAAATTTTTATATCAATCATCTCCTATACCAAAAATACCACTGAGTATGTCTAAAAGGGTTAAACAATCAGCAGAAATTTTAAACACTAATGATAAAATTATCCAGAAGAAGAATAAAACTGAGAAAGTAAAGAAAACAAGCATAATGAAACAAACGGAAGAAAAAAAAACAAACCAGTTGGTAGCAAGACAAATATTGTGAAGAAAAGAGGGCGACCACAAAAAAATAAAAAATCAAAACAATATATAGATATTACCAGCAGTGAATCAGAATCAGATAGCGCAGATTTTATTGAACTGACTAAAGGAAGGGCTATCAAGGAAAGAAAAATTCGTATCTACAGTTCTAACAGTGAAAATGAAGAAAATGTTATAAGTTCAAAAACATCTAAAGGAAAAGCAACTAAAGGGCTACCAATCAAAGGCAAAAAAGACAAGACACCGATAAGAGACACTGAAAATATATTAAAAGTAAAAAATGCTAATTCAAAAATAGAAAATACCAATAAAGAAGTTTCAATTGATAATTATTGTGCAGAATGTTTTGAAAATTATAATTTAACTAAATCGAAATCAGATTGGATTCAATGTGAGATGTGTCGAATGTGGTTGCATGAAACTTGTACAACATTCAAAAACCATTGCATGAGATGTGGCAAGTTGAAAACCCTGGCTTCTGGTGATAATCAATGCAAATGCCAAAGTTGATTACCATATTTTTTTATATTTAACATAAATATTAATATTTAATTAATAAATTAAACGTTTACTAATTTTATAATTTAAAATCTTAATACATAATACTATTTTTAAATGTTGACTAATAATTTAATTAGTACTTAATAAAGGATCTCAGTAAATAATAAAGACTGAATACTTAACTTAATAGATGCTAATGCCAAAGTTAATTGTCGTATTGTTTATTGTTCTGTCTTTAAAACAAATAATAATATTTCTTTAATATTTTGGATACCTAATTACCATTTTGGAGTCTATTTTTCTTGTAATTTTATAATTATAATTTAACTTTAATTAATACTTAATAAAAGATTGTAGTAAATAATAAAAACTGATTACTTAAATTAATTTCTATTTGAAAACATAGGCTACGATAGAAGATTAATAAACTATGTTTAAGAATACACTTTGAATAAAAATTTAATTAGTACACATTTTTAATAAAAGAGCTTTTTTAAAAAGTGGGGCAACTATCTGGCTTTTACCCTACACTTAGCTTTGAGGATCATCAAAGCTACCTTTATAATAATTTTCAGATAATTGTCGTACTTAGAGTAAATCTAATTTCAGTTTTGAGAATGAGAAAGTTTTAATACATTTAGCTTTGAGGATCATCAAGGCTACCTTTATAATAATTTTCAGATAATTATCGCCCTTGCAGCAATGTTTGCCCATATTTCATTTAATATTGTCTAATTTCACTTTCGGAAATGAAAAAGTTTTACAACATCGAGGTTGGCGATCATTAAGGCTACCTTTATAATAATTTTCAAATAATTATCGTACTGACAGCGATGTTTGTAAATATGCCATATAATATTATCTAATTTTAGTTTCCAGAATGAAGAAGTTTTAATAAATTGTGGTTGGCGATCATCGAGGATACTTTGACTTCGACAAATGTTGCCTAAAAACAGGGATGTGGTGTTATTTACCAGCCTTTAGGTTTCTTAATCGTGGTATTTAGCATGTTCTTAGCCATAGGCGCCTTTTTGGTTCCCCCTTTTATGATATTCTCTTTATTGGACCATGTAGATTAATTTTAAATCTTGTATTGTTTTCTTTTCATTCTTCTATTTCTATTATTAGGTCTTGCTGAATATAACAACTAATTTCAATACGTCATATAGATTACACTAAATTATAGGATATAGTATAAATAAAGTCACAAAAGGCAAAGTAAAAATATGAAAGTGACTTGAATATAAATAAACGTGGATATTCTATAAACACTGTGAAAAATACACAGATATTGGCCAAGAAGGTCAAGTTTCGCTGATAGCAAAGAATGTTATTTTTATTTTAATAATTTCAGATTTCTTTAAAACAAGAAACAATTCTTTGCATCATTAAAATACAAGTATTATATATTAAAATATAATGTCTGGTAATAGTGTCAAATCGCTACGTTGTAGCAATAAGAATTGTGACGAAGTAGAGAAAATTATTCCACTCTCTGTAGTAGAGAATTTACGAAGTAGAAAAAATTATTCGCGGCTCCGAACCAAGATCGTTAGAATATGAATATAGACATGTGTATCAGTATTTATTCGTTACGTGGCCTGTAATTTATTATCAGATTTTGTCTTTGATACTTACGCACCTTTACGATAGAGCAGGTTTTCCACAAGTTGATATCCTTATAAAATTCGTGTAGACTCCTTCTGGTTTGCTAAAGTTTCGTTAGGCTTCAATTTCTTTATCGCCCTTTTATTTTTTCTTCACTCAATATAACTAAATTATCAATATCTATAAAACCGTCAATAAATATACTCGTATATATATTATGTTAAAATATGGGAAGAAAATATATGTGTTCATTCCATATTTTGAGTTTTCCGTTAATTTTGCTTTAACCGACTTTATTGTCATATACATACATGCTTTCTGTCCTTCGATTGCTGATTGATTTAAGACTAAATTACCAAAAAAACTTTATTTATTAATATAATTATTCTATGTTTATTGGTAATTTAGTAACCATCAAAGCATTCTTTTGAATAGTGTTCAACAAAAAAAAACGTGAATTTTTATTATTGAAAAGTTTTTACGATCATCTTGTTAAAAGTCGTTCAATAAATATTTATGTATTTATTCAAGACTACACAATATACTATGTGTTAGTAAAATTTATTCTTACTACATTAATTTTTCCTGTCAAGCAAGATACTACATATTGATTATCAAATATAGTGGAAGGCCCTAAAATATTATATGAAAATAGTAAAGATGTCGCAATATTCACGAAATAAAATCATGTAAATATTCAGCCCCTTCACCGCTCGCCTATTCGCAAGCACGTTTACACGCACGCACGAACGCACGCACGCATTTACGCACCCTAGCATACACCCACGCACGCACGTCGTATGCATACAGGCACGCGCACACTAATTTTCTCGCTTGCACGCATGCACCCATGCATACGCGTGTATGCATGCGATCTCGCTCGAAAGCATATACCTACGTAATACCTACATAGATATATATGTGAATTATTATAGGATGTGAAGTCATATCCGCCAATAACGATAATGAGTAAAGAATTGAGTTATTCAGTATATTTACAAAACTAAAGTAAAGCGAGGTCGAAACAATTAATTCTAGGGAAATGGACGACTATATGGCAGCGGAACACTGAGTAAAGATGGAGCCATGTCGTGCGCATTACGATTAAGCCGGCGAGGCTAACAAAATAAACATTAACAATTTAAATACCGCCTTCCGCCACATGTCCGTCGCCGTCTCGCCAGATGTCCTGCTGTTCGGGACCTGTAAATTATCGCCGTGAAGAAATTCGATTAAAGTACATTATAATTAGGTAGTGTGATGTGTGCGGAGACCGCCGAACGCGCTGACACGTTTGATTACTTTTTAATGATGCACGACTTCATTTGTCTTGATCTCACGGTCTTACGCGTTTTTAATGAATGCTCATTATGGTGAATAGGCTGTTGGTTTTCTTTGTTTTTTTTTTTATTTTATGAGCGTAGTCATATTTGTTATTGAACATGAGAAGTGACTTCTTATGTAATGTAATGTACTTTAAAATCCTTCTAATTATCAAGAAACGTATTTTCTATTGAAATTTTGAATAAGGAATATGTTTTATAATTATGTCATCGATTACATTTGTCTGTTAACCTAAAATTTATACATTATTCTTGTTTTGTTAATTTTAACAGCTTTCCTAGGGTTTGGATAGGTTTTTGTTAATTCTGAATACGAAATAAGACGATAGCAATCCGTAAATTATTTTTTGCATCTCGTCTCGTTCTCGAGATGAACTATTACAACGTAAATGCAAGGGTTAAGCGTCTTACGGTATACGCACACCGGGTGCCGTGCGATATCATCAAAGCTGTAAGATATTGTTCACAAACCATTTTTAAACTAGTACTATTTTACGGAAAAAAAATCTGTTATACTGTTAATGTAGTGTTTTCCTTTATTTGTTCCGTTCTATAGAAATGCTATTTATGTTACTGGAATTTAAATTTTAAATGTAATTAGGTTTGTGTAAATGGCGGAAATAAAAAAAATGTTTTGGCTGAAAATTAAATTATTTCTCCGCAATAAATACTCGAATAAAAAAAAAGTCATATATTATTTTCGCTTCTATTTTTGAGAGCAATTTGAAAAAAAATATTATCCAGTCTTCCTATACTACTTAACCAATAACACAAGATAATGGTTGTCTGTTAACCTAAATTCCTATTCAAGATATATAAGAACAATGTGACATATTTTTGGCATATTCGACAATTATTACTAAAGTAGAAATAGTTTTTAAAAATTAACTTGCATTTTATTTCATTATCAACGCATTGTGACCCGGCGTTGTCCTCGGCTACGCTCGTTTGCCAGCTGAGTTACAGCGGAAAGACAGTGCGGGCAGTACATCTTTCTGCAATCTAAAAATCATTTGCTGGATATATTTAACATATTGCTTAGAGCAGTACATGAAATACGAATAAAAAATTAATAAACATATTTCAAATTAGTTAAATTATTGTACATGGTGTATCCTAGTGTTATGAGGAGCAGGTTGGAGTAAATAAGATACGATATCGAAGAAATGTTAGCAGAAGTATTGCAGGAATTATAAGCAAAACAAATTGAAATGCTTAGATAAGTAAAAAAGGAATTTAAAATTGGTTATAACATAGAGCATATTATTAAAAATTAAAACCATTTGAAAGAAAAAACTATATATATGAAAAAAAACAAACTACGAAAGGAAAGAAAATGGAAAGATTAAACGTCAAAAATCTGTATTACACTAGGATTTTCTCAAAGCCCTCTTTATTATCGTAATTGATCCAAATGAGATTGACTCTCAAGATCTTTTCTTTTTTATAATCATAATTGATCCGCTTGAAACTGAATCTTTAGTTCGAATCTCAGTCGGATCACTTGTGATTATAAAAAAAGCCCTTGAGAAATTCCTATTATGATACAGAGCTTTGACATACAATGAAAGTGGTAAATTTTGGTTACTTAATTTAGAACCATACAATTTTTACGTTTCTTGTTTACTCCCTTGAATAAACTTTATCCTTTCTATTAGCATTAAGTTCTAATAGAGCTCGAAAGCATTGAGTTGCAGGGCTCAAGTCCATCTAAAAAGATTGAAAAAAATAAACAAAACATAAAATTAGAGTTTCGTCACTTGACATAATTATATTGTTTTCTCCATTGGATATGCAAATAATTAGTCTCGCAATTGTTAAAACTCATAAATCAAAATTTCATTATGTTTATAATAATTCAATACATAATTTAAAGTTAACGATATTATGGTTTTTGCTATTGCAAATGTTTTCATAATCGTTAATAGTCGTAAGCTGCACATTTTTAATAAGAATTAAATTACTGATAACTCGTATAAAATAACTCAAGACATTTTCAAGATAAAATTTTATTCCATAATATGTCTAAATACAAAAATAAAAACGTCCACTAATTTATAAGCCTTAACTTTGAAACGATCGTGAACTATTCATTCCAATAAACCCATCTGCTGCACGTTTCATTAATTAAATTTATGTTAAAATCTTTTAAATTCGAAAGTAAGCGATTAAATTTAAATAATTGTCATCGCCGATAAGCAGATGCCCTCTCTTGATAATTTACGTGCCACTTGAACTACCCCTGTGAGTAGGCGTGTCCCGACTGGTATTTAATGAAATATCTTCGTATTAAAGACTAATGGGGTTTAAGTTTGTACAAAATACTTCCCCGTCAACACGAATTACCTTTATCGAATAGTAGTAGCTCCCATAAATATTCATGAACACCCTCATCGTCTTAACGGGTATTGTCCGAGACGTTATAAATAAAACATAGGAGGCGCAGACTGGCAGTGAATATAATTTTGGTAGTCAAAACTATCATTTATATAGATTTTAGCTAAAAATAGCGTATTTAGTTTATAAACGAAGACAGAATAGATGAAGTGAAAAATCAGAGCAAATATTTATAAAAACCACTTGTTGCAGCTGACTAATTATTTAATGATAATAAAAATTTATTTGCATTCACTCGATAGATATATATCACACAAAGCGGTCTACATTAAAAAAATATAATTATTTCTTTATGTGCTACAATGTATTTAATTTTAAAATGTCTCTACAAAAAATGTTCTTGATTTCAAATATTATCAACCATAAAACAAAATAAAGCCACAAAAGAAGAAAAAATTAATTATTCTGACTGTTCTTACACGTCCTAAAATTTTAAAGATTATAGGCTTTTTATTTATTTATTAAAATTGGTTGACTATTCGACCGCACTAGTTGACAACGAGGATCCACTGTGCCGACGGTGACATAATGGAAGCTCTTAACGGCTTGCGCAGCGCACCAGCTGGCCACCACCACAGGTGACGCGATCGCGAGATATTCGATGAATGAGAAAGAACAGAGGCCAAGAAAGAGAAAAATATGAAAGAATCTGTTAGTTGGATATTGCTTATGGTAATTCTGGAGATCCGCCTTATTAAATAATGGCGTTGAAAGGGAGGTTTCGTATTTATTTCAAGGCCATAATGCTAATAGCTAAAAAGCTATATAATGGAATTTTTAATTATATACCTTATTATAAAATTAGATTTTATATTAGCGTTTTTAAATTACTTGGTTTACAAATATCGCAGCTAAATGGTATACAATTTTTTTTCAACTGCATAAAGTGATTTAAATTTCACGCTTGTGTATATATTATAATTAAATTTCTTACAAACTATGAGATTAGGGTAATAAAATTTAATATATACGAAAAAAGACTATTTTAGGTATAATCTGAAAAAAATGCACATAATATATATATATATATATATATATATATATATATATATATGTACATATGTGTGTGTTAAAATAAAACTGAAACAAAAATCATACAGACTTTAGTTAACAAGGTAACCTTTGCACAAAGTGTACACTTTTGCGCACTAATAATGCCTTAATTAAATATTAACTTTTAGCTTAGATTTCATGTTACACTTAGAAATTATTAATAAGTACATTTAGTAATAATTACGTTTATTTTCCAAAAGTACGTGTAATACAATATCCCTTGTACTTGCAAAAATAAATGGCAAAAGCAGACTATCTTTAAATAAAAAATTTCGGTTGAAACAAAGGTATAGATTGTTAATTACATATAATTTTCCGGTTAAATAATCCCAACATCATTTATTTGTTTTAATTTTCATTGGGTTATATTAAATAATTTTAATAACTATGTTATACTGTCTTTAAAATGACTTTAAAATTTAAATTTTTTAACCGGCGACGATAGTGCTTAAGAAATAGAATATAGAAACTGGAACCTAATATATACATTATTGTTTTAATAGTTTAAAACATGTTTCTCAGTTTCATCATCTATTACTTTAAAATGACAGGGTTACAAATTTACTTTAGTAAATTGTATGTTAATTTATTTTAAAGTTACAAACAAACAAATGATGTCATACCCTAAACTTACACACTGTTTCGTTACGAGTATTAACATCTTCTTTTAAACAGAAAATAAATGGAGATATAATCCTCTTTGACAATCAATGCACTGTAAGCCTTTTATATTATATTCGCGTATCTTACTAATTGTAATTTATGAACTGATGCAGCAAAGTGCACATGCACAGTCGCATCACCAGTGTTAATGCGCCGGAAGGGGAGCCAATGGCCGTCATATAGATTGGAAAATAATAAGAAATGTTGTTATTCATTTTAATTCGGCAATGGTCTGCGTGGAATACACCCTGTAATTATTATAAGAAGATATTACGATCAGGCGTTACTCTGAAAGCGTTTTATGAATCATCAATTTAAAATACGAAACGAAAAGATATTAATTTTCGATTCCTTAATTATTATTGTAATGCGGAATTGTATACATTTTCATAAGTCGTGGACTACGTACAAGAAATAGAAAACAAACAAGAGACCGTCCTCCGATTGTCTAGTATTCCATAAATATTGCAAAATTTGTGATATCCGTTATAATTTTGACATTTTACCGCATTGTTTATGAGACTGATTAACTATATTTGTTATACAAATACCTTTAGTCAATATTTTTATAAACAAAATAAACAAACTCATCTTATAGTTCTTTATTGTTAGTCGAAGTAACAATACGAAAAGATTATAAGAATAATGTCTATACAAATTGCGTATTTTTAAATAAATTAGGTGATAAGTTTGGAAACTCATATTGAAAATATATTTAAAGCCTGCTTCTGTTTTCTATCAATCAAAGTTTCTGTCAATTTTTAAATGCTCCATAATATGAATCTTTACACTTCAATACATTGAAAAGTTTCTATGAAAATAAGAACAGATATAGTTTATATTATTAAGACACATATGGATAACTGTCTTTAACTTAATAATACCTAATCTCAGTATCCGTACAATTATTAAGTGAATACATATGTACGAATTCAACATTTTAACTGCGTTTTAACGAAGAACCTTAGTGAATAAGAGTTTTTCAAAGTCATATATTGAATTTATTCTCAATTTCCTCATTTTTTCTTTCTCAATTTTATATTCATAAATTAAATTTATTCCCTTATTCCTAAAATTAAAATAGGAAGACCCAGAGATTTTAAAACTTTATATATAGCTCGAATTTTCCAAAAATGCTTCATTTGTAGTTATTTTATTAACATTTTGGTTTTGTTTTTAAATGCACATATGGTCCTAAATTGATACCGGAGTAAAGCACACATCTTCGTTATTTTCTCGATAGTAATTATTTAGAAATATATATTGCATGAAAATTAAATTGATTTTACCCTTCATCATTTTCCTAACATAAGTGATGTTTAGTTTGCATTAAGCTCTGAAATTTCCCAACTTTTATTTAGTCTGTCCTTAATTCAAGCATGACTTACGGTATTCTCGAAAGCGCTTTAAACATAAGGTGTCTCTCCTTTTAGTCATCAGTTATTGCCCTAATAAGTTTGTCTACTGTGCTTTACGAGGGACAGGAAATGCCTTATAAATAAAAATCCCATAAAATATCAGTAACCCTTGAAATATAGATTCGAATCGAACGGAAACGCTTTTAACGCCTAAATGAAAGTAGTAATTCGTTACAATTAGGCAAATGTCGCGATAAGATCTGTGCATCGAGAGAACGCGACAAGCGGCAGAGCTCAACAACAGGTGGGTCGTGGACAGTTTTATTGTCTCGACGGGCGGGGCCGACCACATGTCGCCGACCACTGAACGTCTGCTCTCCGCCCGTCGATCGTTCGATGC
This sequence comes from Druceiella hillmani, assembly GCA_039881145.1. Lineage (NCBI taxonomy): Eukaryota > Metazoa > Arthropoda > Insecta > Lepidoptera > Hepialidae > Druceiella > Druceiella hillmani. The sequence continues at coordinate 27,596,489 of JAYKKI010000015.1, forward strand.
TAATTTCAACTCATCGGTCCCATAATATTAACCGGACAATAATTCGTTGCATTGTTGTCATGATGGTCACTTGCCGTTGTTTGGTCTTTGAAACTTAATGAGGTCTATGTGACAATAAATGGGTTCTTCGTGGATCAAATTGTCGGTTACGAGATATAAAAGATGCTAATAAAATAATTTATTTTTTACGTCAACTTAACCAGCTCATTACATACCGTGTGACTCGAAAATTATTTTATATACAAAGAAAGCATCATATACACGTGTACTTCGATCTCTATCATAGCATTTTCATTCATATTTTCATATATTTATCGTTTAATAACGAATCTAGCAAATTACATAAGTTTAACTATTGAATTGAATCACCATTATTTTCACCTAGTATTAATTTTCCAATTTATTTCCCAACTAATCTAGTAATTCATGTCGGAATGTTTTTTGTTTCATATTAAATAACTAAGTTACTTATTTTTGAAGTCGGTGTCAGCACTCTCGACCGACTTAAACAAATTTATAATTTTAATTAATTAATTATTTAAATTTAAAACCTTAACTTCTAATGTACTCGAAGGACGATATAGTTTCATAAAGGGCGTATTCAGATTACAATCAAATTTTGCATTTGTTTAAGTTGATCGGCGGTGCTGACACCGACCTCAAAAATAAGTAACTTAGTTATTTAATGTGAATAAGTAGGTATCTATTTAGAGTTAATTATTTTTTACTTTTTAGTACCTACATGTACAATTTTAATAAGTATACAGTATTATAAGAAAGAAGATAATTGGATGTTAGGTATAGTATGATGATTATTAAACATTCTAAGATACCAATTTTTATAAAAAACTGACTTTAAAAAAGTAGGTACTAAAAAGTAAAAAATAATTAACTCGAAATATATACCTACTTATTCACATTAAATAACCAAGTTACATATTTTTGAGGTCGGTGTCAACTTAAACAAATGCAGAATTTTATTATAATATGAATACGCCCTTTATGAAACTATTTCGTACTTCGAGTACATTAGAAGTTAAGGTTTTAAATTTAAATTATAAATTAATTAAAATTATAATTTTGTTTAAGTCAGTTTTTTGTTTTTTCGTCGTCAGTTGTCAGTTTTTTCAGTGCAAAAATAAGTAACTTAATTATTTAATATGAATAAGTAGATACCTATTTTGAGTTAATATTTTTTTACTTTTTAGTACCTACTTTTTTGAAGTCAGTTTTTTATAAAAATTGTTATCTTAGAATGTTTAATGATTAATGGTATTAGTCATCATACTATACCTAACATCAAATTATCTTCTTTCTTAGAATACCGTATACTTATTAAAATTGGGGATAAAAAATATTAAATAGATAATTTCCTATTTGTGTAAAGTTGGTTATCAATAACACACAGACGTCAAACGATAGCAGTAGCCGCGAGTGGTTGGCCATTAGCCATTGAGGAGTTCCATTCCCTATATCCGAAGTCCAATATCAGATCTTGCAAAGTGACAACTACCAGCAGCAAATACCTTAAATCACTGTTGATTTGCTGCCATCCTTTAAGCAGTTGCATATTTCATCACCAGACTTTATAAAACCCTGACCTGGTCGATTGTGTAGTTATTTTGCAAAGTAACAACAACCAAGTAGCAAATGTCTTGAATCATGTTTGATTTACTACCTTCCGTTATGGAGTTCCATTGTTCATCTCCAGAACTCATCATCAGACACTAAACTAGTCGATGGTGCAGATGATAATGGATTTTCACAACACATAACAGTGATATAACATTGTTGTTTGTTGCGAAAATATTAAAATTTAATGTTTATATTTATCATACCCAGTATTTTCTCTTTTTTCTCCCGAGGTACCAAATTTAAGAATTTTTTTTAAAATTGTTGTTATGAGTACTATTTTCTATTATTTTGCATCACTATTTATTTTTTATTATCATTACTTTTAATTAACAATAAATTTGTCTGTGTATCTTTACAAAATAGACCGAAAGTTCTGTGTTATGTAACATACACCGATATTGTTAAACGAAAAGGAAAGTGAAATTTACGGGACTATACTGGCAGTATATCTTCCTAAATAAAAAAGAATCATCCAAAATCGTTGGACTTCAATTATCTAAACTTTATCACGATACCTATGCTGTTCAATGTTAGATTCTAACCAAAATTGCATGTTGACCAAACTCCAAGCATACCTTTCCAAACAAAACTATCACTCAAATTGGTTCTGAAATGCCAGTGATATGAGGTAACATACATAAAATAATACAGTCGAATTGACAACCCCTTTTTTGAAGTCAATTTAAAAGTGTGATCGATTAAAATTTAACAAAAAATGACACCACAGCATTTTGTATTTTTGGTGTCCATTTTCCTTCTTTCAAGTCTTTTTTAATTTTGAAAATTAACTGATAATTTTACGTCAATTAGTTCAGTACTTTTGCGGTTATTTTAGAAATAGAACAACAAATCGCTTCGATAACAGGATTTCTTTTCTGAGTGGAAGCCTATAAAATACCTACAGAAATTCAATAATGAATCATGATTTATTTTCACATAAAACCTAAAGTCATTGGTTGATTATCAAAATGAACGTCAATAGCATGTAGACATTTACTAGGTTAAACTAAGTTTATTAGGTTAACCCAACGCCAAAAATATTTTTTGAAATTCCTGAACGGATATTGAAAAATGTTCCGTTGGTTATGGAGACGCTGCTAAAGTTTATAACATAGTCAATATTTCACGACTGTTTAATTTATAATGACGAAATATTGAAATATTTGTTGATAATACTAATTACTAAATAGAAATTACTTGCAATTATACACTATCCTAATTACGCTAAAGAATTTTCGGGGCACTTTATTGTAATAATTATTAACATATCGAATCGTTGCTTTAAGAAATAAAATTTAAAAAAAATGTTATTTCCAAGTTCAACCCACAGTAGGAAGATTCAGTACTTGAAAAAGCTTAAATAATTAAGGGTAAATAGTATATCTATCAAAGTATTTACAATATATATATATATACACACACACATATATATATATATACATATATATATATATATATATATATACATATATATATATATATATATATATATATAATCCATCATTATATAAATATATTGTCTACTATATATTTCACAGATGAAGAAATAAACTATTTTGCTTGCCTTATTGTACACAATTTTATATATCACAATTCGTAGTAGTTAAATTCCAGAATATGTGTAGTCCTGGTGAGAAACCACATTTTAAAAGGCCTCTCAAAGGCTGCCTATATATTGCCTTTTTGGGAAAGTGCCCTTAAAACGTGGTCTAAAATCTGCTACTTTGAAAGTCTTATGAACGTCACGTGCCTACCTGGAAAAAATTACCTCGCCTTATCTTTCTTTTTCCATGCTTTTCCCTTAACAACCCACCACATTGCCGAATTACTTATAATTTTAAATCCAATATTAAGTTTTATTACAAAGTATTTCTTACTATATGCACATTTGTAGATGAGTATATATATATATATATATATATATATACATATATATATATATATATATATATATATATATATATATATATATATATATATAAATAACTCGTCCGGTTTGCGAGCAGGGTCTTTTATCAACCGATAAACGAATGGACCTAAGAAACGACGGGCGTACAGCGTCGTCATAATAAAAGGGTCCTGTTCAGCCCTTTCGGATAAGGGATTCAAAAAGCAGTAATTTAATGATTCTTTAAATAAACTTACTATGCAAATAATATTTAATATCATTAATATTTTGCAGATTTATGTACATCGCTATTGTTCCATGAGGAGTACATGCTTAATATTAGGTACAGAAATACCAATCTATTTATTATTGTTTGACCACACTACGTTTTATGTGTCTTGTCCTCATTAACTGGATGATCATTTATATTAACAAATGATCATTTACTTTTGTCTCGACCGTGTTTTCTTTAAAAGACTTGAAATTCAATTATTAGTGCTGATGACGTAAGAACCGAGAGCGCGGACTTAAGGATTTTGAAGAGAAATTGTTGTCATTTTATAGACCATAAATGTGAGATAATCATGATTGTTGCCTAGTATATGATATTACCTTTTGCCTATAGTTTGTTCGCGTAATTTTTTTAGGACGTGACAAAGTTTACTTTCATTAACAATATTTGCACCTGAAGCTCGTACCACTGATCAGGTTTAAGGTAACTTACACCTTAACCTGAATTGTAAGCTGAATCACTTTAATAGCTTCTACAACTTCTATTCTTCTAAACCCTTTAAAATGCCCTGTTATTTTTCCTCTTCAATTTTATAATAATATTGAAATATAAAATGAATATTTTTGTATATTTTTACATATATACATATATATATATATGTATATATCTATATATATTTAAATACAAATGAATATTTTTAAGCACAAAATGAATTTATGAAAAATAGCTCTATAGCAAATTCTCTTCAATTTCCTTTTCTTTCAATTTCCTTAATGAATTTTCATTTGAATACTGATCGATGGACGCAAATAGTTGTGGCTATGTTGTGGGAATGTTTATTTTTGTAAACATAGCAAGTGTTATCTTATCGGACGAGGATAATAAGCACGAATCGGAAAACTGTTGTCATCAAAAACCACCTAAAACGCAGTCTCCCGATCCGCCCCGCTTCCTAACGACGCGCAGTAAAAAAGCAAATATAAATCAGTCCATCAAAAGCAAACACTGGCAAGCTCCTCATCTCGGTGCCGGGTGAGGCGGCCGATTGTCGAATTATCCCGCGCCTACTTACGCATGCACGCTTGCAGGCGAGCCAACTTTACATACGGACGCCGTACCTGCCGCCATTTATTTACGGGCCGATCTATCAGGCGGGCGGCGCGAGCTATCTAGATGCGATCAGCGATAATGCGCAATATAAATAAAACGGGGACTGCGACCAGGAAAAAAGGCAACGGTTTCAATCAGCAGGCAAAACGCTTTATGTTTTTTGCGTCCGGCCGCCGACGAATATCTCATTCCGAGGCAGATTATTTCTCATTTGATTTACGGCGGTGGCGCGCGTCGGGCGGGCAGGCGGGGCGCGGCGCTGGTCATCCGTTCGATTCGATTTCGATTTGAATGCGACGCGGCCGCTGGGATATGCGACGTGAGGTAGGGATGTCGGAGAAGGGCTATTATTAATGATTATTAATTATCGATGTGCATCATAAAATTGAATATTCTTATCCATTTTCACCCCATTATACTCAGATTCTAATGACCTATCTCCTTTAACCTCGAGGAACTTTTTTAATTGGTCGACTCTCATTTCGCATCCGTTGTCACCAATCATCAAGCTTTCCATCATATATCGGCACATCCAAGAATTAAAGAAACGTTTGTTACTCAGATGGGGTAACGAAAACCTGTATTTGGTTATTTTGAAAGAGGACAATACGCCCACACTGAGAGGGAGAATGAGAAGTGCGGTTAGAACATCCGGTTTGACTTGAGACATCAATTCTTAGGCACGGGTTATTGCGTACGACGTACTTAACCGAGCAGTTAATTTTCAATACAAATTAGATCTAATAATAACAGGAAAACTATGGTATAGTAACTTCAATATATATATATATATATATATATATATATATATATATATATATATATATGTCAGATACTTTTAGAAACGAATTAAATTTAAAATATTTGAAAGTTGTAACACTCTCAATAAGAACATTAAGGGTTTTATGTGTCCAGGTTAAAACTCCCTCACGCCACATTTTTTTTTTGGTGTAAATTATTCAAGTTATAAAGTTATTCAAGATAAGATTGCAATCATTATTTATAATAAACTCAATAGACATTTGATATTATTTCAAATCGTGTAGGAACTTGATACTTTCCACCTTCGCAATATCTTGCGAAAATGGAGCTGTGAAATTAAATGAAAGTGGTGTGTTTAGTGCGTGAAGAGAAGCACTATTACCGGCTTCTCTTCATCCTTACCGGCGTTTATATATATATATATATATATGTATATATATATATATATATATATATACATTAGTGATTTCTGAACAGAATGTTCTCGATAATTATTTTTTGGAAAGATGGGCTAAATAATTAAGATCTACCTATGTATTGACCTTTAAGCGATCTAAACTATGGAGAAATAAATAGAGTTGGAAAAATTTGATAGCTGCATTTCGAATCATTAAAACGATTTGATTTAAAAATATGTTTTCTTATTTCCGATTTGTAGTATTCATTGTCTTTTTGTGTACTCCTTATGATTTGTTCTGTCCCATGGAACATCTCATAATGTCATCTATTTGCCTGTATTATTTTATTATTTGATTCAACAGCAAGTAAATATTATCTAAACGTTTAAAAATTAAAAAAAACAAGTTTTTGCTATTTATGTAAATAACAGTTTAGTTAGGTTAGGTTACTTTTGTTTCGTTTGCTTTTTCTAGCTTTCATTACCATAAATATATAAGAAATAAATTAACATTATCCGGCTATATTACTTCAAATCTTACTTGAAATCAATCACGCTGAGTATTCTACTGAAACCAAAAAAAAATAAAAATAAAAGAAAAACAGAGAAAGTGATCTAGAATAACTGTTTATGGAACATTTTACAATTTCGTGATGTATTTATCTTATTATACCTCAATATAATAAAATCATAAAAAAACTGAGTGAACATTAGAAAGTTTTAAGTAAAACTAGGTGCTACCTACTAAATACACGTTACTAAGCATAAAACAATAGTTTTTACAGTTTTTAAAATTTTTGTCTGTCTGTGCCCACCTTCGTCGTGCATATTGATCTCAGTAATTGCCGCACCGATTTGAATGCGGTTTTGAGCGATGTATTTAGATTAGTTTGGGCTAACATTTAGCCTTAGTTTCATTAAAATCGGGTCACAAATATAAATATACGTAATATACGTAAATTTTTAGTTGACGTTCGTTGTGCACTCTAATTTCAGAACCGACGAAATCGATTTGGCTGCCAACGCACTTTATTAGCATTTTCAGTAAACTTTATGATAGTAGAGTTCTGAGAGAAGAAAGAAAAAAAAACGCGAAAAAATTCCTAACATCTTTTTTTATTTCGAATTCCACGCGAACGAAATCGCAGGCACAGCTAGTTACAAATATGTTCGCAAGTATTGAAATAAATTATAAATAATCTCTTTAGCACACCCCTTGCGCCACCCACTCATACACATCTAGAAATGGAGGTGAAAGATGAAACAGTAGCATCCATTTCATCGATCGCCGTCTCACTCGCACTAATATCACAGCGGGAGACGCGGCCGGACATGTCGTGTGATCTCCTTGTCCTCTTCCTTTTATACGCTTATAGTTCAGCGGACTTCTTATGCTTAGCTTCATATTTCGACATCACATTAACAGACCGATACTCGAGTATCGCTGCGAGACAATGGGACCCTAAATATTTATTAATATGCATTTATGGCCGCATCCAACCGCTCTCGCTTCCAACTACTATATTTATAACGAGGCGGTTATACGTACTACATTTTATTTTTATTGCAATAATACATATTATAAATCTGCTAGGAAAAACGTGAATGAAAAAGATGACAGTGGTTTCCGTTCTGTTTATTAAATAATGTTCCATTTAATATCGTAAAGGATTTCGGCATATACGTGATTTCGAATATCCGTATCCTCATCTGTTCCAATCTAAATCTACATCTTCATTTGCAATAAAAAACTGAGGAAATTAACAACATTCAAACTACAAACGTAAGCGAAGTAAATGTTAAAAAATTAATGTTGAAGAAAGATACGCAATTGTTGGGCAAATATAAAATTAAATATTTGTTAGTATCAATAACTGTTTACAGCAATTAAACTACAAGTGTATATAACACATTTTAATAGGTCATTTCAAGAAAATGAAAAAAATAAATCTGGCAAGTACGAGTAGAATTCGCATTGCGAGGGTTCCGTGTACACTTAGGCGTATATAAACATTTAAGAGTATTCATTACTTTTATTAAAATACTCACAATTATTAGTATTATTTTTCACCATGTAAATATATTTAAGCAAGCTTATCTGTCACAGATTTACGGCTTTACAGCTTAATATCTATTATAAATTCCAAATTTTTTAAAATTTAGAATCAGCACCATAGTTTTTAAGTAAACTTTCGGTAAACTTGTAGTAACGCTGTTTTTTTTCATAGTTTTAAATTTAGCAATTTTAGTGGTAGGGAGAGAAATACATGTATGAACATTTTTAAAAGTGTTTCTAGAACTATTTTGCATAAAATAGTTTTAAAACTTTGGTAAGTCGCTCTTTTAATTTAAATTTCACATGACACTTGAAATGAAAAAGAAATCAAGTTTGCTCCCCTTACAATTTTCATCACAATATTTTTGAATATTATAGGTAACATACCGATTAATATGTCACTGTGTCAAGTTTTAATTTTCTACATCAGACGGTTTCTGAAAAAAGCGACTGTGACAGACAGGCAGATGGATGAACACGTGACTGATTTCATGAGGGTATCGTTTTTTTCTTTCGAGATAGGGAACCCTAAAAAATTATTAAGAATTATCGGAAAATCAATACATAAATAATAGCGTCATATTTTTGAGGGTTTGTTTTAGATTATTAACTAAGTCATATCTGGTTCCTAGAATAACGACTACATTTTTAATAAAATAATTTAAAAAATTTATAAAGCCAAACTAATACAATTTTGATGTAACAAAAGAATTACAAAAACAATATTAACAAGGCGAACTGTCAAAACGGGAAACATCTTGTGCCGCGCTACTTATTTGCTGCGCAAATTTATTTATCCATTTACCAACTTTTTTTTTATTATTAAATTCTACCTTGGAGTTTAATCTATGTAATGTGGTTTAATCTATGAAAATTATACTAAATAAAGACATGTTTCACATGTTTTAGAAGGAGGCATAAGCTATAAATAACAGATAGAAATTCCATGGAGAGTAAATTCAAATCATTCGACGAAATTGTCGTAAAACTACGCAATTTGGTGTAAATTGTAATGGATAAAAGTATTCTTTTTTATGTTTATTTGACGAATATACAATTTAGATTAGACATTCCTCTTGGCAACCATCATCACAAGAGACAGGAGACAGTAGATCTGTCTCATCCACGAAGAATAAAAAAAAATCATCATCATTAATAAAATAAGCAGGCTAAGTAAGACCTACATTTACTCTAGGTGAATATTAACAAATGAATCAAATAGTTTTATAAAGTATAATATTATATATTCACGTAGCAGCGCCACAAGTCACCGCTACGCGTTCGTTAAAATATTCAAGAGATGAAAGTGAAACAATTTGTCCGCATTAGTCGCTCTCGCTAGCGCGTATGAATATGAATATGAATAAATGGCTCAATTAAGAGGGCCAGTCCTGCGAACATTGAGAGCGTTAATCAGGCCGACGAAGGGTTGAGAGCGGCGAGCTGTCGGGGGCTAAATTAATTGCGGCCATTAGGGCAGTCCGCGCGTGGCTTTGATGAAGTTTCGTATCATAGTGCGTGACGTATTAACTTTAGTTGCGTCTGTAGCTGGAAATGAGTAGACATGGACTTTAGTAGTATTATTTTTTGCTGTTTTTGCAAATGGGCCTTTGCTTGGATAACATGTATAGTGCTATTAAAAGAAATAAATAGTTTTATTGACAGCTATTATTAATAGCGTTATCGTAAATAATTTTAATATCAGAAAAATATATAAAGAATCAGTCAAGTATATATTTACTAACTTAACGTATGAAACAAAGAGAATTATGGTGATTTAAATCTCTTGTTTTCATGGAATTACAAAACCCTCGCTAATTCAGAAGCCAAAGCGAATAAAAATAATTCTATTTTTATTCACGCATGTACAAATAGAACGATCGATAGTGAAATTGACGATTTTTTTTCCGCTTCCTGCTTCTCTTCTACCCTGCTCTCGTGGTACCCACATAATTTATTATCCATGGCATCTCCAATATGCCTGTCATACGCTAACCAGAGAATCGAAACAAACAAATGGTTTGGTATATCATTTTATTATTCGATTATTCATCTATTACTTTCATCGGTTATATAATCAAGTGAGTTCTAATGACTGCCAGGTAAAATTTAAAAAAATCAAATGGAGCAATTTTAGAAGATATTTGGAAAGTATAGATAATTTTAACTAATGTTTAAAGTTTTAGTTATTTTTTAACTTTGTATTGCAACCGAAAAATCGTTTTTAATTTGTAAGTACAATTTCATACTTTTTTTCCAATTTCATACTACATTTCGATTTATTAAACAGTATTGAGTAAATTAAATCAATCAAATTTGGGGAGTCTAAGCAAACAATTTTAAAATTGTGGAAGTCGTGATATACCTAAAGAGGGATGAATAGAACGATTGCGAAGTTTCCATTTAAAAAGGCACCCTTTTTATCGTTTTTGTACCTCAAAAAATCTCGTGAATCAAACCCTTTCAACATGTTAATTTCAGTACGTCATAGCGCACCGCGCCACCGACCGGCCGAGTCCAATGCTGCAAACATTCCAACAACGCAAAACAAAATGAACGTCCACGCAAACATCCCAATAGCATGTCGACACATAAATTTTTATTCGTAGACACTGTCTGCCTACATATTATTTATTTGTTACTATAACCGCTTTATGCGCGAGCATATTTCGAAGGAGAAGCCGGCGGTCATAAGCCACGGTCGCCTCCCCTACCGGGCGCTAGATGGCGGCTGTGCGGCCATTGTTCGCGCCGGGCATTACTCAGGTGCGGCCAGCGCATAAATATCGCATCGGCGCGACGCGGTATGCAGCCGGCATGCCGATTCGCCTTTTGTTGCTGTTTTGTTCTGCGCTGCAAAGCAACTAGTAACCTGTGACCGCTCGGATTGCAATAGTATATATTGTTAATATGGCGAGATAGATTATTTTGATAGGTTTCTTTCAATGAATGTTAGCCACGAGCATGGTTCCACATCATTGTAAATTTTGGATTTGTACAAATGAAGTAAATTTTGCATCCAGTGTCGTACCCATAATTAAGTTTTTTAACTAGTTAACCAAAATCAAAATAGTTTTTTTAAGTGTAACTTCTTTAGCCATGTTATACAAAACAAATAAAATCATGAATTTTCAAATGTTTCACAACAATTCGCAAAAGCGGAATAAGATAAAGAGGTGAAAGTAGAGTAGGAATAAGATAAAGAGGTGAGTGCCTCTGCATCTGTATGTGAACAATTCTGTTGGTAATATTTGTAAATCCTATAAGTTACTTTTATTTTTCTAAAAATGGAATTTTATAATTGTAAGTTGTTCAATATTAAATAAAAAAGAACTAAATTTTATTATTAAGGTATCCTCCTTTTCGTTAACTTAATACCTAGACAATTAAAGAATTATCTCATGAAAAAATTAACCACTTCGGATATCTGGGTTTCTGTAATTACAAACAGAAAGTGCTTACGTCAGTCTTTCCTTAACTATGGGTCACGACCCACTGGTGCGTCGCAAGCAAATGTCAGGTGGGCCCTGAAACTTCCTATCAGGGCGACAGTCGAAACACGCTGTCGTTCAACCTAAATTAGGTCGCGACGTGGCGTGGACTATAAAGCTGCTCACATGTTGAATGATGAATTATTCGTTATTCATTTTGAGATATAATTTATACAGCACTTACAATTATGGCGTACTTCGCATAGTGGCAATATGGAGGTTAACAATAATCTCGCTTATTTATTAACTGGGTATCTATTAATTGCTTGAAAAAGGAGATGCTACGAGAAGTTTTATCTTTTTCTTGCAGGATAATTTTATGCCTAGTTTCACATAACAATTAACCGCGTTTAATAGTTAAAAACCGATTACAAATTCACTTAAAACAAGCGTTCGTTGCGTTGACCGGGACATGAATGCCTTGAATAAAAGCTGTAAATGTTTGCGTGAGATACAAATTTGTATTGCCGCGTTATGCTTACTCCATTATAGCGGCACTGCAGGCATTTATAACTTCATGACCTTTAAGTGATCGCTCGCCGAGAGTGCGGGGCGGAGACGGAGCAGCCGAAGGCGACTCACGAGTCCGGGCGTCACTCGTCAGTCGACACTGTAGTGTACTGTTGTGTCTCGTGAGTTTAAAACAAAATAATGGACAAGTGGTTCAAACGAATAGAAAATATACCACCAAATTGTGTACCTGTATAAAAACGCAAGATCATATTTCGAGTGAAAATAGTGATATTGAGCCTGACCTACCTAGCTCCCTAGACGAGTACACATAAAAGAAAACGTCGAAAAATTATAAGAAAATATGACGAGGAATACTTGAAACTAGGATTTATGTGGAAATATGATATGAAGGACCCACGTTCTCAATGCGTTATTTACTGCGAAATATTGACGAACGGAAGTATGCATCCGAATAAGTTGACACGTCGTATTGAAACAAAGCATGCCCAAAAACAAACCAGTGAAATGTCTTCTGAGAAAGTTATTGGAAATGAAATCTTTAAAGAATATTATTTCACATTTCACAAATATAATGAAAATGCTACTTAGGTCTCCTATATTTTTAGCTTAATAATCGTAAGAGCAGGTAAACCTCATAGCATTGGCGAAAATTTAGATTTGCCATCGATCAAAGATGCAGTTGGAGTATCTGAAGAAAAAGAAGTGAAGGAAATCGAGAGTGTACCATTTTCTAAAAATAATGTTACACGAAGAATTGACGAAATGTCTAAATGGGCGAAGGAAGAGTTGATTCGGAGAGTAATAAGTAGTAAATATTTTTCACTACAATTGGATGAGTCTACCGATGTGCAAAACTTATCTCGGTAAGTTTTTTTCGTGCGTTATATATGGAAAAACAAAACGCATGAAGATATGTTGCTCTGTAAGCCAATTAGTCGTGGAACGGATAAAGAAATTTTCAAACAAATTGATACTTACATGAGAAAAAAAGGTTTGCAATGGAATAACCAAAAATTGCGTGGCAAAAAGGACAGTGTCGTCACAAGGGTTCTTGAACGAAGCCACTAGACTTCATGGATGCACTGTAGTCTTCACAGACAAGCAGTGGTTGCAAAAATATTGTCCGATGATTTAAAAAGAGTATTAAATGCTGCTGTAAAAATTCTAAATTATATTAAAACGCGACTCTTACATACACGGTTATTTCAAAAGTTATGTGAACAGATGGACAGCCTTCGTAAATCCCTTCTGCATACAGAGCTACACTGACTATCAAGAGGGAAAGTACTAACAAGATTAGTGGAATTCCACAGTGAAGTTACAGTTTACCTGGAAGGAAAAAATTAATATCTTCTCCAGCTCACATATTTGGCGGATATTTTCTCAAAGTTAAGCGAACTCAATTTGTACGTGCAAGGATCAGACGGATTCGACATTTTTTCAGTTTACAAAAAAATTCGGGCATTCGTGAAAAAACTTATGTTGTGGAAGAAATGTGTAGAGGTATGATAGTTTTGAAACATTTGAAATTTTTATTATAGAAAAGCAGCGAGATAACAACATACCATCTGTTATCTCCATACATTTAAATGAATTGAAAAATAACTTTGAGACGTACTTCAGGTGAAAAAGTTCAACACAATGATCCGGATTTGTAACACGTTTCAAATTAACATACCACATGAACTGTCAACAAAAGCATGTGAAGAAATTTATTGATTTATCAGAAGGCAAGTCGCGGAAAACACTTTTGATCACAAGCAACTATTAAAATTCTGGCTTTCAGTTGCTGACACCTATTCCTGTTTGTCTGATGAAGCCAGTCCTTCTCCGCTTCACTACGTCATACTTATGCGAAATGGAATTTTCAGCCATGGTTTATATTAAAACTAAATACAGAAATAAAATGTGCGTGTCACATTCATTGCGATTAAAAGCGACGCTAAAGCTGTAATAGCAAGAAATATAAAACCTTCTCATTGAATGATGAAAAAAATTATGTTATAATTAATTGTTTTTCTTTGATAAAATATTAATAACATATTTAAGATATGTATAAATAAGAACATGCTGTAACAGTAATATAACCCAAATTGGGCACGGTGGGTCGCCAACTATTATTTTTTTTTGATGGGTCTCATTCCAGACTACTTTGGGAACCACAGCCTTATGTGTATCGAGAACCAGCACGGATTAGTGTTAATTCTTATAAAATTCCTTTTATAAAACCACATATTAATATGTAGATGATATATTTGTGAATAATAAAAAAAAACAAATAATGGGAATATTGGTATGATATTATAGTCTCGAGTTTTGTTAGAGAATATGAATATCATAGGAAATAAAGAATATTTTTGAGATCTGATCCGTAAGTTTTCGGCAGTGTGTCAAGTGTTATGGCATTTCCGATTAATGAAATATTATCAGCCCGTAATTTTTTATTGACATTTTGACCTCAAAATAATAGTAATAAAGTAATAAGTTTCCTTTTTAAACTTTTGGCGTAGTGTATACATTGGATTTGTAAAAACAAATTATTTTGACACTGTTCCGCCGGTTTGTTCTACTTTGCTTCTGTGTTTGTTTTTGTCAGAAAATGCGTTCATAACTACAATAATTGACGAAAGCTTAAATATCAGGCAGCTTATATTAACTAAATTGATTAAAAATATAATGACTTACTTACGGGTAACATTCAAAGAATTGTAATGAATCGTTTAGTACAATGACTCGAAGCGTAACCAAAAATAACTTGAAATAACGGTATAAAAATAAAATAAAAAATTAAAGTGCCAACCACTAATATATTATTTCATGATAGGGAAGTTATGAAAAGGTTACAAGTCAACACACTAACATAAGTTATATGTACTAGCTCAAAAGGCGGGTAATACTTCAAGCAACATATATTCAACCGATATGTCTATAAACCACTTCTTAAGTATATTAATAGTCTCTACAAAAACCCCTAAGTGACGATACGTACTCCTTTGAGTTGTCAGTTTTGTATTTTGGAATTTCATATGAAAAAGCTAGAAAATTTTATTAGCATTATAGGTGATTTTACCTTCCAGCTTCAGTTAACAAAATAAGTTCACCTAATTTAAGAAAGTAGTTCGCGTGTTATTAAGTACCATATTTTTTCAATAGGAGTGTTATCAGGGGAAGTAATTGAAAATCAAAAATATAAAATATAAAAAGCTTAAATTGCAAAACACGCAGAATTCCCCAGGTAAAAAACAAATAACGTAGGAGGTCGTTATTATATAGAGATATAAGAGATTATTGTTGAGATTATTGATATAAGAGATATAAGAGATTATAGATTATTTAAGAGATTATTGTTCAGTTGAAATCCTTCTATTATCTCACAAATAAACACCTCGTAAGACAAAAAAGTCTTGTTTTTAGATTCCATATCTAACTTTATGAAACGTTTGAAATAATGTATATTTTAGTTTGGAGGAACGTTAAGTCCGAAATAAGGAATTGTACTTACATTTAATTTACTCAAGGGACACATTTTAAACAGGCAAAAATTATTTTCAAAATATGTTTGTATTTATTGCAGCGATATAAAAATCAAGGTTTTATTAAAATTGCGAATACACTGTATTTTAGCTTTTCTTTAAATATTGTTTTTTATACTAAGTTATCTTTGATAATTTAAACATATTTTGAGTTTTTCCTTTAATGTTAAAATATTGCATTTAATGTCATCAAAATACCCTAAAATATGAACTTAATATTTTTGTCACACCACTGTATCGGCGTTGAACTAAAGAGCACTGCTATCCATTTTAATTATTATTATCTTGATTAACTATAAAATATTAAATTCTAGTTGATTTGCTATATATATATATATATATATATATATATATATATATATATATATATATACACCTTTTTCTAGACCTCCGATTTTTATGTGTACATATACATATACATATAAATAGAAATCGAGGTTTTAGAAAAATAGTATATTCTAATTAAAAAAAAACAAAAAAGTGTAGTATAAGAAACACGGATGAAAACATGTTATCAAAATGGAATAAGTGTAATTATTAATTTTGGAATTTCACGGATTTCATCTCATCTGAAATTATACATGAAGAATGGAACAGTGACATTAGAGAGATGTACGATTATACGTTTATTTGGATCAAAATTACTAGAGGTAAATGCAGTTGAAATATTAATTCCAAATTCAGAAACACACAATAATTTTGTTCAATGACCATCGCCACGTACTTCCATCAAAAAGAAGATGAAAACGAATTTTTGACAAAAAAAATGATTTATAACATTGTTTATAAATTAATCATCGTTAACAAATGTAGAACACGGACAACATTTTATTGTTATTTCATTTGAATTCTATTATTATAATAAATTAAGTGTTTAGTGTTTAAAATACGTTAACATAAATACTCATTTTACATATTGCCACGCTGCAATAGGGAAACTGTGTGAAATTAAATAACTAGCATATTTTGTTGTTAGGAAAGACGAAGGAGATAAAAGAAAAGAACATTCTCAATTACTGCTTCTGTGGGGTATACTTATATATTATTATCAGCCACGAAAATAATTTATCTATTTTTTTTATTTGGCATTCTATCTCTGTGGAACACCATTCAAATTATTCCTCAGTGTGGAAATCCGGTTCCGAAACTGAATGTCTATGTATTTTAATGTAGAAACAGCTATTATAGAACAGTTATATTTAAATATACCTGCAGGAAACCTATAAGGATATAATATAAAATCATGAAATAATGTAGTATGATCATGAACATATACACAAATACAGTTATATCATATATTAGCCAGTCACAACTAGGCAGTTTCGTAAAAGTGCCTTAATGTCGCAGTCTCTGGCCTGAAATATATATTTGAATATGGCTCAAATATTTACATAAAACCATACAAAGCCATGCTTTTCATTGCCTTTATATATTATGTAAAAAAGAAAATTACACTCAAAGAATAGCTGAATTTGTTTCTGGATTGAAAATATTTGTAATTAAAATCCATGCACAAAATGATCGAGAGGTGTTGGAATAAATTTGACTTTCGCTTGTAATTCTACACTTAGCACGTAATCCCATCCCTTAAAATGGATAAAACGTTAATTACGAAAGCCACGCCAGCCTGAATGACAAAAACGGGTACGAACCGGGTCGACCCTACATTAATAAATGCAAGTCACACTCAAAGATAAAATCACAGCGTGCATAAGTTGAAATACCATACCCCACCCGTTAAATGCCAGATTAATATCGACATAACACACATATAACGAAAACTTTCATTCTGTCAACACTCATTTCAACGCTTTGAGTTAAAGGCTTAAGTTTGAAGTCTGCACTGAGGTTTCATAATGTAAGATTAAGGATATATGAAGTTTGCTTTAAAGAGGGGCTTTAATCATCCTTTAGTGCTTAGTAGTACTGGATAGTAACCACAAATATTAAATACGGAGGATTGGTGAGATACGGTAACGAATTCGTGGTAAAATTAGTATGTTTTATTAAAAAGGACAATATTTGCTCATTAAAAGAAATTAATTGATGAATACGGTAGTCAAAAAGATTAAAAACAATTCAAAAAAAGATTAAAAATAAAGTATTTAAAAATATGAAAAAATAATTTTCTATTTCTGTAATTAAGTTTAATAGAAGGACAATAAAATTCCCACAAAATTTCACATAATTCGCACACCTGTTTCTCCTCTCGTCTTCCAGAAGCTTGGGCCTTGAAAGAGTAAGGATTGACTCATGTAAGGTGTGGATTTAGCATCGATTCTTTTGAATATCCTGTAAACAGAAGAGAGTAATTTAGCGTTTAGCAATCAGCACATGCCTCCATCTTAGAGGACAGTTATTGTCGTTATTTTCAGGTCAAGGACGATTGTACGCTATTAACTTGAAGAATTATTCAAAATTTTAGCTGCATTAAAGGAAAATGTGTTGTGAATAATGTGAAGTTCCTAATGACGAGTAAAATAGAGGGCAAATGGCCAGGAATGAAAAATCTTAACTATGGTCCGACCAAGTAATAGAAGAACTGAAGTTACCTTTAAATGTTACGCTCCATCAGATGAAGGATCAAAATTGGTGGAGAGTAACGGTCAACACATTTCATCTTCGGTGTTACGATCCTCAATAATGATGAGGACTGAGAAAGAAGTCCATATAATCGCACCAAAAACCCATAATAAAGAGTACAATATAAAACATAAAATCTTAATTGATATTTGAAATGTTTAATTAAATGTAATACTCTTGTAAAGCGGAATTTTCATATGTCATAACAAACAAAAAATAAAAACATTGTCATAACAAAACGTAAAACCGGGGAGTCGAATGATGGTTTCACGTGTAACGTAAAGATATTATAGTTCAAGTTGTTGCTACATTCCGTTAATTGTATTATTCGTTAAAATTTATCCAATCAGTTGCTTGATATTCTGATATCTTTACTCCTGACAAAGTGGAGTAGTTAAACAACCAATGGCGAGTCGACCACGTTGCCATTTAGAGTTATGAGTACAATTTCCATTTTTATCGTCACATAAAGTTATATTGCACTAAAAATGTATATAGACGGTGAAATTTTCTATATTTATTCGTTCAACAATTTTGCCAAACAATTATCACCTTAATTTTAGAATACATTGTGAATATATCGAAAATTTACAATTGTTTTCCATTGATATGTCGAAGAGATTATCAAAATAAGACGTTGCAGTTAAAATCAAATTAATATCCGAAGTTTATATTTGTAGATTATAAACCCCTTGAACTCAATATAACATTAATAAACAATTTAGTCATATGTATAGTCAAGTGTAATTCCTGCCAACATCTCAGATATTCCGAAGAGAAAAGAGTATATAGAGAATATCGTAATAGAATAGGCCATAACAAAACATAAATGTTACCATTTAGTAGTACAATTCAATTCTTATATTCCAGTTTATTCCCATTATTATGTTATGTGATCCATTATTAAGAAGTTGTTAATGATATTTATATGAAAGAGCGTATTGGCAACTGATTTCTGTAATACAATTGTCTATGGGTATCGTACCACTGATATCCTAATTAAGGATATAAGTATGCAAAGAATGCTATAATAATGACAAAACAGAAACAAGAAAAAAGTAGATGACCAACATTAATCAAACATCAGTCACAGAGCTACAGAGCCACCCGTAACTACTTGAAATACTTTAGAACTCGAAAAGCTCATTGGGGCCCGCCCAAGCATTAACCCTTTGACTAGCGTGTCACTTGTAAGAATACAAATGAATCGTTATCGGGAACGGTACTCGCTAACGAGCCGCCCCTAGCTCTTGTAAATAATCTAAATACAATATTGTTTCTCGCCAACAAGTTTCAAATGTTAATTCTACCGCTTATTCGCAGGGGCGGCGGTGGATTGTAATATAGCTAGTCGAGTAATCTGGTCAGGGATGGCCCGTTACAAGAGATATAAATTGTTCGATATTAATTGAGAATTAAATATATGTGAATTTGGAAAGAAAATTGACATGATTGAGCAATGTTCCCATTGCTACAATTTATTGCACTTTCCTTAAAGATAATTTGATAAGTCAATCGATTTCATAAGTCCAATTTATTAAAATTCACATATATTCATGTAAAAATAGTCAATAAATGTGCCAAATTTAATCAGCCTAACTACTTAAGTCAGTAACAAAATGGCGTAAGTAATAATTTGGTTAAATGGATTGTCTTCTTGACATTAATGTCAAAATAGAGAAGATCGTAATTATATGTCTATTAAAATAATATGTATACTTGTAATTACTCATTACTTGCTTGGTACTTTTATAATTTTTTAATCCGTCTGTATATAAGTGTTGCGCGGCAAGAAGACTTTGTTTGCGATTTTAATTAAAAAATTAGGTATAGTAATAGAACGCCAGGTGAGGCGTGAATATACAATAATTTCTAAAAACAAATGTAATAAAGTATTATTTTTTCCACATAATTAAATAGAAATTGTAGCATTAACATAATAACTGATCTATGAATAAAATAAAAACAAATTTAAATTTGATTGAAGAATAAATATTTCGCCAATACGGTGGCCAACACTAATGAATATTTAAAACAATGCTACTTACCTATCTTTACAAATCGCGATCAATTCAGTGTTACCTTTTATGTGTCACCACATACAAAATTTAAAAAAAATCCAAAATAGCGATTGAAGACTTTTTTGCCAAAATGAAACTTGACAATTGTATGAGGAATTTTGCTGCCAAATTCCATTAATTTCTGTTGAGTTTTCGGAAAATCATCGTGTTACAAAAGTTTCGTGATCGCTCTCTAAGATTTCACTTCGCTCAGTCTAATTACAGTGCTAATAGACTAGACATAGACTTTGTTTGCAATGCAAACTGAATATAAAACTTTGCCCACTTTAGCGGAATGAATGCGATGTTTCATTGACAATGGATTTACAATTCTGAACTGAATTTGCACCAAGGTGCACTTAAAAATATGATTACTGTTGTTTTATTTCATCGTTTTTTTTTATTAAAAATCTGTAACGTTTAATAAATACTAAAGCATTCATTATGTTGAATTTGTGTATAATATCAATACAAAATGCCGACAAAATGTTCATAATTTAAATGATTATCCCTTAGGAAATTTCTACATCTTTATTTGCAAAATTTGAAATTAATTAAAAAAATACTTAAATGAAAAATATTGAAAGGCGCATAAATGCATTCTAGGTATTCCCAAGACCTTTGTATTTGTAACAAAAAATTCTAAATTACTCCTAATTAAAGCAAGAGAATGTTATATTCTCATGAATTTGTAATAATTAAATTAAACAAAATTCACTAAAATTGTTTTTGTATGACAATGAATTCACTCTACCACGCCACTGAGAAAACTCAACCCTTCATCCGCTGTCACTCGTAACTGTAGACAAAACCAATTATTACATTCATTTGAATAAAGCGACAGGCGCGCGTGCTCATCCGCCTGAATCACGACGCGGGGGACTACGCCACTGGGCGGCGAGCTACGCCACTACTAGTGTTTGATATATGAGGCGTCAAATGCACTGAAAAATATATGACGAATTATTTTTTTACGAAGAAATATTTTATGAATTAATTTATTTTTATAAAAATACAATAATTAAAGAAATTATATTATAAACCAATTTGGTTTAATGCTTCAACTTTGCAATATTTCTTTTTAATTACATGTAAATTAAAACAAAGATATATTCCGAGTCGATTGAAATAGATAAAGGAATCCGCTTCTATGGTATAATAAAGATTGATCTTATTTGTTTTTACTTTAATATTTTTTTAATTTAAATAAAAAAGCAAAAGAGATCCTATTATAGATTTTAATTATTTTTTTTCTGAAACTGGTTATTGAAAATTGTTTAAAGTTTTGGCTAAACCTGTTATGATGTTATTATATTAACAATATTATATTAACAAATTGATCTCTGAAAAATCATCTACTCTAAGTTCATGGTATGTGCGAGTTTGATTTCCAATTGATTTCACTTTTCACCATTTCATTTTCATGTAACTGTAAGCTAATTGCAATTAGAATCAATTTTAGTGCAGGGCCCACAGTGGCTACAATGGCCTACATGGTGTCTAGAAATATTGTGAATTTTTGACAATCTTTTCATCTAATACCAGCACGTCTTAAGTAGACATGACACCCACACATTACCGTCCTGGCCACACCTTGCAACTATAATTTTTTCGTAAGCCGCACAGTATCATTATTCATCTGCTCAGTTTTAAGTGGCCAAACAACTTTCTTTATGAACTGTACTTTCTATTCTTATCTTTGTATTCATTTCATGTCAGGTCATTAAAACTATTTCTGCATATATATTTCACAAAAATCTTAGTAATCGTATAAACAAACCTGTCGGACACAAGTGCCACTCGCACTATGATGGTTCTATACACATTTAGGTATTTATGAACATTTAATGGTAATATTCCTATTAACCTATTTAAAAAATATTAATTTTTTCGAACAAAAATATTAAAAAAGGATACTTTTTTTATATATGATATAACTACAAATTAACGGTTTTCGGATTTTTTCCTTTTCTTGCGCTACGAGATCTAGCTCTTTCAAATTTCATGACTCCAGGTCAACGGGAAATACCCTATAGGATCTGATTTGATTGCGAGTGTCAAAATATGTGGCACAAATGACCTATTTTCAGGGTTCTTCTTGATTGCATTAACTTAGATACTTGATTTTTTCACAGCTTTAAGGGACCGTAGATCTAAGTATTTGATATTAATTTCAACTTACGGAACCCTAAAAATTATATTAACAATATGCCATCAACAATTAAATTAAATCGCAACACAACTGTTTCAATGAATCTTTAAGTTCTTGCTATTGTTTTTTCTCACCTGTGTGATAAATATTTATTAATAAACTCAGGTTAAAAAAAATTATATTCCAATTTATTCTTGTTTATTTATTCGTTAAAAATAAGTGAAAACTTTACTCAAGTTAGCATCGCACTATGTAAATATTCTAAATTAATAATATGTGTGTATATCTAAACACAATTCTACCAGTTAAGATATGCAATCACTTTTGTAAATTGGTCTGTAATTTCATTATGTCGATCGTATAAGCACATAATGTTTTATTGATTAACATTACATTCAGCATCTTTAACAATAATTAATAGAAACTAATCGTAACATTTTCTTCGTTAATAGTAATCTTTATTTTTCGTAACATTTTTTTCAAAAGTTCTCAAAATATTTCCAAAAATTTCAGATACTCGTTACCAAAATTACGTTTATCACATCAAGCTACATATAATTTAGATTAGAAAGATATATGTTAACTATATTCGAAGATTTTTTAAATAATATCTTCATATTACCGCCACTTTTTTATCCCTCATACTTTTACAAAATGGGAATATTTTATTTCTCGTAAACTATGAAAGATCAACTAAATTTAAATATGAATAAAATTAAGCGAACTAACTTTGCGTACCGTTAAACTAATTTTCGATCTTAATTTCTAAGTCGCAAATCGAACAAATTAACGAGTCCAAATTTAACACCAACCCAAGTGCAATATTAAACAATACTAATACAGGGTCAGTATGAGCTGATACATCTATGCATATAAGTACATGATTTATTCAGTATGTAAAATAAACTGAGTTTCGATACTTCATCGTAGAATGTATATTGTCAAGCTGTTCATTTTTCGTTATGAATATATAAGTAAATTTCATTACATGTTCGAATTTGAGAAACGCTGATTAAATACTTTAACTTCGCAATAAACACACACATTTTCATTAGAAATTGCAGAATAATTCATTCATTATTTATGTATTTTACAAAATCATCACGTAATTTATGGTGAATAAAATTAGAAAAAGTATCATGCCAAGACAAGACTATAAAAATCAGTGTACAGTAAAACAAGAAGTAACAAAGTAATTCTCTGAGTGTTGGTTGTTCGTTGTAAATAATTGTACAAGATTTTCATTATATTTTGTTAACGAAAATCTACATCCAAAATTTAGATTAAAATAAAAAAAACAATTAACGAGAGCAAATCATTATGTCTTAGTATAAATATGACGTAGTTGTGATTAATGTCTGTTTAAGAAAATCAGTTAAAAATCGTATTTCTAATTACCGTGGAGTCCTCAATTTGCCTCTAAAGTTAAAGAGCTCAGTCCTATTCAGTTCATATCTCCCGTGGGTACAGGATAAGAAGGAATATTCAAACAGCATCAGCGAGGCGAGTACGAATGTTCGCACGTACAGTCGTAGAGAAAGCTATTGATTTTTACGATATCTATGTACTATAAAACAATAAGGTGAGACGACAAATTCAAAATATGTTATTTATTATTTAATATAAGGCTTTTGTTAAAATTTTCCATATCTTTTTCAATACTCTCTGTTAAAATAAGTCTTCGAAATTTATGCACCTGTTACACTTTAGCCTAAAAAATATCAATTATTTAATTAGTGAATTTAAAACCTTTTGCGATGGCAGCGCTGATCGTGCCATTGTATTATGTTTGAAAACTTGCTCAGTCTACTAAATCACAAATTCATGCCAGACTTATGTCCCAAACTCTCGCACACGCATTTTATACATTAATTTATTTACCAAATGTACAGTAAGTATTACAGACATTTACTTTCCAAACATAACAACATTGCAGTTAATACTACAGCCATTTACTTTCCAAACATAACAACATTGCAGTTAATACTACAGTCATTTACTTTCCAAATATAACAACATCAGTCATTTACTTTTCAAACACAGCAACGCTCCAGTTAATACTGTGGTCGTTTGCTTCTAAATCCCGATGAATTGTCCTAGATAAAGGTCTTCTAAGTTCGTTTCCTTCTACTATGAAATTATCTCTTTCTTTTCCCTAGTTTTGAATGCGTGTATATATATATATATATATATATATATATATATATATATTTGTAATTTGTCCTGCAGCAATCAATCCGCCATACGTACTGTTATTTAGGTCTTTAAAAAATAAATGGATAAATGTACTAATATTGTAAGTTAAGTCAGAAATTAAAAATATGAAAAGGAAATATGCATTAAAATTTCAACATAGTATATAATTGTTATAAAAATTATAAGTTTTAATCTATAGGGGCTATTAATAAAATTGTAGTAGTGTGTTTTCTGTATATGGAAAATATTTTCAAATGAGGGATTGATTTAGCATAAAGAATGACACTGGAATCCAGAAAACCTGTTTTAAAATGTTTGCCCGAATGTTAATTTGTTCCTCAATTGCGCGAAATCTACTAAAAGTATTTTGATTAAATTTTGTATGGTGATAGATTATGCCCAAGAGCAACATATGGGGGAAAAATAAAATTCTAACTTTACTTACTACGAATTTCACGCGAATGAAAACGTGGGGCACAGTTAGTAAGTAATATAGTAATAAGCTGAACTAAATACAGTAATAGTACCTTAGATAAAACACTATCGTATAAGATAGTCGTAAATATCTAATAATATGAAAGTATAAATGTTTTACATTATGCTTTGGAATGTGATACATTTTGCTCCGAATTTAAAATCAAAGTCATGCAATAATTTTTAAGTTATTAAAGAACATACAAATAGGTAGCCACTATATAAAAGTTATATAATATCCTCTTTCCGTCACGGGGTAAAAATAACGCATCTTATGCCATGGACTGTAAGGACATTTGCCTAAAATGCGTCCTCAAACGAAGGCGCGATGGATAGATAGATAGCTGTCGCTTGCGAGGCTGATGTGTTCGAGGTAGTATAGGGCGGAAGGAGGGGTTTTTAGTGGAGGTTGAGGACCGAGCCACCCCTCTCTTGAAGAATTGCACTGACGATTTGAGTCTGTCTATATTTATTGAAAGCCTTCTCTGAGAGAAAGAGTTCGGTTTGAGTACTTGTGCTGCTGTGCAAATGTATTAGGGTTTCAATATTTAAGTTTCAGATATATTTTGTGTATGTATATTATTAAAGCGTTCGAATTTAATTACTTTTTCAATTCACAATAAAAATAATCGTTGTCAGTAAAGACAAAATAGTTTTAAAATACATATACATTTCGATATATAATACATTTGAAATATTAATCTACTTAAACTCTGTTTGAACACCTATATGAAAAATAAATACATAGAACCGTTAATAAAAATATTTTGCAATTCAATTATTGTTTAATCAGTCACTTCTAATTAATTAGGTACTGCATAACTATACTTAATAAAAAGTTGTGCTATTATATGGCTAAAAGTGAATTAAAAGTAATTTTAATATTATTTTTTACAAACAGATAATGTTTTTCTTATGCAGGTACGAATCTTTTACAAACAGATATTATTTTTCTTATGCAGGTATGAAAATATATCTATTTATTCTTTTCATATATATATATATATATATATATATATATATATATATATATATATATACACATATATATACATATATATAGATATATATATATATATATATATATATATATATATATATATATATACACATATATATACATATATATAGATATATATATATATATATATATATATATATATATATATATATATATATGTGTGTGTATACGATTTTCCTGAAATTCTTAAAAACAAAATTCGATTGCTGCCTGCAGATAGACAGCAAGTCGATGTGAGGGTCTCGCTCGCGTCATAACTTATATTTGTAATGTTGGTTACAGTGTCTACGTATACAATAATATAATGGCTACGTCTTCGCGTGCCTGGTATATAAGTATATGAACTGTTTGATTTGAATAGTTGGCGTCTCCGTCGGGTTGCGTGGCTGTCTTCGTATCCAATATAGGAGGCTAGTGTCAATGTCGACATCAATCTACATTGGAAAGCTAGTACTACCGCGTTTTGGTATAGTCGCCGACAAAATCCTGTCAAATTGCGTTTGTGACAGGGGGACATATTGCGGTAAAATGGTTGCCTTTAGTGCCTTTTTTACAAAGAGTAATATCATATACGTGTGACAGTACCTAATATCGAGTTGGAAGGTGATAGGTTTAACTTTATTTAATATTTGTTTCATTCGAAGAGTGAAATTATCTTGCTATAAAAGAAATTTATTAGGTAAAAATATAATTCTTCATAACGGTGGCCATTGATAAAGATTACCATTAATCAGACACAACTCCAAACGAGCTTTTAGTTTCGTTTTATTTTCTCTTTTGATAGAAATTAATTTATTGATGAAATTGGTACAACATTAATTTTACTTTGTATGTGCTCTGGTAAAGTTAGATTTGATTATTTATAATTGTTTTAAATCATATAAAACTAATAACAAATGTTATTTTATCATATATCACGCTTAAGGGTATTTAGAACATTAGAATAATACGAGAATAGACAGAAATTTATTAATTAGAAGAAACAAGATTTAGCGAAAAGAAAAATAAAAATATTAACGACATAAAAAGAAAATGAGTTTCATAGTTAAAGGTTAAATAAATTGACACATTATTTTAAATTTTAGCTCATGTATCAATAATGCAATTTAATTTTCGTAAGTGACTTGATGTATTTCGTTAAGAAAGGCATTAATATAATCGAGAGGGTCTTTATTTTCCATTTATCAAAGAAAATAAGTGAATAAATACGTTACTTTTTATCAGCCCTTTATAGTAACGTAGACACATATTCTTTTTGATAAATTTATATGAACTTCTGTAAAAAATTAAAACGATTATCATAACGTTTTCTTTTCGAGGTTTCGAAATTATTTTCTATAAAAGAATGCACTATTGATAAATATATCCGGTTGAGTAGTAATCGACGATGTCTTAACATACCTAATTGAATGAAGGGCTAGCTAATACTAGCTAATAATATTTTAACTATTACTGTTACAATCTATTATACTATTTACAGCATTCATAAAAATATCAATTTTGGCCCAGCTTCGTTTGACTATTAAAAGTAGCTCGCAGTACAATGTCTCGCTGCACCTAACAGACAAACTCGCTTTATATATGTCAATATTATTTGTCATATATCGGTCAGTCAATATAAATTATAAAGGACAAGGCAGTTTTCATAAACGGCCAAACGAAAACGCATGAATATATTTACCGAAGCAACTTCTCCTCCCGACTATCCTCGAGCGTACACATGTCGCGTCATCTACATATCGCGTGCATACCCACTTGTACGTAAGGAGGCAGGCGCTAAGTTTGTCGTCTAGGCACCTCGCACATAGCCACTGAATAGGGATGGGCTGGATGTTTCTGGCTTTAAAAACTGTTTTTTTATAACAGCTTCTTAGATTTTTCATACTTTTAATGTGAAAATTAATTTGACTAAAGTAGTCCAATTTTATTAAATCGTTTTCAGTTTGATTGATCGATTAGTTTAAGGGAATGATAATTTTGGCAAGTTACTACAAATCGATCAAGCGAGAAATAATATCGTTTCATTGTTAGAATATAAGTAAAAATTTATAAAAAGAAAAGTCTATCTTGAGGCACAATGCATTATGTTTTTGTTTTGTAACTGGATTCTTTGGCGTACATATATTATTATTCCTATGTATAGGATATATTGAATGTATAGGATTATTCGTATGTAAACGGAGTATTGGAATAGTTCAAAAATTTAAATTAATTTTCTTTATGGAGATCTCTGATTTTACATTAAAGTATTTTAAATGTTTCAAGATTCATAATATGGTTGAAATAAATATTTTCAGAACGAGTTTGTTTTTATTTGAAAAAATGCTGAAAAATTTATGATAATGGAGCTTTGAGGATATAGTTTAGGATAAATAAAAAAACGAGATAATTTCTTCCAAAGAACTACGCAGAAAACATCAGTGGAAAAAGGGTTTCGATTGATTTTTTATGCAGCATTTTTATATCGTGTTATACGGAGTTTCATACCGAATGTTACATTAAATGTATCGCAAATAACTAATTTAGATTATAGGTATATTATATTGCAGAAGCTTTACATATAATAACCAATTATGCATATAATACAATTATAATATAATATAAATGCAGTCTTTAATGATAGAAAGAAAAGATGTCATAAATGTACAGATGATAAAAATGAAATAGTGAAATCGCATGAGACCATCACTATTTAACTGACATCAATTATCTCTAAACTTTGTTTACAACACTGCCATATAACTTAAATATAGTAAGAAAGTTCAGAAACTTCAGAAACTCTGATCAGAATTATAATTACTCCAGAGAGCAACAAAACATGTAACTTTTCTGAAGTGTCAATATCAAAAAATATACGAGACAATTTCGAAATTATATCTCAACACTGTATTTATAATGCCGCCATATATCATAAAGACAGTAAACGAGGCTAGAAAATCTTCCCAAAGCCATGCTTATTCCGTCAAGCGACGAAACATTTAACATTTCTGAAGTGTCAGTATCCAAAATATATGGAATAATTTCGAAATTATGGCCTAACACTTTAGTTACAACACTATCATGTATTTTAACAAGGCTATAAAATCCGAACAGAAACATGTTTATTCTGTCAAGCGACGAATTATTCAATATTTCCGAAGTACCTATCAGTATCCAAAATGAAATAGACCTTTTGTATATTATATCTAAACCCACAAACAATAGCAATAGTTTAATAATATACCTATATTTGTTTTCATAATTGAACACAATTACAGTTATATTTGATATTTCTGCAATAACTTTCCAATTTATCTACGAATTGAAATGTATTTGTAGTTATCTTTACAAAAAAACCTTTTAAAAAGCTTAGGTGAAAATATATTTAAACGAAAATCAATCATGTCGATCATTTAAGTGCTCATAAATTATAGTATTAAATTCTACAATCTTGTTTTAAATCAAGTTGCAGTCTTTCAACTACACTGGTCAAAATGTTGTGATGTGTTAAGTATACATAAAATTAGTAACGGTGAGGAAAATACCTTAAAAACCCTATCAAGGACGATTAGAGTTAACACCAAGAGGGTTCCATAACCATTTAAATACATATAAATATTTAAATATTTAATCTACAAATATTAATTCCTCATAACGTAAATATATTGCCTGCTATATATTTCATGGGTATAAAAACATGGATGGCGTAAAACCATGCCGATTTAAAAAAATTACGACATAGAATTATCGCTAAACTTTTTCCTATAGTCTTAGCGAAAGCTATAATAATAGGGCAGTTTGGGAAATAAAGGGAGCGGTATAATTTTTTTTGCATATTTATCAGCATGTCTCTGAAGGTGCGTAATCTAAAATATTAAAAAAATATTTTGAGACCCTTGTGACTAGCTTTTTTGATACGATATATATATGTAATAAAAAAATCGAATACTTAATTTTCCTTTCATAAAATTTTCACATAAATATTTTTGAGTGTTAGGTATTGAGATATGTGCGGGTTAATACGTTTTACTACTATGCCAAATTTCGACGTCGAGCGATTTCTGCGAAAAATTACTATTAGATAGATGGAGACAGGTGGATGTTATTACAAGGGTTTCCTTAATGAATTTCAGGTAAGAAACTTGAAAAAACAATATTTTGCCCTTGTGCTATTGGATTTCAGTGGTTATTCCAATTCTATTTATTTTGACATGAATGTTAATAGAATGGCTTTTCTTATTGAATTTTACCCAACCCAACAGAATTTTTATTAATAAAAATTCGAAGATTTATTCAGATCAGATAATTTTGTTGTTAGAGAATCGCAAGGAGATGTAATTGTTCCAATGGTACGTACTACATTTATTGTATTGACGTAGATCAACACATATTCGTTTCTTCACAAGTTTATTAAGGGCATAATGTTCTAATGATGCAGATTCCATCTCTGTCTCATAAGATCCACAATGTTACATCAGATTTGGAATTCGATACCTCCCCACTGTGTTTGTAAATGTTTTGTTGTCGACTTGTCTTTTAGTCTTCACCAAATTTTTAAATTGTTAGTCAACCTATTCTATAGTTGCAAGCACACTGAAGCAATTTCATTGTTCAAATTGGAACTCTTCAGGGTCTTGTATAGATTGAAGGAGAGTTGTTTAGATACAACATTTCATCAGATAGCTCAGCTCAAGCTGATAATCAATATTTAAGGTGTTTTGCACCTTTTGGTGTTGAACCTGTTGATCACTGCAACATCCTCAAATATGTGCTATCGGGGCTCCACAAGGCCCACTTTTCCTGAAGTTTCTTTGTTTACAACAAGTTCATCAAAAATAATCCATGGCTTTCTAGCAAACTAACCAATACCTGACCTCCTTTATTTCGAAATGACCACCTTAAATCGAATTTTGAAAATCTATGGTACAATATCTCTTCCACTTATTATTTCATATCTAATGACCTACTTCACTCACACCATAAGACACATAGTCTACATTTATACTTAAATGTAGATTTAAATCTAACCAGCTAATGGAGCAGAGAGTGAGATTTCTGATCCATTAATTTAATCGTAAGTCACTGGTGGTCAATTATTTGTAAAGAAAGAATATATGGTAGACTAGCTACAGGCAATTATTAACACCTTAGTGAAATATTTTTTTAAAGTAAAGATAGATGTGTTTTAATTGATCAACAAATTATATGGCAAGACTTGTATGTCTTATTTTTCAGAATCGCTTTCGGAAATAACGCCAAAAATATTTTATAAACAAAAACATATATTCACCATGTTCTGCACCTAGCTACTTGGACATGTGTGAAATTGATATCAATTTAAACACCTTCCCGACAAATGAGAATGAACCCAAATTTTGCATATTTGATTTATTTTTGGCTTTAGAAAATATAAAACATATTTTTAGTATCAGCCACAATTTGAATGGATGTTCGTAAGCGGTGCAATTTACATTTTCATAGACATCTTCTTACTTTTTATTTAAAATTTGTAATGTTTGCACTCCCTCATATCTTAAACGGAAACTTCGCTACTTACTTCTTAGTTTTTATTTACACTTCAAATACATAAATTATATTAACGTAAAACATAATTTAATGGTGCATTATTTTTTCACTATCCTAGCGACCTACTATGGAATCAATTATCTTGAAGTTTGCGTAGTAAGCATTGTCTCCCGTTCGCTAGTATTACTTTCAATTCTTATATATCTGATTTATGGTTAACATACACATGTAAATATCAAATTTATTTACCCACATAAATACTTATAATTACTTTTTTTATAAATGATTTTCCAATAATAAGTTACAATCCAATCTAAAATTAACGCTTTTTTAGAAATAGGTCCAATAACCGTATACGTCGCTTTCTAAGTTCACCGCGTGAAATTAAAACTATGTAAATGGCCAAGCATGCAGATTACATGACACGAAGTAAACAAAACTGCAACCCGTTATTTCCGCAACTAGTTACTTCAACCCCATCCCCAATCACTAGTGCCCAGGGTATAGCGTACAGCATGATAATATAGAACTAAGGATGACGGCGAAAGAGGGGGTCGCGGGTGTGTATTGTGGGGGCATTATCGGATAGCTTTGCCCTCTTTTCCAATATAATGTGTGATTCTCCGCTATCAAGAGTGTCTCGTTTTACATAAGGAACGCGCCGAATGTTTTTAAGAAAATTGCTAAAGTTATGTATGCGGGGGCGTATGTGATACGTTACGATATGGGTGGGCATATTATTTACTCGTATAGTGAGTTAGTATCGAGGCGTTTGTGCAAGTTTGGTGATAAAACTGCTTACACTACAGAGGATGAATGATTTGTCAGGGAAGAATGAGTGAATTATTGAAGCATAAATTTAAGTGGATATCGTGGTTTTATAAATAAAAGACGGTAACATTAGCGCAGTATCTTGTTTCGATGTCTCCTAATGGGTTGGCTGCAAATTATTCAGAGGATAAATATGAAAATAGAAATAAAGTTTAAAACAAATGCTTAACTTGGTTTTATATATTTTTAAATGTATGGAGACTGTGTGCGATGATGAATCTTCTAAATGTGTTAGTGTAATTTACATGACAATTTAAATAATATTGAAAACCGGCTTGTAAACTTAGGAAGTAGCGTTAATATTATTTAGAAATCTACAAAGTTCTCAACTACACAATCAGCTGCATTGAACGATGGTGATTATAGTTTAAAAAATATACATAATTTTACTCATATAGGATCAATAATTAATTATTTATAAAAATTATATCTCAGAAATCAATAAAATAATTCACACGAGAAATTGGCGCTTTTACGTGTATCAATACCTTTTTAAAAATAAGTTACTATCTAAAAATAAAGATGGCTGTATATAAATATTTTATTTAATATAATTATTTTCTCTATTAAATATAATTATGGACAGCGTCAAAAAGATGAAAATAGTCTACTGGTTTTTGAGAGAAAAAGACGCTGAAAAATATTTGAACTAATACAGATAGACAGTTCCTGGATTATCAGAACGAAGAGTGAATTCGAAACACTAAAAAATGTGGTAAATTAGTCAAATCAAAACGTCTTTCATGGCTAGGATATGTATAAAGATAAAATTTAAATATTTCATTAGAAACCACTCAATTAAAAAAAAAACAAAAGCCAGACCAGAAAATGTATGGTTAGATAATGCTGACCTTAATAAAAATTATAAACTGGAAAAGAAAGTCACTTGATAGAGAACTTTGGGGGGACACTATGGAGTAGGGCAACGCTCATAAAAGACTACAGTTCGAAAAGAAGAAGAAGAATGAAAGTTGCCAAGTGTTATGTTATGACTGATTTCTTTGATAGCTTAATACGATTCAGCCGAAAATATTGAAATAGTGCCTTAGTATCTCTACAAATTTGTTTAAAATACCTTATTTATTAACACGGTTAGCATAATCGAATCACCAGATTAATTGTTAATTAAATCACAAGACTCGATTCACTTTCTTATATTCATAAGTAATTCCCCTCACCAGAGGCAGCGTGTGACTTTATGATTTTGCACTATTTCTTTAGTTTTATCTTAAATTATTTTTTTTACTTCTTTTGCTCTTTTTCTTTGTCATATGAAATATTGCTGGGACAAGTTATAACATTCAAAGAGTTCTAATAATGTAATGTACTGAATGCAAAACCATACATGAAGAGATGAGAACTGAGCGTTTAATTTAATAGTTGTAACGTGATATCAGTTCTGAGAAAGAGAAAATGTTTATATAATTTCTCAACGTCTTATGGAGACTTTAATTCATTTTACTCTCGGAATCTGAATCTGTATAATATTCAAAAACATTGAAAATCTCATAATAACCAGTTTGGTCTTTTTACGTAGTGCATATTAAATATGATTACTTTTCATTATTATCCACTAGAATTATAAATTATACAAAAACGAATAGAAATGAACGTTGTGGATGTGGTTGTGCAAGTCGTTGATTAGAAGCTCTGTAACTATTAAGATAGTGTTATATAACATATCAAATTTCAATTTATTCTACTAAAAAAACTATATGAGTATCAAAACGTAGTCATAAACAGATATCGGAGCCCTGCTTCGTTTTTATATAAATCGTGTTTCATTTGTTATGTAATTACAAATGGACTTTAGTTTTCATAATAGAAAAAAATGATTCTTAAATATATAATATTATACATACAAAACTAATTAAAATACTAATTAAGATCACAACATTGAAACTTATATTTAAACCGAAAACGTTTTTTATACAGAAAGAGGGAAGAAAAAGAATGGTCTGGGTAAACCATAAACAAATTCGATAAACATGTCAAAAAAATTATTTATGGTTTAGATTGCCATTGGTCATATTACTGGTACCACAGTAATATAATTTCAAACATCGATATATAATGAGCAATATCTTTTGAAAGTAAATGGGAAAGAATTCACGGGTATACTTTAATTTCATTCTACCATTGTATTAATTCATTACGAAATCAACAATATGTCATTGCCGTGCACAGTACAGACAACTCAGCATTAGCATAAATTACTATCCTTACCACAATCGACAGCAAAATAACAATTTCCAAAAGCGATAATCCCATTCGTGTGTGTCACAAATAATTTATGTAGAATGTTATCTACTGTGCGTCTCTGGCATACACTTGTTGGCAGAAACTTTAGTTATTTGATTATTTATTAAATAATTTTATATGATGTTAGAAATAGTTAATCTAATGAAACAGAATTACAAAGAACAGCTAAAACCTCAGCAAAATCATATATATTACAAATAAATATATTTTTAATATATGTGATTATGCTGAGGTCATAAATACATTGGTTAACAATACTAATAACACAGGTCTGTAAGTAAAAAACGTCAAAAGATTTCTATACATTTAATTATAGATTTCAACTTGATAAAATCGAAAAGATACCAAAAAATCTCCATCACGTCATTTTGTTTGCTATATTCAAGTTTTTCTTTTTAATATAGCGTAAAATTCCTAATTAACTTAAAATGTACTATTTGGTTTTTTAATTAATAAATACTCTTAAAACTAAACCTTCTCGCATTAATAATATGAATTATAGCTACACTTGTAGAGAATAGTGGTGGAAGGTGGTGGATAAAGTAGTTTTAGCGTTAACAGGAAGGTCGGATGATCGTGTCGAAACGGGTTAAAACTTGATTATGAGTAATATTACTGATAAGGTTGAGCATGTTTCAAATTGTTATTAGGGACTAGGAATAAATATAAACAACAGCTGTTGGATTAAATTGTGTTTCAACAAGCAAATAAGTTCGGTATTTCACTGGCCATCTAGTGCCACGCTCACTTTATATTCAGCATTCAAACGACACTGTGACTGTTATTTTATTTGTGGAATATAGCTTATAGAGGTTGTGTAATTTCTCCTGACAGCTTCTCTTATGTTTGTGGTGAACACACAGTAAAAATGCAACAAAGAAACATAAGAGAATTTGTTAAAAAAGTTTATTTTGCGTATTTCAAATTGAAATTTGTAGATCCAGACAAAACATGGGCTCTCCATAAGGCGTGCAGAAGATGCGAGTAAGATCATCATTTGTGGTTTAAGAGAAAGAAAAGCTCATTTCGTTTTGGCATTCCTATGCTATATCGTGAACAGATAAATCACACAACCAACTGTTACTTCTGTTCGGTAGGATGTGAAAGGATTTAATCTAAAAAATAAAAAAGAAAATACCTTACCCTAATATTGACACAGCTATTCGTCCAGTGCCTCATGGTTCTGAAATATTAATTCCACAGCCACCTTCTAATTTAAATGACATCCTGAGTGAGTCAAAGGACTCAGACGTATTAGCTTTTTAGGACGAATCTAGTTCATATTTTTCTGTTGACGAGGGACCTCAACTTTTTTCTCAAAGTGAGCTCAGTGACCTAGTAAGAGATTTATGTCTTTCAAAAGATGCAGCCGTATTACTAGGATCAAGGTTCCTCCTCGCGTCGTGTTTCTTATTCGTCGTGAACTCCCCAACTCCAAGTCAATTTTGCACACACGATATCTCTCCACCTGTTCCGGTCCTTATCGGAGTGGAGTGTTTCATGCAAGTTAGTGCCCAACACCGAACGTATTTGGTCAACCCACCTAGCTGGGCTCCGTCCTGTTGGTCATTTGCCATCCACTTTGCCGGTAATTATCAGCTGCTCCAGGTTATGTTCATCCTTCCGTGCGATGTGTCCAAAAAATTCCAGGATCCTTCTCAAGCAGATAGTGGAAAGCTAGGTCTTGATGTTAAGCTTACGAAGAATGGACTTGTTTGCATGGAATGCAGTCCGTGGTATCTGAAGCATCTTCCTCCAGCATCACATGTCGAAAGTGTTAATGCGGTCATGTTCGGCCTTTTTATCGTCCATGTTTCAGAGCCATAACTAAAAATAAGTAACACCAAAGAGCTCACAAGTGAAATCTTCGTCTTTCGTGATATGTTCTGATCCTTCCAAATTCTGTTTAGCTAAGACATCGCATTTTTGGCCATACTTATGGGCGTCCTGATTTCCTTTTCGCAAAAGTTGTTGATGCTAGCGCCCAGGTAAATGAAATCATTCACTGTCTCGAGTGATGAGGCACCTGTCATGTGGAGTGAGTTGGCGGCTATACTACCATGAGTTTGTTTTTGGAATGATTGATTTCGAAACACAATTCCATGTTTATTCTTTCCAGGCTTCTCATTCGCAGCCTATAGTGTTGTGTCATCTGCATACTGGAGGTTTGTGATCCTGGTGCCTACAATTATGACGTCATCCTTCCAGTTTTCTAGGATACGCCTTATGATGTATTCTCCTTAAATGTTAAACAAAATGGAAGACAGGATGCAGCCCTACCTGACGCCTTTTCCAAACTTAAAAGGTTTAGATGTTTTTCTTTCAACCTTCACTACGCCCTGGTTGTTATAGTAGAGCCATTGGATCAATGCAATTAAATGTTTAGGTACGCCAAGTTCTTCCAGCACTTTCCACAACGCCAACCAGATAACACAGTCAAGGCCTAGCTATAATAGATGAAATACAAGATAGTAGGAGTATTGAACTCGTATGATCAAAGCTAAGAAACAAAAATCTGCTTTCACCTGGAACTTCATTTTAGTGGTACAGGCTTCGAAAGAGAGAATTTACTTAGTTTTTTCCAAAGAAGGAAATTTGGTTTATTGTAATAATGTTCATGAGCTCTTGAAACGCTTTGAAATAGAATATGATTCATCAGAATGGTGCATATTCATTGATTCGCCTAAAATAGCCTCAAAGCATTCTTGCTGCACAATGGAAATGTATTTGCTTCTTTTTCTATTGAACATTCGGTTCATATGAAAGAAAACTATAATGAATTTTTAAAAAAGTCAAATATCAACGGCATCAATGGATGTTTGTGGAGACTTCAAAATACTAACCATGATGTTGGGTCAGCAGGGAGGTTATGCAAAGTATCCTTGTTTTCTTTGTTTATGGGATAGTAGAGCCAGATAGCTGCAATTGATAAAAACTGACTAGCCTTCTCAAGACAATTTAACCCTCTGCGAGAAAAACGTCATCAATACGACCTTAGTTCCGCCAGAAAAAGTGTCATTACCATCTCTCCGTATTCAATTGGAGCCCATAAAGCAGTTTGTCAAGTAATGGGGGTTGTTTCAGATATCCAAATTCCCGAAACTTTCTGCAGCCAAATTAAAAGAGGGTGTTTTCACCGGCACTGACATAAGGAAACTACTAACTAATCCCCTTCTTTTAGAAACAATGGGGGGCAAGGAAAAGGAAGCGTGGGACTCTTTCAAGCGTGGGACTAACTACAAGATCATTGCACAATGCATGCTGACAGCAGTTCAAGGATGCAAGATGAGCTTAAAAGTTCATTTCGATAGCCTCATATTGACAGATTTAACCAGGATGTCCGTGATTTTGATGTATTGAAAATGGGATGTTAATAGTAAGCTGACTACTGTTGGATGCTCAATCGAGAAACAAAAGAAGGAAATCGGGAGTTCGGAGAACCACCAAAGATAAAAAGAAAAGGTTTCATAAGAAAAAAGAGTAGAAAAGTTGTAAGAAAATAAATATATTTAGTTCACTGTAAAATATAAGCGTTTTTTGTTAGAAATTCATTATTATTTTCCAAAAATATGTACATGATGGGATTTTATAGAAATCATTTTTAGAATCCGTGACCTTCAAAACATATAATTGTAAAGTGAGTGCACCTATATAAATTAAAGTACACCTAATTAAAAATAACGCGCGGTATACGAGGTAAGAAGTGTAACTAATTTGTTAATATTGGAGACAAGGTGTTATTTTCTGCACTAGTTTAAACATTAAAAATGGATCAGATATCTTAAAACAGTAACATGAAGTGGTCGATGGTTTATATTACTGGTTGTTAGGCTAATGGTAATCGGTCATTTAGTGTCCTATAATAGTAATATTGATTCAAATACTTAAACAAAATGGGAAAAAATAGGTGATAATCTCATTCCTGTTTATTACAAATAATTTATGTAGAATATTACCTAGTCTGCCACTCCGACGTATACTTGTTGGCAGAAGATTTCAAGATAACAAGTGCTGATTTCACACATTGATAAAAAATAAATACTTAAGAATATTGTCTTCTAAGATGGAGAAATGATAGGTTGGTTTAGAAAACTATGTTTTGGTGTACTTAGATTAACTGTTTTGTTTAATTACTTATTAAACTTTTTCGACAAAATTAGTAGTTACAGAAGTAATTCACACAACAGAAAGACAAAGAATGTAAAAGGTAAGATTTTACATATTCTAATTTATTAGAAACATGTTGTATTGGTTTATTTGTGTAAGAAGTAAATCGATATAGACATTGTCTTATCTCCCGTCCATACTCCTAAAAAGACTTTAGATTGAACGTTTCAGGAGTAAACGTAGCGACGAGTGTTTGGAACATCCATGTTTGAAGTATGTGTCTAATTTGGAATTAATGAGAATAGTCAAGATTTGAAGTGAAGCGGACCCTGATTTCGGGATCTCCATTAAGAGGACATAGAATATGAAGAAGAAAGTCACCAAAGCTAGCAATGTATTGATTTTTACATCTATATCTAAATATGTGTTTGTTTTTTAACCTAAAAACTTAGAAACTGCTCTGATTATGGAGTACACATTTAGACCGTGTAATGGGTCAACATATAAAGTAACAGTATACCATAAATCGAGAAGTTTCTTAGGAAATAATTAAAAAGGTTTTCTATTTTCTTCATAATCCTTTCCCTATAACCTTTATAATTAAATTTAAATACAAAATTATTGTATTGTCTACTTGATTTTCAATATGCAATTGCAAGTTTGTCTACATCTTAATTAAAACATTAAATGCACAGGTATATCTA
Organism: Druceiella hillmani; assembly: GCA_039881145.1. Lineage (NCBI taxonomy): Eukaryota > Metazoa > Arthropoda > Insecta > Lepidoptera > Hepialidae > Druceiella > Druceiella hillmani. The sequence goes on from JAYKKI010000015.1 coordinate 27,635,962, forward strand.
CAAAAACGTTGAAAGTGACCCAATAATTTTTATACATGTAACAATGAAGAATTAGAATATATTATGATAAATGATTAGTTAAAACCAAAAGCCAGTGTGTACATTAATTACAACCTTTTATCTTCTCTGAGCAAAGAAAATACGAACCAAAGTAAAATTTTTGTCTTAAGATACACAACAGACCCTATAAAATGAGAATTTCGTGAACGTAGCCGCGGGAATTAACCAGTGAAACTCATAGAGTATTATATAACTAGTAAAGCTCTACATCATCAGTACCTAATGAGACTCATTAAATGCAATTTATTTTAGTGTAAGTTTCCCAAACGCAGGCATCCTCCTTAACATGCCTTAATGATCATCATTTAAATATCTCGCTACACTTTTGTTTTTGTTGTTGCTTGCTGAATGTTGTCAAGCCAAGTTGGATAGACACCCCTTTTATTCTAATTATGGGGATCCTTTTCCACAGAGGTGGACTAGGAAGAAATGTAATATTCCAATAAATGTACATTATGAAGCTCCGATATTATTATTTTCAGCCATGTTATAGGTACGAAGTATGAAACCTCTTATTTTTAATTAAAAATTTGGTTTACTGTATCTCGATGAAGAAGCAGTACAATTAATAAAACCTTGCGCCTAAGCTGTCGGCATAAACAAGCTACTAATAAAATGATCTGTTTTGTCATTTCAATAGTAGCTTGCTTATGACGACAGCGAAGATGCCAGGAGAGCGAGCGGTGATATTATTGCAAAAGACGTTTCCTATAGCCTGTATGATATCAAATATTTTTCCTTACCAGAAGTAATTTAATACCCGGGAAAGATGGTAGTCAACTGAGAGAAGGTCCAGAAAATGTAGTGGGTGACAGAAAATTTCCAAGTCCAGCTCCAGTAGTTTGAGCAAAATTGTTTTTGCAACATGTTGGCCAGCATTACCCTTCAAGAGAATAGGCCAGTCGGTATTGAATAATCGCAAGGTCTTTCATTATTTCGTCTAATTGGTTATAAATTGACATTAGCTGACGATAGACATTAGCTATAATAGATTCATTAGATTTCATGAAGCTGCAATGGATAACATCAGAACTGGGCCACCAAACAGATATCATTAACTTTTTTTAGGATATAGTTGGTTTCGGAATATGTTTTGCATTTCATCTTCATCTGATTATTGTGCTATAAATACTTGCAATTATCAAAAATTTGTTTTTCATCATACATCCGATGTAAAATGATTCATTTTTACGTTGAGACAGGAAAAAGTCAAGCTTCGAAATGGTTTCTCTTTCAACGCTAATTTAATTCGCGTGGGATCCATCTTTATAGCTTCTTGACCATGCCAATGTGTTTCAAATGGTTAAATCATATAGTTAGGATAGTATATTAAATTATACTGCTAACACGTAGTTTAAAATATATCCGATTCCACTGCAGCTTTAAATTCATTTTCGGTTCATTATTTTTTACATTATTCATTCTCAGGTCACCCACGTGATTAATTTTAAAGATTAACTAGACAGATCAACCAGATTTTTCGAACCATCGAGGTACAGTATGTTCATTAGCCATATTCTTACCAAACACTATGTTGATATTTCTACCAGTCTGCGCAGTATTACTTCCACGATAAAACTCATATTAGAAAATAACGCAAACTTTCGACATACCTATAGCTTACTAAATTAAATATGCAAAAGATGCTTTTATACATAACCCCAGCAAGACATATTTTTGAGAAGGTAATAACTTCTTTCATAATATAAAAAAATTGAAAACTATCAAAATTTTGCGATATCGGGAAACAAACCTGGTATTTGGATTTGTAGGATATTTTATATTTAAATAGCTTAACATTATTATTATAATTGAAATAAAATGTTGGTTTTCAATTTGGTGGTAGATAAAAATGCAATTTTGTTTATTTTGCAATTATTTCTTCTTTATTAAAATAATTTTACATTGTATAAAAAGTAACATTTTGAACAAATACATATTTTTTTATTTCGATTTTTTATTTAGATAAGAAAAAGGAAAATGTCAGATTAAAATAATTTCTTAATTTTTATAATTCCGTGCTATTAACTACATATGTGCACTGCCAAACATAAATTGATCGATAGAAATATGATCTCGTAATTATTGAAATTCTGTTAAAAATGTTAAATAACATATGGATGACACTGGAGCTTGTTTCTACCTCTTACGCATTATCTAATTATATATAATTTCAATTAAGAAATGAGGAGTACAAAAACACCTAACAACCTAATATAGTAAATATAAGTATTTTTGAATATCAAATTAAAAAAAAATCAATTGGTATAAATGGTATTATACCATAATATTGCAAGTGATACACAAATGTTAACAACGAAAAAAGTAAATTAAAAATTTTGTAATCAACCTATCACTATTGATATGTGATTTTAATAAATCCCAAAAAGGAACACATTATAATAAAGAAAATTTCTAATAAAAGTTTCACACTAGAAGTTTAAACACATTTTAAAATGAGTAGAACATGAGAGTAAACTAAGTGAACTAACGATCAGCCAGACAGAAACTAATATTATGGTCACAGACAGAACTGGACAACGCAATTGAACAAAAGAACTCTCAAACTTGTAATTTGGAAGCAGGTTTGTATACTTCGGAAATTTGCTGACAGACCAGGGCCAGTACGAAAAGAAGTGAAGAACGCAAATGGTCATAGCTACCATGAAAAAATTGATACGAATGTGGCAAAACAGGAAAGTTTTAAACATCCCCAAGAAGAGACTTCTCCGAGTTTTGGTATTTTTTTATACGGCTCTGTACTTGGACGATATCTGACATAAAGAAAATTAACGCATTTGATATGTGGTATTGGAGACTGATTCTCTATATACCTTGAACAGCCAAAACAACCAATAGGTGAATACTAGATCAACTTGGCATTGACTAAATAGTCAACCATTTGCTACCAACTTTGGTCACGTAGCCTATAGACAGCAGATAGTTTTGACATATTGGTTGCACAAGAAAGAATGAAAACGCTTACCTGACCGAACACCTATCCTCTGGTTAGACTAGTAATGACTCTCACGAGTCTCTCAATCTTTACCGACACAAGGAAGACCAAAGACAAATCCATTTGAAGACAGCCAATAGCCGATTCCGATAGCGAGACTGACACTACCTTCAATGACGAAAGATATGACAAAAGGGAAAAAGAGGGTACATTTTATATTAAGATAACTTAAAGTATACGTTCTCCATAATCAACATGGTGATGTCATGGTCAAGATATCTTTTTTCGTAAGACAAATTAATTTATTTTAGCCTCTAAAGTAAAAGTAGATTCAAATTTTATTTTCTATACCAAATTAGAGTTGTATTATTCACAAATCTGATTTTCTGAAAAGACACAGAATGCATAAGTAATATTTAATCTTTAGATTCCCGAAAATAATTTTTAAATTATATATGAAATTAAAATTATATTCATAGTCCTAGATTTCAGTTACGTAGTTGCACTAGTTCGAGCTGCGAGGTAAGATAATATTTATTGATTAAGATGAAAATTTTATACTTAGGAAAATATGTTTCTAAAATACGTTGAATATAATAAATTTAAAAATATAATCAAATAATGTCGATATATGCCATATTTTGCTAACAATTGAAATTATAATATAGTGTTTATTCTAGAATATTTTATTGAACTTTCTTCGTTTCTTAAAGCACATATTATTTTCATAAGCGAGTAAAGTGTACGCGCTCACTTTTGTATGCAAATGTACCCGTGATGTATTCCAATATAATATATGCGTCGGCTAAGTAAACAGGGCCATTATTATTATGTTAATGTATTTTGACAAGTTCCATGCGATAAATGGAGAACTATTGTCTTAGAGCGGAGTGAAATTTCATTATCCGATTATAGAAGTAGAGGAAAGATTTTACAAATTTATTACAAATTGTAGTTTTATTACATATGGCGGTTTAATAGAACAAAAATCCAATATCTAGATTTGTATTTTTTTTCTGTTGAAAGTTTGACAAGTCGTTTTGTTAAGCCTCTAAATAAATAAAGGCGAACCCTTGTATTAATACTTATTATATCTAACAATAGAGGAAGTTTTAAATAAATAAGTTTCCAATCTACTACAGTACAAATATATAACCCATAACAGCTTTATTTTAGGAAAATGACTGCACGTTATCAACTTTACTATGAGGCACCATTTGACTCGAAACTGATAACAAAATGGGCTTTTTAACGTTTTTTGCTAATGATACTGTTCATGATTTTTTAACCTAAAAAGAAAATTGTAGATTAGTAATATATAGCTGAATATAAGATTACAAACAAGTAAGTAAAATTCACTAATTAAGCAATGATTTTTTAATGAAATATGCATTTAGTTAGCTCGTCTTAAATTTAAAGCAACTATATACATTAAAAACAAATTAATATTTTCGGAACACGGTCTTGCATTATTTAAAATATTTTAAATTTAAAGTAGGAAATATATATAAAGTAAAACATATTTTTTTTTAATTTACTGCGTTTTACCATAGAGCTAATGTTTTTAACTCTATTGCGTTGCTCGTGAAATGATTTGAGGGAGAATCAGAATACACCGTAATTTTATTGTAAATATTTAATTTTAATATTTTCATGTTTATTTCACGAAGCTTATCAATTCAATTAGTACTTATCTCTGTCTGCGTTTCTATTCTGTAGTTTGTCTGAATTAATGTAGTGAGGACATTAAAATATAAGTTTTCTCGTACTTCTTAAAATGTTACATTAACTTTACAGAACATATCAAAGAAATCAGAACATTAATGAATGCTTAGATTATAAGAGTGGAAGATTGTGTGAGCAAAATAGAAATAATGCGTTAAAACCTGAAGACATACCTTTTTAACATCCACGTGTTAATACCTTAATTAATACTCTTTCGTGTCATTTTTAATATTATTTCGCGCCACTAAAAGACACTTAAACTAGATCTACTTATCTACACGGGGGTTATTTTATACCATCTCAATAACAGTAACGCTAAAATACGTTTATTTCCCATTTGCAGAAATATATTAATTTGCCGAACTTTCGATGCTCTATAGAATATAAATGACAGAATTACTAATTGAATTGACAAGCTTTGTGAAATAAACATGGAAATATTAAAATTAAATATTTACAATAAAATTGTAATGTATTCTGATTCTCCCTCAAATACATCACGAGCAACGCGATACAGATAATACAATTTGCTTTACAGTAAAATGCAATAAATTAAAAAAAATGTTTGAACTTTCACAAGCTCGATATGTTCGTACTAAAATGTGGCATATGTTTAAACTTAGTGGTATAATAATTGCTTAGAGAATTTTAGATATTCAAAATTAGCTTGTAAGTTTCATACGATTATATTCCCGACTTTAGGAAACAGTTTGGGTGATACTCTTTCGTTATTTTAAATTATGTTAAGCGATCTGCGCACACTTACTTACTTCGGTACCATATTAATGGATTTATTTGCACACGACCGTATACCTAAAACCTACACATGCTATTTCTTCCCAAACATTGTCCGTCGTTTTATAAATATTCTTATTCTATTTATAGCATCAAGAAAGCAAGGATTAAGAATATATTGCCAATTTTTACTTCGAACAATCGTCTTAAAAATTATAGCCCTTCTAGTATCACATCTCTATTATCTCTCCCTTCATGTTATTTTTTTATTTATTTCCGACATGTTAAATTCATAACATATTTTTTTTGCAAAATTCTTCTGTCATTAATATCGTTTTATTTTTATTTATGAAATTTTATAATTTATACAGTAAACATAATAAATACTTTGTACTTCACATCGTAATTAATTGTTTTCGTGCCTTTTCTAAAATTTATTGAAAGCGATTGTTCTTGTAGCAATAAGTGTGTCGTTAATTACATTATTTTATAGTATACCATACGCTCATAAATTCATACACAGATATAAAAAATTGTTATGGGCGGAGAGATAGTCGATATGTACGAGTGGAAAAAATTTCACATCCTGTGTTTTATAGAATTATAACGAAATAGTTCCAGTATTAGAATGAAAATTGACACACGTTGCTTACTTATCGATTTAAAATGCAGTTTTATTAAATATGCAACGCAACAAATACTGAAATGAACCTAACACGTATTTTTTTCCATTAATCTGTAGCATATTTTTGATAAATTGAATATTTTTTACGATTTTAAATTCGATTGTCTCAGAAATAGGGGAAAGAAAAGGGAACACATATTCAATATGTATTTCTTTCATTTTTACGTACCTCAAAAGAAAAAAAATGAAATCCTTAAAAAGTCACCACCTGTACATCCGCCTGTCAAAGTCTGAAATTTGGCATATAATTGTCGTCTTTTTTTTTTAATAACTTGTATGGTGTTGAATATCAGTTTAAAGGAAAACTTTTAATGATTATAATATTATGTATATTAGAATCGCATGTAAGATATTTTTTAAGATATTGATGAAAATATCCACAAAATATATATATCCTCTTTCCTCTTTTTCCGAAATTGCTAAAGTAGAAGAATTTTACTAGAAAACTACAGCGATGAATCTAGATCTCATAGTTGTTGAGATATGCGTGATATTTTTACGCCCATGAGAGATATGTTAGGCAATATATTTATATGGAAAATACAATGTTAATATTTGTAATAGTTTAAAAGAAATACTATATACCCTTCATTATTTAATATTTACCTAAGTATTGCCGAAATCCTCCTAGTACAAGTTCTACTCAAACTTAGTAGGTTTTTCTTCATTTTATTTATTACCTTCGTAGGGAAGACTTACTATTACTTAGACTTACTCTGCCATTTAATTTCTACGAAAGAATTCTAACAATCAATTTGAAACGGACTGTAAAAATAGTAGTTACTACACAACTGCAATAAACTATTTAAATGTAAATAAAAAAAAACAATGAAAATGATGTGTCAGGAGGAAAGAAAAGAATGAAGTATGAAGGATAAAGGATGCAAACATAGGGATAAATAACTAATTAATTTAGGAGACTTATTTTAGATGATTTTTGGGAATTTCTAATGACGATTCATGATGCTAAGAATATAATTTCTTCACATAATCATAAAATAAAAATTACATATTTGATGTATAATTGATTTTTTGTCGTACCAAAATACCTCCTTGACCACATTTCAACAAAATATGTTTGAATTATTCATAAGCAATGTAATATAAACATACAGATAGGAGAGAATTCACAAACTTAAGGGCGTTGTTTTTAATACAAGAAGTATGAAAAGCCGAAATTAAAAGGAAGGGATTGCAAGCTACGATAAATAAGATTAAATATTTCGTCATCGGAAATTGCCAATATTTCACCATAATACACGTCCGACGTGTTGATTTTTAAATTTTTATAAAAACCATTTAATTATCAGGCACTTATTTGGTGAAGCTATTTATCTTACTTTCTTCCTAGTCCTGACTTGAAGTAATTCAATCCCATTGACATTCAATCCAAGAAAAAATAATTACATTTTTCCAGAGCATTCATATCATTCAATTATATAGGTAAAGACTCTTTTTCATATTATGTAAAGTTAATCTGTACTAGATTCGTTGCCAAAATATAACGAATAAATGAAGCGACTTATTTAATATAGATAGTTTAATTTTTTTCTGACATTTTAATTATTGCCAGTTAGAACTAATGACAATAAAAATAGCATTGTGTATTCATACCCGAATATCCGTATATTTTCATAATTTCTATTGAATTTTCTAAGGATATTTCCACATCTAAAAACTTACTGAAACCATGTTCTCTTATACGTATAACCAATTTTTGCTTTCTCCAAAATTGATTCGGTTTCGACGAAAATGATATTGACAAGTAATTTACAAAATAATTTTAACAATCCACATCACTTAATACCTCGTTCTGTATTAAAAACAGAATGTAGGGAATGTTTTAAACGAAAAGATTGAACCAATAATGTTCTGGTCAGAAAAAACTCTAAAAAATCATTTTCAGCAATGGCGCTATTCGCTTTGTTACAGAAATCTTTGGAAAAATAACTCTCACGCGCTACCGAACTATGTATTTACATGTTAAGCTACAATTACTATCTATGCATATCCTGAAAGAAGAAAGGCAGATAACGATTTCATATATGGCAACAGTAACGGAATACTATGTGGGCATACATAACATACAACGCCAACGCTTCAGTTGGAATCACCCAACAGCGCATCATGACACATTCATTAGTGCGCAGCACATCCCGTGCGATACCGTCGGCATATCGTTTTGCATATCAGCGTTGGGATTAGTCAGGGTCGGCGGGGAGAGTTAATCATATTCATGACCCGCTCCGACTTACTTACAAACGAGCAGCCACAGACATCATTTATATGCTAATTTAATAATTACACGTATTTTTGGATGTAACTATGCGGGTTTAAAATATGGAGAATTGGGGTGGGTCTTATGAAAGCAGAGCTATTTTAAATTTACCTGAGGTAGCATACAATAATACTTAAACTTGTTAAAGATAATAAATGAAATAAGAAACGGTTAAATTTCTATATTTAAGAGTGACAACAAATTTGCTCATCTATACATATAATACATTCGAGTTATATATATATATATATATATATATATATATCTATATATATACATATATATATATATATATATATATATATATATATATATATATATATATATATATATATATATATATGACTACTATTTTCCAGATTTTAATGTAATAGTTTTCTCTGAACCTTGCCTAGTTGTTATAGATCATTGGTAGTTTTGAATTTATAAGATTCACAAATCAAATAAGTTTATTTGAGTAACATTCGTAGTGAGCCGATTGGAAATAAATATATACACTACGCCACTTGTGAGAAAAAAAGTCTGAGATTTACGTACCTATTTTAAAATTTCCAAATCATTTATAACTGATACTACAAATAACTATAAATTCGAAGTCTATTTTATGGGTTAAGTTTATAATATATAATCGTTCGTATCGAAAAATTTTTACAATTGGTTAAAATATTTTTTTAAACTGTTACAATGGTCAACCAAAAATTTATTTTTGACGAAGTCCAGAGTATTAGACTATGGTATATACAATGTTAAAAATAGCGTAGGAAATTTTGGAGATTTCTGAGAGCGGCACATCCATTTTGAATAACGTTATTATTGAGGGCTTCCAACTCTAATAAACCCCTATCATCTTGTAAATAATGTCATATGAAATCAACTCACATAATGAATATGAAATTAGCTCATCACTTATGAAATCAACTCGTATAACAATTTCTATTCGAATTTTAAAAGCCTCTAAATCCGCTTCTGGAATTTCCATATAACGATTATAGAAAAAAAATTATATTGTATTGTGTTTTACAATTTCATACATTATTAAATGCTAGATAATGCCTTGTTTTGTTGGTCAACATTTACTAAACAGGACTTTAATAGAGTTGCGATGATCAGAAGGTTTATAAAGTCAGACCTTTCTGATAAACGTTAATAAAATTTGATAACGTTTAACCGGATGTTAAGAAGGAAAGGATTCGTTATTTAAAGTAATTCGTAAAACAAAAAAACATTGATATCATTGAGGCGGTGGCAATGGAGCGTGACATAACGGTTAGTGTGACATTCCGTGTTTCTAAGGATACAATTTCCGTAGAAGGTAACTAACTTCTTTCTTTTGTTTATTATTAATAGAATTTACTGATTTGGAATATATGCATTATATTTCTTTTGCTCGGCACAATATTAATCTAACGCTAAAAAAATATCTAGTTAAGGTCACATTAAAGTCCGAGTTTGTATACCAATATTGTGAATATAGAATCGAAAAGGCAAGGTGAAAAATAAAGCACAAAATTCTAGTGTGCTGTCTCAACCGATTTCGCCACATAAACGAGACCTTAAAGCAAAACAAACTCGAGTGAAATCATGCGTTGAAATAAATTTAAATAAGTAAAACAAGAAATTGTTAATATAAAGGCATATCGTTGGAATTTCACAATCGCAAGGCGCGGCGTGCAGGCGCATTAAAATTTACTTGTCACTGCAGCGGTGATACAATCAAACTTTGTCACTTGCCCTCTGCAGATTTGTATACGACGGTATCGTGTGTTGTGTACCCGCACTGATATATGCACTCCTTTGTCGCGCACTGTACTTGCCAGCTTGTTTCTCAGTGTACAGTAGCCGACCAGAAATTATTTAATTGACATTCCATCGAATGATTGTCAAATCAAATTAAACATAGGAGGGTCATTTAATATTTAATTTTTTTACACCCTTATTAATAATTTATTTTAACCCTTTCTTTTTAATGTCAAGGAATTGTTTTGATTATGATTTTTTTGTAATTATTAAATCATTACGTTGATAACCACTCGATCTTGAGTTTCGTAGCGCTTTCTGCTCCTAACTGCTGCATGAGAGGATGATGTCATACTTTATTTCAACTGCCTAGAGCGTACGCGAATATTCTTCACTTGTATTTCGTGCACTCAAATTACAATTCAATGCAGTATTACTGCACTGAATTATAATTTGAGTGCACGAAACCACCCAGTCATTTTTGAAACGAATGAATATCAAACTCACATTGATATTCATTCGTTTGTTGTCAAAATGAATATATTTTTCGTTCGTTTCGAGTTTACGTCACATTTTTTTGACAACCCTGGCAATCCTACGAGTTTCTTAGAATAATATGCCAAATATGCATATAGAGAATACAATAAGACACAATTTCCTCTTTGTTTAATCTTGGTAGTTCAGATAGTTTTGTAGAAAGAGCATTTACAAACTATTTTGAAAAATAACCTGACTTCATAACAAAATACAAGGCTCTTCATTTGTTTGATTGATGATTTAAATAAAATTTTAAGCTTATTTTTTCATTTTCTCGTGGCAATGAGATTTTAAATTTTAACATTTTTGACCTTCAGTACAAAAGTGTTACGAGTTCGATGGGTATGTGTGTTTGTGGCTTGATATTTCAATAAAGGGCAATAGAATGTAAATGCCCTTTTCTTTAGTTGAAAATGTATAAAATCGAGAAGGTTGTTAGCTATATTCGATCAAAATTGATTCAGAAAGTTCCAAGATCGTTGTCTATCTTTGATTTTTCGAGCAACGGTAATAATTTGGTAACTTGAATTTGAGCTCAAATGTTTAGGTTTATGGCATTGATCGACTCCATAAATAATTATAATCTGTAAGATAATGGTCATTATAAAAGATAATGATAAGTGTAAGATAATTATAATTATATTTCAGCAACGTTATTCGCTACGTTAAATGTTACTCATTAATATTTTAATATATACTCATATGTGTTTACTTATTCCTTCTTTATAGGTATTTCAGCAGCACCCGATCCATTCACGCGTTTTAGAAAACAAACCTAGAGAACATAACAAATGTGGGCGTATATTACAAAAAATTCGCATCTAATATACTGGAATAAATTTTGGTCAGTGACTGCATTTTAAAGAGCGATTGAGAATTGCCAACTAAATCATAAAATTAAAAAGAAAACAACGTATTTTTTTTATTTTCCATACAACCCCGCATTTTATTAAAGCGAGATTGTAAAAAAAGTGTTAAAAAATGCTTTTTTCTTTTTTTTCTTCATTTTATGACTTAAAATTTTCTTCATTTTATGACAAAATTTAATCCTGTGTAATTAAAACTAACTATGAATTAATTAAATGAAACCGAATTTGTTTTGAAATCAATAATTTTTCGTATGACTTCATTCTTTTCAAAGTTTCTGTTTATTTTTCAATTTGTTATTTATTAATTGTATTCCTTACTTTCTTAGGTGAACAATTTATGTGACAAGACTAGTTATATCGTAAGGAAATTGAATTTTGTAATACTGAAAATAACATGATTACTCACAAAATTTTATTTACTTTAAATTATATCCTTTTAGAGAATACATTTAAATATGGCTTCAATAAAGCTCCATTTGCACCCCAAGTGAGAGATCGGAACTCGAGCGTAATACGATGAACTTTAAAACGTATTTATATTAATTGCAAAGCTCACCTCCAAACCCTCTTGTCTCCGATTGTACATTGATATTCATTAGGGCCCGGGAGGACGCGGGGGCGGGGGCGTGAGCCTGCCTGGATTGCTTGATTACACAAAGACGTGGCTAATTCGTTTCTGCGTGAGCTGATGAGAATAATTTACTTATGACTGGTTGGAACCGTGCGACGGAGACGGTCGGCTTTGGCGAGAGCGGGATGGGCGACCGGTGGCCGATGTATGGTGGGGTTCAATTTAAACCTCGTCGAGCGTGAAAAGTCGATGAAATTCAAATGAAACTTTTGCATACGCTAATTAGAGGCCTTTGCGGCGAGCGGAGATTGCCACCGGCTGTGAGTGGTCCGGTGGAGGGCTCATTATTATGGTGGAGCAGTGGGATGTAATGAAAATTCTTTGTGTCTACGGGTCTACGGATCTAACTATCTATGCTTTTCAATGTGCTTGGAGGCGTTAACTGAGTATATCGTCTTGCTACGTTCAAATATAGCAGTGGTTTGATCGGTTGATATTAAAAAAATTAATGGTCGACATTGCGATGTCTTTGTTTTCATAACTTCACCTCGTCTATCTGGCAGACAAGTTGACAATAATGGATTCGAATTATCAATAGTTGTTTACTTTTATCGCTTTTTCTTTTTTTTTGTATACTATGTTTATGTGTTTTTATTTTTATCCAATTTTAAAAATGAAGGTTATCCTCAATTTGGATGTATTATATTTTATGTATGTTAGTGCATATCTCCGAGAGGCAGAAATCGATTTAATTGTCTTTTTTTTATTCAAAACGGTGTAAATAAATCATGGTTCCATATAAATTTGGCCAAGATCTGGTGATGAACTATATATCGTTTAAAAGTAAATCATTTATAATTTTTTACAAAATAATCATAGTACTAGCTGGACCAAAGTCTGATGATGATATATGGAATTATGTCAATGAAAATTGTTAATAAAGGACATCATTAAAGCATTGTTATTAATGATTAGGCAAATATTTGTCTACATTTGGGTAGCGATTATATTTAAAATAAAAATAAACGAAAAATAAAACGAATAATTTTATAAGGCACTGAGAAGTTGGAAATAATTATCACTTACACAATAAAAATTGACGTCAATATTTTTTAAGCGCCCACCAATTATTGGTATTTTTTTGGAACCGGTGCCAATTTCTTTTATACTAAAGATTTTTTTATAAATTATAAACTACTGTTTTCATATTTAATTCAAAAATTAATCTTATATTTCGAATATTTCTCCATTTAATTCAACCTTGTCTTTACTGATTTCTCGCGTATCTTATTTTCAATAGTGTTTTCTGTGACGATTTTTCATTAGTTAAAAGAAAAGTGAAACTCTTCTCAGTGAGGGTATACAACTTTTCCGGTTTTATTTTCTCATTGTTACTAATGTATGTATGTGTATATATATATATATATATATATATATATATATATATATATATATCTGTGTGTGTACAATAATTGTGCTTTCATAAGATTTTTAAAAAAGGTGTATTATCACAAGTCTCTAGGAAGAACCAGATTTCTTGTCTAAACCCTGCAAATTAATGACAAAACTGGTTAAAATATTAACAAATGTACCAATGAGAGACTAATCATGCAACTTTGGTATAAAATTGCAATTCAAGAAAAGATAGTAATGCAACGTTAGTTCATATGTTTAACCTTGTTATTAAAATAAGCTGCGTATTTATGCTTAGTTACATTTGAATAATATCAGCCAGCCATTTGCACCCTTTCCATTTGCTCTTCAAAATTACAAGTGTTACATTGTATTTACAGACAAGGACATTGTTCCATTGTATATATATCTTAAGATTTATTACCGAGATTTTATTTAAAGAGACAAGTTGCCTTTTATTCGTAAGGTTTTATTCCTGAGGTGCATATTTGTTGGTTGATTGAACGCATTGTTTATGATGTCCGTATAAATATTCCTTATATTTGTAAATGTTTACTTCTTATCTTCCATTTTAACAACTATCATGTTATTTCTATACAAAGATCAAAGTGTATTATTACAAGCAATAGAAATATATTTAAAATTATAGCGTTAAGAAAAACAAAAAAGTCTTTTTGGAAATTCGGTTATTTTTTAAATACCTGTTCATTGATTGGACGCATTAGTTTGTGCTGTTCGTATAAATATTTCTTATATTTGTAAACGTTTACTTCTTATCTTTCCTCTTAAAGAACGTAATGTTACTTACATTACGAATATCATAATGTGTTATTGCAAGCAATAAGGGGATATTTAAGTTATGACTATAAGAAAAATAAAAACGCCTTTTTGGAAATTTAGTTCTCTTTTAAATAATGGAATAGATCGAATTTTATAATAAATTTTTAAGTATACATCTTCGCTGAAAAATATAAAGTTAATACATAATTAGTTATTATAATTACCAAATTAGCTAAGTTATATATATACATTTAACATTTGCCAAGTTCAGAATATTTCGAATACGAAGCACAAGGAAGTGAATGGTGCTCAATCAAGGAAGTCGTCACGGGTAGAATGATGTTCAATGATAATATACAGCACAAGTGATACTACATATACACAGTGATGCACATTTTGTCCTGTTGTACATTTCATCCTACTTATATTTAAATATAAACTGAATCAAAAGTTCTTTTTCCAAAATGAATATGGCTCTATTAAACAAAGCCCATTTTGAAATAACTAATTACTAAATTGATTTCCACATTCTGCCCTTATTCAAGTTATTTTATAGCTATAATGTAACTTTACAAATAAAGAATGTCTAATTGATATTAAATTTAGTTAGAAAACTACAAAAAAATATTTATCGTGACGATTAGACACTTACTTGATGGCAGCAAAACCTTTTAGATGGCATATTATATGAAAATGGAAAAAATAACACATAATATATTAAAAACATTAAAAAGCCTCACAACTATTACTAAATTAATTTTATAACACAATATGTGTTCATAATGATATCATCTACCGTCAGTGTATTTATTTTTACATACGTGTTAATATTAAATTTGTAATAAATCAAACATTTATTTTTTCTAATTATTGGATCACCTATTTGTTTTAAGCCTCTTGGAATGAGCCTGATAGTTTTTTTTTATATTTTAATGTGATCCTTTAGTGTTTTAATTGAAAGTTTTATGGTATTTGCAAGTAACGAACCGATTTAGTAAAGATAGTAATAGTTAGTTGGGAACGATGAAAGTACTTTTATTAAAGTTTTTATTAAGACCTAAACAAACTGAAATTAAAAAAATAGCTTCAAAGGAATCTTATTAAACCAATTACAAAAGAATAATAAAACCAGCGGAATTTAAGATTAACGATGAGACCTTTTTCATTCCATCTCTTACATGGTAAAGATTCAGAAAATCTGATATATTCTACTCAGAAAATGTGACATATTCTTCCATCATCATTATTTTGACGCAAGGTGTCATTGACATACATGTAATTGTACTCGAATATATTCCTGAATCCTAAATTCTTAGAAAGGGTAAAATAAGTGAAACTCGCAATTACTCCCTCATCTTTACACACATGCCATGACTGTTAAATCAAAAATATTCCAGTTTCTACAACTATTAGCACTCCAGCAACTCGACTACATACTCAGTTTGAACTATTCACAAAAAGGGATTTAAACTATTGACGTCCGCTGAAACTAATTACAGCAAACAAACTTTCAACGACCCCAACTTTCGGACCCAGCTATTTCTAATGAATTAAATTTAACTAATCTAATATAAATTTGCGATTGGCTCTGAGCTCTATCTACATATAAGTACATCGCTTTTAAATTTCGTCTGAAACTTTGGATAGTAGTTCTTCCCACAGCTCCCATTTGCCACACGTCTTTGCAAGGTCTTTAAAAAAAAAATCGGGCAATAAAATGTGTATTGAGTAATCGCTAACAATCTTTTGATATATATAATAGCAACTATAGTTCAAGAAGGTGCTTTAGAAATCAATATACATTTGTATGCCTCTAAATTACAACCAAAGATGAGAACGCTGTGACAATACAACTTCCTGTATTGTGTTATATCCTCTTGTCTATTTTTTATTACATATTCAGGACGTGTATATGTATGTATATCTGTATATAAATGTCTATATCTGTATATATAGTGTCCCAAAAATACAATCAAGAGGAAGCACAGAGATAAAAAATTTGAAGACCGATCAGAAACATCCCTATATATGTTAAAATATTTTTGATAGTTACTCAAATTATCAATTTTTTATATCCACTATCCGTGGCTTATCTTTTCAAATTTTAGTAAATTAAAAACAAGTAAACAAAATTATCATTTTTGTAAAAAATTAAAAAAAACTATATTTCTAAACAAAGGTACTTACGAGTACCTATATTAAACAATAACAGAAAATTTTCAAAATTGCAACCATTTTGTTCAAACAAATGCGGCGTTACAAAAAAAATATTTTAAACTTCTTAATAAAAGAAACAATTAAAAACAATACAATTGTGTATTATTTTCAATTGAAATCACATCTTTCATGATTTTCAGGTTTCATTTGTTGAACTTTAGTTGTGTGGTGTGTGACACTTCCACTTATATGTTTATAAACAAATAAATAAATAAATATATATATATATATATATATATATACATATACATATATATATATGTATATATATATACACATATACATATATATATATATATATATATATATATATATATATATATATATATATATATATAATATATCATCATGTTACTTTCCATAATTTACATTAAGCAATTTCTCGTTTATAGTATTTTTGTTTTTAATGAGGCTTCTTTAAAAAAAGAGTAAGTGCCATTATATACCTATATCAGAAACAAAGTTCAAGTAAAAAGGGAAATATTAAGGTATGTATAATGAAAACAAGAAAGTTCTTTTGACAGGATTTTTTTATATTTTACTCTACAAAATCCATATAAGGTAGGAACACTACCAAAAATGTTAAATTTAATTGCCTCAATAATATAAATGTATACATTTTTAAATTATAATTTTAGTTTAATTGGAAATAAATTGCAGTATCTTTCCAATTCAGGGCAGACTGCTAACGTCGCCTGCGTGTACACGATCCTCTGAGTGCAAACCTATCGTTAGGTCCACTATATTTTTAGCGCGTTGGTGAAGTGTGGAAATTTATGGAATATTATTTATCTATTTGTAGCCACTATGTGTATGCATAAGAGGTGAAGGGAGCATAAGACATAATTAGTAATTACGCTGTTTCTTCATTTATTTAGCAGTATGACATTTTGCACTGAGGTTTCATGACAAAATAAATATTATTTACATAAAGTTACATATTTTTGTATCTTACTTCCATTACCTTTTGCATTTGATATTTTTTAGAAAAGAGAATTGCAAAAAAAAATAACACAGCATCTTGAAGGATTCACCTTGTTAAATTTGTAATAACAGATACATAATCGTGAAGACGTAATAAACAGATAATCAGATAGACAAACTTACTTTCACCATTATATTATTAGTGTATTGGGATAAAAATATACCTGAATTGTAACTTAAACTCTTGAAAATTATATCGAAATTGGTGCATAAGTTTTTGGGTGATACTCAACAAATAGAAAGATAGATAGTAATTCCAAAAAAATACTGTTTGGGTACAAAGGAGGGTATATTTCACTTTCCTTTAAAAAAAATCTTCAATTTACAGACACGATGTAGATTACAACTACTATTTATTTTGTTATATAGTAGTTCTTTATTGATATATTTATCTATTTATTTAAAATTTGGTCCTCGAAATAATCACGTAGTTTCCAAGATAGTTTAGTAGCATATGCATCGAATGTACAATTACTGAGATAGCCTACAAGCAATCCTAGGGATCTTATATTCTTTCAAATTTCCAAAAGTTTCTAGTCTAAGGTTCAATGAACCGAGTATTGAGGATGCATGATTTTCGTTTAATCTTTATTATTGCTTGTCAAAACGAGAATACGTGTTTTTGATTACCCATTATATTTGAAGTTCACATGTTTAAAATATCGTAAAATGTAAGCGAATACATCATTCATTACTTTAGTCTCAATCTTATTTTAACGTTTCTTACATCACGTCCAGTAATACATTCTCGTAACATTACAGTGACATATGTATCTGCACATAAAACAAAACCACACATGAATCTTAAGGAACGTTAATTTCGTGATAAAAGCGCGGAGAGCGATGACACGAGGCACGTGATGACGCGATGTCACGGTAAAGATTAAAACATTAAACGGACATGCTCGTCTTGTACCCACTCACCTATGCGGCCACGGGGCCGCTTTGAACTACATGTTTGCTTACTTCATTAAATATACCAGTACACTTATTAACTAAAAACGACGTGTAAAAAGATAGAATAATAACAAATAAATAACTTAACTGTACTCAGCTCAAGGATAGAAAACTGTATGTTGCTTTAAAAGAATGGCCGGAAAATTATGAAAATGTTCAAATGCCGTCTTTCATACTTCTCATATTTACAATAAATGTAACGGAAAGTTATTATTTTATTAACATCTTTGGGATTTCTTATTTTTCTGGTCTATAAGAAGCGGTCATATATTAAATTTCAGATTGTCCCGTCTTTCTTTAAATATACGATAAAAATTGGGGAATATGCTTGTGTGTGTTTAAGTATAAAAATAAGAGCTACGCTGCAAAAAGTGTGTGACAAAATGAGATCAAGTAGGTTTTTCTAATTAAATTTTAAATGACATTACAGAAAGTGCTTTAATTAAACTTTATTTTTAATTTTAGGTAAACTTTTAAATTTAATTTATGTAAGAACATGCGTAGACTTCTAACATATTTAACAATATCTCAAAATATAATAACTAAGTACATTCAAATGGTATCCAGAAATATCATATCACTTATGAAATAATGTTGGTTTGTATGTATGAATACTTTTTGGTCTTTACGCGTATATGTATGTAAATGAAAATGTCTTTATATTTTACGTATACATTTTATTTTTGTGAAGACAATCCTTGAACTTAGTAAATACAAAGTTATAAAATTAGACGTGCAAAATTGATAATGCCTATTAATTAAATATTTTATTCTGCTAAACTCTTATCTCATGCCAACACATGCATATAATTCATTACCATGCAGAAATATCATATCACGTAGGAAATAATGTGAGTTTGAAAATTTCTTGGGCTTTACGAGTAAATAAAAATGTCTGTATTTTACGTATATATTTTATCTTTATAAACAATTTATTTGAACGTAACAAATATATAGATATATAATTAGACTCGCAACGATAATGTCTATTGAGTATTTTATTCTGCTATACTCTTTTTTCGTGCCAAAATATATGTATAATTCGTTATTATACTTTCTATTATATAATTACCAGTCGTTAGCTTGATTATTGTATAAAACTTTTGTAGTTTATGATCAATACACTGAATAAATGTGGTATAAATGTATATTGTGACTACCTGTTGCTTTCTATTTCATCCGTATGAAATCGAAATATGGCCGTAGAAATTAATTATCCAAAATTTTGCCTCTAAAATTTATAAAAGTTTCAGAATTGTTCACTCCAGAGAAAGCCTCTTAAAACTTCAATTAATCTGTGAAAAACCTGTAACCTTCTTTCCGTTCATTTGTGGGTGAAAGTTAAAAACAACCCTCTACATATAATAGAAGAAACGAAACTTCAAAATGTTACATTTCGTAGCCAATGCAATTTAAAAAAAATCTATGAGCATTACTAAAAATGAGCATTATTGCTATCTCTGCCTAAGTTTAAAATTGAAATCTTTATAACTAATTTTTTTAAATTTGTCATCTTTTTACTACCCATTATCTTATATCTAGAAATTGTAATTTACGAAGTAGAAAAAATAGTGAATTATCCTAACGAAATCGACTAAGTTAGTACTAGAATATCTTGTTACGAACAAACAAACGAACTTTCCATAATAATTTATAATATTATTTAGCATTTACAGGAACGTTAAGCCTACGCTCAAGCCACGACTGTACCAACGACGGACGAATGTGCGCGCGACACGGAGCTTATGTCGGCTCGTTACAAGTGGATCACGTCCGCGCCGCTCGGACGTTTAGATACACATCGCTAACTGTCTTCATTTTGGGGAATTGTGTAAAACTAGTTAACTCATTACGGTCGTTAACGATTTGCCGCACGCGCATCGAACGCGGCGCGATCTCTGTGTGAATCCTCTACGTGGCCGCCGGGCCACGCCCGGGCCGTTCTCACAGGTCAGAGTCACTGCCTTTGTAGTTATTAAATATTTAATAATTTATCAAATAGCTCAGTCTGACTCTATCAGTGAGCATTGCCATGAAAAATAGATTAATTTAAATGACAGAGAAATTTTACTTCAATATCACAAGAGAAATATATATTTCTTTATTCAAAGTCCTCAAAACGATACTAATAATAGATTAAATTTGTTCATACGCTAGATTTTATAATGAGAAACCTGCTATAAAACAGCATCATTTTTGTTATATTATATAGCCACTGGGATTTAACCGGAAGTATCTCCATCAATTATATACATTAAAGACAGCATCGTTTATGTTTGTCTTTAGTGTATATAATTGATGGAGATACTTCCGGTTAAGTTCCAGTGGCTATATAATAGTTGTAACTGTTATATTTCATTAAAAAAAAACAATATTAGCGAAGTTTTCACGCATTGTTTGTTCAAGTACTAATCATGGTATTTAATTTCTGTGGTTGTAAAAAAATCGGCTGATTTCTCTGTTGGCGGACGTGATGTATTTCATGACACAGTATGTAACAATTAAGTTCGCCTTATGTATTAAGGTTTATAAATAACTAAATAACATAACATTACTTTATAATACTCATATGGGGAAAAAGGTCAAATAGATGGATGGAAATTAGGTAAATTACGCTAAGTAATTTTTTTAAATTAAAAATTTTCTCTAAATTACAGAAATTTAAGTCAACGGAGTATATGGGTGTGAATCAGTATGGAATGTCATTACATGTAAACTTTGTAGTCGGTAAAAATATTTATGTCTCTAAATTACAACAAAATTTTAAGAGTGTGCTTAAATTAAATAGCTCAGTTTTGAGAATTATAATTAATTAAACAGTACAGCAAGTGGAACTATAGTCTAAGTGTTTCACATTAACGCGGGAAATATGAGTAGATAAGTACGTTACTTTAATAAAAACTTTAATTTAAGTACCTAACAAATTTGTCGGCATTTCGTCATCTTGATGAGACCTCGCTTTTGTGGGAAAAAACAAGGAACGTCCAACCGTTTGACCATATCATTGAGTCATAATTAACCTCACATTCACTTGACCTCAAGTGGTAGCAGGGATTGTAATTTGGCGCTAAGTCATTTTTTCAAATTTTGACGTAAGAAGCCACAAATTTTTGCTCCAAACAAAATTTTTATTCATGATTACGTGACTATCTGTTGATTTAAATCAATTTCTAATATAGAAAACAACCTGTTCGTCATATATTCATAGCTGTCAAATATTTCGAAGGGCAAATAGATATTCGCCGTGGTGGAGAGTTCTTCTAGCTTCATAGTTATCTTATATCTTAGTCAATATGGTGGCACATGATTTTCCTTTGCTGAAAATCGGATCAAACGCTATTTCGACATTTATTTTTCGGTAATAATAGTTTAATCAGTTTTATGTTTCAGTTTTAATTTGACTGATTATCATTTAAAGTGCCTAGGGCGAGAAAATATTGTGTGTAACATTCAGGTGGAATTTGATGCATCTTGAATGATCCAACTGAAGAGCGTCTATAGTTTTAAACGCCTTTGCAAGTTTTTGAAAAAAAATGTTTTTTATATTTAGTAGATAACACTGATTGAAAAGTTTGTAAGACAGAAAAATTATTGCATAGGCGTGGTATTTTATGTAAGTGTTAGAACATCGGAAAATTCTTTAAATAATTAAAACCAAATTAAATGTAAGACTTTAAATTTTCTTGAAAACTTTCATGAATAAAATATCGCCATTAAATACAATTATAAACTTTTAACATATTAATAGTCAAATATGCTTTCAAAGAACAAAAGTCTTCAGAACCTCGCATCCGCTAACAGGTAGAGTCCTCGTCATGAGGAGGGGTCTTCAGGTGGGCATTATTGCGGTGGCATAGGTGTATACCCATAACGACTGCTATAAGTATGGATGAGATTGGGTGATTACCGGTAGCAAGTGAGCGACAGGTGATTCTAGTGGTTCCGAGAATGTGTTGTAAACGAACGTTGCGAGCGCGTGCCGGGCGCTCTTAATGATGTCGCGGTCGTATTTTTAGTCTTGACTATGTCGAATTGTTAATCAAGATCTTAACATGTATAAATAATATAATAATATAGTCAGAAGAAATATCTTCCCTTCATTCTCTATAAAAAAAGCATGACGTATCTAGAATTATTAATATTGCTGAATATAGATAAATAGACTTCGCATTTATAATTTATTTTTTCTCAATTTGCGACCTGTTAAAATAGTTTCCATAATTCAGTAAAGTGCTGCAGTAAATGGAATTAATTTCTATATCTCAAACATAAATTTAATATAGAAATTATAATTCTATCTTCCATCGGATTAAAGTTTCGATTGTTGCAATAGCAACGAATCCGACTACGCCTTCAGTCGTGTTCTACTTTGTATAACGTTTTTGTGGAAATATCAATGACATTATGAAACGAATCAATGAATTAATAAAATAATGTACAGTACTATTTCGAAAAGCGTTGGCTGTTTCTGGTCTACTTTCCGCTTCCAAAAAATCCTAAATCGTCCACGTTTTCTTGAAATACTTTACGGCTAGTAGCTTTAAGAAAGCTTTTACAGACACATATACATACATTTTCTTGTTACATATGTCTATAAAAATATTAGGACGTTTTCATCGGATCCATTGCAAATCCATTGAAAATATTATCATATTTCTAAAACCCAGGTGACGGATAATAGAATTGGAAATTTATACTCACATTATTTTCAATCAAATCACTGCAAATGATGACATTTTTTATCCAAACTACAAACAAATTTGATATACTTTTTCTTTCACTTTTACATCACTTTTTTCCAATAACCTTATATGCGAGTATCCGGAAAATTATTTTGTAACTAAATATTAATTATGTTTATTTTAAGACATATGATTACATATTAATTGTTTTTGTTATTTAGGTGCAAATGAAAACAGATTACGTGAGTCTAATCGTTATTTTTTTACACATTTTTGCGTTATTTCGAAAAACATCAATATTCAATAAACATAAATTTGAAGAAGAAATTGATAACAAAATTATTCAAAATATTATATATTTTTGTTATGTTATACATCTTATATTTTATTTTAGATTTTTCTCTATCAATAAAATTATATCCAGCGAGAGATGTGGATGATAAGTCAGAGTACACAATATATCGTCCATACGATGGTAAAAAGCTGTTCAAAAACAAAATAAATCTAAGAATAAAGCCTCTGTAATTTTTGAATGAATATGTATTTTTCAGGAATGGTTTAAAAACAGAAACTGTCATTTTATTTTGTTTCGAAATTCAATTAACATTGTGCTTGGACGCTTTAATGAACAATATACAATTTCAGGCAAAAGTCTAATAGATAGGCAGCGTAACCTTAGCATAGAATTGTTATTTTCGCACGTTTCATATGAATACTTAAAAACAATTTCAGTACGAAAGATAAAAAAAAATTATTTCACTTTAATAATAATTTTTATAACACTTAACACATATTATATTTGTTTATAAAACACTTGAATCCAAATAATGTTGTTTTTTTATCCAAACTACTCCTATTTTGCATGGAGAAATTACTAACTTCAACGGGCGCGCCTATAGCTACGGCCCCGGTACCTGTATTCGTTAGTTTAGTAACAATTGCGTCCTCGTTAGCGACATTTTTATTGTTTAATTTAGTGTAGATAGCGCGGGGCACGCAGAAAGCGTTCATGAGACGTAAACAACCTGTTTACTCGGAAGGACTTTACATTAAAACGTATCATAATGAGTTGTCGTCTAGGAAACGGACGGGGGTACCTATGCGAGTGTATTGTTAGAGTTGAAACACAGGATCTATAAGGTTAGATCGTATTGTGATAAAAAGCTGTCAAGTTTTATGTGCTGAAGTCAATCTTCGGACTTACGATGTTTTACACGGAAATGCACTAAAACAATTCGTATTCAACTAGACATTTTTAGATAGATATATAAATTTAATGAAGAGAAATATTTCGTTTCTTATCTATTAAAAATATCGATAAATCATGTATCTTCACATATTTTATACAATACATATATTTTTATAACTCTTCAATTACTTACCAACGGTTGAATGAAGTAAGTTACATATAGGCATAAGATAGCTTATATATACATATAGGCATATGATAGCTTATATATACATATAGGCATAAGATAGCTTATATATACATATAGGCATAAGATAGCTATACATAAATTAACGTTGTGAAAAATAATTACATATGCTTATACAAGATACACCCGGTCGATTGTAACGAGATTATTATTCGATACATTTAATTAAATACGAACGTTATCAATCAAATTCTTTAGCAACTCGAATGATATGTAAACGATGCGGTAAATTGATTAGTTTTGGAAATAAACCCTTGATCTAAGAGTGGAAACCGGAAAGGATGCATATCATGATTTTACCATTGAAGAAATAGTCCGTATAAAGATTTTTCAATAATATATTTCTCTTTTAAAAAGAAATTCACGCTGCGTGCTCCGTAGATCATAACGCAAAAATAACACTAATTTTGTTTAGTTAATGAAATCGGTTGCTTATGCGGCATAATAGTTTTACGAAACCATTATTGCAATATCATCTTTACGATAGTATTGTAAATTTATTAAATTACTTATTCGTAATTAGACTGTAATAATTGTAAACGCATTGCAAAAGTAAATCACCATAACATAAAGGCGATTAAAAATACGATATAATAAAATCAGTTGCATATCCAGTAACAAGGGTTTCACGTGACCGTTATCGTAATATCATCATTGCAGCAGTTTAATAACATAAATATTCGTAATTATACAGATATAACTGTAAAATATAACTTGATTATTTATTGACAGTTATTTATATTATCTACTTTTTACTAAAAGGAATTAGAAGTATGTGTTCCATAGATCACATGGCCGAAGGAAAACTTACCATAATTTCATTCTGTTTCATTAAATATAATTAAAAGTTTTGATTTAATGAAACCAGTTATATAAGTAGTGATGATAGTTTTAAATGAATATTATTGCAATATCTTGCTTGCAGCAGTATCCTCGAATTTGTTAACTTAATATCCCTAATTATGTTATACGAATTGTTAACTATAATTCTGTTAATGATGAATAGTTATTGAAATATTCTAATTTATTTATTGCGTATGATATTTAAAAACAACCCTAGAAATAAGCATTACAGTTTAAGATTTTATTTAAGATGTTTATATATAAAGCGAAAAGTCTAATTTCATTCATTTCAGACTGTGTTCATTCTATGTTTATATCGTTGTCCTTACTTATATGTAATGATCGACATATGACGTTATTTTAACGTTATATACTGATGAAACATTTTGGAATAAAATAAGTGTTACTTAAAAAATTAAACTTCTTTGTATTTTTAAATATCACACTATGGAGTGAACTGAATAAAAATATTTGAATATAAATTTACATATCTGGTCCTTCAGTAATAACGAAACAAATTTCGAAGTTATGCTGTCGAAATTATT
Source organism: Druceiella hillmani (assembly GCA_039881145.1). Lineage (NCBI taxonomy): Eukaryota > Metazoa > Arthropoda > Insecta > Lepidoptera > Hepialidae > Druceiella > Druceiella hillmani. The sequence goes on from JAYKKI010000015.1 coordinate 27,661,972, forward strand.
AAATTATATGTCGGATATTCATTTTAAATGTTGATCAAAATGTCTCTGCCTTTCAGCTTTCTTTCATCACTGCATATCCAACATAATTGAGAGGATAGTACTAGTATACTGAATCCCTGTTTAATTGTATCAAAGTTAAAACGAAGTTATTAAGATACCTTAAGTCTGAATCAGTGAAGCACTGTCTATGACGAAAACTGTCTTCAAAGCTTAAATAAACCGAAAAAAGTCATACTTTTCTCTTAACTAAAATAAAATTTAAATAAATTCTTATCACAACGTTTTATTATGTTTATTATTAATAACTTAAACTAAGCAACGTAACCTATAAAACTATAAAATTTCGTTTAGGTCCAAACTATAAAGATAGATGTCGCTGCGCGTATTAAGTGAACAGTGTGATTTGTAACACTATTAGTTTTTTTAGAATTATTTTTAATGTCGTCGGATTCAAATCTACAATAACGATAGTTCAAAAAACTAATTTATATATTGCATATTATGTTTATGTTACGTTAAAAACATTAATTGCGCGAAAACCTTATATTTTTAATTAGAAATAAATTGTTAAATAATTTCAATCACATAACAATATTTTGTGTATAAATATATCGAAAAAAATTCATGCTTTATACTTAGAAATTAGAGCCATAATTTTTTCCAAAAGCTATTTAAAATATTACATGGTTAACAGGGCAAGTTTCACTACGCGTTCATAGAGGGCGTGGTTAAGCATTCTGAACATGTTTTTATTTAAAAAAGATAATAATTTTCTTTAAATTAATAGTAAAATTAATAGTACTTTAAATTAATAGTACTTCCTTGGAACGCTATAACGAATACCCATAATGATTAATTCAATCACTAGTTTCATTACCGCTATTTAAAATCAGACTTTCAAACGGCCATAAATCAAAGTGTCAATTATATAACTTATTATCAGCTCTGACAGGAAAATTTACATAACTTATTGTATGGTATGGAATTAAGAAATATCATTGAATTTCCATATTTTGTTTTTTTCTCATAGTAACAAATATACATAGTAACATTTATTTAAAAAGTTAATTTTTCCGAAATAGACTTATAAATAGTGACGAGACTATAGCTTAAAAATTAATAAAAATAATGTTGCTATCCTTAAAAGTGGGAAACAGAAAAGGATCAAGAAATTATGCACATCTGTGTTTCTTTGCTATTTCTTTCTTCCAAGTGAAAAATGACATAAAATCACATCTAAATATGGCAAGAGTAGTTATGGTATATGAAAAATATAAACAATGGGTTTCAAACTCCGCCTTGGGCTGGATTATTTCCATTGAAATGCAATAAAGCGTAAACTTAAACAAAATATAAAGAACAGGCAAAGCAAACAAGTCACCAGGTCAGACTATCACGTTTTGCATCCAGGCGTCGAAGCGTGAGTCCAGAAACGTTAAAAGAGGCACCCCGCAGCTCCAGCATAGACGACCATTGTTTCATAAATACTTAGAATGTTCTTTCCAAGTGTCCTAGTACGTGTTTTACTACCTAACCTTTGCAATAAAAATTATTATTTTTTTCAACTTTTGGTATCTAAAATAAACCCGAGAAATTAAATAACAAGGTCTTTGAAAACTGGGCATTTAAAATAAGTTTTTTAAATTATTCAATATATTCAACATTTTTGTCCGATTTTAATAAATCTAAACATGCAACCTGCAATATCATACAACTTTAAATAAAATAAACTTCTGGTTAGTACATTAAATGCATGTGTTGTTTTAAAATATACTATCAGTAGAGTTATTATATATTTTCGACATAATGTGTTATAAACAAAGAAGATATAAGTTTCATTTTATATGAACGTAATGGTTGTATGACTTTCGTTTATTTTAAAAGCGTAAATGAATGTAGAAGAGACCCTAAGTTAAATAAGGCGAAAATGGGTTTTGTTATTTATAATTTAAAAATAAATAAAAATACACTTTATATTTTTTTTGTTAATGTATAATGTGTCAGGCAGAAATAGCTACAATTTTCTATTTCAACTATCCACTAAAAAACTTTTTGGCAGTAATTTATATATCAACAATATTCAATAAAAAAATTAAATTAAAATAAATACTTTTTTCATCGAGAGGTTAAAACCTGAATTTACAGAAATATGCATTTTAAATATCGACTTCGCAAACACCATTTTGTTTAATCTTTGCAATTATTATTTATTTATTGTGTAGAATGTGTACCGTCTATATGTATGGTGGTACGGGTCCTTTTAAAGTAGGTTGTGTAAAATGAGAAATGTACTATTTTTCCTGTGATTGATAGTGCAGATTGGTGCTAGTTTATAACAGTATAGTTATCGAGTTTATAAGATGTTTGATCGAAAAGCAAATATAAGTAGAGAAGAGAACTTGAAAAAGACAAGATGGCTAATTAACTTAGTCTGTCGTCTAAATTACTTATTTTTGTCAAAGAATTTTCATAAATTTGAATAACATTATGTATGCATTATTTATACTGTCAATTTAACGTTGCACATATCCATATTAATTATCTATCACTTGCATTCATTCCATTTAACGTTGCAGAGACGACACATGTAACGAAACGAGTATAGAATGTTCTAATTTAAACTTCAATTATTACTAAGACTTTCACTCCGTAATAAAATACAAAATGCAATCTAATGTAATTGATCTTTCAAAACTAGCGCGGTTCATTAAAATTGCAACGACGCGTGAAAGGCAATATGGATTGTATTGAGAGTTCATTTGTTTCATACGGGAGAGAAAGAAATAAATTTAATTTCGCTATTTATGTGTGTCACATCAGTCTGTGGTTAAAATGTATTAGCTTTTCATTACATTTTTTATTTAGATTTTTATTTAATACAAATTCATTAGAAAATTTGTTATAAGACTTTTTCCGATGAATTGAAATCGCGACGCATCCCAACATTAGTTAAATAAATAAGTATGCCTTTTTATTGCATTACATTATTATTACAAAGGAGTTTTTGTATATTAAAAGGTTACATGTCGAATTTCGTTTTCAATAAGTCTATAACACAATAAGTACTCATGCAAGGATTCATAAAGATCGTATCAATAAAATGATACAAGGTATAAAATGAATTTAACATAAATTCAAAGAAATTTCCCGAAGACACTAATATTATATAGGTGGATTCTATAGCGGCTCCTACTTCTGAGTTAACAAAGGAACTCTTCACAAAACCACATATCCAATAAATAAAAGAAACAATCACAGAGTGTAGGCGAAATATTAACAATGAAATATATTTTAGATACGATGGAACATAAATAGGAAATACAGAAATAATAATGATATGTACGAGGGAGTGAGTGTGGTGATTGAAAAAATATGGAAGTTAATGGTTCGATTTCGTAACGCGGTGCCTACTCGCCGGTGATAGACGCTTTTTCCGTGTACTTTTATACAAACATATCACATTTTGTTTACTGATACAAGTGTAGTGGCGTCAGTGAGATGATGTGGGCAACGTGGAATGCTTATATAATTTGTCATATAGCTAGCAGTGTTTGGTGCTATCTGAATGAAGCGTTAGGCATCAATGGTGGAAGTGTCTTATGGTAAATAGATCATTTTGCGCTAACTTTTATTGAATATTTCTTATGTTTATTCTTTAAACGTTTATGTCTTTAGAATTCAAATGGGTAATATTTTTTTAGAATTTACTATATTATTTTTATATTTCTTCTTTAACTTGTTGATTAAGTAAAAAAATAGTTTAAAACTTATAAAAATGTATAAGTTTATATCGACGAACTGATCTTCTGAAGAATATGAAATTGATAAACGAGTTTTATTTTATCAAACTGTAGAAGTAAAGGTATGAATACGGTATGACCTTAATTGAAGATTATGGGATAAGTAGCATTATGTTTGAACATATGTACCCTATTATACATATTTATTCATTTGATTTGTAGCCGTTATATCCGTTAATTATTCCGTATTGGCCTGGAAATTTAACTTTTTGTGTAAGTTGCACGTTTAGTTTCCTATATTACTATATATTCTAGCTTGTTTACTAGTTATATTATATATTCTAGTTTGTCTATTATATATTCTAGTTACGAAAATATCAATTTTGGTAACTAATATGTACAAAAGTATAATATTACTAGGTTTTTTTGCTATATTATTTCGATTTATCTTTATTATTGAGCCGTGATAATTGAATGTTATACTAATATATCTTGATGCTACAGATCTTATTCTCTTTCATGTATGAATACATAACACGAAGTTCTCTTCGATTAACTCTCCAACTTCGTTTGCTATTCGTTTTCAAGTATCTGATGGTATTGTAAACGTACATCATTGCTATACGTTTACAATACCAAAAAAACTTACATAATTTCTTCACTTTATAAAATATTTTTGATTGCCTTTCCCATGTTTTGAGATTTTTTTCAGTAAAATTATAATTTTTATAATGGTAGTGTTTCCACATGTTTATGTATAAATTTTAAATTCAATTATAACTGTATCTTTAAGGGTTTTTGATAATATCATTATACTATATCATTAAACTATGATCGGTAATGAAACCGCTGTGATAAATTTATACACTTTCTAAGGGATTTTATTCCTTTCAAAATTTCTTTTAGCCAAACATATCAATCTAGTTTCATGGGAAAATTGACCCATCGAGCGGAAAAAGTACAGTAAGAGATAATTGATACAATTGACCGGACGGATAAACCATACGCGTACACTTGGTGACAATTCTTCCATTCTTTCACCATCTAGGTTTAGTTTTTTATTTCTTGTTTCTTTTTGGTGACGACCCAGCCCTTAGTTTTAAATATTTATTTATTAAATATTAAATATCAAGTCTACGTCCTATCTGACTGATCGCGTTTGCCCTCCGATGCTTCTTAGCAATTTGCTGATTTTAAATGATGTAATAAACATGTTTAACTTCGGAAGCTGATGCATAGATTAAATAATACTTGATTTGTGATCCAACTTGCTGTCATATTGTTCACCAGTGGTCAAAATATTCTACTGAGTGGGATTCAAAACGGTAAAGGGTTTGAGAATATGTATTATTATATAGTTTTTCTAAAATGACTGAATATTGAAAAATAATACAATTTTTAATAATTTCCAGTAAAACAATAATAAATGTCAAACCTTTATGTATCACCGGATATGATACAAAATTATAAAAAAAACAATCGAATAAGAAAACATGTACATTGAAATAATATTTCACTTTTACCTACTTTTGAAAACATTATCATATAATTTCGAGTCGAATCGAGAGATGGATAAAAATTACGTGGCTGGTATAAATAGTTAATACAAGAACAAAGTCTGAAATCCGACCTCATACCAGGTCACGTTTGGTCGCATAATGGTCTACCTACGTCATTCGCGACCATTCTAAGCAAAGTGTTTTTCGATTCAGATAGATAATAATTGATCGTAATTGTCCATTAACCTATTCAACGAGCACGCGCACGCCTGTACCACGCACCGATCTAATTACAGTGGCACATTGGCCAAATTAAATATCGATACCTACTATTCGCGTACAGTCAGACGAAATCTGTGGGTACGCCGCGTATCTTGATAAGCATTAAATATATTTTGAAATTCGTTTTTTTTTTACTTGTTTCTTTCAATTGTATAAATTCATTCAGTACATTGCTTGATTGCAGGGAAAGTGTACATCATTTAGTTTTACAATTAATTATAGTTTCGCGGAAATTATTTCATAGCAAAAAAATGGAAATGTGTTATTCAAAATTATTGGGAATCCGCTTTAACAATCAATTTATATTGTACGCTCCACGAGTACATGCTTTATTATCGACTAGCGTAACAGTCTCGAATTTTAACAGTGGAAGTAGTTATAACTCGGACAATTATACATATATTACAACTTTTAATTTAACTTTTTGGAAAAAGAACTTCTAAAAATGAGATCATTTTCTGATTTGTAAAAATATTTAATGTGATGTAAATTTTCTTTTGAAAAATGACATTTGTCTCCGTCCGTTGATCTGTACGTATGAGTACACGTTACAGTTCTCAGTTCTTGACCGCTTTAGATGATTCGCTTTATTTCGTTTGTTAACTATCAGAATAGTAGCTTATTTATTTTCACAATGATTTCTCAAATACTTTATTTCTGTGAAAAATTTTCTACAATAATTCTTCTTTTCTGTGCTCGGCGATTGCTCGCGGCTTCTGTTACTTCTGCTCCCCGATATTTTTAACTTTTATTATTTTTTTACATTGTTTTTAACGAAATATTTTAAATACATGATAAATGGCACGGTCGGCGACTATGTTTTTTATTGATTTTTGCCTTAGTGATAATTAAGTGATGTAAACGTATCATATTAAATACTTAAATAGGTGAAAAAAATGTGCTCAATATTAAGACAATATTCATAAAAGAAAAAATGACGTGAGTTGCACTTTTGGTTTTACTAATATATACAAAATATAAGAAATATTTTGTAAATATATTTTTTTACAGGAAGATGCACACGGTGTTATTGATGCTACTTGTGATATTTATTATCTAGTTGTAACATTTGTTTATACCGTTCAAATTACGAAATCACAAGACAAATTTTGTTAAAAATGTTGATAATCATATATCAAACTATTCACAATAAAGCAAATTTTGCGTGTTTTTATATTAAATTTGGCATTTATTTCGGTACATTTACATACAATTACCTTTACCCCTCAATATTGCTCTCTTGTAAAATTTCTTTATCTGACGAATACAATTTGACGGTGGACATTTTTGTGAAACCATTTCGTATCCACTGTACTCCTGTTTTATCTAAAACGGAAGAAAGATGAAACATTAATTTTATGGAAGATTCCATCAGTAAATATTTTTGCGAGTATTTTTTATTGAATAATAAATTTGTAACAATATTTTATTTGCTTAAGCTATTTATTAATTACTAAAATATTACCAATTAAAGTTATTCAAGTCATGGAAAAAAAACCTATATTTTAAAACTTTTGTTATTTTAAGTGTGTACCCAGATTATTAATACAGTGATACAAATGAAACGAATATATAAAAATATTCCAATACAACTGTCACTATGGCCGTCGAGTTCACTGTCCTTAACTTTATTTTTTATAATACAACAAAATATATCGAAATTGTACCACACACAGCCAGACTTACAATCGCACACACATACACACATATACGCTGAGAATGATACATTAGGTTCGTCATAAACGTCATCAGACGAGGGCGTTCAATTACAAATATACATATTGTCGCTACACAAATGATCTTTGACAATCTCGTTAAGAATTAATGGGCACAATCAGTCCCAATCAATAATTGATGGGGCGTGATTGTCAGTCGTCAGAGGCCTTAATGAGTGCTCAAGGATACGGCGACATTATATCGGCAGTTCTAATTGTGTCGATGGTCTATTTAATGTACGTAATTATTGTTGGTGTCGACGATCGTTGCCTACGCAATTTTGTGACGTATGACGTTCGTTGTATAATGCGTTCTCTGCGAATCGACAGGCAGTGTATGAGATTGTAATGATTCGTCTTATCTGCGCAGGGAATGACGCTACGATCGATAAGAAAGTGGCAGGTAGAAAAAGTTAATACCATATTCAACTGCCCAAAATTCTATTGATTTGTTTCCTCCTCTTTATGTTTGCCATACTCCAATTTATGTAATAGATAAATTTCTAACCCCTTGCAGGTATATCCAACAAGAGAGTAATAATTTGGAGAGGGTGTTTGGGAGATTCGATATTGGGGAAAGTTAAATTTATTATAGAAATAATACCCACAGTTCAAATTCTACAGAACCCTAAAATCAAAACTGGAAACTTGGTGTCTATGCGCTCTGATGATAATGAGTCTTCGATCTCTTCCAGTTATAAAAATATACGAAACAAGATAAATTAGGTACCCATAATTTTTCAAGCCCAAATGACGTTTAAACGGATGGAAAGATTCAGTGGTATCAATAACACTTTCTTTACTATTAAATATTGGCCCGAATGATCTATAAGCTAAACATGACCAAGCAGGGATGTCCATTATTCTCTAATTTATTTATTCGCCATTCAGAACCATAATATGCAACAAATTTTTGGTTTATTTTCACGATTGTAATTATGGATTATCTTGGATTATCATCACGATTGTAATTATAGCTACGTGTTGTAATACATAATTTCATTTCATTCCATCTTTAAGAGTTAAAATAGTGAACGAACTCTACTTATTCTAATTAGAAATTCTGTATATAAATATACTTTAGTACGTCATATTTGTATACTCACCATATATCAAGTCTTATCAGCTACCAAGTACTCCATCATTTAGTTACAGATCACCTGTTCGATGTCTACTTACCATGGTAGCTTCCGTTCGTCTTCGTATTAGTGCTGTGACGTTACAATTAGATCGTATACCGGTCGGCTACCGTGCGGGCGCGCCGCCGTAATGGACTCTCACTTTTGGACCACCCGATCGCCTTATCGGTCCTGCGACCGTAACGACCGTAACGAGATGATTTGAGCCCCGTTAATGCAATCCCTCCTTTATTATGTGGATACAGGTGTGGACGGTATTTCGAATGATGCAAGTATAGTGTATTAATCGTGAGTTTATTTCAAACCGTACTATGCTGAACAAAATCATAGGTATATCGTCTGTATTTTGAGAACATGTCGCTGACGATTTCAGTTATTTTCTTAGCTACGTTGCGAAAGTGGATTTTAAGTTAATTATGTTCAGTTAACGCATTAGACGTTTAAGAATTAAATGTAAATGTGAATGTAAGTATTAATATTCGTTTATCTTATACCTCACTTAATTTTAAAGTAAGTTGATCGTTCTCTCAAAATCGAGAATATCATTAAGAAATATAAAAAGATTGAGTGACATACTTTCATAGTTAATAATTGGGTGCATACAAATTAATTAAATTTGTATATAAAGAGGAATTATGAATAGGTGTATTATGATAAATAGAACTTCATAAAATTTGTATAATTCAAATCCTGTATACAAGCGATATAAAACAATATCAAAACTAACCTTATTGTGTAAAAACCTATCAAGCACGAATAATGCTCTCACTACGAGGCTTCCGTACACATTTAAACACTTTATTGATATAAGGGTACATAAAACATTTATTAAACTATTTACCAATATGAATTTTTCATGTAAGTATAATGTAAGTATATTTTATCAATTATATCTTTCACGGGGGTAAAAACGCACTGAGTATTTAAAAAAATAATGACACCTAGAATTATCGAAATAGTTTTCTTATAATCTATGTGTAGGTTTCTAAGAAATTCTTTCATGATTATAGGTTCAATAGTCTCGGAATTGGGAGTGGGGTAGGTACACTTTTTTCATATTTTGCCATATCTCTTTGAATATAAATATCTAAAATTATGGAAAAAATATTTTTGAGACCCTTATAACTAGTCCTTTCAAATGATACCCTACACTATGTATGAAATTAAAATTTTTTTTTTCGATTACTCAATTTTTTTCTCCCTAAAATTTTCGCATGAATATTTTTAGTGTTGTCTATTGAAATATATGGTTAATATACTTTATAACTATACCAAATTTCAAATTTATAATCGAAGCGGTTTCTAAGATAAAACGTCTGTGACAGAGTGATCTCATAAGAGTTCCGTTTTTCCTTTTGAGGCACGAGACTAAAAATTGAGCTAAGAATGGAGTAAATAAACAGAATATGTTTTGCAATGTAAATAAGTAATGTTACTCATTGATATTGTTCGTACCAAAACATTTCGTAACCTATACTTCATGGCCATAAAAATAATTAAAAAAATTATGCCCAGTACGCAGTATCTATTACAAAATACTGTCACAATATATCAGTATCTTAGAAAAACACTGTTATAAATTACACTTAAACACTTCTCATATATATTTGTATTGTCGTAAATAATTTTAATACATATATTATGTTATATATACGTATCTTATTAACCAACTTTTGTTATCAGGTCAATGAAATATCTGCGAAAACTATTTGTTCTATCAATAAACACGAAAACTGTAACGAATTTAACGGGCACGATTTCAATTAGGTATAATTTATTTCGGCCTGGCCTGTATAACGTAATATACATAAAATTATTATATTTTTTTGTATTATTTATTGTTCGTATGATTAATGACAGTCACAATTAAAACGAGAGACGACAAAAAGAAATAAAATCAAAACACTTTCGGGTCTTTGTTGCCGTGTCACTTGCGGGCGGTTCTCAAACTACGTTCTGTTATTGTTTATTGATGGTCTTGAAAATAAGTTTTAATTTTACATATATTTAAAATTATGTGTTGTAAATTTGTATCTAAAATAAAGCAAAAAAAAAACGTTTTCGTTTAACATTCAGATTAAAAAGTGTGTTTTGTATTTTTTCGTAATATTTTGTTTCATTAATTTCTGGTTTTTTTCTCTTGTGATTTCACTTTCGGTAAAAATAGTTATATTAATTTAGTATCGGTTAATATATTTGAAATAGGTTGATATTAAATTACAGTTCACTTTTGTTACTTAAATATTTTGAGGTGTTTTCTTAATGTGCGTTATATTATTAAATATTTACAGTTCATACAAATTTTTAGTCGTTCCACGAAAGAGATTAATACACATTTCCTAGTTGTCGTAATCAGATAATATGGTATTACAGGTAATTCGTTTATAAATAGATAAGTCTCTCAACTCTAACTAGTCTCTCAAGACGAATCAATTTATTTGAATTTCGGCTAAATACATACCAGTACACATTTAGAGTACCATAATTGTCTACATATATTCCAAATGTTTGATGTCAGTATAATAAAATAAATGAAATTTATAATTTCAAATAAATGCTAGCATCTATATGTAGGATTTTTTAAAACTCTAAATCCATAATTTAATAAATAGGATGATATTTGCAAGTATGCCTTTAAAAATAAAAAAATGTTCACAAGCAACCTAGATCTCACTTTAAAAGTAAAACTATACTTCACTCAATTTGCGGTACGAAAAATATTTCTTCCGCGTTTTACATGAACAGAGAAATACATTAAAACAAAGTAATATATTGCTACATATCAAATAAGATCTCTATCTTTAGCATCCATTTCCAAATTTGCAAACACATAGATCTGAAATTGTGGAAACTGAGAGGCTTCAGTTGGTGGACGGAAAGACGGATGTTGAGTGTGAGATTTTGAGGGTTCCTCATTTTACTACCTCGCTACAAAAAATTTGGCTCTAGTGAGTTAAAGATTACAACCTTTCGCATCGAACTATATATTTTGATAAAAATCTTATCATAATATTTCAATTATATTTTAATTTGCATATAGACATAAATCGACCTAAATTAAATAAACTTGTTCAAGGAATTGTTTCATATTGTATTTCATCACATTTGATTTTGCAATAAATTATTTATTATACTTTGTAAGGGATCGTATTAAAAATTACAATTTGAATTTACGAATTTCATACGAGTTAAATAATATAATTCTAAAATATTTATACATTGCATAAAAATACATCACATTTTCTTTCACGAGTAATATTTTTTATGCCAAAATATCATATCAACCAAATCCACTTAAGCATCATTTAAATGACGCTATAGATCTTTCCTGTACCTTTGGCTACAGCTATTAAAGCCCATTAATAAACACCAAAATTATTCTATCCACGTTTGCTTTCCCCACCTTCCGGTTGTAAATTACTTTCACTAAACACTCGTAGTCTATTCACACTCAGTGAACCCAGTCTTTCTGCCCCGTCTATATTTCTGTCATTCACCATTCTACTTAAAGTCATCTGAATTTGCAATTTATCTCGCCTTCTTCAACAGCGTGGACATATTATATTATATTTATAATAAAAGGGACAAAGGACAAATGTGATAATTTATATTTCTATCTTCTTGTCGATTAAACTTTAATTACCATTACTTATATATAAATTTAGAAACATAAAATCTTTGCAAAAGGCAGAAAAATATCAAGTCAGAGATCATGTCTAAAGAAATAATATGAATAGTTACGTTTCTATACAATGGATTACGAGATAATGTAAATCATTTAAGTCTATAAAATATATGCGCTATGTAATCACGTCTATAACTAAAATGACTCCACAGAGAACAACATTTCCTTTTAAAGTATTCTTTGCTTAACAAATATTATGATCTATACATTAATAAAATCGTAAAAAACTGAGTCTTTGCATTGAATATTTTTAGATACAACTAAGTGCTACCTATTAAAGATACGCTATGCATGCCTAAAATAATAGTTTTACAATTTTTATCCGTTTGTCGGATTCTATCTATTAGTGTTTTAGTAATCTTTACGTAGTGTTTTGAGAGAAAAAAGAAAAACAAAAAAGAGTCTAATAAATTTTCTTTCACCAAATTTCACCCGAATGTAGTCAATAATTATCATGTTTAATTAAATTTTATATGAAATAATGCAATATTTGTATTATAATTGATAATTGGTATTTTTCTACCATTTATTTCAAAAGAAAAAATCAATGTCTCATGTGAAATCTATAATGATTAGGAAAAAATTTCGATTTTCGTTAGGAATTATTCTTGCAAACTTTTGAGAATCGCTCTCAAATTCATGCGCTTTGATAGCAGCATAATGTGTCATTTCCAAGAACCGAAGCCCGGTCATTAATTACCAAGAAACGTAGCGTAATGCCTCCACTGAGATGGGATTTATTTTTTTTAGAAAGTTGTCAGTTGTTATTCATTAAAACTGCGGGGGTAATCAAATTTAAATGATCATCCTCCGAACGTATTCTTATACCCATTTTCGTCGTAAAAAATATGACATTCGTTTTAATTAATATCTGTCCGATATTTTTACCTTATCCCCGGCGGTAATTTTAAGTCGACCACTTCATTGCAAACGGAATCTTTGTTAAAATTTTGAATAAATAATTAATCGATGGAATTTTTAAGTCCAGTGTTCAACTTTGTTATTTATGGGGATACATTATTTGGTACGAGGCAGCTACCAGAACCGACCGTTCATATGAACTACGTGTTCATTAAAATTTAGCACGTTTATTACAACTGTAACATTTTCATATAAAATATTTTCTTATTGAAATGTTGATATTGCTAGCTTATAATAATTAAGCAATATTAGATGTATTGTTATTTGTTATGCATAGAATATCTCCAAATTAAAAAGTTACATGGCAGTCTTTTTGCTAACTACAAAATAAACCAATGAAATGATGTTTAAATTAAGTATAAATTATAATACAAGTGAATTACATAAAGTAAAATATATAAAATAAGTAAGATCTAAAGAATGGTCCTTAATGCATAAAAAATTAAAAATAAATTTAAAAAAACAAATAAATTAAAAAAAATTGAATGTTTTATTTGATGGATTGCGATAGGTGGTATTGGTAGTGGTTCAGAAAATTAATCATATTTTCAGAGACTTAATTGATTATTCGAATGTTTCATTTTCATAAAAAATATTACATTTCGAGAAATTTGAATACATTTAAATATCAAAGGTAGATGCAAAATTCGGATAAACTTAGGTTTGGGATCTTAGGTTTAGAAACTTTTTAAAGTGTGGTTAACAAAAAAAAATTTGCGAAAAAATAATTTAACTTGATAATGTTAATTGAAATAGTGGTCACTCAGTAGATTGATTTTGAGTTTTGTTTTATTAATTGAAGAAATATTAGCACAAAATAATTAAAGATAGCCGAAGCGCCTTAAAAAGGGACAAATATAGTTTTATTGTTCAAAATGACTCTTTTTAAAGAATGGAAAACTCTGAAAAAAAATTAAGATATAAAGTGTACTGAAAAATGTACTATTATCTCATTTCTATTTAACTTTTATCCGACGTGTGCTTTGCGGACTTATTTAGCAATAAACTCTTCTCGTCATTTTCATACGAGTAATTATACTATGATCTCTTCTTGTTATCTCTATACTATATAACGTTAAACTACTCCACAGTTTTACTGACTTATTAAGAAAGTGCTCTTTTAAAGCTGAGTAATTACTTAATTCGAACGTTATGGATAATCCGCAGGTATATAAGATAATATAAAATGGACATATTAAAATCAAGTGAACTAGTCAGAACTGCTTTATTATTATTGCAATATTATGTCATGTCCCTGTAGACGTTTGGCTGTATCGTTTTACTTCCTTATCGTTTGACTTTTGCCATAAATATGTACACGTCCTCCTTACGACCACGTATGCAACTGACACTCTCAAAGTAATTCATAAATTGGCCTGAAAGGACTTTTAAATAGTTTTTTAATAGTCACGATTTATTTTGTAGACATTACCATAGCTAAATTATGCATGTAGAACATCACAAAATTCATATTTAGTTCACGTAAAGTAGGAGTCAAAAAACCTTGTTCGAGCGTACCATCGAATACCACGCCTTTGTTAAACACTTTTGGAATAAAATGTTGGTTCCTTATATTATTTTGAAATCTTGTTTTCTATTAGGCTTTAAAATTAGTTTTAAAAAACTTTTTCATAAATTTTTGAATTGATTTAATTAATCAATTTTTTAAATGATTTAATTTTAGGCACCTTGTATAACAAGTTACGTAAGTTGTGGGCGCACTTACTCGCACTTGACAAGTTTTCTAATGGTGGTTTAACGAAATTCCTAATTAAAACTTAGAATTTTAATATTTTTTTGGTTCTTACTTTCAATAGTGTTGTCCCAAAAATTAATTTAAATTATCTATTTCATTTCATTTATAAATTTTTACACTGAATATTATCCTCACAATACACTTTAGCTTTTGTTAGTCGAAACGGAATTCGACTGCCAAATCCACGTTATGAACTTGTTCCCATACGTTGGACATACCAGCCTTAATAATATTTTCATTCGAGCTAAGTAATGACTCTTATGTCTAATGTTTATTAGGTAATTTTACACGGAAGAAATTACATAAAAAGCAGCAACCCCCATCCATTTAGATTATCCGTGGTAATCACGTTCACGTGGTGGTGGAGTAGCTATAAGCGAAAGTATGCTAGTAGAGATGTGTTACGTTTTACATAGGGAGCTTTAATATGTTGTATTACTAATAATGGCTAGTTGAAATATAGTTCGACTGATAAGTTTAGCGTATTTTTTTGATTTAATATCTACCATAAGATGAACTTGTACAAGATAGTAAGTATTTAGTTATGTGATATCACCTGCCAAATAACACAAGGACGTGATATAAATTAAAATAGACACAGCAATATTTGACATCTATATAAACGTCAAAATTTTGTTTTAAAAAATGTATTTAAAACTTAATTTATTAAATCAATTCACTTCTAAAATACGTTTCTATCTTAGTCTAGCTATTTATCCAATAGTGAAAATCGCCCTATTATAAAGAAGGGTGAAGTCTTCTTTCACTTTAAAAAATGTATTGGAATAACTTTCATAACAAGTGAAACTTCTTCAAATGAAGTCAACGTTACATTAAGTTTCCATTGTTTCCTATGCTGATAACTTTGCTCTCTAGGAGTATGCTGTTAAAGCGTTCTAGGTTGCTGTTAAAGCGTTCTAGGTAACTTTGGTGAATTTATTGATTGAACGAATGAATGAATCGATAACATTTATAAGAAGTGAAACTTCTTAAAATAAGTCAACTTTAATTTTTATAAGACACTAAAACTGGATTTAATATTTCAATAAACTATGCCTAATCTAAACTTTCTGTCTTATTTTTCTCACTGTACCAAATAATAATTAATAACCAAATAATAAAATATACCATGAAAATAATTCAATAGAAATTATATTTCACAGTATTTATGATTTCGTAAATTTACTTGTCATTTTGATTTAAATATAAGTATCAAAATATTACTTTTAAGTGTTAAATTTAAAAAAAACTACAAAGATAAATGGTCTAACATATTCGATCTGCCTATATAAAAACGTGTGGTTTAGCAAACTTGTCGTAGCTATAAGAAGCGGGTGGTTCACTTTATAGCGGCCCCGCGCTCAGCCTAATGAGTTCAGATTGTTTATGGACATTGGTTCGAGTCACTCCCACATAGCGGCTAATGTTCTAACGCTGGAAATTAGGGGCTCAGCGAAAAATAATGATTTAAGTGAGTAGTAGGTTCATTTTTATATTGCCTTCCGGGCTAATGTAGCTTGGAAAATCGCTATAATGGTTTCCACTTTGTATGTTGTGGAAAATTAACAAATTTTATGAACAACTTTCATAGATAGGTATTACAGCTTTGCTTTAGAAATTAGGGCAAATTTATAGGTTGGACGGGGCATTAAGCTCTAATATGAGATTAAGGGCGTAAGCGTTTACATTTAAACTTTAAGCTATGTAATTATTATTTACAATGTTATCATTACACTAAATTACATTGTGAATAATTCGTAGCACTTTTATCACATTTATTTTAATGACATGGTAATTTAAGCAATTTCCCAGCAATTATAGTCTCATAAATTTCATCGCATAGTTTAATTCTCTTACTTTATTTGTTAAAAAAATATAATTGTTAATAATAGGGACTAAGTGTCAACTGTTTCCTCTTTTTCCTTACAAAATAATAAATTATAAAAAAATGTTTGATACCTGTGTAGTTTATGGTAATAAAAGATTTGAAATAATAATATCAGTATTTATAATCAATCTAAACCTCGTAGTTGATCTTATTCGTTTCACCTAAGTTAAACTATGATATTCCTCAATATAACACATATAATTGAAAATTTGATTGATTTTAAACATTAACCTCCAGAAACCAGAGGTAAAATTTAGGAGAACAGGTTTGAGAATCTATCGAATCGACTGAAAGTAGCTGATGCAAAATGGAGGAACGAAAACCGGTTCAAAGTTTAAATTATTAGTAAATTTATTGCATTATATTTATGCTTGGGATACAGCTACTACTAGAAAGATGTGGTTTAACTTGTGAAAAGTTTTTCAGGCCAGTGAAGAAAGATAGTTTTACAGCACGCTACAAGACTAGATTGTTATAATAATGCCAAAAAAAATATTGCTAACGTGGCAGCAATTGACATAAATTTAAAAACGTAAGACTTTATAACAAATTATTCGGCGTTTTACGCGATAGTGGATAGCGCGTTCTTGCTTTTTTCCTAATTTTATCTTATAAACCCATTTAAGCATTTCTGAGTTCAACTATGAGTAATTATTTACAGGTAAGTGACAAAGAACGATGTCATCCGCAAAACATCGTGTTGTGCGCAGATGGCATGATTTTGTTCATCAGTTATTCTAGCGATCCATAGTCCATAATGCAAGATCTGGGCAAAATTTCCCTACAATAAAAATGAATTTGGAAATTATTGGAAAAAACTAAGCATTTAAATATTAAGCTGCGAAGTGACGGGCTAAGTAAATCATCTGTTTAAGTTTCTGCTATGGGTTTGAAAAATATGATAAACAATTTAAATTAAAATTATTTTAGTTAATTTGCATAATATGAAGATATATAACTAAGGAATCCTACTTTAAGCGTGCCACGTCTTGACTGCATTTTTATTATGCCTCCTAGCTCATTTGTCCACTCCCATCGATTAGATATGTTTTATAAAAAAATTATTATTTTAAATTTTCTACTTGATATGTGTAATCTGCTTCATGCCGATAGCTCTTAACTGAAAATGGTGATTTTCCATTTTCCAATCTTTTCCCGAGAACTGGATGGTTTCAATTACATGTGGATGTTGCATTCCCTAGTAATTTTGACAACGGTTAATTATTTGATTTGTAATTTTTTGAGCGTATCAAAACCGTTGTAGTAGTCTTTTTTTATTACTTAACGTTATGTGTTTGTGGTCAGACGGAGAATTTTGTTTTGACTACGTTGGGTTGATGTTGGCTTGATAACTTGGTGCAACCCTAATCGTTGCACACTGTACGTCTAGATTAGTTTAGTTATCGACTGATAAACCTGTCTTTTAGAAATCTAATTGGTAGTATCTTTCGATCAACCCGTACATTTTTTCGCTTTGAGTTTGATTTTTTCAGTCTTTTGTCTTACGTGATGTTTCCAGTTCAACCTTCCGTCAAGCTGGAGACTGAGGTATTTTGTTGACCCTTTCTGAAGAATCTAGCATCATCTAAGAATTATTTTTACTAACGTGAATTAATTTCAAACTATTCAACTTATTATTATTTATTTATTTTTCAGGCACTTGTTTATTTCTGAATCTTATTTCCTGCAGTTTGAAGTTTTTGAAATGCCTTTGATGTAGATGCATGTTTTCCCATAATAATCATGCCTCCGGTAAATGTGTCTAATACCGTTTCCATGTGTAAATTAAGTAAATTAACCCTGCTAAGATCGGATCGTAATTTGAAAAAGCTCCTTCATGAGATACACTAAACTTTCTTTTAGAGAGGTGTGATTCCGACAATTGACAGTAGTTCTTCGGTACTAATTTGCTCATCTTGTAAATAAGGTCCTGATGATAATGAAAACTAATGACAATTTGTCACTCCCCTATTTAATTTAGACTATTTCACAAAATTTTCTAAAAATTATTTTTTTAACAAAAATTATCTGATTTTGATATAAATTAATTTTTTTGTCCATTAAAATGATTTTAGAGAATTATTACACATATTAACCGTCATATTGAACTTTTTAAAAAATGATCCCAAACGTATAAAAGCTTTTTTTTTAAAAATCCATAACATTAGTTACATTTTTAATCATACTTCTATTACTCTATTAAAGTTACAAATACTTATATTTCTAAAATTACATTGAATATTTTTATATAACCCTGTTAATTTATTTTCATCTACCAAATATATTATAAATATATATATATATATATATATATATATATATATATATATATATATATATATATACACATATATATATATATATATATATATATATATATATATATATATATATATATATGTATGTATATCTATATATGTAAAATCACTCAAACTAGATTAATCATGACACAAACCTCTTTTTAATAGACTCCGCCATATTATCCAACAAAAATGACCCCCTTAATGCAAATCAACTTAAAGACGTTCTTAATATTCATGACGGTGACTTTATTTACCCATCTAACAAGACATACACTCATTCAGAACCTTTACAAAGCAAATTAATGGCAGTTTGCTTTAAAAATAATACTTCACCATAACGTACGTAATGAGATAGCGTGCAGTACTGTCATTATCATCTGCTATTCTCGTAAGAAGTTAATAGATCTTTATGAAGAAAAACGGAAAAACATAATAAAAGAAACCTTTAAACGTCTTTAAATTACCATTACCCGCTTCCCCGTCGCCCGAGTCGGCCTCGCCTAATCAATGTCATATTAAGAATTATTTTTTCATTGCACGACAGTTTTCTGATGTCATTTGTGCATGAGTGACATTATATGACCCTTTTATTGTGAAGGGTGATGCATATACATGGATTTTATGATTATACCCTTAATGTTAACAAATTTTTCGCTTCTTTAGAGTGCTTATAAATTTTTATTCATTTCAGCGTACCACAAGCTAAAAAACGTAATCCTTCTAAGATCACTTACATGTTTGTCGGTCCGTCTGTCACAGCCGATTTGTTCAGCACTAGGTAACTTTTCTAAAATATGCATATAAGAATTAAAGAGGGTATAAATAGAATTCGGAACACTTTTTTCATTTTATTTATCATTTGAAAGGGCTTGTCATAAAAAAATTTTTTTTTCACAATTTTGAATTGCATGTTCAAAAAGATATTCTAAAAAATATGCGAATCTAGTGCATAACCTCCTTCCCCCTTATTTCCGAATGAAATCTGTTCATACTTGACTTTTTTTAAACTGTGTATACACACTGTGTGTGTAAACTTCGAAAAACAAGAAAATTAAAAAAAAATTGAATTATAGGATTGAACACAAAGTTAAACGATACGGAAAATGTATGATTAAATTAAAAAAAAAAAAGGTTTTAAAAAATGCAAAACTGTGTGTGGCATTTTTATTTACTAACATCCCTTGTTTTTTTTAATTTATTGCGAGGTTTTCATATTTACTTTGCTAGATTGCTGTAATATCTGAACATGTTTATACTTGATCAGTAACATTGTGTCATAATTGTGATAATAACTAACTCTACTCAAGTTTTAGTTTAAAATGTAAATTATACGAGACATTTAAAAAAAAACGATGCGTGACGTAAAATGTTGCTCGTGTATTGCCGACTGGTCGGAGCACTGTCAGTGCATGCAGGTTTACTTTAGATTTGTGTGCATGTATATACATATACATATATATATATATACACATATATGTATATATTTGTACATAATTGACTCCTTGTCGTCATTACGGCGATTGTCAGGAGACACGTGCATTTTTTCAATTTTATGGTTCTCGGACAAAGTTCAGCGTATCTAGAAGTTTCTTTTTATTTATTTTGAAATTGGTATTAAGACCCGATTAATTTGTGGTTACTTTCTTAAGCTTTGTTACAATTTCTATTTAATTGAATAAAGGGGTGCATTATATATTATTAGTTTGGCATTGGTCGTTGTGTTTAGCAACATAATAATTTACTTCTACATCCAGCTTAAGTAAAATGAGTCACGTATTTTTGAAAACTTCGAAAGTATCTCAATGGCATTAAATGATGAGTCCTTTCTGTGGGTAAAGAAATTAAATAAATTTGCTTTTATATTTAGTTCAGTACATTTTAAGATTTTGTACCCCCAATGGGTTCAAAATGAATTCTGATCATCTCAAGAAATTAATATATACGAGACGCTAACATTTTAATTGTGATAGGACCTTTAACTTTTTAACATATAAGTGGCAACAGGCTACCACAGACAAAATCATAATCGCCAAATATATCGCCAATCAAAACACTGTCAAACAAAAACTGGAATAAAAAGAAATTACCATTTTGTAAACTGTAAACAAATGTTTGACAATTAACAACTACAAGAATCTTAAGCACCATATGTATGAATTCACTATAATGTGGCTAGTGGAACGACTATTAATTGACATGCAGGTAATCTTAGACTTTTAGCGATATTTTAATATATAAATAAAACTTCAATGAATAACCTATTGTCTATTTTCTGACAGAATTAATTTAGAGTAATAATGTTTTATGAGTAATATTAAGTTAAGGTGAAATTGCTAACATAGATATTTCATGCAAATGGTTAAGATCAATAATACCATAAACCAATGCATTGTTAACTAAGTATAAGTGTAATCAGACGATTAACTTAAATATTTTATACGAATAATCAAACATTGCTTGTCAAAGCACGACATATTACATTCGAAATGCAAGTTTTGGAAACATTCAAATTTCTTGAATTGGTAAATGTTTTTAATGAAAACAATGGCTGATCGCTAATTACAAAATGTATAAGATAGTTACATTAACTCCAAATATTTTGCAGTAAATCACCTTTGTGAACTTTAAATCATTATTAATACTTAGTATGATTTAAAAGAGAAAACGATTATTTACAATTTATCGCAAAATTTACTAAAGTAGTATTTATTATTTAGTTATTATTTCTTAGGTACTGAATTGTATCAAATTAGTGAAAAATGGCTTCTAATGAATTTTATTGAAAAATACAGTACCCCTTCTCGTTTTAGTTTTCAGGTAAAGAGGTTTTCAGGTAGAGGTTAAAATTGATAGGATGACGTATGATATGTTCGCTTCGGATGTAAATAATTTGGTTCAATAATGACCGAGTGCGAGTGCGTGCTTGGGAGCTGTTACGACTTTTTAAATTACAATCGCGGGCTTCCTGAACGCGGACGAGCAAAGCTTCTGTTGGGGTTGATAATAAGTTGGGTATCAGTTTTTATTTGTTTCTTTGGTGGAGAAATTGAATAATAGCAAAACGTTTTAGTCGAAGTCGTTAGGGCAATTGTTAGAAATTCCCATGGTGATAGTGAAAAAAATTATATAAACTTCATTACGAGTTAATTATATATGTGCATTTTGCAAATATAAAACTGAAATGTACTTAATTAATTTTGATTGAGTTCTACTTATTATATATCGAAGAAGTACCTTCTATTTATAATAATTTTATAAAATTTGTTCTGTAATAAAAATAATCTTCAGTAGTTATTCATAAACGAAATCATCATTCGAATAAAAATAATACAAAATGGAATCCCGATAGGATCACTATTCTTTGAAGAAGTATTTCCGTACTACGTTATTTTACATCCCAGGGTAGGCGACATGAAATATTTACGATACCTGAATGTTTAAAATATCGTTTTGATGTATTAAAATAACATTCATATAAACATAATAAATTTTCGTATTTGTCGTTGTCCGTATGCATCTTATTTTAACGTATAATTTATGTAATCATATTATATTCTAGATTCAAATTTTTGAGTGATTGATCATCATTCTGTGAAAAAGTGAAAAAAATGATACGTATAAAAATGATACGTATAAAAATGATACGTATAAAAATGATACGTATAATAAATGATACGTATAAAAAAATGATACTACAAGACAGTGAAAAGAAATAATAATTACATAGACAAAGATAATATAATATTAATTTTCTATTGGACAATACGAGATGTGTGGGTATTCATATTAATGGGGTCACACGAAAGAGTGCGTCGAAGATTTCTCTTAAGACACGTGCGAATGTGTTCCAGGTCCTACTACAGTAGTGACAATAATAGGGCATGTATCATGCTGTGCTCTGGTTAACCCGATATAGTGTTTTTGCCCAAAATTAAATAATACTGCATTCCTTCAGAAAAAGTTTCAATGCAAATCTTCGTGGCTTGTCTGAAGTTAGCCACTAAGGCTGCCTCATCTTAATATCGGAATTTCAGTAGAAAGGGTTTTCTCAAACCATACCTAAAGTCTTGATATTTGTCCATTTGTCTTCCACGTATTTTTAATTTTAAAATTCAGGTTTATTGCTATTGGAAATACACACACACCCACGAACATATATATACATACATACATACATACATATATATATATATATATATATATATATATATATATATATATACACATATATATATATATATATATATATATAAATATACATATATATATATATATATATATATATATATATATATATATATATATATATATATATATATATATATTGTATTATTAAATCACGTTTTGCCTTGCAGATAAAAGAAACTAAATAACTTACTCAATAAAGAAGAGCAATATACACGATAAACATTCTTTCTTATTTTGGTTATATAAACGGGAGGTCAAAAAATTCGCACAACGGGGTGGAAGGAAGGTTAAAAACGTGGTACTATTTTTTCTCGTGGTACTAACTCTAATATATATCTTGGATCGATTAATTTATTTATATCCTCAAAAAAATGTTTTTTTTCTTTATGTTGAAAATAAGCTTAAATTGCAGACTTGACCCACTTCATCATGGCTAAATTTGTTTTTTCGATGCTCCTTTTTCCTTTCTGTAACTCCCACCCTTAACAATCCCCACCCCTTGCCATCCCCTCTATTCTGCGAACTTTTTCACCCCCCCCCCCCATAGTCAAACGTTATATTGTATTTACATTTATAAAGGAATCAATAATTTTACATATTTGAGACGGCCGCAGTCTCCTTTTCATCAAAAAATACCTCACAAACGTAAATTGAAAAATGTACATTTTACCTACAAATGAATTAAATGCTCTTTCACAATATTTTAATAAAAATAAACTTACAAGGTCGCGTCTTCTTAACCATAGGCATACAACACTCATGTGTCGCAAAGTAAAACTAAAGTCGATGGTAGCTGGGTGACTATAATATGTTGTCTTCCCGTATGTGAGCCTTGTACTCCCTTGATTACCTCCCTCTCCCCCCCCCCCCAGTACCTTACTACTCATTCCCGAATCGTTTAAGATATCTGCGAATAGTTACGAAGTCACGACGTGCGTTAATGTGGAAAATATCGAAGGATAAAAGTAGCTTGATCGCTTAAAAGTACATAAAGTAAATATGATTGAATCTAAAAAAGGAACCTGGTCATAGATTAGCCCATAAGTGTGGAGTATGCTTCTCCGCGATATCTGATATTAAAAGGAACTAACGAGGAAAGGCTTAAAACAAAGTACTTAAGTTGGGGAATGAATTTTCAGTGTATACTAGTAATTCTATTTGTGAGAAATGATAGGGACAAATGACAAACTCAACTGTGAAAATAAAGATCAAGGTTTTCAAATTAGTTCGTTTGAAAATTCATTGCCGGTAAATGAAAAGTAGGAAACTGAAATAGACGATGAAGAAAAAATTAAAATGATAGTTAACGAATGTGTGCGGAATCATTTTATGTCATGGAAAATGTTTTTAAATTACTCGAAAGGCAAAAAACAATTAATGCTGTTAGTTTACTAGGAAGAAAATTGAGAGAATATTTTTACCTCAAATGTTAGTTAATAAATACCTCAAAAAATATATAAAAATTTAGCTTTACGTTATACATAAGTATATGTATTAATTTAACAACGACAATACATATTTTTGATATATTTCGTCTTAAAAGTTTGTGTTTATTTTTATCTTTGGTCCTTCTAAATAAACATTCTGTATCTATTACTTTTCTTTATCTCTTTTCGAATTCAGTTATTCGGATTCTATTTAAATGAATTTCTCCAGAGATTAGACCCAATAATCCAGTTCATACTGTAATTAAAATGGCAAATAATTATAAATTATAACAAAATATATGGTTCGGGATTACCTCATTTTAACTTCTGTGTGAAATATGGATAGTTAGCTTTATTTCAGATTCGGTCTGCTTACTTCAGACATCGTATAAAATTATTAGATTTTTGATTCGGTATTCAAGAATCTAACTTCATGTTTCACTTCAAGGAGAAGTTTCACTTCAGCTGAATAAATAAAATAATACTTTCTTAATTATAATTACTGCAAACAGTTCGTTTCCTTGTTTTTGGAAATATTTTGTAAAACAGTTTGCAAACAGAACACATGCTACGGTCTTAAATTGAGCTGTCAGTAGATATTTATTTGATTTTTCTAAATTTTCGGCTTTCACAGTTAGTATTAATTTTGACATAGTAATTTTGGCATAGAAAGAAAGCTACAAGCAGTTTAATAATTTTATCAATAAACAAAATGCAAATATTATTCCCAACATTTTTCAATTCTTTCTTTTCAGCGCTTATTACATTTCTATCTAGCCAGATTTGTTAAAAATATCGAATCTGTCTAATATATTAAAATTTAAATATTCATAAACGTCAAACTTACTCCTATAACAGAAATATTTACCACCTAATCAAATATTGTTGCATTAAGCACACTACATGTTATAAATGTTGATTGATCGCTATGCTGTTAACAACTGGTAGATATTTCTGTATTACTCAGTGACTAGAATGGGAAGTTTTTCATATTTCAAAAGCTATTATTGCTTCGATTTTTTCAATTTGATAGAAAATAATACAAAATCAAAGTTGAAAATTGGAGGAATAAAAGTATTCTTTATGAAAATATTACTATTTGCTTGGAAACTAATAAACCCGCCACTTTTTTCTATACGTTTCTCTAACATCTCTGACAGGGTATATAAACAAGGCGGCGTTTGATCTTTTCTTCAGTTAACAACTGAGTTTTGAAGAGTAAAGAGAGTAAGAAATGGAAATTTTGCGATGGTAGCTTAGAATATTCATATTTATGAATTCTATTTAGGACGAAAACATCGGTGAAGGTATATTTTTCCATGACACAGTCAAGCATCAGTTCCAAAGATTTAAAGAAGAAAATTTTGTTGTCTTATATAATTATCATCCAGCGCAACCTCTCAGTGAAAGAAATTTAGGTTAATTTTGCGTTATCTGGGAGTTCTGCTCTAATTCCCTCATGCTGCAACAGAAAAACATTTTTACGCCTTAGGAAACAAGTAAAAATATTCTGTTTAAAAAAAGAATAGCTAATAGTAAATGCTAATAATGTTGTTTCTAAATACAATATTATCAACCAGTTTATGTGTATTATGATCATATATGTAAATGACACAAGCACACATTGTAAACAAAACAAATATTTTTGAAGAATGTATACTTCGATCTAAATTACTTATTCATGGAAAACGTTACGAGTATTTAAATATGCAATTATATTGTTCTTAACTTCTTTACTTAAGAATGTTCTAAAAATTTCCATTCCAGCGAGCAATTTGATAATTTAAAACTTTATGTAAGAATGTTCTAAAAAATTTCCACTCCAGCGAGCAATTTGATAATTTAAAACTCATGATGCAATAGTATGAACTGCTGACGTAATTTTATCGACGTATTAGTTAGTATTAATAAATCCTAACGATTTCATTTGGCTGATTTCTGATATGTATATATATATAATTAAATAGACTATAGAGAAACATCTAGTGGTTATAGATAAATTCACAAAACATACTCTAATTAAACAATAATGGACAATGTGAAGAAAAATTGGAGTATTGTCTACCTAGATTTTCTTTAGCACTGATAAACTAAAAAGATATAATTTGACAAATATATTATAAATTATGGATTTGATGACATGCAATGAAGCACATTTGATATTAACCTTTTTCACTCTAGTTATTAAAGACACAATTCTCATATTTTATTTCGTATCCTACGAAAACGAAGGCTCATAATTATACACTTACTCGGTGACCTACGCCGATTCGGTTCCAGAGCAATGAGCTTAAGGGTAGAAATGCAATATGTTACATGGAAAAATACAGAAGTACATGAGAATTATAGTGTAAAAATGCTCCAAATATTCTTTATGTGATGACTTATCAATCTTATGTGAATATGAGCATACCCCTTCTGGGTATGAGCATACCCCTTCACGGAAACTGCAAATAAAAAAATCCTAACGAATAAATAAGCAAATTTGTGCGAAAAAAAGCTCGTGTGCAATGAAAAAGCAAATGCAGTCAAATTCATGTGAACTTAATTTGAATAAACAGAACGACGACGACTGAAGGCCGGGACCTACACGGGTAGGGCAAAGACTTGCCCCCACCTTCGACCCCCACAGGGAGAAGAAGCAGCTAACACAATTTCGTCGTAGTCGGCAAAATTATCATTTCAATGCAAAATCAATTTCGTATTTACACAAGCAATTTGAGGCTAGCCGAGCGCGAGGCCACGGGGCTTAAAGACAAAATTATTACCGAGGTATACTGCCCGAGCTTTTTAATGGGGTGATTCTTAAATATGGAGGCTTATTGGACCGATTGAGCATTTCGAGACCTTATTCTTTGTTTGGAGAGTTTTTCACGCGAAAATTTTGTTGACGCGGCATGAAATATATAGTATCAGATATAATGTAGTTAAAATAGATTTCTAGTTATTCTATGGAAATGAAATTGTGTTAAACATTTAAGTAATATGATAACAGAAGTAAATATATGAGGCTGTTTAAATTGAAGGTAATTCAACAGGAATAAAGATATTTTTGAGACCTGTTGAGAAGTGTTTTATTTCATTAAATATATATAACATTTTCGTAACCGATATACAAAAAGACGCTAAGTACTAGTAGCTTATAAGATGTCATCATTTAATGATAACGTTAGGTTTAGTAAGTAAGTTTTCTAGACACGCCAAATCTTTAAAATTAGTAATCACTCCTTTTTATAGTTTGTTTTTTTCTTTTAATAAGCCTGTGGGTTTGTAAATTTCAGTATTAAAAGTTATTATATCACCAAATTTCTTTCAATGAAAATATCAAAATAGGTTTAAATAGACATGTACGAGAAAGCCAGGAACACTTCATAAAAATACTAAATAGAGTTACACTATAAACAATGATTTTTTTCTGCAAAAATTAGTACACGCTTTCAGTGATAATTATTGTTTTCTAAACAAAATAAACATAGTTGAATTATTGACATCTTGGTAAACTTTAGAATTAAGTCGATTATTTAAGTTGGAGTTTATTATTTGAATGACAAAATATTTAAGGAAAAAACTCCATACAAGGTATTTAAGGAGAAAACTCCGTTTATTTCTATTAAGAAATATTGATCTTGTCGTCTTGTGAGTTTATCATTTCATTTCAAAAAACTAAAACCTTTTGCGACTGTTATTACAAAGTAAGCATACACCCTTTTCTATGCGACTTTAGATAACGTCAATTTATTCTGCAACAATCATAAATGACTCGTGATTGCTATTTAAACAGTAAAAACTGGCTAGAATTCGAGGAACAGAAGTAAAATTGAAAATAGCAGCTTGGATATGTCATTTAGCGAACATGCAACAACTTGGGTTACTTAGCATATCAGCATTGGTAACAGTTACATATATGTATATATATATATATATATATATACACATATATATATATATATATATATATATATATATATATATATATATAAATATATATGTAACTGATACCAATACTGATATATATTAAAGAATTGTCTATACTTTACTAATACTAATGTCTAAATTTACCCAAATCTGCATATATGTTACTCTTTTATGTTTATTTATGAAGAGCTACACAGCATGGTTTCAGTAAATGCTACCATCGTAGCACTGTAGTGATGTTGATCATGGAGTTATGCAGCTTTTAACTCATTTAATATAAATTCAACGTAATCACTGGTGTTTTTGGCTATTACTCTGATCCCACATTTAGTATATACGCTTTTGTACTTTTTTCCAATACATATCTTGAGTTTGGGAGGTTGCTTTCAGAGAAATAGTAGAGGTTATGATTGTATCAATCACCAGAAACTCATCAGAAACTTATTTTGAATTGGGACAGTTTATAACCTTGTATATACACTTTTACCCGGTATGCAGTTTTTATTTTTTAACATTTTTCTGCCATTTTTAAGTGTTCTTTTCGGTTAGCAGTTTTTCCAACTACTCCATTTATTTTTTTAAGTTCTTTTGAAATCAAGTTTTGCAGATTGAAATATTAAGAATGGACAGCACCGCATTCAGCCTTAATTTTTCTTCTCTATATAATCAAGCTTTTTTTTATTTTACCCGAAATATTTTAGTCAGTCATGAATTTCATTTCATTTCCACCAGGTAATCAGGGCCATTTATGGATATCAAATCAATAACATTATTTTACTACATTTTTTAACAAAAATATTATTGATCTTTATTTAATATTAAACATTTTCATCTGAATCAATAATTATTTGGTTTTTAATAATAGTATAGCATATATTTTTCTAACACTAGATGTCGTTTCTCCTCTTTAATGTTGAAGGACTAATATTCTCGGACAAGTTTGCTATTGTTGCCAGGATAGAATTTATTTAGTACAAAGATACCATAAATACCACCCTTCACGTCCCGAATTCTATAATAATTGTCTTTCCTAAGATAATGTTTAAAAAGTAAGGTTTTCATGCTCTTCTCTTGTGATACATATAAACCAAGCCTGGTGTTAAATCTTCCCATCAGGATAGGAAAATATACCTTTAGTTACAACGCCGTAAATACGAAAGTGGTCTATCGTTGAAGCTTACTCTTAAAAGACATTCAGTATTAGTTTGCAGATATTACTTCTATTCGTTATTAAGTCTTAAATTATTTTAATTAAGAAGAATATTATTTCTCCTACGAGGTAGAAAATTACCTGCCTTTTTGGTAGATATATTTTATACTGCAATAAGAAGTTATTCACAGCAGCTGTTCAACTCTAAATTATTTAACTTATGGCGCCTTTGATCCATATCATCCAGCCACTGCTCGAACTCGAATATAACGATGCATCGGAAACTCATAGATTTTGTATAATCTAGATAATTTCGACGAAAGTGAATTAAAGGTATGACCAGGATAAAAACATCGGGCTGATTATAGCACTATTATAACCAGACCTACAATTCTCTCTACGTGGTCTACTGTTAAGAAGTCTGGTAGACTGCTTCGTTCTGCTACCTACCTGTTTAATGACAGTGTTAAGTAACAAATGTAATTAGGCCACCGTATTTCTTGGAAATTATGGCGCAATCATACATCCCACCGCATCACGGTAATCTCATTAGCTAAGTGACTATGGTTATAGAAATATTCACAATTTTCTACATGAAATAGGATCTGTCACTATTCGCTACTTGTGACCTAATAGGTAGTCAAGTCTCGCTTCAATCCGTAGTTGTAATGTTTTAAAATCAACACATACAAATTAATTCTAATCAATTATAAGTTTATTGCAGTGAAACTTCTTACGCCACAATAGTGTGAGTTCGTACATTAAAAAAATAAACGGTAATGAAAAGTTAACTTTCATCTTCAGCCGCCAGTTATTCAGCGCGTTATTCAATAGGAAACCGGAGTTTTACTTATTGTTATGCTCTCAGTGTGAGTGAGGCGTATATTCCTCTTTATTTATTATAATGAAAAAGTTTACCTCAATTATATTCTTCCTATTAATTGTTATCATTAGATGAATTTTAATAAATAAATTTGAATGACGTACTACTCAAAATTCTTAGAATTGGCCATTTGTAATAATGAGACTAAAAAGATTAACGCGAAATTTTTAAAATTGAACTTTTTGGTAATCTATTGAGTTACTTTGTCTTTTACTTTGTTACTTTGTCAATTTTTCTTTTTGAATTAATGGAAATATCAAAATTATATGTATTACGTCAAGATGAATGTAACACGCGCAAATTATCGTGTGATGTTGTGTTTATTATTTACTTTATGGTCTCAATCAACAAAAAAATTACGATTATTTGATTACCATTTTACTACGAAAATCCATCACATCCTACTGTTTATAACTGGTTTAAGAGTTCAAGCATAGTCGTATCAATTTCAGTGATGATCTGCGTGAGGGACGTAAAGATAAAGGCTGACAAGAGAGAGATTAGTAGAGTTCGGCAAATTTAAGCATTGTTACAGAATATCCTATAGGAACTTTTAGGCGTCAGAAAGCTTTATGCTACGGACGAAGCGGACGGAGCTCATTCAAATACTGCATGCAACATCGTCATGGATGATGAAAGCTGAGTACTGTTACAATAATACAAGGGAGTCGGTATAGTGGTGCTTCTTTCTGAATAATTGCCAAAAAAAGGGGAAAAAAAGGACTAAGTGCAAGATGATCGCCTCGTTATTCGGACGAACGGGTTATTAAGCAACGATTGTTCTGGAAAACAAAAAAAAACATTTATCCTAGACTGGTACACCAGCAAAAGTTTTATTAAAAAATGTTCGAGAGCAACGCCCTCGCAGCAGAACCCCTCTTCATCATGACGACACCTCTGCACACTCAATCAGCCTAAAGATCGAATATTTGTCTATGCCGGGTATAGAAATGGTACTGCCATCCATCGTGCAGTCCCGACCTCCTACTACGCAAATTCCATTTATTTCGTCGATGAAATGATGACGGACTTCGAAAAGGCCGTGAAAGAGAGGCCCGAGGAAGAGTTGGTCTACTACTATTTTGGTGGTTCCATAGGATGACACGATATATGGAGTACGATGAAGACTACTTGGAAAAGAATAAATAAATTATAAAATTGCTTTCTGGTACCATTTTTGATATGTTAAAAACTTTTCAATTTTACCTAACCTATAAATTATTAAGGAAATTTGGGGTAAGTTTTCGTTACATAAGACTAATAAATATATTCTCCGTTAAAAAAATTTGTTACACCTGTTTACTCCATTATCTTAATATTTCCTTTTTTTTACTTCTACATACTAGCATATTAACGATTATTACTTCCAACGAACGTGGCGCTCAGATACCCTTTTTCTAATTGTGTAGTTCATATTTTGTACGACAAGTCACAATACGCCACCAAATGCAGTTTAAAAAATGTCACATGAAAATTAAAATATTGTGTAAATAACTACTATCATACGTAAATCGTTTAATCGCAAAACCAATAAAAATATCATATAATATTTCCGTTTCTATGTATATGGATTGAAATGTTTGGAATGAGTGTTTGTAATAGAATTGTAGGAAGAATGAGTGAATGAAAACTTAATTCTTAAAAAATCTCTAAATCTGAAAAAGTCAATAATAATAGAAAAACGAATATGTCACGTGCTTAAGAATCCGTAAATAGCATCCATCGTCTTTTCATAATCTGTGTGAATTCCAGGAAGATTACGACAGAAGAAAACACTATTGGTAAATAAATGTCAAGTGTTAATGTTTTTTTTAATAAGATTTATTCGACGAAACCAATAAAAACACAATCACTATCGTACGGCGGATTTTATGCTTTCAGTCAGTGAAAAAAGTGTAATTCCACGATAAGTGCATTACCTGTAGTCATTAAAATAAACAAGAAAGGGACTCCAGCAACACCTGGTCCTCATCCCGGGACGATAATAAAGGACCTGCTAATAACTTGTTATTACAAGCCGCTTACGGAGAAGGCGCGTCTACAGAATTGCATCGGTCGCTGCGACGCATTTTACTACTTTTAAACACACGTGTTTGTTGTTCATAGATAAAAATGCAAAGTCGCGCCTCGCCGCGGCGGGCGCGAACGTAGTAATGAACCCGGGAGTTACCTTTATTATTATTGTGTATCCTCGCGGACCTTTGGACGCTCAAAAGAAAGGAATCGACGAGCCGCGGGTGTATGGAATAAGATTTTACGACTCGAAACGCGTTCCCTCGCAATTAATCATTCGTTATGTCCTTCGGGACTTATTTTTCGCTTTTTGTCTTATTTTCACACGTGGAGGGTCCGAGGTGGGCATTGCGTCGCTACTTTGTGGCACCGCGCCGCCGACAGGTAGGTGCAGTAGCAGCCCATTGTCCGGTCGGAACTCGAAAACGTTGCTGACAAACAATATTTTAATCTAAGTACCTACGGTGGCTCGTCGCTCCGGCGAGATGCGCCCCGTCCCGCCAGCAAATTGCCTTGCGTTTTTGAAATATGTTACAATCGTGATGTCTGGGAAGAGCGTGAGGGATGTAAAGGTAATTTAATAAATGTTGTTTTCATATTTATTGTCCTGCACTTTGTAGTTTAGTCATGCTCGCGGTACGTAATAAGCATTGAATCACAGTGCCTGGCGTAGTCACCGGGCACAATACCGTTTGTTTTCAATAATTTAATTTATTCAAATATTGAAATGATGTCATGGGAAGTAGCCAATTTATTTTATTTATGAATTTTATGTTGCTATTTATGGAGCATTATATGAAAATATTAAGAAAATGTGAAGTATAAAGTTGTCCTAAAACAATTTATTTGACATTTCAATGTTTTATTCGAATCATTTCCTAAACCATAAGGGGTTATATATTTAAGGTTTTTTACTTCTAATGTTTTACCCAAGATATTTCGCTTTATGTGAATATTCCTGGAAACAGAACAGAAAATAACTGTTTATTGATGCTTTAAAAGTACTTTTAATATTTTTTTTGTTTTTAAATAGACTAACTGTATTTCAAATCCAGCAGTTTTAATAATTCGTATTAGACAACCTGAGAAGTGGTAAAAAAGTATTGTGAATAGCTTTTTTGTTTAATATCAATAAGAACGAGTTTCGAAGTGTTTAGGGCTGCATTACATTATAATTTCGCTCTTTGTGTAAATAAACATTGGAAATTGTTTACGAAAAACTAATAATATCGATTCTATTGATACTCACTTATTCTGCCATTCATTGACCAGCGATAATATTTTAATTATAGACCATTATTATTATTTACTAAAATAGGGGTAATGGAAATTTATCATGAAACCTTATCCGAATCTCCTTTTTTATTAAGGGATGATTCTAGGAATGTTCTAATTTTGTAACATTACATTGTTTACTAAAAAGGAGTAAAAGAAATGTATCATGAAACCTTATGCAAGTCTCTTTTCTTTTCTTAAGGGATGATTTTAGGAATAATTTCGGAATAGATCGATCACTAGAATGACATTTTTGTGTATTAATTAAAAGATAATTTTTTGTTACTTTGAATTAAAATATTAATTCCGAATCTATCTATTACATGCTCTGAAAGTTTTAATGTAAAATGTATGTATATTGTATACAGAAAAATTGTATAATAGAAAAATTGTAATATACTGAATTATTTAAATAATATGACAAATATATAGTTAGACACAATGTATACTTATATTATTATAATTGCAAACTTTTTTTTTGTAGTGGACAGAGGCAATCGTGAGAGTAAGTGTGAACGGCCTCGATAAGAGGACGAAGTGCCGCCTAACGATAGACACTAGACATCGGTAGTGAGGGCAGTCGAATATAAAACGATACAAAGTAACAGTCGGTGTCATCAGCGCGGCACCCACTCAAACCAACTCATATAATAGGATATTGAAAATGTTTAACTTGCAATTTCGGCACGAAAGTGATCGCGCACCGCGCATATCCGTCGGCGGAAAGTTCTAAAACGTTTTATGGCACTAATAAAAACGCCGTTCCATATACGACGTTTTCAAACACAATAACATTGTGTGTACGAGAAATATTTTTGAATACGAAATTAGGTTTGCGAGGAGAAAAAAGATACGCGGGGGTGAGAAAAAAACAAATTTGTCCGGGTTAAAGTTCCGCCGGCTGGATGTGTCCCCCGAGTGCTGAGTGCCGCTCGTAAAACTGAGGGCCGCCGCGATGTTGTTCACAATCTTCCTATCCCTTACAATGACGATATTTTAAGAATTACATTCATTCATAGACACGGCTGCCGCTTGCTTATAAATCCTGTTTTACGGCCGACCGCCCGTGTCCGTTTTAATTCGGCAAGCTTAGTTTTGATTTCACAGTTGATACAGCGAAACATCAGTTGATGTAAATGATTTCAAACAAACAAACGCTGCAGTAAGTAGACTGTTTGATAATACTCTTATGCAATGGTAACTTTAGAACATTTTTAATGACATTATTTTTCAAATAAACACTGACGTATTTCAAAGGTGAATAAAAATTTTCATTTTTTTAACTGTACTTACAGGAATATTGAAGTTGCGAATTTTAGTTACCATGTGCCCAAATGAAAATGTGAAATATATTATGAATACGAACAATGTATTTCAACTGAAGTTTGTTTATATTTATCGCATACAAGTCGCAGTAGTGTGAAAAACATGGTCGGTATATATGGAGTTTTCAAATAGTTCAGTTATAGACGGCGATGTTGTAAATTCAATGGTTGCAGTACGAACTCGGGAAGTTATTATTAATTTATGTTAGAGTATGAATGAGTTTATTTTTTTTTTTATAACTTAACAAACCAAACATTAATACTTAGGAAATATATTACAGTTTTATATATTAAGTTAGTCACAATTAAATGAAACTACGTGATGTAGTATTATTTCTACTTTCTTTAAGTCCTTTATCACGACCAAGGTTTCGTTGTATTACAACATCTTCAGGTGGGCTGTTAGCAAAGATCACGTAGTTTCATTTAATTGTGAATAATTAATTTCTACAAAATTAACGCCAAATATATTCAATATTACGTTAGTAACAAATAAACCGGCTACCTTTTCCAATTATTTCTGGAATGTTATAGAAATTTCTCGAACATTTTTGGTAAGATTTGCCATAGGCGCAGCATTTCATCTTCTGTTTAGTTAGCAACAGAGGTATAGCGAGTAAATAACAAACAAAATGTGGAAATTTCACGAAAGAAACTTAAGAGCGCTTGGATGCTTAAATTGCGTGCTTCGTGAATTTCGTATAGAGCGAAAGATTAAGAATACAAAACGCAATATATGCACAAGATGGGTGAAGGTCTACTCTCCTATGACATAGGTTATTATTGAGCCAAAAACTTAAAAAAGAAAATATTGATCGATCGTCATCCTGCAAATAGTTTAGAAATTTTTTCTCATT
This sequence comes from Druceiella hillmani, assembly GCA_039881145.1. Lineage (NCBI taxonomy): Eukaryota > Metazoa > Arthropoda > Insecta > Lepidoptera > Hepialidae > Druceiella > Druceiella hillmani. The sequence goes on from JAYKKI010000015.1 coordinate 27,697,933, forward strand.
AAGATTTTGAAATGACGACCCTAAAATTCAACTAAAATGTTGAGTCTCCATTTCATTACCATTTATATAGCTTATAATAATGAAAAGGAGCACTGATGGCGATTCATTCAGTTTCTTATGAGTTTTTGTAAATGTTACGGAAAAGAGCGGGGGCGGGGTTGCGTGTAGGATGAGAAGAAGAAAGGAAAGGTAGGATGATTCTACGTAGAGTAATTTTTTTCCGTAACTCTTGCAGTTCAATAATGTCGCTTTCTATTCAAATAAAGAGTTTGCTACAACTGTACAACTTCTACATAAATATAAAAAAAAATTACACAATACAATACCAAAGGCATTACACTTAAGACATGTGGAAACCCTGACTCACTATACATTGTTTTCATTTATAGTATTCTTACAATTCCAACAAGTAATGTTGAAGAACACATGTTTAATACTTTAGTGCATCTTCAAACCGTTCAATAAAACTATAGTTTAAATGAGCCAGAACTAAATAATTGGGCTGACAAACTCTCGGTAGAGAATGAAAGTTTTATGTTGTTTACCACTTAATGCCAATCAATAAGTGCCTTCACTGGACAACCACAAATAAAATATAAACAAAAAATAATTTTGTCTTACGCTCACACTTTAATGAAATCGATAAGTAAGATGCTTCTTTTGACTTCTACTGAAGTTCGAATGAAACTTCTTGTAGTAAGTATCAATGTTAATTTTTTTTATAATGATCATAAAGTTAATTTTTTAGTATTTCAGAAAATAACAATGTCCAAAATTTCAAATAAAACTTCAAATTCCAACATATACTCCAACGCAATATTGCTTTAGGACTGAGTTAAAGGGAACATAAATCCGTTTAGTGTCTACGTTATTTCCAATGCAAAGTAGAATTAAGTAATTTTAGCAAGACAAATTTTGCAACTATGCCACCTTTTTAAATACACTACTAAATGGCTCACATCAATCTATATAATTAAAAGAATTTTAAAGGAAATTACAATTTTATAAGGTATTAGAAGGATTTTTAAATACTTCTAATGTACACAAATTCAGCCATCATACATACATCCAGACGAAACAAGTGTTTCAATATTCAATGCCAATACCATAAACCAGTTGGCAAACACGTAAAGCAAAAACTTACAAGAATTTTTGCCGACAACAAAGCGAGTGGAGCAAGGTAATCATACCTATCCTTTCCTCGCACATCGCCAGTAATAAAGTTGGTAGCAGCGTGCATTCAAGCGGCATAAGTCCGCGAGGTCTTCGTCGTAAGCGGGCTTTACAGTCGTGGCTTAGTGAGGTGCGAATGGGCGGGGGGACATGGCTGGAAAGAATGATCATTATGTATGTGAAAGTATTGTGTAAACTCGAATCATAACTGGTTTTAAAAATACTATGTCTTTGGGATGGTAAAGTTGACGTTGACGTAAAGTCCCATCCAGTTGTGGGTTCACCATACATTTTATATAATTTTCCGGACGTTTTCGATCTTTGAAAAAAGTGGTTTATCGAAATGCTTGCACTAATTGTTGTGGACATTAAAATTCCAAAAATGATACATTATGAGTAATAGGTAAAGATGGCTTTATATTACGTTGAATTGAGCTTCATTAAACAAAAGAATTAACTTCACTAATAAGGAAATTATTATCTGCAATAAAGTTGACGCGATATGGAAATAAATAAATTCATTTAATTAATATGCAATTTTTCAAAGCAAATAAAATGTGTCAGTTTTATTAATTACGCAAATTAATTTAAGCAAATTTGCCGCCAAAGTTTTGACCTACGTGATTTAATTGAAGAAAAATTGTATTGTTAGTCAATTTTGTCTTGAATTCTTTTATTTATAGTAAAACATTTAACAAAGAATGTTTTTTGGCTCTTTTATTGTGATGACTTTTGTGAAGCCTGCTTATGTTTTACATTATATACTTCAATTTAATTTTTTTGCCTCACGGTCGCGTTAAGGACCATTCGCTATTTGCTTTGCAAGATTTCAGAATAAACAAATTAACATGTTGGAGTGATTACCTTCTATTGGAAAAATCTAGATTGCGATAATTTTTTTGTTAATTTCTAAACTGTGAAGCAAAATATGCACGTATTTAAAAAAATAAAATGATAAGACACTAGATATTAATAAACAGAAGAAACATTGAAAATTGTAAAAAGCAACAGAGAAAAATCCGACTTACGTACATAACGAAAATGCAGAGGACAACTGAAAACACTTTGAAAATATTATTATAAGTTGTGCAAAGGAAAAAATTTCAGAGGGTCAGAAAAATTATCAAAATTAATAGTACGGTTTTGAAAAAAATTAATGATTCATAAGTAATATATTATAAAGGCTGAGGAGAAGTGAAATGGATTAAGGTATAAATGAATGGAAATGTTTCAGAAGAAAAATGGCTAAATAAAGAAAAATAGTATGAAGAAATAGAAAAACTAAAATATCACAAAGAAGCGAGGATATTATACCAAATGGTTAATAATGTGATATATATGGTATTGAGACCGAGATCTAAATGTTTGTACACGTTGTGAATATTTTATTTACACACAAATTATACTTTAAAAGCTGTCTTTTAAATTTTATTTATAAATTTTCTCTCATTTTCTATACCATCAACTGTTGGAATGTATTGTCTAAGATCGTTGGAAATAATCGATGGGGTTTCAAGGAAGGAAACTCAAAAGTAGGCCAGACTGACACTGTAAAGCAAATTTTTGAAAAGACTAGAGAACATATTGCTGATACTAACCATTATTTTATTCATTTTAAAATAGGATATGGTAGTATACATTAAGAAAAAATTAGTAAAATAATACAGGAACTTGGGTTTCAAAGAAATTTTCAAGGTAGTCTTAGTTCATAAAAAAGACAAAAGAATTAAATGCAAAAAAAAATAAAATTTTTGCTTTATGGAGAGAGAAAGATACTTTTTAATGTATCATATTTCACACTTGGAAACCGTATTTTTAACAGATGTATACAAATTTTAATCTATACTGCATGATAAGGTAAAAATAAACAAGCAGTTGTGTGTGAGGTGTTTGTTTCATTTAAGGCTGCCATCGAAGAAAATGGTGCGCAATGAAAGAAGATCAAACTACAATTATGATGATATAAAAAAATATAATGTTCAAAGTTCAATCAGCATCTTGGTATAATTATTGTAACTGTGATATTTATCTTGAAATTTAAAATTGACAGAAAACACCAGTGCATTCGCAAAAGTTAATTCAGATCTGAACTATGAGTACAAATACGAAGACTAATCTCTATGTAACTACTTAGGCTCTATGGCAGTGAATGATACCCACTTAGCAAACCCGAAGGAATAATCTACTAATTTTTCAAAGAATAATATTATTTCAATTATTTAGTAGAGGAAATGAAAATGGTTTTTTCAAGGATCCGTTATAACTATAAATTATACGAATTGTTTATAAGTCATAATTTTATCAAATAATTAACCCTATCGAGTTTTACCATGATTGAGTTTTTTCTTTATTTTTAACATGATTAAGTTACCTTGTCATTGAAGTGATTTAAAAGTTCATTAATATTCATATGGATATCCAATCGTCGATATTCGACGTTTTCTGGATACAGAAATGAAGATTTTCCTTTAAATAAGTACTCTTCTGAGTGTATATTTTTGCTAATAATATTGCAGTGAAGTGGAAAAATAAAGAGTCTGATGCTTGAAATCTATTACATGTCATATGAAATATGTTTGGGTAAATAATTCCGGACCGTAGGTTGAGTTTCTCGTCAGTGGCATGATTTAACACAAGTCACTGACGTTGGCATCTAACGACTGTCAATATTCTCATTTGAAAAAACTCTCTTTATTCTGTCACCCGCCACTACTGAATAAAATATTCGTAGATAAATTAAGGGTAGTAAGACATTAAGAGTGTCAAAAAATCTATAAACAATTTATAAATGTCGAACGTGTTTTAGAGACCTAAATTATAAAATTTTTTTACGTCTTGGGTGAATACAGAATAAATCAAAAATCAAAATGATTCCAGTTTTTCCATTACTTTCTTGGTTTATTGGTTTTCCTCATTACTTAACATATTAATCATTATTATTTAAAAATACGTCCTTACGTATTTAATTTGTCTTTGCCCTTATTATTTTATTACTATTTCAGTTATTACCAACAACTGAACTATAAGATAGGTCACATGGTTTACACATTGTTTCTATTGGTTACTGCCTCCTTACAAAAATAATTCGCACATCTGGAAAAGCACTTTTGAAATATGGTTATGATGACGCCAGCATGTTGAAAAATATGTCAATAGACCTAGCTATCAACTAGCTTTCTGGTAAAACGCGAATAAATTATTATTCCAGTTTGTCCTTCCTTACCATAATTTCCTACCACAAATTTTAAAAAAAGTACTTTATCAGTACAAAAACGATGTATTCAGGAAAACAAAACAATTTTGATTAAGAAATGTAAAAGTGATTTTTTTAAATTTATAAAATTTCTGGAAAGTTTATGTTATGTGCATCTCGATTATATATAATATCAGGAACATTAAATATAATCAATATTCGTAATATTATGTTTTATGTTAATTTAAAAAATTGGCATTACTTTTACTTTTTTGTAAAATTTCATCTGTTTCGGCGAGAATGAAAATCCACGATTAAATGAAACTACGTGATGTAGTCTTATTACTTTCTTTAAGTTCTTTACCACGACCTAGGTTTCGTTGTATTACAACATCTTCAGGTGGGCTATTAGCAAAGATGAGAATGAAAATATTAAAAGTTAAATAAAACAAAAAGAGTCAAATTTCTGATAATAATGTTATCTCCAAAGTTTTAGATAAATTTTGATGTGTAATATAATATTCCCGGTATATAATTCATTAATATTAATTGTATTAATAATTATTCGGAATTATCCGCACCTATTAGAAATTTAACAGACGGTATCTAAAATGGCGACTTAATATAAAGAGCAGTTATGGGCATTGATAAATTTAATTCGAAAGTTATTTAAACTTTTTTTCATTGCAGAAGCAACAAAGTTAAACTAGTGGTAAACAACGTTAACAACGACGAAGCTATTTATAATCGGCGTCTATACATCTGGATATTATATACTGTTTAGTGTACTTACCATATTTTAGTTAGCTTCCATTGAAAGAGTTGTAATATGTAAATTAGCGATAACAGTAGGAAAAAGAATTAACAACACAAGATAGAGTTTTAAGTAATTAAATGAATATTACCTTTTTAGGTAATTTTTCAATGGCTACGATGTTATGACGTAAAGTAAAATACTCGTTAGCTGTTGTAATAGGTAGAATTTTTTCAGAAAATTAAAGGTTTAATCATTCTTAATATTACAAAATACGTAATCAAAATCACCTTGGTACCTGTTGAAGAGATCTATTCACTGACTTCAGATGAAAATTTAAATAGCTTTTATTGTTTATAATAAGATACTTATTATAAACAATAAAAGCTATAGATTATCTCCACACACGTTTGCTCTGTTCCATTTTGGGGCAAAGTCGAAAACAAACCTTGTAATTAAGAGTATTTTCGTACAAGTTCCTGCCTTTATTCAAAATATTAATTGGTTACGTTGACAATAAATGAGTGCTGAGTTTTAAGTCGTTTTTGTCACCCACGTTTATGCGACTCTTCGAACACACCCACTATTTCATTTACCAACATCCGATCGTGATCCTCAACAACTCGCTCATTGAATTTACTTAACTCGGTATTAGACATTGTCTCACTTCGTCATGTTTTGCTGTTCGATACACGACTCTACATTCCAATCTAGATTGTCGTGTGCTAGTTTGGTTGAAAACCGCCGATTATTTTTAATTTTATTTATGTTCATTATATTTCTTTATGATTTTTGCTTCCGTTTATTTTCTATATTTTTTTTGCTGCCAGTTGAATTACTTAGAAATAATCAGCAAAAATTAAATGAAATAACCTCAATCCAAAAGTTCGTCACGTCAAATTACGCGGAGAATATATTATTATCCTTTTCCTCAACTACTTCTGTATTTACAGGAATTCGCCTAAGTGCAATTATATTGAGCATATTAATAATATAGGAAAGCAACCATAGATACTAAATTAAAATCCATCAAAGGGATAAAAGAACTGTGGTTAATTATATTTTCAGTGATATTTGTTATTTACGGTACTTCTTTCTGAGTGAATTTAAACTATTTTTCTATTATATTTGAACGTTACACCGAAATGATGCATTCCAGGGAAGCTAAGCCGATATCTTGTCTGAAATTCAAATTTAACAAAACTTTCAAATGTACACCACCCGCCCATGCGACCACCCGCACCCATGCTACTGCCCTCAACGATTAGGTTAGTTATGGGCGAAACTCCTTTGAGATTATACTCAGCGACTATAATCGGTGTAAACTGAGATCTTGGGCTCTACCAGCTCGCGGTATTTGTTTCACCGTTTGCATGAAGAGTAGGGTTGATATACAGGAAAACAATTTAAATGTTTCAGATTTGTTTGGTAGGTTTTCTTTTGAAAAATATGTTTTTATTTCTAGGATTGCGTGATCGAGATGGAATAGTATTGGAAGTAGAATAAATGAAACAAATTTGGGAGTTCACATTATTTTGGTTTCAAAGTTATCCTTGTGGGTTTGTGTATGAAAATTTGACAAACCTGATTTCACCATATATAACTAATTTGTAAATAACAATTATAAACTAGCTCCTATATGTATGATATCTATATGTATATAGCGATTAGCGTGTTTATGCTACTGCAATCACTGTGATTTAACTTAGTAGCAGAAATATATGTTACCAAAGTCAACCAAATTATTAAAAAAAATTATTTTGGGGTCAAATTTCTTTGAATTTAACAAACAAAATGGTACGATGAATAACCAAATAGGACTTTTGGTATATTTTGGGCCTATGTATGAATTAATCGATATATTTATTACTAAGTTACGTCTTCAAAATTCTTCTAGATAAAGCTGCATATTTTAGTAAAAATATGTTTGATATTGTTCTATGAAGTATATTGCTTGGGTTAACATACCTAGCAGCTGATGATAGCCTATGATGTAATATTTTGAATATTTGAGTCTCAAAACATATAATACTAGTTGTGTCAGCGATTTCGGTCGCAATTATTAAATTCGCATGTCTTCTTATTGAGTGCATCGAGTTCGATAAAATAAAAACTAGCAACAAATAAAATAAAAACTAGCAACAAATAAAATAAAAACTAGCAACAAATAAAATAAAAACCAGCAACAAATAAAATAAAAACTGACAAAAATTCTATAAATTATATTTTTGTGTTCTGTTAGTTTTGTTAGTAACCATTAATCATTTTTTGTCAGCATCTTCAATGTGTAGATACGCGAATTCTGCAGTTTGTCACATGTATGTTGGGTTGGGTTGGGTTACTTTGGGTTAAGTTGGGCAGGGTTGAGTTATCTTGGGTTGAGATATTTGATTGTTGGGTTGGAATATGTCAGTTTATGTTTAAATTATGTAGACTTTTGTTGAGTTGGGTTGGGTTTTGTTGAATTGGGTTGGGTTATGTTGGGTATTTTTGGGTTACATTAGGTTATGTCGGGTTGGGTTAGTTTATACTGGGATGGGTTGGGTTAAGTTATGTTGTGGTATATTGTGTTGGGCTGAGATATATTGGGTTGGGTTATGTTAGTCTGGTTATGTTGGGTTTTTTTCAGTTAAGTTGGGTTATTTTGTATGGACTAAATTTGGTGACACTTGGTCATGTTGGATTATATCAAGTTATGTTGGGCTAGGTTATATTAAGGTGGGTTAGGTTGGATTATGTTGCGTTGGATTATTTTAGGTTTTATTGGAATATGTTGAGCTATGTTGGGTCGTATTGCTATTGGGTTATATAGCGTTACGCTAGATTTTGGGTTGGGTTGGTTTATATTGGGTTTCGTCATGTTATGTTGGGTTGAGTAATGCTGGATTGGATTGGGTTATATTGGGTCTAGCCGGCTTATGTTCAGCTTGCGTTTTATTATATTATGTATGTTTCATGCGTCTGCTCGCTTTGAAATTACTTACTTAAAGGTGTGTGTCTGCCGCCCACTCCACATTTCATTTCTGGTTACACACATTTCGCCATATTGTATGCCCGGGAAAATTTAATTGCACCATTTAAAATATGCATGATGCCTTTTATTGATTAGTACAACAACTTTTTGATTTTATTGATTAGTACAACAACATCAATAGAGAAGTGCCTAGCTGAATTTTTATTGATGATTCAGCTAGGCATTTCTCTATTGATGTTGTTGTACTAATGCGATAAATTTTAAAAACTATATTTTTGTGTTCCATTATTTTCCCTAACTCATTTTTAGTAAATAATTTCAATGTACAGACGCTACAATTTTATCGTTTTATTATATCTACAGATTTCTTATAAGACATTAAGTTGGCTAGTAAGTTTTTAGTCACAACTTTGGAACTTTTCTATAAAGATCCTCGAAACTTCTAGTAGCTTTTACTTTAGGGTATAAATAGGCCAAAGTACAGTCAGGGCCGAAGCTTTAAGTGAATTACATAAAAGATAATGGATTTAAATTGATATCAAATGCGAATTCTATTATTTTACAAATTTCGTCTGGGTCACGATGCAAATAATATAGACGTCAGGACTACGATTTTGAGGACGAACCCCGTACTGGACGATCTTCGACTGACGACTCGTCAATTGGCAGATGAGCTACATTGCATTTATGGCACCATAGAAACATATTTGCACGAATTGGGAAAAGTTTCAAAGTACGGTGTGTGGATACCCCACAAATCATCATATCACCTTAAGTGCAGAGCTGATACTTGCCAACAGTTATTGACATTGAAATGTAACTTCGACTGGCTGAATCAGTTAGTAACTGGCGATGCGAAGTGGGTTACATACGTTAACCATATACGCAAACGTCAATGGCTGGAAAACAGGAGTTTCCAAACGGGAAATAAGTGCAAAAAAGGTGACTCTCAGCTGCTGGTGTAATATCAGGGGCTTTTATTCATTGGGAGTTGCTTCCAGAGGAATTTACAATTAATGCAGATATTTAATATGAAAAATTGGAGGGATTAGCTAACAAGCTGAGTAGTCAACAAGATCGAGTTTATTTTCTGCATGAAAATGCTAGACCACATGTTACAAAATGTACTCGTGATCAATTAGAGGAGCCTGGCTGGGATCGGATCTACTTACTCATCCACCATATTCACTGAACATAGCACCCTCTGATTACCATTTATTCAGGGATCTAAGTAATCATTTACGTGAAAAAAATTCAACGTTAAAGAAGATCTCCAAAACCACCTCGCACAGTTTTTTGAATCAAATTCACCGGAATTTTACTAGAAAGGCATATGGTCACTGATAACTAGATGACGACAAGTAGTAGATAATAATAGTGAATACTTAAATTAAATTTAGTGAAACATATAAATTTTTTAATAAAAATTGTTTACAGCAACTCGGGGTTAAAAATGTATTCCAGTAGCCGGTTCCGCAAATATTAATTATATGTTCAATTATACTTTCCCAGTTATCATTCATAAATTTGTACGTGCAGCACTTAATGTACAAGTTGAAATTGGCAAATTTGGTCAAACTTTTTCTTATTTTACAATCCATATTAAGAGATAACCTCTTAGTGTAATTAGGGTTAATTTCAGGATAAACAAAAATTCTTTTGCTTTATTGAATTTACGCATGTAAACGAAGATAATCCACAGCTGAAATTTTAACTCCAGCTCGAATTTTAATTCCAAAAAAATTTGTTAGTGCTAACGATTTTTTATATCATCGCCATATGATTGAAGGATACAAAACGTATAAAATCAAGGTAATTTGTACCAATGGATCGAAATCAATCATCTCTCGAGAAGAAAACCAGTTGAAGCAAGTCCAGTACCCCGGATCATTGCTGCAGGAGAAGAAAGTTAGAAAGAAAAGGAGAATGATACGAATGAGATTGAAACTAGGGTTGGCTCGTAATGAACGGTGTTTGCCTCGCTCTAATGGTCCATTTGGATGTGAGAGGACCTATATCTCAAGACTAAGACACCTATTCTTATTACTTGTTCTGCATATCTTTTTTTACGGACCTACAACCTGGACGTTGTTAAAGTCAGATCTAACACTTTAAGAACGAGGATCCGAGGAGCCTAGGAGCGGAGGAGGCTAATCAGCGGCTGCCTGCTGATTAACCTAATCCAAAGATGTCTATTTTGGTTGGATCATATTTGTCGAATGAAACCGATCATTTACCACTCAAGCTTCTCTGGTGGGAAAGACCGGTCGCCTGGAAAGTTCAACACACAGCAGAGGAGAAGATACGGATTAGTAAAATTACGAAATATCTCCAAAATCAGTGTTTGACTCCGGAAAACATCGTCAACTATGAAAGAAAATAATCAATGAGGATACGAATCATGCGGCAACCACATCCATATATTGGTTAAGGAACCGCCTTCCCTCGCCGGTAGTCAGCTAGGATTAAAGGAGAGGAAGTATTTATAAAACATAAATTAATTTTTGACGTATTAAATTTTGCACAATTAAATGAAACTACGTGATGTAGTATTATTTTCATCACGACCTAGGTTTCATTGCATTGCAACATCTTGAGGGGGAGAGTTGGCAAAGATTAATTCTCAGGAACTTCCAACAGCATTTAAGTATTAAACAAAACAATGGCGGAAGCGGGGTTTGTACGGGTTTTCTCGCTGGTTATGTTTGTGAGTTTATTGTAGGGCAGCAGTGTAGTTTTTATTCTATCTTCGAAGTTATACATTATACAAGTATTTTAGTGAGGGTAATAAATTAAATGGATATTATTCTCAATAACATACCTAAATAATAGCAAGGGTATCTGATGGTTGGAACAAGGTTATAAAACTAATTATATATATCTTCCATTTTTTGTTTTCTTTTGTGATTTGTCTCCTTACGTATGTAGCCGGGCTGAATGAATTTGAAGTGTACTGCAGTATCAACGTGTTCTAACTACATTGTGTCTAGAAGATATTAAGTATGGGTGATGATATTGTGTTGGGTGGTTCATTTAATATATTCTCGTTGGTGTCTCTTTTATGTCTTTTAATTACTCATGTTTATTGCCTTTTGTATTTATTTGTAATACCTGGTATGAGTGAGATGGTTATTTTCAATGAGAAAATCTCTATCCTATATATACGCTATTACAGTCGTCGCACTTAAGTTTATAGAAACCACTCTTTTTATATTTATCTATTTTTTCTTTATTATTAATAAGGGTTTAATCCAAGTTATTTAAAGTATTATAGGCACATGTGGTATTATTCCTAGTTTAATTGATACGGTACCTATATATGGGATAAATTTATAGTAATTTTTTTTATAATATATTACTACCGGTTATACTTCTTGGATGAGTATTTTTTGTATTTGATTCTGGTATAGTTATGTGACAATTGATAAGTTATCATTATTATTTACTGCCATTTGTTTTAATTTTTATTTTTCTATGTAAATTAGGTTTTTCTAGTGGGATTGTCAATGCTCTGTGAATCAACGAATGGAAGGCTGCTAACTTATGGGACCAAGGGTGTTGTGAATAACTATTAATTATGAAGTCAACAAATGTATCTTTTCTAAATATACTAAATTTATGTTTATTGTTTTTGCGGTCTAATGTGATATCTAAAAAGTTTAGTTTATTATCGGATTCTACAATCTTAGCTTATCATTCTATCCGGTTTTATTTTGAAAGATCTTATTAAGGTGAATGCCTAATTTTTTGAAGGTGCGTTCATATATGATAATACGGGTCGTATGGGAATATTTTGAATTTTAAGTTTTTAAGTTGTTCACAGAGTATCGGGGATCTAGGGTACATTTCTGTTACTTTACGTTTAGCGAATTCATTAGGAAATGTGATATTAGAAGTTTTGATCATTTGTTTTACGCTGTCTGTAAATGTTATGAAGGGATCCTTTTGTAGATTTATGAAGTTTTCTGGTTTAACGAAATCGTACATTTCATTTTTTATGTTCACTTTGGTCTAGGATAACTATAGTGTTGCCTTTATCTGCTTTAGCTAGTATGAGTTTATCTTTATTAATTTCATTTTGCAAATTACGTTGTGTCAACATTTCTTCATCAGTGTGCGTTTTGGATTTAAAGTATTCTTTACATATTAAATCAGCAGCTTTGTGTTTAGTAAGAATATCTTGGTTACTGAATGTAATCGTGGTATCGACTCTACTGATACTATGTTTTTTGGGAGGGTGTGGTAGGAATATTATATTTACATCCTTTATTTAAAAGTTCTATTTCCTTATTATTAAATCTTGATTTTGAGAGGTTTATCATTCTAGGATAAAATGTTTGTTTGGGTGTGACGTTTGGTTTCTGGGTTTTGGCTTTTAGTTTAATTTTGTTTAATTGTTTATGTGTTATGTTTTTTATTATGGCACTGACATCATTTCTAATTTTATAGCCTAATATATCAAATTTTTGTCGGTTAATGATTACTTCCCGAACTTCTTCCTTCAGTCAGATGGTGACGGCATTTGCTGTTTTGTGACTGCTTGAGTTATTCCACTAGTCTTGTTGTTCACAGAGTTTAAACTTTATGCACGTTTTGTTGAACCAAATGCTTTGTACCAACTTCGGGAATTTAATTCGGAGTCGACGATACAATATCGCCAATGTAGCCAAATCCGCTGTTTTAAAATATTGAAAATTTTTTAGAAATTCATTATGCACAATTAAATGTAACTACATAATGTAGTAATATTTCTACTTTATTCAAATTCTTCACAACCACCTAGGTTTCGTTGTTTTACAACATTATCAGGTGGGCAATTAGCAATGATTAGCTCTTAGGAACTTCCAACAGCATTTCAATATTACATAAAGCAATAGCAGAAGCGGGGTTTTCGCTAGTTTTCTGGTGGATAAATGGTATATACAAACTTAAATGCAACGAATGTAATAGTGTATACATAGGTCAAACAAGAAGAGATTTTACTACTAGATACAAAGAACACATAGCTAGCTGCCGAAATAACAAACCAGACACATCTCACATTGCAAAACATCTCATTTAAAATAACCATCACCCCGTACCGATAACGCTCCCGATACTTTACAAATAAATACAAAAGGCAATAAACTCAACATCCTGAAAACGTTAGAAATAAACAGATATAAAAAATAAACCAACGTGAATATATTAAATTAACTACTCAACAAAATATCATCACCCATAGTTAATTTCTTCCAGACATAATATAGTTAGACAACATTGTTAATGCAATACACTTCAAATTGTTTCAGCCCGGCTACATACGTAAGGAGACACATCACAAAAGAAAACAAAAATGGGATATATATATATATATATATATATATATATATATATATAATTAGTTGTATAATCTTGTTCTAATCATCAAATAGCCTTGCTATTATTTAAGTATATTATTGAGAATAATATCCATTTAATTTTATTACATACACCGGAACATTTGCATTGTGTAACCTCATAGAATAACTCACTAAAATACTTGTATAATGTACGAGTAAAACTTTCGAAAATATAACAAAAACTACGCCGCTCCTCTATGACAAACTCACTAACATAAACAGTGGGAAAACCCGCGCAAATCCCATTTCAGCTGTTGTTTCGTGTAATACTTCCATGCCATTGGAAGTTCCTAAGAATTAATCTTTGCTAATTACCCACCTGAAGATATTGTAATACAACGAAACCTAGCTCGTGATAAAGAACTTAAATAAAATGCAAATAATACTACATCACGTAGTCTCATTTAATTGTGCATAATGAATTACTACAAAATTAACGCCAAATATTGATATTATATAATATATATGTTTTTTGAGAATATATGAATTTTTCTTTAAAATCCCTATTTTTATACTGTATGATATATTGTAATTAAATCGGCTAATATCTTATTTCTTCTTAGATACTTTTAAAAAGTTTATTTCTTCAAATGGTTACGAAGAAATAGACATTGTTATATTAAGAGGACTAAAATGTCGCCATTAGAATATCATTGGAAATATCGTCCATAATTCTTGCTACGATCCTCATATTCGCTAAATTGCACTTTTCGGTTTCATTTAATTTTAAATATCATGGGTACTGTATGATTATTTAATTTTTTGGCCTCTTCTTCCACGACTGTCTTCCACGATGTTTTTAAATGGTCTCTTGCCTTTTCTCCTGAGGATTCCAGAAGAAGGCTTGTTGTTCTGTAGCATTCCGGCTTTTCCTGATAGCTCGCCTACTCTATGTCCATGTCTCCTTCTCATATGTGTGGCCACGTCTTCCTTCGTCCAATTCTAGAACTTTTTATTTAAAATTACGTTTGGCCAGAAAACACGGATATTTCTCCGCATCAGTTGAGGAAGAATTGCAAGCTCCTGTTGATATTCAAGGTTAGTTTCCAAGTCTTACCCTCATAAAACAACACTAACTTTATATTGGTCCTAAATATGCAGAGCTTGGCCATCGTAGAGCTGGTCCTTCATTGCAGATTTAGTTCAGTGAAGACCGCATGAATAGCCGCCTTTATATTTGTGACTATCTTTCCGCCCTAGGCAATCACATTCGTGAGGTATGTGAATACTTTTTGCACGTAAAGAAAATAATATATCAGCATATATTTTAGTATTTATTTGATATTATGTAAAATCGGTCTGTTAGTAAATAAAAAATCTTCACCTCTAATTGTCGGTAGAAGCTCCAGATTTCATTCTCTGGAGCTCTGGAGCTTCACAACTAACACAAAATTATTTCTGGTATGCTGATATTTACATATCTGGATTCAGTGATTAATTAAATTTAAGAAAAATAACTTTAAATAAACCCTAGTCGACGTTATATTTGCAACTAAATAAAAATTGAAACCCATAAAGTAGTCTACCTATAAAAACAAAATTTGATACTTACTAAATACTCCTTTCAAAATGAGCACTTCCTTAGTTATTGAAAATTATTTAGGCAAATTATTGGTGGTATTTCCGAACACACATAATTTCTCAAAGAATTAAAAATTTATTAGCACTAGATTACATCTTCAGATACTCACGTTTCTTTTTAACATCTCAAATAATATATAATTTATGATACTTTATTATCAAATTTATAAAGTAACGTCTAAGAACTTGTTTCAGGATATATCAACTGTATTTCAAGAACAATGATTCACCATCCAAACAGTAAATGCATGGAGTCAAGAATCTAATGTCGAAAACTCGTTCTTAATAAATGTTTTAAAAATTTGTTAAAAGTTTTACTAATCCTTGTGTTTAAAATTTTTTTAAAAGTTTTACTAATCCTTACGCTTAAAAATTTGTTAAAACTTTTACTAATCTTTATGTTTAAAAATTTGTTAAAAGTTTTACTAATCCTTATGTTTAAAAATCCCTTATTTCTTATTTTTCACTGTTCAAATCACATCAATATTTATTAAAGATGACCAAATATAACTTATATATATAACTTATATTTCAATTTATTGTTCAAATCGATTTTGTAATAAATCCGTCATTTGAATGCACAAGTTATTGTGTAACACTTTAATGCCTCTTGTTAAGCAAAAAAATAACACGCCTTCAAAAATAAGTTACAATATAAACTAATTCTAATTTCCATACTTGTTGCATTGCACTTGACAGTGAGACATTCGTTTTTTTTCGAATGAGTATGATATATGTGAACTTAACGTTTTGAGTTCACAAATAGTTTCTAAAGAGCAGTTAAGCTTTACTAACCATATCACTTTAGTGCAATATTTATCCAAGTTTATCCCTGTCAAGTACGACTGTAACTCGAACTACGAGGTTTCGATATATGTTTAAGCAGATATAAACATTTAAGGACTATCGTATATCTATTAAACTATAATAGTTATCTAAATATTATTTATATCTATAAATATTATTTTACATTTAAAAAATTATGATATCTTGGCTTATCGCTTTAATTTTCCTACAACTTTTGCAGAGGCTCCTAAAATATATTTGCACCACACTATATATACATGTATATATATATATATATATATATATATATATATATATATATATATATGGAATTCAGAATACAATTTTCTTATTAACGTTTTGATTATTATGTATAATATAGGCCGATTAATGTTTTATTATTGCGCCAAATTTCAAGTTTCTACATTGAGGGGTTTCTGAGAAAAACGGGTGTAACAGGCGGATAGACACGTGAATGATCTTATAATGATTCAAATTTTGCCCACCGTGCCTTCCATCATAAAATTTCTAATTTGATTGAATTACATTAAATGTAGTTCATTTAATTCATTTGATGATCACTATGATTATTAAATGGATTATATAGTTTATTTTTTTACAAATCATTTGTAGTAAATCCGGTAAACCATAACAATAGAACGTGTCTATTGTGTCTTTAACTTTAAGTAAGTTCACAGTGTAAAAGTTTTTCTACGTTTACAGAAACTGTCACAAGAGTACTAAAGAAAAGCGGACTAAGCAAAATTATTTTCCCGTACGAATTAAAGCACCCATTACCATTCACTTGGCCGCGCCCTACAATCGGCCGCCCATCGTCGCCGTCCCATCGCCCAATCGAATACAAAGCCAGACTAATACACTTAATTAACGCACCCACAATTTCTTGACAGTACTGATAATGAAGTCGTTTACGGTACTTCTAATCAAGAAGGCACATTTCATTGTCCCCAAACGACCGTAATGATAACAGAAATCGATGTAGTATCAATAAAATGACCGGACGGAGCTGTATTCTCGAACATCACAACGGAAATATCGAGCGAGACCTCGTAGAATTTCTGCTAATTTTTAATTAGGATATATATCTTTTGTTTTTCGACCTTAAACTTTTTTTTATTATACATGTAACGTTTTTAAAATTAATTTTTTTCTTACCAGCAATTTAATTAATTCAAGTAATTTTCAAAAACATATTGTTGACCTATTCATTTTTCATACGTTCGACATAACTCTCATGTTGATGGTCACATTGGGCAGAACTATGGAAGAAGATATGAAATTAGAAAATAATTTTGTGCTTGCTCTCCATATTCATAAAAAAAAATTTGGTCATCTTTGGAAAATGAAAAAAAAATTCAGGTTTATTTTCGATCGAGAGCGAGGTACTGAGGTCGAACGAAGCACCGTTAATTCATTTTTTTCCCCGAATTTTGTGGTCATATCTGGAGTACATGGAATGACTTGATACTTTATACCTACCCTATAAAAAATATTGCAAAGATTCCGAAAGACAAAGTTAACTGTATTCATAATTTATGAAAATGATAATTGTTAAAAGTTTAAAAGACAGTAGTTATTTGTCAGTGATATTTAAAATTTCAAATTACCTTTATTTCTGATCAGGTGTATGACACAAATTTATGGATATATATAAATATTCTTTAAACAATTTTGGATAAACAAAGATCTTTCATAAAGCATGTTGAAAAAAATGACCCATTTAGAACTAAGTTAATCAAATAACATATTACAGTGTAGCAATTTTTTGTTCATAAGTCATATTTTACGGGCAAATAAATATTTCAATTATACATAAATTTATAATAAATGAGAACGAATTAGTTTATATCTTCGAATTTTCAATAATTTCCATGGATAATTGTTTACAATTTTTTTTTGTTGTTTTCATTATCGTATTAAATATACTTTCTTGTTTACTTATAATTCAGTTTTCTTGCCAATATTTTTCGTTCAAGTATATTTTGATTAATTGCATTTTATCTCAAATCTTTCATATGATGTCTTACTGGATGACGATTCAATAAGTGCTAATTTGAGAATAAAGTCACAAATGAATCATTTGTTTTCAAGCATTCATACATTTTTAATATATTCTACTTATTTCAAGTCATCTAATACCATTAGTAGGGAATTTAAATGAAATAATCCTTTCGTTTATTTTGAAGTCCCTTAATCAGATAATATAACTCCCTAAAACCTCGTTTTTAAGTCTGTATACAATATAATTAAGGACTTAAATATGTTATCGACTGTCTCCTTGCATTATTTAGGCAGGATAAACTTATTTTGTAAAAACGAATTATTTCACAAATGTTTTTTTTTGGATTTTATGGTTTGCCATAATACATTTACATTTCTCGTTTTATCCATATAGGTAAAAATCAATCTAACCAAACACTATTTCTATATATCAATATAACAATTGGTGTATTGAAAATGAACGATGTACATATGAATATGTTTGTGTTCTAGAATTTAGATAGAACTGAAATAAAATATACTGAAAAAAAATACTGCCTCGTATGGATATATAACTGTATGCTTAAATGCGAGGCAAGCCACAACTGGATTTATATCAGTTGCATCAAGACTGAATGTAGCATCATGTGAAAAATAATTTATATTTTTAGACTATACCGAAATAATTATGATAAATTAATTATAATTACTTGTCAGTTCATTAAAATTCAATAAGCTATCTTTATTTTTTATGAAATAAAGATATATCTTCGAAAACACTTAATATCCTGATTGTTTAATAGTTTAAGCGTTGGGTTTGCCTACCATTCCCGACAGTTCTCTTAATATTTTTTAACCGCATTAAAATCAAATATTCATTACCAATTTAAACAAGTAAACATAAGAACACATACAATTCCACATGCTAAACTGTCATCTTCAATCACAGTTTAGACAATTATAGGTTCTCTTCAAAAAGTTATCGAATAGCAAATTATTCTCCATTTGGATGCATCGTGGAAGTGGGCTCTTGTAAGAATACGGGTGTTAAAACTGCATGGATATGCACCGCAGCGCTTTGTCCCTATTTCCAGCTCCAATTTAACAGTAGATGACGTGAAGGAATAGATGTGTATTTATCTACCGGACGATGCATAGCAGCTACCGTCGCGTCATTAATTAGGCCGAGCGGGTATCGGCGCGGCGGGCGCGCCGCGACGCCGCCACCCGCGCGCCACCGCAGCTATTATTGCTTTTAGTTAGTGGCCGCCACACTGGCTACGGGCGCGGACTAGGTTTTGAAAATGAAAATAGATTTAGAGTTAAAAAATAAACAAGAATTATTTTAATTTTAACTGTATAACTATACAATAAATTGATTCGTAAAGATATGTACAGATATGCTCTTCTGTTTCTTCTTGAGTATACCACACTCGAGAACCTAAAGGAAATAGGACCTGTAATGTCTTAATGCGCTGAAATTGGGTACTCTTCATAAAAGTAATGAAGAAAAATATTTAATATTAACTAATATATAATGATAATATCCATCCTATATGTTTTTTGTAAAAATATTTTTTTAAGAAAACGCGTGAAGTATAATATCCTTAGTACAAGTTAGAATCCATTAACAATAAAATTTGTTACTTAACGGCAATTTTGTCATTTGATTGTATTACTAATTACAATTGTTGTAATTAGTAATACAATTAAATGACAAATGCTATAAGTTTTAATAATATTTTTTACGAAATAGATCTTGCTATTTGTAATAAAAATTAAAATATTTATTAGGTTTACGTTTTTTCTAGATTTATTAAATTATAAAAAATATTATTAAATATAAAATATATAAAAAATATTATTAAATATTAGCCAATATATTAATAATTTTAGTCAATATTTTTAATAGTAAAATATTTTTATAAATACGACACTAAAAAAACTGAGAAGCGAGTCATATTTTATAATTAAGGAGAAAGGTATATTGATGACATTATTAATACATATTAATGGTGTTGCCTCTAATAAAATAATTAAAGACCTTAATTGCTTTTATATATATATACAAATCACAAATTTAATTACTTATGTTAAAGTTACTGTAGAATGTTTACAGTTGTCTATCTTACAATAAATACAAATGATGAAAATAATTTCTGTGTCATGAAAACTTTATAATTTTGTATATTACGTTTGAATAATTTTCTTCGTTTGACTAATCTGTATGTATAAACTGTTACTTATATTTAGCCGAAAATGTCATGTTGTAAAAATTATATGTAGGCCTCAAAATCAGTACGGATTTCCCATGATCGACTAATGATTCGATATTATTTATACGTCCAGTTCTCACCATTTAGTGTAATAGCACATAACTTGAATAATTACAATTGTACACAGTTACTTAAAAAACAATTTCGGGGTCTGATTTCCGGTTGGAAATTATTACGCCCCATATACATTTAGTACACGAGACCTTAATTTTTTTTAAATGTTATTCTTAAAAAAATCTAATGTAAACGTAAATAATAATTTTTGAATTGTTGACTATTTTATTCTTTCGTACAAATTCTATTGTTGGAGATCACAATACCAATTTTTTACTTATATGCTCCATAGTTTGAAAGACGTTATGATAAAAGATGGATTGATAAACTTATGAAGCGAAAAATTTTCGTGGAAAACAATTAATGTATTACGTATAAATGTGTGTATGTTTATAGTCTTATATGTAATATCCACGATTTGGTTTCAGTAAAGTAAAGATTAGCTTCTTATGACCCTACCTACACTGGTGGATAGGAAATTTATCTTCGAAGAAACATTTTCAGACAAAATTTCTGTTTTCGATCTATTCTCAAAGAAAATTAACTTTTTTTATTTGAAACTGGAAAACTTATCACAATGAAACTCAGTATTAGTTTCTCAAAAAAAAACACAAAAATATCTTACATTTTGCTTTACGTCGTTTTTAATCAAACACAACTTTTATGATATCTAGTAAATTATATTTCAAATTTTATTGACACGAGAACAAAAAGTTACGAAAGAATATGACGTAAGCGATTATACAAAATTAAAAGAGAAAAATGAGTTAATTCTCTTTGTCGCTGTCACAATAAATACAAATACAGGTAAAAATAGCATTTGGAGCACGCTTAATATGGGCCTATCGCTTGCAGCCTTGAAGGAGTAGGTAGATTTTTGTAGACGCTTTTTTTGCTCTTTTTTCTATTTCTGACTTAGCTCGTATGTCAACCTTGCTCTGTTCTTCTTCTATTTAGGAGTTCCCGCCAGAATAGCTACCTTCCTATTTTATCATCCAGTTATACTCTATTTCCTCGGATGTGCCTTTGAACAGGGACGAACAATTTCAGGAGAAAATTATTATGCCTACCTAGTGTTAGGTGGGGCATTTTCTTTATTGATACTGCCGAGACCTAAAGTCCTTGCGTACCTCGTAGTATCTGTTCTTACTTTAGCTCTCAACGTTGACGTGTTTGTCCTACTATAATCGACGATTTACTGGTCAAGCCTTGTTTTAGACGGTTCTTGCACCGGTTTTTTTTCCTACTAAGTTGCAGCTGGTTTAAGGTCTACTGCTAGAATCGGTCTATCGGTCACAAAACCAGTGCAAAGTCCTTATAGTTAATATATTTTTATTGAGCTTTTTGAAAACTTGTTTTATCAAAGTAGTCATAACTAATAAGAGCGCGTATGCCACTATGTTAGATATGTCGAGTAGAGTTAATATCTTACGAGGAGTATTTATTATTCACGTATTCTATGCTGTAATTTAATATCCTTTATAGGGACTGAATATGGAAACATCAAATGACTGCAACCTATATTTACAATGAGTTGCAACATGACGACGCCAATCGTCTTAATAAACTTTAGTTTTTAAATACAAATGAGATAAATGGTGATTTAAGAGCAGTAGAATGCTATGTTCTTCTGATGGCTGCACATGTTTAATAAAGTGATGTACGTATTGTATAAATTGTGTACCTGTGACTCATTTGCTCCCATTGTCTGCTCTGATACAGTCAGAGTAGTCCCCTGGCTTCTTATGACATAGCTGTTATTATACTTTCGAGGAAATATGAATTAAAGGCGTGGTGTTTCCAGTTGCTGATATAGTACTGACTATAATCATACTAGTGTCTCGCTTCCCAGAAATTATGTTGTCAAGATTGATTTCCTTTCACTACTACTATCTATTGGGTTTCAGCAACGAGCGTACTTCCGTTTCATTTCCATTCAATATTCGAGAAGGAGTGAATTTATATTTATTCATTACCTCGGCTATTTTGTCAAACAATTCTTTAAAATTTTCCAGTTTAAATGAAATGGCCCTGTCTGTGCTTGTCAGATTAGGGTTTCCAAGGGTTTATTCTGGGTTTCTTTTCAAGAACGCTCTAAGCCATTCTTTTCCTATCATTTTATTTATGTCAAATTTGCTCAAAATCTTTTTAAAAATATCCATAAAATATGGACTCTATTCTCAGTAAATATATACGGATAAGTCATCGCCAAATTTGGTATTCTTTGGTTGCGGTGTTAATACTTACTCTTGCAATGTCACATAACATTTGACTAGATGTAAAATTCATTGCCGTTGCCGGTTAAATCAAATGCATAATCAATATGTATTAATACAATGCGTAGTGTACCTAAGTGTATAACAGTCCTGGATGGGTTTGGTTTGGTAACGTCATTTTCATTCGGATTTTTTTTTAAATTAAAATATGGGTAAGAAAAAAAAAACTTTACAATTGAGTTAAATAGATACTTCCGCAGAGTGCTAGGAGAAAAATATTTGAAAACTTTTATTTTACTTTCAGCCATCAAATTAAATAATTAATCAGTCTGTGACGCTCTTTAAGATATATTACCAAACCACCCTCTCTCGTATCCTTATTTTTCTCTCTTTTTCTTTATTTAATGAACTTGAATACGGTGGTTGGCTTTGGAGATATTTCGATTGCCCAATTTGCCCTTTCCCCAACTAGCCTCTCTCTACCCCATTTTTAAAATTAAATTAAGAGTATGTTGTACTTACATTAATACGTACAATTCAATACATTAGGAATGTTTTTTTTCATATTTATTTTATATTTAATATTATATTTTTATATTTAATATAATATTCTTGAAAAATTCTGTTATCATATCTGTACAAAAGCATTAAATCAGTAGACTAAAAAACAAAAAATAAAGCAATGTATTAAACAGGAAACTTCACCAGTGCAACCCTGCTTATCTCATAACTTCACATATTGTATAACTAACTACTTTAGCAATTTACTTAACTATCCGCCATTTTCTTATTTTCTTAATATCATCCTCCGGCCTTCTCGCTCCCGCCGCCGCCGCCCTCTCGCTCGCGCCCCGCTAATAATGCCAGTATCTACCTTCTTTAATAACAAAACTTTTGTACAAGCTTTTGCTTTAAGTGTATTCTTGCTAAGTACCAACTTTATATTAAAACTGGCGAATCTAGCGACGGCTTGGACGGCTGCCATTGCAGCATCTTTTGCTAGTTGCGCGGGCACGGCCTCGCGTCACAGCGCTGGTAATAAATGGAAATGAGTTATTGTAGCCAATTATGAACTCGGCTTATCTTTCTTTTGTCTGTTAGCTTTAATTTGAACTGATATGTGGCCGCTTTGTACTTGTGGACTTTTATGAACTGAAATACTATTTAGAATGATTTTTCTGTAGAACTTTCAAACCTGAAATTATTTTAATATTAACATCGCCGTCTATTTTCATAACTTAAATAAATTTCATACCGCTTTGTAGATTGAAAAAGCCTTTAATTATATTTAAATTTATATTATTCGTAGTCGTTGATACGAGTTATTAATTGAAATTAAACACAATAATAATATATAAAAGACCAATTGTAATATTACAATACAATACAATAGAGCATTATCGAATTCACATTAAGAAGTATTATGACCATGTTGGTAGTAGGTACAAAAAACTACCTTTTGTTGTCATTAAGAATTAATTATACGCTGCTCCTTTAAATTTTAAAAATATATGGAAGTTAACCTTATTATTTTCAGCTGAATTTATTTTCTATTGTTAAGTTCGATAAAAAGATTTATAAAATATTTATGTGTCGTTCATTACCGTAACTTATGAAATGTCACGTTATCCTAGTGTGGAATATCGAACTAATAAAATAAGCCCTCTGCCTGTAAAAAGTTGCTTGGCAAATCAATATTTAAAAAATTAATACTTGCAAATATGAAAAGAGTAGACGGTTTCGGCTAGTGGGTTAACGAGTCCAATCGATTCCGCGATATAAGTACTGTTCCACACATTGTCATCCGCATGTAATCGTCAATTGCCACTTTACGTTTATGTCTCACGATAAACCGTTTCAAATAACGATTCGATGAAATATGAGTGAGAAATGATAAAAATATAAGTCGCGAAGCGTAGTATCATGCCCGTACCCGTCTAGGTGTAGGCACGAAACGTTCAAGTCCGTTATGCGAGTGAAGAGAACAATATAAGGAGAGGAGGCATTAATTTAATTTTATGGTTTTTGCGTTTGTCACTTCTCGAGTTTGAGTCGAGATTTGTGCGCCGAGCTAAGACATAAGAGGGTGATACTGGCGAGGAGACGGCGCGATGTCTTTATGAGATATTGTTTAGGAGAAAGTGGGACGCGAGATTGTATGGGATAAGTTTTTGGATCCGTCGTTATGAGAACGTTTTATGTGTACGTGTGAACACAGAGTTGATGTAGTTAGGCGTGAGTTATGAAAATAATTGTTATTACTTTATCGCTACTTGGGTTGATATGGATATTTCTTTGTTATGTATTGTATTTCCGCGTTAGGCGGGTAAGTTTTTATCATTTAATGCCTTTTGTGTTTTCTTCTTTGGCACGAATGTGAATATGTAATGGAAGATGTTATATATATATATATATATATATATATATATATATATATATATATATATATATATATATAATGTTTTTGATTTAAAATAGTGGTAAATAATTTAGCCTACTTTGATATCAGCCAGTTTTGAATTTTAACGCCCCTGACGTGCTCAGTGAATTAAATTTAATATTTTGTGGATACTGACTAGACTACTCTGATGATGATGAATGAGCTTACGCAATTGAAATTCGTATTTGTATAAGATGTCATGTATACATACCACGCTACTCATAATTCTGTCTTAAAATATTCTATAAATTTATTTCTTTATTTTTTTCAAATTACACTTCCATTCCTCTTCAAAAACAAATATTATTATTGATGTTTTTCATTTTTTCTTTAAAATTGCATTTATTTATACCTTAGTTAATCCATAAGTTGATTTTCAAAAATGAATAAACAATAACCACAATGAATGTTCATGGATGGAAGTATTCTCGATACCAATTGACAAATAATGGGAACCTTTACTTTTAGGCATGTATTGCACAATTACTTTTTAACTTTTCCTCTTACTAATAATGTTCACAAAATTTCATTACGCAAATGAAAAAAAAATTTGTTTGTAAATTGTATAATGAGCTACGCCTACTTACTCAATTATTAATGTATCTATTACAACTAATTGTTTAAACCTTTACAAAAATGTTTATCTCATAAATTACTAGCTTTAGCGTGTAATGCAAGAGTAATATGTATTGTATCCATATGGATTACGTAATTGTGCAATACATGCCTAAAAGTAAAGGTTCCCATTATTTGTCAATTGGTATCGAGAATACTTCCATCCATGAACATTCATTGTGGTTATTGTTTATTCATTTTTGAAAATCAACTTATGGATTAACTAAGGTATAAATAAATGCAATTTTAAAGAAAAAATGAAAAACATCAATAATAATATTTGTTTTTGAAGAGGAATGGAAGTGTAATTTGAAAAAAATAAAGAAATAAATTTATAGAATATTTTAAGACAGAATTATGAGTAGCGTGGTATGTATACATGACATCTTATACAAATACGAATTTCAATTGCGTAAGCTCATTCATCATCATCAGAGTAGTCTAGTCAGTATCCACAAATATTACATGTGTACATATATATATATATATATATATATATATATATATATATATATATATATATTTATATATATATTCGCTATTAAAGATATTTGTATATATATTACATACAAATGCCTTCAATAGCGAGTGATATACGCTCAGCCACTGAGAATTTCCATTGTCTATCTTCATATATAAATAAAAAAATAATACTTCCATATGGATACAATACATATTACTCTTGCATTACACGCTAAAGCTAGTAATTTATGAGATAAACATTTTTGTAAAGGTTTAAACAATTAGTTGTAATAGATACATTAATAATTGAGTAAGTAGGCGTAGCTCATTATACAATTTACAAACAAATTTTTTTTTCATTTGCGTAATGAAATTTTGTGAACATTATTAGTAAGAGGAAAAGTTAAAAAGTAATTGTGCAATACATGCCTAAAAGTAAAGGTTCCCATTATTTGTCAATTGGTATCGAGAATACTTCCATCCATGAACATTCATTGTGGTTATTGTTTATTCATTTTTGAAAATCAACTTATGGATTAACTAAGGTATAAATAAATGCAATTTTAAAGAAAAAATGAAAAACATCAATAATAATATTTGTTTTTGAAGAGGAATGGAAGTGTAATTTGAAAAAAATAAAGAAATAAATTTATAGAATATTTTAAGACAGAATTATGAGTAGCGTGGTATGTATACATGACATCTTATACAAATACGAATTTCAATTGCGTAAGCTCATTCATCATCATCAGAGTAGTCTAGTCAGTATCCACAAATATTACATGTGTACATATATATATATATATATATATATATATATATATATATATATATATATATATATATATATATATATTTATATATATATTCGCTATTAAATATATTTGTATATATATTACATACAAATGCCTTCAATAGCGAGTGATATACGCTCAGCCACTGAGAATTGCCATTGTCTATCTTCATATATAAATAAAAAAATAATACCTTGGAAAAATTTATAAGAGTTATTCCTTTTGGTCGTTTGTGTAGTCGCGCAGTGTTTTGTCAAGAAGAAGCTAGTTGTACAAAATGATTCGTGATAGCGTTTAGCTTGTAATGTTTTTATTTATTCTTTGATATTTAATGCCTTTGTCAAATTTTAACATGGATTTTTCTTCAATCAAAATGCTTGTATGCTTAGAAACCGGGTGTCCCATGAAATTAAAATTCATTTATTAGAAAAATATTTTTATTAAACGAATTTACATTATCATCGCATCGAATGTAATTAACCTTATTTATATTTATTAAACTATTACTATCACTATTATTAAGACTATTACTATCTTTACTAATACAATATAAAATTTAACGTAATGACTGTACATTTAGCATAATTAACCTAATTACTTGTTAATTAATATATAATTCATTTTCTTTGTTTCAAACTTAATTAAAAGACCTTTTAATTGGATTATTCGGGGGAAGAATCTGCAATTATTTGTTATATCTAAATTCAACCTCGGAAGATTCGTAATTCGTAAGATTCGTAAATCATTTGCGTAATAACGTTTAGAACTAATGTTAAGGCGGGTATCAACATTTTTAGATATTTACGATAATTTAGTATTTATCAAAGATGGCATCGTTTTAAAATGAATTAAATATTTGCAATTTCAGTTCATATCTGACTACTCACTACTAAATAGAGTTTCTACCGCCGGTTTAATTTTGTGAATAACTTTAGGTGCCCAGAACTATAATCGATTTCAAAAAGTGCTCTTTGCATTAATAGACAAAGAAAAAATACGTTGTTGGCGAATGACTTTCAAATAAATGCAGTCTTGGATGTAACATATAGTTTAAAGGAATTTTTCTAGTATAAATATCTATATAATGTGTTCTTTTTTGTTATTGCAATAATAATTTCGTTAGTGTATACAAGTTTAGTGTATACATAACACTAAACTTAATAAATTAATAAATGTTCTCATAGGGTAAAGCAGTTAAATAAGAATAAAATGCATACATAAAATATATATATATATATATATATATATATATATATATATATATATATATATATGCATGTATATGTACACTAACTTCACACTTCTACCACAATTTTGATAAATACAAATCGTTCCTATTCTCTATTTATTTATTAATTTCCTTCTTTTACATTTGGATTTTTCGGATAGAACGATACATTATCTATTGACATACTGTAGTACCAAAATTTTGATTATTGCTTAAATAGCGCCTAATTTTCCCCATAGGAATTATGCTATTTCTTGAGTTAAAAAGTAGTTTATATGGTAATTTGATATTTGCTATATCTATAACATTTCAAATGAAATTTTTTTCTGTCGTTTAGATCTGTAAGAGTGACAAACATCCAGTAATTTTTTCGTGGTATTTGCATTTCATGCAATCGAATTCGTGGACGTGTAGTTTGTATAATACTCCAAGATATAAACCAAAAGCATATCAAATTTGACAAAGATACGTCGCTTTCTTGTGGAGTTATTAAATAATAAACAAACTGATAAACAACGTGACACGTTTGCATTTATAACTTTAGTAAGAATTACTTTTTAAACTTCCATGGAGAAATATAGAACCATTATAATATCGTTATATCCGTGCGTGTACACGTCCGTCTGTCACACTCTCGTAGTTAATACAGTTTTAAATCTATGTGCATACCAGTGTAAATATGTACTTCAGATATAGATTTCAATTAATATACATATAGTTTGGTAGTTTAGAGTATCGTCAGCAGCCTTCTAAAATGAAATTTATCTTACTTTTATCACTTTTAATTTTTAGCACGTTTATGAAATATTAAGCCTCTAATTGGTTGAAAATGTACACCCTCCTTCCCATTTCCAAACAAGACTATGTAAAATCTGGAAATAGATTTGGTTGAGTACTTTCAATAGAAATCATAAGTAAAAACAATCTCTTATGTTTGCGGGAATAACACAGATGGAAAGTACTGGACGACTGAGCTTGCTAATGTACTTATGGTAAATTAATACGCATGATTAGATATATATTGTGCAATATATTTTAAAAAAGTACAGAAGATGGATCGCAATAGCAAAACTGTCGGGATATTATATTCTTATTCATAGTCCTTTAGGGGCACGTGTGAGTGCGACATAGAAAGGTTAAAAATATATATAATTTGATAATTTGTGAAATAACTACCGAAACTATATTTATGCATGGCACGACGTGGACACTAGTTTAAATTTAATTAGAATAACCATGAATAAACAGAACAATGGTACAACTATAACTCCAACCAAGAATGATTTTTTTAAAATTATTCTACATCACAGGTGCTTTTTTACAATACTCCTAACAAACCCGCGTCTATTTAACATTATAAACGTTAGAGAAAAAAGTCAAAACGCATAAGCGAAGTCCTCGAAAGGGTTTGATTGACCACAAATCAATATTAATGAGTTTAAGCAGCGGGACGCCCCGTGGCTCGGGCGGGGGCGCAACTCTTGTTTATGTTTCTCGCCCCGCAAGTGCTAAGAGCGGTGCCCCACCTCGGTGATCATCAATTATCACTCGTCGGTACCACTGCGCTTATTGTGAATTTTCAATATTGATTAATTAATATTGGTGCAACGTGGTATGGCACGTCTGAATGATATTCCGATAAGGGAATCGAAATATTTCACCGCGGGTACGCGTGCTTATTATACGTTAGTATTTTGTTGCGTCGCCTTCTTGGAATTTTTTCGTAACCGTAACAATGACGTTAATATTAATTGGAGGAACGCTTATTCGGTATTTTATATATTTTTCGAAACATAATTTTATTTTTTTATTCTAGAATTCAACATATACGAATTTACATTAGGTAAACTTATTACCACAGATTGCGAGCTACACGGATTTCTATTGCGAGCTTTCTCTTCCAGTTTACTAAATTTTTTAAAACCTTTCGTCTATTATAAAACCGCAATTGATGTCATACTTCGATAATTAAGAGGAATAGAAGAGAAGAAGTAGGAGAGAAAGGGAGAAGTGTACTTATAATATACCAATATACGAATATTTTTTCAGAGAGTATTTGAAAACATTAATTGAAAATTAACGTTAATTCAAATCATGTTTATTTTGGACTAAGAAAGCATAAACATTGTTTAAAGACGATATAAAACGACTCAGTAATCGGTAATGTGTTTAGGTAAAAGGAGTGGGAGAAAGTATCGACTGCACGAATTCTTCTTTATCTTCATGGTAAGGAAAGCCGAGTGCATGTAAATTTCATCGGTAACGTTTTCCATCAAGTTTAGAAGTGACATTATCACACGGTCATATTTTTTTTAACTAAATATACAGTAAGATTTAAAGGTACGAAGGATCTACTTCCGATAGGAGGTATCAATGTTGATAAGTGGAAAGCATGAACGAGAAAAATGATAGTGAAATATATGTACAAGAGAAAAATTATAGAGATATAAATATAAAAGTGAAAAATGATAGATAATGATAGAAATATTTGAAAAATAAAAATAGTGGAGAAATAAATATGTTAAAATAGAAATATCGACTTTAGACTTATGGAATGATAGTGACTTCATTTTTTGATCGAAAAATTAATGATATAAGTAAATTGGTGTAGAATTAGAGAATTTCGTAGATAGTGCAAAAGTGAAGTAATAATTTAAAGAATTAAGCCATCAAGTCGGTGTTGCGTTGTACCAGTATCAAAAGTTGCTAGAAATATGTGCAAACAACTGTACTATTTTATTAACATATTAATATTAATACTGAATATATGGACTAGTTTTATAATTTTAGAACATTTCAATAATAAAAATAATATTATGTTCCTTGCAAAATTTATCAAATGTCCACTTATTAATTCTGGAAATTCTCTTGCTATTATCTCTTGCTATGTAAGCTACGTAATTAAAGAGGAAATTTTAAATTTGTTTTTTTTGGGTTCCGTATCTCAAAAGGAAAAAAGAAACCTTTAAAAAAAGAATCACTTCATTGTCCATCTGTAGGTCTGTCAAGACCCTTTTCCCTCAGGAAAGCGTGGAGGTATCAAATTGAAATTAATATCAAATACTTAGGTCTACGGTGCCTTGGAGTTGTAAAATAAATATAGAGTATTTCCCGTTGACATAGAATCATGAAATTTGGCAAGAAGCAAAATCTTACAGCGAAAGTAAAAGAAATAGTAATTAATTTGTAGTTATATCATATAACAAATATCTGTGAAAGGTATAGTAGGCGAAATGTATTCATTTTAAAAAATTAAAATTTGGAAATATTTTAATAGGAATATTATGTACCGTAACATTTTTATAAAACCCTAAATGAGATAAATGAGATGATAATGTTTTTCTTTTTTAAGATATTCCTTCAACGTGGCAACTGATAATAGTTAAGCTGTTAACGGTCATTAGATCATGAAGTCAGTTTCGTTGCCCACGTTTCAACACAATTAACTGTATCAATTGTTCTCTATTAAGGAAGGCTATATTTTATGCAATAAAGCACAATAACGTTTTATTGTATTAATCGTCCTTTTGTTTTCGCATATGACAAAAAAGTAGCATTCACCTTTAGGATTGGGCTAGGACTATTTATTACATGATAATTTTGTATCGAAAGAGAAAATGTAAACACATCCCGTTTTATTTTAATATTTCTTTTGTATAAAAATGACGAATTCGCTGATTTGATTTAAGGTTTATTAAATATTATATAGTTAATAGCACATTAATATTACTAAAATATACAAATGATTATTCGTAGCATCGTTCATGTAATAGATCAAACCAGTTTATATGGTCAGTATCGACTAAAAACCAGAAAAAATCGAATAAAAAATGCCATTTTGATATAACTAGTCATCGCAATTTCATTTTTTTTCTATAAGTAAAATAAAATTATGATATTCTGTATTTTTAACGTGCTATTTTCTTACGGCAACAAAGAACCATTTAAGAAAAAAAAGTAATGAAATGAGCATTTTACTATCAATATTTTGGTGGGGTTTAAGAACTGAACTGATTTTATTTCATATCCTTTTCAAGACAGTAAAACAAAATAATTGTTTACTAATGTTTACTTCATCGATGGCGACGTGGTAATACTTACAATTAATCATAAATCGCTTAGCCACTCGGTACTTCGGAAAATATTATACAATTCCTTTTTCATAGCATAAAGATTTACAATTCTGAAAATGTTCTGTAATCTGTAATTATCTTCACATTGAAAAAAAGTATGATTAATTATAATCAGGGACTACAGACAGGGATGAAATATATAGACTAAACAGCCAAGAATTGCGTGATTCGTAAAATAAAGTAAAACTATTGATAAAACAGGTACTAACCTTATAAATAATGCGTCTCAACTTGAAGGTAGACAAATGCCATATCCTGTTGACTACAATGGCGATGAAGTCACGTGACGCTACCCCAACGTTATTAACATAAATACAACATTATCCATTTATGCTTCACCTGAATTCCATTGACAATTAACACCACGATCTCGGGCCGATATCTGCTTCCAGCCGAGCACAAGAGAGCCCTACCAGAAAAGGACAGAATGCTCTGAAAGGACAAAAGGATTCCGAGAAGGTTCGCGCTGAGTGTGGCTCCTAATGAAGTGATAATTAATGAAGGCAGACGTTTGCGGACCATTCGTCATCTCGCTCCAGCATCTCGAGTGCATTGATTCGTGTGACGAGTCCACTTGTATGCGTGTGGCTTGTTAATGACACTTTGAACTTTGAATAATTATTTGATACTCGGGCTTTACATTGACGTATCCATTGTACGCAGCGCTTTTGGAAGAAATATATGTGATAGACACGATTGTATGCTGGTGATTGTACGTTTAATTCAGTGTAAATAAATATATTAAATTGGTTATACCTCTTATACTTGATCCTATATATTTGAAAGGACGAAATTAATATCATAATAAAGACAGTTTACCGTCGTTGATATGAATCTAATTACATGTCATTTCTAAGCAATATTATTTCGTGTACTAAAACATTAAATTTTTCTTATTTTACTGATTTTTCGCGCGTCTGACGTTAGACATGAACAACAAATTATTTTATCACATATATTTTTCGTCAATTCACTTTTTTAATTTTGACGTTAAATTGATTTGATAAGATATTTTGTTTTTGTATACATACCTACGAGGCAATACCACAATAGGGCCGCGAGTTTTTTTTTCAAGTCTCGTTATTATTTTTATTTATATTATTTATTTAATTAAAATTAAATGTAACCAATGAGAATATGTCTATTCTTTCTAATTCAGTATTGATAGCTGATTTCCTTTTATATATGACTCTTATAATTTCTTAACTTTATATATTCCAAAATCAAGTAGAAAAATAAAAAAAATATCTATTTTTCTAATACATATTTAATGAAACTTGATATCATATTTGATCTTTTATTACAAATCCCTGATATTCTTTTTTTATTAGAATTATACAGTAATTCTTTAAAGTCGGTTTTGACCGATCGTTTGTTATTTCTTTTCCTATATTACTATTAAAATATTTAATATAGTAATTTAAATTATTATTAATTTAGTTTAGTTCCATTTTTAATTCGAACATCACATATATTAGATAAAAAACAGGATAACGGTATGCTGTTGAAAATACATACAAGGGCACGTGCAATTCATACGAGCAGTACTTCACCGGGAATTTTGAATGTTTTGTTTAATCTACACAGGAGTTAAAGTAAATTAAGGTCTTTTCAGGTTTCAGTATGGTGTTCTGAAAAATACTTTTCACAATTATTTGTTAACTATGTTCTATATGGCATGCCCGCCCCTAATTTTTCACAGATAATTTTCAGTATCAAATTTCTATTTACTCTAGTTAGCTTCAGATTTTAATATCGTATTGTATTTTCACTTTACATCTTTATTTGAATTCAAACAACACTATCCTCATGATGTTTTATAAACTTTCAGCACTGTAGACCTCTAAATATGAAGACAAATAAAACTAATCTATCATACTTTTGCAGATTTCATAAATGTAATGTGCAATTTTTTTTGTGTATGATGAGTTTTTCCAATAATTTTCTTCATCTTAGATAGATTATTAGATAATTACTCTGAATAATTAAGGTAAATTCATATATAGCAGAATCTGAGCATGTCGAAGCAAAGTGCGAGTAAGCTATATCAGTATGATTAAAGTTATCTAAAATTGATGTGTCGATTTTATATATTAAATCGTTTCGAGTGGAACTTTGCAATCTGTAGCACTCGAAATACCTAACTTCAGGAATAAAACCAAATAGATGATCCACCACAGATTCATTTGAAATTAAAAGAAATCCCGTTAAATCTATGTTTCAGTAGATAAAAGAGATAAAAGAGTTTGTTGAGAATCAGATCTCACGTAGATATATTATTTTTCGGTCACATAGCAATAGAAGTACGGTTTAATTAACATCACGATCATTTAGAAAAAGTTTTTGGAAAAGTTTTTCGGACTGACAATCCGAATTTAAGCTATTTGGTTCGAAATAGCGCGTTTACGTGCTACGAAGAAATAAGTTACAGGATTGCATTGCGCCAACAGTGGCGATTTGTGTATAGTATAAAATGCTTTCGTTTAGTAAAAATAGAGAGATATAATAAATATTTTACAACAAAATTTTATTCATATGTCTTTCATATCTTGTACCTATTGATACCGTTAATAGATCAAAATTAAGCACAAGTTTATTGGAGGTAAAACAAACAGAGCGTATACCTCAATTGTCGGATTTAAATTTCATTAACTTTCTGAGAAGAGTTGGATAGAAAAGTTGTAGATTGTTGTCTGTTATGGAAAGCAGAGATATGAAACAGTTTACAAAATAGCTGGAACAATGTTTGAATATAAACCGTGAGTATGAATACATATGATAACGCTTTTAAAAAGTGATTGAGGGCAAAGGTGAATTTTCTGATGAAATGGGAATTTAGCGCAATTGGGTTTACTATAATTATTTGTAAATATTTTGTTTATTTGTAAAATTTTATTTCTAATTCTGAAACTCGATTAACTTGAAATGGATCTAGGTGTTGTAAACTTCGTTTGTTAATGTTCACTATCAATACGGCAACCTTTTGGTTTCTTCCGTAAAATTCGCATAACGGAATGTTTCTTGATCGATATATACATTTTGATACTTTTGTTAATGCTTAATGGAAAAGTTTGGTTTCTGGTTAATTCATCTATTTAATCGCGACATTTATTCTTAACAGACAATCGATAATTCGTGCAACACTGAGATTGAATAGCTTTAATTTGACAATACAGTCGACTTATCAAAACAACCAGACAACGAAAAATAATACAACTAGTTGTTAGTAATACAAACAGTGTTACTAACCAGCATTAAGACGAAATCAATATTAGACGCGGTACGCAAACCTGAAGCCGTTACGAGAAGGGTAAGGTAACCTTTCTCGCAAAAGCGAAACGCCACACGAAACCCTCGTAAACCGCGACTTTGCGTCACGAAGAACTTTAATAGAAGTAATCAAATAATACAATCGCAACAAATCAATATTTCGATAATTTTTCCATCAGAGAGCGCGGCCCGTCCTACGGCGGCCACGATTCGCGAGTGATGAAACCAAACAATGGATGAAAGTAAAATGTGGCACAACACACCTAGCGCACTATTAAACCGCCGTTTAGTGTTGCGACAGCGCTCGTGTAATACCTAATCAAGGAGATTAGTAACGTTGCTTGCGAAAGGTAATTGAATTAAAGTAAGGTCCGTGCTATAATTTGTTAGGCAAAGAGGCTGTTAGATAATTGAAGAGGAAAGCGGCTGTGCGGTTGTGCGAGATCGATTGTAACTTGTTCATTCATTGACATGACCGCAAGTTAAGTTTAGAGCTGTAAGCGGAGCATCAATTGAATTAGAGCTAGAATTATATATCTTATATGTAATATGAAGTGAATCGTATGAAAGAAATAATTTTCAAATATTAAAGCTTATTATAGGTACAGGTATGTTATTTACCTACAGAGTTGTGCTAATTGTAAGATTGAATAAAGGAAATCGGCAA
Organism: Druceiella hillmani; assembly: GCA_039881145.1. Lineage (NCBI taxonomy): Eukaryota > Metazoa > Arthropoda > Insecta > Lepidoptera > Hepialidae > Druceiella > Druceiella hillmani. Next base: position 27,733,931 of record JAYKKI010000015.1, read on the forward strand.
ACTTCTGTGTGGTATTGGACACGAGGCTACAAAAATAAAAAACAAAGTCGAATATAGAGAAAATAAAAAAAAGCCCCTTAAAAGCTTTATTTAAATCGTTAATCCGACAAATGACAAGTTTTGTATTATTTTATGAAAAATCAGGTTATTTTTCATAATAATTTGTAAATAGCATTTTTATCGAACTCTTCGAACGAACAAAATGAAATAAAGTGCAGATCATATCACGTTGCATCTTCCATACTTAGAAGTAACATATTAATCCACTCGCCTATGCAACAGAGTTGTCAAAAAAAAGTCACGTAAAAGTAACGTAATATTCCTAGGGTGAAAAAGACATTCCTTTCAATGACAACAGATAGAATGCAATGTTTATTAACACTTTATTTTAAATTATATTAGGCAACAATTATTTTTAAATCATTTATAAAAACTGCTAACATGCTTCGCTAAATGTGTATTATTTTTATTTCGTATTAACAATCTTTACATTTTAAAATCTCTTATGAATAGAGCTTACCTTGATCTGGATTATTTTCACAAATTGTATTTTATTTTTTATCCTTTCCTAATTGTCAGCGTCTTTTATTGTCTTCCTAATTTCCAAAATTGTTTGGTTTTTATAGTATAAAAATATCAGTTTCTTTTTAAATATATACTATCTGATAACACCCATTTTTGCTTGTCTCCTTTTTACAAGTTTTTTAATTATTCACTTTATTGCATTTCGAAATAAAAATAAACATAAAGGTAAGTCTTTCTAATCTTCGGTGCAATATATCGTCGTATAATCAATAACTACACTACGAAGAAGAATGTTACGAAGGTGCTAGATTAAAATTTATTCGTTTTGTCACTTAAGCCAATTTCTTAAAATAAATTTAACAAATGAGCTAATATTAACGTATCTTTTAATTGTATATTATATTATATGAAAAAAAAATAATAAAATACATACTAGCATACAGGTTATAAAACAATGTGTAACAAAATATTAAATTAGCTTTGCTTATAGATTAAAAGAATAATTAGTACGTGAAATTAATAGGTGCTTCAATTCAAAATTATCTAGGAAATTACATTTTCGGTAAAACGGTGTCTTTATTCTGCAATAAAAATGACCTGTCGATGTTTAGAAGTTGCTTTGTTTTAACCGTGATTTTATGTTTGCATTTACAGATACCCCGGGTTATCTTTTTCGTTACGAATATGTTCTTATCGTTCCGCATAATTTACTTGAAATGTATCGATAAATGCTTCTATGTATCGATAAATGCTTCGATGTTATTTATTAAATAATTTTAATCTTTAAATAAATAATAAACTCGGATTAAAAGCAGCACTTTAAATTAATGTTTAATTTTATATAAAATCAATACTCTGACATATATTACGCAATATAATTTATAATACATATAATAAAACAACTAATTTATCCTAATTAATAAAAAGAAGGGGCACACAGATACAGATGTTATTTATTACATAATTTTAAACAAAATTACGTATAAATTATAAATTCCCAATATATATTTCTAATTAATATTTTGCTATTAAAGCTTACCCTTAGAATAATATTTTGGACCCTTCTACAATAATTTTTTTAAGAAAAAACGGTTAAACAAAAACAGTTATAATTACTACAGTATGCCTTAGCAAAAATTATTTTAACCTGAATGTACCTCACTTCCATATAAACTTGATGAACTTTATAACGCCAAACCTTTCAAAACGTGACAGTTCAAACGTTACTTATGTTTTGAAATATCACTCAGTCAATTAAATTCTGCCTTGTCGGGACGTTGGAACGTAATCGAAAACTTACTGGGTGTTTGCTTTAAGTTCATTATTCAGACTGAACATTTCTTTACGCTACCGGTAAATGTACTAAAACATATGGTGTTTGTGGCAGGGTCGGTTTTTCAAAATTATATGGACGTCAGTAGTCTTCAGCGTAGTCATGAACCGAATTCTTTAACCTTATTACAGGTAGTGTTAAATTGGATTCACTATACCGATGTTTATTATTCTATTATTATACGGTTTTCTGATCTTCTGAGCTATGTTCATTTAATGAAAAAAATTGTCAATAATACACTAGGTTTTTATATTTTATGACATCATCTTTTTTTATTTCCTATTTCATTATTTTTTATTCAATTTAATTTATAACTGATCACAATTCTTCCATTTTCCTCACGAAATTATTTCATACTATACATTTTACTTAATCGCTAAGTCGTGTTATCACAAGTGCGAATCTACGATTTGTAATTGGAACAGAAAATTTACTATGTATTTATTGTATGCAACTTACTTGTCCTAATTTTCCTGTTGTTCCGTAATTGTAACAATATTTTAAAAATTAAACATGTAAATAAATGAATATTGTATAAATGAATGAACCGATGACACGTGCAATACTTGAATAGAGTATATTCTAGTCCGATGACCATTTTCAACTGATTCAATGATGTAGGACCGGAAGTTAGACACGAACTCGGTAATGAAACAACGTATCCTAACTGTGTTTAGGTTTCTAATTGTTGTATACGCATTGGCCTATTTAGGATCACAAAACTTTGGGTTTGGGCAACCATACATAGCTTTAAGAATCAAAGCAACCATACGTAGCTTTTAGACTTTAGATAGAAGAATTGGATTGTACCATGCTTACTAGACACCTTGCAATACTGATGCATTAGCAGAGATGGAGAGGATGAGCACTCAGTTGCCCACAGACACAGAATTAAGAAGAGACACCTCAATCTAATCAACTATGCTGCTCTGCTGTAATTTTTTTAAAAATAAAGTTTTAGTATTTGTAAAAGTAGTTCTAAACATAATATAAAGCAAATTCAAAAAAATACTAAAAATAGACTAAAAAATTAAAAATAAATTAACAGTTTATAAAAATAAAAAGATCTTTCACGAATACTGCACTACGTTTTTATAGTCAAATGAGTATAATCAGTAACAAACATGGCTTGCACTAAAGTCCTTACTGAGAAGACAGAACAAAATGTTGGTTAATTATTTTTTCGCTTTTTAGTGCAGTATTTAAGAAAGCATGTTTTCTTTTTCAAACTATTAATTTATTTATTACGGAACCTTCGAAACGATAATGCATTAAATTAGCTGTATCCTATTTATTAAGAAAATTATGTAAGCCTCCTCTACCACTTACATGGGACATTCTTTGTGGCAAATAATAATGTTTAATAATTAAAAAAATTAAATAAGAATAATACAGCACTTATCCTTCATAGCTTTATATAGTGTTTGCGAGGAAGGCAGTGTAAATTGTGAATAGATATAACAATGTTTAAATTGTTGCAATACGTTCGCCCCAAAATGTTGATTATCTAAACATCTGCTTTATAGTTAAATTTACAGCTAATAAATACAATCTGTACAATATTCATGGGGATATCATACAAATGACATTATAGTCAGAGTATGCATAACCATAAATCACACATCTTAATAATATTCGTATGTGCTTCCCAAGGTACGGTAAGTTGTTCGTCGTGACTGTTGTCACTAGATAATATTGTTATAAAAAATCTAGTTCAAGAATGGTCTGGTTTCCCTTGTGGATTACTAGTCAGATGGCTGGTCAGATGGCAGTCGCTCGTATAAAAACTAGGATTCTAACCAAATCTCTTGGATTAAATAGCAGACCTCGATTAAAACATACGAAATAACGGTAAGACGAATTAAGTTCATCATTAATATTATGCAATAAAATATTACAAACTTTAAATTAATCCGGGTATTTTAACGCATAATAGTAGAACACGTTACACGCACGTCTCTCGCTTTCTATTTAAGTACAATTTATCATAATTTCAAATCTGATAATATTTATTGATGGATGCCTAAATGAAATTCCTTGAATTATCTTTTACCATCGAGTTGACACTGAAATTTCTGTCATATTATCTCGAAGTCTAAGGGACTGCGTATGATGCTCTTGAAATTAACCTAGGATGACGTTCACATTCAGTTTTTATTCCTAATTATTATGAAATGTAATTTGTACACTTACTTTCATCGTAAGAATTTTATTTCTTTTTCAGTGTACTGTAGGTGAAGATGAGTAACTTTTTAGATATAAAATATATCGTAAATAATTTAAAATAAATGTTCAAATTTTGAAGTACGAGAAAGTTAATATCTAGTTCACTAGTTACGAGGACTTATTAGGAATTGAACAATGAAGACATGATTTATCTCTTTGATCAATCACCTCTTTGAATAGCATATGTACTCTTTCGAATTGTTTAAGATCCTTTAAATGATATGACAGTTTTGAATGTGTAACAGTAAATAACGAAGCGATGAACAGATGCAAGCATTTAACTGCAATTTTATCCTTTTTATTTTATCGATACGAACTATTGCTGAGGCAAATATAATAGATTCAAATCATAATAGATTCTGTGACCTTGCATTCACTTACCTAGCGTTTACGCTGCCTTCTTTGCAAAAATGTATAATTTATGTATTTATAATGATCTTTTATGTGTATTTTCTGTACAGATGATGTATATACCTACAGCTTTCGAATGAAAAGCTGCCCTAATAGTAATAATAATGTTATAACAGGAAAAAATAGCCTATTTAGGAATATTTTAAAGTAGTAACAGTTTAAGCATGGTTATTTAAACAGTTACGTTAATTTTTAATCTCGCACGTAAAGTACAATTAAAATAGCATTTATAAATCATGCAATTCTAGGAAACAGGTAATGATTAAGAATTAGTCAGTTGAACGTAACAACGATTTCGCCAATTCCCTGTGAGCGCAATATAAAAAAAACAGTCATTAGATCACCTTCGGACATAGAAGCGTATTTACAGCAAAATATCCACTAAGTACGTGCAGCTAATTATTCATAACGAAACATAACACCGTTGTCACGAAAGTGTGGGAACGCGCAAAGTTGCCGGCTACTGTGGAGCGCGCAGCCGTTGCTCGGCAGCCGCGAGAATACTTTGTAAAGTACAAGGTCATATTCATTAATTACTCGTGACAACAGTCATTACTCCACAATGACACACGCTAGGATTTGTCCGCCTTCACAAATCGGTTTTGGCTACTGAATTGTGTAAAGTGCTGAACATACCGGAGGAGAGGTCCGGTTGGTTCCGTTTCGAATTTGCTATTGCACACAAGAAAGGCGCAAGTCAATTTATAGCTTCAGCAGTAATTATCAGTGCTTTAATTGATATAGAGTTTCTTAGCTTAAATGGAAAAACGAAACCCTTATAGGATCATTTACGTGTCTGTAGTATGTCCGTCACAGCCGTTCTTCTCAAAATTTCTTGACATAGAAAGTTGGCACATAAATAAAAGATATTAATCTGTATTTTTAAACTTAAAAATAGTCTTGAAAAATTTTTATAATTTTAATATTTTTGGAAATTTTTAATATTTTTTGAAATTATAGAGGGGGCAAATTAAATACTTGAGAAAACGTTTAATTCGGTCACGGGTGTTGTTAGAGAGGGCTAGTTATAAGATCTCAAATTTTTTTTTAACTTCAGTTGTTATACTTTAGACATATACTTAAAAAAATTTGCAAAAAAATGTGTTCTCCTTTCTTATTTCCAAATTACTCAACCTCTGATTACGAGAAACTATAGGCTTTTAAAAAGCCCTTGCAAAGGTTGTAGTAAAACTATCGATTCTAGACGTCATATTTTTTAAAATATTTTCCATATTTTTATGCCTACGAAAGATATCGTAGGCAATAAATTCATATTTTTCTATTTTTAAAGTCGATTTTCTCGGAAACCATGCAAGCTAGAAACTTGAAATTTATGGTGTAGTAATACTTATTATTAACCCACATATTTTACATGAGTTTTTTAAAATATAAAAAATATTTTTTTCTCACTTTTTATAAAATGTGGAGTAAGGTTGAGAGTGGCCTGTTATTAGGAACATAACTTTTAAACACAAAAAAATATCCATATTTTAAATTCTTCTTTAAAAAGATATTTTAAAAAATATAGCAACCTTATTACTTAAAATATTAAGCCAAAAATCATGAAAAAACAGGGTTAGCAAAATCTGACTAGAAGATCATAGGGGAACTGTAGTGATTATCCTAGATCTTATAACTTTTTAAATATGCACTATGTTTTTAAGTCTGTGAAATATATAGTACATAATACGTTGTAATATATTTACGTTGTGAAAAATATTTGTAAATAGTTTAACAAAAACAGTATGATTGAATGTCCATAAATGTGGAAACGTGTACGAAGCTCTTGTTGATCGAGTTCTATTCATCATTGAGAGATTATTTTTAAATTTTTGCATCATGAAATTAATAATTAGTTTCATTTGTACTTATATGCATTATGAAAATTCAATTTCATGCAAATTCAGACGACAATCTGAATTTTAATTTTGTGATCCAATCTTTAATTAAATCTTTAGTAAAAGCTATAGAGAAAATGCAAATTCTTTACAACTCCACTCTATTAATGAATTAAATTAAATTCAATGAAAATATGTACAGCATTAATTAAAATTAATTAAAAAAAGAAAATGTCAAATAATATCTTAATTTTGCTTTAAAATACTTACCCAAATTCCACCCCTTTTAACGGAATATGCCAAAAACAGTTTGCCTCCGCTTTAGATTAATATTCTAATTTGTCACATATAAATTTTAACATTAAGATAATTAAACGTGCAAAATTATATAAACTGTGAGGCTGTGACAGACAGACGGACGGACGGACGTGACAATTGAAAAGGTAAAGACAACTCTAAGATGTCCTCACTGCGTAACCCTATAAATTTATATTTAGTGCTAAATTTCAGTGTTCAACCGGTAAATGAAAAAAGGACATTCAAATTTCAGCGAATGACTTAGAACTAAGAACTTATTACAGATACTATCAGGGAATTGAAATGTCATTAAGACAGTGTGGCTGCGCCGACCCACGGCCACCGGTGTATCACCACGCTTACGGCGATTATTGTTTTTTGAATCACTTCACTCAAGTGAGCGAGTGTTTGGTCTCTTAATGATGATCGCCGAGTACTTTGTTAAAAAATATGGAAGTCATTAGTCACTGTGTAGGCATTGTTTGGATTCGAGTCGTGTGGTTTAATTAAGAATGATTATGGGAAAATTATTGAAGGTAACTCTGTGTTTGTTATAGTCGTCATTTTGGTTAATTCAATATTTATTTTGTAGTTCGTAATTTTGTGAGTGCACGATGATTGCTCTCGTATTATTTTAGAGTTAAAATAATATTTAATGTGCGCTTGCGCGATTGGAGATTAGAATATAATTAGGCGAGAGGTTAAGCTATCCACAAATGTGACATTACGTAGGACATAAAGTCCATTTATGAGGCAAAGTTTACTCGGTATTTTAAGTATTAGCATAAGTAGTTTTATGACAATTATTATTTTTTTAAGTTTGAATGTGAGAAACTTCTGTTATGGTTTTAAATATTTGTCGATTCCCATTTTCAAATGTAATAAAGCGTTAAAATTATGTTTGATCACATGTAGTAAACGATTGACATATTTGTTCCAATGATGGAATACATTTGAACAAAAATCTAAAAATAATTGTACATACCGTGAATGTTTGCGTGGCTTAATTTAGCTCCGTATCTGAGAATTTCATATGCTTGCCTAATTTCGATTTTATATCTAATTTCGTTCTTTTCAACATTTCTTTTTATATAACAATAATTTAGTTGGACTAAGTATCTTATACTCGATAACTGTTCATAATTCCAAAAAATATTAAATTTTTGGAGACATTTTTTCCGAAATTTAGGAAAGAAATCGGGAGAGATATATGGAAGACTTCCGAAGTTTAAGAGAGGATAAAAGAGAAAAAGGCCTTCAAATTTGCTAACACAAAAAGGAAGAGATAAAAATTCTAAGAATATTATCTTCTAGAAATTAAATGTGTCCAATTCAAATCAGCAAAACTATTGCACTGATGAAAGGAAGTTAAGATATGAGGGTTATGAATAAAATTTGTTATTATAAATAACGATTGCAATAAATTGAATCATTAATGTGTTTTAAAGTTATATGACGATTTCTCAGCTTCGTAATAATAACCGCTGTCATCCATTTATATAAATAATCACATTCACAATTAATTTAATTGTTAGAATTACATTTCGAAGACTCGTGATTATTTTATATAAAGTTAACGAAGGTTAAAGCAAAATTCTCCATATATCTTACCCCGACAAAATATCAAACCAAGACTTGCTGGATCGATGCGCGGAGTTTTCCATTGAGTACCGCAAATGGAACTAGTTTAGCCATACGCTCAAAAGGGAATATGCCCATATCATCAAACAGGCTTGGATTGAAAGCCTCGAGGAAAGAGGAAACGTTGCCGTTCGAAGCAGACCAGGTATTAGATTGGGCTGGTGAAACTGATGAGCATCGGCAAGACCTAGAATGAAGCAATTCGTGATGCACAATACTTTCAGCGTGGCGAAACACCGGTGAAGTCCTTCGCTCTACCAAGAGGACATAGCATATGAAAAGAAGAATGTTAAATTTAAGGATATTAAGAGCGATAATTTTTTTTAAATCAACTAAACTTAAAGATAATGCATTCTAAATGTACGTTTTCCATTTAACAAAATAGTATTTGAAATCCTATGTGAATGTGGAGTTCAAAAAACGACTAACTTCAATTTGAAACAATATAGAAACACTTTGTATTCAATATTTTATGTTTTGTATCTATTTATCATTAAGCACATACAACTGAATGGATGTACAATTTTGTTAATAAAATGTTACTCACTTTTAACGATAATGAAGCCTTGTTTTCATTTTTAGTTCATCGATCATTTTACTGGGAAAAACAAATAATACATATTGGGAAACTATGCCAGAAATCTTTAAATGATATAAACTCAACTTCTAATCATACTTTTTTTAAATTCCGGGACTTCGTATGCTTGGATCAAAGAAAATGTGATGGAGTTATAAAAAACAATTTTCTTGTAAGCTTTAGCGTTAGTATGAAAATTTTACGGAGCATGGCGGGATGTATGAAAAATTTGACGATGATCATTTGAGAAATTGATGTGTGAAAGAGAGCTAAGGAAATAAACAGACTCGCTTTTGTATTTATTATATTAAAGCTAGTAATAATTTACAACATAAATAAATACAAAATCTAAGAAATTTTTGTTACTGATTTACTGGAAAACTTTCCCGAAATTTATTCGTATTTAGCAATACCGATCATTAAAAAAATAGTACTGTTTTTTTCCAACTGAAACAAAATAAGGTAACTTTTATACTCGTGTCTTGATAGCATCACCATAGAGTACAACTTAGTACTCTTTCATGCACAGCAATCGAAACGAAACTCTATACCTAAAACAATATATCAGTTTAAGAGGTTATGCAATACTAGCTATTACATTACGTTATAGTAGTTGTGATAGATCTTTAATTTATCCATTATCTTCGAAAACTACCAAAATGACCCCGGCAGTTCTTTTGTCGTTCGTCGTTCTTTATTCGACTACGCGAAGCAAAATCCCTAACCCTAAACCGCAATCGAAGTCAACGTAATCATTAATTCAGAACAGTCGGGCCGAGCGACGCGCCACCCGCGCGGCCGCATCGTGATCCAAATTAATTAAAGCCGCGCCTCGCGCATGCGCCGGTCCGTTACGTTTTTACTATGCAAATGCAATATGTCGCGACGCCAATGTGCAACGCGGACTCTTGCATCATAACACTCGCCTCGAGCTATGGTGCAGTATCATCAGAGGAGTTATGAAAGTGTTTGGCGTTTGCAATTTCCTTGATAATAAATTTTATAAGTATTACAAAAGTGGAACGACTATATATATATATATATATATATATATATATATATATATATATATGTGTGTGTATATATATATATATATATGTATATATATGTATATATATATATATATATATATATATATATATATGTGTGTGTGTGTGTGTATAAATGAAGAAAAATGTATATTTGAAAAAAGGAAAAACATAAATTTATCATTATAATATGCAATGTAATTGTCCAGGCGAATAACGTTAACCAAACTAAAATCGAAATATTAAATGAAAGCCAAATAGTTTAAAGGTAGCTTTGTATTCGAAGTGTTTTTTTATAAACTTGAAACTACACTAACTTTTTTTAAAGCCCCTAATTTTTTTTCACTTAATGATGATGACTTCGATATTTATTTTTATTTGAATTATTTAATATCATGTTTTCCATCAAAATTAATTTTGAACATATTTGGCGTTCATTTTATAGAAATTCATTATTCACGATTAAATGAAACTACGTGATGTAGTATTATTTCTACTTTCTTTAAGTTCTTTACCACTACCTAGGCTTCGTTGTATTACGACGTGTTCAGGTGGGCTATTAGCAAGAATCTTTGCTAATAGCCCACCTGAATGTTGTAATACAACGAAATTTAGGTCGTGGTAAAGAAAATAGAGAAAGTTGAACATCACGTAGTTTCATTTAATTGGGAACATTATTTTTTATTAATATCGTAAGCATTCGAGTGTACTATAAAGTTTATTTCTCTACGCGACATAACTATATAGTATTTTGATTTCCACTGAAATCGTTTGACATAAAGAATTAAATGTATTAAAGTAAAGAAAATACTTAATCTTCTTCTTTGCTGAAACAACTTCTTAAAATATATAATGCAACAAAGAATACATAAACAAACATCGTAAACATTGTCTAACCCAATTTATTTTTACTTTCACCGGTCAGGGTTAAAAAACGTAGCAGGTTGAAAAATAAACTCACAAGAAATAAAGAAAATAAAATAAAATTGATAAATAGGATCATATGCTTCTACAAGGATTAGTGCTATCTTTTGACTGAATATGAGATTTTGTTGTTGTTGTTGTTGTACAAGTTTGTGTAATACAACGAAGCCTAGGTCGTGGTAAAGAACTTAAAGAAAGTAGAAATAATACTACATCAGGTAGTTGCATTTAATTGTGAACAATGAATTTCTACAAAATTAACGCCAAATATATTCAATCTCTGAGAAAGGTACAGTGGGCAATATATTTAAATTTTTCTTTTTTTTAAATCGTTTTTGTCAGAAACTATGCCATGTCCAAATTTGAAAGTTGGCACAGTGATACATCTTATCAACCCACATATTTTACACTACCAACTTTTTTAAATTATTGGTAAACTATTAAAGAAAAATTTTAAAAAAGTAATCTGGAGCACCATTTGGAAAGCTTTGTTAAGAGGAATATAACAATATTTTTTTTTTCACAATTTTAAATTTCATGTTTAAGAACATTTTTAAAAATATTCAAAAATATAAAATTCGTCCCTTTATTTGCAAAACTACTGAGCCAGAAATCGTAAAAAGAACAGTGTTGGTAAGGTCTCGCTGGGAGAAAACTATAACGATAACCCTAGATTTTAAATTTTTTTAATGTGAGCCATGTTATTACGCCTATGAAAGATAGAATATATATATATATATATATATATATATACATATATACATATATATATATATATATATATATATATATATATATATATATATATACATATATATATATATATATAAAATTGCAAGATAGTGAATTCTGTACATCAAAAACATTTTAAAAAGAGTAATTGATTTATCGCATGAATGATAGTAGAACCTAGAAAATCTGTTTTTCGATTTTTTTGTCTCTCTATCTGTCTGCATGTTAACTTGTTCTTCAATTACGCAAAACCTACTGCATGAATTTCAATGAAATTTAGTAGGATCCCCCGAGCAACATATAGGATATTTTATCTGGATATTACAGATAAAAAATACCCTGACTTGGTGAATATTAACATAATGGTGTTACCAACGTCATCTATTGGTGTTTTAGTAAACTTTATACTTAGATATATCACAATATGGTACTGCCAAAGCCGTCTATTAGCGATATTAGCAAACTTTATGCTCATAGAGTTCTGTAAGGAAAAAAAACCCAAAACAATTCCTAATAACTTTTCTTATAGTGAATTCTACGCGAACGAATATACAGCTAGTATATAACAGGCTGCAATATATTAACGTGAAAAACTAGTACTAGTAAATATTTTATTAGAAATACTATGTACTCTCAAATGTTTATAAATGCTGGAATGTGTACGCGATTTTTGTAGCGCGGATAGTTTAATCAAGCTTGACAGGTTTTTTATTTAATAAAGTTAATAATGTATTCATGTTTTCGATGCATTTCTTCAATTAATTTACTAAACATGTCTTTGGTACGAAATGAGTTAAGAAACAATTCAATTATTTGTAATCACGCGAGAGCAAAAAGAGCCTAATTATTGAACGTATTTAAACACTTCATTCAATAATTATTCATGAGAAGATATGATTAATTTTCCTTTCTTTTCTATTCATTTTCTCTTATTAATATGGATATCTTCTAATTCTCTTGATTCTCCTGAGTCTTTGGTTTCTATCTAAGTCTCTTGATTCTTAGTACGTAATAAATTCTGGTGCTAACTTTTTTTTTATTGTTCTCATCTATCAGTAATACCAGACTCTAGAATTGATTAAAATCTTAATGCCCTGTTATTCTACTGTCTCATCATCTGATCGACAGATCGATCGAACGATCTGATTTTAATCAATTCTAGAGTATGGCATTACAGATAGATGAGAACAATTTTAGCACCAGAATTTGTTAAGTACGACGATTCAGGAGAGACAAAAAAATCTCATAGAGAGACAAAAAAATCTAAGAACAGATTTTCTAGGTTCTATTATCATTCTATGTGTAAAATACATCGGCGTAAAAATCATATCAATCATATATAAAAAATCAATTTACTAAAAGTATCATCGTTATTTTTCATAATATCGTAATGTTTATAAATTGTTATGTATGTCATAAAGTTAGTTCTTTTATTGTTATTAATACGTGTAAGAGCATAACTGTAAGGTTTCAGTAACTACACTTATAAACAAATAAAAAAATACATATTTGTGGCTGAGAAAATCCTTATCAATAATGTGTCAAAATACTGCTGACAACTTTATACAGCGATGGCCTAGTCAGTCTTTAATAAATTGATTTAAATATTTTGAAGATTCGCCTGTGAGATATTACATCGATGATATTAAATTTTCTCACTCACATCTTTTAAAGCTCAACACATACACATTATAAATGTTTCGACATTATTGAAGCGTAAGTTATCCTTTAGTCGATAAATGATTCCATAAGTTGCTTTTTTGTAGAAAACGATAAATCAGAATATTTTGTTGAAATAAAGGACTGGTTAAAGGGAGAAGTTGTTTAAAGTTCACAAAGCAAAAAGTAGGGCTCATTGCCATGATTTTTTTCTATATCACTCGAATAATATATTTGTGATCGAGATTTTTTTTATTTTAAAGTAGCAACTAAATGCTTATTTAAAAGCAGACACATCGAACTATTGCGTTATTTAATTATAGTATATTTGTTGATATCAATTTTGTCCATCCCGAAATGATGAAAAATGCACAAAGCGAAAATATCTTCAAAGTGCATAAAGATCCTTCAAATGTATTATATAACAACAACATACATTGTTTGCTAAAATAAATTCCAAGAGAGCTATCTCAGTCATCTCAGCGTCCCAAAGAAACCAACCAGATAACACGAGTCCGCATCAACAATGACTAACGTACGAACACAAGATAAAACGTATACCTCCGCTCATCCGATCTGATCCGGCAGACTTATTTAATGGACATATTCAATTATACAATTTGAATAATCACTCTTATAAGACGATTAATTAATACCGCGCTGGCGCGACTGTACTGCACGTAGCTGGCCGCATACGTCCACGTTGGCTGCCTCGGTTCGTCTGGATCGTGACGCTCTCGCATTGTTTATTCCTTTTATTACCGAAACGGTGAGGCAACAAGATTAATTAGACAGATTAATGAGTCGTTCGTCTCGTCCCATTTTGACTGAATCTTAATGCGCTTGACGTGTCTAGTCTGTGTCGTTGTGTTTTATTTCGGATTAGGCGTTCGCGCATTTATGTGTTTGTTTGATTGGGTGTCTGTGTTGTATTGTAACTTGATTTAACTGTAATTATTTTTCAATGAATAGTTTTGTTTTATTAAATACTAAAAAAATGTACAGAATAAGGTACATAAGTTCATTTTTAGTACGACAGAGAGCGTAAGAATTATATTATGACATGATAAATATTAAAGTAAGGATTTTGAGATATATAAATCATTTAAGTTAATCTATATATTAATACGTGAAGGGACAACTTCGTACCCCTTTTTAAGCATACTGCGCATACGGAGGCCTGTAAAATTTGATATAGTTAAACTTTATATAGAGAAGGAGTGCAGAAGGCTAAAATTTATATATAATATGTGTTACGAATACATTAAATTATATATTACAAATACATTAAAAGATTCATTATTTACGTTCACACCGTCAATGTCAAACACATAATAATCTGTGGTGAAACAATCGCAGAAAATAGAGATTGTCGCCAAAGAATTTTAAAATGTCAGATTGACGGAATGAGTTTCGAGCTGTGAATTTTGTGTGATTTGAAATGTTCCTTTTTCAATAGTCTCTGTAGTGTACGTCAAGGCAAAAAGCGTTCATTTTATATTTTGTGTAATAGATATCTGTGTTCTATGTATAAATGAAATACAGCTTATTTAATATACACCTGTTGCAAAATAAAAACCTGTCGGTTTGCTTAGTATATACCTGTTTCAAAAGGAAAATGTTGCAGTAGCAATCTGAATTTGGTTTCTCTCGCCTATATTTGACGAAAGAACCTCAATAACGCCCAAACTTAAACATTTTATGAATTACGGTTCAATTTTGAGCCCTGGGCAACCACTAGTTAAGATAAATCGTTGAATATCGTATAAAAGTAAGCCAACTGATCTAGTTTTAATAAAGTTTTATTTAAACGTAACATAATTTTTGTTCTGCATTCGTACTTCGCCATTTTTTTCACTAAAAATTAGAGTCAATACCTTCGATGTACAACGTCCTAGAACATATACAATGAACTGAGCGGGAATTTCGAGCCCACCATGATTCATCACTAATTATTGAACTTATTTTTTATATTAAACCTGACCGGCACACAATTTGAACCCGGCTGTTGCTGAGCCGCTTCGACATTATCATAACTGCTTGCGCCCGTCTTCGGCACGCTAGGAAATGTACATTATATTATTACATTAAACATTTACTCTATTAGAAATACGAAAGGTTCGGCTTATTCTGAGCGTATGAATCACAACAGTCGAATTCTGAATCAAATATGAATCACAGAAATTACTTAATAGTGCCCGTTGTTCAACAACGTGATTTTGTTACAGCCGCTTGTGAAATAAAAAGTAATTATCTTTGGCATTATGATATTTTTTGCAGACTTGTGATATTGAATGCTATTTATTTGAACTGGCGTATTATTAAGGATAAATTCTTACACCTATTTTTGATGAAATGAATGTAGGTCATTGACAATTTGAAACTATCTAAATTGCTGTATTTTTTCTTCAATATTTATTTAATATATTATTGAAAATTTTATCACAAATTATGAACAGACTGTCTCCATCGACTGCTGGACATAAGATTCGCCTGACGCTCGTTTCGTTGGAGATAAATGTCCATAACATTACTGGGTAGGCTTGGTGTTTTCGGTGCAGCTTCTAGCAATAGTGGCCCTACTGTCTGTTACTGTTCTGTGACATTTTAGGTGCGTCATTACAAACATCCGGCCACGCTCAACACTCCGTCCCCGTTCAACGAGTAGCTGGGAATCGAATCCGGGATCCCCGGTGCGGGCACTGCGCAGGCCGAATCAAAGGCCGTTATTTTATGCATTATTTGTTACAATTTCTATTTCACTACTCGTTAAAAAGAGATAGTCTTAAAAAAACATTTAAAATTTTCTTCGATATTATTTTCTATTATGTTTTTATTCTAAGTTAACACAATACGTGCACATAAATAAAAAAAAACAAATATGAACCTAGATTGCACCTTTTAATTTCAACAATATTGAAATTAAAAGGTGTAATCCAGAACATGATATATTTTCATAGTTACACTCATCTTACTAATATTTACATTAAACGAGAAACAATATAATTAATCTTATATAATTGGAAAATTTTATAAATCCTAATTAAAACGGAGTATTTCAAATGCAATTTATAAGAAATAATTACTTATTTATATAAATTGAATACGTTTAAAAAAAAAAGAATTTTTGGCCAAATGATTTTAAAAACTCTTTAGGTGTACCTAATTAATGTTCACGTGTTAAAAATCATATCTTACCATGGTATTAGTTTTAATATACTTGTTTCTAATCAGGTTTTAGGCACAGCTAGTTAAAATACATATTAAGATAATCTATAAATTATATTCAACCAAAAATGGATCATTATCGATAAACATTCAATTATTATACTGCACAAACAGGTAATTAAGTATACGCTCGACGAATAAGTATACGTAGATAATGAACTCCAACGTGACGTAAGAAATATTATAAAATACTAACCCGTAATCGAACCTCGACTTCGACGAGATCCGAACCTCTGTTCTTTAACGGCGTACTATACCTGTCCATTGTTAGAAAAAGGTTAGACCTCAAATTGAATTTAGTAATAACAAAAACAATGACATTTATTTCAATATAGATTAACGAGGAATGACTGGTGCTACGTATAAGTAATTGTGTTGCTCAAACTGACATCATTTACATTCCTCACATTGGAGATCAGTTCAATTATAAATCAGAGATTTTATCCGTCTCGAAGATGAGCGCGCTAATGTATAGCAATGTAATTATGTAAAAGCTTTTATTTGTGGTTATACTTATCACTAAAGTTTTCACGAGGCTCAGCCGATTTGATCGAAAATAATAAACAGTTGACTTCGTTCGAAAATATGTATGCTTATCTCTATATAGTCCACATAATTACAATCTCATTTTAGATGATAATTGTGTGCCATGTTTTCTCTTTAGAAAGTGGCTGGCCTTATTTCCATTAGTGAAATGTATTTAATTTAATTATAATTTTTTGACCTTTACAAATAATACCGTTCATGACTTTTAGACTATTATTGTTCCTTATCTCAATATGGCTATGTTCGTATCAACGTTTTGGTATATAAATAAATGTCTATAACCTAGTAATTATGGAAATATTATGCAGATTTGTACTCAGAAGGATGTAAAATGAACGTATCAACAATTATATGAACTCATTAAATCCTTTTGTTTGAGCCTGGCGACCTTTTCTTCCATTTTAATTTATATATATATATATATATATATATATATATATATATATATGTATATACATAATCATACTTCCTTTTAAATCTATAAAAAATCTACTAGAGAGATAATTCTACTTAGGTGCTATTATAATATTGGGTCTATTGTATGGGATTACTATTTAATAAAAATATTATGCTAAAATTGTATACAGTGATAGTGAATATTAGGAATTACTCTGTTCAGATAACCAATATCGAGGAATATCTACGGAAGGACTATATCCCTCAAATTTACTTAGTTGTCCTGTTTTGTCAGTCGGTTAGGTTAATCCTCTTAGTAAAGGTTCAAAAGCCTGTGCGCTTAAATACTGTCAAGAGGCAATGAGAGGAAGGCCCTCAGAAGCGAATGCCTAGATTTTTCTATACCTCTACCTACCTCGTTGGTGAAATAAAATCTCTGTGAATTCTAGATAAATACTTTTTGGTGAGCAAGCACCGTAACAGCTTTCTAGCTAAACTAAAATATCCAACCCTGGATAAACAAAAATAATTAAAATTAGTTTAATTAAAAGTTTATAAAATCGCAAAATAATTTTAATAACCTATTTATTAGCAGTTATCATGATACATTATAAGTGAGAGTATATCCCAACTTCAGTAAATATATTATCAGCAAAGTACTTATTTAGTCTTGTTTAAAATAAACAAGCTTTATGAACTCAAACCCACGCACATTGCCATCGAGAGGCTGCGGTGATATAGATTTCAAAGTGGTCATTGTCGTCCAAAACCCTTTTACCAACTAACATTACATTAGTTACATTAACATCATCGAATTTATATACTTAATCGAGAACTTATGACGTAAATACAATACAACTTTTTGGAGTCGTAAAAGAATTCGTAAAATTTTCTATGGAGCACTTATATTTTTAAATACACAAAATTGAGATAAAAAAGGTACATAGAACCATTGCGTTTAAATCTAGGGTTGTCAGCCAGATTTTACAAACTGAACAATTTGGCAAACATATTATTGCACAATTGTCATATGTATTTAATACATAAGTATAAATACTCTCATAAAATTTACCCACTTCGAAAATCTATTGAGCCAATTTGCATGTTACTTTTTGTTTTTTGTGTGTTTTAATAAATACGGTTTACTCATAATGAATAGGAGAAAAAAATGATTAAACTGATTTTTTCATATACTTTATTTAATTTTTATAAAGGAAAAATTAAAAATTTTCATTATCGTTTATTTCTCGGTATAATTCCATCGTTATTTGTTTAAATAAATAATATGTTCATTATTTAATTCGTTTTATGGATTAATTGGTACGAAACCACAACACATCTAGACAATAACGATGATTAAACCCTGTAAATATTGTAATAAATTACCTGCAAAAAATGGTAAAATTTAATAATATTTTACTTAAATTACGCACCTTTATTTTTTCAAGAAAATAATGAGAAAATCTACTTTTAATAACTACTTGTTTACTTACAGTTTCTTACACTACACGAAAGTTTATTCGTTTTATTCGTTTCGACGTTCTGTGGTAGGGATAAGCGTGAATGCTCTGTATCACCGGTTCCTCAAGATCTGATTATTTTGTTTCGTTACACGGAAGTGAGTTGTTGAATTTCTCGTTTTTTCGTTCGTCGAACTTTTGCCAATGAACCATATGGAAATATATTTGTAAATGCTTCTACACATTTTGTTTAAATAAATTCGTTGGATAGTAATATACCCTTGCACATTAAATTTACAGGTATGTTACTCATTAATTATCCAGAATTAATAACCATAAAGATTTTAATAAAATTTTTGGGAATTGTCACTTGCAGTACGCGGTTTGTATACGAAAATTTTATAAATATGATTTTTTTATTGTAATATTACGGTGAGAACTCCATTTTGATGAATCAATTTTTTCAGCTAACAATTTTTGAATACGGATAAATATATCATTTCAATTGCAACACACTTTTGATCATATACGCAATTGTACTGCCTACAATTGCGTATATGATCTGTTCCTAGTTAAATATATATTTTAGAATAATTTTAATTTAATTTTAACAATCGTTTATTTTGAGTCGATTACAATTATTTATTACACTATTACAATGATAGTGTTTTATTAATATACAACTTTGGATAGCATACGACGTCTCTAAATAATTGGGTATTTGACAAATTTTTTTAATTCATTAATCATAATTTCAAGGTATAAGCTGATGAAGAGCGAACAAGTATTTTAATAATCTTAAAAATCGAATGAGTTATAAAAGTTTAAATTTAACTTTTATAGAAGGACGGCATTACTGTGTTGTGAGGTCATTTTTAATATTGCACATTATATTATATACACCCAACTCTATCCGTATCTTCAAATTTAGAAGCCTACAACTGGCTTATTTTTCAATCAATTTTTGAATTTTTTTCTAGACTGGTGTTTAATTAACTTATATTTCACAATATTGTACGAAAAATATTAAAATTTAGAATGAGTCAACTACCGTATTGCAAACCTGCAATTCGAGGTTTCATGACGCTACGCTAAAGTAACTGCAAAGTTCTATTTCACATTTCAAAATATCCCAAAATTTGCTGTATTTACTTTGTTAGTTCCCTTGAGAAACAGAAAATACGTTAAGATTTATTTTACCAGCTTGGATATAAATCTAAACTATATATCATTTGTAGAAAGGTACAATTGAAAGAGTAATATAAGTAAAAGGTTCATACACCCACATCTGATAACCCTATGTTCGATTCACACCGCAGAGTCGGTACCTACGCGATGCGACAGCCGTGTGTGGCACCGGCCTTATAAGGCGGGCATCGGGCCGAGCATCGACGACGTAATAAAAATAAATGTCACAGAGAAATGTTTGAAATTGTAAGAGGATGAAGGTAAAATGTATATCTTTTTGTTTGTTTAACAAGGCCTTGTTAGCACAATTCGAATGACAGTGAGATAATTAGAAAGTACACTCGGAGCGACGCCCACAAGACGTTTTATTCGTTTCGACAATACGTTCGACGTGTCGTCTCGGAGATGACGCTGTGGTCTGTGGCGGGGGTAAGCGTGAATGCTCTGTATCACCGGTTCCTCAAGATCTGACCATTTTCTTTCGTTGCACGGAAGTGCATTGCTGAATTTCTCATTAAGTAGAGAGTAATGTACCTATGCATGTTAAATTTGTAGGTATGTCCCTCATTAATTAAGCAAAATTAATTAGTAACGACGAGTTAAAATGAAATAGTAACAAGCCTGCTGAAAAATTTTTACTGAAAAAAATTATAACATTTTAATAAAATTCTTATAGTGCGAATTGCACTTAGTCACGTGGTTAGGATTATATATATCTTCCCAAGAGAAGAAATGGAGTAAAATATGCAAAAGATATGGATAGAGTCATAGAAAGATTGTATGATATACATATAGGATATTTAAAATCTCTGGAATCATATGAATCTATTCATGAAGTCTAAAACATACTGTAACTTCTCATTTGTTTATTTGTTATGCATTATTGACTGCACTGAGTCTCAAGAAACAGTTCTGAAGTTTTCTGGTTCGATTTTCAATTATTTCACATTAAACTTTTGAAAATGGAACGTATGAAAACATATATTTTCCTACATTTTTAAAAATTTTGCGTTGGCATTGTGTTTATATTATTAATTTCTAACAATAATTTCGTGTCTGATATATATCTACGTGATATTAATTAAAGACATAATGAGGTTGTGACAGACGGACTTCAAAGCTGCTTTTAAGAGTAAGGTAAACTATTTTGTGTTGCGTGAAAAATATTTTCAATCTTATCCGTAATGTCAAATATGGAAAAGATTGAAAATATTTTTCCAGTATTTAATTTCATGCCTTAATAGTAATATTGGCAAAGAAAGTGACATAATTTTCACCCCACGCAAGGCAGTTGCGTCTTGTAAATAACAAACCATTTCGATATTGAATAAATTGGAGTTTCCGTTTTCCTTAAAAATAAGAGTTATGGCAGAAAGCTTGGTTATCTTAATTATTTTATTTTGCTTTTAAATATTATGAGGTCATAAATAAGAATCGGTGTTTCAGTGCTATTTTATCAAAAAATATTTTTCATTTTGACGGTCTAACATGGCTAAAAATATCAAATTTGCAATATTGAAATGGACGGTAAGATATATTACAGCAAACAGAGAAAATATTAACTCAATAGCAAGATTTCCAAAACGAAGCACTTATTCGCTTCGATGTCCGTCCATCTGTCTATAATGGGTGATTTTCTCGGTAACATCAGATAGAAAAAATTGTTATTTAGCGCGATTATAAAATGTGGCAGTACAATTGTTAACGTGATGTATAAAAAGTAAAATTTTCAATTTAGGGGTTGACATAAAATTTTCTTTTTAGTGGTGAATATTGAATTAAAAAAATTCAATGGATTGGTGTACAGTATAAAAATAAATTATTGAAGCCCGAGTTCATTGACACTTATGATGTCTTCTCTATTAATTTGTTTAACTGATTTCCGGAAGAAATGCTTAAAAATTGCTCTGCGTGGAGCGAAGAGACCTTATCGTCAAAAGTATCGCTCAGAAAAATCTGAAAAAAAAATTTTACCATTGAGTATTAGATATAGAGTGAACATAAATTATCAGGATTGAAAAATTCTAGCACGAAGAATTGTTATGAATAACCTTATTGCTTATTTCCTTGTAACTTCTGAATCATTGGTTTTACAGAAAAAGTTCTTTAACAAAAATATATTTCTCGCGTAACATTTTTTATCCCTACAAGTTTTTCAAAATGCTGCCGTTTTTCGGATGCTGATTTTCATTTTTGGTGGCGTTCAAAGTCGAGAGCAGTACTGTCGGAATACATCACTATTAATAATTTAAGTTTGGGATCAGGAATTAAATACAAATTGTTACACTAATTTTCCGTTCATTGGGGTATAAGGAACGAAATACTAATTGTGTGTATAGTTTGTACTTGTCCTATTTTTTATCCTGTAAAGAAATTGCCTATTTTTTGTACGAAAATAACTTGGTTGCCCTATATCTCTTTTATTTATTTACATATTCTCTTGTTAATACTTCCTATGACAAATCCGCAACTTATTTCGCAAACATTACGTCTCTGAAATACAGCGAAATGAATCAATATTAGTGAGAATAAATATCTTTATCTGCTAGTTACGCAAATAATTTTCATTTAATTTGAAGTAGAAATTAAGTGAAAATAAAGAGTCGATAACCATTTGTATAGTAAACCGTTAAGTACTTGGCACATACTTTTATACTTTAATAATACCATAAACTACGAGTAGATTGTACATGTAATTATGTATGACCATACCTTTGTATAAATAATATAAAATCTTCGTTAATGTACAAAAATATCCGGTAACCTTGCCCTACAGAAACGTCATCATTCTCACTCGTAGGTAATAAACAGATGAATAATAATCGAAAATAATGATAAAGAAAGCATAATTAGCTGGACATTCCAGCTACACATAGCTGACTAGACGTAACGATATCATAAAACGAATATAATATCTGCGAAAGAGTCCCAAAGACCGACCTGCGAACCGTGCCTCAAGTTCGAGGTACGTACATAAAAAGGTAACTTTTACGATTATCGTTTTGTTACACTTTAGTAATAATAATGATTGTCTTTCGTCTTGTTGAAGTCTTTTCATTTAAAGCGCCGAGCGAGCTCCAGGTGCCAGTTTGACCTGACCGACTCTTATCATAAATCTCGAGAGATTGTTCAATAAACGCGCTCGCATTGACGTGTTATTCTTGTTTCGAAGCCTTCTTTATGTTCAATTTCATTTTACAATGGCAACTCGCTAAAGTGTTCGGATGTACGGAGCGGCCGGGAGGTGTCTGCTATTGGAGCTGTTTTAGAGATTCTCCCACTTATTTCACTATACACATCAGGAGTTGCTTTTATACAACTTGTTAATAGTTTAAGGTGTGTGAAGGGTGTTGTATCTTACTATTAAAAGACGAAAACGTCAAATTTATACAATTCAATAATTTATATATTAACTTAGAGCTAATTATAAACTCTTGGAGTGTGGGGACATTGTTGTGAGATTCTACAAATAAAAAACAAAGAAATCAACTTTGCCACTATTATCTTTTTCATTACCGAATATTATAATTGTTTGCCAAAGTTTGTAATTGTCTTTTTGCTTATGCTGATTTTGTCATAAATAATTTCTGCAGGCAGAAGGCAAATTGAAACATATTAAAGATCGTACGCCTATCTTCAACCCCTAATTAAATTTTTCAGTTTAATTTGTTAACGGTCTTTCAATGGTGTTATGAATTTATTCATAAGGAAAGCTAATTTACAGTCAATATTATTTTGTAAGTTTGAAAATACTGTAAACCTAGTAACACATTTTGTCTGCCGCGTCAGTACTAAACCAAAACAGTTCTTTCTATTTGCATCCCCGTTGGAACATAATACTCTGATATAATTAGCGTTTTCTGATATTTTTTTAAATTCAATGAATTAAATTTGATATTATTGAGTTAACTTTGATTTTTTATTACTAAACTATATCCGAAATTACCGCTATGCAAACTAATCGCATCTCCGATACATTCGTCTCTGTTATTAAGTTTATTTCCAATAATACGATCAATTTTAAAGTTTCTAATAACCGAGAAAAATATTAAATTTCTCTAAAAATTTCAGTTTAATAAGTTTATCCACTATCATTACTTAAAATCAATGGCACATTTTAAAGTTTCCCCCCGTCCACAAATTGTTTTATGCCCAAATTTGAAAACAACGATCGTGCTATTCACACGTGCAATCATTTAAATCAATATTATTTTCTGTTACATTCAATCAGCGCTCGGCATTAAATGATTATTATTATAGAGAGGCACCACTATTAAATTTCAATATCTCACACGACAAGCACAGCGTACTGATATCGATCAGACATAGCACGCATCGGACCATACGTACTTTACACACTCGGTTTTTGTCCACCATTAAATACTTACGATCGCTTACAAAAGGTCTAATTGGAGAGAAAAATGATGAGTATTTGTTATGCCAGTGATTGATGTATGAATACTAATGCTCTTGTATACTTAAATACACATCTCGACGTACCGTATTGTGATATGAGAAATCTTTATTGTACTTGCGCTGTGGATATTCAATGTACTTACTGAGAAGGTAAATTTAATGAAAGCGGCATTGTTGCTTAGATACAATAAACATTTCGAACTGGCCTCATTGTGGTGTGTGTTATTGTTGGACGGGAAAATTAAATGATTATTGTTTATGGGAAGAATTCTTCGGTTTGTGCCTTTGGAAAGGAAAGGTTTGTTCGCGTATCCTTTCGATGCATTTTTAATAGGCCAAATGATTATAGACGCAACCACTTTTAATTAATTTGTCTTTTAATTTACGTCGAGAATATTTGTATCGGAAAAATATAAATTCACGAAAAAATTGGAAATATTTTCTTTGTTTAGATTCTTCTTACCGAGAGTATAATTCAGTAGTCAGTATCACAGTAGTTATCTTAATGTGTGCTGATTTTATAATTTTTGTGTGTGATAGATTTGGTGTAATTTTTGTGTGTGATAGATTTGGTGTAATTTTTGTGTGTGATAGATTTAGTATGTTAAGTAAATTATTGTTTGATGTTAGGGGTTAAAATTTTAGATTCCAATGATTGGCCGTAAGAATTAGTCTGTATTGTTAAATTTATAATTTTATAATTGTTATATGTGATAGGTTTACTGTTTCAAATAATTTGTAAACAGGTAATCATATTTTTAAAAAATATGTAGCTTTTTGTTATAATCCAGTTTGATGTGTGTTTGAAGAAATTGAAGAAGAATCCTAATTTTCATTGGTGTTGATTATATCCGAGTTCAAATCGATATTCAATCGTCAAATTTGAATATTCCGATAATTCGCAATAAGGAATAGTCGGTCTTGTTAAATTTAGCACAAAAACTTATACAAGATAAATTTATAAGGGTTTCGGGCTATTTTTCTCATAAGGCAAATCGCTTACAACAATCAATGCTCAGTTCTGTATAAAGTACATACAGCTAAACGTTCTGCTGGTAGAATATAAAGATATTCTAAATATAGATATTGCGCTTACAAGAATTTTTATATGGGTGTTATGTTTAAGAATTTCTAATTCAAAATTATGTTTAAGTCTTTTGCAAACTCGACATTTACAATACAACGTTGGCTAATGGAACTCGCAATACATCTTCAAAGTCACAAAGTACATTATGCAAATCTCAACACCCATTTAGACGAACCAGCAACATTCACCACAAGAGTGAAGATGAGCAAATTGACAAATCCGTCCCGAATATCGCAACAGAGCAGTTACAAATTTCGCCTCTCGAAAAGGCGCACGAAACAATGCACGACTTTAGCATAACAATACGGGGTACGATGTAGCGCATCGAATCGTGATAATAATTGATTGTATTGTTAATTGGGCGACAGCGCTAGGTGAGCGCGCTAAACGAGGGCTAAGTCGCGCTGGGCGGGCGGGTGAGAGGTCAAACGCTCTTCACTCAAATATGAGCCGTAACAATGCAGGCCCCGGGCCCGGCGCGCTCATTGTCACTCAATCACGCGCCGCTATCGAGATATCGGGTAATCTCCGCCTGACATCCCATCGACGGTTCGTTCGTGTCGGCCTTTTTTTATTTGTGTTTTTAATTATTTCTTATTATCGTATCGTTTGTTTGTTGGGGCATTTGTTTGAATGGGCGCCGTGTTTGGAGTTTGGGTGCTTTGTGTAGTCTCGGTTGGTATCACGACGTATGGATGGTGTTTATTTGGTGAGCGCAGATGGTGCATTGCCTGTAATCGTCAAGGCTTGATTCGTAGGTTCACAGGTTAAATTCTATGTATCGAGATATTAGATGATTTTTTCTTCCCATTCATGCAGGAAATGAACTGATATTTTTGAAGCATATGATACAATTGCCTTCATATGTTGAAATATTTCATGAACATTGGAGTTCTGTTTAATAATATAGTGATTACAATGTTGAGTCTATTTTGGGTAGCAAATCTGCAATATGGTTTGTATTAAATTTTTACCTGTATGTAAATTGATTGTATAAAACTGTACAATTATAAAATTGTGTTATCCTATTAAGTAGTTTCTAAATAATAATTTCTTTATTTAATTACTCTTGAAGCTTTTAGGTACCTTTGCGGAGACCTTGGAAAATTAATAGCTTTAAAAATGTTAATCACATTTTTTGTTATGATGTAACAATATTTGTCGAATTGTTAGAATCTTGTGAAAATAGAACGGAATGAAAATAATCTAATGTATAATTATAGTATTAATGAAAGTATCAACTTAGCAGAAGAAAATGTCATCCAGCAACTTACGCCCTAACAGTAAATTAAGAAGGAATCGAAGAACAATATGTTACGGATACTTAAATTGGTACAATTACATATTTATATATTATAATTTAAAATCTGATCTTGAAATGTTTCAGAAGCCCGAAGGCGAGCTAAATAATTCATTTTTTTTTTCTAAACAGCAATTAATAACCACAAAAGACTAAAATTTTCTTCATGCATTTGGGACATAAGATTAAACTGCCCCCCAATTATATGTACCGATGTCTTTACTCCTCGAGAAGCAAATAGCCAAATTCGAATTCATTTCCAATTCATCAGTCAACAGTAGATAGTCAAAAATGGGTGGCAATTTGTCCTGTAATTCTTGGTGATCACATCGACTTCAATGGGTGTATTTGAAGATGCCAATTGTTCTCGATGTTTGGCCCCAAAAGTGTAAATTTTGTCTGCCACTGTAAATTTTTACCAAGTTTACATTTACACTGGCAGAAATTACAATCAAGTTCATTAGTATATTTTATATTTCTTATTATAATATTGCACGAAATTAAAATGTTTGTGGAATATATAACGTCTTAGTCACGGTTTTAATGTTCATACTACAATAATAAAGAAAACACAGATTCTCTCTGACCTCTGCCATCAACAGTATCACTTAAAAAACGAAGCAAACAAGTTATGATATAAAATTGTATCTATTTATATAAAAGTCAATTACCACTTACTTACTCACTGACATTATGAAGTTTCCGGAAATATAAATCCTACACTCTTGAAGTTTTACACGTGTGTTCGCCTTGACTTTTAGCTTTGTTACGTATATAGAGCAAGGAGCGATGAGCAGCTAGTGCTCATCGCTCCTTGCTCGGGCATAAACAATGGAATAAACAGCTAGTATGTCGGTAATAAAAGTTAACTGTAAACCATTAATGAAAACGACCTTTTGTACAAATGTAACTTTGTATATTCCTGCTTAATTTTTAGTTTATACATTATTATATTAAATTGCTTTAATTATTAAATTTGTTTCTGTTTCTGTTTTGTTAATTATTAAATTTGTTATTCAGATCAATATTTCGAGGCAATTTAAGTATCATTTTAATTTGTTACAATTTACATAGAGCTATCATTCCACTTATATTCGGTACTTGATTTCAAGTAAAATAGTTCATTAGTATAGCGCTCACACAAAGGCTTGGGAGCAATTGAATGGAATGAAAGTAATTCACATTTTAGTTCTATTACATATATATCTAACAAATACGGAAGACAAAAAGAACATTGGGAAATAATACGGAGATTAAGTAGTAAGGAAAACGGAGTTAGGAAAGTAGTAAGGAGAGGCAACAAAAACTTTGGATTTACCATCCAGAATCCTAAAAAGATATCTCCTGAGTAACCAATCGAAAGACGAAAATGAAATTACCTTTCAGTTAGCCAAAAAACTAATCCCAGAACTTGTTTTGAGAAGATTCAGCATCAGCTGACAATATACAGTTTAATGGATTTATAGAATTCAATCACATGATAAAATATATGAAGGAAATTACTCTGAAGGCAACTGAAATCCATTGTGGAAACATTTACAACACGGAGTAGTCTAATATAGGAAATAAATAAGAAAAAAAATAAAAAAGGACCTATACCAAATAAAAAGACGTATGTAAATCATACGTCTTCCGAAAGAGATGACGATAGTAATAATGATGATGACAACCGAATAAATTTATTCGAAAAAAAAATCACAGATCAAATTATAAACAGCGGCTTAGTATGCCCTCAGGATTACTATCAGATTCAATCTACTGAATATTGGATTTAATATAGGCCTTGTTTAGGTTGGATGCATAGGAGAGAATCTATCATGAATAAGTAGATGAGCTGTGAATCGTTTAAGTATACAAAAAAAAGCAGCTTTGATCTAAATCGTAACTGAAATATTTATAACTATCTGATTTATAGCATTACAGTTTTGTTAATTTTTCAAATATATTCCTCCATTCACTTTAAAATTAGATTCATAAGCGTCCAAATTATGAAAAACGTCTTATTAAATCATATGTGCCTTTTTCATCCTAGATACATTTAAATAACATTAAACTCTATTTATATATAATAATATTTCATTTTAAATAAGAATTTGTAGGATACAAATTCTAATCTGAAAATGCAAAAAAATAAATGAAAGTACCTTACAGCCGTGTTAGAAAACACTCCGGTCTAGAAAAAATAAAACTAAAATCTAGGTAAAATTTAGTATTACATCTCACTTTTTTATGTATCATAAAGTTTCTGTTTATAAGACATTAAAAAGTGGAATGTATTACCGATTTTGCTATAGTTTCGAGTGACAAAGCATAATAAATATCACGATCGGTTAACCCTGCTATGGAGACGATATTTCACAAGGTACACATAAATCTATAAATACAAGTATTTCCAACACAAAAAGGATATCAATGTTTAATTAATTAAGACAGTCTTAGAAAAGTAAATCAATTTTTAAAATAATTTTGTGTTATTCTCGGGGATCTTTGGGTTCTGGCATAATCTGAAGCCGCGTATATCGTACTGATTGTAAACGTCATCCCTAACAGGAACCAAATAAGTAGCAGTGAAAAGTTGCAACCTCATTCGGTATTAAAATGCTTTGTTTTTTTTTTAATGACATGTAAAAAAACTCCCCTATATTCTAACCAGCCACTTTTTATATAATTTGTGTCTATATTTCGCTATTCATTCGTTTCATGTACGCATATAATTTTAGATCACACTTTTTATTAACATCCATTATTGTTTTTTATCCTGTCAAAATAATACATTTATTAGGAAACATAAAACAGTATCTATTGATTTTTGGTTTCATATTTTATTATCATCATTTTATCTATTTCACATTATATGTTTATCATTTTATCTATGTCACATTTTTTGAGTACTATTTTATCTATTTCACATTCTTTGATTGTACTACCGCGTGTAGTTGCTGCGTAGTATCTGTGTCTAATTATCCACCAATAAAAATCCTAAATTTCAATCATAATCAGGTCCAGAAAGAGGATTTTAAATTTTCTATATATTCTTATTCAAAACTAGCACTGAAAAAAAAATTAAAGCTATGTATGTCTTTACTACCTTTTCTACTATCGTCTGTATTCAGCGTAATCAAGATGATATCGCATTAAAATTCTTTCTACCGATATTCAAAACAATGTACGTTTAAATACAACTAAACGCTACATTTACTGTAGTGTAAACCTAAATCCATTAATATACACTATAAAATACTAACCCCTGGTTTAACTGACATTTACATGTGTAAGTTCATATGAGTTCGCTCCTAATGTGATGTATTCGTATACGCTGTAGATGTTTCTTGATTCCATGTTATCGAAACAGGCAAGATATCATAATTTCTTAACTTAACATTATAAATGCGAAAGTGTACTTATTTGTCTTTGTCCTTCTATCACGTCGCAACGGAGCAACGAATCGAGTGATAATTTGTACAGAGATAGTCGGTGGGCCGGAAAACGGCATGAGCTTTTCATTCTGAGGAATGTTATTTGTTTGAGAAAATTCTTATTTGAAATTGAAAACGTAATAACAAAGTAACGAATCAACGGATAAACGTAATTTTTTGAAATGCTACGTATGCAATATAAATGAGCAATAGGATCACTTCTAATGTAGGGTGGATTATTTATGTTTTTATTGCCATTGATATTACAAAATCACGAAAATAAAGATTTATTATTTGATTTCCCTTGACCATTCCAGATGGCGCTAATTTTTTTTTTTAAGTTTTCCTGTAAGTTTTTAATTATAACCACGTGAGCAAAGCCACGGGTAAAAGCTAGTACTTTTATATAATAGGTTTAATCATTTAAATCAAAACAAGTATAGGAACCGTTTTACTAAATCTCAACAGAATCCATTACATTCGATCTTTTTATGCGCAGAACTCATTATTTATATTATCGTTATTAGTTCTAGCTAAAATTAATTCACGAAAATCTCCTATTTTTATATTCTGAAATGTATCCTCGAAAAAAATACCCCTTTCGGTCACCGAAAGGAGAATTTTTTTCGACGAATCGGTTATACTTTTGTATAACCGATTCGTCATCCATTTATAAAGCCAATGAATTCGCATTTTACCTTAACAGTAAACAAATATGATCACCTTCATATCTAATTACTGCAAAGGTAGCGAGACTGGCGTAAGAAACGTATATAGTAACGCCTCTTCCTATATAAAGTACAATGCACTTCAAGTCTTTCACCTCACGCATTTCCGTAACCACAAATTGGCTTGCTTCTGACGTCACAACAGGATCTAATTATAAGCCATCATCACCAAGCAGCGACCGAGCCGCACCTACCTGTACAGCTAAGCATCGCGAATCAAGAGCGGCGCGAGAAATATCTCAAGCGGCGGCTCCTCGTATATAACCGGCGCCGCGTCCGCGGCGGAGTGCAAAACGGTGTAGGGCCGTGGTGCGGGCGTGATTTACCGCGCGGGGGCCAGCGGGCCGCTTATCGCGCCGCCTTATCCCGCGGCTTATGAATAATGCCTGCCCGTGTCACATCTACAATGCTATTCATTACATTAACACCTAGCCCGCGGATTGGCGGGGGATTAGCCGTCTCGATTGCGGTTGAAGCGGCGCTGTTGGGCGCGATTTGATTTGTATGCGACTTCGAGATCGTTCAATGTTACTTTGTCGAAGCTGTATCGGACTCGTTGAAAGCTGAACCCGAAAAAAAGAATCAAATATGAAGGAAATAATGGAAACATTTTGCAATACAGTATTTTATGAGAAGATTTATGATATATTAATAAGTTAGGGATTTAAAAAGCTTTTTATTAAAAAGTACTCATTGTTGGAGAAGGTTAACTTTTAAAAAATTTAATTAATGGTTTATAATAAGAAAAACCACAAATTTGTGGTGGAAAAAATATGAACTTTCCATACATCCTTGGGATCAAAAAAATTGATAAATCTTTTGAATTTCATTGTTTGTTTTAATTAGCAAGCTTGAACAAGAAAATCGATGAAAAAAATTTAGAAATAAAAAAAAAATATATTGAAAAAGTAAGTTAAGGATACAAGCAGACGATTAGCGAGTAAAATAAAAAACGGTCTGGGATAAGATTTATCCCACTTGATTTCTTCATTCAACATCAAAACCTTTGGTTGAAATCTATTTATAAATAAATGTGGGCGATATTTTGATTCTAATATGAAATATATACAGAAAATAAATTATTTCAGTGTCCTTATAAATACAAGACCATGCAACTAAAACAGCACTCCTGGTTCTCTGCAATCGTAATTTGAGATTTAAATCAACGTATCTTATGAATTAATAAGCATATGCCATAAGATCCCTTGGAGAGTGAAGTAATATTTATTATATTAAAAATGTTTTAAATGTGACAAACTTATTGTACTATTAAATTTATCTAAAGTAATTTTAATGCACACCATCTAACTTGAACCAATAGCAAAATGATTTTTAATTAACCTCCCAAGATCTTGTTACTACACTTTCAATTCGGGAATCAAAGGTTATCGGTCAGAAAAAATACAGGCAACCGATTTATGATTCAATAGCTCACTGCAAACGAATGTCATATTACAGTCTATAATTTTGTTGTGTTACTTTTTTTACCTACGTAAATTGTAGGCTATAGGTATAATAACAAATAATATTAAAAAAAAAACTTCTTTCCGATAGAGACATAACCGATATAGGTCAGCAATGAGTTGAACTATCTATTACGTACGGTAAATTGATTAGTAAAATAATTAAGGAATCAAATAGAAATACGACCAAAAGTTTAATTATACTAACAATATGTTAAATTAGTCATTATAAATCCATGAAATGTTAATGATAGCGCAAATTATTTTTCATCACTCTATACCGGGCTCCACAAACCTAAATGAGTTGTATCAGTGTAGTGTTGTACTTGTTGACGATAGTAAGTACGTGGAGGTGATATTTAAACGTTTTAGAAATAAATCCTTAAAAAATAAATTGAATTTGTAAAGATTTTCACTGTATTACTGATGTTTTATTTTATTTAAGCAAAATTACATAAAACGAATTTAAATGATACTATTTCAATTTAATCCAAACATAACTAGTATATTTTTAAATTTACAAATTAAATGGAATATTTTTGAAATATTATTTAGAATATTAACTTGGAAAGTAATTATTATTTGTTAAAAATATGTACAGATAGCTAAACAACGTATAGGTACAGAAATTGGAGTGCATCTAAAGTTTGACGAGGTTATTGTGAATTAATTTTAACTAGAACTAACCTAAATAACTATTGCGAATGTTACTCGTCATAACGAAGAGTTAAAAAGCGCGCAGAATGCGGCCCAACAGGCGCGGGCAGTCGCGCCTTTGGAGAATTATAATACAAGTCGGCGCGTCGAGCGCACCACCAGCTCCAGAACTGTACGCGGATGCTTTCTTGGGATGTGTTCGCGGATTCTGTACACTGTAATTTAATATTATAAGGGAAAATGATATACGTACGATTAATTATGCTTCTATAACAATTAACATTTTAAGTATGAAATATGTTTTTTATACTTATTAATTACTTCCGGAATGATTCGTAACAATATCGTTGCCGTTCCTAAAAAAGTAAAAAAAAACGGACAGCATTGTATCAATAATTAACCAATAGTTAATTTGTGAAATCTACAAAATATGTATTTTTAGGGTTCTAAGATACGTAAGAATTTTTCAGAATCCAAAATAGAAAAGTGAATAATAACAGAGTAAGCATAGATTCAAAAACAGTTTAATTCATTCTATATCAAACCTATGTCACGTAGGCATTTTGTACACCATTACCAACCTGTTTCAGTTCGCGAATCTTACGCGAAGTCAAAAAGGTAACACAGGTTTGGTAGAGAATGAATTAAACTCTGTTATTAATTATATACTTTCTACGAAGTGTCTTTAGTGTATTATAGACTTTCCGCTCTTCCCTCTCCGGAATGAAGTTCCAAGATTAAATTGAATTATATCGTAATATCATATTTTCATCGTAATAACAATATTTGTGTGGAGTACACACAAATCTTGCTAAAATCACGAGATTCGTCAGTAATCTGCAACATCGTGTAAGTCGACTTCTCGTTGACACCTCAAACGTATGGCGCTCCTGACGTCACGGCGCAGCCACGGGCGCCACGACCACGACCAGATCGTTCCTGCCGCCCGTCCGATACAATAAACATTTACCATTGATTCTTCATCAATTATTTATAATGGAAAGTTTACTTGCATTTGTACTTAGGCTTAAAGTTCGATATTAAATCGTGTTTATCGATTTGTATTGAAGAGGTGGAACAAAATTTTATTTCATAGTTACTGGTGTTTATAGTATATCGTACAGAAAATGATAATAATTTTCTTTAGTGATTTAAAACCACGTTTAATAAAATGATAGGTCGTACATTCGACAAATTTATAAGCCATTTTTCCGTATCTAACTCCACTTACTAATTAATCATGTGTGGTTACACAGTTGATATGTAGTAATGGAAGCATGTGAGAGAAATTTCTAATATGTAAATTGGAGATGTGTACTAAAAATCATTGGTTTATGTCATTCTAAATAGTTTCACAAATTGTTTTCATATGTAAGCAAAATTATTTTTCCCGGGAAATGTTACTTAAGGTTAATGATATTTTGTTAAAATAATTTTACTAGTAAATTCACAATTTGATAGGTCAAATGATAAAACCAAGCCTATATTATCATTTTGAATATAGTTTGTATCGATACTAAAAAATGTATCAAAATCATATATTTCCCTTCTCCGCCTTCCCACTTTTCATTAGAAAATTAATGTTATTCAAATCACACCGTAGAAAAAGATTTGATTTTTGATAACTTCTTTCAGATTTTTTGCTTCTTCACAGGGCATATTTATATGTATACATAACATAATACGTCAATATTGCTTTAAAATATTGAGTGATAGAATAACGGTATTTACTGTCTTTTTAAACTTTATCTTTAAGGATTTTTTAATACGAAAAGGAAAGTTATATCCTTACGACTTCTTATTTAACCAATATGTAAAGCATTCGAATACTAAAAAAAAGGTACTTCGGTTGATCTCCCAAAAAAACCTTCAAAATTGCGTATTAAGGCTTTTGTTCTTTATTTCTCTTGGACAGTATTAAGCATGATTGTGTCAGAAATAGCTCAATACGTTGCATGATATCTAAAATAGATTATAATGGAATAATAGCATCGGCACGAAATTGATACTGCGAGTAATACGATAGGTTTTTTTTAGTTTTGCCTTGACTTCACAGAGGAATACATGTCGACTCAAATATAATAAATTTTTATTGTCGAAATTTATACTGTGTTGTCTATTTGTATGTTAAAATAAAATCGAGGCACAAAATTATATTTTATGATTGGTCAACGACAAAAGCCAGTAATATTTTTATATCAATATTTTCATTATAGTACACAAAGATTTGAAGATTATCTAACATACGATTAATATAATATTTATATTAATTATAAATACATATGAAGATTAATTTTTATATAATTAGAAGTGTTATACATCAAAAAACCGTAAAGGAACTTGTTAAAATTATTATAGAATTATTTCTTATATCATACATAATTATGTATAATTAAAAATGACTGTAGTAATATTTGTAATTCGCATAAATAATTGAAGTATTATACATCATCAAAACCTAAAGGAATTTGTTAAAATTATTATAGAAATATTTCTTCTATCATACATAATTATGCATAATTAAAAATGACTGTAGTAATATTTGTAATTCGCATAAATAATTGAAGTGTTATACATCATCAAAGCCTAAAGGAATTTGTTAAAATTATTATAGAAATATTTCTTCTATCATACATAATTATGTATAATTAAAAATGGCTGTAGTAATATTTGTACTTCGCATAAATAATCGAAAAAAAGCCGTCAAATGTGAGTTGACTCGCGCCCTGAGGGTTTTTTACCGTCATATAATATTATCATAAAGCATAGTAAGCACAAACTTTATAAATTTACAAACAAAAATATGAAAAATCAAAAGAAATCGGGTAGGTATGCAATAATTCAACAAAGTACTAGAAATTAATTTCCCTTACTTATACCATGTCCTTTTTTGGTACTAAATTTCAGAAATTCTAGATTAACTGGAAGTAACTTATACGTTTTAATGAGCGAATCTGGGAGTCAGTACCAAAATACGTGTTGTTTTAATGATCGTAAATTTTTATTTAAATGAATTGAATTTATAAACATTTTGCGGGTTATGGGCTTCGTAGTATTTTATATTAATTTCGACTTGATACTTCTAGCCGTTCCTGAAAAAAAGTCAAATAGACACATAGACGGAGAACAAAGTAATCTTGTTAGTTGAATATACTTGGCTTTAATTTTGTAAAAATTTATTATTCACAATTAAATGAAACTGCGTGATATAGTATTATTTCTACTTTCTTTAAGTTCTTTACCACGATCTAGGTTTCGTTGTATTAAGAGATCTTTGCTAATAGCCTACCTGAAGATATTGTAATACAACGAAACCTAGGTCGTGGTAAAGAACTTGAAGAAAGGAGAAATATTACTCCATCACGTAGTTTCATTTAATTGTGAATCTTGTTAGTTTTTTTTTCATTCTAAAGCACGGAATGGTGAAAAGACAATTAGGGAAGTTCTATAAATATAATCGAAAAACAAGGGTAAAAATGATTTGATTAAAACTAGATATCAAAAAGTCAAATAATGGATTTTAAAGTGTATATCAGAGAAGATAGTGCATAAATTAAAGGTTCAAGATAAAAAAGTACACATAGTCTACATTAAGGAATATCGAAAATTTACAATAATACATTTTAAGAACAATTAATAGATTAACCAATGCAGATAGACATACAATACAAGAGGGAGTATTGTTTATTTATAGCTGTTTGATCTATTCTGCAGAAAAAATTCAGTCAAAAATGCATAGATAATATCTAAGAAAATTAAAATTAATTGTTGCCAGCGAGTTTTCTTATCAGCGATGAAACTAGCCACTACTCTGACCTGATAGAGCAGGGTTCTCATCGAAATTCACATCGGTCCTGTATTTTTTTTTAAACGTTCCTTGTTAGATAAGCATGATACAACTTCAATATACAATTAATTAATTATCAGTTATGAAATGTACTTGATTTTATTTTTAAGTATGTTCAACTTCCAGATAAATTAAGTTTATTCGTGATGTTAATTCTTGAGGTTCAATACATTATAGCCGCCTCGATTCATGAGTAATATCCAATAGCAATGGCTTCTGTGTTAGTATGGTCAAGAAGTCATTTTACACACTTGATAACATACACTTGTGCATTTATAGATTGACTATAACGATATACATTAGTAACCATACATAAGAACTTATTTAGCTTCATTGGATAACATTACAATTTGATTGCTTAGTACATTTCCAAAGCTTAATGCCATACATCCAAATAGGTTTGACGATAGACAGGTAAATAAGTCGCTTATAGCAGAGACTAAGCTGCGAATGACGCCTAACTATCTAATAAATTTGTGAATGTTCAGCCCGATTTGCTCAGCTTTTATTTCAACATGGTGCTTCCAATTCAAGTATTATCCAGATGGAATTTGATGTATTTCGATGAATCTGCTTGTGGATAGGATAGATTGATATTTGCTCATCTCAATAAAAATGTGACATAAATGGATTTAAACCCGTTGAGATTAATTTTCTGATCAAGGGTATGTCTATCTGTTGGTTTTGCTTCTTGTAAATTTTTGGTGGCTTGATTTTGTATACCTGCAGTTGCTATTACTACAATATAATCAGCAAAGATGTTTATTAAGATTTTTTTCTGGGTGGGAATGTCAACGATATACAATGAATAAAGAAGAGGTCCAAGAAACTTACTTGCGCTACTCCTACACGGATTGGATAGATTTTTTTTTCTTGTTCCACTTCTATTAAAGTTATTGGTTTGATTACTATTATTGACTCATACACAACAATTGGATCAATACTGATTTGAATATTATGAGGTTAGATTCTGATGCCAAGTGTTGAGCAAAAAGTTCCAATTTTTCTTCCTATCTTTTCATCCCCTGGTCTTGTGTGTTCTGGATAAGTGACACTTAGGTAAACGTCGATGCAATTCTTCTTGTAATATTTAATTAACCTTTAAATATATTCCTTACCTGAATAAAAATCCTTTTGTCAGCCGGATTTCTGGATCTATGCCAGACACGTTTCATTTTTTACCTGTCTTTGACTAGATCTCTAATTTTGGTAGAATAATTGATTTCTTGTTCTGGTTTGTTTTTTGGGCTAGTAGTAGCCTTGTTGGCTGCCATGTGTAAGTATTCGATGAATTTTTGTGTCTGTTGTTTCACATAATCAATAATACGGAAACTTACTTTTATATCTATCAGATTGTCAAAGTAATATCTGAATAGCTCCCAATCAGTACTTATTGGTGAACTTGTGTTTAATTTTTTCTTAATTAATTTTTGTACTAAATGTTAACAATAGGATATATAGGAGTATGGTCGGAAGTTAAATCATCCACATTTTCTATTTCGGTGTAATTGAATGTAATTCCACGCGAAATGAAGAAGTCAATTATATCATTTTATTACTATCTGTTGTCCTTCGAATTTTCCCATTTTATTGGCTAACTGACTGATAATTTGTTAATTTTTTTAGTACGAATAATTTCACCATGTCAGCGATGGTAGGCTCGTGGAATCCAGCTTGTTGTCTATTATCATGGCTTGGATTAATTGTTCTTCTAATACTTTGAGCTTAAGACATTTTCGAAGAAGGTGGCTTTGAATCGAAGTGTATTTTACGCGCTTAAGTTGTCTCTTAAACAATTCTTGACCAACCAAGTTGCTGGCAATTTGTGTACCGTGGAATTATTTTATCTTCTACGATAGTTTGATGGTCACCTTGCAACGCAACCAGCTATGATTAAAAACAAAGACTCATTGTTTACTTTTTATCTGACATCTACATATGATAACGGAATATGTTTATAACTTTGTTCATAGCCATTTTTTGTATAATTAAGACATTATGAATATCGTGTCGCAAATTTTATTGACTTAAAAATTATTAGTAAAATAATGTTCCTTTATCACTACCCACTTCACTTGTAAAAAATGAGAAAATATAATACAAATAAAGATTATCGACAAAAAATTTAACAAACCATTCTTCATCTCCAAAAAACTTAAGAAAGGGAACTGAAAAAAATTAACAAAAGTTCATTTATTTACCAAATGTAGTTTTCGGTGTATTTCTTTATTACAATACCTATACGAAATATTTTTCTTTTTTTTTTAGACAAAATGGGACTTCAAATATGAGTACATATACACAACACAGTTTCAGTTAAATAAGTTAAGAAACACTTCACGTTTTGCATTAATTGAATTAAATGTAAGCCATGAACCCAGAGAATCCATTAACTCGTCCTTGTCCTAATAACTCTAGTTCTAAATAAATCTCGAAATATTATCATAAAACATAACATTTAACAGATATGTAGATATTCATCTTTCAATACACTGAACGAAAACATGTTGCACAATGATATCTTATTTCCTAAATAATGAGAAAGAGATAGCTTTTTTTAGATATAGTTTTTACATCTTACTAGCCAAACTATAATCTCTTGATCTTGATTAACAAACAAAATGTAAAAAGAAAGAAAAAACCCTTTATTCTTATTGAGAGTATACATCAACAAAAGATAAAATATAAACATTTCATGGTCTTTATGGACTTGTTTTTCGAAATGAATTTGTACCGAAATTAGTTGGAGCGATAACATTAATTCGGTTTTACGATTGGACATAAAGTAACACAATCACATCGACTCAATTAAGATGAGAGAATTTTTATTTTTAACTTTAATTATCGGATCCTGACACCTTCTTCGGATCGGCGATCTCGTAAACTGATCGCCTAATTTGTCCTTGCAATCTCGTTTCGATATTTTTTTTATTTCCTTTATGGTTTTTAAACGAGTTGTACAACACATTCGATGGTTCGTGGGTGTATTTGTTTGTTTTTGGGCATTATTTTAATGTTTATTTGGTTATTTATTTCATTTTGTTGATGTCGAGCTATAAATGTTTGTTTTTAATCAAATGTATTTTTAAGGTAAAATCGTGATGCTTGAGTGCAATTGTAACATGTTGCAAATTTTTAGTTTTATTAATTTATGTTATTCGTTGAATATCAAAATTACTGGTCAGATTGAACATATACTGTTTTTATTTTATTTTTTTATTAAGAAAATTAGGTATTTTTGTAATTAGGTATTTTTTGTACATAAAGAACTAAAAAAGAAAATTGAAAATGTTTAGTATTTTCGGCTGAATTTATGAGATTTCAATGAGTGTAAGAGTAGCCAAATTATACGTTTAGCCACTCATTTTAGCAGATTTCATTTGATATCGGATTGTAGGTGTTTTAAAAAAAATCGAGTACCGCAATTTTCCCTTTTTTTATTTAATATTTCATATAACTTTGTAAGAACGGTAAAGCTTCAATAAAGCGTTATTACAATAAAGTCTTTTAAAGCTTTGTTAAAAATATCGTTTGAAGCTTTTTACAATAGAACTTCAAAACAAAACTTCCTTTTTTGTATTAAGCATATCGTATGCTTAATGTCAGCAGTGGAAATTTAACTATGCCACCTGACTTAATAGCCTCAGTATATATTGGCCACAATTATTTCTATGCATTTCATTGCATTCCATATTCACGACTTCTTAATCCTGTCCTCATAAAAAGGAAGTTCTTCAATTTGATTCTTTTGAGTAGATAAACGGATCGTTTCCATGATGAATCATACTAATATAATTAGGATAGGGTTAGAAAAAGGTAGACGAAAACTATACGAAATAACTGATAAAAAGTGCATTTCTAAATATGTTTGTAATTCGCATATTTTCTTTAAATTTTCTCGGCAACAGTGGGAAAATAGTTGTATCAGGGTTACCTGTAGATTTGTTTCTTTCAATAGTAATAATTTTTATTCAAGCTGATATTTGGAAATGAATTTATTATGTCAATCTTATCTATGTCAATCTTACTGTATTATCTCTATAAATACAATACGTTGTAAGGTTCCGTATATCGAAATGTAAAAAAAAACGGAACCTATTCTTCAAATGGTTCCCGAGACGATTGTAAAATGTTGATCTCTTTGGAAGCTATTATCAACTCAGAAAGAAGGACCTAGAAGGAATTCAATGAATTATTTTTAATATAAGTAGTTCAGAAGACATTGTTGAAAATGTCCCCAAAAATATCATCCTTCCTCCTACTTCCAAAACAGCTGAAGCCCAAATTACGAAGTACACTACGATATTAGGTGTTTACTGAAAGTTTACCGGAAAACTAGCGAATAATCTAAGTTTCAGTTATTGAGATATTCACGATATTAATATCCCTGTGAAAAACTATTCTAGCCAATATATATACAAGGTAAAATATAATATTTGTTACTAGTTTTTTAGAAATACCATACACTCTTAAATATTTGTGTGTGCCTAAGTGTGTATGGAACGATCCCAGTATAACTTTTAGTACTTTTTAACAGCCTTATTTGAATAGATTGTTTACATCGCTTTGTTTGTATAATTAATTTCTTCCTTAATTTTCACTTTTACGCTCCTTTCATTAGAAAATATCTATAAACGTCATACACATTTTGCTTGAAAGATTTTTTCATCTTTTGATAGTGTTCAACCTCTCTTTAATTTCATAAACTCTCATGAGGTTTTCCTAATTTTTGATATCGTTTCGCATACTATATGGAAATGATACTCATTATTACGAATTATCATAATTATATATACGTTACCAAAATGAGCAAAAAATATAACCCCAAGGCGCGCAAACTAAATCGAAAGAGATAGTCAAAAAACCACCCATATACTCGACTTCGTCCTCTGCTTTATCTGTGGAGGACCGTCTTAAGAGGGCTTATGACATGCCTATTGAATATAATATTATTAAAGTTAAAATATTGGAAAATTAATGCTGTCGTAAAGAGGTAAAATTAGCCATTATACGAAACTTTTTTTCATAAAATTTAGAGCAGTACTTTAAACCTGTGCACAGATAGCTAAACTAACTTAAAGTTTATAAGAAGAGACAGATCCAACGACATCTTCAGCGTTAAGAAAATGTGTAAACAGTCACGTTGCTAGTCGTCGTTACTTATTACCTGCTCCTATCTATAGAGTTGTTGCAGCCGCAGAGGAAGATGCGGAGGTTGCAAGGCATCTCGAGCTCGCTACAAGGGACTACGTCAGAGAAAAGAGATAAAATTTACTTTATTATTTGTAGCGTTATATCTTTGTTTAATGCCTAGACGGTGAGGCACTGAACGGTTGGGTCAGTCATGGGTGTTGGATAAATACGATCGGACTTTATTGCTCGCAATTGCAGATGATTTGCTTTATTGATAACAAGCGATCATAATGTTTCATAAATTGTTAACTTTCAGATCGGTATTTTAATTAATTCACACTCTGAATACTCTCTGCAATAGAAATCTACAATTTAAAGGTTAGCTATATATGTACTTACGAGTTTTGCCCTTAAACATATATACTTACGAGTTTTGCTCGTCGCTTTGCTCACATGGATAAAGGAATAAATGGTGATGTAATTTAAAAAGTATCTCTGCTATTAAGACGATATTCTCCACGTACTATCTAAATATATTACATACAAATTTTAATGTTCTTATTCTTGATAGAGTTATATCTTTAATGGCTGAGAAAATAATTTCTATTCTAAAATAAATTATTCAACTATTAAAATCGGATAACTTTATCAAAATTAGATTGCGTAATATTAATTAGATCGATTGCTTTAAAAGACATGTTAATGTTGAAAGTAATATTCTTCTGACCTTATTTGAACAAAAGTATTTGCGAGTATTTACAAAGCAATTTTGACAATAAACTTCATTTATTCTACGTTCTTTCATACTCTTCTCTCATTTTACTTTCTAGATATTTTCCAAATAATCTTTAATTAAAAGTATCTGTTTTTATAATTGAAGCTATGCCTATGGAAATATTTGTAAGTGTTTGAATTCCCAGTTTATTTTCATGTAAATTGAAAAATTTTTCATACAAATAATAAAATTACAAGGATTACTGCATTATCACCAATTCACTGAAAATATCATATTTGCGAAAAACACGAAAGTGTTTGTATTATTCTGCAGATCAGTTACGACCTTTGTGATCGCTGTACATGCAAGCGTAAGAAAGGAAAGATCAGATATCTACATTTGGTGGTCCATACAATAACTAGTATCGAGCTCAGGTATAACAAAAATAAAAATAACACTTTTAGATAGAAAAAATGAAAAAAAAGCCCCTTCAAATTTGTATTTTAATCGTCAATCACACAAATAAAGAATCACGTATTTTTTTAATGAAAAGTCAGATGCAAATGTTTTTTCTACGGAACTCTTTATACTAGCAAGATGAAACAAAGTGTAGATTGTATCTCGTTATACTCTGTACAAAGCGATGCGACTTATTAAAGCATGAATCTCACAGGCTCGAAAAAGTCGTCGAAAAACCCACTTAAAACCAGAAAAGTGCGAGAGATATTCATTTTGACCACATGGAACGGATCTATTGACATTTGTTTTGCCAGTTAACTATTTTTTTAATCATTTTTAACCGATTTCTAGAAAAGGAGGAGGTTATCAATTCGTCGGAATATTTTTTTTATGTAGGTTCAGCGATAATTCTTTACTGTTGTGGTTTCGATAATTCTTTTTCTATTTGATAGAAGGTACTTCAAAGGTGGTCCCATATAGATATGAAGACGAAATCCAACGACGAACGAACGATGGAACTCCTTAACGAATGGCAGTGAATCAACTATGATTCAAGATATTTGCTATGGGTAGTCGTTATTTTGCAAACTAATTACACCACTACCAGGTCAGGGTCTGATGATAAGTTTTCGAGACGAACAATGAAACTTCTTAACGGATATTACGAAATAAACCGTGATTAAAAATATTTGCTACTGGTAGTTGTTACTTTGCAAAATAACAACACCATAGACCATGTAAAAGTTGAATAATGCGTTCTAGAAATGAACAATGGAGCTCCTTACCGGATGATAGTAAATCTAACGTAATTCAATTTATTGTTTGATAGCAGTAGACAGATATCATAATTCAATTCATTTTTACTTTGCAAAATAACTGCACCATCGACCAGGTTCGCGTCTGAAGATGAATAATGTAAATCCTTAATAAATGGTAGTAAATCAATCGTAATTCAATATACTTGGTACTTAGGTTAGTTAGTTAGTTGGTTAGTTACTTTACAAAATCTGATATTGGATTTTGGATATTGAGTACAGAACTCCTCAAGTGGTAGTGTTATTTTGCAAAATTTGATATTAGATTTAGATATGGAACGGACCGGAAAGGAACTACTCAACGGCTAACAGCTGAGTACTGGCGGCCGCTACTGTCGCTTCATTTCTGTGTTTTGTTAATAACCAACTTTAGACAAAGAGGAAATTATTTATATATTAGCTTTT
Source organism: Druceiella hillmani (assembly GCA_039881145.1). Taxonomy (NCBI): domain Eukaryota; kingdom Metazoa; phylum Arthropoda; class Insecta; order Lepidoptera; family Hepialidae; genus Druceiella; species Druceiella hillmani. The sequence continues at coordinate 27,778,381 of JAYKKI010000015.1, forward strand.
GCCAGTGACTTTTAATAATTATACAATATTCTAAGAAATAAAATAATTAAATGTTTAGTTAGAGTGTAATGATTAATGTTATTAATCACTAAAAATTCTTAAATAAAATATATTTAAATTATATTTCGTATTGTGAGTACATTAGAAGTTAAGGTTTTAAATTGACATTATAAATTGAATTACATTATTAAATTGTTCAAGTTGGCCGAGAGTGCTGGCACTGTCTTAATCTAATTTAATTTTATGATGTCATTCAATTTTTTTGTTATATTTATTTCTTATTAACAATTCCTTATACCGTAAAAATATTATTTACGCATTTTATAAAAATCTTTTTTTTTATTTTGTATTATGGTTACAAATGGGTATGTTATTTTTTTGCTATTTCCTGATTGTCAATCCTTGAATTGTTTACTTTTTCATATTTTAAAAAATACTAAATTTTTAAAAAAATAATTCAATTTCTTGAATGCCAGGCTCACTTTCTGTTCTCTGATACCTTTATATCTTCAAGAATTAAGACGAAAATCTCTATGTATGTGATGTTATAGAGTGTGGGCAATCACATGCTTTTAAAAAGTAGCAGAAAGAGCATGGGTGGTTTTCAGGAAATTTTCGTATATTGAAGAGTTTTTATTTAGCTTGTCTGTATCTAACTTTGCATGTGATATAAAATACTAACATAAAACATAAATAACAAGTGGAATAAATTATTTACTGCAGGATTTATGAATGATTTTGATTCGTTACGAAAACTATGCAAGCTAATAGAGATTGGATGTAAGAATTATGAATATCATTATTAGGTGATATACTCGCAAGTATATATTTATGTATATGACGTGCGTGTATTCGATTTTAAAGGCATGAAATCTTTAAAAAAAATCTAGTATATTAATGGTAATAATCGATGCCCACTCTCAACAAGATGGTTCGTTCTAATCCTAGTTTATGTGACTTTACTGCCTCTCGAGCACGAAGCTTGTTCTAAACACAAATGATAATAAACGAACTAGTTTTATAGAGAGTGCACAGCGTAGTGCGTGGGTGCTCCACCAATTGTGTCGGTTGTGTTGTTGCACTGAAGAAAAAAACCTTCGCCGGCTGGTAAAATGATTAAAAAATGATAAGTAATTGACATCTGTCACAACCGTTTTCTCAGATACCGCTTGCGTAGAGACGTGACATTTGGCATAGTAATAAAACATATCTAAGAGCTAACACTCGAAAATGTTCATAAAGAAATTTTAATGAGAGGGTGGTTATATACTAAAAGAGTGGAACTTACATACTCGTATTTTCTTTAATTCCATCGCAAAAATATTTTCCTAATTTTAGATATTATATCTTAAGAGATTTAATGAAAAATATGCAGAGAGTATGTTTCCCCCTCTCTTTATTTCCGAAACTGCTTTACTTACAATTATGAAAAAATATCGGTTTTTAGAAACCAACTCAAAAGTTTTAGGAAAATTATAGCTATGATTGTTCTAGGTGGCGTAATTCTTGATATATGCATTGTGTTTGACAGGTTTTGTTTTGGAATTTTCCTGTATTTGTTAGGAATAACTTAGCACAAAAACTTATCATGTATTTATATATTACAATAGGTTAATTTTTGTAATAGGGTCTTATAAATAAGTTATTCTTTTTATTACTTCAGGAAACCATGTTTATTCGCTATATGGCATGATGATTTAAATGCTACAAAACATGGATCGGGAGAAAAGTACAAACATGCATTGGGAGTATAAAGGTTTTAGATCTTTTTTTTTAATTTAATGCTTCCTTTCAAACGTACTTTTAAACTTTCGTAATGAATATAAATATTACCGCAGTCTTATTGTAACAATAGCAAAAAAAAATTAATTCGTTAACTATCATTCCATCTAATACAAATACTAAAGTGCTGAAAACACACCTTCTCATCCCATCACTCCACATCGAAGCGATGAATTTTTGCGACCATCCCGCTCGCTAATTATGCATTCATATGCAAATGTTGACGAGCATTTCGATTGTGCAAAAAAGTCCCTTTATCCAGGTCGAGTCGGGCGTACACGAGCTACGCTCACAATATGTTAAGCACTGTAATTAAACGACGGAATAGAGTGCCTTATGTACGTTATAATAATCACCAGTTGTCTGATGGTAAGTATTTAGTATGCGGCTTATGTATTTAGTATTCAAATTTGTATGTAAATGGTAGCTGGAATGGAATCAGATTTATGTGAGGCGGTTGTTAATTGTATTCATCGTGGACGATTGTTAAATTTATTCATGTAGTTTTAGCAGAAAAACTTTTCTTTCAGTTATTATGTTCACTTTGCATGTGGGGGCATTACACGTATATACATTTTCAAATTCTTTGTTATTGTCTATTCAATTGGTACATTTTTTACTATTATATTAGATCTATGTTTTTGAGAATTGCTAAGTGTTAGAAATGACCAAGTTTTATCCAGTAGTGAAACAAATCGCTTACTTTATCTCCTTCCATAGTTGGAAATGTGGATAATTGTGGATCACTGAGAACTGAACCTGTAATAACTATATTAAAGATACTTACATGAAGATATGACTTATTTGAAACACATTAAAGACAATCAAGTAAATGTGCCAAAAAATTCTTTAAAATTTTTTTCAATAAGCAATCTGTAACCCATCATTAATATAAACTAGTGATATACCTTAAGTCATTAAAATAATTATTATAATAACAATTAGGTTATATTACTGTAAGACAAATTGAAAAAAGTCTTTAAGTTCTGAAAGTAACATACTAACATTATTTTATAGTAAAAAAGTATTACTAAACTAAAATTAAAATCACCAAACAGGGATGCGTTATGCCTCTCATTGTCCAATATGCACTATTGATTAAGTTGGTTGACAATATATGAATAAATAATATGCTCTGATGAATGCAAATGATGCTGTTTTATAAGTATTGACTGATGTACTATTATTATATTTAGTGACGCGAATGCCTCAAATATGCTTAGAAAAGAACATGTTTATGCTGATATGTTAGGCAAATAATTATGCAAATAATAAGGATGCGATGTGATAGACAATATGTTTCAAAAGAAAAAAAACGGGATGTAAAAATGGTTTGGTCGTGTTGCAGGCAGAAACGGAATAAAGATGAAATTGAAATAGGAAAATAAAAATTGGAAGACAAAGAAAAATATGATTGGACCAAAGTAAAGAATGTTTAAGAGAATGAAATGTAAGGAGCAAGAGGAGGAGATAAATATAGAGTCTATATAAAAGCGTGTACAATAAAGAGCGAAAGGAAAGAAATAGATATATATATATATATATATATATATATATATATATATATATATATATATATATATATATATAAACGAATATAACATTTTTTTCATTAAATAATCGAATATAACATTTAAATATTTTTAAAAGAATTTCTACAGTGCTGTGTTTTATTGAAATTAAATATGACTACTCATGTATTATGTTTTTAATATTAATCGGAAAAAATATTGAGATCGAAAATTTAAATAACAGATATCTTATGGAATTAGTAAAAACATCCTCAAAGCTGATATCTTCTAGCTTAGCTGGTAATACAATCAGGAGCTCAGCGTTGATCAAAAAGCATAGTTCTTGCACAAATATCAAATTTGGACATTTGTTTCTTAGAGTCTGTAAGTATTCTTCTCATCCAGACTCCACACAAAGTTGGTCAGTCTCAATGTACTCATAATTTTACTGTTGCTATGAATTCAGCGAGTTATTTTTATCATTATCCTTTCAGTAAAGCTAAAGGTATCATATTCCTCTATATTGTCGCTGAGATACATACTATTTTTGCCTAATGTATTTAGGTCATCGCATCCTGCTGTAACTGTAACGGAGATTTGGCGAAACATATCTTTCAGTAAGACATATTCACGCCCACGAATCTGTTATAGTCCAAGTAAATAAATAATTTTATAAATAATAAGACATCAATACACCGCAAGGGCTTTTATTTTTTTGCAGTACAAGGTCGTTCCATTTTATTTAAATTTTTTTTTCATTTTTACACACATATTTTAATAACATAACCTGGATTATATTGAAAACGGTTACTTTAATAGACCCAAATAATAAAATGCTAATAATACAGGAGCACTGTACATTCTTTACTGGTAAGGTCCTTGTTATTCGCCTTCACTATGCTCAGAAATATAATCTACTCTTTCATGTGTATTCTTTATTTTTTTGGAATAATCGGGTAGAAAAGTATCTATCCGTCGTTTGTAAATAGTGAGGAGACGCAAATAGTAAGTCACTCATATAACGTGTCACTTCGTGCGACCTGAAATTTACTGGTCGCCCGAGTTTAATAAACATCTATACATAAAAACATATCAGTATTCATATCATGAAAGACCTCGTTTACGTATTGCAGACTATTTTGTTGACTTCTTCCATTCATTTCTCCCTTCGTTTATATAACCTTTCATTAAACAATACGACTTGTGCCAAAGGGGTTGATGAGAAAACAAAAGATGAATCTGAGGCACGTGGCAGCGGGATGCTGATCCCTTAATTTTAAAGAATGTTAGTAAGTAATTATGATGGTAGCAAATAATATTGCATTACGTATATACGTATAGAAGTATATTTATAACTATATTGTCATAATGCACGTGCCCAGAAGTAAGTAGTGTGCTAGGCAAACCAGTGGATTTTGATCATTGATGAATTACGAGTGTTGATAACTATGCACTATATTTATTAAATTTTGTTTGCATGTAAATTCTGATCGCCTATATTATTAAACTTAATACGAACTGAAGTTAGTATTTCAAATTTCTCATAAAATGCACAGAAAGTAGGGTTTCGTACTTGTATCTCTTGGAATTTTTGACTTAAATAAAAGAAAATGTTTTTTAGTACTTAGAATTATTTTCATATTAACATTTCAAAAATTTAATATGATTCTCAGTGCACCTACTTTAAAGTTTCCAATAATATTTTATCCGACGAGATAGGTGATAAAATAACCTTCGTTTTATATTTGGGCAGATGTTTAGTAAATTTTTGTTTAACATTATGCTGTATATTAATTAAGATCCGAATTTGAGTTATAGCTGCAAATTTAACGTACGTACGTAGTTCTAAAACTGTACAAACTGTAATAGACAGAAGGACGATTAAATTATAAAGATTACTTGTTTTAATGCGGGACACTAAAAGTTACATTAGGTTTCAATTTCAATAAACTACGTATTGTAATTGAAAATAGAGTTAAACGTGAAAAAATAAACTCAAAAGTTGCTGTTGTATCTTGATGTTAAATGAAAAATACAACATCTTATTGGTTGAGAATTGTTAAAAAAGTGTATCTTTATTCAATTTCAGTTCAAATTTTTTGTTTCCTTTTAATTTCTGCTCCGAATATATAGCTAAAAATAATCAATAGACAACGGAATAAACTTGAAAAGGGTCAACCGCCCTCGGTCGAACTCTACTAATTATCATCCGCAATCTGTTGCAGTCAAACAAAGAGAGCGGCAGATGTGATTTGTATCAAACAAAGCTGAGCCCCCGTGCCCGAGGCCTCGGCACCCGTAACGTTATTAATTGACATTTTTGTGAAGGCGACACCCCCCACAGGCACATCCCCTCGCCGCTGTACTTACCGCTCATTGTAATTAACCAGCCAGCCGATTAGTAACTCTTACATGTATAATTATTATGCGTATCTGCCGTATATAATTTGAGTAGCGGCGTTCGTTCGGGTGGACGATGTAGCGTTTAAGTGCATTCTACAGTGGTGGGGCGCGATGCGGGTCGGCTCTTGCGACTCGTAGTGTTTGCGTTATCTAGATGGTATGTTTGTGCGTAGAATTTGAGAATTACATACAAAGAATTTATATACAAGCCATTAATAATACCGAGGTGTATAGATGAATTTCGTTAGAAACTCTCGTAAACTGTTATATATGTATATATGTTTATATACAAATAATCAATATAAACGGATCACCATTTCCAAATAATAAGCCAGAGAAATTTCAAAGCACCGGCCTTTGTAACTCATATATACGAAAAAAGTGAGCAAAATAAATAAATAGAGAAAAAGATCATAACTTCTCAATATTAAATTAAAATTAATCACAACTTTTTTCAACTGTAAGCGTTCTGAATGTCCTTTGAAAATATCTATAATGTTTATCTCAAATAATATGCTTTTTATTATTTAAATAATGCGATCACAAAAGAAAATTACAAATTTTCTGGAACATAAATACATAAATTATAGAAATTAAAGGAATTACAGGAATGTGAGAGCATACTTTAATCATGTTAGTTATACAGAAAATAATTTTAAATAAATACGTGTTTAATTGAATGATACAATGACTAGACTTAGCATTAAATAATTTAAACTATAATGTGGTGATATAAATGTAATATCAAATTGCTACCCCTAATCCTTATTATTAAAATGTTCTTACCTGGAAATGCTTTACAAGTCAAATACCATAAATTCATCAATAATAATGTTTGACAAGAAGAGAACATATTAGAATCCACTTTGAAATATAATATTTAGCTTAGTTTAAGTTTAATCATTTTTGTTTTAAAAATCTTAAATAACATACCTTTTTATAGGGCGCTTGAAAATAATTTATTATCGCTTTATATGTATTAAACTGTGTTGGGATATTTACGACTGCATAACGGCCAAAATTTCATTCATAATTATTTTGCTGTATATTAAATGTTCTCTTATGAATTCGAAGCATTTACTCACAAAATTTATAGCTGAGGGTTTAATTGTAAAAAAAGTGCATACGGGCAAATAGACGTACGAAAGGGCAAGACGGAACTGATTAAGAAACTTCACAAATAACATATTTTCCCGCTATTAAATATATACAATCAAGTTAATTTCTTAATTTGTTTTCTTTACTTTTAATGTTACACAAAATTCTTATTATAATTTATAGCCGTGAATAATTTACAGCCACGACTAATTTATAGCCACGAGTTTTATTTCTTATAGCCGTTAGTAATAGAATTATGACTGAACTACTCATAATGAAAATGCAGATTGTAAAAACAATAAAACATTTTTAGGGGTTGTTTCATTTAAAGAATTGAAGTAATTTTTTGTCTTGAAATTTGATTCGTATTTTTAGCTGCGAAAAATTCAATGTTTTGTTAAATATCATAGAATTTCATCAACGAACATTTAACTTTGACACTGATAAACTATAATTAACTAGTATAGGCCTTTTAAAAACCAAAAAATTATATCCTAACATTAATTGGCAAGAAAATTAAAAACGGTAGTTCTTTTTTTAATTAAAAGTAATGAATTCGTCGTAATTCCATTTCGCTGTATACTTTCCGAAATTGTTTCACCTATCCCCTTATTGCCAGTCTGTCACTCTTCTATTCCATGTGACCAAACAATCTAAAACTTTTTTTAATTTTGTGATCTTTTCTAATATGCTTTTTCTTTCTTGCGGAACGTATTCTTCAAGCATCTTCTTAATCTCCTCGTAGACATTTCTAGCATTTCCTTTCCTTATCTATTATTTAGTTCATTTTCTACCCTTATTTTACCATGAGTTTTATTCATGAGTATTAATATACGAATACATAATTTTCTAGCTTTTGCACCCGATAGGTCAAGAAATCCTATTATTCAGTCTCAGTTGTTCAATTTTTGCTGTCACTTCGTAGCTTATAATCATAAATGTTATATTCATAAATGATTAATCCAAAGCCAAAACCGAATATTGGAAAAAAAATTCTGAGGGAGCTCTAATGTATGCAAAAATGATGCCGAAAAAGAGTTTTTATATTTTGTTTATAATTTGATGCCAAATCACCCGTAGATATGTAAAAATGAAGTCCACCTATGTTTTTTAATAAAATTAAAAATGGGAAAGATACATTTTTCAATTTTTGAAAAATGTGTTTTGACGTAAAAATATCTATTCGCTCGTCATGTATAGCGATAACCGGTCGAACTTTTTTATTTCGCGTGAAAACTCTTTTGGTTAGGATGTTGATTTGGGTGTCATAGTGAAGAGCTTGGGCAGCACTCATAGAATCCATAGTGATAAAAATATTTGCCAGAATATAAGCAAAAATCAGTATAAAATGGATAATCACTAAAATATGCTCGGAATTGTAGAAAATGCAAATCAGACGAAAGCCAGCGTCAAAAGGAAGTCAATTACGTAGCCTAGCCCTTCGGACATACAGCTTCTAGCGATAGTCCCCGTAATACTACTCTGAGAAACCATTGTATTAAATATATTGGTAATTATTTTACATATTAACACGAAACACCTGTTACGATTTTATCCTGACGTTTTCATGAACAATCTACGACGCGGATCCAAACTGCGGCTGTCGTTCTTTTTCTTTTCTTTTCTTACTTAATGTTCAATATTTGTAGTAATTTAATGAAAACAATATATAATCTTAAATGTGTCATACTTTTTTATGTACTTCAATGTGTAGGGTTCCCATCACAGTACGAGTTCTATTCGTACTTACAGATTTTACGATCTTCCTCACCTTTTGTTTACGATGATATACATTTCATAATTTCCCTAATAAACCCTTCTTCACTTGATTCTATCAATGAAAATTTACTCAATAAACAATATGCAGTCATTTATTTCTTTGGTAACTGCCAATGTTGCTTTAATTTCTTTTTTATCATTAGACAATAATAATTACCAAAAATCAAATTCACATGTTTCAAAAACATAGTCTAGTTATGTATGTTAAAACAAGATTTTGTTTATTGAAACAATTGTTAAAATATTTATTATTATTATTTAAAAATGATATGTAAGCATTTGCCAAAATACAAAACGTTTATATACAGACATGTTTTTTTCAAAAAGTGTTTGCGATGAAATCCAAGAAATTTTAGTAAAATCGAAACTTTTGACCTATTCGACATAATGCTACGATTTGTAGTTAAACAAATTTTTAAACTTGAATATATTTTCAAATTAAGAAAAAATTCTTAGAAAAGTCAAAAAGCCAATTATATTTCTAGAAACATTAATATACTTCCTTTTTCACTAAATTTTGTAAATCTAGATTGCACTTCGCTTTCCAATCTGGACTATAGCCCTGGCCTAAACTCATCGGCATTGTCTACAATTATTGTTCATTTGTAAACATCTGCTTTTTACTACCATACTGCAATATTCTACATATAGATATTTGAAAACCATTCACTTATCCGTGTTTTTAAAAGGTAAATTCGAATGGCCTATTACCCCCCGCGTCCCTATAAGGGCAGCTCGCCAGCAACACGACACCGTGCAGTAATTACCGGCAAGCTGAGCGCTGGACGCGCAGCTGCCGTCGATTGTTTCGCAGCCTAATCCACGAGGCCGCTCTCTCACTCCAGTGACTCTGAGTGGGCCGGCTTAGGATTTGCATGGCATTAGCCAAGTGATAGAAGGGTGATAGAACAGTGGCGTGTCGAAGTGATGACGTGTCAGTCTGTGTTTGCGTTTTCGTTCGTAACAAATAGGAAGATACACTTTCTTGAATGTTTTTTGGTGATTACGATTTTTTTACTATTATTTAAATATCGCAACTTGTATGTTGTTTTTGTTAACTATATATTATTGTCTCATTGTTCAAACATTTTTATTGCAGATATATATAAAATACAAATCGGTATACGAAGGTAGTCGACATTTTATGCTAATTAAACTCATACAAATTTCATCATTAAAATAAATAAATGAAAACTTAAATTCGTGAAAAATATTTTTAAACAACTAATCTTTCTAACATAAATCAAGGAAAACTGTATTAAAGTTTGCACAGAGTGAAACATTGTCGTAAAAATTGAGACATTGTTATACAAGCTGTATTATAATTGAAATAGGAGTTATATATCTTGTAAGCAGCCTCTTACCGTTTCAATATTATAATGGTCATATATATATTAATACGTGAGGAGAAAACTTTGTATCTCTTTTTAAGCATATTGCGCGTATGGAGGAGTGTGAGATTTGGCAAAGTAAAAGTTTATGTGGAAAATGAGGCTTAAAGTTTATATTTATAAGTGTTACAAGTACATTAAATTGTATATTACCAATAAATTAAAAGGTTCATTGTTTACGTTCATACTATCAATGTAAAACACGTAATAGTCTATGGTCAAACAGTCGCACCGAGAAGAGATTGTGGCCAAAGAATTTTCAAATATCAGATTAAATGATAAATTTCGAGCTGTAAATTTGATAAGATTTCAAATGTTCCTTTTTTAATAGTCTGTGGAGTATATATCAAGGTAAAAAGGCGTTTATTTTATATTTTGTCTAATAGATATCTGTGTTTTATATAATAGTGAAATACAGCTCGCTTAATATAAACCTGTTTCAAAAGGAAAAATCTGTCAGCTTACTTAATATACACCTGTTGCGAAAGGAACTGACTTACTCTGGCCTACCTTTGGCAAAAGAACCTTAATAATGATCAAATTTAAAAAAATTATTGTCGAATTTAGACAACTGGGCGACTACTAGTTATAATTAAATCACAATGTTATGTTTGGTTTTTTACGACTGGCATTTTTTTTATATTAATCCAAATTATGAGATGCTTAAAATATTGAATTAAATAGATATACTAGTGTATACGATCCCATGACTTTATGTAAAGACCAATTATCAGAAATAGTCATATTACGTATCTACTACTACGTCATAAATGGATTACTCTCAAGTTAAATGCAAATGTTTAACTATTGATGTTATCAGTTAAAACTATTCATTTTAAATGTGCAATATAACTGGAAAAAATCTTAGACAATTTCCATAATTACCTCTTTTTCCTCTCTGCATTCGTCGCTCACTACCTTTTTTTTCATTTCTACGCTAAGTAAAAATTAAATTTCCTTAAAACATATTTAATAGGTCAATATTATCACATACCAATCAGTAATTAAAAACTTTAGTTCCACTTTTAATCCTTAATTGTATGCAGTTATCAAAAAAGCAAATAAAAATACAAACGAGGTGGGATTTAGAAATATGGGATAGAAAATTTTTAATACGTTTTAACGAAGAAAATACTATCTACAACCTCGTCAATCGAATGTTCAAATATTTTATTAAATAAGGCTATAGTATTCAAATGATGTTTGCTATTTGAACCTCCTTCTTAACAGCAAGATTTGTTTAATTTTTTGGTGGTAATTTGAATTATTGGTAATCACTCTAGGCCGTTTTTAAAACTAACGATTTATTCACGTACATTTTTCGTCATGATAAAAACTAAAACTAGAAAGTTAAAAGAAAAAAATCTTTAATATTGTTTGTCACTTAACATAAATAAAGAGTTAAAAATACGCCAAAACAGCGTGTTTTTGTTGTCGATTATCCTGTTGTGATTGGAGCTAATGTAGATAATATCTTAAAAGACAGGAAAAGACTGTTGAACATTTTTTAAAATTAATTTATTTACCTAAACTGGAATATTCATTTAAAACCAACGAAGGTAAACATGGATATAACTAAATTAATAAAACCGACCACTATTACGAAAAAACATTATAATAAATTTAATTGTAATACAATAAATGAGTAGCGAAGACCATATCAGTATGTAAAAAAACTACCGTAGAACTGTTCTTTTATCTTTTGCAGTAAGTAAAACATAGAAACAAAGATATGACAACCTAATTTTAGTTTTCCGGTCTCCTGATAGTGAAAATAAACTTCTTAAAATGTGACTTAAAAATAATAAAAACCTCAATTAATTTCATAAAGTATTATCATCGTTACTTTTCTTTCTAAGATTAACTTTCTAGGATGTAACTTTATAATTTAATATTATACATATATATATATATATATATATATATATATATATATATATACATATATATAAAACACACAAACGTGCATATGTTACTCAAATAAAAAACGCTCGACCACATGCAAACGCAATAGTACGTTCAGCTCTTGAATAAAAAAGAGAGTTTCCATTGACCCATACATTTTTTTGTTTAACTGTTTATTTGTCTGTTTATTCATTAATTTACTGACACAGTTTATTGTAATAAGTTCCTTGATCATGTTCCAAACATAGAAAGGATTATTTATTTCTTTAAAAAATTCATAAACATGGTGATTTTGATTTACGTTTGTAATGTCAAAAAGCTGTAATTAATGCTAAATGCTTTCGAAACACTTTCAAACTCTAATTAATAATTCATTCATTAACAAATATTTCAATTAAGTATTGGGAAATATATAAAAAACACCAATGTTTTGCATTGTATTTAGTTTCCATTTTTTTTCCTTTAGTTCAGAAGAAAGGTTGTATTTACTTCCGTCGTATTTCCTGTCATAGAGAACAATATATCGCAGATTCCATTAGCAATTTAATTTAATAACGTCGCTCTTACACGACAATTATGATGGTAATGAAAAAAATCATCGTAACGATGTGTTTTATAATCGGAGAAATAAGACAAAAAATTATCTACTTGGTAGAAAAATTCGTCTTACCATAATTACTCCAATTTTCTGTGAACTCGAAATATGTGTTCATTGGTATTCATACGATTTATTTTAAAAGTATTAATTTGAGAATTATAATATCCCATTTTTTGGGAACGATATTCACCAGATTCATTAATGCTAGGATTAAATACTATTTTATTGGATTTGACTGTAAGTACTCCCATAATTTAATTTAAAAATATGTCGCGGAAAATGTATTCATATTTCATAAAACATTTTATTTAGGAAATAATTTTCAAACTAAATAATAATAAGTGTTAGGATATTTATCCGACTTTGGATATTAAAACAGAAATCGCGCATTTCTATATTACAACGCATGAAAACTTTCGTCTCTTCGTGGTTGCAAATACTTAGCTCATTGAACTCTTTTCAATGTTCATAACGGTAACCTGTTAATAATGAAAAAAGTATTTAATTTCGTTATTTTTAATTTTAAAGTGATGGATAATAGCTATTTGCCTTTAAATCAGACGTGAGCTTTCTTTAGCAATTTTATTTCATAAAACAAAAGAAGACTGTGAAATTACCTCACGGTAAATATTCTAATAATATTTTAAAATATTATGATGACTCAAGCCTTTCTTTTGTTTAATAAGGGGTAAGTATTGAAAAGAAATGTTATAAAAGGCAAAAAAAATCTAATTACGTATTCCCGTTAATCCAACACAGCCGGTCCCAGCAACCCCTTTTGTTTCGCTATGAAAAAAATAGCCAAAGGGTTGAAATTGTTGATAACGATCTTTTGTTGGAGTTCTTCTCGCCTGATTGCTCGTTAATGTAATCCTGATGATAGAACCTAAGACAAAAAATTGTTAGAATCGGCTGTAAACAGATAATACCTTTCCAGGTACAGTTAATGATTGCATAAAAATGCTTGAAAATTACATAGATTATTCATATTTTTGTTGGGTCGAAAAAGAAGGAAGTGGTTAATACCGATGGCTGATTTTATGAAAATGGTATTGAAATTCTTTCATGATTAGTGAAATTATTGATATTTTTAGAGAAAAGTGTTTCTAATTTAAGAAAGTATTCTGTATTCTAATGATGTGGGTTGCTAACAGAATGGTCTGATTTTGAATTATGATAAGTTTTAGTTTTAATTCAATTTGTATTTGTATTGCTCACACAAATTTACCGTGCAGAAAATGGTCTTTCCATAACAGTTTTACGAATTTAATTATAATTAAAATTAAGAAAAAGCTGGAGAAGGTTGCATTAATCATTCTAATTATAGAAAATAATTTCAATAATCGTTTAAAAATATGCCGTCTCGGCGAGAAGTTTTTGCAATAAAATACTGAGAATAAAATAAAAGAGTTATTGAGGATTTAATCATTAAGAGTTATTGAGGATTTAATCATTAAGAGTAAAGATGATTACTTACCTTGAAAAATTTCATTGATATTTCTTATATTTTATTTGTTTCACTAACATATACCTTTTTTGTATGTGTGCTACGAAACTATAAACACAAATAAACGTTTTACTGAGCCATTAGCGTAGACAGACGATACAATTTATTCATGCTTCATAATTAACTAGAAACTGCATGGTTAACTTTAAACTTACATTCTTTCATGGCTTTGGTTTTGTAAACATCACAATATTTTGGTACAAATGTAATAAAATTTGTGTGATGACCATTAACAATATAACAAGTGCTTCATCGAAAAACACATACGACGAGGCACTCAGTTATTAATCTACGTATATACGGACATGAAAGTAAAATTTCAATGTAACACGTAAGTTTTGCTGCAGACTGTATCTCTCAATAATCAAATGAGTTTGCCTCCGGTAAGGCCCGCTGCAAAATATTTTTTCTACGCAGCAGATGTTGATAACGAGATGTTTTCATCGAAATAAATTTCGTTTTAACATAAGGTTTAGTCCTTATTATCCTTGTTATTGGTTAGAAGTATAGCAATGAAGGCAAATTTTAATATTGAATAATAACAACCTATATCAATTTGGAAAATACAATCACGAAGATCAAAAGTTGAAACTAAAATTTTCTAACGAATTTTTAATATTATGTAAAAATATTCCATTGTTTTTTAATCTACGTCCGGCGAAGATCTATTGTTCCTAATTGTAAACATTTGATTACTTGCCACAAATAGACAAAATGCAACTTCCTGAACTTCCAGTTTTTGAACGGGACTGAATGTGTATAACATTTTCTCTATAATATACCACTGTTTAATCAAAATAGCAATCTTTGCCGTCACTGTGATAATATCTTTCGTCTGTGCTCGATTGCTAAAACGACAGCAGTTTAGAATGTATAAATTGAATAGTCTTAAAATTTTGTATATATTATTAAATTAAACTGTCACATAATATTTATTAAATGTAATGTATTTAAGTATTATCGTCATTTTCCTGTATTATATTTGACAATTGAAGCACATTGAGCTGACCACCTGACCACACTGACCACACTGACCACCTATTTGCGAAGTTATATAAAAGTACATAAAGTAAATCGTTTGAGAATAAAATATAAAGTGAATATATTAGCTGGTTAACAGTTTTACAGAATAAATTTTTACAGGAAAATTAAATTTCTATTTATTCTTATTTTGCGGTGATCTTAATTATAGCTATAGCCATTTTAAGTACAATTCACTATGTTATACCTTTAAAATAAACAAAATAGAAAGGTCGAAATAAATACAACAGTTTTTTTTTTCAATAACGTTCTTCATCAAATTACGGATTGTTATTGAAAACAATTCAGTAAAGTAAAATAAAATAAGCACACATTTAAAATAAAAGTCAATAACAAATAATAAACAGAAACGATGATTGAAATGAGTAAAACTATAAATGAAAATTACGAACTTTTCTTCGCCCAACCAAATAATCCGCGATCCCCATCCCAAAATCCAGTCACACAGCAGAACAAATCAAAATGTGGAGTCACTTAGAAGTCAAAATAAAATCAGGACTCGACTTATCAAATAACGATCGAAAACATCGGAGAAACCGCAATCGTGCATGAGAAATATAAAATTGTACAAGACTTTGATTGTCAAGCAGGTACAATTTATTTAATAACATAACTTAAATATTATCACAGTCAAAATATTTAGCTATAAAGAAAAATTTTAAAATGTAGAAAATTCAAACGCCTATGACAGCTGAACTACAAACAAGTAGACAAAAGCCCTGTACGCAACTAAATGGTTCGCTTAGGACAAACGACAATTCATAAGCAGCCGACTCGAAACCGAATACTGCGTTATAATTTAAGGTAATAGGTGATATATCTGTAAAGTCAATTGCTCATTTGATATTCTTCCAGGCGGGCAGATGCCAGAAGCGGCGATATTGAATAGCGCACCAGAATGCGATGTCTGATATGATCGTAAACATTCCTCTTTACGCCCGGGGACTGCGACACGCGACGAACTACAACCGAATAGATACTCAGTTTTAGTTTGTAGCGTGCCTTTATAAGGTAATATAGGTTAATAAGGGGCGCGTTTTAATATTGATAAAATATTTGATTTCAATCTCTTAATATGGTTTTAAATTTTCTAGACAATGATTGCTAGCAAATATTAGGGATTTGTTTAGAGTATAAAACCGTTATATTTAAAAATGGAAAATATGGAAAATTAATTAAAGGAGGACAGAAGATTCTCTATGAGCAAAGTGCATTAACACCAGGAAAGAGATATTTATTATATGAATTTCAAATCAAAATTTGCGTAAAATACACTCAAGTCACATAATTGTTTTTCTTTTCTAACTATAAATTTATTAACGAATTATTAAATGTATTAGTAAATATAACTGACATATTTGACATAAATGACGTTTACTGTAACTTTAAACTCCAGAGACTACATGGAATGTTTACGTATTAAGGTAGATTGTAGCGCGCTATTCTGATTTAGGCTGCAACACTTCCTTTGCGTACTGTCCTGACGATACCTGCGTCTACTCATACTCTACCTCTTCATAAGATCTAATTAAATTGTACCAAGATTTTTCAAATATCAGAAAAATATTGCTAGAAATTTAATCGGTAAGCAGTATCATAGAATAATTTTATATTATTAAACTTAGATCACATTACAAATACACTTATTATGCTGTATTTATCGTAAGATCAACGAAAGTGTTGATATAACCTTGTAGATTGTCACCATACTCGAGTCCCATTTCGACGCAAACACAAGTGTAAGCTCGGCGTAACGCAAGCTTTCAACTAAGCGGAAGCAGACCGTATTACCCGCCAAGCCTTATTTACCACGGGCACCTAATTGTGTAACGAAGATATCATACAGCCAGCCAGCCTAATGGAGCCAATATTTATGACAACGCTGCTACCAACGCACGTCGATAGAAACGCGAGCGCACGCCCGGTGGTCTGGGCGCCGGAATATCATTGTTATTAATAAAATAATGTGAATTGCTGCTCGCTATCCGGTGAATGGATAAAATGATAAATAAAACGATACTCTAAGATAAGTTAAACACGCGTCCATAATGCATTATTCATGTTTTAATTTGAAATGATTATTGTGAGGCGTGGAGTATGTGGAGGTGCCCGTAGGTGGGAAGCAGCGGATATAGTGATTGTACGATAGTGCTGGCGCGGTGGCTGCCCTGCTAGGAGCCCTTCGCGTATAGTTGGAAAGGAAATTGTTATCGGGATGAATATCGGCTCGATACATTGAATAGGTTTGAGCAATGAGTGTTTGTTGTTTCATTTTGTCGATAAAGTATTCTATCTGATATAATGTTTACCTCTGAACAAGGATAAGTTTAAGAACACAAAGCGATTATAATATAAGGGCATATAAATAAAAACAAGAGTCGCCAACTTTTCCATTTGGCCCATTGCTCATGCATATTTATAAGCATATTTTAATTTCCTTTAAATCCTTCGCACAATGATAATATGTGTGTTTTAATACATGGAAAATATTATATACAATTTCATCATGCATGATTTGTAAATTATTTATTGATACAGACTACTAGATTCAACATTAGGTTACATTGTTTCTTTTATAAATAAAGTTATTGAATAAAGCCTTTGAGCTTGCTACGTAACTTTATTTTCAAATATATTCTTGGGTTAAGACTGATCTAATATATATAAAGACTAACTCTGATGTATATATGTAAGTATTATGAAAATAAAAAAAAGAATGTTCGATAAAAACAGACTGGAAATGAAACTTATTTGTTCAGAATGTCATATCAACTAATTCGTTAATATCAAATTTAGGTGTCTAATGGTGTTACGATGGTAAGAAGGCTATCAATAATTTTCAAAAACATTCTTCGTTTATTGTTATTATAACTCTGACGTACGCGTATTACGTTTTCATATACAATTCACGATTAATAAAATCATATGCTTAAAATTTCAGTGATTAGGTTTCTAAAGTAAAGAGGTAATTATAAAATATTTTACAATGCATACCACTCAAGAAGTATACGTACAAATGTTTCGCCACTTCCGTCACGTATACCTGAACTACTCTATCTGAACTTACTCTATTTTGTAGGCTTCTACGTTCATTTTATCAAAGACTATAATACTTATACTCAAACACTTTTTTAGTTTTATATTTACCTCGAAATAGTCTTTATCAGAGATACTGAAATGGCGACTGGAATGATCGTTAAATTAATTTATTTCGTCATATATTTAAGCCCAATGCACCAGACCATATAGCCCTCAATTTACACGTTACGATCTAAACCCGTATTTGAAGAAGGTAATCCTTTAATTGCAAATTAATTTCCTAACTAACTTACAGCCAATTTGATATGGCTTAAAAGTCTATTTTTAAGATAAATCAATATAGCAACAATAGACACATCCCCATAAACCAACAATACAATGTCCGAGAGTAATAATCGCTCTTGACACTTCTTTTTTGCGGAAAGTTGTTTTCTATATGTTTTTGGGCAATAAGACAAAAAAAATTAAGCTTAAGTAATTTTTCATATTGAAAAGCGAAGGATTCAATTGAAAGGAGCAGTGTAAATTTTCAAAATTAGAATGTACACAATAATTTTTACTCTAAACTTTATTTGTTACGTACAAAGAAATACAATGTAGGAAATAGGTATTGAGCTTATAAAAGTTAAAAGTCGAAAATATTATTAAGTATAAATGGCTTTCTTATGTTTGTCATAGTCATTTTACGCAAAATTTATAAATAGTAAGTAGCTTCCGCTACTTTACCAAAACGAGCGCTAGTTTTCTTTTATGTGTGTATACCTGAAATTCAGTGAAAAATTAAAAACATTAAAACTATGCGGAAATAACTCGCTCACTTCTTTTAAAACTTATCGATAGGAAAGTGACGATCTCCTGACTGACGACTGTTCCTATGCGGTCAAATAACCGTGTCCTTTACAGCTTAACTTCCATAACGTGCTTAACTTCCATAAATGGATTAAATATGTTTATACTAGGGGTGTGATATTTTAATATTTTACCTTATTAAAAGTTATCTACCATGATAATATTTTATATATTGAACGAAATTAAAAGAAAATAAATTAGTATATCAAGAATTTTATTTAGTGCCATGAGTCACATCTTCTCTTTTACATTCAACTATACGTGATAACTCCTCATATAAGGAACAAGTACTACGGAGATGCTAAGCTTTGGCCGTACGTATTGTGCTTGTATTTACTATGTAAATTGAGTAAGGTTTGATTGATTTTCAGTAATCTCTTATCACAGTTAAATGATTATGTTAATACAGGCGAGCTCGTACCCATTGTGATGTCTTAGAATCTTGTTACTTCCCAAGATTGATATCCTGATAATTTGGAATTTGGTTTGACTTTAATAGTGTAAGTGGTTTAGTGTTTATTTAATTGAAATTCGTGGTGCGAGTTTTAAGAAGTGTTTGTGTGGGGATAACTGATTTTCTTTTAAATGTTACGGAGTTGACACCCAAAATCGGGCATTACTGAACTTGTATAAAGATAAAAAGTAAAATATATTGAACTTATGTATAAATAACATGTTAATATCGACCTACTTTTTATAATAATTTATTGAATAGTAATAGTATTTTTACTTACATTGTAAATATCGATGTTCGCTAATTTTAATTACAACATATTTAAAACATCGAAAATGGTGAAGTAGTTATTTTAAAATGTAATGGCAGCAAATTTTTGTGACGTATGAGAGAATATATGCATTATTTCGGATAAAATTTAGAAAAGCCCAGAACAAAAACAGTCATAATATAGAAAAATACAAAATGTGGTCTCAAAAGGGTTAAATAATAAAGAGCGAATGAAATATATTATTCTTGAATACTTGAATCTTTGCGGAATTTCATAATTACAATACTCATTTTATGGATAAATTGATTATATCCATAAATAAATTGTACTTAGACATTTTGAACCCTTTCAAAATAATCTTTACAAATAAAGCGTCATAAAAAGAAAATATCTTCCAAGTTGTAAGTATTTTAGATTAGTAAGATAAATGGAATATTTAAATGTTTACAAATTGTGTAAATATTAATTTAGAAGTCAAATTTAAGAGAAATAGTAGGAGGACTCTTCGAGTATTCCATACTTATGAAGGCGATGTGAAAGTTTTAATATTTAAGAATATAGTATTTCTACTAAAATATTTATGAATATTAATATATTTTTCATCGTGTAATTATACTGCCTAGCATGAATTTCATTGGCGTGAAATTATAGTGAATTTTCCAAACGCTATAAAATCTGCTTACATATTCTCTTCTCTATAGTTTTCTGATAAATTTTATGTTAATTTCTAGTAACCTTATTTTCATAATTTTAATTTTAACAGTTTTAGGAGAAGGGGATAGGGAAGTTTTGTGGAAACTAATTTACATGACCATTCGATATCGCGCATCATTGAAATAATCTTTTTAAATAAAATTCTCAGACAAATATTTCTTGGTATTTTACAATAACAAAATATGCAAGTATATAAACTCTACAAGTAAATTTTAAATTTATAGGTTTATCGGTTTCTAAAAAAACTGATTGTTATATATAGATGACATGGATTAAATTTTTTTCTTATAGGATAGGATCTTACGAAGATTTGATTTTTTTCAGTTTGAGGTACGAAGCCCTAAAAACCACACGTCTTCTTTATAAAAGAAACGTATTTTCTAAATTCGTGCTTAAACTAATATATAATGATGAAATCTATAAAAAAATATATGATTTGTAATAATCCCTTCTACAGATATAGGTATTAAGAATACAAGAATAATAATGGCGATTCTCTTAAGATACAAATCATCTGATAACTAATATGGATCTAAGAATAATGCATATGTGTATCATCACGGCTGTACACTATTAATCCAATAATCGTTGCTTATAACATATCATTGAACATCCATAATAAACACCTGCTGCTGCCAATATGAACTCGTGCATAAAAAAAAATATTTACGAACGAGTTGAATAAACTTTTATTTAAAAACACTGTAGAAGTTGGGTAGTACTTAGTGGCAATCCTTAGCATTAATAAGTTTGTACATAAATGACGATGTTGGCAAACAATCAGGCCATGAACTCATTGCATCGATGAGCGCATAATGACCATTATTTCTACATATGGATATGTGAAATTATGCTTATTTGTTCATATGTTAAATTACGTTTAATATTTGTGGTTTTTTATGTAGTCAGTTTTAAGTAGTAATAAAATTATAAAAGGACTATGTGCATACATAAAGTGTTTACGTGTACACTTTGGTTGATAGTTTTAGAAGAAGAAAAAAGATAATTTTGAGAATTTTGCTCTATTTATTAATGATTTCGTCCAAAAGTTATCAAATATAATAAAACAAGCAAAACAATAATAAAACAAAAACAAGCAAAACAAAATTAATATTATGTTGGGTTTCATTAATATACTTGTTCCTTTTTGTTTCCACTTGGCATGAACTAGTTAATCTCAATTGTTATCACAGTACTTGGGTAAATAATAATTATTTTTCAGTGTTTCGCAGAAATTTCGGTTTCTCACTGAAAAACACTTTTAATGCACATCTAGTTTTGAAGAGCACCAAAATCTTCTAAATATTCTTTAACAGGCTGCAAAAAATACGCATTATATACGTAACAATTCTGTATGAATGTACTAGATGCAAGAGTTTTAAAATCTTTCCAGAATACATTTGTAATACCTGTGTGAAACGGTAAATGCTTGGTATTTAACGACTTTTGCACAAAACAAAGATTTAGAATTTTGTTATGAATGTAAATTTAAATATAATTTTTTTATACACATATAAAAGTTAAGAATGCTATTAGACTAAATTTACTTCATTAGCGGTATGAGATACTTATTTTAGTACAATAGATAAGGAGAGTAGCGTCTTTGTGTATAGGCAAAATGGCAATTTTAACAATTAAGAACACAAGACAATACGGGCGCAAAACCATTTCCAATAGACATTGGATATTATTATCATTTATGAATTGTATTGTTATACTGAATAATTTTCAAATAATTTTGGGATTAAGACGAAAAAATATTTTTTTACTAATTCTACTAAAAGTTTACGTCTTAAAAATAATAAAATAAAGTACCAAAAAGTTCTCATAAATCGAAAAGAAGAACTAAGATAATCTACGTATCTTTCCAAGTCCTTCGTACGTAAGCTGTCAAAAAACGAAACATTTATGGAATCAACTCAATGTTTCTCTGTCGATTCATCCGTCCATCTGTGACAGTCTATTTTAATAAAGATCATGCGATGTAGAAAGCCAAATTTTGAAATGTTTGTATTTAATAACGGCTCATATATAAATATCAGATATAAAATATGGATTACGAATCTAAGAATGAGAGCCATCAATTTTATTTTGTTTTCGATACTGTCCCAATTGAGTGATGCCTCAATCAATGAAATGGAATGCGTATGACGAGAACTTTCCAGCACAATAATTTCAAGAAAACGATGAATGTCACTATCATACTGTATATTTTTTAAAGCAATATCAAAATAAAATTTGAAAAACCGAAGCTATTTGTGATGGGATCTACACTGAATGAAGATGGAAGACGGTGAAAAAATGAAGACGGCAACTCCCATGTCTAATTAAATTCAATTATGGAGGAATAATTTATTGCGTAAGTTTGATCCGTACTTGACCGTTTTTTTCTTAAATTATTATCAATTTGTTATTATCAGCGGAAGTCAATTGACTACTGCCGTTTTTCTACATCAAAAGAGTCCGTTCATTGTATACACTGTAACGTTTACAGCCTATATCTTATATATGTTGATGTGCGCATTTACGAATCGCTTTAATACTTGATTCTTTATAAGGACATCGCATAGTTAGCGATTATAATTAAATTTATATTGTTTATACTTGTTATGTATTTTAATTTACTTACATAATAAAAGTGTCAACGGAATTTTTACATTTTATCTTGTAATGTCTACTCTCTTTCTCTCTCTCCATCATTTGACAATTATGTTTTTGTCCCTATGTTTACAATGTGATGTATGTTGTAAATTTTAATTTAATCCTTCTTGGTTCTTTGACTGAAAAGCCGAGGACAGCTGTTCTTGAACTGTCATTGTAACATTCAAATTGTGCTCTTTAAGACTGGTTGTTGGCATTTCTATAAATGCAGCAAAATTACAATCAAGCCTAATGTAGTAAACCATCGGGTTATACGCTGAATTGACTATGCATTCGTTCGAATATTTATACTTAACTTGATTGCACGATCTGCTTCTTGTACAAAAGAAATTTGGAGATATCAAATTATTATGTTAAATTTGATATTTTCGAATGAATATTTGCCATACAAAATTCTACAAATATATTCTATACTACATTTTGGTATTTACTTTACCTGGTGAATCAAAACTTCCAACACATAAGCATCTTCACATCTGTCTCGACCTCATACTGTTGTTATCATCCCAGTAATAGAAGCTGATTATTTTGCGCTTGCTATCTGTTCATTAATATTTATTCGTTAAAATAAGATGTGAGCGAGATAACACGCTTCCGCATCCATATTTCTTAAGGTATAACATTTGCTTCTATGAGTATTTTAAGCTGAAAATTTATTGAATCTGTTTTATACATTTTGCGGCACTAACTAAAACTATGGCATTAAATAAATTAAATTAAATTAAAAATCCAAAGAATAATTCCTATTGTCAATCAAAAATTTTGTCTCATATGGAATAGATTAAATGAATTTCTTTATTTCACAGGATGATAACGCAACCGTAGTGTAAATATGTAAAATATATAAAATGCATTAAAACATTTTTATAGTTTTACTTCTGGTATACATGCTACATTTTAATCATTTTTGCGAACTGTAGGTATTTAATTAATAAAACATTGGAAACCTATTTGTAGAAATCGAATTACAAAGATATAAGCACAGCAGAAGTATTTTGTGTGTTGTATAATTAATACTTTTCCACTTGTATGATATAACGTTTATAATGGTGTATGATTGCTATTTTGTACCATTAAAACATTTTAATAATTTTACTTCTTGTATATATGCTACATTTTAATATTTTTTGCGAACTGTAGGTATTTAATTAATAAAACATTGGAAACCTATTTGTAGAAATCGAATTACAAAGATATAAGCACAGCAGAAGTATTTTGTGTGTTGTATAATTAATACCTTTCCACTTCTATGATATAACGTTTATAATGGTGTATGATTGCTATTTTGTACCATTAAAACATTTTAATAATTTTCATTCTTGTATATATGCTACATTTTAATATTTTTTGCGAACTGTAGGTATTTAATTAATAAAACATTGGAAACCTATTTGTAGAAATCGAGTTACAAGGATATAAGCACGGCAGAAGTATTTTGTGTGTTGTGTAATTAATACCTTTCCACTTCTATGATATAACGTTTATAATGGTGTATGATTGCTATTTTGTACCATTAAAACATTTTAATAATTTTACTTCTTGTATATATGCTACATTTTAATCATTTTTGCGAACTGTAGGTATTTAATTAATAAAACATTGGAAACCTATTTGTAGAAATCGAATTACAAAGATATAAGCACAGCAGAAGTATTTTGTGTGTTGTATAATTAATACTTTTCCACTTGTATGATATAACGTTTATAATGGTGTATGATTGCTATTTTGTACCATTAAAACATTTTAATAATTTTACTTCTTGTATATATGCTACATTTTAATATTTTTTGCGAACTGTAGGTATTTAATTAATAAAACATTGGAAACCTATTTGTAGAAATCGAATTACAAAGATATAAGCACAGCAGAAGTATTTTGTGTGTTGTATAATTAATACCTTTCCACTTCTATGATATAACGTTTATAATGGTGTATGATTGCTATTTTGTACCATTAAAACATTTTAATAATTTTCCTTCTTGTATATATGCTACATTTTAATATTTTTTGCGAACTGTAGGTATTTAATTAATAAAACATTGGAAACCTATTTGTAGAAATCGAGTTACAAGGATATAAGCACGGCAGAAGTATTTTGTGTGTTGTGTAATTAATACCTTTCCACTTCTATGATATAACGTTTATAATGGTGTATGATTGCTATTTTGTACCATTAAAACATTTTAATAATTTTACTTCTTGTATATATGCTACATTTTAATATTTTTTGCGAACTGTAGGTATTTAATTAATAAAACATTGGAAACCTATTTGTAGAAATCGAATTACAAAGATATAAGCACAGCAGAAGTATTTTGTGTGTTGTATAATTAATACCTTTCCACTTGTATGATATAACGTTTATAATGGTGTATGATTGCTATTTTGTACCATTAAAACATTTTAATAATTTTACTTCTTGTATATATACTACATTTTAATATTTTTTGCGAACTGTAGGTATTTAATTAATAAAACATTGGAAACCTATTTGTAGAAATCGAATTACAAAGATATAAGCACAGCAGAAGTATTTTGTGTGTTGTATAATTAATACTTTTCCACTTGTATGATATAACGTTTATAATGGTG
This sequence comes from Druceiella hillmani, assembly GCA_039881145.1. Taxonomy (NCBI): domain Eukaryota; kingdom Metazoa; phylum Arthropoda; class Insecta; order Lepidoptera; family Hepialidae; genus Druceiella; species Druceiella hillmani. The sequence goes on from JAYKKI010000015.1 coordinate 27,803,976, forward strand.
TATGATTGCTATTTTGTACCATTAAAACATTTTAATAATTTTACTTCTTGTATATATGTTACATTTTAATATTTTTTGCGAACTGTAGGTATTTAATTAATAAAACATTGGAAACCTATTTGTAGAAATCGAATTACAGAGATATAAGCACAGCAGAAGTATTTTGTGTGTTGTATAATTAATACCTTTCCACTTCTATGATATAACGTTTATAATGGTGTATGATTGCTATTTTGTACCATTAAAACATTTTAATAATTTTCCTTCTTGTATATATGCTACATTTTAATATTTTTTGCGAACTGTAGGTATTTAATTAATAAAACATTGGAAACCTATTTGTAGAAATCGAGTTACAAGGATATAAGCACGGCAGAAGTATTTTGTGTGTTGTGTAATTAATACCTTTCCACTTCTATGATATAACGTTTATAATGGTGTATGATTGCTATTTTGTACCATTAAAACATTTTAATAATTTTACTTCTTGTATATATGCTACATTTTAATATTTTTTGCGAACTGTAGGTATTTAATTAATAAAACATTGGAAACCTATTTGTAGAAATCGAATTACAAAGATATAAGCACAGCAGAAGTATTTTGTGTGTTGTATAATTAATACTTTTCCACTTGTATGATATAACGTTTATAATGGTGTATGATTGCTATTTTGTACCATTAAAACATTTTAATAATTTTGCTTCCTGTATATATGCTACATTTTAATATTTTTTGCGAACTGTAGGTATTTAATTAATAAAACATTGGAAACCTATTTGTAGAAATCGAATTACAAAGATATAAGCACAGCAGAAGTATTTTGTGTGTTGTATAATTAATACCTTTCCACTTCTATGATATAACGTTTATAATGGTGTATGATTGCTATTTTGTACCATTAAAACATTTTAATAATTTTCCTTCTTGTATATATGCTACATTTTAATATTTTTTGCGAACTGTAGGTATTTAATTAATAAAACATTGGAAACCTATTTGTAGAAATCGAGTTACAAGGATATAAGCACGGCAGAAGTATTTTGTGTGTTGTGTAATTAATACCTTTCCACTTCTATGATATAACGTTTATAATGGTGTATGATTGCTATTTTGTACCATTAAAACATTTTAATAATTTTACTTCTTGTATATATGCTACATTTTAATATTTTTTGCGAACTGTAGGCACTTGTATGATATAACGTTTATAATGTTGTATGATTGCTATTTTGGTACCTTTAAAACATTTTAATAATTTTACTTCTTGTATATATGCTACATTTTAATATTTTTTGCGAACTGTAGGTATTTAATTAATAAAACATTGGAAACCTATTTGTCGAAATCGAATTACAAAGATATAAGCACAGCAGAAGTATTTTGTGTGTTGTATAATTAATACCTTTCCACTTCTATGATATAACGTTTATAATGGTGTATGATTGCTATTTTGTACCATTAAAACATTTTAATAATGTTACTTCTTGTATATATGCTACATTTTAATATTTGTTGCGAACTGTAGGTATTTAATTAATAAAACATTGGAAACCTATTTGTAGAAATCGAATTACAAAGATATAAGCACAGCAGAAGTATTTTGTGTGTTGTATAATTAATACCTTTCCACTTCTATGATATAACGTTTATAATGGTGTATGATTGCTATTTTGTACCATTAAAACATTTTAATAATTTTCCTTCTTGTATATATGCTACATTTTAATATTTTTTGCGAACTGTAGGTATTTAATTAATAAAACATTGGAAACCTATTTGTAGAAATCGAGTTACAAGGATATAAGCACGGCAGAAGTATTTTGTGTGTTGTGTAATTAATACCTTTCCACTTCTATGATATAACGTTTATAATGGTGTATGATTGCTATTTTGTACCATTAAAACATTTTAATAATTTTACTTCTTGTATATATGCTACATTTTAATATTTTTTGCGAACTGTAGGTATTTAATTAATAAAACATTGGAAACCTATTTGTAGAAATCGAATTACAAAGATATAAGCACAGCAGAAGTATTTTGTGTGTTGTATAATTAATACCTTTCCACTTCTATGATATAACGTTTATAATGGTGTATGATTGCTATTTTGTACCATTAAAACATTTTAATAATTTTACTTCTTGTATATATGCTACATTTTAATCATTTTTGCGAACTGTAGGTATTTAATTAATAAAACATTGGAAACCTATTTGTAGAAATCGAATTACAAAGATATAAGCACAGCAGAAGTATTTTGTGTGTTGTATAATTAATACTTTTCCACTTGTATGATATAACGTTTATAATGTTGTATGATTGCTATTTTGGTACCTTTAAAACATTTTAATAATTTTACTTCTTGTATATATGCTACATTTTCATATTTTTTGCGAACTGTAGGTATTTAATTAATAAAACATTGGAAACCTATTTGTAGAAATCGAATTACAAAGATATAAGCACAGCAGAAGTATTTTGTGTGTTGTATAATTAATACCTTTCCACTTCTATGATATAACGTTTATAATGGTGTATGATTGCTATTTTGTACCATTAAAACATTTTAATAATGTTACTTCTTGTATATATGCTACATTTTAATATTTGTTGCGAACTGTAGGTATTTAATTAATAAAACATTGGAAACCTATTTGTAGAAATCGAATTACAAAGATATAAGCACAGCAGAAGTATTTTGTGTGTTGTATAATTAATACCTTTCCACTTCTATGATATAACGTTTATAATGGTGTATGATTGCTATTTTGTACCATTAAAACATTTTAATAATTTTACTTCTTGTATATATGCTACATTTTAATCATTTTTGCGAACTGTAGGTATTTAATTAATAAAACATTGGAAACCTATTTGTAGAAATCGAGTTACAAGGATATAAGCACGGCAGAAGTATTTTGTGTGTTGTGTAATTAATACCTTTCCACTTCTATGATATAACGTTTATAATGGTGTATGATTGCTATTTTGTACCATTAAAACATTTTAATAATTTTACTTCTTGTATATATGCTACATTTTAATATTTTTTGCGAACTGTAGGTATTTAATTAATAAAACATTGGAAACCTATTTGTAGAAATCGAATTACAAAGATATAAGCACAGCAGAAGTATTTTGTGTGTTGTGTAATTAATACTTTTCCACTTGTATGATATAACGTTTATAATGGTGTATGATTGCTATTTTGTACCATTAAAACATTTTAATAATTTTACTTCCTGTATATATGCTACATTTTAATATTTTTTGCGAACTGTAGGTATTTAATTAATAAAACATTGGAAACCTATTTGTAGAAATCGAATTACAAAGATATAAGCACAGCAGAAGTATTTTGTGTGTTGTATAATTAATACCTTTCCACTTCTATGATATAACGTTTATAATGGTGTATGATTGCTATTTTGTACCATTAAAACATTTTAATAATTTTCCTTCTTGTATATATGCTACATTTTAATATTTTTTGCGAACTGTAGGTATTTAATTAATAAAACATTGGAAACCTATTTGTAGAAATCGAGTTACAAGGATATAAGCACGGCAGAAGTATTTTGTGTGTTGTGTAATTAATACCTTTCCACTTCTATGATATAACGTTTATAATGGTGTATGATTGCTATTTTGTACCATTAAAACATTTTAATAATTTTACTTCTTGTATATATGCTACATTTTAATATTTTTTGCGAACTGTAGGCACTTGTATGATATAACGTTTATAATGTTGTATGATTGCTATTTTGGTACCTTTAAAACATTTTAATAATTTTACTTCTTGTATATATGCTACATTTTAATATTTTTTGCGAACTGTAGGTATTTAATTAATAAAACATTGGAAACCTATTTGTCGAAATCGAATTACAAAGATATAAGCACAGCAGAAGTATTTTGTGTGTTGTATAATTAATACCTTTCCACTTCTATGATATAACGTTTATAATGGTGTATGATTGCTATTTTGTACCATTAAAACATTTTAATAATGTTACTTCTTGTATATATGCTACATTTTAATATTTGTTGCGAACTGTAGGTATTTAATTAATAAAACATTGGAAACCTATTTGTAGAAATCGAATTACAAAGATATAAGCACAGCAGAAGTATTTTGTGTGTTGTATAATTAATACCTTTCCACTTCTATGATATAACGTTTATAATGGTGTATGATTGCTATTTTGTACCATTAAAACATTTTAATAATTTTACTTCTTGTATATATGCTACATTTTAATCATTTTTGCGAACTGTAGGTATTTAATTAATAAAACATTGGAAACCTATTTGTAGAAATCGAATTACAAAGATATAAGCACAGCAGAAGTATTTTGTGTGTTGTATAATTAATACTTTTCCACTTGTATGATATAACGTTTATAATGTTGTATGATTGCTATTTTGGTACCTTTAAAACATTTTAATAATTTTACTTCTTGTATATATGCTACATTTTCATATTTTTTGCGAACTGTAGGTATTTAATTAATAAAACATTGGAAACCTATTTGTAGAAATCGAATTACAAAGATATAAGCACAGCAGAAGTATTTTGTGTGTTGTATAATTAATACCTTTCCACTTCTATGATATAACGTTTATAATGGTGTATGATTGCTATTTTGTACCATTAAAACATTTTAATAATGTTACTTCTTGTATATATGCTACATTTTAATATTTGTTGCGAACTGTAGGTATTTAATTAATAAAACATTGGAAACCTATTTGTAGAAATCGAATTACAAAGATATAAGCACAGCAGAAGTATTTTGTGTATTGTATAATTAATACCTTTCCACTTCTATGATATAACGTTTATAATGGTGTATGATTGCTATTTTGTACCATTAAAACATTTTAATAATTTTACTTCTTGTATATATGCTACATTTTAATATTTTTTGCGAACTGTAGGTATTTAATTAATAAAACATTGGAAACCTATTTGTAGAAATCGAATTACAAAGATATAAGCACAGCAGAAGTATTTTGTGTGTTGTATAATTAATACCTTTCCACTTCTATGATATAACGTTTATAATGGTGTATGATTGCTATTTTGTACCATTAAAACATTTTAATAATTTTCCTTCTTGTATATATGCTACATTTTAATATTTTTTGCGAACTGTAGGTATTTAATTAATAAAACATTGGAAACCTATTTGTAGAAATCGAGTTACAAGGATATAAGCACGGCAGAAGTATTTTGTGTGTTGTGTAATTAATACCTTTCCACTTCTATGATATAACGTTTATAATGGTGTATGATTGCTATTTTGTACCATTAAAACATTTTAATAATTTTCCTTCTTGTATATATGCTACATTTTAATATTTTTTGCGAACTGTAGGTATTTAATTAATAAAACATTGGAAACCTATTTGTAGAAATCGAATTACAAAGATATAAGCACAGCAGAAGTATTTTGTGTGTTGTATAATTAATACCTTTCCACTTCTATGATATAACGTTTATAATGGTGTATGATTGCTATTTTGTACCATTAAAACATTTTAATAATTTTACTTCTTGTATATATGCTACATTTTAATCATTTTTGCGAACTGTAGGTATTTAATTAATAAAACATTGGAAACCTATTTGTAGAAATCGAATTACAAAGATATAAGCACAGCAGAAGTATTTTGTGTGTTGTATAATTAATACCTTTCCACTTCTATGATATAACGTTTATAATGGTGTATGATTGCTATTTTGTACCATTAAAACATTTTAATAATTTTACTTCTTGTATATATGCTACATTTTAATATTTTTTGCGAACTGTAGGTATTTAATTAATAAAACATTGGAAACCTATTTGTCGAAATCGAGTTACAAGGATATAAGCACAGCAGAAGTATTTTCTGTGTTGTATAATTAATACTTTTCCACTTGTATGATATAACGTTTATAATGGTGTATAATTGCTATATTATACAATCCCTACTGATTTGTACTATTGGCTTTAAAAATAAATTATACAGTAGTCAACACTTGTATTGTAGAAAAATTTTATTCAATGGACAGTTATTTTTTATACTTAGTAGCTGCTGGCTTCTTAAACCGAGGTTTTGGTTTCTTTTGTCACGCCCAATTAGTTGCAAGCTAATAAATAATTTGAACGTAAAGCGTACATATCGATAAAATAATTATGAAATACTTGAATATTAAACTTTATTATAAATTTTTAGCGTCGACATATTAATATATAATTATTTTAAAGTCTAAATGTCACAAAGACATCAAATTGTATATACATCATCTTTATTATGACTAGCCGCCATCTGATCGGCAGTAATAGTCAAATCTTCAAAAAATTTGACAATGTATTTTTAGAGGTCTTTTATAGAACCGATTTTTTTAATTGGGGATTTGACTAAATTTTTTTTATTTCATTCATCATAATTTCAAGGTACAAGCTGATGAAGAGTGAAACAATTTTTAAATAATCTTAAAAATTTACCGAGTTATAATAGTTTAAATTTAACTTTTAGACAAGGGCGGGAATACTTTGTTGTGAGATCATTTTTAATATCGCACATTATATTCTACAAGAGGAAAAGAGACAGGGATATACGCAACTCTATCTGTATCTTTAAATTTAGAAGCCCATAACTGCCTTATTTTTCAATCAATTTTTGAATTTTTTTCAAAACTGGTTTTTAATTAACTTATATTTCGCAATATTGTACGAAAATCATTAAAATTTAGAATGAGTCAACTATCGGATTCCGTAAATGCTTAAAGCTCTAAACAAGTGATTGTCATTTATGTCGTAAAACCGGCTGAATACCATCGACGTACTAGCAGAATCGAAACCAACTCGTGTAATATATAACTAATATATTTTGCAGTATCTGGCAGCATATAGAAAATAATTAATAAGACAATAATTTCGATCCGTTTGGTTACTAAATTTGTTAAGGTGTCTGTCCAATCACTGGCAGAATATCACTACATTACCCTAAGTCCTTTCGTAAGTATCTCCTTAAAAATATATGAAATTATACTAGTATTGCTTGTCTGGTATACAGTTTAGTTTTGGGTACTAAAATTATTGTTTGATACATGCCGTTTTCGTTTATGTATTTGATTAACATATGTAACCTGTTCAACTCACAATTTTGTATAAAATTATTAATTGCTTTACCCAGGAAAAACTACTTTACTTAGCTAGTAAAAAACTAAATTTAATTTCAACAAATATTAAGTTAGAAATAAGGTTTTAATTGAAGTCGATTTAAAACAATTTAAAGGTTACACGCTATCATTAACCAAGCGTAATTTGGCAATTTAAAATTTGTAATAAAATGTTCTCGAACTTCCGGCCACCTTTCTAAAAAATGTCCCGAACTCGGGGCTAAAAACTCATTAGCCATACTATTTCATGGCAGTAATATTTACAAATCGCTGTCATAGGTGTTCTTTTCTAAATATGTTCGTTTTTAATATATACGATTGTATATGCAAATTTTTTAAATTATAAAAAAATTTGCATATACAATCGTATATACTAATTTAATGAAATACATAAAATGAAAAACTCGTCAACCAGATTTATTCTGAATTTTAATCATCATCTTTTGACATAAAAAATATTCAAGTTCAGTAAAGAATATTTACAAATTAATATACTTTTTTTTTCAAATATTTCGCTAATATAAATCGTCATCTTATTTAAATAACATTTATCTAATTTGGCATATTGTCTTAATATTATTACTCAAATTGTGAAGACATTTCCAAATAGAATGAAAATATGTTTTTTTTACGTAATTCTACTTATTTTAATAATAATGTCCCGTATCAAAATGTGATAATCTGAGATTTAGCATTGTATTCGTATCAAGTCTGTTACGGACATATACAGATCTCTATTAAAAGTTAACACATTTACCAAAAAAATCCAGTTTACACTTTGTCCAAAAAACAAATTTTGTAAGGTCGAATGAAAAACCTCGTAACCAACTAGAATATTTCACGTTAATAAAATTGCCCTAGTATTGGAGATATTGGCACATTCTTAAAACAATATTTTTTTTAAAGTCAGTGTGGAAACCTCGAACCTGACCTTAGGCTAGTGTTTTGGTTACCATTACAACGAATGAAGATGTTTTGTTATTCGGTTTTTTGCCAAATTTTACCGAAAAATTAAGCCACTCGTACTTCACACATTTAAAGATTTTTTTCAGAAAGGATTACCTGTTTCTCGCAAATATATCATTCAATCATTTATATTATAAAAACGTGTTAGACTAAACGAGCCTATTACCTTAAAAAAAAATTAATTAAATGTAGCATTATTTCCTTCAGTAAAAAGAAGATATTGCTTTTTACTGCAAAAGGCATGTTGTTACAGCAATCCAATTAATATTGCGTGTGGTTCTTGTCGCTTAGTTATGTTTAGTTGCATAACTTAACTAAGCGACAAGAACCACACGCAATAAAGCGGATAGTGACGCTGTTTGCATCTCGTTATGTTTTGTTTGTTAATCGAATGAAGATGACACCTTCAGTATACTATATTACTATGTTGCTGTGCACCGTTTCGCATTCGTATTGTTCTTGTACTAACTGTTTTTATTTAGATTATTTGGACTTATGGTGATATTTAACTGGAATTGTTCTGGCATCTGTGTTATGTAACGTACATGTATGGGTTTCAGCACCGTCTAAAGCAATGCAGAGGCAACGGTTGTGATGCAGCTAATCTATAACGCGAAAGTTATTCGAAGACTTTGAGATATTCTGATCATCGCAAATACACAAATGTTTATCTCGTATAACCAAAATACAGAATTTCTGGCTCTTATTGGAATAGGAAGACTGTGTACGGTTTACTCTGAAGAAGTTTTGCTAGAAATTGAAGACAAGCCTGATGTTTAAGTGCCAACAATCCAACATCACATAGCGACACCAAAATCGGCAAATGTAGACTATAGTATGAATATTCCAAAGTCTAGCAAAATAGATTATAGTATGAAAATGTAGATTATAGTATGAATATTCCAAAGTCTACCGCAAATGGGTCATAGTATATTCCTTTGGAGTATGTGGATATAATTCATATGTGCACGTACAATCTTCATGCAAATCCAATTTTGAGAAATAATACGGTAGAAACCTAGCGAAATCGTCCAATTTTGTCAAAGAATGCTGCAGAAAAATATGGAAGTTCTAAAATTTAAAAAAAAATTTTGGTGTTGATCAGAAGGACATTAAAAAAAAAGGCTGTACAAACATAGATTGCCATCACAGTTATGCACTTGACAATCCACATTTAATTTGAGAAGATTTTCAGTATCAATTTAAAGTAAATCTTTAAACCGGTATTTTATACAGTCTCATAATTGGCCTCACTGAGTTACCAGAAACTTTAAAAAGTGACATCAAGATTTTTAAAAAAACTAACTACCGAATAATTGAAATAAAGAGATGCAACTGTTGGCCATACGGAAGTGTTTGTAGTCAAAGTTATAGTGGCCCAGCACAAGAAAAGTGAATCAATTGAAACTTATCTGCGTAGATAGATAGGGTGTCTTGATCCATTTCGTGGTCTCCTTCATCTCTGGACATAAATCCATACTATTTCTGGTATTGAGGATAGTCTAAAAGATAAGGTCTACGCAAAACAAATTAATAATGAAATGTGACTCGGAAAACGTACTAATGTTTCAGCTCAAGAAATAAATACTCCTAGAAATGCATAATGCAACAAATGAATAATTTCCAAAAATATATCACGTTTGTATTCGAGCAGCTGGCGGTTAAATTTAATATTTGCTTTAATGTACTAATTTCATAAATAATAAACACGGGTCAGTTTAATTTAACGAGCGTTTTTATTCGAAATCTTAAACAATGGAATAATTTCTCAATGTTCTCTTGGCTATGTAAATTTTGAAACGTAAACAAATGTGAAAAACTTATCACTGTGTGAAATCCGTTAGTTTATTTAAAAACATCTTTAGGTACGTTCCAGAGCATTGTACTCTTTTGTTTTTGCTAAATTTAACTGAAGGAAAATGCAATCGATATAAATATATATAAAGATAGCAAAGTTTTACATTACCTTAAGAGTATAATTCCAAGTTTATCGTCTTTTATTTGATCTATCAGACTAATCGGTCAGTAAATGAAGTAAATCAAGAATTTAAATTAGATAGATAAAAACCTAATCGTTATTGCTGCGACCATTTATTAGTAATAAAACCCAAAAAATTTAATATAAATAAATAACTAATATATATATATATATATATATATATATATATATATATATATATATATATATCGAATGAATGGTTTGCTAGAAGTAGCAGTAGCATAAGATGCCTAAATTAATGTATTTTATGATGGGAGGTATCCACGTCAAGAGTGTTAAAAGTATTATTTTGCTAGTACTTTCTCTCCTCTTTGGAAAATTTTACACCAAAAAACCTGAAATTAAAACTAAAACCAAGTAGCACATTTACATTAAATTTTCTTTAAAACCTAATTCTAATAAACTTATCCAGAACAATAAATTAAAATCGAAATGTAAAATTTTGTTTAAAAAGCATATTTCTTCTAAATATTTTACGATATATTAAATACAATATCAATTACACTCCTATAACTTCAATATTCGATAATCCTTGCACATAATTAATGTTAAAAATAAAGCTTAAGGAAATGTAAATCGATTTTCTTTTTTGTGTTCTGCTTTATGAAATAAAAAGCTCTATAAATAAAGACTAAAATAAAATTGTGACTGATTTAATTTCGATGCTTTAAAAATGCCTCTGGTGATATTCTATGAAATATTCAAAAAGTAAAAGAAGTTTCTTATTAATTTTTTTAACCGTCTGAAATATAAACGAATAGAATTATTTTATAGACTTAGGGAAATAGTATATAATTCTATTGAGCTATACAAGAAAAGATAAAGTCAATATTTATTTCACAGTTAAGCAACATGTTAATATAAATTATAAAACAATAACAAATAGATACAAATATTTTAATATTATTGACATTACCCATTATCAACTAAATGTGCTTTTCGTACGTTATCAAATTTAACTAACAATAAAAATTGAGTCAGTTCCGAAAAATTACTTTTATGTAAATAACTCTGTCTTATGTATATGTTGAATATCGATATTTTCAAATTTATAAATAAATCATAATCAGCAAACGCATCAGACTTGACAAGTTGTTTCAAGTAATTGTATAACATAATTCAAAGTAGAATAGGATTAAACCGTTACTTAGTATGATAGATAAAAACACCACTGGCAGCTCGATAAAAACGTCTAATAAAATTTAAAAAATATAATTTCATGAAATTCTTACCTACTTACAGTGAAACGAAATATATAAAATGTTGAATCTAGAAACAAACAAAAAACTAGGATAAACAATTAATTACATAATTTAAAAGGAGTAAAAAATAAAGTCATAAAACTTTCATACAACTATTCGACAAACACTCTACAAGTGGACTAAAATTTAAATCCCACGTATGCGTAATATTTCCGCAAATAGTAAATCGTATACATAAGATTCTACGAGCGTTCCGCAAGATTGAAGACTTCACAGAATTTACGCAAATGCATAGACAAACGAGGTTCTCTCACGCTAGTAGACAATGGTGCAGAATAAACAAATGCGATACGAAACACGCAAGTATAATGTAATTAAATTATGCACGGTAGTGAAGATATAATTTGGCCGCCCGATTATGGAGTTAAACGATCGAATATGAATACAATAGGAGTGGGGCTCGGGCGCGGGACGCCCCACTGCGCGGCCGAGCGAGACACACCGTCTCCATGGCAACGCTTCAACAAAATAACAATAAAATGCCTATGTAAATTAAGGCTTGAGATTCTTAAATTCAAGATAATAAATAAATATATAAATCTACAGAGCCCTCGAATGGCATCGGCCCGTGGAGATGTGAGCCTGGAACGGACAGGGCACGGTGGTGTTTTGTTAAGTAAAACAGAATTTGAAGAATGAAGTTGTAGAATGAACGAGGTTAATAAAATTAAAATTTATTTTCTTTTCACAAGTTATAAAATACATAAATAAATATAACACACACATTCGTATTGCTCGTATGCAAGACTCGTATCTATTTCTCGTATTTTGTTGTCTACTTTTCGTGTAACTATAAATGCACTATGATTTTTAACATATACGACTCCCCCCGCAATTAATTCACCAAGAGTATATATTCATCGAAGCTAATAAATAAAGAAATTTAATTTAATGTATTTCTTTATCCATTTATTTTCTACAATTCATACGCAAATTCTAACCTTCACCTTGATTTTAAAATAAATTAATTCCGAAACTATAAAATATAAAACAAGTTTATAATTTTAAAAGAAAGCGTAGACGACATTTATTAGAATCAATGATATGAATTCCCATGTTTTAAAATTAATTTCTTATGATGCGATATGATTTTACTCAGAATTTGACGACTCAAAAAGTAGATTTGAGAAAACACAACCTATTAAAATATCTAATTAAGAATCAGTTCAATCAAAGTACTAATATGATTATTTCAAATATTTTTTTTCTCGACTACCACATAATAGACATTCGTAACAAACAGAAAAAGAATATTCATTTAATTTACGAAAAAGATGTGCTAAATAGCGACCTAACATTCTGCCTTTAACATAAAACAATTACCAGGTGAAACAATTAAGCTTCTACGCATATTGTTTTCATTTCAATAGTGAAACGTATTCATTTTTTCAAATTCTGAAGTAACTAATAATTCTACATTTGTACATATACGTTTATTTGTCAAGCATTTCAAAACGTTGACAAAGATGTCTTAGACAAATTAAATTCCGAACTTGAAACCACCCCATTATAATGAAGCAAAATGCCAACTCTTTAACAATATTGGAAGTCAACCACACGAAGCATTAAAAAAATTAAAGAGAATAAAAAGTATCGAAGGATATTATTATTGTAATAATAATAATAATAAAGGAGGCTTATATCAATAAGGTTCGAGTCGAGGTGTGACATAAAATCTCAAGCCGTATAATGAAATTAAGAGCGGGACGTGTTTGGAATGTAATAAATTTAGTTTAAATATTTTAATATTTTAAACGTTAAATTAACTACTAGTTAAATGCAGGTAAGTTACGGGCAAGGCTTGTGGTTTAATGGTTTGAATAGTTTTCAGCTATTCATGCATAACTTAGTTCTATGGAATTTTTGAAATTAATGATTTTCCTGAAGGATCTTAAATTTGCATTAAATATAATTTAAGTAGTTTTTTCTGTATAAATTTGTAAATAAGTTAGTTTTTATTTAAGACTACAATCAAGCAAAAATAAGTATAGACTTATAAAAATTTTTAAAATTCAATTATTTAAAATCATCTCTTAAAATATAAACTTTAATTTAGGAAGTAAAATAAAGACCTTTTTCGTAGTACTTATTTTTTTGTTCATGCATTTGCCTAAAATCAAGTTTTGATACAATAACTGGGTAGCAAACAATTGTTACGTAATATTTATAAATGATCTTTATGCCAGTTTAGAAATAGAAAAAAGTAAAGAAATTACCAAAAGATTTCCCAATTTTAAAAACGTAATGAAAAGAAACATAGAGACATTTTGAAAATTGAGTGAAAATAGAAAATAAAACAAGCAGGAGAAAAGGAACATAGATTTTGAAGAAATAAAGATTAACAATATTTAGGTAAAACTTTTGAGAGACCTGCAAAGATATATTCCTGGTATTTGGAACGAAAACAAAATAATGAATAAATCTTGATATTTTTCATAGGAGATAACAGATCACATTGAAGAGAGAAGAAAATTTCCAAAATATATTTTAAGAAATTTATTTTTTCATTCGCTACGTTACTACGTTAATTAATTTGTAACCCATGAATTATATCTCATGAAAAATTTTAGTAGGTTAAAATAATATTGAATACGAAACACCAGTTGCTCCTTTGTGAATCGTGTTATCCAGTGTAAATTGTGTTCTGCAAATTTTCTATCCCTAATTTATTTAAATGATCTTCAAATTCTATATTAAATATGTTTTTTATTAATGTATTTTATAATGGATATGACTTTCAAGTTAAGTTCAAACATATTTGCATATTAAATAATAATTGTACACTATTAACTTAAGTTTCACTCAAAGCATTATAACAGGCTAATTAGACCGGGGAATAGAAAACATTTTCAACAAATATTAACCATGATATAATTATTTAATTTCGTGCATTTATACAAATATTATTTAACTGTTAGTCTTTACTAATCAAATTTAGAGACTCTATAATGATGAAGATATTTTTAACCTAACAGCAAGTCATTGAAATAAACAGACGTCATTGCGAAGCTTTAAGCTCCACGATAGAAGTTGCAACATAATGTACGTTAGCACGACCTCATTAAACCCAAAACCATAACACATGTTTCTTCGTACCTACCTTATTCAATACATTATCTCTACGTTCGAAATATTCAAAAGATTCCATCGATACTATTCGAACAATTTAATCGATTAACTCGAACGATTAACATTAACAATTCACGTTCACGTGACGTGACGTGATCCAGTCAAAATAATTAACTTTATCAACAACGATCAATTACGTTATGGCCGGTGATCGACTAACGTGTCTAGTGGCTTTCGCAGGCAAGATTTTTAAAACTTAATACTTCCTTAAGATGGCGATTAAATATGTTTAAAATATTATGGCTTTAATATTATTACTTATTTGTGAAGCAGGATAATTTTATTTAAGTCAAATTAATTTTATTTTCAAATTGATTTTATTGTTTCGTCTCAAGTAAGGCCTAAGTTTGCAATTAAATTGGCGTGAATTGTTAAAATGATTATAATTTAAAAAGTAAACCGAGATTTCGATTTTAATTAAACTTTAAACTAAATCCTTGTATCCTCTTATTATTGTTTTTAATCTTTATTTTGTTTATAAAGTAATTATTATATGTTGAGCATTATATTATGTATGAAGAAGCTTAATAAGCTGCGTATCAATAATTTATTAATTTTACATAAATACGCTTCCTCTAGTATCGGTACTGAGAAGTAAATTTAAAGTAACATAAATACTTATAAAATTTCAAGCCACCAAAACTCTAAAAACACTATTTTTAGATCACATATATCTATATATAGGCTAATCGAAGCTACTTTTTTCTATATTAGTAGTATTGTTAATTAAAAATTAATTGAAACTAATTTATTTTTTAATCCACAGGATTGATTTAAAGAAGAAAGAAACAATCTGAGTATAAATATAAAATAAATCTAAAAGGTTTCAATGCATTTACATTCGCTGTAAGTATAATATATCCAGGTAATTTCATGAGATAAGAAAAAGGAGAGAAAAGCCAATGGTATTCAAGAAATTTATGAGCTCTTTCAATCAATAGAGGATACTTAGCTTCTCAAAGATTTTATAAAACATAGGTAACTCCGTCTTACTACAAAGGAAACTAATATATGGAAAATTAACAAAAAGAGCCTTTGTCTTGCGCCTTTTGAGAGATTTAGAAGAAAGAGAAGAGAAAGACAGAATTAGAAGACTACATACAGATTGCACCGGTAAGATGATTATATTATAAATAAAAAATCATTATTATCACCCAAACATGCAACACATGCAACATGTGACTATCCTGCAATCACAAATAAGATTGCGAATGTTATTATGACTCACCACTAAGGGTTTGTCCGAATTTCGGGAGCGATTGTGCAATCTGCAGTAGATATATCACCTTTATATGTATCTCATGTTTCCACTAAGTACACCGATATACAATTATTAAATAATATGCCTCGTGCCGCTACAACTTTTGGCTGTGGGTAACGAACCAAGATACATCGTTCAATGGAACGACATATTTAAAATTTTTATAAACAGCCAATATCCAGTACTTAAATTACATCTGTGTTCCATTTTTTATATGAGTATTTCACAAATAAAGATCTATCGTAACGTTAAATTACATAATAAAGTAAAAACAACATAGCGATTTCTTATCGCTATTCTATTAGGGTAGTTAACGTGAAGACACACAGAGGGCCGTTGTGAATGATCTGGAAAATATTTTACTTTGAGCACTAAAATGAATAAGCACCGCTAAAGCAATGTCCAGTCGTAAACCTACAGAACTTCTGAAATGAGATCTGGTATTCGTCAAAACACGCGCCCGTGTAAAGACACCTGCTCAAGAGAGGTAAAGAGCGCGAGAAGACGATCAATCAGGCGAGCGGCGCGGGCGCGGCGGGGCGGTACCGGCTGGCCGCCCTGTGGAATTTTAGTTATGCGATTTTTGTTAATTGTTTCGAAGATGGAAATAAGATTAAAAGGCTAAAGGCCACGCTCCAAATAGGCAAGTTGAAAGGGAATTATATGTTGTGGAATGTTTCTGTTTTATACATGTTTCTTTTTTATGGAAATCAATAAAAAATAGAAGCTTTTTTCCTTTAGGATAAACATAGAAAAGATAAAGAGAATTAAAGGCAAATTTTCATACAAGTACTTTGAACTTTTCTGTATGCAAATATTTTATAATTGCTACGTACAAACTGAAAGTGTTAAAATTATCTTTTTGTTTTTAATATTGGTGGTGTAAGAACTAATGGGGACAAAAGTAGTTGATAAAAATTGTACCGTTTTGTCCACTTTAAATACATCATACATACCTTTATAATAACTAGAAGAATTTGATTTACAAATTACACTCGCAATAATTTAGTTGAGAAGAATGAAAACTGATTAAAAATAACCAGCTTCACCAAATGTCTGATATAAAGAATATGTTTTGGAGATTATAACATTAAAGGAATGTTTATACATTTTACTTACACCAGCTCCTCAAGTCGTCAGGTTTAATTCAGAATGTATCATAAATTTTGAATATATTACACAAAATGTTAAAGTATGTTTAAAACCATCATGGTACTCCATATCGCTACAGCTGAGAAAAACTAAATACAAAACAAAATGGAAGCACTGTTCAGCTCCTTCAGCAAAACACTTCAAGATGAACAGGGCCCTCAGCAATGAAAATGCGATGTGCTAATAATTAACCCAAGCTAATGTCAGGTGTAATAAGGTTATTCACCAATATTATATTTGATCATCTATCAGCGGATAAACTTGAATTTTTACATGTCACCTCCAAACAAAAATTTAAAAAAGCCCCCTCACTTTCCCCCTGTGGTTGCAAAGTTTCTCCTATTAAGGTAAGGGAGGCGAGATAACTTTTTGGGGATCAATTAAAGGCAAGTATTTGACCTTATTACTTCCTGGTTGATACATAATTCTTGCCGACCAATCCTTCTTAAGATAGTGATCTTTCGTTGCACGACTGTCCCACGAGCACATAAAACAACAATCTTTTGTGAAGCCACCCAGCAATCCAAAAAGTGTAGCAATGATTTTGAGGCCTCCACAAATTGCCCAATTGTGTTTCTTGTAATTTATTAACTTCAAAATTAAGTGCATGGTATCATATCAAAAGTGTTTCTTTTAATTTATTAACTCCAAAATAAAGTCCATAGTCCATATTCTTTTGTTTACCTTTCATCCATTTCAAAAGTCCCATATAACAAGAAATACAGCACACATTGGGTATCCATGGCTTTTCCAGATTTCCAGTTCCAAATCCGAAATAGGAGCAGTAAGCTGCTTTTATCTTCTCCGTATTTTTTTTAGTTGTATCACTACGTAACATCCGCACACAACAAAATTGATTTGGTGAATTTTTACAACTTTCTTTGATCACTAGTTATGTTTTTGATGAATAAAACTTCGGTATAACTTTACTTGATATAATAACACAAAAAAAAACTTGTGGATCCGTAATATTTACAACCATGAAAAAAAGCAAGGAAGCAAGAAAGGACTCGGTACAATAAACTAATTCAAGAAAAACATTTAATTGCAAATAAAAGGTATATTAGACCTGTCACAACACTCTGATGATATGATATGCGAACGGTGAGGGTAGGACAATAAAAATATGTTATTACTTATTCCCTTGTGTAATTAACGAAAAATGAAACGCACCGATAAGTATAAAATAATGAAAAGTCCTCATAGTACTCATTTGGAATTTTTGTGGTACAATATCGTTAAAGAAATATGAATAAATTTGCAAAATACTGCTTCTGTCAGAGATGTTTGGAATCGGTGCCAAGTCGATGTTTCTCTTCTCTCTCAGGTACATGTTTACCTACACACATATATAAGTGCATCATTTTATGTTACTATACTGGGGACGTATCCTTTCAAATATAAAAATAATAATCCTAATTGGTTGTTTAATCCCGGAGATACGAGTCAGCATACACAAAAACAAAATATAGGTAAAAACCCCTAAAAACTCGAAAATAATTATGAATCACCAATCTGGGACTTTGATCAGACAAAAAAATCGTGGTGGAAAATCACAATATTAATTTAAAAACAGCAGATCTTCAAGTCTCACAATTTAAGCAGGCTGTACCCGCGCAGCATCAGGCCAGCGAAGTTGGAACCCTGAGTTAAATGAAAGCGTCTCCGTTAGAGGCCCAAAATACAAATCTAAAAACAGCAGATCCTCGAGTCTCACGATTTAAGCAAGCAGTACTCCCACAACGTCAAGAATGAGGTGTTGGGACTCGGAGTCCAATGCAAAGTCTCTGCTTGAGACCCAAAATATTAATTAAAAACCGCAGATCTTCAAGTGGCATGATTCAGGCAGGCAGTACACCTGCAGTATCAGGATTTAGGAATCAAAGGTTGAAATTATCATAATATTGTATTACCGTGGGGCCTGAATCTATCCGAAGTTTAATAAGAATCGGTTAAGTAGAAGTAGTCGAAAAATCGATCGCAAGATTTTAATCAACAAAAAAACACACGGAAGGCAAAACTACATAAAACAGTTTAAAAACGGGGTGTTATGACGTTGTTGATATCTCTATATGCTTAAAAACTTATTCACTTTGTCCCGTTCTTACTGACAAGACAAGTCAAATGAATACAAACTTGACGAGTATACTCCTCGTCGCGGAAATGTTTCTGTACCCTGATTTTTCTAAAAAGCAAATGTATGTCGCCCTTAGTAGTGTACCTATATTACCCAAACTCAATGATATATATTACCCAAATTCAATGACGGTACCTGTGCTATTTAGTATTTGGTAATTCTATGGTATATCTCCAATTACCATGACCAGATTCTAACCAAATTATAATGGTTCCACACTGGGTGTATATCTTTCTATATAAAATATATAAATGTAAAAAATAAAAAAAATATCAACAAATTGCTTGATAAAGGCCGAAGATATGAGATAATGTACAAAAAATATCATCAAATTGAGAACCCTCTCTTTTTTCAAGTTGGTTAAAAATATATGTTGAACAATGTTGAAAAATGCAACATGTATTAAAAAAAAATCAAATCTATCCACTCTCAATATCCTGTTATACCCCTTTTTACATAAATTAATATATGTACCTGATTATGCCTATTCACAGTCAGGTAATTAATTTATGATTCACTTGCTAAAAGCGGTTAACAATACAATGCTCTCTACTTACTGTAAGTTTTTTTTTTATTTTTAAACATTAATAAAAAAACAATGCTAAAAAATGAGTGCAATACATAACCGAATTCTTTGTATTCACTATATGACATGCCTTTGCCTATCTTAAGTTCAGATTATCGACTTTAAACTCCCAGGCCGTAGAATTTCATTCCGATAACTTCAACGCATTCTTATTTCCCAAACGTGATCCTTAGTTCCATGAATACTCTTTTTATTGCATGCTACTAAGCTAGGGAATAAATTACATGGCTGCTTTTCAAGTTATAGGGAAAATTTAAAACACTTTAAATTAAAAACATTTTTTCCTTCTTAATTGCTTTGCAGCTTTGATTTCCTTGTTTTTAGTTTAAAATTGTTCCCGTGCATTCAGTTTGTTCCGCAAGTCGATTATTCATATAAAATGAGAAATTAAAATTGGAAAATAGTTCTGAATAGACTTCTATTTATTAGATGTTATATATTCCGTACAAACCAAAATTACAGTGTATTTACAATGTTACATGGCTCCAGATAAGAAAATATGATAATTATATTTTCAAAAATAACATCTAAGTTTTATATATCAGGAGGTGCTATTATGTCAGCAGGGGAGGGTATTTAGGGGCAGAAAAAGAAAGAACCTTTCACACTCCTTTACCTTATTCCTTGAGGATGATGAGGGTATGAAGGGGAATGGAATGTAGAAAGTAAAGAAGTATGATTTCTTCCTATAATTTTCGAATAGTTGAATGGATTAGGATCAGATAGACTTGTAATTTTAGCAACAATATGGGCTGTAAAATATTTTTGAGAATTTTTAAGTAATAAATAATTAAGTGAAAATACTGTATTATTATCGATCAACAAATAATTATAGCGCAGGGAAAATCCTTCTCGTTTCAGTAAAAACTACACGTGCAATTTTTAATTAATTTTTTTTCTTTATTTTTGACATGACATTTTACAATTACGTGCTCTGACTGACACTTCATCCATCTATGAACTAACGATCTGGTTTTTTTTAATCGAACATATTTTAATGGAACAATATAGGTAAACAGACATGTTTAGAATAAACTGGAACTCTTCTGATTTCTTATAAGATTTCCGCAACCCTATCCAGGACTCGAGGAATTTGCGAACTAATAGAGAACTAATCGTTGAATGACCCTAGATTGTTCAAAATAACGGTTATTAATAAATATACTACTAAATTTAGAAACCCGTAATTTAAGTGACTTGAAAAGTTGTCGTTTTATTTTGAACATGATAAGTATCAATGATGATATTTTTTTAACTTAATTTCATTAGGCTATTTCGCGATTTGTCAAAGTTTTCACTGCATGCACGGAATATACTCTTAGGCAAGCTGGAATATTTTGATATAATGAAAGGGAATTTAATTTAATCATATTATAATTGTCAAACAAATCCAAAGTTTTAAATTTTAAACAGTTTAAGCTGAACAACATTCAATCAAGTACAATGTAACTCAAAGATCGGTGTTAGGTCCCTTACTTTTTTTGGTTTACATTAACAATATTTCTTTAAATTCTAATGAACACTAATAAAGTATCTAGGTACAGCCATCACATTAGAAGTATTAAACATAGACTGTCTAAGATCGCAAAAAAACATTATATAAATAATGCCAGTTTGTTTATTAAATTGCCTGCTGCTCTTAAAGGTTTGGAAGGTATTCATTTTCAGAACACAGTAAAGAACATGCTTATAAAGAAAAGATTATTATAAAGTGAACGAAATATTAACTGATAAATCAATATTTTAAAATTACTATTATTGTTAATTAAATTGTTATCATTGGTATTATTAATATTTTTGTAAAATTGATACTTATTATTATTATTATTTTGTGATAATACACTTTCATTAGTTGACATTTAAGATTTAAAATTGTTGAATATATTTGGCGTTAATTTTGTAGAAATTCATTATTCACAATTAAATAAAACTACGTGATGTTGTATTATTTCTACTTTCTTTAAGTTCTTTACCATGACCTAGGTTTCGTTGTATTACACCATCTTCAGGTGGGCTATTATTCAAGACATCTTTGCTAAGAGCCCACCGGCCCAATAAAGGAACCTTTGCTAAGAGCAAAGATTCCTCGGTATCCTGTTATATCTGCAATACTTTTATTAAATATATCCTTTATGCCACTGCACTAGTGACAAAAACAATTTTCTTTTATTATATTTTTTTGTTATGTAGAAAATGTGTATGAGAAAGTATGTAGAAAATTTTTATATATGTATAAATATATGTATATATATATATATATATATATATATATATATATATATATATATATACATACATTTATTGTTGTCAAATTGCAATATTCATATATGTCTGCAAGATATTGTTGTATCCAGTTGACAGTATTAGATCCTTAATAGACAATCGCACAAACGGATGAATAACACTTACTTTCACTTATGTCCCATATTGAGTTACATCCGCATCACTACAAAGCTACGACTGTAACAAATTCTAGCATCGTGTTAAACATTTGAATACCCTGCGACAAACAAGCGAACGAAACACAAATTAGAGATATGTATGACTTGCTTAAATGCAAGACAATAATCTTCAATTGACGCATAGTAAATGACTGTTGTGTTTATTATTAATAAATAACTACAACTCGTTTATAATACTATTGAAACAAATTCAAACCAAAGCGCGTCGTACTAAGCACTTGTCTCCTTGTCGACTGCTAGAAATCTCAAATTATACACATCACATATCTAGGGGGATGTGTAGTCGATTTATCGTTAATTTGCAAATATTAACAACCTTTCTTTTCACTCATTAAATGACGTAACATTCTTTTTAAAATCAACCAATCCAGATTTTATTAATATACAATAAATTATAAGTCCCATCATCACCATTATGAATTATTGTAATTTTTAAGGCTCCATAGGTAAGGTAAAGAACTTTTATAATTTTGTCATGTTCATCTGTCCGGCTGATACAGTATCACAATTTCATCTTAATTATATATAGCAAAATATGAAAAAAAAATTAATAAATATTGCGAATATTTAATCCAGAACTTTTTGGTCATTACATGACGTAGACCGATTTTTTAAATATGAAATTGCCATTCTCTTTACAATATTTTATTGGTAAGTCCTCTGCAAAATATTAAGATTCAAAATGATATGCAATAAGTCCGCCCATTTCAAAATTTTCAATATTTTGGTAAAATTCCAAACATTATCATTTTATTAAAACATTCAATTACTATATTTCTATAACTTACTGCAATTTCAAAAGACAACTACGAAATCCTACTTTTTATGTATATTTCAATTATTTTAAATTATTAAAAATGTAATTTTAATCGTTTTCATTTGTTATCACGTCAGAACTGAAGTTCGATTGTATGTTTGTAATTCACGTTGACCCACCCATGGAGTTGAGAAGTAAAGTATAGTATACCCTTGTGATATAATTTTATACATGGCCGCTTTTTTTCATATTACAAGGGACGAAATAAGTTACTAAAGGTTATTGCACAAAAATACATTGAACCGAATTAAGATTATCTGACAATTTAACTAAATCAATTTATATTATCTTGTTATTGCCTGAAATCTGCTCGTTTCCATTTATGCATTAGACGATTAATCGATAACAGGATCAATTTTTAATATAATTATTATTGATAAAAAAATTTGTTTCTTTGGATATAAAATATCTTTTACTTAAAATTTACGTTCGAAGATAAAGATAAATTATCATTAGTCTGCCCTGATTTCACATCCTGTGTTTCTTGATTATCGTTATAAACTTCAAAACGTCTGTAAAAACATGTGTTCAAACGTGTGTTTAAAACATCGTATATTAGTACAAACTGGAATGTAGATTCTTCGCAAACGATGGCGGAACAGACGCCTAAAGAAGGGACACAGTGCTATGTTATATATTTGGATAGATGCCAACAGGTATTGATTGCAGCAGACTGCTTAGAAAAATAATGGCAGGAAAGTTTACAGTGAGCTTTATTTTTCATTATTTGAAAAGTTTCGATATATACAAAGGACGGAAATAATACAAATTTAAACTTTGACAATTATACATATTTTTTCCAATATAAAATAACTTTGACAATTATACATATTTTTTCCAATATAAAATAAATTTTAGAAAAGATAAATAATACAAATTTAAACAGTGTCAGTACAAAATGGTGAATATGGCGAACTTAAAACAAATATATCTGGTATTCGTGTACGACTAAGCAGATTATTATTGGCGTGCTTTATATTTTAATAGACCCGAACGTTTCGATTACTTCTAGTTACTTTTGCCCAAATTGTTGTCCAATATTTTTTATTTTATAATTTTGTTATAGATATTAAAACTGCAATTAAAATTGTTATAATATATCTGTTATAAAACGATGTGAACGGTTTCAGGCGGATTATTCCTGAGAGTAACTCCACGAGTTGATCTCAATCTGTTTAACCTTTTGAACAACGTTATAAAATAGGATATAACAGTTATTCACGATTATTTTTTGATATTATTAAAACTGATAACTCACTGTTTACATAAGTAAAATTATATACTTTGCACATTTATCAAATGCTGAAGTATATTGTGCATTCTACTTCAGTACATGAAATTAATGTGACGACGATAATTTTAAAGGAAGCTAATTAATATTAGGTTCCTTCGAAAAATGCCTCGTAAAACTTGTAGAAGTTATTAGTGAGTATTATTCCAAAAAGGATTACCGCTATGTACAAATATAAACTACTGTCGCTGAGTAACGATAAGTTTTTAGTGGTTAAATAGTTTCGGCTTGTAACACAAGCAGGAGATTACGCGAATATTTCTCAATTGCAAAGTGTGGACCGAAATGGTGATAATAGGTTATGAGTCATTTAAATTATCGCTAATGTACAATAAATGACAAAACCATTTACATTAAAGAAATTGCATAAGGAAAATTGTAAAGAAATAAATAATGCCTAGACTAAACGACCCCCTTCAACATAAATAATGGGCGAGGCGAACGAAACAATAGTTGCCGGACGAGTGAGTGTGTGTCGACCTTTAGCGCGTCGGCGTCCATGACGCAGCACATCCAAAGGCCGTATTCTAATTAAGAAAAGAAAGTGATGTAATTAAATTACTTGGCGATTTACATTTTCAATGACTCATCTTGTATTGTGCTCTCTATAATTTATTTGATATGAGAGCTGATTATACATCTCGATTCGTTAATAAGACGGGCTGTTTGATCGTTACGCGTTTGACGAATTTTAAATTTAATTTAATTTTACTTTGTGTCGACACTTGGTAGATAATTAAATTACTAATTGTAATTTAATTTTACGAATGTTCTGATTTGGATTGGGTGATTAATGTATTGTGAATATGATATCTCGGCGTTGCCTGACAGCATCGGCAGTCCAGTTTAATTCGAGTGAAATTTGAGTTGTGAAAGTTTAATACTTCCCAGAAATTGTCTCTTATCAAAGCGTTAAATTAATTAGAGCAGCATTTAACGTTTGTTGCACTAGGCGAATTTATAAAGCCGTTGTTATCGTTTTTAAATATTTTATCAAATAGTAATTAAATTACTTTGGTGGATTACGTGGTAGCTTAATTTTGATATGACTATCATAGATACACAGGTATTATTCAACATGTAAAATAATATAAAATGTTCTATTTAACATTGTGAATAAACATTAAAAACATGGGGAAGAGAATCTTGACCTATTACTAAATTTATTTTAACGGCATCATTATAATTATAATTATTACTTCTAAATTTTCTATAGCAGAAATACTGTACTTCTACTTTTTACATAAATCTATTTAATTTCGTACAAACTTTGAGTCCTACTGTAATCTATATATTAATATGAGAATAGAACATTTGACCCCTTTTTAAGAATATTACGCGCACAGAGTAATGCGAGATTTGGCATAGTTAAAATTTATTTGGAGACGGAGTGCAGAAAGCTAAAGTTTGTATGTAATACGTGTCACAAATACATTAAATTGTATATTACAAATACATTAAAAGACTCGTTATTTGCGTTCAATAATAAAATAAGTGTTTACATGGAAAATAGATAAAATTTATTAGACATTTCGGTTACCAAGAATTCTTAAACAATACTACAGTGAATTGTTACTAACTAATTATGCTGAATTTATTTGAGGGTGTCGAGTCAATACATATAACAATGTATTGCAAAGAATTGTATGCAAAAAAGAAGGATTAAAATAAAGAGATTTTTATCAATCGGTGATAAGAGGACATAAATAATAAATACTTATGCATTTAATAATGAAAAAGTTTTAACATTTAAAATTCTTTAAAAAGTTTAAAAAACAATTTTTTAAGTTGTATATTTTGTTGCACCACATTTTATACAAATTATTATTGAAAAGTTCAAAAAACTACAGATTGGTTTTAATTCCTTTTTTTTCCTCTTTCGATTTCTTAACAAGATATTTTTACTACTGTGAAATAAAAAAAAAATCATATTTTCCAAGGAACTATAAACTTATTTTGCCTTTAAAAATACTTTTAAAGAAAATTGTATTTATCTCTATATAAAGTATTTTTATTTATTTATTTATTTAGGTATTTCAATTAATACATATGGTGGATTTATTGCTACGAGAGCAATTTATTACAGACCACGAGAACTCCAGTTCGGCCCCTCTCGATGAGCGGCCGGGAATTGAATCCAGGTTCCCGCGATGCATTAAGCCAAAAAAGAAGTGTTTCAATAACTTTCCAACTTCAAAATTTAATGACATACGATCGAATTTCGATAACTTGGCAACCACTAGTAATTATTAAGCCGCAAGTGCGTGAAAGTTATTTTAAACATTTTAATTTCTTAGTCAATATGTACGTTTCAATCTCGCTACAACCTATTTTATTAAACCTAATCCACATACGACGTTTCCTAAACAGCGCGGATATTTAAAGCAATAAATTTGGATATGTATACTTAAAATAAATCGATATCTTTTGTTTAACCCACGCACTTGATTCTGAAATACGTCTCTATCATTAGACATTCATCTTTTGTGATTAAGTTATAATGCGAGTTGTTTTCTAATTTCTTTTAAGTGACGGAATCCGTAATAAAATTCAAGTCGGATAAGTTCGTAATTTAGTTTTTGGTTTGTTACTTCATCGACGGCAGCATATTACTGATGATATGTACGGCGTGCCGTTGTCAAAATCGTATGAATTGTGGGTTGAGCTTATGGTAGGAGCTTTCAATACAATATTTGGACATGTTAGAAGTATTATGATAAGCTTAAGATACTTCGACGGATTATCGGTACTGCGTAGGCAAAATATTTCTATTCGAATATGATTACTTACGTATCGAACATATTTGTATTATGTTGTTGAATTTTCAGACGGTCATTTGTAGATAGTGAAGTTGTTAGTAGTGTATGTGACTTATAATGTCACTATGTTCGTATCGTGCAGACTTACAGACTTCATTAACGATTCAGCAAAATTATATTATTTACTTTATTACTTTTTTTATTTATTACTTTAACTTTTTGATTGTCATGATCGAAAATTTTTACTATGTACTATTTTGTTAAATATAATTTTATCGTAACATAGTCATCATTATTATTTACAATGGAGTGCATTTTATGCTTTGTAGATTTACATAAATTTTATTTAAGAAATTTTCTTCTCGTATTAATAATACATTTTCTTTTCATCGTACATTCCAAACCTCTGAATTTTTTATCAGCTTGTATGTTCATCTTATCTACGAACATCTATATCTGTTAGGTCAAATTTGGTCATTTAGTCGAACATATACTAGCGTCTACGTCCATCTGGTGGCAATTGATTTTGAATATATTTAAATTGACAAATAAGTCATAGTGATCGAATAAAGGATCAATTGAAGTTCTATTATTTCCGCTGTCAAATTAACGAACTCAACAATATAATTAACAGTTACTAATAAACTGAAAACTAAATTGGAAATGGCTCTCAGCTAAAACGTACAAAGTAGTTTATGTAATATAAGCATTTTACTACCAACTGTTTTAGAGACAAAATATAAATGAACAATATTTAAATTATTCATAAGAGCATGAAATTATATTACGTTTTCTGGCCAACCAAAGAGTAATGAAAGAATATTTAATGTTGAAATTTCTATTTAAAATTAAAAAATATCTGTTATTTTTTTTACTAAATCCATCAATATTCCTAAAAATATTGGGAATTAGAAATACAGCAAAAAAATGGAAAATCGGCACAAATTATGAAGAGATTCTTAATAAGAACAAGTTTTTTACTATGATTTAAGCGATAAAGTACTTGGTATTTTAGTGTAATTATCTGCGGAATCGGTGAGAAATCGACGCTTCTCTTCACTCTCAATTGCATTAATTGCAAAAATGTCTAATAGTAGCAGCATTTTGGGAATTTATTTATGTAAATTCGAAAAATACTCAGAAACGATATTTAGCCGTAAAAGTTCTCACTGAGTACTCGTATTTTAATTATTTGATCATTTTAGCGTACTTCTTGTTACCTAGTTGTTTGAAGGCGGTTAATTTTTCTTTAAAAATTCTATTTTTCCCTTTTTGGTGCCTATGATATCATGTGTTACCCAGAATATCATGAATTTACGATAAATTCAATATCAATAATATCTTGAAGTGTTTAATGAACCTACATATTCTCATAAATATCTATATATTTACTCTTTTAACTTCACCGTAGTCAGTGCTTGAAGCCTTTACATACCTATACATACTATAATCCATTTACTTTGTTACTTCATACTTTGCATTTATCTGAATATAGTTACGTGCCTACCTCCCAATATTCTTATTGCTATACGAGTATGTATTTATATATACGTTTATGTATATCTATAAAGATATATTTGCACTTACTAATATTTATTAAGTTTCCGCATTTTTCATAACTGCACTTACTTCCTTATCTGCCTACCAACTAATACCTTAGTTGCTTTATGTCTTTTTATGTATTTACTTACCTAGTTATTCAATTTGTTATTTTCTTGCTTACATTAAAACAAGTAGAACGAGACCAAGCATAAGTGAAAAGTGCCTGTCCCTATCTCTTGGCTCTATAATTGTACCCTGATTTTTTAAAAGGGAAGATTGATCCCGCCTTTTATTTGTACCAAAACTTCAAAGACTTTATTGTTAGATTATCTTTAAATCTACATCAACCAAATTCCGTCACGGTACTTGTGCTATTCGTTGTTGACAATATTTATGGTGTATTTTCAATTTCCATAATCAAATTCAACTGAAGTAATTCAAATAAAAGACAAATAATTAAAATTATGCCTTTACAATACCAGATAATTTTGACATTGTAAATGCATTTGGATAATTCTGTTTTTATTTAGAAGGGTATATTTTCAGTATGGTTCCAAATTTACAGTTAATAAATTAGGAACCATAATGAGAGTATACTCCATTAAATAAAAACAGAATTATCCGAATTCGTTGAGGAATGAGGGAGATATGAGATAACATACACAAAAAGAACTTAGTTAAAAATGAGATTAATTTTAAATGCTTCCCACATGACCACATCTGGTAAATATTTGGATTAAACTAAACAGTGTTCCTGTTTGGATCTTTAAAAAAAAGACATAAAATTTAAAATATATACCAACTGCTTTTAATAAAATACAATAATGATATCGTAACTGCTTTTAATAAGAGACAATGATGTTCCATAATACTAATTGAATTTATAACGACAGAAATACCCATAATGAGCTGTGACTGACTTGATCGATGCCAGTTATCGGCCGTAACTTTGTTAAACGCGCCGATCGAATTAACAAGGGATCAGGACCATTGTCCAGAACGGCACAATTACTATGTCGTCGGCGAAAGAGCTAGCTAGATATTTCAGGATATTAGTAGGGAATGTCGGTGTGCAATACGCATATTAAAGTGGAATGTTCGCGGTAACATCTGCGGTATGGATAATTATAGGGCAATTGGAGTGAATGAAATGTAAGATATATACGGATGACGACAGAATGTGTGGTCAGGATAAATTGATAGCAGCAATGTTAACAATAATAGAAGCAAATTGATCTGAATAAGTCGTATTCCATTGAACACATATTAAATAAATTTCATCCACATTTATTAGTTATTTTATGCTTAAATTCGTAAAAATGAAGATTTCACTGAAATGATACAATGAATGAAATGTACAATGATATTTGATTTAGTTTTTCAGACTATAAAAAGCTATTTAGCAAACGTTTGTAAGGTTTGAACTATATAAAACGTAAATAAATGTTAATACACTATTTTCAAAACAAACCCGGAGAAACTCACAAATTTGTCAAAGAACTAAAGTCAACTTTGGCCTATTTTTGGATATTTTCATCACATACGTGCAAAACGCTGGCCACCTACAAATTAATCTCTAAATGTTAAATTTTATAAATTTTGAATTAGTTGGATATTGAATATATTTGGCGTTAATTTTGTAGAAATTCATTATTCGCAATTAAATGAAACTACGTGATGTAGTATTATTTCTACTATCTTTAATTTCTTTACCACGACCTAGGTTTCGTTGTATTACAACATCTTCAGGTGGGATATTAGCAATCTTTGCTAATATCCCACCTGAAGATGTTGTAATACAACGAAACCTAGGTCGTGGTAAAGAAATTAAAGATAGTAGAAATAATACTACATCACATAGTTTCATTTAATTGCGAATTAGTTGGATGTTAAATATGAGTCGAAATTGTGCCGGTAAATTGCACACTGCTAACATGTTACTGCGCAGTCGGTGTACTAAAAGTGAGTAGACTTGTCCGATTCTAAATCTGATATAAATTTGCTTATTTTTCTGTGATAAAAACTAATATATATATATATATATATATATATATATTATATACTTCACAGGAGTGTATATTAATAAGTAAATATGTAAGTATTATATTATGTTCACTTAACTATAACTTGAAAGGGTAGTAGTTATTTTCTGAGAACTAACTGGTTATATTTTGAACGAAAATGATATTATCGCGATATAAATAACAAAATATTATTTCGTAGAAAATTACGATATAGGCACAAGAATTTTAAATTAAGTTTGGATGCTAAAAATATCAAAAACAATAAAAATAATAGCCGATCATTAATTACAACATTTCAAAGGATCTGAAAATCTAGGGGTGGTGTTAACAAAATCGTTAGTATTTTCCCTGACCGTGTCCAACGAAATAAGTAATGCCGGTTTAGGAATTAAAAGATATTTTTTTCTTCAACTTCTTTTTAATAAAATGCCTCAAATTTTATTAACAAAAACCTCGGAACATCGATTGGCCAGAAGTGCACTAGAATGAACGGACACGCTAGCGGGAGGAATAAGGTTTCTGATAAAAGGGAACTACAAAGCCGTAAACAAGTATAAATAATTGCCAAATTTAATAATATTCGGAAAAAAGCAACTCACAGGAAAATTATAAATTGAAAATATATTTAAACCGTTGAAAATATACGAAAAGGATGTATTCTAACCAAACACATCATTAGAACAGTCCATAAGATGGATTTTTAAATCGCGTCCAACAAAAAATTACTCTAATTAATTGGTACAAATTCTGTAACTAATTATGAAAAACACCTATACAAATCAATACATTTATAAGAATTTTATAAATAAAAGTCTACAATGTATTTGTAATCTATTACTTTCAATTTAAGTAGAGTATTATTAAAATATAATTAACTTTTCGAGAATTATCAAGCAAATATATTAGACGTATTCGTAAAAATATTATCGAACTTTTAGGCACTTCAGTTGATTATAATTTCGTTAGAGACGACTGTCGTCAAATCTATACACGAATTAATTTCTAATTTTCATTTTTGTTCTCTTGACCTAATGGAATTATCTATCTGGATAATCACAGTTATAATAAAACCTCACTTTCAGTTTTAGACAAGTATTGAAACATTAGAGTATACGAAAAAATAAACAGAATACATGAAGAAATACGATTATAAAATGATACATTTCTCAACAATCAATAAACTTAAATACGATTATTAAGATGTAATTTTAACGCGTTGATCTTTGAACGGCTTAATTATATAATATTATCTGATTAAATAAATTTCCCAGTATTACATAATTTATGTGTTACAATAAAATGATAATAAAAATTATAAGTCTACAGCCAACTGCTCGACTTCAGTTAATTTCATCGCGTCGTGGGACACGAGTAGATACGAATTACATACTAGTACATATTAACACAGCGTTAGTGAAGAGTCTGGCTGCAAGGTATCAGCCTTCTAAGCGTTCTCTAGTAATTTGTGTCTTACTTATTTTATTTTGAACTAATTGTTTTTTTTTACCTTTAATCGATCAGCAATTAACATTTCGTTGGTTAACACGGCTATGTCGTTTGCTCTACCATATGTATGTTATTATATCGACGGTTAAAGTAGATTTTGAAGGATCTTCCATCTACTCTGTAGTTCAGAGGTATATTTAGAAAATAAATAAGGAAAATATTATAGTATTTGATACTATTATAATATTTGATTGTTTTCTCAATTTATTTACAAAGGGCCTTGCCGTAAAATTATACGGAGTGTAATAAGTAACGTGCCTATTATTCGTACAAATAATTCTATGCATCAAGGCGAACAGAAAAAGTTAAGGAACTATATGAAAATTCTCAATCGTTTTTTAAAAAAATTGCTGTCAAAGTTGCGATTTCAACTAATAAAAATGTATATTTTTTAGAGAAATAAGTTTCAAATATACTCAGTATAATGCATGTATGAATGATAAAGGTACTTTATTACAACGTATAAACATATGTGCAGTCTGTAACAAGGAACGTGTCTATTATTCATAATTATTTATTATCATGCATTAATTAAGTATTTAGTCGTAGATTTGATTACACCACCTAAATTAAAGTAATCAATTTCATCCTATTCTCTATGATATCAGACTATAACCATTTAATTTATATCCGCTGCCGACATCAAAGCCCACGACTATTCCGCGACGGAATGAGTGGCAGCCGTCCAAGAGCAACAGGTAGGTCGGTACGCAACACCAAACAAACTTATTCGCACTGACCGCATCGACTTATGTCTTTATCAAATGAAGAAATTAAACATCGTAAAGCATTTAAGCCGGTGCCGCGCCCCGCAGCGAGGCGGCCGCGAGGGCGCGCTCCATCCATCAACCCGGCGCTGCATTCCGTGGCGCGCCGATTGCCCGATACCGCCGTCCGTATTAATCACCCATCATCGTTCGATGAGAGCGATGCGAGCCGATGAGCTCGTGTCGTTTCTTACCTCTTTAGTAGAACTCTTGACGGAGAGAGGCGCTATGGTCTACCAAAACTGTCGCACTAAGCGACATCAATCCGCGGAGACCAAAAGTGTGACATCGTTATTTAAATTAAAATCGCATTCGGATAAGAAACGTATTTTCAGGAAATCACTTGAATTATTTGAGTATTTGAATACAACATTAAAGTAAATTTAAATGCCATGTAAGAATGCTACAATACCTATTGTCGTTCGTGGTAAAACAATAGAAATAAATTAGAATGTACATACGCAAATAAAAGGTTTAGTTTTATCCACAGAAAAGTGGAAAAGATAAATTTTACGTAAATTCATACATCAAAAGAAGGATAAAAATAGATTTTAAAACCAATATAGAGACTATTTTATACCTGGCTTACGTTCTTATAATTTACTTTATAATAAAATAAATCGAGGATTAGACATAAACCCGTTAATTATTATTATTCATTCGACGGGTTTATGTCTAACAAAACCCATCAATTATTTGATTATAATTAAATACAATATAAATTCACCTGTAACAGATTACCACGACATCTCAGCCAAACAAGCAAATACACGATATACCACAAACAATACACACCTCGGCGCTTATTCAAACAAATAATTTAACAACTCTCCTACATTGACGTGACCACAATCAACTCGAAGCAGATACCCGTCTATGGAGACGGCCATATTTACATAACTCGCTCATCCACGAATGTAAATATTCGTAATAATCACCGGACTCTAGCACCGGTGTTAACTTGCGATAACTTTCTAACGATTGACACTGACGCGCCCGAGCTTCCATTCTCAATGTCAGTTCATTACGCGCATAACTTCACCCGGTCCCGGCCGCTAATGAGAGTATACAAACAGACTTGACCCTACGGGTATTATCGATAGGAGTTGGCGTAAGCTCGCCGGACCGATACGTCGATGGACGTTTACCGTAAGGTTACTTTGCTTGACCTCGTCGACGGCCATATTATGCCGCAGTTTATCAGCCTAATTTATCGGTTGAGAATGGGTTCGTTTTATTTTTTATCGTATTTCAGCTAACTGCGTCTTAGAATCTTAGAGGTTGGTAGGGAGATGTTCGATCTGTGATTGCATTGCTTGCTTATTAGGCCTAATTTCCTGCAGTTTGTGGTTCCATATTTCATTACTTGGGTATTATCAACAATAACATTCTAACTACGACTGAACTTAAGCAACATTTTCGATGTGAAAATGTTGATTAACTTAAGTTGCAGTCTTATGTAATTTTGAGCTTTGTTGACAATGAATTATGCTATTTGTATCTAATGAAAAGAAAGCGCGAATAAACGAAGATAAGAAATACATATGTAGATAAAAGTTACATATGCATAACGAAGTGTATAATTAAATTATCTCTTCTATAATTAATATTTCAGGTTTTCTGTACTTAAAGACGGACCTAGAGAGCTATTAATTTTCGTTATAGCGCAATAAAATTATAAAAACACGTTACCTGAAATGATTGTTCCAGGAATTCTTGAACCAAATTAATAAAATACAGAAAAAGATAAGAGCAAATAAAGCATTGAATTCGGCTTAAACATCACGGGGACTTAAAAGCAGAAGTCATTACGTATCTTGATTTGAATTGAATGTAATCTATTTTCTACTGTGATGCTCTTGATAGAGCAGTAATGGTCATTATGTGACACTATCAGGGACTGAGGTAACCTGCCTAATGATGTCTCGCCACCTCTATTTACTTGCCGTCAGCCTGGTGTACTCGTACAAGGGGCCGCCCTCAACAAATTCGACCTGGTCTACTCAACACGTAGGCGACTGTCCACCCCTGTCCGAAAAGGAACCCTACGAAACTCTCATTCCGCCGTGAGATATAACCAAATAATTTGAGAATCCAACATTGTACCAAAGTCGATACATGTGTTCTAGGAGTAGGGACATATTAGTTAGAAATTCAGTACAGGATATTTCCACTAGTCTTCTCAACCTCTACGTCTTCAGAGCATCTATCTTCTTCCCAATTTTTCGAAACATACTTATCTTTGATCCATATAGAAATAAGAAACACAAGATCTCAAACTATACAGATCTTGGTGGTTTTGGTGATATTCCCTTTCCTTGTTACTTTTTTAACTTGTTCATCGCATTTCTAATAATAACGTGAAAAACAATTACGATATTCAGATATTATTTATTATATTACATATTATTGTCGTTACCACTTTTGTAAGCAGACTGGGTTAATTAATAAAACCGTAACAAATTTTGGTGAAACAAGCCTATAGATCTCTAAAAGATAAATACGTAAATTAAAATAGTATTACAGATCGTAAAACGAATTAACATAATTACTTAAAAAAACAATTATCCTAAATAAAACATAATCTACTTAATTCAGACTTCAAAACACCAACCATAACATCATTCATGAGTCATCAAACCACCTGCTCCAATATACGAACACGTATACCATTAAAAATATTACATTAAAACTTTGTAATTTATTATCTCATTTAAATATCGATTCGAACGGGCTTAATGACTTAAAATTAATATCGCGTTAACTCAGATTTAGCCAAAAGTATTCTCAATAATTTAACATGGCGAAAAGTTCAAGTTTTCGGTACAGATTAACTGGTGTTCGAGCCATAAAACCCGCTCCATTAAACAGGACTCGGCTAAATCTTAGACCATTAGTTAATAAGCTCCGAGCTTTCGGTTGGTGAACTTTGCGGAGGGCACCGGCGCTCCCGAGTTATAATAACCGTCAGTTTTCTGCACCGCTTCACCTGAAATATATCAATTATGCTAATACACCGTTTAATTTCCTGCAGACGGAAACAGGAGTTGAATAGATTTCAGTACACTGATATTGTAGAGACTGTTTTTCGCGTACAGATACTCGGAGGGTGGTTGGTTGTTGTGTTGTGTTGTGATTGCGGATAATTTGTTCTTTCAACGTGAAGGTTGAATGATAATGTATAAGTAAATGAGATTTTTTGCGCTTTTAGCATCGTAAATGATTTTAAATGAAGGAACTGACATTAGGAAGTCATTATAAACGAGATAATAAAATGTCTAATTTCCTTTTGTTGCATTGTTCTGAATATTGATAAGTCACTAAATATTATTCAAAATACAGTTTTTATACACATTTATGATAAATGTGTAAATACAGACATGAAATGTTTATACTTATAACTAAGCAGGGTGAGCAGCAATGATGGTCCGATATACCCTTTAGTATCCTTACGTTCCCAGGATTTTATACACGTTTTTCTTTTATTTGTAAAATTTCGTTCTTTTTTACTTACTGCATTTCTAAATTATTTCTCATTTTGTTCATTCATTACTTTTTTGATCTCTTATATATATATATATATATATATATATATATATATATATATATATGTATATATATATATATATATATATATATATATATATATATATATATGTATATATATATATGTATATATATATATACACATGTATACTTCTGTCAAACTTTTCATCTAGCACAAAGTGGCTGAACCTTGATATGTGTTATAACTTTCGCGATGAAAACGTAAAGAAAAGTTCTTTTTGGACAATTTTCTCCACTTCAATAATATTAAAAATAACTTTCGAAATAAACATACCTCTAAACTTAACGATAGCTGTAATTACGATCATTTAAAAAATTGTTTTTCCAACACTGTGGATTTCTGTTTGAAATTAATTCGCTATAATTTATATGAAGTCTAAATAAGATCAGATATTCAAATTAGGTAAATACCATAAAAATCTATGTTCTATCCTATAAACATCGAGTGATAGTAAACAAACTAAGACACAAGTCAAAGGTACATAATTTTCCATTTTAATACGATATTAATAACACGTGAGCAGCAAGATAACGTTCAGCTGTTTTCAAGGTGCTGTAGACAAAGTTATTTACATTTGATTGTAAACTATCTTTGTTATATTTGATTGTAACTACAACTGTCACAAATTAATTAAATTTAAATTTCTTCAAGGTACCTTTTTAAAGTTTACAAGTAGCATACTTAAAGTTGCGTTAATTATAACACATACATTACTTAAAATTGCCTAAATTATACATACAAAACGAAACAATTGATTACAATGTATTCGAAATGTAACAGTGAAATTATCGCGGTACATGGACTGAAAGGCAGGTAATAAAAAAATAACAAATTTTCTTTCATTTCCCTTGACTGACGTTCGTTGAAACTTTTAATTACGGACCGAACTAGAAAGGGGCGTGGCGGAGGCGGCGGAGGTAATCAATGAAATTACCCGTCATCAAAATGGATCGTGGCAATAACTTAATTGGCAGATATTAAGGCGGCATCGTCCTTTCCGTGCAGCGAGCTAGCTTTTCACTAAAAGATGAATAATCAAGAGTTTAATAGTGGTGTTTTCAACGTCTATGTC
This sequence comes from Druceiella hillmani, assembly GCA_039881145.1. Classification (NCBI taxonomy): domain Eukaryota; kingdom Metazoa; phylum Arthropoda; class Insecta; order Lepidoptera; family Hepialidae; genus Druceiella; species Druceiella hillmani. The sequence goes on from JAYKKI010000015.1 coordinate 27,841,459, forward strand.
GATATATATTTTAATCTTGTGGTATAATATTTTAGAGAAATTAAAATATCTATTGTACTTGGTATAACACCAAGTAGAATGCCTCCCTTTGTTTTATTTGAATTGGCAAACTTAAATTGACTGCTGTCGATTGTGATGAACAAACTTAAAAAACATTACATTTATCGATTCAATTATGTGTCTCTCAATAACTCAATAAACATAACTGATGTAGTCTTTTTTATCAACCACCGTTTAACTCAAATATAACTATAATTAGTACTATATCAAATACATTGTTTTTTTAAAAACTATTGGTCGATACTATAAGCGTAATTTTGGATGAAACAAACCGAAAATACAAAAATACTAATTATTAGTTTTCAAACCTATTTTATTCATTTGATTTTCATTAGACGCTTACCAAATTTAAATTAATGAATTAAATTTCATAAAAAGAAAAATCTGCTAAAATTAATTTTTAATGAAACTATGTGAACATTGCGCACATCAATTATTGCTCTTTTTTTATAGCCAGTGCCAAATTCAACCAATTTAATGTATAATTTACTTATGCTTTATAGTTCTGTACATTTTTATTTGATATTTGGCATAGGTTCCTTATAACACGTTGCACACTTGGCCATTGAGAGCTAGCCCAAAAAAGTATAAGATTTCGACCGACACTTTTGTTACAGTAAAAAATTATAAGATTTCGACCGACTCCTTTGCTACAGTATAAGCGTTTGCGTGTTTACAATCGCATATCTATATATAGGTATAATATATTACTACAGTATAGACATGCGTGTTTAAAAGCGCATATCAAAATATAGGTATAATATATTATTATAGTGCAGCATGCGCATCAGTTGTATTCGTTTAAGTGTGTGTGTTTAGCAATCCGTGCGTGCCAAAATACTCACAACCTCTCTTCACTATTTTCAAACTCATGTTATTGTTATCAATAAATATTAAATTGCGAAAGTTACTCAGCAGAAGTAGAGGATGGTTATGATGAAGTCGGGTAAGCACCAGTGTTAAAGTGACAATAAGTGGATGATTTATTTTAAATTTAAATATATATATATATATATATATATATATATATATATATATATATATATGTGTGTGTGTGTGTGTGTGTCTGTGTGTATGTGTGTATGTATATAAAGCTTTTATTTCAATAGCGAAGTAACTAAGGCATCGACGGCTGTGACATACTAATTTATGAGAATTTGTAAGATCAAAAAATAAAACCAATGCACAAAGATGTAAAGAATATCGTGATCCCTTGATATATTTCTTTTCATTTTTTATTTAACTACTCTCAAACGTTATTAACTTATTTTAATGTGGCTGTTATTTAACACATAATATACAGTAAAAACAACTTCCTTCCAAGCGGGTGTCCCACGACACCTTTCGTTGGTTTTTTTGATATTTATTTATTTTACCAATTTGAGTACTTATTAACACTGGCATTGTCATTATAGAAATTATTATATGCAGATAGTTTCTAAATAGAGAGAAAAATGAGTACCGTTTGAAGTAATGACTTCAGAGAAATGTAAAAAAAAGTGCTTGGCAACGTGAACAAAGGCTTTTATAAATAAAAACTTGTGGCAATAGAATTCCAGGTAATCACGAATGACAACTTATATATCTTTGAGGATTTCCATTGCCAGAAGCTCATACATCATCATTAGACCTTGTTCCAGCTGATGCTGTGATAGCTTTGTGAATAAAAGCTTGCGTGACAAAACAAAAATGTATGACATATGTTTAACGGATGATACACATGTATAAGATAAGAGCTAAGTTTTCCTTTTGAGGTATGCAAGTCCAAAAATACTTTAAAACAATGATAACGTAAAAAAATAGTAATTAAAATAGTTTCTAAAGTAAATGTTTAACATAGACGTGTCGTAATTTGTCCCATTGCGCTCTATTTCTGAATTACGATTTAACGGAATATTGATGGAGAGAAAGACTACAAACGTTGAATATTAAACTTAATAAAGACAGTAAATTAATATTTATACTCAGAGTAACATCAGTTATTGGGGACAAAAATGTATTATGTGAAACCCTTAGAAAATGCCCAGTTTTCCAAGGTAATGTGTTAGTTTACATATTAGAATATACGTATATGTGTGTACATATATAGATATATATATATATATATATATATATATATATATATATATATATATATATATATATATATATTCCAACTAGGTATATCTTGGTCTTACAATTTGTAAACAATGGATTTAATTTATAAGAATTGAAAAATTTATTTGAGTACAACATTTATTGCGAGATAGAAAAACTTGTTTATTAGGTAAAAATTTATTTTTGTTCTATTTTTAAATATTTTTATGTAGTAACTATTGTATTATTAGTCTGGGTCACTTTAAAATATTAGATATGTGTCACTATGGTATAAAAGTTTGAAATACAAAACGATTTTGTAGTTGCCTTGTATATCTTAACAAACTACTTTTATAACGAGTATTGGTACTTTCGTATGTAATACATATGTTATACACACATGCATACACCCACACGCACGCGAGCACGCGCACGCGTAGATGCACACATCATACACACGTACACTATGAGTGTGTCTATAATAAAAATAATACATATGTATATCTACAGTAATCTAACAAATCGAAATATACAACACGTAACTTTTTTATGTTCTTTTTTATATTTCAGCTTTAAGTGCTATAATTTTATGCAAAATTTGTACAAGGTTACACTTTATTAGGATTCACATATCGACCAACAATCACACAATCCATTAGGGGTTTTCATTTTTATCCCCACGCCCGCCCGGCACAACAATATTCTGTCATCTTATTTATAATCAGAGGAAATAATGAAGCGCGTTAGTTATGACGGCTGTCAGCATTATCGGCGCCCTCGTTACGGCGGTACCGCCCGCTCAGGGGAAATGGAAAGGAAATTAGCATAAGAGACATTGTTGCCCTAGCCGACGAGCGCTGATGAGCTATGGAAGGCTATACGAGTCGTTTCATGAAAGTCGTCGGCCCTCTGTAAAGGGAGAATTAATATGTCTCGTTTATAAGAGTTTAATGACAAGTTCAAGCTGTAAAATATTGTATCGATTACCTGCAAAGGAATGATATTATATATTAAGAGCTTTAAAATCTATTTTATAAAATTCTAGAAGTATGTAATGGATTATAATAAAATAATATCGTTTAAAACTGATTAAATAATTTTACTTGCATCTAGATTTAATGTCACTGAGTTAAACGTTAACTTAAAAAGCAACCATTAAAGGAAGAGGTATGTATGCAATATGTACCTAAGAATAATTAATATCGGTATCAAACATTTGGCGGAATTGTTTACTAGCTGTGTCTACGACTTCCTTCGCGTGTAATTACGAATAAAATTTGTTTTTCTCTTAGGTATAGGTTGCTCCTGTATACCATATTTCATCAAAATCATTACAAAAAATTAGGAATTAAATTTCTAAAAAAATTTAGGAACAATCGATAAACATTTATCAATAAAGTATATAACAGTAATAAGTGTCACGTTGGAACTTTCCGTAATAAGAAAGTTATTGTTATCATTTGAAATTTTTGAAAAAAAATTCCACGTACGTTTTTTCATCTTATATTAATTAAAATTTAATAACTAAATAAAAGAATCTAAGAATATAATTTGTTACGCTTAGAAAGTAAAAACAAAATTATTCAAAATGAAACAATATCTCTTTCTTTAATTAGCAAACGACTCCTATTAATTTTCTCCACTATAACTATGACATTTAACACTTTTAAGTTAAATAGCAATGTCACTGGAAACTTAACTTTTATTTAATTTATACTAATCAACGAAATTAGGATTAGGCTCCTACATTGTTAAATATTCAATTGATTTTACGCCACTAAAGTCTACTTAGACCTAATACGAAATCGATGTATGAAACGATTAAGCTCATACACGCCAGCATTTTCGTCATCACCAGTATGCCATCGTATCTATACTAAAACAAAGCGTTCTCGGTGCTTTCAACTCGCCATTAAACGCCAGCATTACGCAGCCAAATAACAACTTATAAAATGTTTCAGAGTTAATTTTCCTTAAATTATTTCATTTGAATAACAAAACAGACACGGAGTCCAGACGTGGCGTCATGTTTTTCGCCAAGGCAATTTAATTTACACGATGTCGGTACCGATAAGATCGGGGTTCGAACCCGGGCCGCGTCCGCGCGTAATTACGTCTAATTACGGTACAATTAGAACGATTATCGTCGTAACAATACTTTGCCGGCCCGCCGTTGTTTCGTATTTTCGTCGAGTTTTGTGTGGCTTCAAACGGAGCGGAGTTCCTACACTGTTTCCGGTTTGCTTGTGCTGATTGATTGTTGTAAGTCGGTAATAGCTCGGGGTGAAATTCTAAGTTTTTGAAGAGGTATACCTTAATACATTATTTTTAAATACGAAAGGGGAGTTTCAGGTTTATATGAAATTAAGTTACTTGGTAATAAAAATTATAAAGACAAAATTTCAGAAAACATTGGCTTGATTATAGATACCACGTAGATGCTTAAAATTTAATAAAAGAATGTATTTCAAAGAAATGAGTAAAGTGGAAAATAAAGGACGGAAACTGTATTAGTAATTCCTAAAGACCGAGATAGATTTAATTGGAAACGACAGGAAATTATGTATAAAATCAAAATAAAAAGTTATGTAAATAAAAACAATATTTACAACTGATTTCCAGAGGATAAAAATGTGACGTAGCAGCATAGATAGCTTTCTATTATTTCTGTATAATCTGCTACGACGGAAAATGATATTATGGTAAAATAAAAAACAAAATACACGAAAGAAACTAAAATATTTGTGTATTTTTCATAAATTATAAATTTGTTGTCTTAAAAATTACAACTATTTAGTAATATTGTGGAACAGATCATAATCTGCACAATGACGTAAGTATTCGAAGTTAAAGTAAAATTATTTATTTTACTTTACAAGCACAAATTGTTAGTTATCAAATCGATTAAGGGTCAAGCAAAAATTAAATATTGATTTCATCTCATTTCCTAGGTTTTTAAGTTTTTACGTCTTAAATTATTACTATATACAAAAGTAGTAGCAATAATTAATACATAGATAATCGAGACAATACGGAAAGGAGCAACATTAATAGAGAAAAAAAATTAATTTAATAAAATAATTTAAAAAATACAAATATCTACATTTTATCGTCTATTCTGTCTGTTTAGCTTGCTTTGTCTAAGACCACTTACGGATCGACCTTTCAAATGCATCCAAGTATGCAGACGTCTTCAGGGATGGAGGAAGATTGTTCGGTACTGTTGTAATAGGAAACTTGAAACCGTAAACATAACCTGTTATGCGATGTTCCGGAATTAAATTACATTACAGTAACCTGTAAGTTTTGAAATAACTAACTTCATAATAAAAAATATATGCCTATAATTAAAATTCATACGGCAGAAACGAATTACAGATGTAACTTTTAAAAAGTATATAACATATTATTTTGCACATTTGAAATTAAGAAAAATTTTCTGCAATTACAAGTTGTAAATGCTGACAGACAAACATATTTACATATTTTTTTTAGTATAAGCCATTTTTGGTATAAACCACGTATGAAAAAAAATAAAATAATTTCGGAATAGAAAAAATATCATGCTGGAAATTGAAAATAAGACAAGAAGGAAATTATAAAGTATGGAACACTCAATCTTAAACACTTTGTCAGTTATGATAATTTTAATTTTACAAAACACATGAAAATTACTAACATTAACAGTGTCTTTTTCAACGCAATCAGCTTGGTTTTGACTGCATCTTAATTTATATGATATAGCAATTCGATCCGGCTTCGCCCAGATTAAAATTTGATTTGCTCAAATTGAAATCATATATGGAAGCAAATCGCCAAGTAAATTAATTTCACCATTTAAATTCGAGAATTAAGTCAGTCATTTGACAAATGGTCTTTACCTAACACGTACAAAAAAATAAATTAAGAAACAAATTATAAAATTGCTGATTAAGTATGGAAATATTTCATTTCGCACAAATACACAAAGATAAGTTATTTTTAATTTTGAAAATAATGTAAGTTCATCTATTTTAACAAATCTTTCTGAAATTTTCTATCAACATGCCTATACTTCCGGAAAAATCTTAATTGAATAGGTGTTTTACATTCCAGTCGCTGCAGTAGACGACATTGGTTACAAAGGAAATATTTTATTCTAATATATAAATTGTCTATGACATGACGATGGTAGTAAGAAATTCCGAGAACACCTACAGTGAGTTCCCATATTAAGTTAAATATCGCATGCCAAATTAAATGACATAATTGAGGGGGTAACATCGCGTGCCGCTGTTGTTAATAGCCACTACTGCAATGATTGCAAATAACTATGCGGTGTAAGACTCTAGGCATATTCGGAGCCTTATGCCATGTTCCAGTGCTGCATGGTGATTACCGCATTAATAAATTAATTATTATTGAGAAAGATTTCAGAAATTTGTCTTACCGTAAACTTGCGTTAGCTTTCTCGGCGTCTGCCAAGAATATGTGATAAATCGCTAAATGTGAACGTAGTGTTTTAATTCTAGCTTTCATTAGTTAATTATTTAGGTTTGAAAAATCTCTTATAAATACTAATAATATACGTGAGTGTGTTATGAACGTAAATCTACATTTCAATAATATCGAATTTGTTATTTCATTAACACTATAGGGGATATTTTCTGTTTGTATTAGATATTAGTTTGATATTTTGAATATTCAGTAATGTGTTATAAACTCACTTTTTGTTATTTTAATTATATGAATCGATCTCTTTGAAAAAACCTCTTTCAAAAACGACGGAAAAGTGTAAATTAAATCCTTCTAAACTAAAAGGTTTTAAATTTATGATAAGTGTTAAAACTAAAAAATATTGTTTATCATTGCCTCTGAGACGTGATTTCCAAGATTAAATATTTATTACCAAACAGAATGAAGTTGTAACTTTAAAATTAACTAAATTAAACATTTTTAAGGAACTTTCACACCGCGTTTATTGCAAAATTGATTTTATTATTATATTTATCTTCAGAACATAAACTCAAAGTAAACGTTATAAAAGTTATTCTAGGTCAGGTAAATTTTATTGATAGAAAATGGTAACTCTGCTATATTGACAATTATTAAATACGCTTTTCTGCAATATTGCCACTTTGTTATTTTTTAAACAGTAGTATTTAATATTTTTGCTGTTTTTCTATTCGTCAGAAGAACTACAACAATAACGTGGAAATTAACGACAATTACGAAAATGAGAAATACCTCCCAAAAACTGATATAATGGTGTGGTAATTGTGCTTCCTTACGAGTGACGTTGACGTACAGTAGAAATATGGATTGCTTTATCTGCTTATTTATTTGGTTTGACCTGAATAAATATTGTCAAATGTTGTAACTTTTAGACTTATAATTGCCATAATAGTGACATTGTAAGCAAATAAAACCTTATTTTTATCATTTGAAGTTAAATAATAATTAATTTTTTATTAACGAAATAATTTATTTCAGTAATAAAAGTCCAGCTTTATATTTTCTAATCTTTTTAATGTACTTATAGTAATCAGAGTACTGCAAATTACAATAAATTTCGAGCTATCTTTTAGAGTGAAACTATACAAACTGACACAAAATGCGTCATGTCATATTAAAACCACAAAGTATAATAATCCATAACGAGACAGTTCTTGCGTAACTGCTCAGACATATCGAGAAAAAATAATTTGGTTATTTCCCTCTTTGAATCTGGAGTAGACTACCTAGACTGCCAATGAGCATCAACGAAGTTCAAAATATGCCCTTTTCTATTACTAAGTAATTCATCTACAAACAACTCGAATTGTAACGGACCAGCATCAAAAATCTTACCTCGTGTTAAGATGAAATTTGCCGCCAGTTCCACGATCGCAAAGTAGGCAGACAGAAAACCCGCCAAAACCGGCAAAGCATCCTTTTAATATATTATAACGGTGATTATAACCAGTGATTATAACGATGCGTGCCTAACCTTTTTAAAAGAGGGAAACAGTATTTAAAAGAAAAACGTGGAAAATAATTCTGGAAAATATAAATTTTTTAGATCTTTTTTGAATGCAACTGTTGACGATATGAGCCAAAATTCATAGTTCAGCTAAATAATGTAATTTGTTGTAGATTTTACTTATACTGAATTTAATCTGAACCAAATATCTACCGATTACGTTCCACAGTTTTTCAGAATAAACGGATTTTCCTTTCTTTATTCATTATCTCCTGAAAATAAATAAGCAAAGGTATTCCGCTACAAATATTTTCAATATTATATTTCAACCATTGCAAATACTATTTTTAATCGGTAAAAAAAATATATCAACCAAAACTTCCGCGCAATAAAGCAACGAACGGTGAACAAATGAACCCAGTACAGAGTTGAGCTGACAATTTAAAATGTGCATTATAAAGCTTTATTTGCAACTTCAAACATTTAATGAAATGAACGGCACTACAAGCCCATAATCAGACAAAACCACACCATGAATAATGCACGTCGCAGAGGTTATGACTCGAAACAGCATGCAGTTTATTACAAGGCCCGTGCCTCACTTAATTATAGTCGGTCAGTTAAGCATAATAGTTGCAGCCGAAACCTGCATTTAGTCTGAAACACATCCTAGTCAGTACAGCCAAAACAATACGAAAACGTAAGATTTGAGGGGCTGATAGTAATTCAGTGCTTGCCAAACACGCCGTTAAGAACTATTAAAATATTACGAACAGATGAAAATTACATTTGCAAATCTTCATTCAGATGATATAGTTGTAGCCGGTATTGGTATAAAGATTCATATAGTAAATGTTTCGTAAACAAAATGCCATAATTTGTTACGAATTGAAGATTTAACTTACGGATCAAAACAATTTACAACGCTTTGCTAGTGTTACAGATATTTATATAGTTTGACATTTAGTTCTTGGATTGCAGGTAGGAATGGTTACATGAACAGGTTTATTTAGTTACAATAATTCTAAAAACAAACAGTTCTAAAGAGTTGCTACAAAGTGTTGGATACATATCTTTATTTATTATATAATATTACAAAAACAAATGAAATTAGTATTTGCACACATTTACCAATGTTTTGTAACAGCATCAGAAACTCCTTTATCTCATTAGAAATTAAGAGATCGTTTTTAATTTGGGCAGCTTAGAATCAAATTCAAAACCAGCACAAACAGCGATAAGCGGAGATAGCTACATCATGTAAGATATCTTATCTTGAAATACCTTTTTTTCCTCTTTATTTATTGTGTGTTTTTACACAAATATCAACCTTATATTTTAGATGTCCTTAGAATAACAAACAACCTTAAAATTTCGCCCTGTCCATCCGTCTATTCATCTGTCATAGCCTCACACTTTCTATTGTTTTAGACCTATTTCAATAAATATCTGTATATGAAGCATATATTTACGAATTTTCATCCAAATATGTCAAATGTAGAGACAACGTATTTTTTTTATTTTTAAGCCTCGTAAATACACAATATTTAAATTTAAGCTTTAAAATGGCGTATATATTCAACTATAGGAGCAAAACATTCGAACAGACATTTCTTTAAAAATTTCAAGTGGAATATTTCAGTCAAATTACGTTGACAATTACGGAAGATATAGGCACCTTCTTTGTGCGCTTGAAGATTTTACCGGTTTTATTACGACTGTTGTCTCCGTTGCCGAGACTGTTGCCTCTTAAAAATTAATCACTCTAAGCGATCCATATATTTCTTTGTTCCTCTTGAGATTTTCCTTTTTCGATCCATGCATAAATGTTTAAACGTTGTTAAGTTTGATATTCTCACAATATCTAAATATACTTTTTTTCAGTGACTCCCTTGACTATCTCGACTTTCCGTAGCTATACATTTCGATTAACACATCTAACGAATAACTTGATATGCCCTAATTAACAGAACTAATTACCCGAATAAAATGGAAAGGTGTTTTTAGTCTAATACTGGTAGTATAAGACTAAATATAGACGCATAACTGGTGAATTTCACGTTAAGCTTAAAGTGATGGATAGTTTTTAATATTCATGTTAAATTTCGATAATAACTTATTTTAATAATAATTTAATGTATTGAAACCTATATATTAGGAGAGGAAGATGATACTGGTAAGAGGAGTTACAGATCAAATCAAATTATTAAGTATTCAGCACAACGGCCGGACTAGCGTTGAAAAATTCTAAGATAAATTTTGTTAATATAATATCTGCAGGATAGACGGAATAACTGCACGAAGAGATAAAAATTTAAAAATTCGTAATATAATTATTTAATTATAAGGACAAAATAAATTTCGACACTAAAGTCAAATAACATTATTTAAGGCTTTTCCTCAAATCAAGGTAAATTATTCACGTTTATTCACGTATTTAGGGCTCCGTACTAAAGTGGCTGAATCAATCGTTGTGTCAGAATCTTACGTTGTGTCAACGAGTTTAGCTCGTTCACCTGTATGACCGTGTTACCGATCCTAAACAAGCAGTTACGGGCTTAATTTTACTCGTATTATGCAATCCTTTGATACAAAAACAAATATCGTGTTCAAAATTATTAACAAATTTATATCAAGTGGGCTCTCAAAAAATATAACTATTTCTTACCTAGACGCTTGAAACATTGTTGCCATTTGGGCAGAGAAGAGGCCCCTAAATGCTAACGATGTGGAAAACCGAGGCGGAAAACCGATGTGGAAAACCGTGCAAGTTGACGTTTTTAGACATATAGTCTATCTCGGAAATTTTGATGCCTAGACATTTATTCCTCATATATTCTAATCTATGCAGCAAATATTTTTATTTATACAGCGAATACTAATATTAAGTTAAATTTTCCCTATCTCTTTACACGACCTATGAGGTTAGTGCCCAATTAAAAAAGCTGGCGATAGAATCGAAAATTTGGAACGTACATTCCTTTTAAAATGTAGATAGTCACTATAAATGGGCTTTTAAATAGACATCACCCAAGGGTATAAAAATGAGGGAAGGGGAGAGTGGTACAAATTGAAACAAAAATATTGCGCATCAAGGAAACTGTAAATTCTATATTTTTGGATTGGGGTTGATTCTTTTATAAATGAAGAATTACGTACGTGTAATCAAACATGTGGTTTGAACACTAAAAAATTACATTTACTGACCTCTAATTAACCAAACAACTGCAGCCTAACTCTTGCTATACTCCTAAACACTCCCTAGGAAGGACAGATGAAACAATACGAAACCGTGAGATCCTGTGGGCCGATATTAGCAGCTGGGGTTGCGGAGTCCACACGGCCTCATTAAAAATTCAAGGCACAACCTTCGAGTCTTAAGCGCGATGTTATGAACAAACGAAAATTATAATGACACCATGCAGTCGGTGCCAGCGCGGTGTAGGGTTACGGCGGCCGTATGCGCGCCGCGTCGCCGCCGCCGCTGCCAGCTAGTCGCGCGAGTACCTGCCCCGGCTTAATTTATGTGGGATTATGGCGCTTTTGAGAAATGCAGAAATTTATGACTGCCAGTTAAACGAATTGTGAAGGTGATGCAAGTTGAGGGTGCGGGGGGAGAGGTGTAGGACGTTCTGCACTGGCGCGATCTTCAAATTGATTTATGTATCAATTTACATGTGTTACTATGATATGCCAAGCTATGCTCAATATCGATAAGTAGTGTAACAAATTTAAAATAGGAGTAGCGATTGGGGTTTATCGCCTGTTTTTATTGTCACTATTCTGTAATTAAAATGGTTTTCCGATTTCCAATTTAATCTCTAGTTATTAATTGGGAATCTGTTATAAGCATTTTACAAACATGAAAAAAATTAAGAAAGGAACCGTACACGAAAAAATGACTTTATCGAAAGAATAACTATAAAAACAGTAACAATATAATAAAAGTGTAGACTTTGTGTATTTCTAAATCGAAAATATTTTGAAAAAAAAAGATTGGGGGTTTAAGGTATCTGATGAATATATTAGAATAATTTTTGGAATTTTTGACTGTTTGTGCAATAATCATAAAAAAAACTGACAGTTCGAATGAAGTGTATGGAAAAATATTGAAATTAAATGGAATTAATATTTAATTTCATGGCAGTCTATCATTAGATACACAATTTAAATTTAGCAAAAATTCATTGACACAGCATTAATACAACAATGACAAAGAAATGTAAGTATTATGCATTTTGGTCAATACCAAAACGCATAATAATTACACAAATGTAAAGTGTGAATGAGATATTTATATATATATATATATATATATATATATATATACATACATACATACATATATATATATATATATATATATATATATATATATATATATATATATATATATATATATATAAATATATATATATGACGCTACGTGTATTGTAAAACAATGAAGTTTTCCAACCTTTCATATATTGTCAAAATGGGCGTGGCGAGTATTTTTTTAAAACGCCTTTGGTATATTTTTCGATGGCATGCATGTGCTTGCGAACTTACGGGTACAGCTAGCAAATAAATGTTTGAATGTACGCACGTACCTAACCTTTCAATTTCTTCTAGATGCTCTCACGTCTTATTATTTTGTCTAAAAAGTGTTTGGTGACAAAGATTACATGTTTATGCATTAATATTTTACAACAAACTTAACATGAATGAATACTTTCACTATCCGGCTATTTCTTTAAAAACGTTTGCAATACTTAATGACAATTATTGTGGAGTAACCGAAATTCGTGATTTAATTTTTTTTGACCGACTTCAATTCTCCAATATTTAAAATAGAAAATCTAACAGTAAAAGAGTGTTAGGTTCAATGTAATAAAATAAATAGAAATGGATAAATTTTATTTCTTTCTAGTCTACCCGTAACGTTCACGCGTGGAGGTTTTCTACCCTTTAAGGACACTAAAACTTTTATTTCAACTATCACACTGTTTTTGATTTAAAACCAACAAACAAATGGGCAGATGAACAAGAACATATTCGTCTTTTTTTAAATTAATTTATTTTTCTTTATTTTGTTTAAGGCATAAAGACTTTTTTGTATACTCGAAAATTACAGTTAGGGTAAAATTTAGTGTCTCCATGGTAATAATAAAGATTTTTATTAGAAAGTTATATAGATTCAAGTTTCTAATTTTTGATAGTCTTTATTTAAATTATTTTGAAATTAAATATTATTAATTTAAAAGCTACAAACTTAGGAATTGTGAGAAATATTTTCATTTCATATTACAATAAAAGTCATAAAATTTAAAATCTGGACATATTCTTGTCTATGGTGAAACTATGACTGTTATTTATGACTTTGTTTAACAGATATGTAATACGGCGGGCATATGACTGCATGAGTTTTTTCAGTCAATTTTAACCGAGATGTTTAAACGATCTGTTCCGAGCTGAACTATGTAATATCTAATTCTTAAACATAAATAAAGCAATAATATTCATAACAATACAAATTTACAAAAGTGGCCTAAATTTGATGTGTCAGAATGAAAAAGTCATGAACGGGGCATGAAAAAACCAGTTAAAACGAAGAGATAATAATTACATAAAGTCAAGATACGTTTTATATTTAGATACAGTTTCTCAAAGCATGTATGGACAATGGAATATTAATATCGTAAACTAATGAATTCCAAAACTTAGTACCGTCAACTTACAAGAAATATTCATAGAAGGGCTATCAATGTTTTTGAATAAGAAGCATGATGATTTTTTTTATTTGAAAGGGGATACTTTAGAGGTGGTCTCATATAAATATGATAATGATCTGATGATGATGTCCGGAAATGAACGATGGTACTCTGGCTCTATGACTTAAAATATTTGCTACGAGTAGTTGTTACTTTGCAAAATAACTACACCGCTCTCCAGATCAGGAGCTGATGATGAGTTCTCGAGATGAACAATGGAATTCCTTAACAAATGGCAATAAATCAACCGTGATTCAAGATATTTGTTACTAGTAGTTGTTACTTTACAAAATAACTACACTATCAACCCGGTTAGGATCTGATGATGAGTGCTGGAAATGAACAATGAATGAATCTTTAACGGATAGTAATAAATTAAATGTGATTCAATGTATTTGCTACTGGTAGTTGTTACGTTACAAAATAACTACAGACTAGCTATAGACTAGGTCAGAGTCTAAATATACGTTCTGGGGATGAACAATAGAACTCCTTATCAGATGGTAGTAAATCAACCGTGATTCAAGATATTTGCTACTGATAGTTGTTACTTTGCAAAATCTGATATTGAACTTCGGGATATGTAGAAAGGAACTACTCAACGGCTAGCAGCTAACCACTGACGGCTGCTATTTTCGCTTTGTTTCTATGCGTTGTTGATAATCAACGTTAGACAAAGAGGGCTACTAGCGTTTCCCGTGACTTCTGAGAATTATACAATATTCTGAGACAGACAATAATTTAATGTTAGGTATAGTGTGATTATTAATATTATTAATCACTAAAAATTCTAGAATATAAAATTTTGAAAAAACCGACTTAAAAAAAAATAGGTACTAAAAAGGAAAAAATAATAAACTCAAAATAGGTGCCTAATTATTTGTAATAAATTACCAAGTTACTTATTTTTGAAGTCGGTGCCAGCGCCGCTGACAAACAAATGCAAAATTTTATATTACCATTTCGCCCTTTGTATTTACTGTTTCATATTATGAATACATTAGAAGTTAAGGTTTTAAATTTACCTGATAAATAAAGTAAAATTATGAATTTGTTTAAGTTGATCAACAATGCTGGCATTGACTTCAAAAATAAGTAACTTAGTAATTTGTTGCGAATAATTAGGCACCGAATTAGGAACTTGGTTTTTAAAAAAAATATTTTATCATGTTATCCAATAAGCAAACTTACGAAAATAATGTTATACTATCTGTGCCCAGTTCCAGTAAATTATTTAAAATTAACGACAATGTTTCCAATTATGTCCCCTGTGAAAACAAATTTTAATTTAGATGTGTTAGCTCAGTTTTTCCTTAATCAATTACTCGCCGTCTCTCAATGAAATTAATTTCTTAAACGGTTCTCATAAAATTACAATGAAAGTAATAATAGTTATATAAAGCAAAAGTGATACATTTAATATAAAATGAACAAGGGTTTGATAATTGGAAAATAAATTAGACATATTCATTCCAGTTTATTTACATTAAGTTTAAATTCTCAAAATTGATTTCTAATTGAGCGTGTGATTATGTTAATGTTAATATTTAATGAAGTGTAATATTGTCGTTTTGAACAAATCTTCCGTTAATATACATTTTTCTTTTGTTACATTTAAAAGGAAATGTAATTATTATAATTGTTGTTGTGACTTATATTTGCGCAATGTTTTTCCACATGAAAATATATTATGGGTTTGTTATTATCATATAAACTTAACTACACTGCGAAAGTTTAGAGTTGAATTTTCAAAAACAATAACTTAACACATGAGTGACGTTGTATAGATGTACGATATACGATGATACTTATGTTAGAACTTTTAATATTTTTAGACAGATGATACTAAACCGATTTTAGGAAATGTTATGTTCCTTGATAAGAAGTTTAATTTTATTATTGGTGTTTTATATAGTAATTTTATTATTGCTGTGTGAGTATGCTGTTTATTTTGCGTGTGGCGCAAACGAGCTTAACAAACGGGTGTCACATAATTGTATATACATAAGTTGCTTGGCTAATTTTGTAAATCAAAATGACATCAAGTATTTTAATTCTATAATTCTTAGTTTAAATTACGATTTTAAACTAAGAATTATAGAATTCGACACGGACTACCCAAAATTGAAGATGAATTTTTGGCAGAATCTTTAACGATGGCGAGAATATCTATGAGGTGTGCCTCGAAATATGCAAACATGTTGAATAATGACGTAATAAGAAAAAAAAACAAAGTATTTTGCTAAATAGGGCCTCTTCACTGAATTGTTTTAATACTTTCAAAATATCTTTTCTTATAATAAAATAATATTTTTACTAATTTATTTGCATTAAATTTTCATTACTTTTCTTATAGGCTTATTTCCAATGATCTTGTATTATTATGTTTCTAATGAGCCTGCGCTTAACCAAGTTTTTATTACCCTTAAACCAAGAGAATCCATGGAACAATTTTAGAAATTATGCGTTTTCATTTTATTCTCTAAACAACACACATTTATATTACTATTGAATTAAAAACAATATTAAAATTTCCAAAAGAAATATTTTTGGAATTTCATTAACTTATTTCAGTACTATATAATTCGTATCATGGTACTTTAAATAAGTGTATTTATTGATCTTTTTTCTTTGATCTTATCATTCACTAGGAGTGGCTATGACGGATAATTTTCAATCATACACTTCTGTGGAAAACCAGCTTCATGTTATTTCTTTCAAGTGCTTGTACCGGTTACCCCTGGAATGTTGTTAGGTTGCTTTTCCCCGGGTATGATGTGATGGTTGCCTCTGATTGATGAAATCTTTAATAATTAATATTAACATCTCACTTACCAGAATATAACCACGAATATCAGCTGAAATATTAACATATTAATATAATTTAAATTACCATTGCTACAATTTAATTATAATTACTACAATTGCCGAACACTACCGTCATCTTTATATTTTGTTAAAACAACGAACTTAACAATGTACATTGTCTACGGCTCTCACTCGCTCTGCTCTCTACGTACGTAAATTTAATTAAATCCGTATTAATCTACCGAAGTACCCAACTTTTTATTTTAAATTTATCAGATTATCTTTTACTTGCCGGTTTTGAAGTTTTGTTGTGTTTACCGAATTTGTGTGCGCTTTCCATTTTGATTAGGGCCTTTGGGCCAATAACCTGAAGAGATCTCGTAAATAAATAAAACCGGTTAAGTGTGTATCAGACAAGTGTACAAATTAGGATGCGGTAGTCATTTTAAAAAATATCCCAAAATTTCACAGTAAAAATATTTTATTAATTCGTCGCTATATAGATCTATGTTAGCTGAATAAGGATTATAATACCCGCTATTTTGATTTGTCTTGAGTACTTTTTTAAAAATGAAGCTTGATATTTCGTAAAGAGGAGTGAAAATGAAGTGATAAATGAAACCCAAATTCATCTTAACGGTACCGCGCACAATACGCTAAATTTTTTTATCCCCACTTTTTTATTAATCTTACAAATGGCAAAAAAAATTTCCTACATAATATTCTAAAACTGTAGAAGCTATGAGTGTAACAGACGGACACAATCGCAAACACACTTACACCATGAATCTACAAGTGTTCCGTATTGGACAACAGAATCCTAAAAAGTGGACATATGTCAAATTCGAATTCTACTAAAAAATTATTTGCTTCACTAGATTGGTAAGTTTGCAACGAAAGTCATTGACTCAGATGCTATAAAATTATCATTCTTGGTAGGGTTGGTGATAATTGCAAATATATTATAGCCAATATATACCGATTGAACTGGCAAACATATATAATTTTTTGCCAATTCAACGGAAATTTTCATACAAATATAATGGTAAAAACTTTATTATGTACAGTCTATATGATTAGAAACTTTATATCAAAAAATTATATGCCAATGTAATTATAAAAAAAATTCATTAGCATTTCGTGATAGTTGTTATAAACAATACTAAATAGAGATCTTATAGTTATATAACAACTATTTATGTATTTTTATTATAATTTGTTTATTATGATCATTATTTCATAAACAAATAGCACACCTAAAATATTTATATATGATGGAATAACTGTAAAAATAATTATTATTTTATAAACACATAGCATACGTGAAATGATAACTGAAATGAATAAATGTAAAAAGGACGATATTCTTGTCGAATTTTCAGGTTTAAATTTATATTTTATACAACATATTAATACTATGACATAGCCCAAACAAAATCAAATTTAATCCAGTTATTAGCTATAATTCTTAAAGCATTGAAAAGTTTATCTAATATTTATAACACCATCCATGATCATTACCTCGCGATACACAGTTGAAAATGACTCTCATCCTGTTTTGCACCATTTTGTCTTTTTCAACATAGCGCACATTTAATTAAAATTATCACGCTGTTTTGTCGCTCAGTATTAAAACCTTGATCTCATTGCACAATCATATCCAAATGACCATATTTCAATGCTAGGCACAGACAATCAATAGTGAAACTCATTTACACAAGTTCAACTAGTGGTGAGCTGGTGTGCACACGATCGGTTGGTAATTTTCCTCGTCATTTTGCATAGGATTATATCGAAGTTGATTATGTGCCTAAGGCCGATGCGATAAATAATAATTTGTACGTCAGACGAAATTAGCATCATTTTCCTAACAATGTAACTGATGTTTGATCGTTTGTTATTATCACTGAACGCGGTTAATTGTGATGGAATATGGGAGACATACCATGCAGATGAAGCTGAAATTAATAAATTTACTTTCCAAAGATCCACTGTTAAAGACATTATGTTTCAAATTAAAATCTAAGTTTTTTGAAAAGCAGTTTTTAACAATTGATGTTATATTTATAAACACTGTGCTGGAGCAAACAGAGATTCTTCAAACTTGTCAATCAAATTTTCAAACGAATTACCTTAGCTTCGGAAGTATTCCTCTTTTACTTGTCACCAGCTTTATGTTTTAAATGGTTGTGTGATAATTGAAATAATGGTCCTTCATACTTTAAATAATTAAATATAGTGAAATCTATACTAACACTAATTAGTTTGAAATTCATGACCAATTTTTAATAAAGACATACTTTCCGTGAATATCATATGTAGTCATCGTAGCTTGGTTAGTCTTACTCATTAAACTTCTCAATTTCAAGATTTCAACCTTTGAAATTTTTCATATTGGAGAGAAAAAAGTACGATAGGATAAAGCCATAAAACGAGAAAACATGTAAAGTTCAGTTAACATAAATTGTGAATTTTCTGACTTTTCTTTATTATTTGAAATGAGCTACAAAAGACGACGTATTAATCAAAGAAAAATTCTCATAGAGAGTATGTTTTTTCAATGAAATGTTCCTCAAAATTTGTCGACTTAATTTCCATTCTTAGTAACACTAAGACAAAAGCCTAAAAAATGCAAAAATTTAATAAGCAAAAAGGATCGCCTACAGAGAGATTATAAATTATACACAATTAAAATATATAACAGACATAGTAAGAACATTTTTCAAATCAATTTTTATAAGAAAATAATCTCGTGCGAGCCATTATGTGTTTAATGTACTTTCTTTCATTTTTAAAAAAGCAGAGAAATTGGAATTTGACCTAAATTGAACCCATACCAAAAAAATATCTAAATCGACCCAGTACGGACGCGTAAATTTCCCATTACTGCTGGAAGGTGCGCCCGAGAAAGCAAGACCAGCACCAGAATTAACAGTAGTTAAAATAACCAATCACGCATTAAATAGTAAAGGTTAATGCGAAATGTGGTCAGCTAGTGCCAGCAGAATAGCCACACGTCCGTTTAATGAATGTGTGTATAATGGCTTCGAGGAAAACACCAATAATGGTTCAGAACGGAGGTTCAATCGCGCCATGAATAATTGATCGGGTCTTAGCACCGGCCAGCGAACAATGAGAGGCCACTAAACCGTCTCCTGCATTATAATTCCCATATAAATATACCGGCCATATTTATTTACGTATTGCCTGGATGGCATTTATTTATAATGTTTTACAATAATCATTATTTTATTGACATGAATAATGCTCGTTTCTGCAGTCTTTGCATCTTTTTAGATGTAAATTGGCGATTGGTATTCTGCCCGATTGTTCATGTGAACCGAGTGAATTGGCCCAAAGTGTCGTTTGAAGTAACAAAATAAACGTTTAGTCATTGGAATAATCAATTGAATAAAGTCTTTAAGATATAAATAAAGTTTCTTCTCAGCATATTATTAAGATACTTCCAAATTAATTGCATTGGAGACTTGAATTTTATTTCGCTATGAATTCTTTACAACCACTTTTAAAATTTTTATTTGACAATATCAGATATAACGCTACAAATAACAAACTAAATGTATCGAGAAGCGATATATATATATATATATATATATATATATATATATATATATATATATATACACACACCACAATGACGGTGAAAATTTATATATATATATATATATATATATATATATATATATATTAATTTCACCGTCATTGTGGTGCAAAGAAGTCAGTCAGTATAGCAATACGCCAGAAGTAAAAAAAAAAAAACAGTGAGCAGTCACGGGACGCCTGGCAGATGTGAAACATCGTGTTCGTACAAATAATATGCATAAAAGACAAGATTATTACAGGAACTAAATATAGCATAATGAAAAAATAAAGCATTACGAATTTCTTACAGAAAATGGTGACTTTATTTAATAAACATTTATTTACAATTAATACAAAAATAATAAAGCACAGATTATGTGTACCGTAGTAAACAACAGCGTCGAACTGAGTGAGGAGGGGGTCGCGTAGTCGGTTGCGCATGGCGACACGTCGCCATACCGTACACTCTACTACATATAGACTATATATATATATATATATATATATATATATATATATACCTTAGTACAGCGTGGCGACCCGTCGCCACGGCAAGCGTCGCCACGCCAACGATCCGGTTTATACCTGCGCCTATAGATGTTTCACATCAAAAATAGATAATATTGAAGAACACTAAAAAAAAAAAAGAATTTTGCTTTTAGTACTAAATATGATTATAGGTGTCTGCAGGTGGATTAATAAACTAACTGTATAAATAATAAAATATCTGCCATAGATGACAATGATCAACTTACGAGAAAGCGTTTAAAAAATATTTCAAAAAAAAAACCAAAGAAAAATATTGAAAGCCACTTTTGAATTACAAGATAAGTATATAATTTATTCTGCAGACCTAGAAACTCAACCCAACAATATCCGGTAAAAATGTACTCTTAGAGTGGTAGTCGTAATCCAGGTAGAAATGTTTCTTTAGCAAGAATAATATCAATGGAAATCTTTTTCACAACCAATAAATTTAAAATTCTGCATACACAAATCTGTAAAAGTTTTAAACGAGTTAGTTATTTTTTTCTTTACTTCATAATACTAATGTTCATTAATGGTTGGTGTATCTAAATAGCAACAGTAATTGGATATACTCATATCAACAAAATAATGCAAAATCAAGTGCGAAAATGTTCTCATGTCTTTAACGATACGTAGATTTCTGTAACTTGCTGACCCAAGAGAAGTCATAGTCAAATTGTATTGCTAATGTGGATATAGTTGGCGTAAAAAGATAAATCAATAAAGACTATGTGTTAATATGTGTTAATGACGTGAATCCAAGTTGGTCTTGCAAATTCTCGTACCGTACGTAGTTGCAATATTCTATAAAAAAGCGGTGATTATGTAGGTCTAAAGGTAGATTTTAAAATATATTTCAATTTTTCCTCGATTGATACCCCCAAACTAAATTCTAACACTAACCAGCTCATGGCTCTGAATTGCATTCTATAGAAAATTATTTACCTTGTACATCCAAATACGAAATTATGGAATGAATGAAATATAAATATTCATTGTGCGCCTTCAGTTCTGCCTTCAGTATTAGTATTTGTTAAAGTGCCATTGTGTAAGGTAATATACGGGTTAAAATCCCTTTTACTGCATCCCATATCTCCTTATCTCTTCCTTATTTCTGACGTGTCACATATCTCATTTTATTTAGACTTTTATTTTATTTGTACTTTAGCTACTTATTCGTGTATGAATGTCTTTACAAACATTAACATGTCCATATTAGTCATTTAGTTTACTCAGGAGAATCGAGCCCAAATCGATAGGAAACGCTTAGCCAATAAGAAATTTAACCTTTTATTGAACATAATTCGACAATGAGATATTTTCAACATTCATTTTGTGCAGAAACCAAAAATGTGTAACCAAAACAATAAGTATAAATAAACAAAACATTCGTTAGAAGATATCGTGAAAGAAATAGTCATACAAAAAGTTTTAAGCGTTGAAAGTATGTTTGATACTTTGCAGTCACGACTTGCTAACCTATCTTGCTCAAACACGTTCCATTTTAAAACGTAGCTAAACTAATACAATTACTCCTACCCAACAAAGTCGTCTAAAATCATAAGCACGCCACGTTACAACTGCAAAAATCGTTAAAACCACAAAGATTCCATCTCCGAAAAACAGTTCCCACAAAACTCGAGTGAGATAATCAGCGACGAAATTATTTGGACAAGTAGGTACGCGGGCGGCGGGCGCGCAAGTAGGCACGCGGGCAAATAAGCCGGGCTACATTTAAATTTTTATCTCGACATCGATAAGGATCGGGCGGGCCGGGACAAACGGGCCGCCCGCGGCCTCTCAAACGCCGTCCAGCTTCCCTACAAGGTCTCGCCGCCCGCTCGCTCATTAAGCGGGGTAATTGTTCTAGCACGACGTCGCGTGTGAGATACCCGACATGTGTATGGGACGGCGGAGCGCGAAACTCGCGCGGTTCTCTCTCCGCGTGCGCGCCTACTCGCCCGCCTCTCGAGTGCGCGCTCTGAAGTGGCCAGTGGCTGTCGTCGCGCTGTTTGAACACCGCGAAGTCTGTTAAGTTGACTCGGAGCGGACTTTGAAAAGTGTTGACTTGTTGAATGGACGGTCGTGATCGTGTGTAAATTCTTACGATTGCATGTGAATATTCTGCGATGTGTGGTTATTTATGAATGTTAGTTCGTTATTTTACATATAAATGAAACAAATGGACATTTTAAATGTTATGACTAGAATGTCTCTCTCATATCGAACATGGCAAGAAGTTTACTTTAACTTTAACATTTACAAATGTAGCAGAAAATCAGAGATGACTGGTATCATGAAATATTTAGAAATGTACAGCTTTCTTATCCAACTCGTAGAGCCAATAAAGCTTTCGATAAATTAGTCATATTGACAAATTTAGAAATATTACAAACAATCTACCCGAAATCGAAGGCAATTATTAATTAATAGACACTAAACCACTTAAAACACTTATACTGTATTTAGGGTGTCAGTCCAGAAAAAGAAAATATAAAAATTCAATACAGGGATTAACATCGAGTTGAACAATACAAAAAGGTTAACGAGCAACTACCGACAATTATTCCTCTGGAACAATATGACGTTATTAAAATAGATATTTTCAATGGAGACTTTATTAATAGGAAGCTGTATTAGAACTCGTAATAACAGATAACCTGTCGAAAAGAGGGTCAAATATCACTTGGTCTTTGCTGCCTACCTCGTCGTAGCAGACGTTAACCTAATAATAAGTTAGACATTATTGCAAATATTAAAACAATATTTGTGGTGATACAAAATTGTACAAGACAATAAAAATAATTATTGTACCAATTATTTTATTGTATTGCATTCAAATAAATAGCTACGTCTACAGAAAACCAAAAAAGGTAAGGACAAGGACGTATCGCCATTTTCATTACTTTTTAACCTCCATCAATACCTTCTCATACATCGAATACACACCATCCCTTAAGTACACTCCTGAAATATTTCGTCTTTGTGAAGTTATTCCCATAAATATTTTCCATTTTCCTCTTCCGATATTACACGTGGTCATTCTTATGCATGCTTTTTCATTGCATTGTTCCTACTTGGTCTGTAGCGAACACAAAATTACTTAATGTGACCATGTTGATTGTGAGATAAATATTCGAAATTAACAGTTTTTTAAACGCAACTGCCAAGTCTCCTTTTTACGTCAATGTATAGAAAATTCACTTGAAGAATAAAATCTATATTCTAAAATGAGCGTTGTAAAACTTGGGTTTGGTCAATTGTCAACAATTATGATTGAGAGGATAACATTGGTAATAAGCACAGTGCCAAATAATATTTACTTAGGTACAGTTTTATGTTCACTATATTAAAACTATTTAATTTATTAAGAAACTTTTCTCCCTATATTATATATAATACATATATATATATATATATATATATATATATATATATATGATACCAAATATTTTAGTAGGAATTACGGTAAACATTCTTTTGACTTTCAAACCCGACTCGTAAATTAGAAAAGAAAAATTAATGAACCGTGCCTTTTATGATACCTTCATCAGTTGCAAATCTGGTAAAAATAAGTTTATCGAGCACGGAAATGAGGCAAAACATATTTTTAAAACATACTTATAAGTATTTAAAACATGTGAAATTTGCTACACGTGGCAAATTATTATGAGAAAATAATCAGTCATTATCAGCAGCGAATATAAACCTCAAGAGCACGCTTCAACCTGCTGACCGGCCGACCTAATCCCCCATCAACATGCGCACCGCACACAATCTGATTTCTGATTGTTTTTACGCCACGCACCTCTATCGTACCTTAATGCCAACCTAAGGACAGTTTAAAACTAAACACTGGCATCGGCGACGAATGGCTGTATTGTCAATTCAATGTACTCAAAACGTGTCGAGTTAGCTGTACAAGTCGTGAACGGAATTAAGCGCTGGCAGTCATTATGGGAATATCTTTGTGTTTAATTGGAGACTGCTGGATGATGTTTCTATAGATATTCTGATCGCGTCTCTTGCAGGACGTTCGCGTCGCGTTACGCAAATCATCAGGATGTTTACGTATATAATGTTGACCGTTTGATTATTTATCTCTAATGGACGATACGACTACTGCTTGCTGGTATATACAAACTTGTAGAGTACAAGAATCTTGGCTGAGTGAGAGATTGATGGTTTATGCACCACGGTCGCGGCAATGGTTAATCTTCTAAGAAAGCAGATCATATTTCTTATCAAGGTGGTTGTATACGCATAATAACAATTTATTTACCTACTTAGATTGATATATTTGGTCGTGGCTTAGAATACCATGTTGCAGTTTAAAAGAAAAATTAATTTGATGCATGTTTCATATTCATTTAAACGGTCACAGTCATTTCCATTTTTAATAATAGCCAAATTTAACAACATACATGCAATAAACACCGATAACTAATCAGAAACATTACTTTAATACAATGTATATTTATAATTTATCGAACAATTTGAATTTGTAGAAGTCGCAATTAAGACATATGAGAAATATAAGGCAATATAATTTGACCATTAATCTTTCAGCACTATAATATGAACTACAAAAGTCCCTTATAGCGCATTCTCACGTTTCAACCATACGCTAAACATTGTTTGCCAAAGTAGGTACTCATATAGTGCTGATGATAATTACTGTTAATAATCCATTTTAACCATCGATACGTGAGATGCGCTAATAGTTGTTAAACAATCTATCGTGAATATGCTTTCTTAAATAAGATACCCATATTTATTAAAAAATTTAAATAAGGTATCCATATTTATTACGAATTATCCTTTTGCCTGTTTATAGCGACCTTATAACTTTTGAAATTTTAGATTGTGTAACATCACTTATATGGGACAAATTATCATTACTAGTGGCCACCCAGCGGATGAAATTCTACCGTAATTCATTAAATTTTTAAGTTTGAACGTCATTAGTTTACGTGAAACTCATTCAGTCAATCTGACATTTTCTCACCTATTAGTATACAGATATAAATTAAATAGTATAACACTTTTCTTTCTAACCTATATATAGAAAAATATTCTCAGAATATTTTTGAATTTTCAATGGCACATTAATTAAAAAAGACGCAAGCATAAAAAATGTATTTATAAATATATTAAATTAAAGTAAATATCTGAGAACATAACAAGATTTTTTCTCTTAAACAGATTAAAATATACAGATATGTAACATTTCAAAATATAAAAGAAATAACCTCACGAGGGTTGTGTTTTACTATTGAAACACGACACCTAAAACATAACCATTTTTTCATGAAGTCCTAAAATAAGTCTATTTTAGAACTATCGTTTTCACTTCTTGAACCAATAAGGCAAAAAAACTCGGATGATTTAAAGTAAACAAACTACAGTTGCTTCACGAACTTGTTTTTGTAAAAAAAGTCATTCGTAATTTATACGACGCATAATTCCATAAATAAAAGCTTGTCTATTGTACAGGATGACAGTAACTACCAAAACTACTTCTCATTTACCAAAACGGCACAAAAAATTAAGATAATCCACCAAAGCTCAAACCGCACCTCAACAATAGCTCCACGGATTCGAACCTTAATTGACAAGTGCCCACGATCATTTGAAATTCTCGAACTGTTCAGGGGCCAGCCACTCCACCGAGCCCACACGCACACAATCGAGCCCAGATGAGGTTAATTGTTACAAATATATGCGAAGCAATAAAATGCTATATAATGCTTGAAATGACCCGCATTTGTGCTCAAATGACGTAATTAAGTCTCTTAGTCACGTTTCCGTAGGACAATGGCCATTTTTGAATGACTGTATTAAAAGTCGAGAGCTCTGCTTTTGCATATTAATGAAACGGGTACGTCGATTTAAATCCTAGTGATGACCTCAGCCAGCGTTTGCAATGAAATATTCGCCATTAAAGCCTCGATGAAGAAAAGAAAGTTCGTTATGACATTCCAGTGCTCGTGTAGTTAGTTTTTATGGGCATACTTCCATATATCTATTTATAACATCTAGCTATTTTTAGCTCAACTGGAGTTGATAGTGGGTTCTTGTCCACCTGTCTAGATTTTTATGTATAGATTATTTGTTTGTAATTGCCGTTAAACAAGTTTATCCTGACGATTTTGTCTTACATAGGCAAATTACTGTGGTGTGTTTGTTACTACAATATCTACTTACTGAAGGAAATATTTTAAATAAAACCAGCATTCATCTGATGAGATATGATAAAAATGTGGCAATGAAGAAGAATGCGCAACATAATAAGAGAAACTGTACAACTTAAATGTTGTGTACAACTTAAATGTTGCAAGAGTACTTAAATAATGACAAATGCGACAGAAATACCCCTTTCTAATGTCATATATTTGTATGCATATATAAAGTAGTACAAATTTACCTGGGCACTTACTTTTCATTTCGATTTAATTCATATCAATTATTTCGTGTCGTTCTATCTTATATACATCTGCAATGAATTCAATAAATTTAAAATAAACCTAATTTTTATTAGTTTCTAAATTTTTTGTAATTATTCTTGCTTCATTCACGTTCCCGGTTCAGGCAATTTAATCAAGTAGTAGAATTACACATAATAATTAATTTGAATAGTCTGTCCTTCTTAAATCAACCCGTGATTCAATAGTACGTGTTTTATGTGCTTAATGTATAAATTATGTGTACCTACATGTGACTGTGAATAATAGAATACATTAAGAGTTTCTTAATGGACATTTACTTATAAAGGTGCCTTTTTCGTACTGACCATTTTATAACAATTTATTTTATTATACATTAGTATGGCGCCGAATTACGAATTTAAAATTTATCGCTAGCTTTTTATAATATTTAGCGCACTTTTAAAATATATTCTAATCTGAAAGTTATGATCGTCAAGGAGAGTAAATATCACAAACAATGCGCGACACGTTATTGGTTGCGTTATTTCTATTCTGGTTAATTTAATGAGTTTTCTTTATCTGACCAAGCAACATATTAGATGTATTAAAACAGTAGATTAATTATTCGGGATTTAAGTTATAAATTAGAAAAAAATGAATACCAGGGCTATCCGTGGTAACAAGCTGAGCGAACAGGAGTGAAAAACAAAGTTTAAGAGATCTATCG
The DNA here is from genome assembly GCA_039881145.1 of Druceiella hillmani. Taxonomy (NCBI): domain Eukaryota; kingdom Metazoa; phylum Arthropoda; class Insecta; order Lepidoptera; family Hepialidae; genus Druceiella; species Druceiella hillmani. Next base: position 27,869,380 of record JAYKKI010000015.1, read on the forward strand.
CTCTGTTGAATCTTTATTTGTGACGAAAAGTAGGTTCCGTACGATAACTTGAAATATTTATTAAAATAAAAACAAAAAAATAGTAAAATAACGTCGACGTCTTATATTATTATCGACTGTAGCTTTAAGCAACTTAGCACGACAATTCTGGAGGAACTGTAACTCCAAAAATTACAAACAATGACGACCATCATCAAGCAAACTTTGTCACTTGTATCTATCGTTACTTCAGGACGACGTACGACAATATAGGCTACTATAGACTTATATATAGGCTATCATATGCTTATTGATAGTCTTAACCAATATAGGCCACATTGATAGCAATAGTAACGTATGCTTTATCACCCTCCTAATTTGCTACATATTAGGCTGACTAATCATCATTAAAATGTGTAAAAATTTTACAAGGCAAAAAGTTTATTTCCAGATTGGAATGCCTTTGAAGACGAAAAAATCAACAACGTTAAAAAACGACAATTCTTTAGATATATACTATGAATGAAGGACACTTCCAATATCATTATTTTTAATTCTTTCATAAAGAAATTACGACTTCATGGAAAAAACGGAATTTTTTTTAATAAACCTTTTTAATGATAGACTGCTATACCTATTAGTGTAATAATTTTATACATTTTAAAATGTTTAATACTTGAACGAATCATCTGAAAAAATTGAATAATAGTTTTAGTATTAGTATTAGATTTTCTAGCCCCAGAGAAAAAACAATTGTTGAATAAAATGTATACCAGATATTAACAATGCGGATAAAGAAACGCAGAAAGTATTTTTCTGCAATCGAGAAGAATTAAAAACGAATAACCTGTTTTTTAAAGTTAGGAAATTATTTTGAAATGTTAGACAGCACCTTTTTTCATACTTTTCAATACGATAAATAATTGGGAACGTTTTTATTAAATTTCTATACTAAGCTTCATTGGTTCACGGTCATATGAGATTTTTAATGGTATTTCTTAAATATTTCTTCTTTTCATCATATTTTCCAAAGCTTCATGAGCAATGCGAAAGTTAAAGTTATGCTTAAACGTAGAAGTTCTTTAATCATACGTAGCTGAGTGTGCTTACTTGTAGCTTTCAAAATAAGTATAAATTTTGAAAGAAAAATACCATTTTCCGATTTGGAATAAAATAATGTGCGATATTAAGTTTTGATGTGACCATTACCATAAAAATATTCTTCATCGTATCAGTTCATTTGGGTTGGGTGAAATTGGTTCTACTTGACATTGATTTCTACTGATTTTCTGCGACAATCAATCAACAAATGATTTTATGTGGATATATATACATGTGTGTGTGTGTGTGTGTGTTGTCCCTCGTTATCACCGAACAAGAATAATTTAGTAGCTTAGTGACCACAAACACTCCCGGATACAACTCGCTATTTTAACACTCAGTAACGACGGTATTAATTTAACGTTCCAAATTGAGTATCATTAAAATGTGTCTTAAATTACGCTTAAATACACGGGCTCGGCCTGTGGAAGCGAACTCGACGTAACATTGTTAGTACTGCGGGCCGACTGCTAACGACTAGGCGCTGTGCTATAACGATAATTTATTACACAAATTAATATGTCAGAACGTAAATCAATATTGTATAAACATAACAAAAACGAAATGATAAATCCGTGCATACTAAAGCACATTCGTTTACGTTTGTATCAAATTGGGTATTAGAATAATAAAATTCAGTATCGGGTTTTAATTCAAGTCTAAATAGAAAGGGTGTATTATTATTACAAAAAAAATTGAATGCGCCATTGCCTTCATTTTTAATTCATGTCTAAATAGAAAGGGTGTATTATTATAAAAAAAATTGAATGCGCTATTGCCTTCATTTTTAATTCATGTTTAAATAAAAAGGGTGTATTATTATTACAAAAAAATTTAATGCGCTATTGCCTTCATTTTTAATTCATGTCTAAATAGAAAAGGTATATTATTATTACAAAAAAAATTGAATGCGCCATTGCCTTCATTTTTAATTCATGTCTAAATAGAAAGGGTGTATTATTATAAAAAAAAATTGAATGCGCTATTGCCTTCATTTTTAATTCATGGCTAAATAGAAAGGGTATATTATTATTACAAAAAAAATTGAATGCGCCATTGCCTTCATTTTTAATTCATGTCTAAATAGAAAGGGTGTATTATTATAAAAAAAAATTGAATGCGCTATTGCCTTCATTTTTAATTCATGTTTAAATAAAAAGGGTGTATTATTATTACAAAAAAATTTAATGCGCTATTGCCTTCATTTTTAATTCATGTCTAAATAGAAAAGGTATATTATTATTACAAAAAAAATTGAATGCGCCATTGCCTTCATTTTTAATTCATGGCTAAATAGAAAGGGTATATTATTATTACAAAAAAAATTTAATGCTCCATTGCCTTAATTTTGAATTCATGGCTAAGTAGAATGGGTATATTATTATTACAAAAAAAATTGAATGCGCTATTGCCTTTATTTTTAATTCATGTCTAAATAGAAAGGGTGTATTATTATTACAAAACAAATTTAATGCTCCATTGCCTTCATTTTTAATTCATGGCTAAATAGAAAGGGTATATTATTATTACAAAAAAAATTGAATTGCCTTCATTTTCACATGTACATTCATTTTTGTATTTTTCTTCCTTATCCAGTTTTTATACTTTTGCTTTTGTAAATATAAGATGATAGGAAAATCAAGTCATCGAAGGAGAAGAGAAGAAAAATTTCAGTAAAAGTTTTTCTAATTTCCATTTCTAACCCAAGGTTGTATTTGTTAGTCTTTAAATAAACCTATTAATTAAGAATAGAACTGGTACTACAAGCTTTCCGTTCATGCTTGGGGATGTACAAAAATTTATATATTTAAGGGTACGAAGAGTCTCTATCAAATGATTTATTAACTTTAATATAATTTTTCATGGCTTTAACAGAATATATTTCACATGCATGAAAGTATGGGGAATTTTTCAAAAACTCTAAGACTTATAATAATCGCCATCCTGTAATCTTCTAATCAGATTCTAGCAGCACTATTTTTATTGATTTTTTGTTTTGTATTTAGGGAAAAAAGGGGTAATGCAGATTTTTTTTATATTTTGATGCATGTCTTTAACTATACGCCATTTAAAATATGACAAAATTATTTTGAATTCTATGTAACTAATATACGATATATAAAACTAAAATATTTTGTTTTAAAGAATTAACTGCAAAATTAAGTTTAATATGATCTATTAGCAATTTAGTCATTAAATATGACCTAACTATGTTTTAAAGAATTAACTGCAAGATTAAGTTTAATATAACCTATTGGTAATTTAGTCATTTAATATTATTAATGTGTCAAATTTCAAGTTTTTACGCCAAAGAATCTCTAACGGTTCAGTTTTTACTTTTGAGGTATGTAACCCTAAAAATAACGATTTATTAACTTATTAGTAAAATTTTTGGTTAAGATGAATATTTAACCCCATGGCTTTAAGACCTTTCCCTACCAGACTGTATAGATAGTGAAAATATATTGCTATGCTGTTATTTATGAGCCCAAATACGGCATTATTTAATTTTTACTTTTAGTCTCCTTGTCCATTGAAAAGGAAGGCTCTAAAAATTCTCTTATTTTTCATCGTTTACTTAAGTTGCTCTATTTGAATATTTCTTTTCAAATTATATTTTTTTAATTTGCATAATTGTATCTAAATGGCAAAGAAATTTTAAGTGTATTTACTAAAAATTAAAATCATTAAAATTTATATTTTGTGAACATGCTGGGCAAGAAAACAAAAGCAAATATGATTTTCAATTAGATTGAACTATAAAAATTGCACTATTATTATAAATGACAAAAAAATATTACTATTTCTGGTAATGCTTAATTGCACAAAACGTGTGTAAACCTGAAATAAATGTATTATCAGACAAAATTAGATTGGCGACTAACAAACCTACTACTTTTTTGAGGAAATTTCTGGAATGTTATGGAAACTTCACTAATAACTCTGGTAGAGCATGTAAAGAGCGTGGCTTTCGATCTCCTTTTTAGTTAGCAATTACATTAGAGTTACTTAGCGTAATTGCTTCCTTGAGTATCCTAGAACGCTTATATATTTCAAAGATGTTGTAGGTCCTTGTGTTTTATATTCCACACTCTACACATTTTAATGACTTTCATCTTTAAAAAGTCTTTTGATAGTCTGATTAAGAATATAATAAACTTAAGCATAATAGCTAATTGATCTCCTGATGAAAATAGCTACCGTTCATAAGAATATATAAGCAGATTCATAATTCAATATTCAATATGTAAAGTTAGTATTCTCATTAATTTCAACTTATTTTATCTTAAATCAGCTTATAACCGCTGCTTCTCACCCGTACTTTTTCATTTTTGTGTGGAGTTTTTCTCCAGTAACAATGTTTTCATCCCAAAAGTACCCTATGTCGGAATAAAAATAACTTACATTTTAGCTTGAATCGCCTTTGCATCTCAAAAGTATCCTCGATCGGAATTTTTTTTTATTACAGGGACTAGGCATGAAGTTCAAAGTGAGATGAAATACCTCATACATCTCAGTTTGAACTTCATGCCGAGTCCCTATATGATATTAATTAAACTTCAAACTTCTTAAAAAATATTTATTAAAAAGATAGTTTTTGATTTTAAATTCCACTGATTTTTTTTCAAAGAATTGCAAAATGTCTACTAAAAAATTTAAAAAAACCTTTCCTTTCATTCATCTGCCGAATAAAACTAAATCTCGAAATTTACCGATGATTGCAAGTATCACGGTAAATTAGGATTCAAGTTGCACACGTTCCGAACTTCAGGACGTAGTGCAAGTGTTTATTAGCAAGTGCTTATAGTTTCATAGAAATGATATGATTCACAAAAATTAAGTAAAATCGTTTCATTATAGTATTTTCCTGTTTCCCCTTCCGGGAAAACGTATTGAATCACACTACGAATTCCGATTTTATCCTTTTTTCACCATTACTCGAAATACTTATCTTTAAAGAATTGTCATACAACGAATTACTGTTAGAATGACTCGTGACCGCAAAGTATAAAGAAGGACACTTTATGACTACACATAAAAATGCTAGCATTACCTATTAGTATGCAAACCAAGTTACTTATCAAGCTATCCTCGTAAGCTATTATTACGATATTAACACCAGAAATTCGGCACGGCAGAAATTTTCAAGAATCTTAGGGCACCGTCAACGACATGTGCCCTCACGTGTGTCCGATGGAATGGGGGTAGTTTCCCTCACTTTCCTTACTTTACTGTATCGCCTACGTCTACACGACCCTGTGAGTGTGAATCTATTGTTAGGTTCACTGCACCGTTTAGTTACTTTATATGTTAAAGTGTATAATTGTAGTGAACTTAACGAGATGTGAATAATAAGAACGCCTTTGTTTCATTATTTATACAGTGAGACTATTTACTGATACCTCATAAAAATACATATTAACAAATTTAATTTTTTTATAGTCAGATAAATTACATATTTTTATATTTTAACCCTCAATCCCATTTCATTTTATAGGATTCCCGAATAAAAAATATTCCGCAATTAAAGAGTATTTTTAATATCGAATTTATGATATCGTCACATAGCTTGTATTCTTCTTCAAGTTTCAAGTTATTTTTCTTCTTATTTTCAATAAGGTCATTGTCTAGGGTTTTGAATTTTTCTTTCTGCTCATTTTATAGTTGGATATTAAGAGCATCTCTAGACTTTTTGAATGATTTGTTTCCTCCTGTAATTTCTTAATTATTCAATTATTACCTTTATTCTGTGACTGATTTTTTTACTCTATAATGCGTTAGATATGTGAATTTTAAATTATTCTATATGATATACTGAATTCCTTGAATTTCATACAGATTTGGAATTAAACATTTTTATTAAACTCTGTTGTAAGATGCAAATCAACTTATTTGAATGCACGTCTCGCACTGTATGCGGCATTGCCGAGTTACAGGTTAGTATATGCTCATATGCTTATGTAATAGATCTACTGATGACTTATGCTACAGATCTGCTTGGATGTAATCAAATATAATTAGATGTATCTTATATTTATCAACTAATTAAAATTGACTTAAGTTTTGAAGGGGACATTCCATTTTACTTTGATGGGTGGAATATAGAAATTTAAAACCTACCTAAAAATTAGATTTTTGCTGTCATCTCTGGTGCGTACAGTACACATGCTTGTGAATCGAATATTTTTATACTTTGTAGTCTCTAATTTTTTTTATTCTTTTTATTTTATCATGGAAAACCAATAATAGCAACAAAACCACTTGAGGATATATTTCGTTATGAGCATATATTTGTTACAAACCAGATTTTAAAAAATCAGTTTTTTTTAAGTTTACTATTTTCGAAGTTTTGAAGTGATTAAAATGAAGAACTAATTTAATTTTTTTGAAGATTTCGATTTATAAATATTAGACAATGCAATTTACAACATATTACTTTTCATTTTTACTAAAGGATCAAAGTGAACTTATATGGACGAAAGCACGAAGCGTACGTTATTCAATGTGGTTTAGGTTTATTTTAAATATAACCAAAGGATTAACGCAATCACCAATATATTAAGATGAGTTAACTCGCAATTTCAAAGTCCCAACCTTAATGATTCAACTTATTAAACTTTATTCCACTGCAGTTCGGATGGCCCAAGCTGCCGCTTACTCATGGGGAATTCGACGTAAAAAGTAACTCATCATATTTTAAGATAGTCAACAAAGATTATGAGATACATCCAAGATTTTCACATTTATATTCTACTCACAGCTTTAATAAGGTAATTCGCAGTATTCGAGTAAACGATTGGACAATGAATTCGTTTGGGAGAAGGACGCCGGTTGATGAATTCAAAAATTATTGATAAATAAAATCCCTTAAATGACGTTTAAAGCTTCATTTCCACATAGCAGCGATGTGCTCGTCTAATGAATTTGAATTCTGAGAGCAAGAAAAGCGTCGTTTTATTATTTTTAAACATGTCGGTTTCACTATCGATTCGTGAAAAGCATAATAGTAGTAATATTAACAAAGAAATAAATAAATTATCACCATTTTTTATATAAATTGGCGTTCAAAAGTATTTTCTTCGGACTCTATTTGATGTAGAAAGATTAAACTTAAAATATGAGGGCAAATATTAGAATTTCATTTGTGAGGATCGATTTAAAATCAAAAGTAAAAAATATATAATTAATTTTTTTTTCAAATGGATAACACCTTTGATAGACAAATATACACGTGAGTGATTTTACAAGGGTTCCACTATTCCTTTAGGTATACGGAATCCTAAAAACTAGTAAAGAGTGAGTACATTCAATGGAATTGACTAAACATTTTACACACTTCATTTCTATGTACCTTTCATTTTAGGGAAGCCAGGGGCTTGTCGCCAAACTATACGCGAACAAGTAAAGTACGTACGGTTATTGGCATCAGTGAATGACCAGAGACACGTTGCGACCAGTCAGTCAGCGGCAGAATGCCCCGAACTAAAGTTATGTGTGAGGCTTGAATTTTATCAAGTGAGTGAACATTTTAAGTCAACAGTTTTTTTTTATTTGTGATATGATTATGTACCTAAACAATACTGAATTTATTTTAGATGGTAGCGTATTTCATCTAGTATTGTATTATGTTTAAATTTTACCGCATAATTAATGTACTCTTCTTAAAAATACAAATTTGTGAAAAATCTACCTCCGTAGCCAGTATTAACAAAGCATATGGGGTAAGTACGAACGTCTTAATATTTACCCAGTTTATATTTTATGCAACAAAGGCAATGTTTTCTTTTTCTTTTCAGTATGAGGACTTCTCGGGAAGTATACGAGTTAACAGCAAAAGAAATATTGGATAATATTCATAAATATAGACAAGTTGCAGAGGTGTTCAATATTTTTTTGTGACACTTTAAAGATATGTTACCCCAGAAAACGGATATAAAAAACCCAAACTTGTTTTCACTCAAACCCAGAAGTCCTCCATTACAGACTATCTTATAAAATGTGTCAGTATTTACTTTGAATTTCTTCCTAAATAAGTGAGAAAATAAGCTGCTGTGTATAATAGAGAAGAAAAATATCCAGAAAATTGCCTAAAAAATAAGATGGCTGGCACTGATTAATTCACATCTTTCATGAAATAGAATATCCCAACTTATAAATTCGAAGCTCTGAAGCCACGAGTTTGAGCCACGTTATTCAACCGTATTCATGGTTTATTATGAAAAGTATAGAGAAATTCTTCAGAGACATAGGTTCCCTCCAAGTAGGATATGGAATGGTGTCGAAACTGGAGTAACTACCGTGGAAGAAGATCGTGGCGCAACAAGATTTGAAGCAGGTTGGAGCTGTTGTTGCATCAGCCGAAAGAGGCATTTTAGTGATTCGGGCAACTGCGGAAAATGCCATTGAGGACTCCGTCCCTTGTATGTTCATGTTCCCAAAGATTCGTTAACATGACATATTTATCAGAAATGGCCTCCCTGATTCTATAGGTGCAGAAAACAGTTCATGGTGGATGGCGCAAAAAGAATTTGTTGCGTTTTTAAATCACTTTATTAAGTACAAAACATCGATACCTGAAGATCCCGTTCTATTGCTTCTCGACAATCATCGTCCCCATGTCAATGCAGAAGTCGTCAACAAGGTCAATCAAGACAATGTATTTATTCTTCTGTATTTTCCTCCACCATTATTACGAAGAGTAAGACTGAGTTACCATATATTTCAAGAATTATAATAATATTAAGTAAACAATTAAAGACTAAATATTAATAAGTTAAATATTATGTAAAAGATTGTGATTGTCTATTGAAGACTAAAAATTTGAGAATGTTTGTTTGGTTATTAAGGTCAGATTGACATTATTTCATTGAGTTGATTATTCTTAACATAAATATTATTACTTAATAAAAACTGACTATATATTACCTCAGAAAAATAAAATGTGGATTAGCTTTAATTTTAATTAACCAAAGTTAAGATAAAGTTGAAATATGTTTGTTCTATGGCAAGTTGATAATTTTTGATAATTAAAACGTTAAATATAATACTTTATTTTATTTTCTAATCATTTCTATAAAATATTATTATAATCATACGAAAGATCTAATGTTAACACTTACCCAAGGTTGTTAAAACTAACCTCAAAAGTAGGGCCAAGTATTAACAATTAAATTTAAGAAAATAGATTTCTTCCTAAAAAGTACAAGGGTTATGTAAGATCTTTTATTAAAGATTATAAACCAATAGTCGACGCTTCATAAGATTTAAAAATAAATCTCTAACTAGTTTCTTTTGAAGTCAATTATATTGAATGGATGAGAAATATTATTCATATAGTAAAATGTAAAATATGTAGTAACACTGTAGATAACAGTATGGTAGATATCTTTTCGCTATTTTTAAATATGAAATAATGAAAAAATAAGAATGATTTACAACATATAATTCAGAAAATATTGAAATGAAAAGAAATGAAGAAAAAAATATGGAATTCGCAATAGTATAGAAAATAATAGCAAAACTACGAGAGACGGGATTTTTTCTGACAACTTTTGAAAACATCTGGAGAAGAAAAGTTTCTTGTGTTAGAATCCGGTTAGATATATTAACGATAATTTTTGCAATAGCAAATGACATTACGGACTCGGAAATTAATGTTGAAATTATAAAGAGAAAATAAGTTATGAAAATGGACGCGAAGGTCACAGAAACACAAAACTTCTAAATAAGCCGATAGGATAATTAATGCACTACAAAAACATTGAAAAAAGGCATAAGAATATTGGGCCCACCGAAAATGTCAAACAATTTGTAACTGTTACAGATTTTAAAGACATTTCCTGAGGTTAGGATATCACAGGTTTTCATAGATAATAGAAGCGTTTAGCAAATATGAACTTCTGATTGTATTTGAAAGTGGGATATGTGGAAAATATGGCGACTAAATCCAAATTAGTAGGAACTCGAAGAAATTTGAAGCTCTCGTCTAAGATTTTCGTCGATTAGTAGGCTGAATTTTAATGGTTGGAATTCTTTGAATCACTATATTATATAGAATTCATTGCGATTATATCGTCAAGTTGATTTGTTTACTACTTATTAATAGACTAATAAATATTGTTAACTAATAAACTCGTAAGCTAATGAGGCAATATCCGGTAAAAAATATAGATAGTAGTTTTGAACGGTAAAAAATCTGAATGAGTATAATATCGCGAAACTAAGAGGGCGAAGATAGGAGACATGAAGCATATTCTTAATAATATAGTTAAAACAAATGGTAAAAACAAAAATAAACCTTGCGCATACGAGCTATGGGAAGTTCTTTAAGAATTAGTACATAAAAACTTAATATATCAACTTCAGCCACAACCAATTAAGTATACATTAAAATATGCGATACAGACTGAGTCTGTGACAGATTAACAGAACAATATTAATGAAATGTGAAAACAGTTATCTAACTTTTCTTTCTTGCATTTATGTGTCTTTAAATATTAATATAATCCTACAACAGATGTATGATCAACATTTGACTCTATTGATTAACGACAACTGGAAAAACGTTGGCACATCATTTGCTGCATTGTACATGTGTGAAGATGATTTCGATTAGAATTGAAGTTTCTTGTTAGTCTGCGAAGAGATTATTGGATTTCAGTGATTGGAGATTAGTGGACGTAAAACAATAGGTTATATCGTTTTACGTCCACTTAAAAGACCTTTTCAATATTTAGTTAAATTTATAAATCGTTGTACATTAAATTTTATTCGTGATCATTATGTATATGACACCTGAGTTCTTTTTAATATTAACATGTATTTATCAGATACATAACTTGTTTTTAAGTGGTATGGCGATTGAAAAATTAGATAAATATTTAAAAATTAATGGTAGCAAATGCAAAGCATTATTTTTTTAAAATCATGAACTAAGAACAGATTGTGATGATAAGCTTGAAAATGTATGCTTGGCATTATATTAGTAACTTAAACGTGGGATTAATTATGAAACGGCGCGTAAGTATTTAAAGTTTAATAAATACCGAAGAAACTCGTTAAGAAACAAAAATATGAAAATTGGTAGGAAATTACTTTAAAAAGACATCTTTATTTTACAAAAAAATGGCTTACTGTACTGTCACATTGAAATGTAAAGAAGAAAAGCGTCTTGAGTAAAATCAATTTAATCTCATGCAGTCTCTGAGCCGGATTCTCACTTGCTTCGCTTTAATGAAATAATATATCAAAGTAATCGGACTCGTAACTCATTGAAATTTTATATTATACATTATGTAATCAAATTTCCAAATGATTTTTGTAATACATCGGCCATTTACGAATAAATAGGGAAAGTCAACCGCGAATCATACTTAATTGCCAAACCAGAGGTCACTAATTACCGCGCTGAGACAGGGGTACATCACGTAGTTTCATTTAATTGTGAATAATAAATTTCTACAAAATTAACGCCAAATATGTTCTATGTTGAACATCACACTAACCTTTAAGTCGTTCATGGCACACCCATTCGATGATGACGTTAAAATTACGTTATTGATTTAAGTCGCTATTACTCTAATTACTTAAATGATTGTAGGATTACATAATTATATTTTAAGAAAAATAAAATTGTAAGTGTATGTAATAAAATCAATTATGCATGGAAATGAATCGCGAAATTTATCTACAAAATATGGCAAATTTGCTAATTCTGAGAATGTATCGTCTGAAATGATGTAATTAGTTTAACTTTTTCGGCTGTACTATTGTATGATATTATAGACAGTTATATAGAAAATGATATTGACAAATAATTGAGATGCAAATTTAAATATTTAAGTTTATTTTAAAGATTAAGTTTATCAAATTTGATTTAAAATTTATCAAATTTTGAGTACCTACGCACGACAAATAAATAATTTAACATGTGAAACCTCTACAGGCCATTATTGACACCGCAAACGTCACGTCCGGATAAAAACAATCCACTTCGACAAGACTAAACGAAATAAAATAAAGAGAGAAAAGAGAAAACATTAATTCGACATAGGCGCGACCTGTCATTGGCCGAGCTGATTGTTTTTTTAACGCTTATTGTGATCAATACGTGCTGATGACTCTCAGACGATGGCCCTCGACTGATAATGAACGAGAGAGCCGCCAGGAATGTAGTAAATGTATAGGAACGAGTGTTACGCTACCATTGCGCATAAATTAAGCACGTCGTTTTGGGTCGTGGGTGAGAATTACGGGCTTGGTCGCCCGCCTGTGGGTGTTTATGTTATTTAATTATGAAAATACGACATACGTCCGTAATTCATTGCTTTTATTGTACAAGTTAATAATAGAGACGTATTTATGAAGGTATTTATTTGTTTTTTGTCGACGTAAATTGATATTTTGACAGGTTTATTGGGAGAAAATGGTAATTTGTTTTTGGCTTTGGGTCGGTTGGTCAGTGCACGTGCATATAATGGTTGTATAGCGCCAGTTTTAATCCATTTTAGATTAGCAGCGCGGTGTCGTTAACCTATAAGCTCGTTAGATGCTTTTGAGCAGAATCGATTTATGTTTGTTAATTTACGCTGTCATTTTATTAATATGTATAATATAAATACATTAGCCTAACATTTTATTTAAGACATTTCATACGCCAAATTGATTTTTTTCGATTCGATAAACGCTTCAATATTTCAAACATCATTATTTTAATTTCGAAATTCGATATCGAAATAACATAACTTAATTTTTTCATTTTAAAGCATTGTATTGTACATATAGCAATCCTCGTACAAACTTGTTATATAGTCTATTGCAATGTTAGCGTATTACTACAGTTCAGAGATTTGGTGCCTCATTTATTTCTTACACCAGATTACCTCTTCAACGATTATTTCTGTGCTCCCTAAAGTCTGCGCTCTATACCACGCCGGGACTCACACTGTCCTTTTTAGGACAATGCTAGAAATACTCGATAAAAAGAGTAAATATTTAACAGTAAACATTCAATTATATCTCAACAATGGCCACAAAAATTCTTATGTATCTTAAAATAAAATAAAAAAAGAACTTAATTATAGGTTGCCATAAGAAAGATTTACCAAAATACATTTTGTTTTAATTAGTTTGTAATAATCTAAATATACCGCGCTTAGCGGTTAATAATTCAACACTTGTTTGAAAGATAAAATTTTCTTTTATTTTCCGCTTATCGCAAATATGTAACACTGAGTAAATTGGGGACATATTTCCTCATATTTTAATAAGAATTCTGCTTTAATCTTGGTCTTCGTTTTTAGTATTAATCTTGCTACGTAAACCAGTAAACATTGGTATTGCTACTATATACGTAGTATTGATATAGCTCTAACATACATAGTATTGATCTCGCTGATGTATGCGTTTTACTAGCTGGTGTCTTGAGACAAAAACCAATATTGCAAAATCAAGATCGATATTGCTGGTCACTAAAAAGAAACAATAAATCAATTACTTATTTCCCTGAAGTAAAAAACTGTAACAATGTCAATTTCATCAGACATTGAAATAAAATTGGCCGCATCGTTTGTATCAACGCATAAGTTAAGTGTTAGATTGTTCATTTTTTTTTATTTCTACACATTAGCAGATTAGGGTTGACAGCGAGGTACAAATTATATGGAAAACATTTCCCTGTACGTAAATAATTTACCTACCAGGGAATACAAAATACGTATGAGAGTAATTCAATTAAAGGTCCGGAAATAATAATGTAACTTATGAATAAGATCGCTAAGATATTATCTCCTAACCTTAGTTGATAACTTTTTACTTTATCGTTGTTTTATTACGTTATTACTGATTTTGGTTTCGCAAATAGTCATACATTTTTCCCCGTGTCATCATTAATTTTAGGGATGTGGGAAAGGGCAGTTGCGTTTATATTTAAAGTTACATTTTATTTTATCTTAATGAATGTATTATTTTATATTAATTATAATAATATTTAATTTTAGTGATGGTTTATGCAATGGGTGAATTTTAAATTTATGATTTTTGCAAATAATTATAATTATGCTAAAATTTTTAAAAATGCTAAATACCGTGTTAATATTCTTATAAAAATTTGAAGAATGCTGAGTTTATTGATTAATCTTAGGGTAAATTATTGACTTATTATGATTAAGAACAAAGAATATGTGCTATAACTTGAATCATTATGCTACAGTAAAGTAACGCATAACTTAGATAAGGAATAACAATTTTTCATCTTTTTTCCTAAATATTTCTTTTTTCGATTTTGAATCAAAATTTGTTTTCGTAAAATGTTGATTAAAATATGTTTGGAAAAATTGGACAAATACAAAAACAAGTTCAAATAAGTTCAAGAACGAGGAAATAGTTTGAAACCCCACACTAAAATATTGGGATTAAAATGACTAATAAAATGGCCATGAGTCATTCCTGCCTACGGTGGATACCAATCACGCTGATTAATGGCTCCACTCAACTTGCCCCGATAATAAACCAACTTTGGCTGACACTTCAGAAAAAAGTGAGTTTTTTATTTAATTTTTATTCGCGTTTCATTCAGGGTTGCTAGTTATACCTAAATTACAAAGTAAAGAAGCATAGGTCACAGGCTAGGGCAAATACGATTTTCGTATATGCATTTATTCTATACATACATTCATCCATCTCTTACAAGTGAGGAAAAACACCAATTTTCACATTCAAACTTTTGGGGTTTCTATTTATGTTACGAGCGCCCTCGTTGATAAACATACGAAATATTTCACGTCGGATGGCTCTCATCTTCGCTTCGATTTATAATGTATATCAAAAATGTCCCATTTTGATATTACAAACTTATAGCAAATAAATTTATAATTTCAATGTAACTCAGGCAAAAAAGGCAAAATAATAGTTAAACTTCTAAATGAAAGTTGAAAAGCTAAAAATTTGCATAAACCTTTGCTTGATTTTGTAATGACGGACTAAAAAGTCTCTTAAGATATTATATTCGCTAAACAGAGTACCAAAGATTAAATATAACGGAAATCTTTTTTTTCAAATAACTTACAATTGATGTAATTTTACTAAAAAACTAACTTTGTTAGTAATAATAATAATAATATTTTCATTATATAATTATTTTATTATATAATCAACTTTGTAGTGTCCAATGTATCTGGCTCCTTTTCCGCGCTTTACCTCAAAAACGGTTATTATTCGTAAAAAAATACATGTAACTAAATTTGTAGAAAATGTTATAATTTAAATTTTTTTTGTGATGACCTCTAATGACATGCGAAGCATAGGACGAGAGATATTTGCAAAGAACAAAAAGTAAAATTTTCGTGACTTTTGACCTCTGATATCTCGGCAAGTGGAAATCACATCTCAAGAAACTTTTCAGACCGTCTTTAGTAGGCCAAAACAAAAATCTTTGCATATTTTCATCTTTCCTATTTTCATTCCAAGATTTAATCCTTATTTCACGGTTTAATACTTATATTTTTTTATTTTCACTATCGCTGTCCACTAGTCTTTCTCACTAAAATAGTTAATGTAAAAAAATAATGGCACATTCCTTGTAAAAGTAACAATACCATTATTAAGTGAACAATCATTAAAATTCTCAGTCATGTTTGTCTCAGCTTTACAAGATGACGAAGCATAGATGCAATAAATCACACAACAACTACAAGGCATATTAAATCCGCTTATTTTAGTACATGCAGACAATACGGCATTCTGCAATAAAGCCGCGTTATGCTGATAAGCTTTAAATGTTTCATATTTAAAGTTTAGATGGGTTGCCCTCCAGACGAATCGATTTACTTTCCCTTTCCATGCATTGTAAAGGTGATGAATTGTGCATTAACGAAGGAGATTATTATAATACACGAATGTTGATATGTGAACATGGATATAACTCACCTGTCGAAAGGCGTTTGTTTCTATTCGCTCTGCGAATGATGGTTATGTAAAACAATTACTGTAACTCACGGCGATCAGTTGTTAACAGTTTCTACTTTCTATCTGATGTATAAATAATAAAAACAAGCGCGTGGCAAAACAGACTTTAGTACCTAAGGGGACGTCTTTATCCTCTTTAATCTCTATATATGAGCTTCAATATGCAACTTTTTTTTTCATTTTTATCCACCAACTGAGCCTGGATTAGGACTAGATCGTCAAATCGTTTGGGAGAAATTTGTCGAAATTGTCGAAAAATAAAATTTATATAACAATTTATATTTTGTGTTGATTAGCATTATCGTTTAAAATTATTTCTGATTAATTTCTTTATAAAAACTATTACCACTAAGTTGAAATAACACAATTATTTCAACTTAATGGGTCATTGTATTTAATTTACCTATTTAATATATAATTACCGTCTATGTAAAATATTTCCCCTACGATTTCAATTGCAACTCGGTATTATTCGTTTAACTCGTTTAATAGTTTGAACTATCTAAAATATATATGACAACTCTTATCAAACAATTCAAAGCTTAGATCTCTTTTGTTATGGCTTAACTGTAGTTTTTGCTTACTTCTTTTCTCAAAGGAATAAGGTGAATAGGTCTGTCGGAATATACGCGTAAATACTAAAGCAACGAGAAAACATCTCAAATGATACGAAAAAATAAATGAATTTGAACAAAAATATAGTATTGCCACCCTGCACTTACTTTCTAACGAAAGCCTTTTCATTTATTGAACCATTGAGAGATGCAATCGATCCACTCTTCCTTGGACATCTGTTCCACAGCTTTTTTGGAGGCAATCGACGCTTCTTCGGCATCCTAGTATCGTCTTCTTCGCCGTTTGTCTTTTATTCTTGAAAATAAATAGAAATGGTACGGTGCGAGGTCGGTACTGTATTGTAAATGAACTAGTGTTTCTTTACCCAACGTCATCAAATATTCGATAGTCCTTTTGGTTGAGTGTACGGAGTTTCAGCTTTCGCCACTCGTGATTATGTTGAATATGGTATTTCAGTGATTTACCTCGTTTTTTTCTGACACTATGCGACACCATATCATGGGATGTTCACTTAGCGTGAAACTTACTGACGCCGAAACGTTCATATACAATTTTCTGTATTTTACTCATAAACTTGTCTTCTTCTAAACGTATCTCAATCTGCTGGCAAGTTATTATCTTGTCAGACTTTATCATAAACGTTGATATAATCTTCAACACTTGATATAACCTTCAGTTATCGCTGTTGACGGACGTCCGTCATTCAGATCATAACTGTGATCGGTACGACCACACTTAAATTCACTAAACCAGTTCTATACAGTAGCATGGAATTCACGAGCTTCATCTCAAATGACAATCTAAGCCAATTGTGACTTTGTTGTTGATTAAGACTATTATGAAAGTCAGGAAAAATTGTGCGAAAATTTCACTATGTCAAATTCATCTTGTGGTAAACCCAACTTTGAGATTCCACCCAATTTGTAAAAACAAATGGCAAATTTAAGTAAAGTGTCCAGTGGATGACCAGAGTCCGATATTTTATATTTGACTTTATTTATTTTATAGCAGGCTACCTTCGTATGTATTTGGTAACATTGCAGACCGTACATATGCATTTTGTTATGTTATAACAAAATTGTATTAGTGTATTTTATTATTATGCTCATAAACTATTTATATCGTTGTATTCAGAAATTGTATTCATTCATCCTCGCCATAATGCCTTGCCATCGGTGTGCATATGCACGCAGTTTGTTTCACTTTTAGTTGAGAGAATAACATTTTAAAATTTACTCGAAAAATTATTTATGGACTAATAGTTGTATTACAAAAGTATTAGCAATGTGTAAAGTTTGAAGAATAGTCCTTACTTTTGTAAGCAATCGGACACACGTACCTAGACTGTCTTATGCTTAAAAATAACATACACGGAGACAATCAACCGCACAAATAAACAAACATGTCTCCACTACCCACACAACGAGGCATTCAATACCCGAACTATTTAAGACGTAACATTATTAATTGAATAGCGCACCGATGGTTACCTAGCAGATAGATAGACAGGCGTTCCGTAGCATGTTAAGCTATACATTCTGTTGCAGTGGTATTCAATCTGGAGTCTGGAGTCACGTATTCTTTCAGAGTTGAATGGTGGTAATATTGTCAAGTTGCTAAAATATCAGTGTACGCTTTACGAAATGGTTAGAATTAGTTTATTTATTAGAAATGCGTCAATAAATTGCAAAACAGTTAATACAAGGTTTAAAAATAACATAAAAAATAGTTTGAATAAAAAACAGTGAAATGGATCTGCCTTTACAGGAATATAATATAATTTTATTCTGTAGAAAATAGTTTAGAGTGCAAATAATTTATTATTTTTGATATATGATTAATTATTTATTTAGGTATTTTTAATATGTGAAGAATTATTAATAATGACCAAGTACAAACTATTATAAAAAATAATTAATATCGATAGCTATTTTTAATTTGTAGCAATTGTCTAAATTAATTAAAAATAAATTGTTAACTGACATTAACAATTTTTCTATTTCTATCAAAATGCTCTTTCCGAGTTTAACGTGGCTTTCTTCGGCGGCCCTGTTGGGCCTGTAAATCTCACGGGTAAGTAGCTTATATGAGAGGATACAATGCGACATAGTGTGCACTTTGTTTCAGCCTGCTGGTACAGTATTCAAAAACTACTATCAAAAATAACCTGACTTTTCAAAAAAAAATTCGAGATTGCCTATCCTTGAATATTTATATCATCATCTCATATATATTAATACGCTAAGGTTAAGATGTTACTCTCCCTTTTTAGAAAAAACCTCACAACTAATCCACATAAATTATATATCATTTTATAGATAATTGCTTGCTCTACCGGCATCCATAACTAAAAAATTTATTATTGCTATTGTTTTTGAAAATTAATTAATTATTAAAATTATATACACACAACAGCAATGCTGCCATCTAACGGCTCAACGTCAATATGATTGACGGTCGGTAAAATTTTTGTTTAATTTCAAATCCACTCACGTATAAATAAAGTGGCGCTTTAGCTCAATGCTTTTGATACTTGCGCCTCTATATGTAAATTTTAGTAAAATATTTGTTTGATCTGTCATCTGAGCTTCATATTGGAATAAATAATGCGAAGACTTCGCACGGGTCACGCTAGTATAATATAACACTTTAAATGAGCTTACTTTTCCATTTTCTCCATTCAAGAGTGTTACTTTTATCTATATAACACCTGGGCCCAACAATATATGAACTTATGAAATATTCTTTAAAAAACGCGTCACCCCTCATACTTTTATTATTTGAATATTTTATTATACTAGAAGAAAAATAAAAATTTTAAAAATTAGAAAGACTCAATTAGATTGTTTAATTTAGTGTAAAGGATGCTTGATGTTGAAATTGTCTTTTGATTCATTTATTTGAAAAAAAAATTGTGAGCCGTCATGGGATGCCTAGCAGATGTGAAACATCTAATTGTTTTTATTTTTATGTTGTAATATTTTTATTTGAACGAATTTAAAAGCAAAACATAAGTATTCAGAAAATCGTTAATAAAAAAACATTTTATTATTTTATTTTTATGAAATAATTTATCACAAAAATATTTCTTAACAATCAAAAAATCAAAAATAATTACTATGGAAAATATATTTTTCATTTTATAATACTGTTAGCCGACGTGAATAGGACGTCGCGATGTGCCATCAGAAAGTTTTAACTCCATCCAAAAGTGCCATTAGATATTTCACATCAAAAATCAATTCTTATCATAATTGGGAAATTGCAAAATTATAAATTAAAATTGAATTTTGTATTACTTAATGAATTTTATGTTTCTACTCATTGATAAGGTCTTTTGCTAATCTCTAATTTTTTTTGGAAGATTCTACTGCATCCCGACTTTATAAAAAATATAGGTAAAAAAATATTAAATGTGAAAAAACATGGCATAAATTTTACTGCGGATAAATAAATAATTTATTTCGTCAATTTTGAAGCCTATTATTACTAAGTCTTATTTTATACTTCAAAAATTGTTTTTCAAACGAAACAAAAAAATATACTTTTTTCGGTTACAAACGATTATAAGAAGTGGGAGGTGGATAAAATATTTTATATTTTACAGACAGAAAATTTAATTATAAAAATTAAGTTATAACAACACTTCTTTACTTCGATAAAATCATATTCATGACATAATTTGAAATTAATTTCAAGTAAAGGATGCAAAATTCTATACGATATAATTGCTGAAATTAGAATAAGAATAGAGTATTTAAAAAAAATACGAGAAACAAAAACCCTTCATTTGAGCAGCCCAGTTCAGTGGCGGTGTGGCGGGCCACACACGCGGCGTCGCGGCCGACACCTCCGGGCCGCAGGCGTTCATATATTACTGGTGCAGCGGCACGATGTGAACGACGGCACGGCCAGCGGTAGGTGCGGAGGCCATTCTATAATTTAGTACCGTATCTTGTTTCTGACGGCTGGAGTGTGAGTTTGATTAGTTAATAATTAAAATTAAATTTTTTCATCGAGTCTAATTAAAAACATTGCTGCTGGTAAAATAAAAAATACTGTAGCTGGAACTAGGACTCATTGGAGAGTAAAAAAAGAATAACGAAGTTATAAATATGTATAAGACTATAAACAATAGCGGTACCAGTAAATAAGGCAGGTTTCATCTTCACCTTCACGTTTTCTTATTGATGAGGAAAATATCTTTTCCATTTGTTATAACATCAGTGTATAGATCGAACTCTAATTTCCTCCAGTACATCTGCTATGTGATGTATCTCCATCTCCTATATCAGCAGATATAATAAAAACAGTATAATGATATTAAACCAAATATGCTTTCGGTTGCATTAAGAAATTATGTGAAAAATTATTGTTTGAAGAACGTGATGAATTTACAATACTCGATCGCCGCCTTTACTTTTGTCTCCATTTGAATCTCGCCACTGGCTAATTATTTCATTGCCAGAAACTGATAGTCGAAAAAAAATGTTATTCCATTATAGATAATTCTAGATATAAAACATCAATATGACGAATAAAAAAAACTTAATTGTCTCGTGGAACGTGAATATTTCATATAAAAGCATTTAGTACTAAACCACTAAATGCTCAGAAAAACTTGCTAAACTTACCTTGATCATAAGCTTTAAACCCAAAATCTTGCAAATTTAATGGAACTATACAATTTGGGCGAGCATTGATAAAGAAATTTATTTATTTGTGAAATAAACTACTGTCTTCCCACAAAGAAACGAAGTTATTTTCAAAATACATCAATCTGTATTAACAATAAATCTTCAAAACATTTGCAACAAATGTGATGTCAAGTCCTTATTTAGGTACGGCATCAGAATAAGGGTTGAATTTGTTTAAAACGTTTGTGGAAACTATTCGTTTGTTAATCCTTTGTACACATATTTAACTATATTTTTTTATTATTTTCTGACTAGGTCGAGTAGGCGAAAATATGAAAGAAAGAAATGATAAATATAAATAAATATGAAAGAGAGAATAAATAATATGAAAGAGAGAAAGAACAATATGAAAGACATGATAAAATATATCATTTATTTGTGCTACTATGACATTCTGTTATATTGCAAAGTTCTCGCTTTTGAGGTATGTGACATAGCCAGTCTCTCTGTTACCAGCCATTTAGATATGCATATAAAATTAAACATGACATTGTCCCATCAATCCCATGTAAAATGAAAATCACTACAAAATCCGCTATCATATAAATAAAATAGAACCAACAGCAATCTATATTTCTTCGATACTTATATTTGAAAGACTCACCGAACCTAGCGAGGATTCTCTTAATAAAACGCCGTTCACAACTAGTATTGGTGTTACCGTAACATTCCATAGACATGTGTATTGGATCGTGGACAAATTATCTAACTAGATTTTCTTAATTAGTATTTATTCATCACAGCAATATATATTGAGCGGTCGCGATTACGTTCCGAAAAATTTACCGAAACGTTTCTGCTTAAAAAAACGACAGCGATTAAAATGCATACCTACCAGGCGAGGTGTCACAATAATAATAACTATGAAGTAATGACAAACGCGCTTGGACTTCGCTTCCATTGTTAGATGGCTCGGAAAGCCTTTAACAAGATCGTACCGATGGATCGATACGGCGGTCAACACTCTATCGGGTGGAGTTATTAAATTAACATTAACCAAGCACTTTGGACATTCCATTTTATTTACGTTTATGTTTATATGTTATTTGTTTTTATTGATATGTATCACATTAACGCAGTGCTTTTTGAAGAGATTATGTTTAATGCATTGATTTAAAAAATATATAAAAAACCTTCGTAATATTACTTACGAATCATGCTTATGCCTTTGATATCGTAAAATCATTACGACTATCTCTCAACTCAAATTCAGCCTAAAATCATCGTAAAGTGGAAAATAATATCCCAATAATTTCTTAATATAAACACCCTTACTTAAAGTAAGTTGTTCATATTAAGAATAAATTAAAAATGGAAATTGATAGTTTTCATTAATAAATTCAAAAATATTAAATAATTGATTATTCAATAAACTCAATATTTACTCCATGTATGACATCTAGTTGCTGTTAATCCCGATTTATTAAGTTCTCGTTTCCCTTAAATTAAAAAAAATGGATAATAATTTTAAAATTAACTTGCGTTAATTTAAAATTATTATCCATTTTTTATGTAATTAAAATACGTTTTATAAATTTATTGTGAAGTAATCAACATGTAAAAATTATTCTCTGCAGTTTCAAATTTTATCCTAAGGGATTGCAGTTATACATGAAGTGTATTAAAAAAACTCACTCTCCTGATCTCCCATCGTTTCGTCATTTGTAAACTATTTGCTATGAAAATGTATAGAGCACATTAAAGTTAAATTATGGAGGTACTCGATAATTTCATGGAGAAAATACAAGGAAATAACTTAATAATCTAGAAATTTTAATATCCAGAAATGTTAAAACAAGAATTTATCGAGAATAACTTCAAATAAATCGAATGAATATTATTAAATATTTTAGAGTAAAGCGAATCAATAGGTAATATACAATGTGATTTTAAAAAGGTAATAAGGTTTTGTAAACCGTAGAAAAGAGCTAGTCTAGAATTTTTAACTACAAAGTAAAATGGTTACCTTTTCTATTAAATTGGTTCAATGAACAAAAAACTGATATCACTGCTATCTATTGCTATAGAAAATTTAATTCATGAGTGATTTTTCCGTAAAATACATTGATTATGTAGAAATTTTAATTAAATTTGACATATTACAGTTTATGTATGTTAGATAAGATGAGTTTAAAAGTTAGAGCTAAACGAATGTATAGTTCTAACATATATGAAAAAGTAACCTAGTCATACTGTCCTGCTGAAATGTTTTTCATTAGTCTCATCAGCATATATGTATATCATGGGCTATTAAAATTCAAAAGAAATAAAATGAGTGCCAAGTCTCATGCGATATAACAATTCCGCGATCCATACCTATATTATTATAACATGTTAAGCAACGATTAATAAATGTCAAGAAATATTGGTATTAAAAATAAAATGAGGCTATCTCACTAGACGCGGAGGCAGCAGTACAGATGCCGTCCCGCTCGCTCACTCGTAAGTGGCGTAATGTATGGGCCATACCTGTTAATGGGTGCGCGGGCCAGCTCGCCGTATCACTCGTGTTTCATTAAATACTTGTTTGAATTGGAGAATTTAAATTTAAATAATAACAAAAACATAATAATAATATTATTTAAATATTCGTCGAAGTTCAATTGTGAGTGGCGGGGTCACAGTTACGTCGGCCGGTGGTGTCTGGTTTAATAACCGGTGGATGATCGTGTTTTGGATTTTTAATTATTAGACAGCATTTTATTCGAATTTATAAATGTTAAATTTATTTTATTAGATGGACGCAATACTGAACTAATGTTCCACCTCTCCGAACTCACTATTCTCGTCATTAAATTTAATTCTACCACGATTACTTTCGTAATCTCTTTCTAAACTACTTTGTTAAGCAGACAAGATATAATACAGTATTGTTTCATCGAGTAACAACAAAGTGTTTTTTTAAAGCGTTTTCACTAACATTAAATAATATTAGTGTTTCGCATATACTGATAGGTTTAAAACGAAAATATTGTATCAGTTAACTATCAATGTTAAAAAAGGCGGAGGGATTCACCTATTTCGACTGATCATTTATAGTTATAGCTGTCAATAACTTTGATTTACATTTTATATATATATATATATATATATATATATATATATATATATATATATATATATATATATATATAATTATTGAACTTAACGTTCTTGATGTATAATTAACGTAGTTCATTATTTGTGAATGACTAAATATTGAATTAATCTCTCGCGGCTGTAAAACAAAATGGATATGTTTACCTGCATATATTATTTCCATAATTGACAGAATGTAAATTCTATTTATAACTAAGACAAACTTTACATTATTACAATACAGATATAAATCAACTTACGACATTATGCGGGTAGTATGATTACTATCCTCGCTTAATGAGAGTTTCCAATCTCTCATTAAGCAAAGAGCCCCAATTGTACTTCATTCCTTAATATTCCGTCACGATTCACGATTCACGTTCGATTAGTTTCAAAAATCCAATAGTATCTTCACTGTAATGCGATAAACCTAACAGTATCTTCACTATAATACAATATGTCTTATTGTGTTATTTTCGTTGCCTTCCTTTATATGGCATGTTAAAACATATTAAAACACCGACCACATTAACGCAATACGCTACGAACTAACGAACTAACATAAGAAAATTTGTTTCCGGGAAATTCAGTTCTTTCTTTAAAGAATGACAAAAAACCTACCTTACGGCGCCCCAGATTGTATTACTGCTAATTCTTTAGTAACCAACTTCCTAATTTAATCATTAATTACCTAAAATCTCCATATTTTCACTACTCAATCATAAATCAATTTTAACTGAGTACATTTGCGGTCAAAGCTAGTAGTTTAATAATTTTTAATTTTTCAACTCGTTTTTAGAATTGTAAAATATCGACACTAGCAGGCACTCGCACCAATTTCGAAAAATTTACGTGAATCGCAACATGAAATTGTATATTTATGTAATTTTTTATTCAAATTAGATTTAAAAATTCAAATAAATATAATTAGCAGAGTTGATGTGATGTTTTAAAATCAACTTAGGTATAGCAACAAATATGCAGGTACATATAAACTGTTTATTGTTAAGTATGATAATTACCGACGTATCATAATATAAGCAAATTTAAAATGTGGATACATAATTAGCTGTTTATTGGTAAGTATGATAATTACTGATGTATATCAGGACAAGTTAATTTAAAAAGTAAATTATACTATTCTTGTTCACCTAATATGTAACTTATTAGCGACTCGCCCGCGTGTTATTCGTTTTTATTATCAACGGCTTTTCATTTATAGGCAGTTCTATTTTAATTAGTGAACAAAACGTATTTGCAACACTGATGCTTCATTATTATACAGTATTGGCATGCAGCCATATAGAGCACGTAAGCTGTTTTGCTAAAATAATGTGCATATTAAAATTAATTTACAAATAACGCTTGACACTGTTACTAAATGTCTCGTACGTTATGTTACTGTGTGAGTACTCTAGACAGTATAGTGACCGACTCTCAGTTCTTAAACTTCGGAAGTAGATAATTAAATTTTTATTATATGAATTATTTTTGGAATTGAAAACTTGAAAAATTTTCTAGTGACCGACATAAACTCTCGTCTTTTTACTTACGTTTCGATTACGTACACTAAATGCTTTATTACATTACACTTTTTAATATTCCTTACTTTATACTTTATATTTTTCCTTATACATATATCGGGAGTCATTTTTACCTCGTGTATAGCAATTTAACATATGAATTTACGACTAAACTGTATTTCTTAAACATTTAAGAACACATAATATTTCTATTAAACTATTTACAAATATAAGTATTTTTTTCGCCGTGTAGACATGGTTCCTAGTATACGTTTCACTGGCATAAAATTATTAAGAATTTCTCAAAACCTATAAAATCTAGAATTGTCGCTAAAATTTTCCCATAAACTGCATATAAGCCGCTAACAATCCTATCCATACATTTTCAAAAATTATTTTCATAATATTAGTTTGAATGAAGATGTATTTTTCAGCAAATCAGTCGCTTACCATTATGAATAAATTTTTTTTTTGATAATATTGTATCCCAATACCCACGTTTCTACGTCGAACGGTTTCTGAAACTCCTGTAACAGATGATGGAAGACATGAGTGATTTTATGAACGTTTAATATTTTTCATTCGGGGAACTAGTCATTTCTTGTATGATAAAAATAAATTTGTAGATCAAATGTTGTTCATACTCCCTTTGGGAGATAAAGAAGGACGAAATTTTTTTAGGGTTTTTGTAAAATTTTATTGTTTGTAAATTGAAGATATTTTCAAAAAAGTCATTGGAGCCATTTGTATCGAAAAAAATTGTGAGCCGTCATATGGCGCCTGACAGATGTGAAACATATAAATTTATTTGAATCGAAATTTTTTTATTTGAACGAATTAGAAACGAAGAAAATATATTCAAATAGTTTTTAGTAATAAAACATTAACTTTATGTTATTATTATGAAATAATTTATTACTTAAATATATTAAAAATATTAAGAGGAAATTTATTGTGGAAAATATTTTGAGGAGGGATTTTATTGTTTCAATACGTGGATGTAATTTGAAAAATGAGGAAAACATATGCTATGAAAGATGGAGATGTGAATGTTATCTATTTTCATTATCTTCACTCTTTTTTTCAGCGAATTAGAATTTTCAATTTTTAAAAAAAAAACTACTTCCGTTTCATCGCAAAATTACATTTGCTCAATTTTCAATGTGACGCGAACACAAGAACACACTTTATTGATTTCGTCAGTACAAAAGTTCTAATAGCGAGGCACAAATTACTGAATCTTTTACTAGTCCATAATTAGTAATCCAAAAAAAAATTTTCTCAAATAAACTTAATGACAAAATAGTAAATCAGAAAAATCCATCTAAAAAAATACTTCACATATCAAGTCTAAACCATGTGCCATTATCTTTAGAGAAAACCTCTAATAAACTTTTAAATTAAGAACACTCCAACGCCAACTAAATAACCACAATTCACATGCAACCCAGCTAACCTTACGTATAAATATAAATAATTATTATTTTGACATTAACACAATCTTAACGGCGCAAGTTTGTTCAAATAACCTAATGCAATATCAATAAAAAGAGACAACTTTATGTACGCGCTGCATAGAAACGTGTGAAATGAAACGGCTGTATTTTAAAATTAAACCTTGCCTTATCAAACTAACGGATGCTATTAGGTTTCCTTTACGAACGAAACCTGTTAGGATGTTTTGAAAATCCGTTGTTGTGGGTGTCGCTAGCCTAATCAGTTTAGTAATGAGTCCGACTTTGGAGTAAACATGTATAAATGTAGATAAAATATCGTAATGAACCAGCATTTCTTGTAATTAGAAAGTGATTTATCCAATGGTCACATAAGTATTGGAATTTCTGTATCGCTTTAATAGCTTGGTGACGATTGATTCCAATCATATATTGAACGAAACGATATAACCATAATTTAATTTAAGCTCATCGATTTATCTCTATGTATATCATCACTCTAATTTTAATTTAGAGAAGATTAGAAGTTCTTATATTCAGACTTGCCTCAAGAAGAAATCAAAACTAATTCCCATTCATGTATATTAATTTACTCGTGTTCAAAAGTAGAATTTATTTAGATAATTGTCGAATTAATTCTCAAGTCTAATTAAATCAAAACTGACATTGCTCTATTTTCTATTATCAATTGTATTTAATTTAAATTAGTTTATTTTATGACCATTATTTAATGAATAAGGTATTCATTAAATAATGGTCATAAACTCATGCACTCGTTTTTTTAAAATGTCAGCTACACGAAACAACATTTCTTGTTATTTGTCACATAGTTTTATAGTTATAAATAAAATTTGATTTCAGAAGAATGTTCTTTACAGTATCATTATATACATAAAACTTTATAATTATTTAATAATACCTACTTACAATACTCGTTCATGTGAGCAAAATGTAAACAGATTCAGCAAACGTGTTTTTTCTATAGTTATAGATAAAATTTTATTTCAGAAGAATGTTCTTTACAGTAAGTATCATTATAAACATAAAACTATATAATTATTTGATAATACCTACTTACAATACTCGTTTATATGAGCAAAATGTAAACAGATTCAGCTGACGTGTTTTTTCTATAGTTATAGATAAAATTTTATTTCAGAAGAATGTTCTTTACAGTATCATTATAAACATAAAACTATATAATTATTTTATAATACCTACTTACAATACTCGTTTATGTGAGAAAAATGTAAACAGATTCAGCTGACATGTTTTTTCAACAGCTGTGTTGGATTAATTAATAAAAAATTTCAAACTGTCAGCTTAAACGTACACGTGTATTTTTAAATTGTCTAACTTTATTAATTGAATTCTTTAATTTCGTGAACATAGATATATTTGCTGTTAAAGTTTGTCAGTAGCCTGTCAAAGAAATTAGTCAAAGCTACAAAAGAAATATTGACAGAGCCCACTATGAGAAATATCAATAATGCACTGTCGCTGTCAATCTTATTTTGATTAGAAATGATACCAAGTTTTGAAAAGGTGTTTCACTTTGAAAGAGATATATGTAGAATATTTTAATTGTAATTCGTAAGAATATTTTAATTGTAATAAGTATTTTGTCTTCCAATACTTATTTTTTAGCAATAAAAATATTACAATTTCCAAAATACCACAAAACTATTGGATTGGCTAATAAGACTTTAGCCATGAGTTCGGAACCTTTTTTGTAAGTATGTCGAAAATTTCAAAATATTTAATTTAAGGTATAAAACCGGTATTATTCAAGTACATCAAAAAGTAGATTTTAATCGCCAGCGTACACATACTCAAATATGTCATTAGGTTTGCCTGGCTTATGAAAAACTGGCATAAATAGCGATGGGTGAATCAAAAGTGTCCTTCGGGGTGACGAAAATTGGTTTCAGGAATTTCAAGAATGTGGACCATGACTTTGAAGGCTAACACATTCCGGTACAACGACTACAATGCCTAATTGAGGAGGTCCACGACTTGCCCATTCATTGATTAACTGTGGACTTCAATTGCAGTCACGGTGCGAAAAGATGCATTTGTAAAAATTAGAAATGTTTCCAAAATATCGACTTAGGTAATTCATGAGCTATCACCATATCAGTTTCAGCAGAGAATTAATGTCTGAGCAGCATTTTAGCAAATGATTAATGAAATTTAGTAGATAATTATTAACGTTAAAGCGCAATAATTAGGATTAACGTTAAAGCGCAATAATTACGATTAACGTTAAAGCGCAATAATTACGATTAACGTTAAAACGCAATAATTACGATTAACGTTAAAGCGCAATAATTACGATTAACGTTAAAGCGCAATAATTACGATTAACGTTAAAGCGCAATAATTACGAAGCAATTAGTAACAAATAAGATAGTGGTGGGAAGTGAGTTACATACATTTATGATATTACAACAACTTAGTTTGTGCAAAAAAATAGATGTTTTGATACTCAAATCTGAAATTAATACCAGAAAGAATAATGATGAGCAGGAATATCTGTGGAATATGAAAGGCCCAGTCCATTTAGAGCTCCTTTGGGATGGATTTACGTGAAATATAGAGATTTGCTGTGAGATTCGGCAATGAAATTGACTAGTTATCAAATTATATAGTCAATAGGATCGAGTTTATTTCCTTTATGATAACGCTACACACCATATTGCAAAATCATCAAAAATTAAAGGAATTGGGATGAATTTTATAAGTACATCCACCTTATTCACCCGACAATGCACCATCTGCTTATCAGAGATCTAAGCAAAAATAAACGAGTCAAGTACGCACAAATTATAGCTCGTAGTTGTAAAATTACTTAAAATTATTGGTACGAGTTAATTGTATTTGTTTCATTTAAAATTTCTAACCAATTGTTAGTATAAAGAATTGTTTCACATTTTTCAAGCGTATAGTAGAAAAATTTGTATTTGGGAGACATATTTCATTAAATTTTGAAGCTTAATATTTCGCAAACAGATCTCAAAAGTAAAAAAAAATATAAATAAAACTTCAATAGGTTATTAAAAGACTATCCACTTGATTGAACATGGGGAAAAATGCTTAAAAATTTGAATACATATTAATAGAGAGAGAGAGAGATAGAGAAAGAGAGAGTGAAAAGGAGCGAGACATCCGTATGAAGCATCTGCTACGAGTATATGACAGACAAATGGAAAAGAAAAGCGGATGGATATGACGGAACTGCTATGGTCCCGTTTTTTCTACTTGCTTACGAAACCTTAAAGGATCATCTAAAGACGAAATCGACAGCATAGAATACTTTCAAAAATATTCTGTTTTGTATTAAACTGAAGCCAATCGATTTATATGCTGAAGATAAGTCAAGGATAAAGATGGTGCAAATATATTCGGATTTTTTTGCGGCGTTTCTATAATATATGCATTTTCATTGATTAAAGTTTTGCAAACCAAATAAACTATTCCAAGCACGTCGTTTAAAATAAATGTCTTACATGATTAGTAATTATTTTTTTTAATCTCTTTTCACTCAATTTTATAAAATATGATTGTTTTATTTATTTCTACCATTTTTATGGATATGGGAGTTCACTCAAAAAACACACAACATAATTAAATATTCCTATCTACATAGGGGTGTTATTATATAGAATAGGAAGGAGCGATTCCGATGAGCAATGAAGAGTGAAATTGAAATAATATAAATTTCAAGATTAAAATATATTAAAGACACCGGGTTAATATTCATAATAATTTAAGAAGCATTTGTGTAAAATTAAAATAACGGCCCCTCAAATATATTAAAACGATAGAAATATTAAACAGAAAAGATAACAGAATTTGTCATCAAATTTGATTACTTTTCGACAGATGCGAAATAAGTTAGAGTATATTTATACTGTTCCTTTAAAACCCACATTCTAAAATAAGTACAGTCTATCGGAATTGACGTTAAAAAATAATTCTGAAACACTCACACCCTGATGTTCTATAAAATTTAAGAAATTATGAAATACAAGCTTAATTACGTATAGCAAAAATGTATTTAAAATTTACTCATCGCTACATTAGTGTGAAAAATAATTCAATAATTTTAACGCTATATGCATAAAATTCTGCAAATAGACGTTTCAGGCTATAGTCACCGTTAATGTGCATCACAATTAATAAACATACTTTAATAAAATATTTTAGTACACTGCCTCGTCTACAGCGTTGCTAGATGTTCAGTATTTCACGGGATGTTTTTGGTTATATTTTAAGTACCCCGTACTTTTAATAATATTTGAAATGCTTCGCCTTTCTGGAATCTGTAGTAAATATAAACATCCAATCACATAGAGAAGCGGTACTGTTTGTTTGTCAATAATGAATGAATGAAGGCGACAAGTCCACCGCCCGAGGTCCTAGAAGGCAAACATAATAAAAAACAAAAATATTTACGCTAATTGTAAATTACATTATATAACACGAATAAAATATATATATATATATATATATATATATATATATATAATATATATATAAATATGTGTGTGTGTGTGTATATATATTCTGAATTTTAAAAAAATCATTTTCCTTCTTTCCTGTATTAAATTATGAAAACCTGCATTTAATTCGCTTTTTCAACATCTGTCCCTTAGAGAGGTGAAGAAATTTGGCAAACCAACCCATATATCTAAACTGACAATGACACACCCTTTTCGGCATAAAGGGGTTGAATTAGAATATTTTTATATTTCAGTTTCGTTTGCAAAAATATTAATCTTCAAAATCGTTTCTAGTGTCACTCTGCTAGACATTTTTTGAATAGATCCAAAAATTTATCTATATGTAAATCAGTGAAATTAGTTCGTCGTAAATAAGTTAATGAAACTTTATTTGAGGCACGTTCAGTTTTTTTGAGTACGTTAATAACCTTGTTATGGAAGGATTACGAAATCGTACTTCTGCGTATACTAAAATATTTTAGTTAATTTTTGTTTCTATTTGTGTAGGTTTAAAAAAATATAAAAAAAATTTTAATTAAATTCTAGCTCTGCTTCCCAAAGTTATCTTGGATTAGTCAAACTGTGCCTTGTTCCTCTGAAGTGGTAGCGGGAATCTAATTTTATTTTAAGGAAATATTGTTTGTGTTGAATATTTGTACTTAGCGCGTAATTTAACAATAATTACTTTACGAGTATTTCTACTCTCCATTAAAATATGACATCGTATTGAAATCATTTCAGTATGAAAGACATTGCCGACTAATCTTCATGAACAAATGAATCAATTTCACTTAGTTAATGTAAATTGGCGAGTACTATTAATATAAATCTTTTATTACCAATAACTATATCCATATATCTTCAAGAGTACATTTTTGCCCAATTCTATGGAGGCGGCAGGAACTTTGGATGGCTGTCTCCCAAAATCATAATCCTTATCTCCCGTGGCACGCGAGTCGCTTTGTTAAACTATTGATAGTTTTATAGTAGCCTCTAATGGGTTTAAAATATATTCCTGTATAATAAATGACGCTAATATCAAACGACGCTACCGTTGGTGGGCTTTTAAGCTTTACATTAACATAATGACGACATAAAGTTGGCGTAATGCTCAAAATCACTGAATAAATGTCACATTAAATTGGATTGCATACTTTTCCGCTCTTTCGGTAGTTATAGAAATAATTAACGAACGAAATGCCAACGTTAACGTTAAAACAATAATGAAAAGAAGAGGCGAATAATGGGTTTATTCTCGAGAAGTTAATGTCATTTGAGCATAAAAAAGTTCAAAAGAGCTTTTAAGTGCGGATGTCACTAAAGAAAGTAGTGTAATATATTATTGAAACGTAAAAGTCACTTTTGAAAAAACTTTTGTGTAAATTAATTCTTATAAATTAAATGTAATTTTTAAAAAATATTTTGACTTAACGAAATTTGAACCAAGTATCACGATACCTCATGTCTAAGTTAACTTTTGGATATCAGGTTTCGAAGATGACTTTTTATTGATAAAATTTAGAATTAACTAAATAGTCTAAACATTCAATCCTTGAACAATTCTTTATATTTGAATAATTTGAATTTCATTTGCGGTTTCGAAACTTTCCATTAGTACCTTGTTATTAAGTACTCTGTGTTTCGTAGGATTTTAACATAGTAGTGCGTATTATTCTTAGCATTTTGCTACATGAAAATTTTCAATAAAAATGTTTAATATAGTTTCTTTAATATAAATTATCTATTTTTTATATTAAGATATGATAGGCAAACACACATCTTTTCAGACTTCTTAAACTTTGAAATAACACTGTGATCGGGGCACAATATTTTAATAATAGATGAATTTTTCATAACATTTCGATTTACTAATATGAACGCTTTAAAATTATTTAGCGCGTTCATATTAGTAAATCGAAAAGTTATATATATATATACATATATACTTAAGTATATACATATATATTTATATACTATCAGTTGTTAATATTCATAAAATCTAAACGATATGTCTACATATGGTTCTATGTAGATATATCGTTTAGATTTTATTCTTTCCTATTGTCTTTTCTACTGCATACAGATTTTTCTGTGTCATTTGTATTTGGACCTTTCACATAAAAGCAACGGAAATTTTGATAGGTATCAAAAAGTGTAATTTTTAATATAAATATATTTAAAGATTTTTACACAAATATGTTTGAATCAAGCGTTTATATCAAAGATTTTTAAATAATAATTTTTGTGGTGAAAAATGCAGTATTACTATAAAAAATCCTGAACAAATTTTGCCACTGCTTAAAATAATTTCTTAACTGACAAAAGCGATTATATAACTATTTTATTGGAATCAAAAATTCCTCCAACATAATTTTCTAACTTGCAGTTCTTAAAAAAATGGAATTACGTTTGAGAATTTATAAGTGAGATAGATGTAAATGGTTACCAAGTGCATATTAGTTTAATAATTCGTTTTGATTGTATTGGACTTCGAATGACTAATTTTTTTTTACTGCTTAATTAACTTTTTACTTTCTACATCCCTCCACTAGAAGCGGCGATGCAATATATTGTCACTTTTATGCTATTGTGAGAAAAATGATCGTGCCTCTCTATTATCACAAATACAATTCTTTGTTTTATATGAATATAATTTAAACTCATGAAAACAAATGATTTCCCATTCCTTTATCACGAAGTGTTTTACATTGAAGAAGCAATACGTATCCAGTAATGTACGAGTAAAAATGCTGCGTTTGCCCGCAATTTATTTCGCATGAACTATTAATTTATGAGTTGATTTCGATATTGCGAGTTTCCTAACTTTTAGCGCCACCTATTGAAGCAATTCGGTAGTAGTGTAAAATATAATTACCATATTATTTTAGCATTATTTTAACGATTCATAAAAAACAAAGAAACAATAAAAATATTAAAACGATAATAGATTTTTTAAAATAATTTGAAGCAATTAAATTTTATATGCGAGCTAACACTCTTCATTCTATTTTTGTAACTTTTTGACCTCCCGTTGATACGTCTAGATGACTATGAATGTATGAGATGAGATGAATGCTACATCATACTTTTTTTATTCCTATAACTGCACAATATCGAAAAGCCCATCAACATCAATTTAGTATTCTTTGCATTCTGCGCATTCGAACAAACATTAAAAAATAATATCTCCTTTGCAGTTTACTTATATTTTCGGAACTTGGAAATGATTTTGATGTACATAAAGACATTTTTTACTTTTACGATTATGCTTCATTCGTTCCTGTCAAGGAAGAAGGCGACTGTGTCATTTTTAATTCACTTGATTTTTTTTAGTTTTACCGTACGTACAATACTATGCAAAATTAGAAAGTAATAACTTAAAACCATTAAAATGTATTGTGTCTTTACAATTTATACATAATTTAACTTTATTTTTTTTACTAGAAATAAAACGAAACTAAAAATTTAAATTAGAAAAATTAACGAAAATGTCACATTCACCTTTCTTTCTCGACGAGAACGACTTGCACAGTTGAAAGTGTGTCAAAAGATTATTATATTCGAATCGTATATTTTTGTGTTTTTTTTCATATTAAATCATTACTTTGCCCTTTATCGTTGCGCAATGCCAATCTTTGAGATTTCGATAAATCTAAAATAAATAAAGAAATTAATATTTCAACAAAAGCAGAGAGGCTGTTCGTTCTCCATATTACGTCTCACGATAGCGTGACGCTGATGAAATAACAAGTGCCGTATCGGCACGTAAGTGAGAAATCGCGTGAAGTTATGAATAGAAAGTTTCACGCGAGAATATAGATACTTCGTGTGAAAATTTTATTCATATTTTATTCTACAATTTTATAAAGATAGGAAATCGTAGCGAATTATTTGAGAATTAGATTAATAAATAAATAACATAGAAAAGCCTCTAAATGTGAAATAAAAAAATACTGATGTAAATGTAGAAATCCGCATTATAACCTTAAGAGGTCCAAGCAATTTCATTACATATAAACTTTAATATTATATATATATATATATATATATATATATATATATATATATATATATATTTACATATAGATATAGATATATATATATATATATATATATATATATATATATATATATATATATGTATATATATATGTATATGTGAGAGTGTAATATATACACATATCTGTATATAAAACTCTCAAGTGTTACATGAGTAAGAAAAAATCATTAAGCTCCGCCTCGCGTTAACAAATAATCTCCATAAAAATTCTAAAGTCTAAACTAATATTTGCAAATGTCTCTCATTAATATGATTCAAAAATAACGATGTCAACATATGTTGCTGATTCGCAGTGTGATTCAAACGACTTCAAATAACTTACACGACTTTATTCGCGAATATTATTATCAAAACAATAATAATTACCCGCGCGAGGCGGTCAAAAGCACAGGTTGTTTCACTTGGTTAGTTGAAGTATTTTCAATAAATTCCTAAACGTATTTGGTTTCGTAAATTGATTTGGTTTTGTAATAAACTTTACAATAAAAAGAAAATTTCATTTTTTGATAAAATCAAATTTTCCATCATCGAAAAGAATTTAAGTTTACATGTCAAAATTCTTATAAGTTTTTCGCAATGTGATATTTTGACCAATTTTAAATCGCTTTTTAACTTTACACCAAAAAGTTTTCACATAAGTTTATTGCAATGACTCATGAAAGAGTATCTTTAAGAATAGGATACTGTTTTAGAAAGCGACATAGAGATGAAGACTGGATCAGCTTGATAATACAATAAAATAAATCTGCAAACATTCGAGATTACAATTGGGAACCTCATGTAGGGCCCGGTGGTATTCAAGCATTCTCACCCACCATTATTGATAATTTGTAATCACTGATATAATAAAACTTACACTGAAGTAATTCAACCCCTCTAATCCAGAAAAGACTACTGTAAGTTTTATTAAAATCCAGAAAACAAGTGGTCCACGTAAATTTCTTATTAACTATTAGTTGTTTTGTTTGACCTGATTTATCAATTTTATCAATATATCTACACTAAAACTTTTATTATAATTTCTGAAAGTCTGTGTTTTATTAAAATTCGTTTAAACTTATATCTTTTTAATTCACACTTAGACTTGTTCGAAAGTGGAGTAAATTTTTGGATAGTGATGATAGTTTAAATTAAGCACACTAAATTCTTATAATAATTATTTTTTAAAGACGCTTGATTTTTTTTTTAAATCAATTAACCCAGACTTACCATACTTGATCAACCTGTATAAAAAACATGGATTACTCACTTGAATATTTTGTGAAACAAATGATCATTTTAGTACGTTGCCTCGCCCGTGATTGAATTTTATATGAGATATAATGCATTTGTTGTTACATAAAAGTTGGTTTAAAGAGATTATCGTTATTGGATTAGGTATCATTTCTGTATATGTATTTATTAGTTTCAATGTTGTTTTGCAATATCCAAAGTTTTAAAGTGGTGAGTTGATCAGAAAACGAACAGAGATGCAGAAATTTCCTCACTTATTTCGATTTAATACTCGTAAAGTGATTATCTGTTTTGAGACTGTGCTGTGTAAGAGAAAACTGATACAGTAAAATTTGTCTAGTGAAAAATCATTTATAAAAAATAGCCTTCATTATTTTTTTAATTAACGATTTATTATGTATACACTTCGAATAAACACAATATTCGTCAAAAATATTTGTAAATCCGTTGGGCAGAGGCGTTATTATCTTCTAGCAACCTATTGCACATGTTTTTTTGGAAAATTTGGTTTCAATTTTTTCATGGAATTTCTTTTATTTATCGTCTTTCATCATCACAATGAAATACTCATTATTTTTTATCAACACTTGCATTAACTGTTTTATCACACCAATTGGTATATTATTTAATACTGGCATACCGAAATAGAGTTAATTTATATATATATATATATATATATATATATATATATATATATATATATATATATATACATATATATATATATATATATATATATATAATAATAATAAAAATAATACATTAAAATATACGTATATTTCTATAACTTTGCATTTATAGATACGTGTCTGTCTGTACATAATTAGCTCGCAAAGCGTTCAGTACAAGAGATCAAGGTATTTACCTAATATCTATTACTACGTTATAGATTACAGTTTGCGAAAAATGCTTCTTTGGTTATTTAATTTCCTTAAATCAGTTCAACATTTTTTTGGGTTGGGTCTATTTCATTCTAAAAGTGCGGTATACATGTATTTCAATTATGAGAAAAATTAATAACTTGTTCCTTCAGCTTAGACCACGACAACAGCAATCAAACTCACAGAATGAAAGAATTACTCTACTTAGGTCCGGATGTAATTACATATCCACATTTGAAAGCAATAACTTATTCTACATTACTCGGAATTATATCGCGAGTAAAAATGAACTTTCTTAACCTGCTGCCGTCGATTTCCGAGTTTTAATGTATAAATGAATAAACTCAACATAGATCACATCCCTGGATCTTGAATTCGGGTCATGAAACATTTATATTTTTATGTTTCCCAATCATATATTGACATTCTGCGTTTTCCTGTCACATTTTGTTGACGAGGCTGATATTTGGCATTTTCTTCTGTTCGATTGACACTCAGAATTCGATTATGAAGTTTTGGGTGGTTAAATATTTATGGCCACATCGTAGTATAATAAATGTTATTTTATTTCTTTAATTGATAAATTTATAATTTGAATAATATATTTGTGAAAAGTAACCAATTTGTCCAACGTTTCGACTTATGTCTTAGGTTGGTCATTTTTCAAAACATGAACAAAAAAATAGTTATCAAAGAAAATTCAGTAGAATTTTGTAGTTCATCCGAATCTAAAAATTAAATATATTAAATTGTATATATTATATTACTCTTTATCTCATAACGATTTTTAGATTAATACGTTCTTCTTTTGAAACTTATCAGCATACATCAGGCAAGCATTGTATATTCTCCTTATCATGCCCGGATGAAATTCTTGTTTCCAAAACCTAGGTTTGGGTCTATTCTTTCTACAAATCATCGCGAAGAAAAAGAGACTTGAAACCTCATCTTCTGTTAATATTAGCGACTACATCTTCTATTATTATAGACGGATATAAAAGACAAATTTTGCCCCTCGATGTTTGTACGCTATTTAAAACACGATTACAAAACAAATTGTGTTACCTACATGTGTATTATAATTTAATAACGTGTCAGCAGTGAATATAGTATGTTCTTTTTATCCTTAGCTACAAGGAAGAAAAGATTCTTTCTTGATTATTCCAAATTTAGTTTCCATGTTTTTAGAATTTGTGACAAAATAAAACCTCCGTTTTTACGGTCGCAATATTGATTTTGTGACATAATTATATAGAACTGTATCGCGAGGCACATTCGCCAAAATGCATGTGTCGATTTATAGTCTACAAGAAAATAATGGAAGTTGTATGCAAACATATGTACACAACTAAGATAAATGTTATTCTTCTTTACGTTACGAAAAGATTTAAAACCAAACCAAAGTGCTTTCTTAAATCTACTTGCGCCTGCTACAACATTATTACGTTATTAAAACCTTTCCAATAAAGTCAAAATTTGAACTTCTGGGCTACGTAGCCAGCAGATGCGACCGAATTCCTTAGAATCAATCTCACTTGTTCTTAAAGGGCCACTGGGTAATATATCTTACTATCATTTATTTAAATATTAATGCTATTTTAGCTTCTTGGCATTGAAATAGAAATACAATATGACACATGCAACATCATCTGTCGGTTCAAAATTGTCAATTTTAAGTAGATTGTAATGTATTAGGCATATTTGGCTAGATTTTCGAGCAGAGGTCGTTCCTAATTCATTAACTTTTAATTTACGGGACATCATTTCAGTCAAAAGCATTTTGTTTTTGATATTCACTTACAACCGTGAAATATCTTGTAAGTAATTAGTTTTACTGCATTGTATATAAAAAGCTTTATTTGAGTGATAATTTACACATTATTCTTAATATACTTTTAAAATAAATCTGAATTTGTTCCATGCTTTGTTACTGAGACAATTGATTTTAAATTATAATATTTGTTACGAAATAAACACATATATACAAAAATTGCTATCAAAATTTTCAATTTCATATTATATTGAAATAATTTGCAATTTGCACTGTAATTTTTGATACTCTTTTGTATAAGTTAAACAAATTTAAAACTATTGTTTTATGGCGCTTATTTCCCCAAGAGTCTGCTCTGCTCCTGACCCCTGCTGAATACTATTTATAACACGTACTGTCCCGATTTGCTGGATTTTGAAGAGAGAATTTTTATAGGTTGTAATACCCAAACAAATAGTTCAACCCTTAAAAGTATATTGCCTGCAAAATAAAGCTTCTCAAATAAAACGTTTAGACATAATTGTTAATAAAAAGGGGCAAGCCGACAAAAGGATGTGCGCTTGTTTATTAGATGCAATTATGCAATTAAGAGTATGCTGTAGCATAACATGCTTCACGTGTTAGCCAGATGACTGCCCCACCACGATACATATAGCAAAATTGTAACTAATAGCAATTTAGAATCAATGAAAGCAATGTTTACCTGTAAGCTAAAATTATTTGTAAAAATGTATTTTGCCGCTAACACTCAAGGTGACAGCTTCGAATATCAATAAATACCAAAATGTGACTTAAATTCGTTTAAATCTTTTAGTCACAAATCACACAGTAGTATTTAGATCTAACAATAACATCGAGGTAAATCAATAACTAGATTTTAAAGTCCAGCCTATACGTTATAAGAATGTTATTGCTATGAAATACTTTGTACGTGAGTTCAACTTGCGCATGGCCATTATTTGTTTTACTTTATTTTAACAAATTTTCTTCAATCATTTGTAGTCTAATATTCCCAAATTTTTCTTCGTTTATAATGTAGTTGTTTCATTAAGAAATTAATCCCAAAGCATAAGTCCTTTTTATGTCAGCAGTAAATTTTGAGAAAAAATACCTATAAGATGGCATTTATTAAAATAATATGATTTCTTACAGAACTGTCAATATATACGTGCACAAAATGACACAACACAGTAAAGTTCTTAATAGGGAGACTAAAGTAGTGAAGATAATCTCAGTAAAAATCATGGCAACAACGAACAAGAGACGCATCGGCGCGAGGTGAAAAATAAACATTTGTCCCGCCATTAGACCGACATCGCGTCCCACATTAATTTGTATTTAAGTATATTTAACAAGATAAAATAAATATATGAAGTACGGTCCGACGCGGTCTCGCCTTCTTAATTGATATGTATTGTGTTAGGAATACTGAGGCAGGAAGGTTATGGTAAAGTATACGGATATATACGACATCTTTATGGACCATACACTTCTTTGTAATCAATATTTTCGTAATGTATCTCATATTTCATTGACAAATATTTATTGATATATTTTATTCAAACAAACATTATGCGGAGAATATATGAAGGCTACTAAAATGGCGCCCTCTGTAAATTTTCAAGTTGACAACAGTTCTATTTCCTGTTTTAATAACTGCATAGATAACTAAAACTAAAGCAATTCAAAAATTGTTTAATTCGAATAGCAATAAATACTAGGAGAAAGTCAGAATTCAACCACTGAAAGTCTTTGTATTGGGCTTTTTTTTATTTCTGGCCCTTCTGTATTACCTATTCCTTAAGTTAATGATGCTCTCAAACCTTGCGCTTGTTAAAGAATATTCTCGATGAACTAGTTATTGTCTACTATGCATACTTTAAAGTAGATAGTTTAAAGATTATGAGCGGAGTTCGCAACAAAAGTTCAACCATTTCATATATTAATATATTTAAAAGCTTTGAACACCGATGTTTCGTTTGTCCGAGAGCACTCGACAGAGGAAAAAGTTGCTTGGAGCAAATCGATTAATAAAACAATACGACTGAAGGAGATAAACAAACAAGGTTGTATGTATGTCATATAAATCGCCATTAATAGTATACTTTGGAGAAGAACAGTTGAACATCCTGTCAATTTTAATGGCTATCTTCAATACTCAAAGAATGTCTTATATCATTCCGTAAGTACTATTAATAAATGGATTAATAATTGATAATATTGGTGTGGAAAACAAAGAACGTGAGGACAAAACATACTAGGATAGGAAACTATAAACTAAAGTTAAAGTATTAAGGTAAAGTTGAATTTTGAAATGATTTTAAAATATAAATTACTTCCAGTGAACTTACAATGCTATAATCAATTGTAATATTGCTTCTTCTTTGTAAAGCTTTAAACGTAAAATTTCTATTTACCTGGGACTTACAGCAGTAATTACAGATTACATAATTAATAGCAATTACGCTCTTTGTTTAAAAAGAATTACTTGTATAACGGCAGACTTCATTCCAAAGCGGTACATGTATTCAACACTTAATATATATATATATATATATATATATATATATATATATATATATATACACACACACATATATATTACTTCCATTTTATCTAGTCCAGCAGTTGAGAGCCATCTACACTTCAATTTGAGAAGCAAAGTCTGGGTTCTAAAATAAACTAGTAGTTACCATTAGGATATATCTATCTTCCGACACAATAATATAATGTATGTAATGTAACTTGTTTTCAATTGCACCGATACTGTTCAACTATACCTATAAGAATTTGTTAGCAATTGAGGATAAATAATTGTATGAAATAAACATAAATTAATTTTATTATCGATGAGATTACTTTATCAAAAGTCTTTTCATTCAGTACTCTATGTTTAAAATAAGCTTTGTTAAGATATACAGCAAAATAAGATAATCTTTCATTTCATGAAAGACTGGACTTGAATGTTTCTTTTTAGAGTAACAAAATCAATAAAAGAACTTACTTGAGCAAGTAGAAATCATGAAAATTTATTTGAAATATCTCCATTCAAGTATTACCTGTGAGATTTTACTAACATCCCTCACGAAACAGAACAATTGACATTTTTATCGTCGTATTACAAGCGAATTTATCAGCGGATCTCATAAACTCACTGAAGGGATATTATTCATGGGTGGTTTAACTTATAATAGATTTCTTATGGCAGTCATAAAATCTCAAAAAATTGCTGCAGACGTAAGTTTTTTGCAATAAAAATTAATATACAGACAAGTATTTCGTAAAGTGTTTGATGCATTTATAAAAATTCATCGGCAACATTAAAATTGTAACATTTATTGCTTAATATTATTGTTACGATCTTGCATAATCTATCAAAACTTTATATAAGTAATAAGGAGGAAAATGTAATGGAATAACGTTTTGGAATATCATGATATATGAATTAATATGAAGAATACAATATAATTTATAATAAAAAATTTGTTTCTTTATCCAAATTATTTAACACAAAAAATTTGCTTTCATAAATATGCCGTTCGAGGACTTTATATTTTTCTTAATACAATCTGTCATTTTACCAGTGATACCTGATCCCAAAAGTAGTTTGTATAAATTTAATATTCTTAAACGCAGTAACGAGAGTTATTTATCAATTTCGAATAATTTATTTAAAACAACGTAAACAACAAATAACGAACACGTAAATTATGAAGTTATGAGCGGAATATAAAAACAGGTTAAGGAAGGCTCGCATACAAATTTAATTAATTGATTACACAAGCTACCGGGGCATCTTGCCCGAAATATATAATAATATTGAATAGAAAATAAAGTATACGTAACAAATGTGGAAGTAAGTAAAAATTTAAAAAAAACCGACCAATTCTAATGTGGATTGATTATCAATACTCGACCATCTACAAATCAATGATTGAGACCTTGCATACAAATTTAAATAACATCCTATTACATAAAAAATAAAACTAAGAAATCAGTTTGCGCTTTTGCAACATGTAATCATTTTGTTAGATTTATTTTCAAATTACTTGAAACGAGCGTATTAAATAAATTTCTACGTAGCAAATATGAAATGTTTCTGCAGCATTCCGCTTGAGCCCGAAATTTTCCGGTTTCATAATAATTGTAGTGAGTGCTTTTACATATCTATATTTGTTTAAAGGAAGCACTTCAGGGAACAAAAGAAGTTCCAGTATACTCGAAACTTTAAAATAAATTAATGAATTAGGTTCATTATGTCAAGTTATTTTCTCTTTAATTAACTGGA
Source organism: Druceiella hillmani (assembly GCA_039881145.1). Taxonomy (NCBI): domain Eukaryota; kingdom Metazoa; phylum Arthropoda; class Insecta; order Lepidoptera; family Hepialidae; genus Druceiella; species Druceiella hillmani. The sequence continues at coordinate 27,913,490 of JAYKKI010000015.1, forward strand.
CTTTTATAATTTTAACTTTTAAACAAAATTTTTAAAAATCCATTTAATCCATAAATCCATCCATAAAATTCATAGCAAAGTTTTATTTAACTCTATTATAAAAGTGTTTTGTTTTTGATATTTACTTATAACCGTGAAATAAGTTACTAACAAAATAGTTTTTTGAAGAAAAATATTTTTACAGGAATAAAGTATAATCTGTCATACGAAACCCAAAAATTTATTTGTTAAATATTTCGGAGATAATACCATATAAAATTCAAACTCATGTGAGTTACATTATTATGATAAATTGAAGAATCTCAAAACGTCAAAGATATTTTGTTATTCGGTTATTTGTTTATCTATATTTTGTATTTTAGCCTTTTCATCAGAAATATTTGGAAAAGAGTCTCGTTAGTAGGGTTTTCGTTAGTATACATATTTAGAAAAAGGTTTTCACCGTTTTTGGAAGGTAAAAGGTAAGTGAATAATAAGTTATTCAAACTTGTGAGTAGATGGAAATAGAATATAATAGAAGTAATCCATATTATGAAAATATTATTCATGATATGGGTTCTGCATTCATCTGCGATAATCATTACTTTCAAGAGATCAGTGTACTTATAAATAAAATGTTACATGGTGATTGAAGAAATTTTGAAAATTCAGAAAATTTATAGCACTCACTGGGTTGGTAGTTAATTTTGTCGCCTCGTCAATAAGCTTTATTACTACGATACAGCTAATATTTATCTTATACCCCAACATGCGTTTGACTTAACCATATCCCATAGCCTAATGACTTGTAAAACTTATTATCTACTTCACAACATCTCTCCACTGAGCAATGTTTGTTGCAGTCCTTGGAACCGCAATGCCAAAAATCCCTCCACGTTCCTACCTGCCCTGCATCTGTACCCTTAGGTTGAAGGTATGTAACATTCAAGTTTGGAAGCTCTTATTTTGAATATGCTATTTTGCATCTTTTCGAAGATATTCGTATAATTTTCCAATATCTATTGTTTTACATACATCTGTTTTATAAAAACAAAAAATAACGTTTAAAATAATGCGAGTTTTTATGAATAATACAAAAAGCTTATAGAAAAAATACAATTTACGCTTATTCGAATAAATACCAGTTTATCTAAATAACATAACATGCTTATTGAGATGACACTAATGGGCGTCTTAAAATAAATGCGTTTCCCTATCTAATTCTAACTCTAAAGACCATACAGATTAATATGACATTTGAATCCCTAAGTATATATAGCTCACATCGAAAAATATTGCGAAAAATTATTTATAAATAACAAGAGTTAATACTAAATTTATATATCTCTTTATAACTCAATAATCATATTGTAGCAACATAAATCTCTGTTTATCTGGTAAAAGTTTAGAGGAAAAATATGTCTTTTAAAACTAATAAAATGCATAAGCAAGCCCACGATATACACGAGCGAATTTAATTTACGATTTGAGCAAGAGTAAAGACTAAAATATATACTAAATAACTTTAAAAATACTGTAAAATACGCTGAATGTAATTATTTTACTTCCTACGATAATTTGAATTTATGATCTGACACCTAAACTGCCGTCTTGACATCGTCCATCTTTGTAAACCGTGATTAAACATTCCTCTTGACGAATATATTATTCAGTCTTGAATTTCTATCAATATTTTATTCGTTAATAAGTCAATATTTACACGCGTGTGTGTTCGTCGCCGTATCAAAACATACACAGGCTTGGTCAATGATTTGTGTTTGGCTAATGACCTGGACCCGACAGCAATGCAAATTTTAATTTATAACCGATGTATAAATAATATATGGGTAATGTTAACACCTGGGTGGCACGTTTTGCTGATTGCATTGTGTGGGTGGAAATGCTTTCTATTTGAGATATTGCTAATGTCGTTAAATAAGTATATAGTCACTCTGATAGACAAAAAAAAATTAAGACACTATTACATAAAAATTGTAGGTAAATAGGGCAGTGAATATTATTTGAAAGACGTGCATATATAATATGCATGAAAAATGTATATCAAAAGGAACAGTAAACCGCTTCATTACATCTAATTATGTGAGTGGTCAACTTGAAAGATCACGCGAACTCTCACTAGTGTTCGCGTTTTTATGAATACGTAATTAATTATAACATGAAGCGAAAAACTTCTAATCAATCACGTTTTCTTTTAAAAAAATATTTGTGTTGATGAAGGAATCTTTATGATTCATTAAAATATGAATACACCAAAGAAATTGCAAAGGACTTAAATACTTTTTAAATTTGAATAAAGGTACCCGCGATCATCTTATTAACGTCACGATAAAACTATTTCTTTGTACGCAATTGTTAGACTAGGTTCAACAAGGTCTAACGGTACACAGTAGTTAACTGCTAACTGCTAACAGTTGTTAGATAATACAGACGGCATTTTCACTATCGTATTGTCAGTTAAAAGTTGTTTCTATAGACGTCTACTAATATCGGTTGTAAAAATACATTTTAGACCACTTCTGTATTGCAATATAATTATATTTTAGTAATAATCAGTTTAGTTAAATATGAATTAACGCACTGTTTAAATTCGTATTTCTAGATAGGATATGTCTTTACGATATCAAATATAGTTGGTATTTTATTTAATCAATCAAATAAATGATTGAATATAATTATCAACTAGGTAATTTTATTTAATCATTAAATGCTGACATTTTCACTAAAGAAATACTAAAAAAAAACAATCACTACAAAAAAATTTGCTATGTATACTGCCTTCACTTATTAACTATTTATGACTAATAATTTGTAATCACTAATACATTAGCAATTGTAATATATAAGTTTTGATAATTTCTAAAGAATAACGTTAAACAACAGAAAGCTGAAAAAGAAAATTGTAAAGAATTAAAGTAGTTACGATTTTCTACGTACCTATTAAAACTATTTTAACAGAGCATATTCATTAGTCTGGTTATAACGTTTCCCAATAGCGATAAGGATTGTTAAAAACTTAAAAACTTGAAAGTGACCAAAAATATTACTTTTGCGAATAACAATAAATGAAACGATTTTACATAATTTTTAAGGTTCTCTTATTGCTCCGTGTCCATGATAAATAAATCTTATCATGGCATGAAATGAAACATGCGAATGGTTTGCTTCTCCACAGATTATATTTGATTAAAATTTGATTTTCAGAGCACTATTTAAAGTCAAAAGCTAATATTTTGTAACTATTTGATAAATACAAAATATTTCTTTCGAAAATAGAGCAGAAAATAATCTAAAATCATCGGCCAATTTGCAAATACGATGATAAATTCACGTATTAGAATATATGACAAAATTATAACTAATAAATAAAAGCATAGGTAACCCCGAAAAACATTTAAAAATTCTAATTCTAGAAGTCAAAAAGGAATACAAAAAAATTGTGCCCATTTCAAATTATCAATAGATTATATCTATAGATTATAAATTATGCATAAAACAAGTTAAAAATTGGAATCAAAATAAGTCAACCATAAAAATAAATGTAGCTTAATAATTAGAGCTTAACGATCATTGAATATTCATGTCACAAATATCAAGTGACTATTCTTAACGAATTCCAGAAACAGTAAACGAGTTTTTATCATCCCATCAACTTGGTATAGGAAACAGAAAATAAATTAATTAACTTAAACACTCATTATACACTGACGTCTAACCATAAGAATCAGCAAAAATTTGAGATTAAATAATTCTTCATATATCAACACTTAATGCAAATGCATCAAAGCGACATTAACGTTAGTTAACACACTGTATACGTATTAGATAATAAAATAATTAATTTATATCGTCTTAACGACATGTGGACGATGAAAGGCCATGCTATAACCTCACGATAGCCGTACTTCTGATATTAAGACGGCATCAACATCGGTGTTAAAGATAAGCATCTTGGTGAGCAACAAACCGGCCTTCACTATCTAAGAGTGGACACCGATGAAACTGTACGGATTTACTTGTTTTACTAGAATTTATAACAAATAGCACTTATAATTTAAAAATTTAATTCTTTAAGTTTTATGGAATCATTAAATTGTAAGTTTTCAGTAGATTATAAAATTAAATCACACCCGATAGGTAGTTATTCATAAACCCGATGAATAGTTTTTCTTCACAAAAAAATCATATTTTTACCACTACTAATGGTGGAAAATCTTGGACGATGGATTTCTTTCTTGTAACTTTTACCTTGTAAAATGATTAATAATTTACGTAAGGCGCTGAATGACTTAAAGACTTATAATATGATTTAAAGACTAATAATATGGTTTTTAAAAATTAAGTTGCACTTAAAACAATCTAGTTGGCACAAAAACATCGAGGTGGAAAATTTGCTTTGCCAACAAATAAATTACTACAATCGTAATTTTATTCGACAAATGAACATAATGGAACATTAAAATTGATTCGTTTTAAATGTACTTCGTACAATACACTTTAGGAGTAAATTATATTCTATGTAATTTGAAATTATAAATACGGATATTCATTTCGAGAATTCATTCTAAAGTACGATCTTTAAAAGCAAATTACAAAAAATCATATAAATTTATCGATATTAAACAGTTTCCATTACTTACGAACGGTATTGTTTTATCAAATAATTATATTTTACAGGAGTCATTTAATAAAGCTTTATTTTTAAATAATAACATGCTAAAAATATTTAGTCTAAGAGCGTATGCATAATTTCAGTAAACGCAGTTATGATTGACCGAAAATAGTTTAAAGCAATCACAGCCATTAGATGCTAGAGCTCAGCAATAGGAGGAAACGATAATATAATCGCCTGTCAGTGTTCTTTTCAAGTTCCTTTCAATTAAAAAAATAAAAAAAGCAGAAAAATATTCTTAGCTAACAATATTTTACAAAAAGAACGAAATAATAACTTGATTTTAAAATCTGAAGCCAAATATCGCGAGATTTTGTTGAAGCCAGAGGTTCGTCAAAAGGTTAGAGATTTTTTCGAAAAAAATGTCATCAGTCGAACGTACCCAGGTAACAGAGATTTTTTTAAACGAATGGTAACAGCAAACAAAAGCGCATCCTTTTATTCACAGTTAAAAACTGACGTAAAAGAAACTGGGATTGATTTATCCAACATGACAATTCTCGGAGCAAAGCCGTTTGGATCGTCTGCAATAATTTCAGATTGTTGACCAACATGTGTCAACACCCTCTATATCTGCTCTGATGGTCCAACATCGCAATACCACAACTATTTTATATTGTAAAGGCCCTTTGGATACAAATATTAATGAATGAACTCGAATAAATAATTAAATCTTCTTGTACTTTTAGTGAACATTTTAATAGAATTAAAATAGCCTCAGAGTGCCATATTGTTTATAGACTCTACTATCAAAATAAAAGTGATCGATGAAGAAGAAGTGACTGAGGCAAAAATAACATCCCAAAAATTTGATATGCCATATGAGGTATTTTAAATATAAAAGAAATTACTTGGCAAAGAAGACTGGTAGTTTTAATAAAAGCATACAGTCGCGAACATACCCAAGTTGATCTTAAAACTGTCCACACTTTCTAATCGTTTTAACGTAAACTCAGTTGAACCTATGGATGTTTATATACCTTCGGTAGAATCTCCTAATCCCTAAGAGTCCATGGTTACAGATGAAATATAAAATCAGTCGTAATTTAAGGAGAGACAGACGTCAGATGACGATGATTTAATTGCAATTTCCTTTCGTCAGCAAACGAGGGAAAAATCGAATATTATTGAAACTAGTACTCAAAAGGCAAATACCAATTATAGGTAAGTTGCTACCTGTTAGACAGGTGTTGATAACGACGACGGGGAAATCAGTAACTTTCATGAGATCAGTGCGTAAAAGCACCAGAAAATATGTCATATAATACGTCATATATATGTCATTTAATTAGTACTATTCCGACACCGTTACTGAAAAGAGAACAGAATCGAAAATATATTAATATTTTCGAAAAATTGTTTGATCTTATGTGTCTGTATATATATATATATATATATATATATATATATATATATATATATGTATGTATATATATATATATATATGTATGTATATATATATATATATACATATATATGTATATATGTATATATATATATATATATATATATATATGTATATATATATATATATATATATATATATATATATACATACGTATATGGCTTAGTCCTCACAAAGTAAACTCATTTCTGTTTCGGAATTTAATATAGATTTAATTATATATCTGTTTTTTGTAAGTAATTATTATCGAAAAGTGCTATAATAAGTATGATATTATAATTTATGTTAGAGTTAAACTCGCTTGTGAACTTTTGTCAAAAGATTGCATTGTAACAACTGATTAAAACTAAGTAAAGTTAATTTTATGTTAAAAATAAACTTTACCTTGTTGCAACAAACAAATGACTATAATCTTTAAAGCTCGTTCATGATTTCAATATACCCTTACTGTACGTTATCGATATTTTTATATTTTACAAGTTAAATTAAATAAAAAAAACTTATCTTCGTTTTTGATGTATTTTGATTTCCAAGAGGTATTGTATGTCTTATTAAAGTTTTTTAAATTAAATATTGATTAATGTATACCTACGCTATTATATAAAGCAGAAAGACATACGTTAGCATTTTTTGACATTATATTAACAAATATAAATATCTTCAAAAAGATCTTTGCTAATTGCTCACCTGAAGACGTTGTAATACAACGAAACCTAGGTCTTGGTAAAGAATTTAAATAAAGTAGAAATAATACTACATCACGTAGTGTCATTGAATTGTGAATAATGAATTTCTACAAAATTAACGTCAAATATATTCAATATTATATTAACTTCTAAAAAACGCGTAACTTTTAAAATAGCGAAAGTTCTATTTAAAAGCAAAATTATAGAAAAAGTTAGCTCGCCCGATGAATGTATTATGTAAAAACAAGTTAAGTGACAATATAAATTAATTCTCATGATTATAGCAAGTAATATTTTTTGTCATAAAACCAATCTTGAAACTTGCGATCTTGTTGATTTTGATCCAGTTAGACCTGTTGAAATTTAAATTATAAGTTAATATTTATGAATGTTTAGAAAATAAAAACAAATTGGTTATATACATATATTGATTGTATAGATCATGTTTGGAATAATATCATAATTAACATTATCCAGAATGCAACATTAATCACTGTTTTTACTGCAACATTCTATATAAATTTAAAATATTTTTTCAATTTACTCACAACATTAAATTTTTTAGGTTTGTGAACAGTGAAATTATATTTATTAATTATTATTATTTTTAACAAGAGTAATTTTCAGGTAAGTATTCAATATTTGCTCAACCCTAAACATTAATTTGAATACTTCCTTCATTGTATTAATAAAAAATAATTTTAATGTCTTAGTAACAAGACATTTCAAAATACTGTATTGATAACAAATAATTTTAGTGTCTTCATAACAAGACATTTTAAACATTATGCGACTATTTACTCTGTTTATTTATCTGCTGAGGAATAATTTAGTAGAATTACACAATTTTTCTTTCACAAATTATCTTTATATTCCTTGTTGTCGATACGTATATATTTACCGCATTGATGACTTCGGAAATGGGGTCATGAAGTTGCTTAACAGTTCACGACTGATCGCTATGTGATATTTATTCAAATTACTGTATATTTATACTTGAATAGTATTGGATTGGTTTGTGAATTGTCTTGCTCGTTATTGTTTTATAACCATTTGTCATACGTTCTTCCACATGACCAGGACTTTAAATAAATCTGTAAAATGGACATAGGTTTTCAAGAAATAATAAATAAATAAATCTTTAAATTAGATAAAATTATATATTCCCAAATTTCTATGTCTTAATTTAACAACAATATGAAAAACATACTTAGCGCGCAAAGAATGTACTCCATGTGTTATTTTATCAAGTTAAATAAAACACATTCGGGTAAATGAGCCTCGAGCCCTTAATCATATTATTCGCAATAATTGGAAACGTACTTTCTTTTTGTATCTTTGTTGTTTTTAATAGAAAAATTAGTCTAAATATTAAATCTTAATGTATTTATGACCCCACAGGTTAAATGGGAAAAACGGAACCCTCATAAGATCACTCAAACGCTCTGTCCGCCTATCTGTCATTTTCCTCAGAGACATTTTTCTCAGAAGCCCATCGACATATTTACCTGAGAAACATAATTATAAAGTATATTAGCTCTCATATATCTCAATAGTTAACACTAGTTAACACAGAAATATTTGTAATTGTTAAGGACGTGAAATGATGTTATAATTATTTTGTCAATTTCATAAAAAAGAATTAAAATAACCTAGTGATAATTCTCATCGTTTTCAAAATATTCTCGATATTTTGCGACTGTGAAATACATGCTGTGCAATATATTTTGGGCTGTGAAAAATAATATTTGTAAATAGTTTAATGTCTATATATATTTCTATGTGATATATATATTTCTATGTGATGGCGGAACGTGTTTGAGTTTCGTTGTGCGAATTTCACCTGTACTAAACAGGTTATATATATATATATATATATATATATATATATATATATACATATATATATATATACATACATATATATATTTATATATATATATATATATATATATATATATATATGTATATATATATAAGAAGATTATTGTTATCATTCCGATAAATGGTCAGAAATACTCTAGTATATTTCAATGAGGAACTAGAATATTTTTAATCTAATTTTACAATTTTAATGAAACTCTAGAATCTAACTAGAGACAAGGAAAATAAGATACTCTTAAAATTGCTGAAACAATATCGTATTACTTTAATTTTCGTAATGTTACCCTACAAAACATGGTACAACACTCGATCCAAAACAGTGATAAAATATCATATTCAACAATCAAATGCCTTAAGCATTATAAATGCTGAAGGATTAGACTCACAGTTAGGAAGCTCTTAACAGTTTCTGTAAACATTGCCCCGTTCATTGTTATGCAGAGCTGAAATGCTATTTTGGCTGTGTTTGCCATATACATAAAAGGATTATAAAAAGAATATCAGTGAATTAACCCTATTTCCGAATTATAATAATAATTGATGTCATATGTCATTTTAATATTGACTTATTTTCCATAATTAAAAAAATAAACCATGCCAGTTACTTTACGTGATATAGCAGGTATAGTGATCTTAATTTAAATAATATGTAACATTCATTGCATTAAGATTTAGACCAATAAAATGGAACATAACGTCGAAATTCATATGCCAAAATAATTAAAACAACTCTGTATTTAACAAGTATTCATAAATCTCACAGTGTCCCAAGTGGCATCTGTCATTATCGGAAGTCTTACGAAATCGAACATCGATAAATTTTAAAAGCGACATTATAAAGTGTGCTTAACGATACACATTTTCAAACTCACTCTTCTTGTTCACCTACTCACAAACTGTGAATGACGTAATGCTATTATACTCTCGATCCATGTGCCACTCCGATGTACGTATTTAACATTCAAATCTGGCGAGATATCACAAATGTGTTACATTATAAATAACCCATAATTGATTATTCATGGGTTTGGCATCCGTTGATAATGAATATAATTTTAAAAAACACTGATACGTTCAGGTATATTTTGGGTGTTTAATTACAAGATTATGTTAATGTAAATCGATTTGGCTAAATTATTCAAATACCGATGACAGATTCGACATTTTTGTACGTAAATTTATGCATTCGAAGTGGACAAATGATACGCCTAATGGATAGTATTGATTAACATGTTACTCGGAACGTGGATGTATGGAAATGAGTGAGCGACGAGCGTGCCGGCTTATATTGAGGGACTATAAAACAGAATGAGCCCAGATGGAGTAGAAGACGTGCCTTTAGATATATGTATATATGCTCGTTTCCGTATTGATTTAACTTTGTTTTGTTTTCTTTGAAGCACCACATATTAATTACCAACGAAAACGATTTCTATCTAAACGTATCTATATATAATGCAATAAATATACTTTTACCTCTTATTGCTATATTAAAAACGTACGAAATATATTTTAATATAAATTTTTTTTTAAGTTTTTTGGAAAAATCACTTTACAAAATAAGTTGATTTCTCTGGTAAGCGAACAATCCATTAGAGACGGTGAAAATATGGCAAAAAAATCAATTATGTTTTTTTCCTTTGACTACGTTTTTGTCATTCCTCTACTTCCTAGTTTTTTTTTCTATTGAAGTTAGAAAACTTAAATAGAGGAAGAAAGAAAAAAAAACTGAAAAAATATGAGTTTCCTAACGTGATTTTATTTCCTCAAATCACCATTTCATTGAGGTCAAAAGATATACTTCCGTAATTGATTTCGCTTGGAGTTTAGCATTGATGTTGTTACATATTTAAGAAACAATTTTTTAGATACGATAATATCACTCTGAAATAGGGCGACAGGCAAACAAAATAAGAGATTTCTATTTTTGTCATGTCGGGATCTAAAATTACTCTACTACTGTACTATTTTGTCTGGAAATAAATAGTTTGTTCCCAATTTGGCATCTTGTTATTACCAAGATTCTAGACGAAATAAAGACTTTTTGTTATTTGCACACTTTATCGTAGAATTTGCATTTCCGTCACTTTTCTTCTGTACGCTATATATTATATAGAAGCCAATAAAAGAAATAAACTAATAGATAATTCCACGTATTTTTAATTATATCTGTGGACGAAATAAACACGTTTTGATATTTATACACTCTTTAGTAGACTTTGTGTTTCTATCGCTTCTTGCTATACAAGTATATAATATAGAATTCAATAAAGGAAACAAACAAAGTAAATACTTATTATTAACTGCATTACAGTGTTGTTAATCACAACTTAGAAATAAATAAATTTTCAATGAAGACTATTGTAGCAAATAATTAAATGATGTACATTTACATATTCAAAAATTTTTGAAAATTGAAAATATCTATGTAAATTATTGAAAATATCTAACGTAACTGAAGTGTATTTATTATATCTAATAATAATAATGTTTGTACTTATTATTATTATTAATAAATACATTTGCTTAGTATATGCGAAAATACATTTTAGTTATATAAAAAAAATAAGTTACCCAATTATAAATTACGAGAAATGTCACAACGTCACTGCAATACCAGAGGGAAGGTGTTCATAGTTCATTCTCCTGTGTATAGTGTGTGTATCTATAATTAATGAAGTTCAAATTTCGAAACTTACATATTTATGAATATTGTACAAACTGTCATACGAAAAAGACTTCAAGAAAATATGGACAAACCCGTCCCTTCCTCAGTAAATTCTGGGCAAACCCTTTGCTCGAAAAAGTTAGAAAGTGAAGAGGTTTCTTGTACTTTTGAAGTCACATTTAATTTTTTTTGCGATGAAAAAGTTGTCGCCTGTTTTGTTATTCATAGCCTTAGTAACTTTTATAACAGATGGCTAAGATAAACCGATAAGACAGACTAGGGAGGACAATATAATACAAATAAAAGACACAAAGATATGATTCTCAAATGGTAACACATTAAAACATAACTAATATTAATTAAAATGTATGTATGTATGTATGTATGTATGTATGTATGTATGTATGTATGTATGTATGTATGTATATATATATATATATATATATATATATATATATATATATATATATATCAATCTTTTTTTTATATTGTTAATTTGACCCCAGCTTCCAAATGTATGGGATACTGAGAAATCTTGATTATTTTATGATGAAAGAGACATTTGACTAATATTATGAAATAATAAATTTATGTAAATTAAAAAAATTCAAATAAATCGAATAGCTAGGGGGCGAAATAATTTGTTCTATATAAAATGACACTGTCCCCTTAACATATCACGTAATTAAAAATATTTCTAATTCATCAAATATACAAAAAACTACATTATTTTACTATTTGGTTAAAGAGTACCAGGCACGAAATTAATTAATTTCGTTCAATAAAATCATATTATAAGTTCTGATATTGCGATTTATGCATATGTCCCCCTTTTCCTTACTACTAACGAAGTCCCCTGCATCACCAATATAATACGCGGGGTAAAGAGAGAGGCTCTCGACGCGAAACAGTAGGAGTGTCGCATAAAGTTTATTGAATCGAAATAGCGTTTAATTTAACGTCAGTTTTGCTCAGCCATTCCGCTGACGATTCATCAGTAGGCTGAGTATTTATTACATGTCCACTGAGAGAGCACGATATTTTCGTAAGTAATTTATCATTTTAATCTAAAATTATTCTTACCATAAAGAAACGTGTATTAATTATCTATTTTAGGTTTTTAGGGAAGTTTTTGTATAAATTCTATACCATAATCTCAAATACATTAAATTGTGCCCTGGATAACCGATAAATTGGGTCACCATTCTGGTCAGGAAATACTTTCGGTGACGTTTGATGCAATATTCATGAATACTTGTTTTCTTGTCGCATATTTTGACACAAAAAAAATTTCTATTTATTTTAGTACATTCCTGATAGTGTGATATAATTTCCTTTCATTTTATGACGTTGATACCTGCGGAAAAACAAAGACAGTGTAAAGAGAAATTGAAACGTGATCCCGATAAGTATGACGATTTAAAAAAAAAGAGAAAATTACCTTGAAAAAAAAGGCTATACAAAGATTTCACAGTGAAAGACAAACATCGCTAAAATAATTTGAAAACTAAAGGAGGAAGATCAGAAATAACGCAAAATAAACGTCTAATGTGTTATCGATATGATGTTATCTAGTTCTCCTTCAATCATTCAAGAACTTCTGCGACAGCAACCACACTTTAGCAACGATGGTAATAACAAGACTGAGCGGGCTTCTCCACATAAAATGCCAGAACTGAAAAATAATTCAGGAAATAAGAGGAGAGGGAGAAATAAAGTGAGAAAAGATGATGCAAAATCGTATAAAGAGACAACGAAAACAAGACAACGTAAAGTTAGGAATAAAGTACGAGAAGTACAAAAAACTTTACCAAAGAAAAGAAAGTCAAAGAAATAATAGTAGCTGAAAAATTTAAATATTAGAAACTTACTTGTGCCATTAAAGTAGAATATCAAAAAGTGTAAGGACCGCGAAATAAAAACTTGTTAAAAAATATATTCAACTCTATGGATAGTCCAGGAAAACAAGTAATTACAGCAGTCACTGGGATTAAAAGGTCAGCTGAGAATATATGTACCACTGCAATGAAGTGTTACAAAGGTCAAGATAAAAATAAAGGCATTTTACGTTAGCGGTTATGTATTAAGACCTACAGCTAGCAAAACGGATACGAAAACCATGTCAAGCTAGAGCGAAGTCCGAAACAGATTCTTATTATATAACGCGAAAAACTTATTTTAGATTTTTAAACAAGAACACCCTACAACTAAAGGTTCTCACTATTATTTTACACAAAACTGACCATTCACTGTTATGAAATCTACTTTAAATGGCCGTGAAATATGCTTGTGGAAAGTTCATGTCAACCCGACTTATTTTATCATTAGTCTGTGATCCAAAAAATCAGGCTTGTATGTATGATATTTGCCAAAAATATTACAATAAAGAAATAATCTATGGTGTATTTAAAGACAAATGATCTATGAAATGGTGCGAATAGGGAAGACAAGAAGAATTTTATGAAAAACTGGCAAAAAATGAAAGCTATTAAAAATATCAAACAAGTAAAAATAGGGAGAGTTAAAGACCTAATGAAAATTTTAATGAAGAGCTTAAAATTTTAAAGAAGCATACATACAGCTTGAAAAGTTTAAGTTTTTCGTAGAGGCTATTCAAAATTTAGAAAAAACTAAGATAGTAATAGTGGCAGACTTTGTTGAAAATTATAACGGTAAATACCATAAAGAAATGCAAGGTCATAATTTTGGTGGATCTAAAGTGGAGTCTAATAAGATTAAATACAAAACTGAATCCTACTGGACTATATCGTTGAGCACCAGCCATTAGCTATTTGGACCAATTTGCACCTGATTCGGAACGAAGTAAGTGAGAAACCTCCGAAAGTCAAAATAACTAATTTATTCCTAATGAACCTTTCAGTCAATACAGAGAAAAACATTTTATTTAAGTTGCACGAAATTATTTGATCACATATTTATGGCAATGATATGGTTTTTCTTCGAAGCAAGACACGGCAAAGGTCCTGCTGGCGGAATTGCTGGCTACCTTAAAAGAATAGCCGACAATAAGTTTGCTGCAGGAGTGGACATTGCATCTGCTGAACAATTCTATGAGGCGTTAAACGGTCAGAAAGATTAAATTTTACGTCATCATTTTGAAAGATATTAAAATTATTTCAAAGCAGCTACCTCCTAAAATTACACCGCTTGGTGGTACAACGAATGTAGACCAAATATTTACAAACCTTTATAGAGAGCTGCAATACCGAAATCTAAGCTGCTTCTGCAAGCGTAGATTTTGTCAATGTTTGTTGCCAAAATACTTAGGCCCATAACGGGAATGTTTCTCGATCTAGCATTATTTCTGAAAACCAAAACTTACCTTTTGAGTTTGATGACGACTTGCCTCTAAGTTACATGAAAAGTCTAGAGAAATCGCCGTTGCGAGATGTCAATCTGTTCGAATTATGTAAAAAAGAAACCTATTTATAAGATCATTTATGGATCTTCAGACGAAGAGCCATAATCAGGGCCTTCTGATCTAAATACTAATGAAGATGACAAGAAAAACTGCTTAATTTTGAAAGGAAATTATTCGGTAGTGAATGTACATGCTACAAAATGAAAAATATACAGATATGCTTGGGTTGTTGATGATTTAAATGATGGTGCAATTAAAGTCACCTTTCACGATGTGTAAAAGAAGATACAATCTGTGGATTAGATTGCAATGACATATCTTATATTCTACCCATAGACATTGTAAAATTCTTCTAACGCCGGCAATTAGAAATAAGCGTGGTCTATTGTACTTTGACTTCAAAAACTATGTAGATGTATTTGAAAAATGATTTTGCATTTGGTTTAATTTTAAGAAACGTTGATGATCTTATATAAATGATTGATATAAGTATAAATTTAATTTTCTGATCAATAAAAACTATTGACAATTTTTTGCTTTTATAACATAATAAGGTTTTGTCAAATTTTGATTTAGTCTCTTGAGCCACTAATTTGCTCACTTAGTTGTCCCTAGTAATCCTCATCGATTTATTTGTCACGTTACCTGAAAATTGTCAAAATTGATATCTTGTTTATTGTTGTCATTAGATAAGTTCACAGTAATATTTTATCTTGTATAAGTTTTATTTGACACCATTAATTAAAACAATATGTAAAAAAAATTCTATGAGGTACCCAGGAGACATTAAACATAGTGATTTTGGAAAAAATACTGACTGTAGTGTTATGTTTGAATATGCGCAACAAATATAATTAGGAACTTAAAAAAATTTAAAAAATTCGCTACATAATACCTTGTTATTTTATTTGAAAAAAAATAGATACATTTACTGGTTACCCCAGAGACTAATCACAGTATTATGTCCGCTAATTAGCTCAAAACATTATAATAAACCCCGAAAATATACACCGATCCGCCTTAAAATTAGTAGTTCACGATGTTCCACTACTAATACTACACAAGTACAGAAATAAAATCAAAGTGTAATAAATTATCAAAACACGTTCTTAAATACAAAAAAGGTTTATTGACCCATATCGAGTAACACGAAAAGCCGAAAACTCTTGTCTATTATTCAACTTTTACATTATGATAATTAATCTGCTTATAAATTAAAACTCAACTATTGTATCGAGTTTAATTATTATATTTTATAAAGTTTTTAAACTTATATTAATCTTTCGAAGATAATTTAATACCAATCATCGACAAAAATAAATCGATGAAGTAAATCAGATTAACTGTAAATTTACCCAATGGTGTATCACCTCGTACGTTACACGAGTCTATTGAAAATTACATTAATGTTGAGCCTAATATACAATAAACACCAGAAAACTAACGGATTTGCCATAAGATTGATGATAGCATCACGTTAGCATACATGTAGGTGTCTAATAACATTTTATAAATTCCTATTTAAAAAAATTAAAACCACGAAAAAAAACTAATTATTTATTCTGATAAAAAAGCTTTAATCTCTTTTCTAAATAATAATTTGAATACCTTTACGTTGGCTTAAGCATAAAACTGTCAAACAAATTGCTGATAAGCCACATGGGAATATATATGTTACCAGCAAAATGGGCAATTAAAAACGTTAATATGTAGTTTGTACCATGTCTGAGTATAATATTCACGTAGGTCGATGGTCTACATTATCGATGATAGTATGGAAAATACCAACGTAACGTAATGAATAGATCTAGCCGTTAAATGCAATTTTCAACTTCGATGCAAAATCGAATGCTAGAAATCATGTATTTGTTTTGTGTATTCATGCGTCATAATAAAATAATATATATATATATATATATATATATATATATATATATATATATATATATATATATATATATATATATAAACCTATATCTGAAAACTTCCATATGTTATTATAGAATTTTTTACATAGTATCATTAAACAAGGCTAAACTCGACTTAATAGTTAATTGAACAGTTTATATTTCTGTACTTTTACGTATATTACCAAGATGGAACCAGTTGATGTTAACAGCTAAAGGCACGGCAGTGCGCATATATGGTTCTAGCGAAACCTGCCGCACGGAGTTCATTAACAATTTACATGGAATATTTTGAGTTACTTTGACCTTTTTGTAGATCAATGTAATTAATTGCAATCCAAAACTACGTGAAGTACTGAAATATTGAACCTGAAACATTATTCTAAACTAACTAGAGTCGTGAACATACTTTTATTTATCATACCTTGTCTACCCCTAAGAACAGAATTGGTCAAAAAGTAACTATTGAACAGTCTAACATCCCAAATTTTGTGCATGCAACACCAAAATGCGATTGCTCACAAAGTTCTAATTATAGTCTATTCCAATCCCTGTTGCAGGAAACATAAACAAATTTTGTATGAAAGTTGGCACGGGCATATACTATTTCATATTAACTTTAAAAAAAGATTTCAAATCCCATAAAAACACATAATATAAAAAAATGTGCCAAGACTTCGTCGGACTATACAGTCAGCAACGAAAATAATTAAAATCTAAATCTTAGCCAAGTTCATTTTCTACATCAAGATTTTACAGTAATTACATTTTTTTGAAGGATGAAATAATATATGTTTTTAATTTAAGGCCGAGGTTTGAACTTCGCAATTGTATCACATTTAACACGTATACGAAAACAGCAAACTAAGTGTGACATTGAAAACATATATAAGTATTTAGGTATACACATAAGTTTGATACAGGAACAATCAACTTGGTAATATCTGAGATTTCATTTATATTCACTGCTGACTGGACGGTCCAACGAAAACTTGCCCCATTTTTTACATAAGTGTTTTGGTGGGATTACAAACATGCTTGTAGGCTTAGTTTTCTTATGCTTTCTAAATGCTTCATACAATTTAGAATTTACTTTAAAACTCCTTCCTTATCTTTTCTCTGTCTTTATAATTGACGTAATTCATTATTTTTCTCTAATACCTTTTATGGCATTATTAATTTTAATCCTAACATTATGATGTTAAAGTGTATTTGACGGTATATTTGTTTCTTCTTTAATCATTCGCAACAAGCTACTCTCCACATATTTGCACGTGAGGAAGAGTTTATTAATAATACTAAAACGGTGTTTCAATGTCCGTCACTAAATTATGTCTGAACTTCTAAATAGATTTCTATTAAATATAGATATGATTCGAATTAACATAAAGGTTAATTTTTAAAGCAGGAAATATTATACTTTCTAGAGGATGAAACTTGGTATATTAAATCTATTAAACGTAAAAGTATGTGCTTAGGTATCACAAGAACCTAAAACCTATGTGTAAAACCCTCTTAGAGTCTCAAATAGGTACTATTTTTTTAATAAAAAGAAATTAGTAGTATTATTTTTTGCAGAGTTCAGAAAATGATAATGTGTTTATGGATATGAGTCCCTATATTTTTAGACTAAATCCAATTTAATAATATTTTAAATTAAAATAAGACTAAAGTTACTATCATTTGAACATTGCATGGAAACAAAGAAGATAGACGAAAGTAAGGATTGTCTGATCGCCGTAAAAATATTATTGTACAAGATTCAAAACCTCTAAAAATAAATTAAAATCGTCAACATCTCATTGTCAACAAAATAAATAAATAAAGAGGTTCAAAACCATTAAATTAGTCAATGAAACGAATTAATTTCCTATCGCTGCTTTTTTGATGAATAAATTGAATAAATTAGCACATCTGGTAACGCATGCAAATAAATTAATATGCAGATCGTTTGGTTGCTAGTTATACCGTTTTAAAATTTGTAAATATTTCCACATAGCTGTAATAACATTTTATTACAAATATACCATTAGATTATAGACTCAGTATAATCACAAATAACACCATTTGAAAATAATAAACAAAATACTGTTTGAATTAGAGAGAACTATCAAGAGAATAGTTTCCCTTTTCCGTTTTGCATGTTCGAGAGTGAAATGAAAGTTCTCTAACAGCGTTGGATTAAATACAGGAATAAAAAAAATGTGAAAAAATTTCCATGAGTTTAGTTTAGAATTAATTTCAATTATTAAAAAAATTAAAGAATTATAGACGAAATAACATAAATATGGATACATAAATTTGTATGAAATGACATATATATAAATTCAAACTAGAATTGACACAATTATTTAAAAGCATGTATCACACATATGCTTTGCAACACATCCAACACAATGAGCAAAAAAACAAGCATCAACTACATACTATAAATGTATTATAATTAATAATGATTAATTCTTACTTAACATTTTGAAATTAGGAAAATGAAGGTTATAACTTAAATCTTTTTTTCAGCGTTAGGTTTGCAACTATTAAACCCGCCATTTCCATTCATCAGTGCTGGCTCATGTGAGAGTATTACAGTAGAAGAACATGGCAATAACTCTGCTAGATAATGGGATGATTTTCAACGTGTCTTTTTAATTTTCTAAATTTAATGTAGGAAGTCGCGCAGATTGAGGATTATTGGAGAGATCAACGTTTTTCTTCCTTTTAAACTAAGTTACGGCTGTGTTATAAGAGCGTACAATTTTGCCTATCATGATCGTTATGTATATACTGCATGTATGTAGTGCCTTCGATTTTTGCCATAAAATAATTTATAAAGGTCGAGCATACCCAGTTTACTTCATAAATTGCCTACGGTATTTTTTACTTATCAAAATACACTTTCCAACTGAACAGAAGATCTAACGCCAAACCCTTTGTATACGCTACCAGGAATGTTGAAAAATTTTCTATAATAATAAAAAATCATTGGAAAAGGTAGCGGGTTTTGCTACTTGCCAATCCATTACTTATAACTTTATCAGAGAAAGACAAATATTTTAAGGTAAAGTCTTAAAATTTAGTAGAATACTAAATGAAGTCGAAATGTTTGTAGATGCTAATACCAAAAAGTATTAAACTATTTTTTTAAATATTGTCACATTCAAATATTTTAATGTGTAGGAGAAAATAATATATGTGTATAACCATGCTACAGAATCTATAAGCACGGAAGTAATAGAAAGCGAAAAATAGAACGCATTCAAGATATAAAAAGATTAGGAATTTTTTTAAGCATCAGACAGCAACCTGCGACCCGTGGGCCACTAGCGGCCCATGGGTCACTTTACGCGGTCTGCGCTCAGAGACCCTAAGTTATTGCAACTTCTGCCCTTTAAAATATCGTTAAAAAACCATAACGTTTTTTAAACTAAAACAATAATGCAATACATAATCGCCACATCACCCTGCTGCCTCTCTGCACTTGTCTGCACTTCGTCGCCGCCCGCGCATTGTCTTTCCCGAAAACAACGCTCTTCTCAACATTGAGCTATACTATCACCAATCACTGCTAAAGGACAACACGTCTTTTGTGGTGTCAGAAATTTGCTAAAACCTTTATCGACCGTCTGATGGCTGATTTGAATTGCTGGGTGAAGGAACACATATCACAGTAACCTACAAAGTTCGCTAAATTAGTTTAATTGCTACTGTGATTAATATGTAATCAAATTATTATTTATTAATCTGTCATATCGAATAGGTATTTAGGTATGTTTATTTATTATTACAGTGTCTTGCACTCAACATATCCTCAAAAAAGGGAAGGCAGAAAAAAGGACAAAACAGAGATTTTAACGAAATTTTTTTAAAGAATTGTTAGCAAAATAGCAACATGTTGCAAATTTATTTATGTTCGGAAACGATATTGTACTACAAAATTTTAAAAATTATTAGGCTATCATTATCCCTATATCGTGCAGATTCGACCACGTGGTGTTCACTGTTAAGGAATTGTACGGTGTATCTTAAGTTTCCATGGCCTATTTTAATGTAACACTGCAGTATACCCTCCCATTTATTAAAAAAAAATTCTTAACTATTAATTCTTTCTCACATCAGAATAAGACGAGTCTTCGTGAATCAAATTGAATTTAGATGTAAAGTTTCGGCACAAAATCTTGAAAAAGGAAGGAGTTACGGCGCTATGACAGTCGATGTTATATATGGCAAACGGGGTCATGATCAATTTACCGAAGTTTTATAGAAATCTCTAAAATGTTCCTATCGGTTACGGTCTAAACCACATCGTGATTACTAATACAAAAAAAAATAAAAGATAAAATAAAGAAGTACGTATTTATCTACTTTTTCTTTCTCTATCTTGATCATTTCTAAATTATAGAACTTTCGTTGTTTTTATTTTACGTGAACGAAATAAGAAAATACGTTACGCATACTGTGCAAGTGTGAGTTTGTGTTCGCTCTCAAAATAAAATATTTTTGCAAGAGAAACAATAAGCGTATTCATTATTCACACTATCGCTATCACTCAGGTTTCGACCACATAACGCTCCGATACCGATACATCTCAAAGAATATTTCATCGGACTTGCCGCGATTTTTAATTCTATTTTTAGTTACCAAAACTACAAATTATGTACCGGAATTTATTCTAAAATACTGTAAGAATTTTTCTTCGTCGTTTATTAAATGGCGATATCGCGTATAATATATGCCAATTTTTCAAATCCTTAAATTTTTCGCATTTGCAAATATGGATGTGTCCACATCCCTCTTTTCTTTTCTTTTCGTTTTTGAATTTTTTTCATAATCTTCATTCAAAGAGTAGCTATCACAACCAATTTTTCTATAGATAAATTGAACATTTCACATCGAATGACAAAAAATACTGGATCGCGATCGAAATCTGGACATTGATTTGAATATAAAGAGATTATATCTGACCGAGAGCGGACCTAGAGCGTATCGATAGCGGCCCTATAGTGTGAATCAAGCCTTAATAACTCGCACGCATCGTACATAAAATTCAAACTGGCTCTTTCAAAACATTCCGTGAAACATGTTTTATTTCGATAAACTTTACGCTCGTGAATTATTTTTTCCATTATGCGTGACATCTGGTAATGCAGTCAACTAAATACGAATGTTTAATATGATATAAACGCAGTTCTTTCTTATTTAATATTACTTAGAGACATTATTTACTTCACATTTACTCTCACATACGCTTAAATATTCATAAGATCTGAAAAAAAACTAATTCCTTTAAAAAAAAATTCTTCCTAGCAACAGTATGCTCCGAGAATACGTACAATTACGAAAAGGATATAAATTGTGCTATAAAACTTATGTCATTTCATAGCTTCTATAAAGAGGAATTCTCGTTACCTTTGCAATTGAAAAGCCAAAGGGACGGATATTGTCAATTTTATTAGCTCCCTTATTTCGGCCTGCGATTTTCGCACGTAGTTGTATCCGACGTGGTTCGCTGAATCGTCTTAAAAAGAGCGCGTATTGATTTGTTATAAAAATTATAACGATAACGAGCTTATCTCGCTTGCTTTTACTACTTTAGATGAGTGGGTTTTTTTATTTTGATTTTTATATTTTCATTATCATAGAAGTGAAGAAATTTTAAAGAACAGACAAACAAGGATAAAATACGTCGTACCTTTTTTATTACGCTAATAAATTAACACCACATTTATTACATTTAATTTTTGTTCCTATTTAAAAAAATAAACACAATCCGTCCGGACTAAATCTTTGAACTAGAATCATTCGGAAAGTAATTGGTCGATTGTTTTGAGGTTTGAAAGATAAGATTTTTTTTTTATTTTGCACTAAAACATATTTCTTTCTTTATAGAAATAATCTTTTAAATTGAAAAATAAATTTTATTAGATACAAAAAACATGAGATAAGTATTTTTATATTGAACAATTCTAATATCCCCTGCATGGCGTAAATGAAAGGCTCTCGGCAAAAAATAATCTAATTCCTAACGCCAAGACTTTAAAGACTGAAATAATCATATATAATCCCAACAACTTTATGTAATAAAGCCCAAACTTTTTTCTTAAACGTTTATTTCTTTATGGAAAATTTACTCTGTTCAAAGATTCCAATTCTGAGATGATAATAGTTTGAAGTCAAATATTATTGGTATTCATTCAGAATACTCGACATATAAAGAAAAATCGACATATGAGTTAGCTCGATATGTTTATACTACCCTCAAATATTTTTATACGGTAATCAGACAAACAAATCTCCAACATTACAAGTAAAATTTTCCATATGCTTGCTGTACTTTATACTACAGGTATACCTCTCCTATTTTTCATCGTCTGCATGCCACATTCCACGTACGATTTTACTAGTTGCGTAGTGTTATTTTTTGGTTTTCCTCGGTTATTCTAAAAATTGGCATTATTTGACAACACTATTATAATATTATTCTTTTTTACTTCTTTATAAAGAATATATCTTTCAGAGTAATTCAATATACATAACAAACACTTGAATTAATTCAAGTAACTAGCATGTGTGTAACACGTAGGCTTATCATAATCGTATAATATAAGCTTGTAACACGGCTTGGATATTATACTATCAAAAGTGAGGCAACTTTAACTACTAAAAAAACTAACTAATAGAAAATATTCCAATTATTCGAAATCATCGTAAAATCAAACTTGGAACGTTTTATCATTAGTATAAATAACCAAATATGCAAATTTTATTAAAACGCTAACGGATAAGAAGTGACAATTAAATGATTGATTTATAATAATTTTATGCCACGAAGTAGTTTTTTCTCGTCTGTCGATTATCGCGGCATCGGAATGTGTCGCCATTGTGTTTTTGACATTAATTAGATGAATAATTCATTCAGATTTGGCTTTCACTGTTGGCATCAACCGGCGTCGCGTAAGCACGCGCGTGTCCACACATCTTGTGGCCTCGTTTCGATTATTAAATGAGCGACCCGTCTGATTTAAGACAAAAAATTTAAATTTTTAATTTTCGAAACAATAACAATCAAGCTGATGGAAGTTTAAAAAACTTTCAAATTAATTAAGCTTTTCTGCAAAGAATACCACGACCGTGCTCGTATATATTTGTCAAAACAGAGTTAAACTTTAATAAAACATAATATACATCTATATAAAAATATTACATAATAGAAAGACTAGAATAAGACGATTAGACTAGTTAAAGCAATAACGTTAAATGGTTTTCAAGAGATAAGTGTTTAAGGGATCTTAACCATCAGATTATCATTCCTCATTAGTCTAAAGATGAGACAGTTATAAGTCATTAGAACTACAGTTATATTTGTGGTATCGAAGTGAATGAGATCCTGTAATTCTTTTGGTAACACAAAATATTACCAACACCTTTTGGGCTTTATCTAGTAACTATAACTAAAATGAAATTTATATCTGCTAAAGACCTGTTAAACCATGTTTTCACTAATAATACATTTTAATTTTAGTTAAATAAATCTATTAAATGTAATACATTTTCCATATCATAAATATAATATACTTTACTGTAATTATTAATCAATAGTTTATTTATTTTTAAATTTAGATTTTATTCGTCTTAGGTCTTTTTAAAACTTTTCTTGCAATTAATATACGAATAAAGAGGGGGGCGATAATTTTCACGATTTTTTTTTTACATTTGGTTTAAAAAAAAAATAATTTTATATTTTTGGATTCCTTATTTCTTTACCACTTTAACTAATTACGAAATAACAAAAAATATATCTCCTTTTATGTTCTGAAATAACCTCTATTTTATCAAGTGAAAGTTTTGTATTATAAATTTGTGTTTAATTCTTAACTAAAGGTAAGTATAAAAATGTTTGCTATAGGTGATGATTCCAAAAATTTTCCATATTTCCAATCTTTGACGCTAACAAAAATGAGGGAAATAAATTTTCAAGTTATGTCGACAATCTTTTCTCATAAGCCTGAAGAATACAGGACATAATTATATGTTAGTATTACTAAGTTTTCAGTTTTTTACGATATTTATCTTTCACGATATTTTTTTCACCTCATCGTAGAGAAATATATATATATATATATATATATATATATATATATATATATATATATATATATATATATATATATAATTATATATATATATATATATATATAATTATATATATATATATATATATATATATATATATATATATATATATATATTTATATATATAAATATTTATATTTATATATATACACATATATACACATTTATCGAAGTTATTCCTGAATACATTGAATGCTTATCAATAGCCTTTTGTATAAGTTAAACTAGGTAAACAAATTGGATATTGGATGCAGTACCCAATTATTTATTTCTTTCTTTCATCGATTTCCTTAAGTGAATTCTGAATTTATTCAATGAGAGAAAAAAAAAGTTAAATATAATGTGCTATGCTACTCATGTTATTTGCACATTTATAGTTCTATTTAAAGAAAAAATTACGGTTATTTTTTTAAATAGATAAAAGTTACGACACATACAAAACAGCGAAGTATAGAATTTAAACTGTATGTAAGTAAACAACAACACGAAATTGATTGTTCAGGAAAAATAAATTGAATAAATAGAGTTTGAAAAAATACTTAGATCTCTTTTCAGAAAATTTTATTTTCAATTATTTTTTACAATCATTTCTTAGTGTGGCTACTTACATCTTAAAAGGAAAATAACTTCCAAATGTTACGTTTTTAGAACTGACGGTTGAGGATGAGCATTAATCTGTCAATCAATCAGTTAATCAAGAACAGTTTTGTATTTAAAAAGAAATGCATTTTTTATTAGTTACAGGTTACTTAAATGTATAACAGTAAAGAGACAAGTAATAATGTAAAATCTGCAGAATAAGAAAACTGAACATAAGAAAAACTGAATATGTTCACAAAATTTTTGTACCTGGATACAATAGAGTACAATTTTAAAAATCATCTTCGTACGAAATGGCAAACAGTATACAGTAAATATGAGTTCTCAAATATTTATCTGGGATAGGAATAATGCCTATGAAAAAGTCACAAGATATGACTTTTTCCGCGTAATAGTTTAAAAAGATAATCCATAATATTATTCTTTTTTCTAAATAGTTAGATTTGCTTTTGATACGCGTGAGAATGGAAATTAGCAATTTCAAATATAAATGCAGAGAAGTGACAAGGGAAAAACCATATTGTCTTCTACATAATTATCTCAAAAAGTTTGGTTGAATCGCTCTTTCAAACGTATATCTTCGATAAACAATGTCGTCGTCATAACAGTGTTATTAATAAAGCCTTGACGGGAAATAACATTATATCTTTCGATAAGCTGATTTTAACTTAAAAGTAAATTTATGACACTCACTTTTCTATTTTCATATTCAAGCTAAAACATTGATATTAACTGTATTTGAATTTTTATTTTCAAATTATAAAATAAGGACACACTCTAAAACTTCATACATACATAACTTGCATCACATTATTGCAGCAATTATTATACTAAGCAAATATCTAATTTTATTTTATATCTAACATGTGGAACAATGCATCTCAATAGCAATTTTTCCCTGCTCAGTTCATAATAAAAATACGCATAGCTGGCCTTTGCCTATAATCTAAGAATTAGGAGTTTTTAGTGACTTTTGATCTTTAAACGGGCCACAAAAGTTTTGCTTAAGTTATGCTAATGTCGGTAGAAAAATTATGTTAAATTATTAAGTGTTTTTGCTAAGACATTATAAACTGATGATTCTCTAATAAGTTTTGTCGTAAATATACCCTTGGCATTCAGATATTTTGTATTTCATTTTTTATGTTACGCAGATTGATTCCGACTTTTGACCATGCCTTACGAATATATTCATCAGGCAAAAACTATAGTATGATTCAGTATCTAAAATAGTAATCCACAGTCATAAATATTCTACCTTCCCCATTATCTATATTCCAGACAATCTAATTTTTTTGAGCGAGCGGATGATCCTGGATGGTTTGCTTGGCATATTTTTCATCTATTTTATAAATTCAGCAGTATATTCTTTCTTTTTCCATAGTTTGCATTATTTACGGTATTTTTATTTTGTAATCTTATCTTCAAAGTCTACCCACCGATTACGTTAATAGGCAAGCAAATTCAAATTAAGAAGAAAAATAATTTTGCCTCAAGATAGATGATCATAACATACATCAAGTCATTGTTTTATCCACACCTCTTTACTAAGCTTGATTTCCCCAATAGCTGATTTTAGGTTTCGGAAAAAAAAGGAAATGGCAAAGGTAGTATTTTTTTAAACAGTGTCATAAAACTAATAAAAAATTAGATACTGTGGGTTGATAAAAATTATATAAATAAAATTCTCTGGCCATGATAAAAACGTGTTCTCAATTTTTCCTGGTAAAAAAAACTCTTTAGCTTTGTCTCATGATTGAACGAGACCTTCAAGGAGCGCATTATCGTGCAGAATGCTATAGAGAGAACCAGAGTATGGGGAGTTGCCCATGCGATGTACGGACGGACCAGATGAAATCTGATGTGAGAGGCTCCTCGCACGAATGCGCCAGACTGACGGCAAGCAAAGAGAGATGACGAAACATCGTGAGGCGATTTACATTAGCCTCTCACATTATCATGACCGGAGTGGTCATAAGACACGGCTAAAGAATTTAGTCGTCAAGAGCGTTATAATAGAGAAGAACTTCTTATAAACACAAAACTGATTATTAGGTCAACACTTAATAGTCTTATATCAAAAACAATATGACTAATGAAAAATTAGATACTGTGGATGTGGGTATAGGGGTAGGTAAGGGCATTTATAACGGTTGGGCTGCACCCTTTACATTGAGATTTCACACTGATAGCCTAAATTCTCTTATTTCAATCAGTAAATGCAGTACTTTATTTGAATTGCTTAAAAGAAAATTACGATAAAAAATTAGTAAAATGACACTTAAAGATCGAATAAATAAAATTCAGTATTCTTATATCGAAAAATTAAGTTCCTTTCCAGAGGTGATCATGTCTTCAGTTTTCATCTAGATCTAGATGTAACAATTTTCTTCATACTATACTACAACGAGAAACACATTTAGTTCAGTTTCTTCTTTTTATACTAGTCCCTTGAAATAGCTTCAGGATTAAATTGCTTTCTTTTTTTTATATCGTTTGAGAAATACGTTCAGATGAAAAAATTTCCTCCGCTTGAGTTCTTCTGTGATATCACTTTCGTTACCCTCGAAGTATTTGCACAAGTTCACGACTTTTATGGCGATTTTATTACTCTCTTCACTCATTTTATTACTCCAAAGTAATATTGAACATATTTGGCGTTAATTTTGTAGAAATTCGTCTTCAGGTGGGCTATTAGCAAAGATATTAACAATCTTTGCTAATAGCCTACCTGAAGATGTTGCAATACAACGAAACCTAGGTCGTGGTAAAGAACTTAAAGAAAGTAGAAATAATACTACATCACGTAGTTTCATTTAATTGTGACTCCAGAGTAAAATTTATTTTCTTTTTTTAATTTTTTATCCGAATTTTTTAAGCGTGCTTTTTACTAGTTAACTGCAAAAATGTTACGTTTTCAGTTAAATTTATATGCCATTAAAACATTTTTAAGCATCTAAACACAATTATCAAGCCACATGTAGAATTAAAATAAATTGCCTCTAACAAATAGAATTAAAAGAAATTGCCTCTTCGAAGCAAATTTTGTTAATTAACCAAACTATAATTGGAATTAAAATCTGAACTCTGTCAAAATAACTTACTTTTTAAACATGTTTATTGTTAACTCTTTAAAGGGATTTCTTATCTTATTATTTGGTTAGACCCTTTCTAATAATATTTCAATGAATAGATACAGTCTGTTCTCAATTTTATTACACACATGATGTTACTCCATAATTTTAACATGAAACATTATGTGATATAATAAGCATTTTAAAATACATGCACAATGCAGACCAGGAACTTATTTACTTAAAGCAAAAAGGTCATAAATTTTATTCACGTTTGTGTAGCTTTGTTATCAAATACGTAAAATAGATTTTTTTAATTAGTGTAGTGATTTTTTGTTTGACCTTTGTTTGGCGATGAAATGGGAGTATATTGATAATGAAGGACATAAGTTTAACTAAACGCTACACGTGCGAAACCAGGCTAATGATCTTCGAATAAAACGTTTCTAAATCTATCCGGCGCCGAGCCCACGGCACCGTGTCACAAATATTTATTTCCACGTACAGGTGTGCCTAAAATAAAGGCATTAAATAACCGTAACGTTAATCTTAAAAATATAAATGAGATAACGCCGACGACATGTTTAAGTCAAGTTTATTTATATTAGAAAAATACTTTCAGTAGATTTATGAGGCCGAGACTGTCGCAGCCGTACTCGGATAGAAGATATGTATCGATAATGAAAAGCGACATCGTTCTGGGGCGTATAATGATCTTTTAATTAAACGTCAATTATAAAGTGTAGTTAGCGTATGTTATGTTAGAGTTATACCACTATTAAATTACTTGTCTTGTTATTTTGAGGGAAATCAAAGATATATAAAATGTGTTAAAATTCAGTTATTTGAAGTTTCAAAATATGATTTAGAATCTAATTTAGACTTTAAGAATATAATGAATGGAAATGTATTTATTCGGTTAATCTTTTCATTTCCTATAAATTTTTCACTTCTGAGATTTTTTTTAATAGAAATTGTTGATAAAAAACTATGCACAATAAAATATGGGGAAATCACGAAAGGAACTATATCCGAAACGAAATTAAGAAGGATTATTAAAATTCTTGTAACGTAGAATTAGAGATAGGTAAATATATTCAACTGGACATTAGAAAATGTTTGGAAAATCCCGTTAAATATCTGAGTTTATCAAAAGCATTTACTTTCAAAATCCGTAATAACAGGTCAAAAATATAAAAATTAAATTTTATAGAGAAGGAAGCAAATCATTAAGGGGTGACATAATTATACAAATCTTTATACGAGCAGGTTTAAGACCGATGGCTCTATCTTTCGCATAAGTAATAATAATAACTAAGGAACAATATTTAAAGGAACTTGGCGCCTTTATTATTAGAAAACTGCCGTCTCAACAAATAACGTTATTCATATAGTCATGTTGCTCATTTTATCGTTATTAAGCAACATCAGAAGTAAAAAAATTCTATGTATAATACTTCAGGGTTATTTGAGTAAGTGTAGATGCAACTCAATATACATGCCCTAAAATTTTATAAAGCTCGCATGATATTCTTTTTATGGTAAATCGTTTGAAACACAAATCGGAGTGGAAACATAAAAAAATGCATCTAAATTTAATTATACTTATTTTTAAAATGAATAGTTTTTATAACAATACTAAAAATAAAATACCTAACGTATTAAAATAAACCCTAGTTCAATAATTGTTTACTTCACTTAATTTAAGAAGCTAGACACCCCTTCTAAGCATAAGATATGTGTGTATATTTTCATCTTGTGCAATATTTATGTTAAAGCTGATTTCTCTTAATTAAATCAACCGACTTATACAATGAGTCTACTAAACAATTGAATTAGATCTATTAAGAATAAACGGCCTCATGTCATCATTATTGGTAGTCAAAAGTTTTCAGATCTTCATTCATTGAACCTGCCACGATTTTCGTCAAACGTCTCTGCGTTTCTTTATTCTTCAACTGTAAAAGATCTGAGCCTATCAAACGGTCAATATTTCTGCTGACAACCTCAAATTAATAGTTTTAATCACACACATTTCAACAGGATACTCTATCTAAATTGTCGTGAACCATTCATGCCAACTAAAACTAAAGTCTACCTATTTCAATATCAAATACGTTTATTGTTTTTACGCCAGCTATTTCAATCTTACTGAAGAATAAATAAATTGGAGTGCTTTTGAAATTGGGTGTGTATTAGATTATAGATATATGGAAATCTTCATCATATTGACCATGTACTAAATCAGATTATAGATCAATATAGAACTATTTCATGTAGTATTCAACTTATCAGTCGCCTTAATTTTCAAAGCAGCGAAGTGTTTTGTTGATCAGCTTATCTTTAGACAAGATTTTCACCTTTACGTGCACGTTCCTTTTCAAAATCTCAAACATCCACAAATCGACAACGTGTTTAAAGTTTTGTTGAAAATATTTTCCTACCTAATTCAGTTCCACTCTCGATTCCATACTTTTCAATTTCAAAACTCTATTTATATCCTTTTTTTATCGATAAATTCATTTTTTTTTCTTTATGTAAACTTTTTATTATGTAAAGCTGGTAACGTGACCAACGCCTAGTTACTCATTGAGTTACAACTTCACGACCTGCCCCGAAAACTATTTACATTTTGTAAATAATTTAATGTGTAATCTATCGCAAAAGGTGTAAATAAATGTTTAGGGTACACACTATGACTTTTATAAAGTTCTGTATAATAAAAATTTTCTAAATTTATATGTTCATCCGTATATCGTCGAATCATTTTACCTACGCCTCTTTGAAACGAAAATCTCTATAAATAATTTTTAATCTCGTTTGTCATAACAGAGAGGTAACAGCATGCAGCCAACGACCATCGATACATCACAACCATATTATAACATGATATTTTTAACACGTTGGTATTACTTGCTACGATGTCAGATATTTGTTTGTATTTGATGATTATTCAAATTAAGTTATTAATTTATAAGTACACGAAGCGAAGAGTATTTATTTAAATTTACTGCTATGGTCGTTTCGTTTCCCATCAATGACGTAAATTCCCCTAAGATTCGAAAGCTAATATGAAATTCTGTTAAATGACAATCACGATATTCCGTGACAATAATTATTATTGATATAAAGATTCTAGTCCACATTAAATAGTTCGTCATAATTTTTCGTAAACTTGATACACAAGCACTTTCCTATATTCATTACTAACATTTGAACAAATTTGTTCTTTCATTAAAAAAAGAACTTAAAAAAAACTTTAAAAAATGTCAAGTAGATATAAATTGAAGAATGAATATATCAAGAGTAAAAGAGCAATTAACAAATAATATTGTTCAGTTTGCATTCGTTACTTGGTTCTCATGTCTGATTTCCCGAAAAAAAATTTTTTTTTAAGTATGAACGGAATTTTTACGTGATTTAGGTTTATTAAAGTAGGTAAATAAACATAAATAGCAGAGCTGGTATTTTGGACTAAGGCGTATGGAATAAAGTATATAAAACTAGAAACACTGTATACAAACATTTAATTTTATAGATGATACTTAGTATAATAAAAAAAGAAAGGATTTCCTCGTCATTTTAACCATTTAAGTTTTCATCAGTACACTAGACCATTTTTAATTTCAAATTTTCTAAATCGAGATTAAACTTAAATTTATTTTCAAGACCCTGAATAAAACTATATTCCGAATAATATAAAAATAGGACAATCTTATTTAAATATATTTAGTACTTCTCAAGTAGTAAGCATATATTCAAACAGGTAGACCAAAATTTAAAAAATAATCTAAATCTTTTCTCCGCCTAGTATGATCATCCAAATATTTTATTTTAATTAACAATTTAAAAGTAGTATTAAAACATAAAATACTTAATTTCAAATTTAACTGCCGAAACCTTTCGATTTATTCTCAAAAATTTTAAAATTAAACGATTTTTTTACATATTTTTTTCTACTAATTTTTATAACTTAAAATATATCTTAGGTAGAAACCGTAAACATATACAATTTAAGGCTATAAAAAATATTATTTTGTCATAGACTTTTTGACCGTACATTGTTATTTTTAATGCAATGTATGCTTTACAGATAAATTGCAAGATTTCATATAATTTCAAGTAAACAAAACATATAAAAAGTTAAAGTACATTGAATTACTGTAAAATATGATTTTTATTTTATTTATTATTTTTTCTTACTTTGATAAAAAATCAATCTTATCGATCACTTTCAATTTTCGTTCTTCGCATGTTAACAACACTTCGACGAAATTCGGTGTAATTTTTTTCTGTAACTTCAAAACACACACATGCACTTATATAAACGTTAAATTCATGTTTTAGGATCCTTTATAAGTCGGTTTAATGATATGATATGCTATGTCTTATTAATATTTTTAAATCATTTACGGGATAAGATTTCGACGCGATTATTGAACTATTCTGACATTTATGTTTATACCAGTATATTCCGATAGTTGATGTTTTTCACTAAAATCTTGTAGCTGTTCATTTTTTAAACAACCTATATTGGATATGCATGATGTAATCGTAATATACAATTAATTAATCATCATTGATAAAGTGTACTTGATTATATTTTCCAGTAAGTCGTGTGCGGATTTATTATATCAAAAATGTTCAGCTCTCAGATAATTAAGTTTTTTTCTTTAGATTTAATACCTTTTAGCCTTCTCAATTCATATGTAATATTCAGAAGTCAATTAGCTTCTGTGTTAGTCAAGGGTTGTTGAAGAGTCGTTTTTCATGTTTAATAGCATATTCTTGGATAATTTCGTCAATCCATTTTATATCTAATTCGTTTTGCATTTCTTGATTGGTTACATAACGATATGCATTGGTAATCATAAACAAGATTTTTTTTGGTTTCGTTGCATAACGTTACGTTTTAAATGATTAGCACATTTCCAAATACTATACATACAAATCGGTTTGGCGATAGAAAGGTAAATTAGTCGTTTATAGTAGAGGTTAAGCTTGGAATGATGCCCAACCAATCATGATTTTTGTCGTAGTTTCAACTTGATTTACTCACCTTTTACTATGACGTGGTGTTTCCATTTTAACCTATTGTCCAGATGGAGTGCAAGGTATTTAGCTGTATCTGCTTGCGGAACTTGAATTCCCTTAAGACAAGTGTGTGGATTACTGTTTGTTCACCGCAACGCAAATGTGACATGAATAGATTTAGAATCATTGAGTTCAATTTTCCAATCAAAGTTCCATCTGTTGATGTCGTCAAGTACTTCTTGTAAATTTTTGTCGCTTCACTTTACACGCCTGCAGTTGCCATTGCTACCGTTTCATCAGCAAACGTGCCTATGATGTTTTTTTCTGCAGTGGGAATATCAACGGAAGACAGCAGATAATGACGGTCCTAAGTTATTTCCATGCGTTACACTTGTCCGGGTTGGATAAAAACCTGAATACACTACTTCAATCGATACTCTGAATCTTCTATTTGGTAGATAGGAATTAGATTAAATAATCGACAAAAGTTCGCCGGTAGCAATTTTATAATTTTTTGAATGAAACCTTCGTGCCACACTCTGTCAAAACTCGTGATACATTCAGAAACAATACAGGGCAATATTTTCATTCCTCAAATATTTTTGACTTGGTCGATGGTTGAATATTTATTTATAAATCCAAACTGGAAACCGGGGACATTCGCGATTGGTTTAATTTGTTTCAGCAACCATTTCTCAAACAATTTGCATACTGAGGGTAACAGTGATATTGGTCTCTACAAGGTTATCTGTTTCGCTGGTTCACCAAGTTTTTTAATACGATTATTTGCATTATTTTAAATCATTTGAAAGTATGTTTTAACCGTCTATCAGTCTAGCATTCATGTCTGCGTCATAATCCAAACATATCTATTAATTAAGCCTAGAACCACTCTAGTAGTTTTAAATTTCTTGCGACTAATATGCTGATTATTATATTACAAAAATATTTTTCGCAAATCAACAATTTGAATGCATTTGCATTATATATTGCTGCTGATTTATTATCACGGAAATAGTGATGACCCACGTTTCAATTCCCATACGATGTCCTGTCAACTCTCGACACGACCCTGATTTAACTACCCTGAACGAAAAATATATAAATAATTTATAAGAAATAGAATCTCTTTTATTTCATTACATTATCACGAGCCTGGGTATTTTTAAAAATAGATATTTAAACGAGAAACCAAAAATGAAAATGTTAACAATATTTAACTTAAACGAACTACTGCAATTATGACCATAATTATTGAATACATTCGGCTTTAATTTTGTAGAAATTAGTTATTTGCAATTAAATGAAACTACATGATGTAGTATTATTTCTACTTTCATTAAGCTCTTTACCACGACCTACCTGGATTTCGTTGTATTACAACATCTTCAAGTGGGCTGTTAGCAAATATATTAACAATCTTTACTAATAGCCCATCTAAAGATGTTGTAATACAACGAAACCCAGATAGGTCGTGGTAAAGAACTTGAAGAAAGTAGAAATTATACTACATAACGTAGTTTCATTTAATTAACCACAATTATTAGTGTAAGTGCCACATAAATCCAATAATTGTTTCAATCGAAATATAAAATAAATAATATTTTTGTAGAATGTATAATTTATGTTGTTTCTAGTATTAAATGTTTGAGCTTTAAATTTTTGTAAATTTATCTGTATTGCTTACATATATGCAACTAATAACAAATTTTCACTTTTGAAGTAAAACTTCTTTACGCACGCTTGACTTGGGGAGTAAGGTGGTGAATGCGTGACGAAAGCGTTACGAAAAGTGTGATAGTGCGAGGCAAACGGAAGTTGAGAGGGAGATATAAGTTAGTGAAGACAGAAAGAGAGAGAGTTACGTTTCGTATATTACTGTAGGGATAAGAGAGAGAGGTGCGAGCACACATTTTCTTTCTCTCTTTCTCTCTTAGCCAGTTATGTTTCGTATATCTAAGACACAATGCAAGCCTATTGTCTGTATCACACTATAGGTGCAAGAGAGAGCAGTGCGCGCACATATTTTCTTTCTCTATATATATGCGAGTTTGCTAGCGTTACGCGAACGGTAATCTTTTGATTATTTTGTAATTTCATTTCGTTCTTGAACAATTTTATAAATTATTATTTTTTCAATACGTTTAAAGTGAATAAAATTGTAAATTCATTTTAAAGTTCATATTTTGTGAATTTGAAGTTTTACTTCAGTCGTGTGGTCTAAAGCACACTCGTTTTTTTCTGATTTGCATCGTTTAATATGTCACTATCCATTTCTGAAAACTTTCTATTATCTGAATCTTTTTATTGAATATCTAGTACTCATAAATTATTGCACATATCAATAATTGTATCCTTAATAATATAGAATGTGAGAAAATATTATGAGCTCATAATTATTAAATCGGAGGAATGTTAAGAGGTAACAAATATTAAGAGATAATATTTTATCAAAAGAAAAATTTCCGAATACTAGTAATTATATATGGAATCATGTAAGAAATGCAGGATATTATATTGTATAATATTTTTTTTCAAACGCCTTTGGTGTGGTAACGATATGTGACCTCAAACTGCTGCGCCACCAATGAGATTAATACCAAGAAACGAAAGAAGAATCCATTAAAAACTGTTATATCTGTCTTCCTCTCTCTATCTAAATTTTATTGACGCTTCCCTTTTTCTGAAAATTTATTGATGCTTTAAATTCGCACATAGCCTAAAACAATCCTAATATCTCACATTTTATACACGGCTAAACGCAAAAAAATTCTCCCGCAATGTGGAAACAAGTATTAAGTACCGATATGCATATCGAGCGAAAAGTAATATCGAAACATATTTTCATAATAACATTGCAATTTGTGTGTCAATTTCAAATAAACGTTTCCTCTATAAGATACGTTTTAGAAAACAAACAAATAAATTTTTGAAGACAAATTAACAATTAATAGAATTGATAAAAATATCTAAGCAATGTCTTCATGTTTGCAATTTGGCTTCGATATGGTTAACTGTATGTAATTTTCCGGCAACGAATGGGAATATCGATTGAATTATCCAAGGCTTGTTGTTGGAACATACATAAAAATAATATCTTTAGAAGACGCGTAAGTCAAAGATTTAAAAGAATAGATATTTTTTATTTACTCTCGACACTAGACACTAGACTTAACTGAAAATAATTTAAGACTAATCCAGTAAAGTTTTACGCATTTTAACTTCAAATAGAATGTGGAATAGAATGGAATTTATAGAATTTATGAAATGAAATTTAGAATTTGGAATGGAATTTAATATAAATTACACATCCCGCATGCACAGAAGCGCAAGCGTCCCCCTATGGTAGATCATCTCCGGTGACCTACCTTCATCATCTCACAATTTTGTGTTTATGGACGAAACAATAATGAAATATAAAACACAGTTATTAAGATCCAATGCACATTAAGGTACCCAATACTAATAAACACATAAAAGAGTTTAAGAAGGCATCTGATTGAAATATGATTGGAACAAAAATTGATACATCGTTTTTTTTTGTACTCGACTTTCGGTGCACTTTCTCAGAAAGTACTTAACTAATACAAACTATTTTTGCATTTTGTCTATTCATGTGAATAGATATCAGTCAATTATTTTCATCGCAATTGACTTAATTGATAAAAAGAAAAATAATTTTTTTACAAAACAAGTACCGACCGACAATTGTCTACAAAACAAGTACCGAGACTAATTAATTATAAATAGTTATATAAATTAAATAGTTTTTTTGGTTTCTTGTAAAAATTACCGAAAGGAGCTGATTTTGCTACCACTCATCATACCACTTCCACATTAGGTAAGATCGTTTTACATATTGAAGAAAAAAGAAAGTAGAATGAAGAAGTCAATATTTTGCTTCTTAAAATTTAGTTGAGAATCAAATAAAGAAAACAGATATTTCATAAATACATCTGTATAATTTTTATTTAAATTACATATTTTTTTCTTTCGTAATCATAAATAGTGGCAACAAATATAAGAACACAGTGGTATACTGATCCCCCTATATATTAATTGTAACTTGCGCTGTTTAACGTAACTTTCATGAACAGAGTCTGGAATAAATTACAATGAATGAGTTTAATTTTTAAGGTAAATTTTGTCTATTAAGTTACCTCATTCTTTTACTTCCGAGTAATAATTTCCACCATATTAATGTAATGGTAACTGAAGATTTTGACTTATAAGTATGAACTTCAAAGTAATTACGCCACTGTTACCTTTTAATTTTCAGCACATATTGCATTAAATTTCGCCTTCAATTTACGACCCCGTTTAATCCTTGAGCTATTTTCTAATTATTTTATTCTTCACGTCATTGCTAACTGTTTTATGTTAAATATAAATATTTTACTAATCAATCAGATGTTGTGGATTCCGTTTTAGCATATGTTTTTTTAAATATTCATATTTCCAATTTTCACTGTTTGACTAATCGTTTGACTAACCGTTTGACTAACTATTTAACTAACCGTTTCACTAACTGTGAGACTTATTTTCCTATTTTATTTAAAGTATAAGATTACAAACATCGAAATTTTAAAATTCTCTGCGTATCTCATTTGTTCTTAATAGTATCTAAGCACACGTCAGAGAGTCATAAACATAAATCACTTATTGCTATGCATTATTACTACAGCAGACAAGCAGTATTGAACACCATACTAAGACACGGTGAATCATATCCGTGCTCCAAATTATCGCTATAAATAAATCTGGTGTAATTATGAAATCAATATCTTCCGTGGAATAACCTATTCTTAGAAGGAGACCAGACGGAGAGTTTGGAGTTTGCCCCAATTCGAAATTACCTTATACTCGAGGCATAAATCTGGTCAAGATATTCGTTTGAGATAATTAATGTCGTGAACGACCTACAAACTGCTGTCATTGGACCGAGTTAATTCACGCACCGCGTCGTTCATTTGTTTCAATTAGTCGTCTGTTCATACAAGCGGCAACGATTGCGCAGCTCCTAATGGCGTATCGTCGTTAACAACTCTGGACAACGAATTGTTTTGATTTGGTGTCTCTGTACGCTGCTGTAACCGGGTTGATACGTCAAACGTATACAGTTTCCGACTTCAATGCTAATATTACAAATAAGTAATTAAAACGTACAAAATATTGGCTCGGTAATGTATGTAAGTAATAATAGTTTTACGTTGACGGCGTGACGAGATATTTTACTACGTATAAGCTAAACATTCTGAACAATTTTTTGGTTGATCGTATCTTTACATAGTTGATATCAGCTTTCATCACGTACCTAGATTCTGATATTTCTTTTTTATTTATTTGAATGTAATTATTCGAAATATTAAGTTTCAGCTCATGCTGAAATGTACACAGAAACGAATGATTCCATTAGTTTTCGTTTATGTACATGAAAATCGGTTAGGATAAAATCATATACTGACCATAGAAACTGAAACAAATAATTTATGATTCTCTTAATAAATATTGAGGGTCATGACAATATATACTTAAAATTTATTAATCTCATTTTACTGTGCTTATCGTTCCAATCTTATTTTCTGTTATTTACGGTAACAAATTAAGGAACACATAGAGTAAGAATAGGTTTTTCGCAAATACTTATTGTAGTTACAACATATAACCTACGTAAAAACATACAAACGAAAAAACATTACATGCGAATATTAATTAAAGTGATTTTTAAAAATATTCATTCATTAAAGTAATTTTTGTAATATTCGTATATTATTTTTATGTTGGTTACTATATGCTTGCCCATACCACTTTTTTCAATATTGAGAATTATAACAATATTGATGAAAAAAACTATCTTCCTACTGCTCATTCTACTGTACTTTCACTCCTGGTGAAAGAACTCGTAATTATCAGAGTAAAAATATGTTAATTACATGTGTACAATCAACAAACACTGGTGGTTACATAAACGTAGGTACATACTTTCCTAATAAATATTTTTGTTGATCTCAATAAAAAATGTTTATTAGGAAAGTATCATTTAGTGAAAAATTATTATAAGTGGAAATAATTTTTTTGGGTTAACTAATGGAATATTATAACTACAGGTAACCTATGATTACATCAAAAAGTCGTCGATTTTCGATTTTTCGATTAGTCGATTTTGATACATAATAAAAAAATGTCGTAATTATTATATAAATGTGCTTCAAATAAATTTATTCATATAAAAATAATGTCGTTTTAATTTATGGTATGTATTAATAAAAACTTATTTTTATTTAAATAACAATTAAAATAAAGTTTTTTATTTCTATATTGTTGGCCAATAATAAAAATTCGGCTAAGAATATTTAAACTTAAATTGGTTTTAATTTGAATTTATTAAATTGCTACCGCAAATATGGTATATACAAATTAAATCGCCTTCAAAATTAACGTCAAAAACTTTTTTTGTAATATATGTCGAAAAATGTAAATTATTATCGAATATTTCTGGATCAAACATTTTGACTTATTTTTTTTTAAGTAGTTTAATTAAAAATATTTATAATAAAATATATGCGATTAAGGTTTAATTTACAGTAACACAAAACTAGTGAACTCACTACTAAGCGAATATTTATATTTCACTATTTTCATTATTTACTTTCATTATTTTAGTGTTTTCTTCCCAATAATGATTAAATTTATTTTTTTTTAATCTAGTTAATATCGAATATATTTGGCGTTAATTTTGTAGAAATTCATTATTCACAATTAAATGAAACTACGTGATATAATATTATTACTACTTTCTTTAATTTCTTTACCACGACCTAGATTTTGTTGTATTACAACATCTTCAGGTGGGATATTAGCAAAGATTAACTCTTGGAACATCCAACAGCATTTATATTATTCAAACACAATAGTAGCAGTGGTAAAACCCGCACAAACCCGGCTTCCGCTATTGTGTTTGAATAATATAAAGGCTGTTGGATGTTCCTAAGAGTTAATCTTTGCTAATATCCCACCTGAACATGTAATACAACGAAACCTAGGTCGTGGTAAAGAAATTAAAGAAAGTAGAAATAATACTACATCACTTAGTTATATCTAGTTAATATCACTAACAATGCCAAGCATGCAACACGTTCAATTTTAAATATTTCCTATGTAATAGATTTGCTTACTCAGTATCAAGAAAACCTGAAGGTTCTATATTTGTTGTAAAATTTTGGTTTAAAAGTTTAACATAAAATTAATATTTTCATTCCTCCACGATAACTAATTGTACAGTCAATCAAATACAAAAATAATGTTCGAGCGCGGACGACTAATCACTAAGATATGGGGGAGCAATACGTTAAAGTGATAAATAATCAATGTTAAATGAATACAATAATCATTAATCTACACAATTATGGTCATAAACGATTGTCTAGTCGGGGACCGGGCCCTGTTTGACGCCCGCATTCTTATATTAATTCGACCACTTTAATTTTTCATGTTAATTCCTACGCAAAATGTAGCGCGTGGAGAGACCGAGATTGTATGCGTGCTCCAAGGATTCATAAAGTTTGCGTGTTAAATATTTATTTACAATAGTTGAAGTATTACTTTAAATTATCTTAAATAGTTATTAAGGGAATAAAAGTTCATCGTAAGTTAAGTTCCATAATTTCGGTTTCAGTACCTAAAATAGATTTATTACCACACTAACACTTTTTTCCACTGAAAGTAAAAAAATTACATTTAAATATAACACAATAAGAATCTTTAATAACCTATTTATAATTCGATAAAATTGAAAATATTGTTCAATCATAACATATATAATCATATATATATATATATATATATATATATATATATATATATATATATATATATATATTTATAAGCGTAAAGGACATAAATAAAAAAACATTGAACTCGATCAAACTACAAGTTTCATTGAGTTACACATCATAGATGAGCCAGTAATACCGTTTAGTTATAGATATATTTTATGCTGAAAAATCTCCATACAAACTGAAATACGTTTTGTTCAAACTTATACTTAATAATTATTATTGATATATAAACATTGTAAGAATTACAGTTGTTGGGAATTCGATCAAACATGAACAGAAGTTAAATACTAAAACATTTATAAATCTTGAATATATGAGTAAAGACTATATCATCCCCTAATAT
Organism: Druceiella hillmani; assembly: GCA_039881145.1. Taxonomy (NCBI): domain Eukaryota; kingdom Metazoa; phylum Arthropoda; class Insecta; order Lepidoptera; family Hepialidae; genus Druceiella; species Druceiella hillmani. Next base: position 27,955,107 of record JAYKKI010000015.1, read on the forward strand.
AAAAATGGCATTATTTTGTGTTCTACTGTAAATAAATAATTTTCCAGCAACATATGTTAACAAAAAGTCATTATACCACATAAAAACAAAGAATCAAAGGAACTCGAAGTAAAATATAAAGCGTTAATTTCTATTATAATTACAAATAATAATCGATTATTTAGAAATATTACATCTTGTTTTCAAATTATATCATTTATAAAAACGTTAAAATATGTTGTTATGATTACATCATTGAATATTGTTTTTTTCGCTTCATGATATCAAGGTTTAAATGCGACAAAAAACGTAACGCATAATTATGATATATACGAGGAAGACGTTGCGTACATTAAAAAAGAATTTAAAAAATAAATACGGGAAATTGAATAGAGAAGAACTAGAAATTTATCAATCTGGGTGAAAATTTATGAACTTTAATCTATGTATAACTTTTTAAGCGCATCACTTCAAAAATTACTACTAAGAAGATAATTTAGGTACACTTCTCATTGTTGTATTATACCCTAAAGTAACAAATCAACAATAAAAATTCTATCTTTTATTATATTTATTTCTATTTATTTCTATAAATATTTATTTCTAGAAATAAATAGAATATATTTATTTCTAGAAATAAAAATGAAAATATTTATTTCTAGAAATAAAAATGAAAATATTTATTTCTATAAAAACGCCCGAAATTTGTGAAATAAAGGAAAAGTTTCTTTCTACAGATGGAAATGGAATTGTACAAAGTAAGGAGAAAAAACTGTATCTTTTCATATAAGAAATATTACTTTCGACGAAATTATAAACATATTTGTGTTTTTTTTACGATATAGTCTGCCTGCTTAAATTGTATGTCTAATATTTAAATTCAGTTTTATAGTTTAGTTAATGCCTTAAAAATTGCTTAATCTTTAACAAAATACCCAAAATTATTCAAATCATTAGGGTTTCGTAAATTAATCGCGAGAACAAAATCGCTTTTTATCGAAGTTTTTCATTCATCCACATATGATAATTACGCGAAGTCATTCTAAGAAATTAGTTTTGATATAAGCGAGAATTATTTTGAATGCAAACAACGCTTGTAATTAAACGCAGACAGTTTAGGAACCTCTAGCGGTGTCGCTCGTCGTTCCTCGTGACTCAGTCATTACTCATTTATTTTGTGTCGAAACCGGGAGGAACGCGAGTTCAAAATGACAAGCTTATGAAAAATTTTAACGTTTGCGTAACGAAGATGGAAAGGTGTATTAACCTGAATCGCCCTCAAAAATATATATCACAACCGCGTTTGAACTACTTCACTAACGAGGGTCGAATTTCTGTTTTAGATTAAATTAAGTCCCTAGACATTTTTTTTTCATTTTATGTCTTCCTGTTCGACTGAATTTTCAGACAAAAATTGTAAATTTTACAATGTGATAATTTATGAATAGTCTGGCTCCAAAAATAGTTACGGATATCGTAGGTACATTATTTATATCTCAACACATATACGACGCAAATATCGTTGATATGCGCGACTTTAATGATTGTGAGAAATGAAGGACTTTATTTTGGGACTGTTTTTAAAATTACTCTTGATATCTCTTGAAATTTTATTAAGTAATACTTTAGATATTATATTTCGAATAACATTGATCCGTTTCCTATAAACTTAAAGAATTGTTATGTTTACTAAATATTAACGAATATATTCAAGCCGTAAAATGTGTTTATTACTAAATTTTCACCAATATTGTTTATCGATTTGACTGTTTTCAATAAACAATTAATGAACTGTATATATTGTAATTAAGGAAAATGTATAAAAGCGATTACTATAAATAAACTTTTAATTCCTATAAAATAAAAAAATAATTTAAGTCTCACTGATAAGTGCTAAGGATGTAGTCACGACATTAGAAGTAAAATATAAAAATCGACAAAGTGGTTATCGATCGATGCGTAAATTTCGATTTAGTTGCATACTGAGTCTATATAATTTGAAACCCCGATTTTATAGTTATAAAGCTATTTGTTTTATTTTTTTAAGTGTTGCTATGCATATTTATGTTTATTTAAGATGTAATCGCTACATTAAGTGTGCTCACAACAGCGGTGACAGGTAATAAAGGAAGCGAATACGCCAACATTTAAAATTATCGCAATTTCACAGTATAATTGTTATACAATTCAGACGATAATCGTATAGCAAAACAGCGTTCGCCCTTACGATGCGCAGATTCTGCTCGCTTCACCATGAGGCCGAATTTCGCTGCAGTGTAGCAGAGGTGCGGAAGGAGAGAAGTAAGAGTACAGCGTGTCACTATGCGTTTCTAGTGTTTACAACTCTCTGTTGACTACTTCGATCATTTACAGACAAACACTTTAATTTGTGCATAATTGTTGAGCATTAATGTTTGATTATTATGAAAGGATGTTACGATGCAGTCGTTTCTCAAACAAATTTCAATTATAGTGCTGACGAAGTGAAAACAAAAGGGGCCCTTAGCAAATCAACATAATGTTTGATATTTTATTAATGAAGCTTCCAACAATAGTCCGGTCAGGTTCAGATGATTAAGTTTCTACTTCCCTTTGTTATTAAAATATAAAAACTGTTTGAGATGTAGACAGGTTCTTCTGAGAGTATTTCTAGTCTATTTCTATTTGCGGCATTTTTAACAAATCTTGCATCGTTTTAGCAAATCTTCATATACCTTCTTCGCAGCGTATACCTCATTGAGAGATTGAAAAAGACTTACAGGTCTGATTGTGAGGTCCTTCGTTGCCTTCCTTGTGGCATACCCTGATATGCGGTTTAACATTGGCCTAGCATATTTTTAGTTTCGTTCTTCATATTAGTTTTCATGACTATCGTAGTCAGAGTAGCCAAAAGATCGTTATTTGGCTCTTAGCGTTGAAGTCAGTTAAACAATGTCCTATTCGATTACTCCCATCTCTGACATAATACTTCACGTGCTGCCAATGCACGTATCTAGAGAGGACCATTTATGAACACCTTACACTTACTCTGTATCCAACAGCAATGGTGTTGTTTTCTTCACAACATATGTAATTTCTTCAGATTTCTGCATATGTTGAGTCCAGTGTATACTAGCTCTCTCTAGAAGTCTTCCGGTTTGGCTTGCATATATATAAATTACGGGTCAGCAAGCAAACATCATCAGCATTAACCAAGTCTTCTAAAACATTCGGAAATCCGCACATTATTCTGCATATCAATAGCTTTTTCGCAGTTAACAAAGGTGAGGTAAATCTTCCTTTTTCGTTTGGATACTTGCTTGAGGATAATGCAAAATACAATACAATTTATAATATAATCTGTATATGAATAATGTCGACTACGAAGAAAGGTTCCAACGGGTTAAGCAGCTCTATCCAGGGTAATCTTCCAGAGTACCTTGAAAGGTATTAAAAGCGAGATAATACTTCTCCAATTACTAAAATGGGTAATGTATGAGGTTTTTAACACGGTAATTGAAATAGGTAAGGCTTTTTAACACATTAATAAGAAGTTCTTTATTCGGGTAATCTGGGAATTGTTCTGTTTTCCTGTTCATGTTCAGTAATGAAAAAGTTAGAACGCCAAAAGCAGTTTTGGCAAGCTTCCTTTGTTCGGAAGTTTAGTACCTTCGCCCCTTCATCTTCAGTTGGTAATGAAGGATTAGGTAATGATACTGACATCTTCGATTTTTCTCTCTTATCGATGAGAAGTGTCTTTTTGAAACTGTTTCAGCTAATGTTTTTGTAGTTTTATAAAGATTAATCAAATATTAGTATTTACAGAATGCTCTCTATCGTGAGCTACACCGTAACTCCACATTGTACTATCTCTTCGAGTACTGCGGTAAATACGTACTTTTGTAAATCTTGTGTTATTATTCCTCGAGTTTGCCTTATTCAGTATTGCAAGATGTCGCTACTGTACCGCTATTTCATATGCAGCTATCAATGTCTGTCTATGAGATTTTAAGTGTCTTGTGTCATCTAATCCTCGTTAGATTTATGCCTAAGAATGTTAAAACTTACCTCTGAGTAAACCGCTTTAATTTGGATGCACTCCTCGCTTACGTTATAATCAAGTATTTGATTCTTTGAGTTTTTCAACATTATACTCAAATTGTTGAATCCACATGGTCGCATTTTCGCTAACTGAAGTCGTATTTCTGTAATAATCAATGAAGTCGTATGTCTGCAATAATGATGATGGCTATCTATATTGGCAGCCATACAATTTTGGGCATTTAATAGTAATAAACTCCATTTGAAGCTGATGGCGGTATATTTGATTGCAAGTGCCACCAGTAAATGAAGTTCATATATCTTAGTGGTTATTTCCGCGTATAAATAAAGTACATTCAATGGCGAGATTAAAATTTTGACAAAATTAAACAAATTATTCTACGTTCTCATGTAAGATTACAAATTATATTTTTGCGGTGATTTTGCCGATTCTGACTCTGAAATTAAAGCGAGCAGTAATGATTCCTTCTTATATTGCCTTCTAAGCCAAAAAGCTGTTCTGTATTAGAAGGAAAAAAAATGTCATATTCGTAGATATCATTATCATTTTACTCTCCGGAATATAAAAAGTGAAGCCTTTGAATATTTCTAATTCCTCGAATTCATTTCCTCTTAGTTTTTTTAAACCGATTATTTAAATGGTATATCTGGGAAATTCTGCTTCTGTCAGAGCTTATTTGTACACTTCAAAAAACACTTCGTGTCATATTACATACGGCGTAGTAGATATAGTGGTGTGGATTACTACACATCATTCCATCTGTGGGGCTGCCACCTTAAAGTTGATGGCTCAGTTTTATTTCAGATTCCCCCCACTAAGTGTCGATTCTGTTTTAAACTAAAATTATATCTTCTACAATCTGCATCCCATGGCAATTAAAACTCTAAATGGAATGCGCACAGTGAGGCAGTTGTGGTAAATTTCTCTTTTTAATTCCACTACTAACACAGGGCAGACAGATACTTTTTATTTTATAGGAATCGCCAAATTCACTCTATTTGGGGTTCCTACCAAGAAAAAATCTCAACTTCCCACCCTAATTTAATATCTTATTACATATGAAATGAAAATCCAATAAACATGTGCATAAAGTATAAACAAAATGCTATGCACATAGTCTGTAAATTGTAGAAAATGGAGGCTGTAACGCAGATATGAATCTCCAAGTAATTATCGTGAACGACAAAACATCTGAAAAACTACAGAATCGAAACCAAAAAGAATTAATGGATTCAGTCGAATATGATACATCAACCCATTTATTTCTTCATAATTTAATAATTAGTAAAAAACGATCAAGTACGAATTAAACTTATAAACTGAATATTCCGTAAAGACTCTAAATGCTATATAAGTTCCTACCTATTAAACTCAATATTGACACGTCTGTTAATTACTTCAAAATATTTACGCAGAACGTAGGTAACATCGTTCGACCATATTTTTCTAAATAGGCTATCAAACATCATTTCAATTATTTTTCTGACGAATTTCAAACTGCTAACTATGTTTTAAAAACTAAGAATCTTCTTATATTTCTCATTTACTTTTCTCAAAAAATTAGAAGTGAAAGCAGTGCACTTTCGAGCACTTTGCTCCATACAACTTCTTAAATTTGAAACAATTTGAGGCGTAAATAAAGAAATAAGGGTATAGTGTATGTCTTTATATATCTTTTTACATTCATCCAGGAAACGCAATAACTTACAATGATTGGCGCATTATGACTGACATTTCTCTAAGATCATTCTTTCTATATAAAAAAATGAACTAAAATTTCTAAAGGTTATCACAATTTTACTCTAAATTTATTAATATGTATTTTACTTTATGTCGTTTTAAATTGTTTTTTGCTTATATTCCTCTCTCTGCGTATCTACGTATTCTTATTAAATCATATTTATTTTTAACAGAAAATCCCATAAAATATATCCCATTCATTAATGTTAAATCATTAAAATAAAAATCACTCAAATGTAATATAATCATCAGGACTTCGAATTACTCATACTCTTCTAATCATCTAGTCAATTCTCATACAATGATTCATAATCGCAATTAATTAACGCATAAATAATTGCAAGCGTCATACCTTCCAAGCCAATTCAGCATTTTTAATTAACTCTAATAAATATCAACGTCCTGAGTAAGCTTGATGGTCGTCAATAGGATTAGACTGTCTCTTAATTAATGAAGATGGTTCGTGTAATTAACCTATTCTTAATTAGAACCTGTCTCGGAGTTCAATTAATTTCAAGTCGTGTATGAGTTCACTATCTGTATAACTTATTAGAACTATTTTACTTGCTTGTTTTGAAACTGAGTTTCGTGACAAATTGCAAAGTGTTTGTAAAGTAAGATATTTACTTAGAGTAATATAATAGAAATGGAGCAGTAATTATGGTTAAAATACACGTAATTAACGACTTATAATGGATATATCTTTAATTAGGACCTGTCTCAGAGTTCAATTAATATCAAGTCGAGTATGAGTTCACCATCCGTATAAACTATTAGGACTAATTTACTTGCTTGTTTATGAAATTGAGTTTCGTAACAAATTACAAAGTATTCGTTAGATACGATATTTATCAATAATAATATGATTAACTTATATATAGAATATTACATACGAAGTGGTAAGAGAAATGAAGCGGTAATTATAATGGATAAAATATATGTGCACGGATATTAGTAAATATAAGGATACTTTTTTATTATTTGTATTTTATAAAAAGATTTGTATGTTTGTATGTATTAATATAGGTATATTTAAATTAAATTAAACTGGTAAAAAAGATCTATCCATGTAGAGTTATCAAAAGTAAATAAAATGGTAAATAGCCATTTTTAACTTCCATAAAATTCACTAAAAATATTTTATTAAATATTAAAGAAAATTAAAAAATTTCCCATCTCACGGCGATGCGCGGGCATAACTGAAAAAATATGACTATTACGGACTTCTAAGAGTTTAAAATTTAAAAACAGAGATGTAGTAGTGTCTTCTTAATACAGAAATTCAAAAAGTTTTATTTTGCTTGGATCATAGCTTATTGAAAATATTTTTTTATTCGCCATTTTATTATGAGTTTTTGGTAATTTTAGTACCTTTACCCTTGAATATAACAAGCTAAGTTTTATGGAATTCATATCCACTTGATATACAAAACAAAAGTCCACGACGAGGTCATTCGTTAATTCCTTCACAAAAATGAGGTGAAAATTAGGACAATTTCCAAAATAGCACATTTTGAAAATCAAAATTAATGCATGGAGCAGAAGATAAAATTCTGAAATGTTCGGAAAAACCAATCTTTAAGGCCCGCTAGTTTCATGTTATTACTTACATTTCTCTAGTTATTTTCAAATTATTATTCTCAACGTCACTAAGTGTTCCATATTCATGTTGTAAATGCAATCACCTACTCCATGTATTAATTGTCAATTTCAAAATATGCTATTTTTCAAAGACTTTCAAATATTAATCTTGTTTTGTTTTTTAAAGACAGTTATATTATGGATTTTTGTTTTGTATGGTAGATGGACATGACCTCAAAAAAAATATAGCTTATTCGAAAATTTGAATTCTAATTATGGGTCTATTGTGCAAATTTATAATTTAATAAGATCCCATTGAAGACAGAAACGCAATATTTTTGTCATTTTTATACTTAAAAAATTACTTTCTTCTATCAAATAACTAATCACTCGTTATTTGTAATAAAAAAAATTTGACTGCCAGTTATGATAAATTCTAAAAATAATTTTTTATCAATGTTCTGCTTTGATGGGTGAATTTTTTAACTTATAATAAAAAACGACTTTACTGAGCTAAATTAAAATGAAAAGTGATACGGCGTCATCAATTTGATGATTTCAAATAGAACGACCATAAAATCAAATGAAAACACAAACTGTGAAAAACAATAAAATATTTAAATCTATAAAATAGGAATATTTAAGATTTTAAAAACATTATATTTAAAACAGAACTGTTAAGTATTTTTTTATATTTCTGCTTAGGTAGGTATACGACCTTATCGTCCAATTATTTTATCCCTTAAACTGGATTTTTGCATAATATTTTTAATCCATCAACTCATTATAATGGTAAACACAACATATTAATAATTCTACGAATAAGCTTTTGTTGGAATTTATATTTACGTTTTTTGTATTTACTGTTTTTGTAATTACAAGGGATCATTAATATGATTCTGTTGATAAAAAAGTTCTCTTTCGATTTTGATAATTTTTTTTAAACTTAAGTAATTTTTTCTTTGATTCGTCTTTAAAGTATGATACATAAACTTAAAAAAAACGGTAAATTTCATTTTATCGACATAAATCCGTACTTATATTTTCAACTTCAATTAAACAGTAAAAAATATCATGAAGATAAAAATAGGGCAGTCGAAAAAACGAAACGCAACAAAACTTATTATTGCTCAGTCACTAATTACCGCTTTCTCGATTGATCAACGGCAGGCGCATATACATATCTGGAGCACTTTGTTGACCGTGTGCTGTTGCGTGTTGCTTCGGTTATACCCACTCGCATGTGTAGATAGATGTGCAGTGGGTACAGGTCCGCTTTCACGCTCCGATACTGTGCGCGTGCGTTTACAAATAACTGCAGCTTCTACACTGTGTGAGAGGAAACATTTTAGTAAGCGCGTTGCTAAACCCGGTTCCTTTGATGTTTCTTTACCAAGATACGAAATTGAGTCGATACGTTATAAAATAATATGAGGAAACGATGATTGCATTAGAATATCAAATTTAAGTAAGCTGATCCGATATTTTTTTAAAAATATTTGATGTGCTTCTCTTAATGCAAACTAAAGAACTATTTATTATAAATGTTTTTATATCTAATTTAAACAATTAAAATGTTACAAAACAAAAACAATATATTTACTACTATGCTTAAAATTCAATATATATTTTTGGTCAATAAACATGGCGTATGAGTAAATTTTTTATAATTATATGAAAGCTATGCTACCTTATTTACTTTACAACTACAGTAATGTTTCAGTTTTCATATATCGTATTAATTGTTGTTATACAATTAAAAAATATTATGAAGCGACCGTAGAATCCGTTGAAACAAAAACAAGAAATAACCTTAGTCACCATCCATCCGCCAACACAACGCCCACCGCATTAACTCAAACCTTATTAACGATTAATAAAAATATAACCAGAACACCACTTCCATCCATTACCAACCTCAATTCGCACCAACACTGCCAACGCAGCATCATAAACTGCAGCGAGCAGATACGAACACAGACGAAACGACGAAAGTTAATTTATTTAATTATAACGTTATCCTGTTAGTGGCCCGCGCTAAGTGTTTGTATAACCTCACGGCACACGAGACATTACGAGAGCGGTTTATATGTGCGGATTAGTCGCTCCGCGGCGTCCCGACGCGCGCCGCCGCCCGCCCGCCCGCCCAAACTTAATTGTTCGTGGAGTTAACTCGCGCCGTACACTTTCAATCTTCTCGATGTACTAATTAATAAAATCTTTCATTACCTAAGCATTCGTTGCATTAATTTAGATTTCTTCTTAAATTGACGTTACTAATTTTGCATTCGGTCGTTTTGTGGAAAACCAGAATTCTAATAAATATTTCAAGTTTATCACGAGAATCTTATATTTTATTTACATTAAATTTCTTGCGTTTTCACTTAATTTACTTTTATTTGAGTGTGTTATTTTCTGGTTTATTTTTATTTACCAAAATTTTATAGTATAATCCTGACGTAAATAATATATACTTGTTTATTTACATTTACTGCATGTGTTCTAATTCAATCAAAGTTATTTTTTACTTTTACTTTTAATATTTCATTAATTGTTTTAATAATTGTATGTATAAATAACGTTAATACATTTTAACAATTGGCATTATAAATAATAATATATAATTTAATTTCTGTCCAAAAATTTTAGCGCGATCTTAATCATAGACGAAAACGAATAAATTCAAAGTAAACGAATGTTAATAAAACTTTTTATTTATATTTAAACGACTTTAATACAGTGTGTGCCTCATAATCGAATGTTGGGATTTTTAACTATTTGCACCGAAGTTTAGTGACAAGTGACTGTGCATCCCTCGAGTTGCTGCATATTTCTCAAAGATCATTTCCATCACTATGCACAGATCCCATTGTAAGATTTATTTCTAAAATCGAAGTGAGTGATTCAACATTGCAAACATCAACAAATGAAGTAGCGTGTAAACACGCGTGTGTGTGTACTCACCACATATTCACGTAAGTAAATGTTTGACCAAAATGTTTGTTTTAAGCTTGTTGGAATCTACCTTTTCAATTCATATATAACTACGCCGTCCACTCAGTATGACGTGCTTCATTTTTGTCTTATTGGAATAGGTGTTATTTAATTTTGTTTTGACTGCTCGTGTCATATTGTTTGATGTCAATTTTATGATTAAACACGAAACGGATTTCGTCCGTTTGTTAATTGCTTGAACACATTTATGTAAATTTGAAGTGATATGGGAATTGAATGGTAATTTTAATCTTTTCCGTCCGCTTTGATGCAGTTCGTTCATGATGTATTTTTAAATATTATGATATTGACATAATATTTGAACAATAATAACATTCACCCTTAAGATTTTCACGTCCAAGACGAGATTTTATAAAAAAGTTCGCGTCTTTGTTACAATTTTTAATAGAAAAATCCTCTTCAAAGAAGTGGAAAATAATTTTTGAAATTTGAGACCAATAAAGCAGATGTTATCAAGTATTAATAATATTTAATATTCTATCATCACTTTAGTCCATCAACATATCTCTTATCGAAATCAATTAATGATACGGTTATTAATAACGTTTTCACAAGATTACTTTGGATATTTGAATAATTCGTTTAAATTGATTATAAATCATTCAACGGCAACTAGAGATTTATTTAACCGGACGAATATAAGTCAAGTGCGCTGGCATATCACTGAGTGATAAGTAGCTGGGAGGAATTTAATTAAGTTTTAAACAGTATTCCTTTGACAGCATAATATATTCTTTGTGGATAAATGCGACTTGTAAAAAATAATAATAAGTTTACGAAAAAAATGAATCGTAGTATTTAATGTAAGGGTGTAAGTATATTAACTATATGGCGCTAAATTATATGAGAAGGAAAATCGAAACTTATTTATTTTAGTACAAGTAAAACTTCATGGCAAAATGAAAACTAAGTTAACTAGATATTATATAACTCTATAAGTTTAAATAAGTTTCATATAAAGAAAAATTTGAGTAAACATATAATTTGTAAGGGGTGAACAAAATTCGAAAGATCGGTCGGCAAAATAAGATTATTGCTGTACTATGTGTTAAATACTCTCGAAAATGAAAGGAATCATTCATTTTTTTTGTCTTTTTGGATATTGTAATAAACCTCTATTATATCATAACATATACCCTAAGATATGATGTAAGTATATAAGCTTAAATCAGATTTATATCAAGAAAAATTCGAGTAAACATGTAATGATAATTTGTAAGGGGTGAACAAAATTCGAATGATCGATCGGCAAAATATGATTATTGTGTTAAATACTCTCGAAAATGAAAGGAAATCATTCATTTTTTTTGTCGTTTTGGATGTTATGCAAAGTACAAATTTGATAGCTGAAGCTGATAAAATTTGTACTTCATATAAATAAAACTTCGTTTAACTGATAAACAAATATAGAAAATACCTGAAAGAGTACGATTTTAAAACTTAAAAGTGTAATAAGAAAAATGAAAAATCTAATTTTTTTTTCTAATTTCACCAAAAAATTGTGAAGTTTGATAATAAAAAGGGATATTTTTTTAAAAGATAATTTTTGAAAATGTTCTATTATAGAATTTTGGAAGCGACAAAATAATATCATTATTTTAAAAATATAATAACATTTTAAGAAATTAAATATGGTTAACAAAGATTTCGAAACGGCTAAATTTGTATTCAAGTTAACGAATGATTCAAGTTAAATATAACAAATAATAATTGGGATTAAACCTTACGGTTAATTAAATTTATCTCAGGTTTCTTTCATCCATATTTTAATTTTTTTACACAAAACATTTATTTTTCACTACATAGTATCTGACATAATATATAAAAAATGATAATTCCTATTCTTCTCAAACATTTTCTAAAAGTTTTACAAATGTTTAAACAGATTACTACCAGAAATAACTGTTCTAAAACTTTAATACAGCTTAAAAAAAATTAACCTAAAATCTATTTATAGCATAATCCAAACCGAAATGATAATATTATTTTTAAATTTACATTCTATATTGTTTTACCATCTCTATTTATTATATTTATCGATTTTAATTAATAAAAGTACAATTTAATTTTATTATTAAAAAATATAGTTAACATTAAAAATTAAATTTGCAATAGCAAAATACTTAGGCATATATCCATAAACATAACTTCTACACTCCTTGACAATTTACGATTATGGACTTCACTGGTTTAAGGAAGGTAACATTCGAACCTGTTATCAAAATGCATAATTACGTTTTCCGGCAACCAGTAGAAACTATGAATACCACTTTGAACGACTGGATTCGATAAAATAACATGATTTTCATGTAATGAAATGTTGCATTCGAATACTGCAAAACAAGCAAACTTTAAGTTCATTAATGTTGAAAATCGTAAAAACAGTTTTTAAGAGCCTTAGAAACGGAGAAGATTTTGGAATAAAGTTTGTTCGTTCTTTAAAAATTATTTCAATTTCTTTCTTTCCTACTAATTCTTTATGTAATTGAGAATACGAGTATATTATATAATATATTACCAAAAATTCGTTGTTTTACATATATTTTCCATAGACACAATGTTATTCTTGCTTCTAACGGTTTACTCGAAACGACTAATGAGACTCACTCTGGTCAAACTCGTGAACTCGTCCAGTATGCTAATTATCCTGAAACCAGAAAAAATAAACCCAGGAATACAATTTACAGAAAATAATATATAAACGAAATCTAAAGATTGTGAAGGCAGAATTCTAGACCTGAAGGCGGAATTCTGGAGTGTCTATGTCTATATATCAAAATTCACGCAAATGGAGTAGCTGGCCATTGCTTGTTTACCCCAAATACTAATTTCTCTGTTACGCTAGAAATAGAGAAATTTTTGCTTCATTAATAAAAGTAGAAATCGATTCTGGAATTTAAAATCGTGATATTTAAATCTGTGGGTATTTTAATTAAACCGAATTTATATGCCTAAAAAATCATGTTTATTTATGTTCCTTTATTTTAATTTACTGTTACACCCCTAAAAACTTTATAACCATTGTTATAGAAGACCATTTAACTGATAAACCCAAAAATCAAATATATACTGAATTAATTCGTCGTTACAGTTTTCTACTTTCAGCTTATAATATACGAGGGTCTGCCAGTAACTAACTTAACGAATTATTAATTAAAAATCATGAGTTAGCAAATGCTTAAAATGTCACGTTCATTTTTATTTATGTATATTCTGTTTTGCCGCAAAGACATTAAATAAATTTATGAAAGTTTTTAAACTTCTCCTTGACTCGGGCGTACATAATCGCCACGTCATGTAAATATATAGATCGAAGAACGATTTGACCGGTATTTTGGATCAAATAAAATAAAAACTACCAACTGGAACTGAAAACACACTTTACGAATTAATACCGAGGCTGATAATTTATTATGAGGCAAATCTCATTGACAATTAATGTAAGTAGGTGCCTATTTATAACGCCTATTACAATTCAGCGTAAAACGAATATTATAATTCCTGGTATTATAAATACTCGACTTGGAACAAAAATACGCTTTTTAACGTCGATGATATACGATAATGAGCTTAAATTTGGCAAAAGAAAACGCGCGTTATTTTATTTTATTATTGGTTTTAACCCAAGTGGCTAATTATTGACGTAGGTAGCTTAGGATTTACGTTTATAAAAAGCTCCGCTGCGAATGTCTAGCAGTTAATACGTTAACAATGGCAGTTGTTTTTCAATCATTCGCTTGGCAAAGTAATGGCGCGAAATTTATCCGTGGGAAATGTTAAAGTATATTTAATTAAATGTTTGTAAAATCTCATGGATATTGAAGATGAACGATGCCAGGATGTTGAACAAATAAACACCCATAAAATCTTTATCACAAGAATAGTTTTACAAAATACCAATCGGTATAATCAGATGATGGTCTCATGACGAGATATCTGTCCTTCCATTTTATATTACGTCTTTTCAATCAAATATTGCAATGCAGTATAAAAATATGCGATTATTGGAAATACCGATGTGTAAAATATTTTCGTTTTATTCCGTATCTTTTGTCCAAATACAATAGATCACAATACAAAAATGGAATAATAAAGAATACCTACAGACGGCTTATAAAATGATAAGATAAATGATTATTACAAACAATAACTTAGGATAATGAAATTAGTCTCTCCAGCTCTAATCAACATGAAATTTAATATTACTGCTGTAACTATTGATCACCGTATGAATTACGATTGTTGAAACGTGTGTATCTTCTTCTGGTGCTTATATTAGAGATCACACGAATTTGCAAGTACAATGCTTAAAAAAAAGTAATAACAAATAAAATATTTACAAATATATTTAAAAGATAAGTTTTTTGTAAAATATCTAAAAAAAACAAAAAGTGCTGAATTTATTTTGAGACACCATTACCGAAACTAATGTAGTTAATGAGTATGAAACGGTTTACTGATAAAAATTATTAATTTATTTAAAAAAAATGAAAAAACCATGGCACGTATATCCATATTTACTCTCATGTTTAATGTCCTTAACTTTTTTATATTCTAGAATCTATTTATTTTTTCACAAAATAGGTATATAATTTATAGAAAATGGCTTTCTATCATAGCTGATTAAGATGTATCTGGTTAGGTGGGAGATATGATAAAAATATAAACAGACACGGGTAATCTGCTTATTAATGTTTAAGATATTTTCCCTGCCAATTAAAATTTTGTAAAGAATTTTGTTTATAAACAAAAAAAAATCAAATACAAATCAAACTCAAGTATTATTGCCAGTACTTTCAGTTTAGTGGAAAAAAATTAATGAAATCATGGAATATGATGTAGGTACTTTAAGCATTTACCTTAAAGGATCGCACTTATAGGATATTTCCTCTGATAAAAGTAAAAGAGTGCTTTCGTTTTTAAATAAGTTGTCCTTAATCTTAAGGTAGTGTAGACATTTCATTCAAAATAGCCGTATTCCCTTCTTCATTTTTTTAAAAATTTACCAAGACATGTACATAAAGGCAAAATTTTTTGCCGACTTCAAAAAATGAGACTGTAAATTTTAGTGAAATTGTTTAGTATGTTAAGGTACCACGCAGTATTCTAGTCGATCATTGGCCATGGTGTATTGCGTTAATCACAAGGCTCACTGCCTTCGATGACGCGGCACGCCCACGGATAACCCAGATTCAATTCCCAGCCGGTTATCAAGCGGGGCTGGAGTAGTGTTTTCAATCACATGGCTAAAATTTTAGACACCAATAACATGTAGGAACGGATGATGCGGAAGCTACGTACTACGATCGACAATACGCCTGCCCATAGTAGCGAGTGTAGCACCGAACTAAGAGAGCTTTTTGATAATGAAGGCGTTAATATATCTCCGACTTTTGAACCTATTTAAATTATTCTCATTTTTCGTTTTTCATTTAGGAGGATATAACTCAAGGTTAGTCTCATATTAATTTGGCTCTACGAAGTTGGACGATGGAACATCTCAACGGATGACAACATACAAATCGTGATTGAAAACATTTATTTAGTTGAGCACATTTTTGTTGACAACACAATCAAGCACTAGCTTGCACGATTATGGTGTATGAGCTTATACCAAGGGAACTCTTTAACGGATAAGAGTATACTATTTGATCAAATATTTAGGTCTTGAAACGGTGAATACAAACTTTCAATTTCTAAAATCAAAATTTCAATGCTTAAGATCGTATTGAAATAAACGCCTTTGTTCACGTGACTCATCATTCTCACCTGAAATACTTTTTGAATTTCCATCCTTATTTTTTTTCAGACGATTCTCACTTACTTCAGTCAATTTAAAATAGTCTATACCCATTTAGTTTATTTTTAAATATAAGTCTTTAGCAAACCCGTAAAATCTAAAAAATTATAAACTGATTTAAAGAAAAGCCGACATCTTTTTATGAAGAAATGAAATTCAAAAAATTATTATTGTTTATTTTCAACAAGGAATGTAAAAAGTGTAATTATTTTCCCTAACTATAAGAAAAATTGGACATGATGTTTTTTTTAAATTATATACTTCTTAATGCTAGTTTTGGAGTCGATGCCGATGATTAAACAAAAAAGAATAAACAAAACAAGAGGATTAGTTATATCTGGTAATTAAAAAACTTATACCTCTAAATATTACATATTTTTCATTGTTTTATCTCAACTCTTAATTTTTAAATAAAAATGTTTCTAATGAAAGTATTTGTCATAAAACGAAAGCTTTAAACGATAGTTTATTTATCCATACGTCTGTATATCTTCGAATCACATGTTCGGAGTTGGGTAATTAAAAAAAAATGTAAAATGGCCATTAAATTCATTTTAAGGTAGTATAAGTACAATTTGTTTATTACATTTCCAGTAAAAATTGAAAAGTATACGCATTCAAACCTAACCATTTTATCAAGCCATTGAAAATAATTAATTACTTTGAAATACAGAAACGTGAATACATTTGATTCAAGATATTTTCAAAATAGCTGCAAAGTATTATTGATTATATACACAAATATAATTTATACTTGAGCCAGATAGTAAAGACGTTTACTCATAAAACTATTATGGAAGAAGAAAAATAAAATTTAATTATACTCTGGCTACTTTTAGATCCAACTCAATTAAGTTATCGAATTTCCTTATCGGGAAATGTATAAGGTTTCTGCTTATAACGAATAAACAAGACCATGCATTGGAGATTACCTAACACTAAACTAATTACAATAAAACTGTTAGAGATAACACCAATAGGAAAAGACTTAAAACTAACTTAAATATTATTTAACAATGCTTATTCCATCTTTAAAAATGTCTTTCTTTCTGCATACCATGCATAAAGAAGACAACTAATTGGACATTATTAACATTTAACTAATTACAATTGAATAACATTTACGATGCTTGTTCCGTTTTCAAAAAATGTCTTCCTTTCTGCATCAGTATATAAACAAGACAATCTATTGGACATTATCGAATACTTAGCTTTAAAATAAAACTGCTACTAATCATGTCAATACGAGTAGACTTGAAACTTCCTTAAAGATTCTTTGATTGTACTTGTTCGGTCTTTGAAAAAGTTCATCCTCTTAAATGTCCTTGCCGCAAAGAAATATTATTATCTAACTTATAGAAATCTATTGAAACTCAAATTTGTTAAAAAAGTGAATTCAATATTACTTCTTTAATTAAAGCTATTTAAACTCTCTTCTTTCAACTTGTAAACAATACACACAACCAAATCTACAAATGCACCAAATCTACAAATGCAAAAGACACCAAATCTACAAATGCAACAAAAAAGTACTCCACAAAAACACCAGTGTCATCCCTGAACGTCAAGGATCGTCCTGATTGTCTTTTTTCGAGCGACGCAAACATAGCCCGACGCGAGTAGCTCCATCGCATCTAAGCGAAGTTTACCCAAGGCCTGTGTGTACTCAAGTCAGTAGCCCGAGCAGAGCACTAATGTAATCTCGGAGCGGCGTTGAAACGTGTGAAATGTTTGCTGTCGCCCTCTGCTAATTAATAACTAGTGACTCGTCGACTACCTGTGTTAACGCGGACCCCGTGTTGATGTTTGTCCTACGCTAACTAACGACATTATTGTTATAGCTACACCACAGCATGTGGAAAAATAAAGAAATGCCCACAGCCTGGTGTCTGGCTTTTTGGACAAGAATGGACGGTGGAACTTAACTCAACAACGGTCTGAGTAAACTTATCTTCCGATATTTGATCAATATTTAACACTAAATAAACTCTAGTCCGGTACGTCATGGCTGAGCGGTGCGTGGAGTCAAACTTGCGCTAGACGAGTTGCGAAATATTGAAGACGGTGATATTTTTGTCAATGATGATCCTGAATTACAGTTTTAATCATTTTTTTGGGTAAAACCAATGATAAAAATGAAACTTTTTAAGGTCACCTCATCCTAGACTTACACTGGCAATTGTGACCGTTCCTCACAAGAAAGTTGTCCTATGTTGCTTTTTTCTAGATTTTCAAACGTTTTCCCTCTGATTGGATACCTCTCCTTGTATACCTTGTATTATAGTTATAATCGATAGATATATAGATAATGATAACATTACAGTTACTAACATGTAATTAAAAATGCGTTATTGAATTAAAAATATTTATTAAATTTAAAATAAACACCACGCGTCATACCATTTTTAGAGAAATATTATAACACTAGGTTGTGTTTTAGATAAAACAGGCATCGCCATCTAGTGGAGAATTATAAAATTATAATTAAATATACTGACATTTGGATAATTACTTAAAAATTAATACGTGTCACCATTATTTAATTAAGTATCGTTAAGTAAAAACGTTTTTATGTTTTGTTATCTTCCAAATAAAGTTAATAGTGCAATTAAATGAGGATACACATGGGACACGTAATCTAGATTTTCAGATTTCCAGTACCAAGATTTCTACATGTCTTGAGATATTAGATTTAGGCAAGTTAATTTCAAAAAAGAGATTGCTCTTTGTAAGTGTTTATTACTAATCTTGTCAATTCAAAACTAAAAAAATCTGGTTTAAATTTATAAAAAATGAAAAAATTGTGATTTGAAAAATTATATTATAAAGAATAAATGAAATTTATCACATAACACAAATTTAGCACATAGATGAAAAAACAATTTTAATTTGCTACTCGTAAGGAAAATAACGTTTATAAATATTTCTTCCATTCTTATTTTGGAAACTACAGAAGGGAAAAATTAAAAAAAAATTGAAATACATGCTGTATACAAAATAATGTTTAAGTTGGTGGACAATGTTTTTTCACTTATATATGAGGAGCATTTCAGATCAGTCATACGTATATCAGGAGAATGTGCGCAGGTATATGTGTTCGGCGCAAATTGTATGGTAAGTAAGCTTTTGAGATATTATATACATTTTTTATTTATTTACATATAGTTGTTGAAACAAAAAAGTCATGACACTTATCCGTATCAATAACGACAATAAGACGAATAAATGCAATAACACTGCAAAACATAACGATGCCACACTTCACGAAGTTTATTGTCACTCATTACAAACATATCACACTCTGGTGCAAGGAAAATTTCGATATAATTCGGTTTTAGACACCGGTATAGCAAAAACAATATGACTACGCGAGTACAGATAGTCATGAGGCACGAAGAGCGTGAGTATTTCCAATAAATTAGAATACAAGAGTTTTCCATTTCACATCGAAAAATAAATTTCCATAAAGAAAAATACTCTTCTACAATGTACAATAAATTTAAAATGAAAAAAGGAAATCGATAAGAAATAATAACTCTATCACCGCATGTACAAATATACATATATATATATATATATATATATATATATATATATATATATATATATATATATATATATATATATATATGTATATATATATATATATATATATATATACATACCTATCATGTCCTACATGTATTTACATATCTAATAAATAAATATATTCAATATGATGTACGTACGGGAGTTATTATTAAAATTATATATTTTTATTATATGAAGGAACAGAAGATTATAACGGTAAAACATCGTAGGTCGGATATGAAAACTAATGCTATTTTAGATGGAATATAATATACATATTGTCGATGCATTACGTATATAAGTAAGTTAATTGCTTAGTTTGATTTTATAGACAACAAAAAAATTTAAAAAATCACTGTTCTACTCATATTTTCTGAACCGAAATTTAACATTTTTGTAACTACTATTAATTATATTATTAATCACTATTTTTAACACAAATTTTTGTGTCTGGTAATTATATAAAAAAAATTAACATACTCAATACCCCATCCTTACAACAGATATTAAACTAATTCTCCTTATCGCTTTATGGAAAGCAAGACCTCTTATCGCGAAAATCTACATTACATAATTACTTTCACCTTTTTCTTCACGATTAAAGAAAATTCGACCCACAACCATCAAGCAATGCCATAAAAGTATTCCGAAGACTGAAACAGACAAAGTCATTTCCACCCCACTACGCATCAATTTCTTTTGATCCAGCCGAACGACTCCGAAGGCTACCGGCTAATTACACGTTTGAATAATCTATTTCTGTAATCACTTAGAAAGTAATTTACGTCAGTAGCTTTGGTCATAATGCTCACGCAGGGCAGTCGTGGATGTGACTAATTTGAATAAGAAATTCATGCTCGCCGGCACAATGTGTTGGCCACATATAATTAGCGGCATACATTTGGCTTCTTATAATCGTGCTCCACGAAAAAAAAGGAAAATAGGCGAGAGCTAATGGCCTGAAACTAAATTTTAATTATTGTCGCGTTTTACGAAACTAAAGTGATTATGGGAAATCGTGGCGATGGTGAGCAGTGGTCGGAAATTTGAGTCTACGAGAAGTTTTGTGCAATATTTTTTTTTCGATACTTTTCTATAAAATTATTAATAATTCCTAATAATTGAAATATTAAGGGAAATTAAATATATAACGTATGCAACGTGCAAGACAGAATTTCTCTTTTGTTTCGGTTTTGTGTTAAAAACTGTTTTACAATGTTGCATTTAATGTTTGTTCACAAAATAAAGTTATATAAAAGTTATATATATATATATATATATATATATATATATATATATATATATATATATATGTTATATATATATATATATATATATATATGTTATATATATATATATATATATATATATATATATATATATATATATACATATATATTTAATTTCATCTTTCTTCATACGAATCTGGACACGTTTTAAAAACATTTGTTGAGCATTTCATCAGAAATCAAATTACATGTATGAAAATCCATATATCAATTTTGGAAACCATCTATTAAGCTTCCTATCAATGCTATTGTTTCTTTCATATTGCGAAAAAGCATAATAAAGTGAAACGGAAAGTGTTTTTCATTAGTTTAAAATATGATTATTAATATCTCTATAACACAATAATAACTTAACCTATAAACTATATGTTAATTATCCACATACTTTTTTATGCATTTCTTTGTTGCTTGTTATTCAGTATTATATGTTATCCATGAACAAAATTTTGACAGCACACGATTTCTACAATGATCTCATTCATCAAATTAAAGAATGTTTAAAAAAATATAAGAAACCTTGAAATTATACCAAAGTGAATTAAGAAAGAAACGATTAAACCATACCAGAATTTTTGGTCACTTTATTTTTTCTATTTAACTTCCTTCAGTTATGTTTTAGATATAGTGTTAAGGACTGCATATAAAAGAGAGAATAACAATATTTTAACGGTTAAAAGTAAAGTTATCTTCGAATAGTATGAATACATTATTAATTTTACTGATAATTAACAATACTCACAAAAAAATTAACTAAATTCCTTATATAGTATTGCGTGTACAATATTGATACTATTAACAAGGAAATAGCTATTATTATCCTATTTTTTACAATAATATTATTTAAATGAATAGAGTAACTAAAAAGCATAAGAAATATAACGCATTTATATTTCTTAAATTTATGATTAAGACACTTGAATATAAAGTTGTAGAAATCCTCTTAAACATTAATCGACAATTTCAAATTAAAATAGAATTTAGAATTAAAATATAGTTGAATTCAAAAACTGAGTCCTTATTTGAAGTAAAGTAATGGAATATATCAATTTACTTGTAATATATCTTAATTGCTTGCAACTGAATCAACGTTATTTTGTTTGTGAAATATGTAAATCGTTAAAAAAATAAATAAAACATGTATTAATTGTTAACCAAAATATTCATACCGTGCTTAAGTTATAAGTCCACATTAAGTTTATATTAAAACGTTGAGACTGAAATTTGAATACTGAATTTATTCTAGAAATATGCTACTCTAACATACATCACTAACACAGTCCCTTTTCCCAAATTATATAGGTCTATATGTACATTTGCAGTATATTGTTAAACAAACATATTTTTTCGGACCTTAACAAATTATGGTTAAACAGAAGAAAAACGTTTAGCAAATTAGTCACCCTGATGCTTTGCCATTATGACTGAACTTTTTATTCTTTTTATAAACGCAACGAATAAAATGCAAATACAAAAGCGTACCATTAACACTTTCAATAAAATTTTAATACATATAATCCACAGCTACAGAAAAGCTGCGGATTTTTGTATTAAAATTTTCCCGCAAAAAGAGAATAAAATCTAAGATTATTTTAACATATTTCCCCAAGTAATTAAAGTCGTCAAGCTGTCAATCTAAGAATTTAAATCGAGAAAACAATCTACCAATATTTTTTCCAGAGAGCAGTGATAACGATATCTGACGACCGGTTCTATCCACCTTTTATGAAATGTCCTATGAATCTGTACTTCGAATTAGTCAAGTCGGTATCTTGGAAAAAACATATATGATAGGAAAGTGTACGATCAGTCTGAAGGTAGAAGTATCTTAAGAATGTTTATTTATTTTTGGCAAACATTTAAGGCACTCTAAGATATAATTTATTACATTTCCTATTTAATTAATTTTAAAATAAAAAAAACAGAAATGACAATTGGTTTTATAAAATTGCATTTAATTGGAATTATTGATTGAAATGATCAATAATTCCAATTAAGTGCAATTTAAAAATGGCAAAATTTAAAAAAAATACTTAAACTATGGGAAATATTAAAAATATAGTGTAGGTAAATGAATAGGAAAACAAAATATTAGCCTTTATTAAAATTGTTTGCTTTCTCATGAATTTAAATTACTCTTTAAATAATTTCTGTTTACTTTCCAATGCGTGTCGAGCATGTGAACTAGCCGAGATTAATTTTGCATTAATCATTCCTCGGCATGTTTGAAATCCTAAGAGTTTCAATTGTTAATAATAATGAAACTGGCTTTTTGCATCATCTAAAGGAACTAAAAAGTCGAGCGTGCTGTTCGACCCACGACCATCTTTTCGGAAAAACATTGTAGACATAACTTACTCGTCGTCCGTACATTTTAATTTATTGTATATTATAAACGAAATTTCAACAAGCGACCATCTAATTTTTTATTATAAATTATATTAATCCGCAATATTTATTGATAACCTATAATTTATAAATAAATCTTTAATATGTAATTAAATATAATGAAAGTAAATGGTAAATTTATCTTTAAAATGTCGTAAAAGTTTCGTGTTGCTCACTGGGTACTTTCAGACTTAATTGCTTACATGTTTACCTAAATATTAAAAAAATTAAAATTTCTCGCAGTAATCTTTTAAAAATTTATTCAACATTACTGTAAAAAAAATAGTTTTAACATTTCGTCAGCGAAGCCTCACGGTGGCCACGCGGCGCCCCGACGCCAGTCGCCACGTCAGGTGGCGAAGGTGGTATTTAGCGTCGCTCAACTCCACCGTGTTTTCCTCCCGCCGCTCCACTTCCCTTCATAATTTACCATTCGGTAATTATACGGGGGTAATTTGTGTTCCTTTCCCCATTTCTTATCGAAATGCCAAATGAGTGATTTGGGAAATTAAAAAAAAGGTAAGCTTTAACGCTGCCGTATTATTTATGAATAATAACTCGACTTTAATTAAGCTCACGAATGTCGGACGTCGCCTTTTATTTTTAACTGTTAGTTAGTTCATTCACGTGACACATTAGCTTTCCCTTGGTCCTTTTCCACTCACGATACCAATAACATTCTGAATTGCTCACTAATGATAACGTTGCGTTGCTTAGCGCGTTAAATATATGGATCGGTAATTTACAAAGTGAAAATCGACATATAAACAGATATAAAATAATTTTGAATTGAATCAGTCATTTTTTCTACAGCTATTTTAAAAATATGAGCAGTATTCTAAACACAATTTTATTTTTTTAAACTCATTCCACAAACTTGAATCTCTACATATAATCAATCCATTTAACATAAAATCTTTAAAAGGCTATTATAGACATTTTTGTTGCCTAGATGTTATTTTTCGTAGACATAAAACCTTTTAGCACTTTTCGCAAGTATAACTCCAAATGTATTTTCCCGCTTGAAGTTCATTTAAAACTAATAACTTTATAATAATTTAATTTGTTTATTTTTGTTTGTGTTTTGTTTAAAACAAAAACAAAATCAATATAAACAAAAAAATAATATGTCATTTTTACCAGTATCCGAATTTAAAAATTTGTTTTAAACGACATATAAATACCACAGATTTTTTTGACAATTACGAATTAAAAAAACTTTATGGCGATCTACATATTATTTCAAATGAATTTTCTAACTGAATTCATGAAAGGGAACATCGAGATTCGATATGGCATTCTGTATTAAAACAAAGTTTAATATACAACATTTACGAATTTATTAGTTTAACCAAAGTCAAGTTCCAAAATTTATGAGAATTTCACACTATATCAAAAAATTGGTTTGATTATGTCGTTTTTCATAAATTTGTGACATTTTAGCCTAAGAGTAAACATAATAAAATATTTTACAATATGTTTTGAAGTCACACAAAACTTTTTAGTCATTTTCATGTAAAAATATGATTCACATGTGACAAGCTTAAAACGTACTTAAACCATTTTAGTGCAAGTTATATATTATTGTTTTTATCGAGGTTGTAAATTGATCATTATTTTCTCAAAATTCGACTATAAATTAACTATTTCTTACAGTTATTCATACGTATATATATGGAGCATGTCATGTTTTTATTTATTTATTAATTTGAAATTATTACAATAAAATATAACTATTATACGTAAACCAAATAATGAGGAGATGAATGCAAGGTAAAACAATAACACTCGGAAATACATCCAGGTAGACCCAAAAAAAAGTCTGACTAACAAATTCAAGAGCAATAGTTCCATATCAGCACAAGCCCCTCGTTTCGAGCAGCAGTTGACTTAATCCGAGCATTGAAGGGGCCAATTTTCCGTAGCAAAATAAATAAGAAAAATGTAATTCGAAAAATAATGTAATTACGAAATTTGAATAAAACTAAAATAAATTGTAGCATATTGATCAGTTTATTCAATTTATCGAATAAACTGATGCTGTCAAAAAGTTACATAGGATTGTACAATACGGTGGTTGACTCATTCTAAATTTTGATATTTTTCGTACAATATTGTGAAATACAAGTTAATTAAAAACCAGTCTTAAAAAAAATTCAAAAATGTATTGAAAAATAAGCCAGTTGTAGGCTTCTAAATTTGAAGATACGGATAGAGTTGGGTAAATCCCTGTCTCTTTTCCTCTCGTAGAATATAATGTGCAATATTAAAAATGACCTCACAACACAATATTGCCGTCTTTCTCTAAACGTTACATTTAAACTTTCATAACTCGGTCAATTTTTGAGATTATTAAAAAAAATTTTCACTCTTCATCAGCTCGTACCTTGAAATTATGATTAATGAAAAAAAAACTTTGTCAAATACCCAATTGTACAAAACTTATGGTACGAATAAAAAATAACAAATTATAGATGACTGAAGCAACTTTAATATTTATGAAGGATATTAATCATATAATATAATGATGGAAATCATTTTTCTAAGAACAATAAGAGTAAGTACCAAATAAAAAGATAAGTTAAAATCACGAAACAAGGAACAAGCTACCACTTAACTATGATTACCATCAAACGGAGTCTAACATATATGTTATTTAAATAGTCGAAATGTATTCCACGGATAGCACAAAGGCTGGTCGTGGAGGCAGAATTTCGCGAGACAATCAATTAAATATACTACATAACATCAAGTGACCAAATACGTCGCCACGAATATGAAAAATAGCGCATCTCTAACGATATTTACGTTACCTTAATCGAAAAAGACGATAAATAAAAAATTCGGACTTAAACGGATGCGAAGTGAAAGCTAAGTCTAAAGCTTTTCTAACCGAGCGAACTTAAGAGCTCATTGTTCTCAATCAGCACTGCCGCCCAATTATCTCAGACGAGAGATAAAATCGATATTGGAATCACATTAGAGAAAATCATTCCGCTGATTAAAGGGCTATAAATGGACTTCGGCGCCCGCGTGCGACAGTCGTAAAATTAATTTTTCTTCGTCAACCGGGGCAGGTCTTTGGGACGCCTTGGTGCAAAACTATACGCTCGTAGACACCTTACTTATGTGTAACAGTTATAGTCATTACTATCGTTTTATTGGTATATAACCGATATAATGTGAAAGAATTGCACTTGAATTTAGAGAAGCTTACAATTTTAAGTGTGAAATAGGGAATATTTTATTACCTTTCGATAAAATTTAACATTCACCTAATTTTTTCCGAAAGATCTATAATTATATACTGAATTTTAGTATGTACTTAACTAGATATGACTATTTAAAGAATATCATTTAATACACGAATGGGAAGCGAATATAATTAACAGTTTTTCTTATAGTGATGATGGTTCTCAATTAATTTTGAATATCTTACGAGATTCAGTCTGTACATATTTTGTTCCTGCGCAAGATACTATATATAACTAACTTTTTATCTGTGGACTAACAAAAATAGAAAGAACGATTTCTTACACCGGAACACATTGGATGCGAAATTAGATTATGAAAAAAACCCGAGAAAGTTTGACGGTACTTAAACAAAATACAAATGTGCATTCATTCTATATTTCACATTTTATCAGAAATATGTTTATACCCTATGTTAATGCGCACATACATACACACATGTATATATGTATATGTATATATATATATATATATATATATATATATATATATATATATATGATGGAAAGATTTAGGAAATTTAATTACTTACTTTAATGCGCCAATCGCACAATAATAATGAGATTGTAATTAAAACACACGCACATTTATAATTTCAAAAACAAGTTAATAAAACTAAGTCTAAAAATTGTTTTCATTGTTATTAAATTATTTGTTTGCTCATTAAAATGGTGTAAAACAGCGTTTACACGATGACAGTTCGAGCGACTGTTGTGGCAGCGACACTACCACAACGACAAATGTTGCACAAATTGACACTGTGTAAACGCCTCTTCAACGCCAATAATATATTTAATCAATAATAGCAAAACAATAGTAAGGACGGATCAACTTAAAATCATCAAATATCATTTGTCACATGAAACATCCAAACGAACCGCGAGTTTAATCCTGAAGCAATGAATAGTAAAATAGGTCGAGCTCTGGCACCGTACTCAACGAAGCGTTAAACGAAGCAAATATTAGAACGTGAACACGATTCATATAACAACGAATACCATCTAATAAAACTTATGTTTCTTTGGACCTATTTTCCATTCATTCTACGTCCGTTTCACGTTAGTATTGATAAGCTTTTAGTTTATTTTTCTAAGATTTTTTTTAATTATAATAACCAATAGCTTTAATAATACGAAATTAGATATAGAGATCTTGATTAATTAGTATATTAGTTTTTTTTTCTCTTGAAGATATGAGGTGAAAATAATTCCTAACATTTTTAGATTTAGGTCAAATAATTTTTGAATGAAAAAATATTCTTTTTTTTCGATATTTTCTCAATCGTAATTACATTTAAACATTTCGTTATCATAAACAGAATTCCATTATCGAATATTTTCCACGAAAAAAAGTAAACTAAACTATAAAAACACTAAACTATAAATATAATTAGTTTTTCTTTCGTCGAACTAATATTCGTGTCGATCACTATTCAAGCCCGAATAAGGGTTTCGATGCATCGCATCGTATAACGCTTCGATACCGTCGCACGCGCCCGGTGTGCGCGCAATGTAGAATGCTTAATTCTTGAATTAACGTATCTCAAGAAAGGAATAAAATACGAATTACCATTATTGATTATAATAATCTTATTCTGTTCTCGTAAATCCATGATTTGCTATACCAATTTAACAACACCCTAACACACGTACGAACATGCAGATGGATAACGAATATAAATTTTATTCCAACACAAAAGAATTTATACTAAACCAACGATGACAATGAATAATATTAGAGGTATATGTCAAAACAAAGTGTAATTCAATACTACACGCGGAAGTTTTATTCCTATTTAAAATTGAATCTTGTTTCGGTTACGCATTAAATATTAAACGTCATTAAATTATACGAATCCAAAAAAAAAGAAGAGTAAGACGAACGCACACGCGCCACGTAATCTCGAGGACGGTTCGTTTTTAATAACTGCACCATGACACAATTCACGAATATGACGCGAACCTGCGGACAGACAAGACATAGCATCCCGTCGAGCGCTCGGCCCGCGCGACATCATCTCGCAAGGTGACATCGGCCTTCCGACACCGCGTCGCATTAATTAACCCGTCCGCAGACAGTACACGATATTTCTCCAACACACCATTAACATTAATACGGGAGCCGGCGGCGCTAGCACAATAAAAATACTTCACTCATCCATTCGCTTGAAATAATCATGATTTGTGCACAAAATTAAATGAAATAACATATTCCGTGCTATTATTAAAGCCATTCCGACATACACAACGCGCCAATACATTCTCGCTTGTTCTAAATCTAAAGATGAATCATTAAATAATAAAACCCACGGGCGTACTTAAAGCAAATAAGCCGGTTTAAGACGGGCGTACACTATCGGGTTATTTCGGTCGCGCTTCGCCTGGTACCGAGTTCTAATGCTCAATTACGCATTGCACCTATCTGAAGTAGCGACACGATGTATTATATCCTGTTTAATACCGTCATAATATTACGTCTTCTATTTCTGAGATTTTGTATTGAAAATCTGTTACAGACTCTAACACAAAATGTTAGAAAATACTCAAGAAGATATAATGTCATTATTAAATGAAATATGTTTATTTTCATAGTTAATTCGTCACGATCTCTTACATTACATTACATTTGAAGCTTATGGACATGGAAATAATAAAAATTTTAAAATATGATTATGTAATAAAAGCTTTTAAATAACGAAACATTTGAAGTAAATATACCATTATTACTTAAAAATGAATGTTTAATACCTAAATGATTGCATTTTTAAGTTATATTAAGAATCAAAATTAGAAGACTTGGAAATCATTTCTAATGCAAACGACCCTTTTCCTCTTTTTGGTTTAAATTAACGTACGCCAAAGTATACTAGTTGTGGCAAATAAGTGTAAGGCGATCTTTATGACGTCTCTCTAGACTAGGGATCACACCAACATAACTTCAGTTATCGAAACTAATCATGCCCAGAAGTCGCGACGCTCGCTCACAATATATCTACAGAAGCGGACTTATGACGCGCTCTCACAGGGAGCCGGCTTATTCATCGCTCCGTGTGTGATCGCTCATAAGACGTGTCCGTTTGTTGCGAGTCGAAGAAAGCATATTTCACAGTAGTTTCGGATATATGTAGACTCGATTGTTGTTAACAGTTAGCGTGTTACTATCGTTTATTCGTAACAAAGAAGCCAAGGTTTCGAAAGAATTTCAATAAATGCAGACCGGTTAATAAAAACTACACGTAAGTAATGTGTATTTACCGCTGTTTGAGTTGCACTCATAGGTTTATATAGTGTTGAACAAAAAGTTCAAAATTTCTGTTTATTTAATCTTAATGGCATTCGGCAAAGAGACATCTTTCTTTTATTAGATTAGATATATTTTGACATACCAGGTCATCGAGTTCAATGATGATTGATAGTAAATTAAATATTATTTAAACTTGATTATTTACATTCAAAATATATTTAGGCGAAATTTTATATAAGTTATCAAATGAATGGAAATGCAACCGCTTCAAAGATGGTGATACACAAGCTATTAACATGAATGCTCTTTGGTAAGTGATGTGCAAAGAATATTTGGTATAAGGAGGAAATAAGCAACATTATAGTTTAATTTTTTATCCAATACGTGAATAATTTAACAGTTATTGGTTAACCGTGTTTCATTTACTAGTTAGTAAAATTTGAAGATGTGATCGAGGCAATGCACTCCTGCTCTGAAATTCTCAACAAATATATCTTATATTTATCGAGAATTTCAAAAAGTTCGTAAAATCGATGATTCTTAGAATTACATTTTAATTATTTCGTACTGATTGTTATTTAATTATAATTTGGGCCATTAAATATTGAGGATAACAAAGATGATTACAACTGATTTATTCAGCCAAAATGAGTTAAAATTGATTTTAAATATTATTTTTACAAATTTATTTTCAATCTGGCGACGGATTATTATTAATTAGAAAAGTATCAGCGTGGAAAAAGCCAAAAAATTTAAAAACATCATTTCGTTTGTTAAACATTATATTGCTGAGGGCAATAACACTGAATACAGTATTTTCATTTAAAATTCATTCCAATTTACTTATTTTGATGTGAGACTTAGTTAATGGGTATTCTTTATCTTTATTTTTATTCAGTATTGTACACAAATAGATAATTGCTTAAAATAGAGTACATCAAATATGGATACATTAATTATAATTGCAATTTTATTGTGAATCAGTATCTAAATTAACGATTAAATATTTCGTTATAAAAAAAACTTATTTATTCAAAAACAGTATTGAGGTGTGACACTTTGAGCTGTGTTAAACCACATCAGATTAGGTGATTCAGATTATTAAGAAACAAAATAAAATATTATACTAAGAACTCAGAAATCCATAAAGTTTTGAAGCTCATTTTCAAACAATATAAGAAAATACCAACCTAAACTAATTGAAGCGGTACAGATGTATTAATTGAAGCGGTATTATATGCAGGTTATATAATTTAACTTTTGTCTTTTATCACTTTACCTCCCTATTAACACGCCGTCCTTTCTTATAATATTTTTTAAAAGCAATCTTGTCATAAAAGTAAGAGGCATTTCTTCAATTTCATATAAAAAGAATACTAGACATAGAAAAGCAAAGAAATATTATCCAAAGTTTTATTTTCTATTCGTTTATGTTAATAACAAAATATTGTCACGTATATGTGTTACGTAAATTTATACGACTCAAAATAAGTTTAAAAAGCCAAGTCGCTAATAAATAAGTGAAACAAACATGACACCCAAGGAAAATTACGATGTGATATGATTTTTCTTTTTTCTATCTAGAAAACTTAACTGCACATTTATTATTAATTAACCTGCACATTTTTCAGATTATGTTTAATCTAGTTACATTCAATTTTTTTTATTAATGTGAATAAAAATTTATTAAAACTGACTCAACTTATATTAGTTATATTCTATTTTTTTTATTAACGGGAATGAAAGTTAATTAAAAGTGATTTAACTTATATTACTTAAACTTAGTTCTAAAGTGTAATTTATATGATAAATATAAGATTATGATTTCGAGAGCTTGTTAATATTTAAATACATTTTTTTACTTAAATTTATTTCGTTTTTTTCTACTTTATTGAAACGCCTCAATAGAGTATCGTCGCGTAGCATATCGTCAAAGCCTTATCAAATTTCGACAGGTTTGGAATTATTTTCAACCGCGTCTTTTTTAATTCGTGATACATCTATATAACGAATTAAAAAATGTAGTAAAATCTAATTAAAGTTAATATAACATAGCGAGTAATAAATATAACAATTAGAATAATTTTGTGAAATTTCACTAAATTATTATAAATTAAAATAATATATTCTTCATTAAATTTATTTGTAAGTCGCTTATGCAGTTCTCATTAAATTGAATTAAAAATATATTTCATACAATTTTATTGAAACCTAGTCTAATACTGAATGTTGAATGTATCATTGCACCCTGCTCTACTTAAATGTTCCTAGAAATCAATAAACATTTATGATAATTTTCCAGTAATGATAGTTTCGTTGATGAAAGATTCCGAACTAAATTTTATATTTATAAATGCAACGAAACGTCTCCATAAACTACATATCGAGCAGATTTATTCACTCAAAATCCACTAACCCGTACGCAAATATAAGCAAACGCCAACGCAAGCGATCCTTGCAAATAACCGTAGCTCGCGACGGCTCCCGCCAAAACGCGCAAAAGGAACAGAATAATATTGGAATTTCGACACTGGCCGCTTCTACACTCGAGAGCGGTTATTAGAAAGGTACTTATAACAAAAATACCATCCAATTAGAACCTTGTTTAATTTCGAATTCGGAACAGAAGTTCGCTGACAGATGGTCGGGTATAAATAAGAGCGGCGTGCGGCCAGCCGTATCTTGAGGAAATGCACGTCGCACTGTTGCGACATGCCAATTGAGAGAAGAGAATATGGATTGTGGTGCATAAATAAGATCGTTTATTGTTTATTTATGTCATTTATTACAAATGACGAACCCAGTGGATATGTCAATTTAAACAGTAAGGTTTTCAGGTGAGATTGACTAGGGGATGTTGAGACGTAATAGACGACACTTGTGAGTTATTTATTTAAGTGCTAAAATAAATTTAATTAAGTATTATTCAATATTATATTATTAATCATTTCTCAGCGTTAATAAATAATTATTTCACTTGGTTCACTTGGTCCTTCAGAGGATAAATTGGAAATTTTAACAATTAATAAAATTTTACAATTTTACAATTATGGAAAAAACATCGTTTAAAAACAAAAAAAAATGATTAAATTGAGATGTTCGAGACAGAATAAATATAGGTACCAAAAATATTAAGAAAAAATCGGATTAAGAATGAAATGCGCCTGAAGAAATTAAGCAGATTAAATGCTCATGCGGCCTAATATTTGTTGGATGTGTGCTTGAACTGAGCAAGAAAAAAATGGTGATATAGTGATTATGTGTAATGGACGCTAAGTACTGGAATACAAATGCAATATATGTACACGTTTGAAATTCCTTCTCATAAAGTTGTTCTAAATCGATATTGTTTACTTTGTTTTATAACCTATTTATCCCTTGGCAATATTTAAACATTTTTTTTATTTATAAGTCAGCAATTCACATCGATGGGACAAATGGAGTGCGGTCCATTTTTCCACTATCATTGGAATATAATTCTTCTCCAAAACCTTTGTTAGAACTATATAATTATGTGATGCAAATACTTTATGTTTTCATTGCTTCATCACTGTTTTGTAACGTAAAATGTTTGTACAGTGGTTACACTAGTAATTCAGTTAAATGATCAAACAGGACAAATCGTACGTTTTCTGTAGAAAGTTATTTTTCACAGGTTTAGGCGGTTAGAAGGAGTATGAAATTGAGTTTCCAGGATCACCCAACCGCCATTTAAAAAGAGAAGTGTACTTAGTTTTAGTTCTTACATCGTAATAATCGTAAGTCTGGCATACATTTTGAAAGCCTATAGTTTGCAGTAAATAAAATTATCTACGAGTATTATTAATAACATTTTCAAGTGTTCATTTTTAATTTTATAAAAAAGTTGTTACAACATTTCGTTTCGATATACTTTGAAATGTTCTCATTCGTGTAGAACATTTCAAAGTATATAAATTTTCAGAGATCGTACAGCGTTTCAAAGAGAATAAGATCGATAAGTTATTACCTAGCACGTTTGTCGTAAAAAATATTTGTCATTTTATTTTCGTTAATTTATTAGTTGGAAATGTAAACCTGAGCTTTTGGGACAACCCCTCATTTAAAAGCTATTTAAAAAATGGATAAATTTAGACAAACAATGTTACAAAAATATTATGGAGAAAATTGATTATAATTTTTAATTATGTACAACTTTGGTTAACAATTTATCATTTAGGATTATTTAAAAAATATGGCTGCCTAATCAAAATACATAAGTGAACAAAAATTTCATAAATCTTTAATTGTAAGCACGCAGAGTGGATATAATTAGCGCTGAATAATAATAATCTGTAATAAATATACACACACATTGATTATGTCATTAAAATGTTAAAATATTAACATATATCCGAAGTACATCGTGAATATCTATGATTTTTTGAACATAATTTTTTTTACTTAATCCACAAACCCTTTTACAGTATGTCGAAAAAAAGTCTAAACGTATCTGCTTAAAATTGAACGAAATTAAAATTGTTTTTCTTGCATTAAAACCAGTAATGATATTTGTAAGAAAAAATACTGTTTTGACACGAGATATATTATTTATTGAAGATGTTTAATTCTCTTATTTAATGCCAAGAGTTTTCTCCGTAACCATGTTGTCACTTTAGCGGGCACTGTTTATGATCATATCTTGATATTAGTTGCATATTTATTTTCACTGTATATTTATGTTTACAAAAATTTTAAAATAATTTAGAATTTCAATTATATTACTACATTTTAGTATGCTTAATATTGTTTTGGAAATGAAATGTTTTAAAACTTTTATTTTTTAAACGTTTGTTTAACGACAAGATATATTAAGCATTGTTTACTGATCCACTTCAGTCTACACTCTGTATCATATAGCTTACAATATAAATTATATAAATTATAAAAAAAAATGTTTTTGGATCTCTTAATGTAAACATTGGTTTTGCATAAAATATTACTTATTCGGTTACATACTCTACTCGCTTAACTAGCATGTGCTTTGACAGTAAGTACGTTTCAAACTAGTGGCTGTCAAAATTTAAAACAACAATTATATATTATTGTAATTGGGTGCTATATAACTATTGTATTGGAAAATGACCCCAAGAAAATTATGAGTCTATTTACTACCAGACTATAGTTATTTCTGTTACATGGGACGCGGTTGATGTTAATAACATGGGTGCAACAGTTTGTCGTTTCGACGAGAATAAAGCACCCAATCGTTATATCGTATTTATTATTAAACCGTACGTTATTCAAACAAACAAACAGACAAAAATGTTGAAGATGAATTCGAGGCGCACTTCTTAAATAGAATCGTTTTACGTAAAAATAGCTCCGCGGACGAAAATATCGCTTTCGTTTTTGTCTAATTCATTCTACTTCTATGTATATTTATATTGCGCGGCGCGTCTGTACCTAATCGTATAATTCATATTTACGAGATGTATAATTCTATAATGTATTTGAGTTTAGCAATTTCAATCATGATTATAAAATAATGTATGGATTGGGCAGCGAGATATTGATTAGAGCGAAGACGGCAAGTAGAGAATTTGTTTTCGTATTGTGTGTATTGTGAGTCACGATATTCTGAAATAGAAAGTATTATTCATAGCTATGCAAAACAGATTAGTATGCTTGAGATGAGGACTGTAGTACGTACAATACGACAGTGCACCTAGGTGGACAGTACTACGATTTCATATTGGTATGTCTGTCAGTAAATATACACAAGCTAAATGGTAAAAATAATTATTTTGAAAAGGCGAAAGTCGACCGTAATTCAAGCAAATGAAACTTTAAAATAAAGGTCTTGTTGAATACAGTACAACAATATTGTTTGTTTCTCCGATCTAAATGACGAAAAAGACCGTATTATTTTCTTTTCTCCTCTTTGATTAAAAAAATACTGGACCTGAGAAAAATTTAAAGATTAACGACATCTTTAAATTTTTCTCAGGTCCAGTATTAGGCTACAAAAATATCATTTCGAATTTTAAATTATGTTGAAAATATTTGCGATGAATTAAGATATACTTTTGTAACCTTATATATTAAGGCCTGTTTTGGCTATTTCTTTTTTTATTTTTGACATTAATTTATAATATTACGCTTTTTAAATCCAACCATCACAAATAACACTGAATATATTTTCTTCCTCAGGGGAGGGATATTTTCGCAATTTTGAAGGTAACAAATGTGCATAGTATTGTTTTGAACGTAACAAAGAAAACTCAAATTTGGTACGATTGATTAGTACTAACAAATAAAAAATTGATGACAATTCAAAATTTCAATATACTTGCAAATTTTTGAACGTGTACTTAATAATCTGACATGAAACTAAAAATGTAGAACGAGATAGCCGATCAAATTTTATTTAATTTCTGACCTGTGGGCTTTAAATTTTATTTTAAAAATTATATTATTATCACAACAGACTTTGCCAAAATTACTAACATGATTAAAGCAAAGAAAACAGAATAATATTAGGCTTACAATAATTATTTATGAATCGTGTTAGAGAATCTGTAGGTAGGCCAGGGCCTTAACTTTATATGAAAATGAAACTAACGAAAAAATTGATGTATTAGGGTCATATTGTAGGCTTTACATACTTATATATGAAAAGGAAATACTTATATATTGATATTTCTCTAAAAGATAAAAACATAATATAAACATTTTTCGTATAAGTTATAGGATATTATTATTAAATTGGCAACTTAAATAACCTCCATCTGTGTGCACAAACTTTCCAACTTTTTATATGTAGTGAATAAAATCAATCGTTAATTATGTTATATAAATACCGTCGGTATCAAACACTTGTCACCAACGTGTAGGTAGAGCTATTTCTCCGTCCTTGTAGAAATCTTTGGAACTTTGAGTGAAAAACCGGTGAAGTTCGATTTTAATAGGACTTTCGAATTTAAATTTTCTATCGCGTAAATTATTAGACGAAGAGCGAAACAGATGGTAATTAGGTAGCGAAAGATCTGGAGAGTACGGTGGGTGAAATAGCATACTCCATCCAAGCGAAAGTATTATAGTTTTTCAGGCTTTACTTTTGCTATGTGGGGCCGATCATAGTCATGTAAAAAATAAACTTTGCTTTGATTTGGAGGAACTTTAGCGGTGACTGCTCAATTGTTCACGATAAATAATTGTACAGTTAGCTTGAAAGAGTTCCCAATGAATAACTCCATTTATACCCCACCATGCACTCAAAAGTATCTTTTGTCCAATATTATAAATTGTTCTAGGTACACTTTTCTTCTCCTATAACCAGATACTTTAACCTACGATGGAAACTCAGTAGCTCCAAACATACATTAACTCTCCTCCGAAGTTGTTTTTCCATTGCAGTATAAGAGCATGGAAATAGCTCTGCCAAACAATGCGAACTTAATTGGGATCTTTCTCAATAAGACTTAATTTTTTGTAAATCAGTTGTAGGAAGTCGCTTTGGATAAGGTTAATTGGACAGACCAAGATTCCTTCTTTGAATCTTTGGAACCAGTGCTTAGCTGTGACATAAGAGGACATACCTTTACCCATCATTGTATATATATTGCGTGATGCTTCGCTAGTTTTCCACCCTAAACGACATTCATGAAAGAGAGTTCTCTAATCTTCCACTTCGAAATACTTCCATTTTTAATTTATTCTTCACTCGCCGATTATTCAATTGCAAACTGAACAGGGAAGTTTGAATCCCGCACTCTTTATATACCCTGCAATTAATATTCTAAAAGCTTCCACAACATTCCAAAAATCGATCTATAAAAGTGGCGGGTTTAAAAGTTTCCAAAATAATAAAATAAAATTAGATACGCGTTAAAGTTAAACTCAAACACTAAGACCTTCATTTAAAATCTTGTATCTTAATTTACCTACTATCTCAAAATTAACATCTTAAAAAGACTTTTAACGTATTTGCTCTTTCCATGACATGACCATGAAGACATAGCATCCTAAATGCCTATGATTGAAAGCTATGAATGGAAATCTCAAAAATTATATAATATTCTCTAGACTTCCTTAGATCTGAACGTTAAGTACATATCATCTGTCATCACAGACCGTTAGAAGTACCCCGAGGTAATCCGGTTGGAAGTGGTACCTAAATTTTTAAGATTTTGAACCATTCATCGTATAAGCATATCATTCATCGTATAAGCATAATAATAAAGTTGAGTTCAGTGTTAAAAAATAAATAATTTCGTGATGATATAATCAATATGCGTCCTTTCTAAATATTTAAATAAGTGTTATATTTAAAAGTAACAAAAAATAAAAACTGCTTAAAAGTTCATACCTTTTTTCATATATTTTTTCTTTGCAATTGCTAAATATAATATTTTATATATTTATATCTGTGATCGTGATATTATATTAGTTTTTATATAGAGTTTAAAATTTATTATTGAACATTTTTCTAGGTGGATTTT
Organism: Druceiella hillmani; assembly: GCA_039881145.1. Lineage (NCBI taxonomy): Eukaryota > Metazoa > Arthropoda > Insecta > Lepidoptera > Hepialidae > Druceiella > Druceiella hillmani. The sequence continues at coordinate 27,993,465 of JAYKKI010000015.1, forward strand.
CTAGATTTTTCGCCCTTTCAAATTACGGTTTATGTTACGGTATATAAAATCTTGAGGACTGTCATATCGATCGCCATGTGAAGAGATAAATTACTTGTCAGGATTAGGAGCAGACAGTGAAGTAGTAGATGCATTAAAAGAATAGCAATAGATGTACACGATAAAGTATTTTGTAGATTTATTCTGACCTAGATATTATTAGCTGATTAAGTTGAAACCTAAGTATTTAAGAATCATGGTTATGATCACTATCCGTAAATAATGAGTTTCATATAATGTTGAGGAGTTGAGATTAACTTTATATTATAAATTTGCCTGTATATCATGTCTTTAAACGGGAAAAGGATATAATATATAAATGTCACACGTTTATTAAACTCGGTCAAATTATATCGAATAAGTCCTGACTCAAGCTTGTCAATTAACAATTATTATATTATAAACATCGAAGAGAGATTTTGAATTAATGAAGGGTATAATACTTTCTGAATATTCTATTTGATTCAAATTTAAAACATTTCCAGTTCCTTCATTTTATTTTTATTTTACGGTGATTGTTTTCTCACCTAATATTGTTTTATTTAAAGTAATTGGTAATCGAAAACCATTAATTTTAAAAAATATTCTTTAAATCTATTTCTTTCGAGACATGGAAAACAACCATTTTTTCTTTCCTTTTCCGTTTCCTTAAGTATAGTGCCAAACGTTTCTTAGTTATGTAAAAATAATTGAATATCCAAAATTGAAATCGACTTCCTCATTTCAGGACTGTACAAGGCAGACTGATTGAGTATAACCAAGTATATGTTGTTCTTTCAATATCTGCACATGAGAGGTTGTAATAATCACTTACCATCGATTTCCTTTTGAACCTACTCTCTTTTTCCTCTTATTACCGAAAGGAAGAATTATGCAACGATTTTCTGTTGAAAATACTTTTATTCTTTATAGCGCAAACACTATTTTATGCCACGCAATAGGGCTGAACTAGGAAATAGTACTTATATCAGTACAAATATACCAGATTGATTTTTATAATTTAATATATGGATATAGGAAATATAAAAAGTATGCGATGTGTTGCTCAGATTAGGTCCTAAATTAATTTCAAATGTATATGCCCTTGTCGCAGATAAACATCTAAGTGTTGGTTAGCTGAGTATATATTTATGTGTATTAAAATAATAACTTAAATATAACAAATTAATATAATTAAAATATCAATTAGCAAAGAGTAAGAATGTAAAATATAGCATAAAATGAATGTAAATTGCTAAATCATAAATTAGACAGGAAAATAGGTCAATATGTAGTGCAGCCTTTTGTAACATGTTATGGAACAAAATCATATTTTTCAAATTTTGACCATACCCATACAATAAAGTTATTTGGTGAAGGTTTTTTAACACGTATTTTCTTCTTTCATCCTCCGTTTTATTTTAATTAACGATAATATAATGTAATAAGCACATTGTCATCAATCGTATAACCTAGAAACTATTAAAAATTTATATTTTCCTTAAATTTTAAAATATTTAAAATATCATGTTTTGTATAATATTTCTCGTTTTATTTCCAGACATTGATAAATATAATTCGTTCGCTCTACCGTAAACTGAAATTGCATCTGTATAGTTTTACATGTAAAAAGCATTCTCTCCATCACTAATATATATATATATATATAATCATGCAACTGAAAGATTGGCCTTGAGGTCAAATCAATTAAAAATTATCCCTACAAAATAAACTAAATAAATTTCAACTAAAACATCGTGAACGAAATAATTACTAAAACTAAGTACTTAATTTTAATATAATGATAAACACAAGAAACTAAACAAAGTACAATAAATAAATATGTAAAAGATGTATTAAAACTAAGAAACGATAATCTATCAAAAACTTGACAAAAAAATGAACGGCATAATTGCCATAGTAACAGAATATCATGTATTTCAAAAATTGGATTTGAGAATCAAATAAAATAAGCACATGAAAAAAATTCATTTAATATGCTAACAATTCGATTCAAATAAAAAACCAATTTATACTTATACTGATTATTCTGGAATATAATGTAATCAATCATCAAACATTTGAGCAAGCGATTGGAAAATCGATCACAATTTTCCCCGCTCGCGTGGCTTTGCTCCTGCGGTGTGATGCGCTTGTGATATTCCTGCGTCAAGTGTTCCAGTTTCATTTCCCCGCCCCCCTGTCCGTGCGCAAAAATCGCATCGAGCGTCATCAAAATACGCATTTCTACTTGTATTTACTTCCAAAGACCTTTCTGTTAAACTACTGTTCGAAATTAAAATAGCGTAAAGGGGCAACAGAAGACTTTAAAATGACTGTAATGTGTATTTCGATAATGATTGATAAATCAAGCTAAATTTCACATTTTTTTGCGTTATTGAAGTAACTTATTATATTTAAAAGAGTGTCCGTGGCTCATCTATGAAACAGTGACTGCGACTGTGACTTTTAAGTATATTATTAGTGTATCTGTAATTGTTTTGCCAGCCTTCATCACTAAAGCGCCAATACGAGCAACTTTTTCTCCATCTTCGTTGATATTATTAACTGTACCACAAAAATTATACAGCAGATACACATAAAAAATATCTGGAAATTATAACCTATGGTATTTACAGGGGTTTATATCAATTGGATTAGTAGTTTCTTACGTGAATTTTTAAAACAAGTAAGGAAATAAAACTTTTCTCCATATATTACTAGTGGGGTAAATATGGATCAAGTGACTGTGCAAGCATACATAGTAGAAAATTTAAAAGTATCTTTTTTAATTCAATACCAACCGATATCCCAAAAAACTAGTAATCGCGTGGAAGCTTAAAATGAATGAGTATCAAAAACAAGCAAATTTCCAGCATTAAATAGCTGTATGATACTTTCCTCCGATATATATAATAAAAAAAATTCATAAAAGCGATAACAAAAGGATGGAAAAGCGGAACAGGAAATGGCTGATATATTATATGCAAATATTGTATGAATTCTTTTTATTTTATTTATGCTCTATTTTTATCGCATGGTTTCTTTTTTCATCACTTCTATGATTGGATTAGTTCCATTTTCAATATTAAATTATATGCGAATAATAAAAATTTGATTTGACATTTAATTTTAAGAAAGAAAAATTTAAATAAAAGTCATCTTATTTACACTGCATTGAGCATATCTTTTAGCACTGCGTATCTTTTCGTGGAATGATGCCTAAACTATGCAGTGAAAATAAATTACAAGAATTTCAATTAGTCTTAAGTGAAAGAATATAATGAAATACCGGTAGAAAATACAGTAATAGATTTACAGCATATTTTAGATCAAAAAGAAGCGAAGATCATGCAACTGAAAGATTGGCCTTGAGGTAAAATATAAAACAGAAGAAATGAGATTTTTACGTACAAGCAGAAATACTATGAGTGATAGAGTAACAAATAAAAAATATAACGAGTATGGGGATTTAAAAAGGAGTTTTCGAAATTAAGTAGTTTGCTTAGATTTTTTGTCCATTTTTTGTTTAACGAATGAGTAACAGGCTTTGAGAAATTGTATTGATTACGATTATGGAGAAGGTTTATATTAATAAAAATGGACAATTCTAAAGTCGCAAATGCTTAGAATAGAAGAGTCTAAAGACGAATAAAGCAAGAAGTGCTTGGAAACCGTTCATTATAGAATGCGAACAACCAACCTTCGTGCAAAGTATCTAGAGCAAGCAAATGATTTAGTTTTGTTCGTAATTTGGAATCCTATCAAATGTTATCAATAATAAAAGGTCGTATTTTATTCTTGATATGTTTGTTTATTATAATAAAATACATTTATGTTATTAGATTACATTACTAATTTACATTAAGATTACATTTCCGTTTTATAGTAATTTGTAAAAACGTACGTTGTGGATTAAAAAAATATTAATAATATAATCGTATCATTGCAAATATATTATATGTGGTGTGCTTGATATCAGTTGTCGCAAATTTTTTTGTCTCTAGGCTATTTATAAAGATAGGGTCATTATGAAAATGTAAATCGAAAGCACCCCACGCTTTTCTTACAAAAGCATTTTTTATTTGTTTATTTTTTTTAAACTGCAATTTTATTTTCAATAATAGTTGAAACTAGTCAAAACAGTCTCATCCGTTTGTCCGCATACCGGGCGTTCCAATTGCTAAGCACGGACAACGCTAACAGTGTGCCGCCAATGTATTATTAATAAAAGCAAGTTGCGTCAGGGCGCACCTGAAGATGAAGTGTGCTCAATCATAATAAAAACAATAAATTGAGGAGGTACATAAATTATAAATTTATTTCGGTCGTTCGCTAGAGCGGCCCGCATTTTATTGCGACAGGCGGAATCTGCGCCGTGGCGGCGTTTTACGATTCGACCGGAGCAGAGCGTTGTTTATTTTTGTTTTTAATTACTACGAGGCGTGGGAGGCGGCGATGAAAAAACGCTGAAGAATCCATATCGCGCAGCGCTTCTAAAAGTGTGCTTACCAGCGCGCTAGCTTCCTCTAAATGGGTCAATTGCCAGCCGCCGGCCGTGGAGAGGTCTGCGGGTGGCCGGGGTAATTAAACGCGCGCTTTGATGAAGATCTGGCTCGAAGTGTCTTGAGTACATCGCCTCTATCCTCATTAATCGATCGGAATACGAAATTCAATTTATTGCAGTGACGTAACCTTTATTGGAATCATCTGTCTTAAAGATATATACTAAGAGTGTTAAAATGATCTTTGTATCGTCTACACCAATTAATTTCAAGTCACGTATAACTAATATTTTAATATTATAACGTTAATTAATTACGGTGCATCAGAATATGGTATAGAGTATTAGAAACGAGAAACCGAAGTAAAACTGCATGTTCCTCTTATAAAAGCATAACTTACGTAAAATACAACTAAGTTACAGAGAGGACTCAAATTGATTTCGAAATATTAGAAATTTTGTATTTAATTTTAAAAAGTAATATAATTTAGCATAACTTAATAGTCGGTTTATATGATAAACATGGGTACCTTAAGATTTGTAGTCTAATTGTCGTGTCTAATCTTAAAGGTACATATTGTTCGGTGCTATAGCGTACGAGGCAAAGAAGCTAGGAAAATGCTGGAATATTACATATAAGCTTTTATAGAAGACTTATGTTTCGGTCCTCAGTATTATAGTATCGACATGTATCAAAATAGCTTTCATCCAAATGAACCTGACGAGTTTCCATTACAATAGAAATCACACACTATTATGAACATCGTTAGTAACTTTTTATTGCTAATTATTGAATTTTAAGTACAATTACATGAAACTATGTGATGTAGTATTATTTCTACTATCTTTAATTTCTTTACCACGAATTAGGTTTCGTTGTATTACAACATCTTCGGGTGGGATATTAGCAAAGATTGAATCTTTGCTTCATCAAAGTTTCATTTAATTGTGAATAATGAGTTTCTACAAAATTAACGCCAAATATATTCAATATCAGAATTTTAAGTACTTAAACAAAAACCATTTCTATATAATGTTATGGTGACTTTTTTGGAAAAGTCATTAAAAAATCCGATATCCAAAATTTCGATGCGGTCTTGTAACGCCGCTGTTTGATTTTAGCAATTATTTTACTTTTCATTTCAGGTGAAATTTCAGTAAATATTTATCGATATTCAACATTTTCAGAATTATAACAAGAAATCAATTTTACTATACTACAACCATGAGTATCGAATCATGTAAAAAATTAATCGAAGATGTAAATAAAATTATTTTTTAGAAAATTTTTGTTTTGTGAATAAACAATATCTATGATTATTAAATCACTTACATATAAATGACATAGATAAATCTCGAGTTGCAGTTATTAATAAACAAAAATGTACAAGAAAATGCATTCTTATATTTTTAAATTGCAGCAATATGATACATATAATAATCATATATTATATGTATCATATTAAAGCAAGAAGAAATTACTATTCTTTTGTTAACAAATTGTTCGGGATTACTTTAATATTCCCGATGAATACCATATTAACAAAACGACATATTTGAGAAATTATCTTGAAATTAATTTAAAACTTGCCTAAAAAGTAGTCTTTATCGTTTCGGTGGAACTCAATTAAAGTTAAGAATTTTTTAAATTTTATCATAAACTGGATAATGACTCTCGTTGAAACTAGTCCACAGATATTCTTGCTTCATTCGATGCTACGAATATCGATGCTCTGACGTAAGAACTAGTACTCATCGAACGCGAAGAAAGTCATAATCATATCGCCTTTCCATCGGCACTCTCCAATAAAAGTCCAATAAAATATTTCAAGTTGTACTAAAATATAACAGTTAATATCAAGAACGTACTAATTCAGCTCAAATAACATGTTAATGAAATGATAAAGCCGGAATGGAACCGCGCAATCGCGGTAAACGAGCCGAGGAAAACTTTGAACATCGCCGCCGAGCGGTCGAATCGTAAATATTTCAGTACTTTACATTTGGTTGTTCTCTTGCAGAAGCTCATCGAAAATAGAATAGATGAGTGTTGGTCTTGATTCGCCTTTGAAGATTCTCGGCGTTTTATCGCTCGCAAATTACCCGAGTTTCGAGAATAGTTTTAATTACTAACACACAAAGTAATCTGCGCTTGCCCGCCCGACGGAGGCGGCCACTTGGCCGACGTAGGCTGCGCTCGTACCGCACGCTTTATTAATCTGGATTGCTAATAAGAATTGACAGTTCATACAACTACACGAAAACAACACTCCATTCGTGAAAAAATTAGAGTTATTTATTGAGATTTCCTAATTCTGTCAACAACAACTTAACAACAACATAAATTTGAAATTTTGCAACGAAAAAATATACTTTTGTAAGGATCAAAAACGCTGAATTTAGAACTACAAAAATCATAAAAAATTAAAAGACTTTCCTGTAACGTTTACGGACCTCCTATTTTTCCGAATGCAATAAAATCTTAAAATTAGAAAGACAGCACACAGCAATCTTTAAATCTCAATAATATTATCAATTGACAACTTCACTAATACACTATCTACGAATTCACAAGGTCTATATTTTGAATATGTACCACTAACCGTTCAAAATTGTAAACACATATAGGTGGGCAAACAGGCAGATGAAAAAATTATGATGTACCCATTAGAATTCCATTTTTCCAATCTGAGAGTGGGATTCTTCAGAAATAGTTCTTCGTTGCAGGTATAGAAACTTCCTCCGTATTAATTGAAATTTATTCCCCCAAAAAAGATCATAAAACCCCATGGAAACATTATTTTAAAATAGAATTTGGATGTAGGAATATATAACCAAGTTATGTATGTATATGTTATATAATTATTAAATTTATTGTTACGTATATAAATCATATATAAAATATCAAAATTACAAGTTTGATTTAAAGATTCCATTAAGCGTATTCTTTGAATCGTAAGATGGAGACATAAAAAAACTACTTTAAATTTAATTAGGTATTTTGACAAAAGTTAGTTTTAAATGATCGTTAATTGCTAGTTCCATTATATAAACAGTTACTCGACAGTTCAGTTAACATATCAATAAATGGATACGTCATCTTTCCTATTCTTGTTAACCATAGCGGTAGAAAGATAGAGGACCTCTCTTTCTTACCACTTTGAAGCATTGCAATATCTAGCTATATGTAGAGATTCATATGAGGTATGTGAGATATATTTCATATAAATCTTGTATACCTATACATATGAAGGTTCTTATGTATGAAAAAGCTGCATCGTTTCATAGTTTCTGTCATAAAGCACAAATAAATATTTGTTGCTTTATGTAATTGACCAGCCTCCTAATTTTCATAAATTAGAAGTCACCACCGACTGATAATAGAAAACACCATTCCACTTTCCACTGTAAATCGATGACTTGACTTTAAATTAATTTTTGTTTATCACAATTCGCCCTTCATTTTTATATTATATACGGTACCCAAAGCTCATATATTAACTGGAGCAAGAGAAGGTTTAGCCGTTACAATTTTAATGTTCTGTATCTAAACTAGGAACCTACAGATACGCCATGTCCTGTTGTTTGTCTATAAGTCATAGCTATTTTACTTGTAGTCCGTTTGTGCTATAATTTGGCTGAAAGCTGAATTTCAAAAGGTATTAAATAGGAGTTTTTCTTCATATGAACCAAACATAAGAAAGTTTTTAATTTATAACACTACGCTGACAAACTCTATATTTAAATTTAGAAAAAGTAAAGCGAATGTAATACACAGTTTACAACTGTCGTATTATTGAGAAATGAAGAAAGTACGAAGTTTTAGATTTTTTAAATTTCCTATTAATATTTTGATTTTACTGAAATGCATAAATGTTTAGACAAGATGGTTAAAAAATGTTTCGTATGTAGGAACAATGTACAGATGGTCCAAAAGTCCGGTAACAAAAAAACTAAATAAAAAAAAACTAGTTATATGAAAGAAAAATATTTGTTTAAATATTTATTTATTCTGAAAGTACACAATTTGGGATTTTATTTCATAAAAATCACATCGTCCATATGTGATCCTTCATTTTTTGACACTGCTGCAACCTGGAGCGGAAATTTTCAATGACTGACTGTTTGTGTTCGGGAAATGTTTTGAATTTCCTCGCAAATATGAGCCTTTAATTCCTCAAAGGTCGCTGGATGGCTGTTAAAGACTTTACTTTTAAGGTATACCCAAAGGAAAAAATCCATTGGGGATAAGTCCGAGCTACGAGTTGATCTGTTAATATCATCTCTTTATGATATAACTTTTTGACCGAAAATTTCGGGAACTGCACTTAAAGAGTCGTTGGAAGTGTGGCATGTTGCCCCATCTTGCTGAAACCATGATCATTGATTAAAACTATCAAAATTCTGAAGCGCTGGAGCAAAAAATATCTGTACCATGGCAATATACCGCTCAGTACTCACTGTTTCCTGGTCACAGTGTTTCCTTTTGTTCACTGGTCACAGCGTTTCCTTTTTGATTTTCTTAAAATTATGGACCAATAATGCCTCTTGCTGATAAAGCTGCTCATACAGTAACCTTGGTTGAATGCAGGGGTTTTAGATGCTTTCATTTCGAATTAGTGTCACTCCAATATCTGCAGTTTTGTTTGTTTACATGTCCATTTAGGTGAAAGTGGGCTTCGTCTGAAAAAAAATGTTCTTAAAACTGGCGAACCTCTCTAGCATTTCGTTAGCAAACTTCAGCCTGTGAGCATAAATCTTGAGGCATTAAATGCTAAAACAATTTGGATTTTGTACGGATGCAAATTTACATTTGTGTAGAATGCGGTTTAAAGATGTTTCGAATACGTTTAAGACGCTAGCTTTCGAGTAGAAAGTCCAGATTGTTCACGGACAGACGCTCTAACACGCTCTATGTTTTTGGGATCCCGTGATGTTCTAGGTCAGCCAGATCGTGGTTTATCTATTGTTTAACCAGTTTCTTCAAAGCTCTGGACCCATTTTTTAATCGATTGAATTGATGGGGCTTTATTTTAATGCCGTATATTGTAATTTGCGCAAAATTTTCGTTGCTCTAGAGTCAAAGAACGTACCAGAACGCACGCTGTTTCTCGTTGAATGACGCCATGGCTCTAATATTCCGTACCTCGCCCATCCCACCTCTCCCATGCTGCTCGACGCAGCTGCCGATTCAAATGTTAACGGACTTTTGAACCACCTATATATATTGTTTTCCTTGGGACATAAATATTAAGACAAATATTCAATGCACTTTATATTGTGAGATATGGTAATTTTTATGATAAACGTTGATGAAAGTTGATGTAAATATAATCTCAATACGAAGCCAATCATTGAATGTTCTTCCACTACCAAGATAGATCACCCAAAATTCGTATTATATAAATATCTTCATGTCCTCTCTCAAAGAAAGGACTATTTTTATGATAGGAAATGGATATTTAAAAATTGTTCATATCTATATTGACACTAATATAACGAGATGGGGAAAGAATAATAAACGAGAAACAAACAAAGCTCTTCTCCGGTATACTTGGAAATGCTTAAAGCTTTATAAAGTAAGATAAATTGGTATAATGCTTAAAGCTCTCTAGTGGCTCGAACAGGGAAACTAAATGCATTTATTATTACTATAATTGAATTATAACTTTATGATCATATTATGGATGTGCTATTCGTGTCAAGTATCTGCTTGCTAACATGGTTTTAAGAGCAGCGCTGCATTCTATTTCGGTAAGGTTATATGAAAGTTATGTATTAGTAAAGTAATGCAGTCTACACTAAATTAATTATGCTTAGTGATTTGAAAATTAGCGTTTAATTTTTTTATCTTCACTATTAATTTTTTTTCATTCTCCTATGATCTAGCATAATCATTCCGAGATGGTAAATTTTTCAGCAATTTAGCTATCGACCAATGCCTAATGTAAACCAGTTCATTCAACTTCTGTACCCCTTTTCAATCCACGATTATCTATTCACATAACCGACGTAAATAATTGATCCAACGTACCGTTTTCGCGTGAAGTATTTATCAAATTATCCCACGTCAAGTGTAGACTACGCTTACCTACGGCAAGATCGTACACGTAGATATTCACGTTGGGGCCCCCGCGCTTATTATCAACGCACAATTACACATAACACAAAAGAAGTGCTCTGTTTTATTTTAATAGGGGTTCAAACTGTATTAAGATATGTAGCAAGAACTTGTTTTGGTAAGACGTCGCAATAACACAAATTATTATAATGACGTGTTTAGAAAGTATAGAATAACTGCTAAAATCCAAACTCACACACAGGAAGTTATTTGACACAATGTATACGGAAGTCACTTGACGCAATAATAAATCATCTCATTTTCTATATCCATGTGCTCAATTATTTTTGTTATGGCGGCTGTCGCTTCTATTTTATGTATTCATAATAATCCTATTATTTATTTAAGACCTTTATTAGATAAACTTATTTATCGCACGAGCTCTTTTCTGCATAAACAAAATGTTAAAAGTAACAAATGATTGTGGTTTATGAAGGAATTTTTTTACAAATGAAAGAAAGAAAAAGAAGATGATGGGAAAGCTTCAAACAGTAATAAGGAATCAAAAAAGGAATATTTTTTCAAACGACTTTTAAAGTCGTATATCAGAACTAAACTTTTCAGAATATGACAGCGTGAAAATGAAGGACTTTCTGTAAAATTAATTCTTTATAATTTTCCGCTATAATATAATTTTTTAAAAATTAATAAAGATTGCTATTTAAAATATTTATGTTGACACTAAAATGTATGTGGATATGAATGAATACGTTGGTTGAAAGTAGTGGTTAATAATTGTTTATAATATATAAACAATAAGATCAATGCCAGTGTATTCTAAATGTTTCCATTCCGGTAATTGAAAAAGTGAAGAAGAAAGAGCAATGTGCACCTGCTAAGCATTTTGAGTGTTTCCTTACCATTCACAGTCTTTTTTATTTCTATCTGAAAAAATTAAAATTTAAAATTGCCGTGTATCAAACTTTAATATTTCGAAATTCTCAATTAATATAGCACTTTCGTGTCACACCTTGTTGTTGTTGTTGTAGTGTCCACATGAGATGAAGTAGAACTCATATGGAAAAATGGTTGCCAGAGTCTCGAAAGGTTGGACTTCTTCCAGTCCCGCTTGATGAGCTGCCGGGAATCGAACCCGGGTCTTCGCGGTGTGTGTCTTGCGCTCAACCCAACATACCACGGTGACGACTCACACGACGTGTCACACCTTTAGGAGATAAATATAAAAAGCCACTATCGAGAAGCAAAGAGAAATATTTGTGCTAAATTTTAAGATTGTAGGCTTTATAATTCTGGACATTTCGTGATGCATAAGTTATTTGGCTATTATATATATTATATGACCATTTGGCTAACAACAGTATTTTCCAAAAGTTTCTTTTCTCTTGACAGAAATATTAAAGTAGAAGAGTCAGATGCACCTGTCGAGCCAATAGTAGTGAACCAATATAAGTAATATTGGTTTACATATACGCTATACGTACCAATGGGTATTAACCTATACCAAGTGTACATTTGACTTTGTATAAGTTTCAATGAAACTGAAAATTTTATATGTACTAGACATGAGAAGTCCACTTACATACTGCAAGAAGGAAATTTAATTTAGACGCTTCGACTAGAATACAACGTTACGTAATGAAACGGTTATATTCCGCGTAGGGTTATATATTGATAGTAATTTTTAACTTAAATCTAAGTCAATTAAATTGAATAATTGTCACATTAATCAAAAATTTCATTGCTAATATTTCAAAATTGCCTTCGTTTATAAAGAAGGCATTTGAAGAACATCCGACTCTCTTGAAAAAAATGTTTCAGTACTAGTTACATGTATATTTTTTTAATTTTTAAACCAACACAGTCAAAATCTAAGGAAGAATAAGTGAAAAATCACTAAAAATACACAAAGAGATTTAAAGAGTAGGTCATTTGTGCGTGTGTGTGTGAGTGTGCGTACACGCAAACGTATGCATATGTGCGCGTTTATAAAAGTTGTTTAATAGATAAGACGATATTTTTTTCGATTTCCATTCAAAAATATAAGACGGAAATTATTTAAAACATTATTTTATTCGGGTTTTTACTGCTGAGAAGCAACTTATTTTCAATAACAAACTATTATTAAATCTTCAACTTTCTCTCAGTAAAATTACATTTAAAGCTTTTATTTTTATAAACAGAACCTACAATAAGAAAATGTTTTTTTTTCTTTCTCCGAAACAACACCTTAACGCTCTCAATATTTATAGCTCTAGAAGGTGTGAGAATGTAATAACAGAAAAAAAATGATTTATGATAATAGTTTTGTTTTGTACGCAGAAACCAATAGAAGCCAAATCGCTATAACAATTTAACAACACCTGTCTACTTATAGATAAATATGCTTTCGCCAGCCCATACTGTCTTATGTAAAAACAAATTTAACGGTAATTTAATTAAAACAAATTTAAAGGTAATTTAATTTAATTCAACTTTGTAGACCTCCTCCCTAATCTTTGGTGGAAAATCGGACTTAACACCCAGAGAGGGTGTTAATCATAATCTGAAATTAAAACCTTGAATTTAAATACTATCAAATATTGTCAAATTTTAACATAATATGTGACCGATAAGCGTAGTTCGCTGTTTATATAATGTTTTTTATAACTTTTCTGCATATGTGTACATATATTTACATTATATACATATATATATATATATATATATATATATATATATATATATATATATATATATATATAATAAACCATTTTTGTAACATGACTTTTGCTTTGTTTAAATTATATGCAACTCGGGCGCTTATAAACTTACTTTTATAATTTGGTTAATCTACGTCAAAATGGTAAATTTTTTGCGAATTTTTCGTCGCTTTTTTCTGCAATTTTATCAAATCTACTGTTCATTCGTCCAATTTTAACGCACATATGTTTCTAGAAGTAATATGTTTTTAGGATTTTTTTAGAAAATTATCCACAAGTTAGCAAAAATACAAATTACTGAATATAACGATATGACAAACGAATAGACAGCCATTGAGTTCACTTTAGTATAGGGAACTGTGTGGTTATAAAATTGTATGAGTTGTTAGCATAATAAATTACAAGAAACCTGTAAAGAAATGGGGTGATAATTTACGACGAAACATTCTATAAAACCTCAAATAAATAGTCGTTTTCGAGAAAGTATGAAACGCAACTCTAAATACAAAACGCCACTTTAATTTTGAACACAACTCAAAAATAAAAGAATATTTGAAGAAATTATTCGGTTAATTAATTATGCACAGAATTCGGCACAAATTAACCCAATGTTTTCTTTCTTCGTTCACTTTTCTCATAATAGGCAGGAAAGCCTATTATGATTCAAACGGTAATTTTCTGTATATCTATAGAATAATTATATTAGAACTTGAAAAACAATTATAATATTATAAATGTGAAAGTTGTTTATTTGTTTGTTCGTTTTTTTGTTTGAATGTTTGACTGGCAACCACGCAAAAAATATTGCATGTATTTTGAATAAGATTTGGAATAAGACATACGCTGCAATAAAAAAAAATCAATCCATAAAATCAATCGGCCGCTAAAATGGAAAATGAATATTTGTGTGGAAGTTCATATAATTTACTTATTTATTATTTTTTATTATTTAAAGTATTTAACTATAATACTCTAAAATATTTTATTAGTCAGAGCTGGAGCATATTAAAATTCTTCAGTATTAATTAGCGCTCATTCTCCCATATTATGTTCTCCTTGTATTCTCCATATGATCCCTTCTATATATGTAATATGGAGAAAACAATTTTTGGGAACACAAAATTCGTTTCTATCAAAATTTATTTAATATGACTTCTTCCTAACTTATCCCAATTAATCTAATAAATGTGTAAATAAATTTCTTAATCCACATTTATGGCTCAATTTTTTGATCGATTTTCGAAAAAGTTTACTACAAACTGTGTTGCATAGAGATATACATAAAATACATTTTATATAATATTAATTCCACGCGCGCTAAATAGTGGGCAACAGCTAATTGTTCATAATTTGTTTATGATAGAAAATATTTCTGAATTATGTTAGAGCCTTCATTCATCTATTTAAAAGTAAACATTTAAATAAATGTTTAAATACTATTATTTTAATACTATTATGAAATATTTAAATATTATTATTGAATAATATTTTTAACAAAGTAGGTACGAGTACATATGTCTTTACACAAAAATATAAAAAGTAAATATTTAAATACTATTATTGAATAGTATGTTTAACAAAGTAGGTACGAGTACTTACTAGGTAGGTACGAGTACATATGTTTTTACACAAATATATAAAAAATAAATATTTAAATACTATTATTGAATAGTATGTTTAACAAAGTAGGTACGAGTACTTACTAGGTAGGTACGAGTACATATGTCTTTACACAAAAATATAAAAAATAAATATTTAAATACTATTATTGAATAGTATGTTTAACAAAGTAGGTACGAGTACTTACTAGGTAGGTACGAGTACATATATTTTTACACAAAAATATAAAACCAGCAATCTAAATTAAGTGAATGCAACCAAACTAAGTAAGACGTAGACGGCGAGTTTTAAAAAATAAGATTAGACAAATATTGATTTCCTTACTTTTCGTTCTCCGGTGTGAAGCGTATCGATATTACCGTATTATATTGCTATTTCCTTAGTTTAAATAGACGCATAATGTTCATTCAAATTTATGCACTCCAAACTCCACAACAGAGCTCAGTATCCCACAAATTACAATTGTATCACTGGCAATTGTAGGTAAATATAACTGATTCGTGGCATGCAAACAAACATCCACAATAATTGTATTGTCCGTTACCTTAATGACCGTTAACTACCGGCCTATGCCTCTCCACACTTGGCTCGCTCTAAACGCCGTTCGCATCGTTACCATTGTAACACGGAAAGCACGTAACCTTCTATTTGTTAGAGCACCAGATAGCATCGAGCCTCACTTCACACCTTCCTATCATAATAAACTCGCCCAACGCGCCACCTACAATTATTATTTTTATACACCAATAATAATAACGGCTACAAAAAATAGGTTATTATGCTGTAAATATTTATATCGCGTCATAATTTTACAATAAAAAATGCCTGAACTAATTACCCATGTAGGTATGTTGCTTTGTTGGCGTGCGGCTGATGAAACGCTGCTCAGGTGTGCGACTGGAATATACGAAGGCTACAGTTTTGCAGATGCTAGCGCTTTTCATATCCAAAAAGCTTTCTCACTCAGTTTTAATAACTTCGTAGCAAAAAACTTATCGTCCAAATAAATACGTCAGTTTTTAACCCGAAAGAAACCTACTTATACATTAGATATTTTTTCTTTGATGATAAGGCATACGTTTTGATTACATATCCTCATATTTTTTTAATTTCTCTATGTAACTACTCGAGCTCAAAAAACATTGTACCTTTTCACTTTTATTCGTAGAATAAATCATTCAGGACTTTGCATACATAGTTATTAATAAAATGAATAACAACGAGACGCTCTATATCTAATTTTCAACTATTTACATGTAAAATATTATGGAAAATAAATATTAACAATATTTATTTTAACAATATTTCAAGTATTTTGTTTTTAAGTTGAGAATTTCAGAATCGATTTTAATCAAATTCTCAGTGATATTTAGCTAAAAACCTGAATTTATATATATATGTAAAAAGAGAACTATTTAAATGTTCTCTATAATTTTTATACAAATTTCCTTTATTGAAACTTTCTCTTCTAGCTCTGTTGTAGAGAAAGTGTAGAATATTTACATTTCAACCTTGATAAATTTCAGCTGCTTATGTGATTAAAAACCTTTTTAAAGATATACCGGCACAGTTACGGTGCAGCGATTCCAGTTAAATATGTGGTTCAAATAGTTGAACTCGTTTTCGATAGAGCAGTCGGTAGTCCTTGATGTTAGATTTATAATTTTCTCTTTTATTACGCGTGTGAGGTAGCGAGCCATTAACATTGTAGTAGTTTATAGCATTACGCTTTGATATTGTTATAATAATACCCGTAAGAACCAATAAGAATCGATGCTTACTTTTAATTAATGGCATTGGTAATCCGTTGAATTCCACGTATAGAAATATCAACATAGTATATACGTTTTTAATACTAATAATTTGGCTGGAGTCACAGTAATAGTTCTGTTATAGAGGAGGATAGCATCGTTAAGTTCACGTTTCAGTAATCCGGTAATACCCGTAGCTCATGGCTGAAATATCGTGTAAAACCTTGGAGTAGTAGATTTTGTATTGACGTTTCGGTACAATCGAATTCTTTTGATTTTTGTCTAGATAGAGTTTCTTTATTTCTTGCCTTTTCGATCTTCAATAAATGGAAAAAAAATATTTTTATCCTTTTTGGAAAATTCATGGTCCATTTCATTTACTGCACTGAAAAGTGGCACATTTACAAAGGACGATATTTTTTTTATAATAGTAAATCGTTCAGGAAATATATTGAGATAAAATTTTAAATATTTCATCAAATAAAAATTAAACAATCTAATATTTTTCTTAATTTTATTTTGAAAAAAGAATTATTAATATAATTATGGTTAAAATATTCATCGATTTTAAAGACAAAATTTTGCTGTATATATAAATTTATATGATTTAAAATTGCATTTAATAGAGTCTAAACAAATCTGGATATTTATGATTGACAGTTTTTTTGGTTTCTTTTGACCCGCATAATAACATAAATAAATAAATTCCAATTACTCCTCATCCTTCCCGAACCCTAATTATAATTTTCTTAATTTTTATACTCTTCCATTTCTCCATAAAATAATTCTACAACAGATAGCTTATACACAGACAGATGGAAGGAGGTTTTTTCAACTTCGCTTTATAAGGTACATATATATAAGGTACAGATATAAATTAAAAATGCGCTGGTCATCAGATTATATTTGCTATTGCAATATAACATTGGACACATTTAACCTAAATGCATATTCCAATTAAACAGATGATGTGCCTACTCACTACCTATTCCATATAAAAAATCGGGCTTCGCAATAATGAAATTCAATATACATCAGAATACTACATCGACGCAAATGTTTCAAACGTAATACAGCTTAACCCATACCCTTTGAAGACAGCTTAGACCAACAATAAGCTGAAAATAAATACTGCATGACTCCAAAAATATTAGCGGAAACCGACATAAAAGTAGCATAAAAATCAAGATGTAAAACGATTTTCAAAATCACGGTAATAGAGAAATCTTAAATAATTCTACGTAACTTTTACCTGCGGCTCAATTGGTATGGATTTCAGTTCGCCATAATATAATTGAAAGTATTCCCCAAAAAAAAGATGAAATTATGCAAGTCGTTGTACATCACACAGGTACCTAGTTAAGTTTGTTAAATGGAATGATCAGGTTTTGTTTAGTGTTTTCAAAATTTTCAGTGAGTGTGAAAAGTATTATTTCACGTTGTTGCTCGTTTAGTACTCGGTATGTGAAGCAGCGTGTTCTAAATACCCTTTATAACGTGGCACGATGATCAGTTTATTAATATCATAAGGCGAAGTTACATATAACAGCTCCAAAGAATTTTCTCATGAGCAGGAAAAAAGCTAGACACCTTCCTACAATATTTAATAAACTTCTACATTTTCTTCTCTGACAGGATAGTACAAATCTATAAAATTAAATTAAGCCATCTGGTTGGCCAATACGTAGTATCCAGTTGTAATCATTACTAAATTTTCAAGAAAAATCATAAAATAATTTTCAATTAGAAATAAAAGACATTTTTTCGAATATAAAATTCTTTTCCATTTAGATGCACAATAATCTTTGAAAATGTTTAATCAAAAACTCAGTTCTTTTAAAACATTTTAAACAAAGTATCGTTTTGGTATTTGTTTCTTACGTATCATGTAATAATAACTTCGGTTGTAATAACAACTAAATACGCAAAATGCTACCATTTCATTATACGTCTTTCTAAACTATTCATTAAATGTTTCCCCAAGTAGTTCATTTAAATAAAATTCCGTCGATTGTATTAAATTACTCTCCCCTTTATTAAGTCCTCAGAAAACTGACGTGTAAAGTAGCAGTGCGAACATTTGCCAACTTACATTCATTTACTGACATTTTGTGGGAAACCAAATGATGTACATCCTCAGCTTGCCGATAATAGTGAATACTTATTAGTTTTATCCATAAAATAGGGAGAAGGCAAACAGTTGGTAAAACTTAATAATGGCACCGTGGAAAGGCATATGTGTTGCGAGAGAGGACGAACGTTTAAATGTATGTTTTATTCGCCTCTGACGAGCTAACAAAAGGTGATAACAAGTTCTACGGCGCAATATCACGATGTATTGTGAATGAGAATCTTTTGAACGCTTACTGTAAACTTCGTTGAATTGAGAATTTGCAATGTTTAAGTAGATGTTTGAACTTAAATGAGATATATTGTGTATTCAATAGTGTCCTCAATTACTACTTCTGTGCAATTAAGCGGTTCTTAATTGAATTATATAATTTTGCCTTTTGCGGTTTTGTAATCCTGAGTACCTTTGTACTACAGCTTTTTATCACAACTTGAATTTGTTCCTTTGCAAAGATTTATGTTAATATAATGGTTTAAATGTTAAATGGTAGATTTTCTAATTATGAATAATGAGATATGTACACGGTCGCCAGTACTGGGAAATTGGGTTTCCGAAAACGATTAAAGTAATGATTTTTAGATAAATACGCAAAATGCATATTACAAAAAGCAATATTCTAGAAATTGGACGTCAAATAAAATAAAACAACAATTTCATATTACTCTAAATAAAATTTGAATTATAACAATCCTAATTTGTAAAGTCGTTATTTATTCCGGTCTTCTTGTTGTTTAAATAGACAAGTTTGTATGGATTGCATTTTCGTACATATTAATATAAAAAGAAAATTTTCATATATAATTCTTTTAAATTCGTCTTTACATTTCCTTACTTGAACAATGAATCTTTATAATTTCGCCATATCTATCCGTCTGTCCGTATTTCACAGTCTTACAATTTTTACAATTTTATACGTTAAATGTGTTAATTAATTTAAAATTCAACTTAGTACTGACATTTACTTCCAAATTTTTTTCCTCTTTAAAATTATTTACATTAATTTGTATTAAAATTTTCAAGAGTTATTGCTTTATGGGTGTTCTCACACACAATTAGTCAGTTTTTATTATAAATAAACTTGTGCATAATTCATCTCGTTCTTACCTCAAATAAAACTGCGAAATTGTCTGCACAGTTGAGCAAATATCCAAATAAAACCCCGTGTTAAAATAATCTACCATACCGTTAACTTTTTAAATGCAGTTTTGATGTTCAAAATTGCTCAAATACAATCAAATTAGATCTTAAGTTTTAGTTTTGGAAACACATAAGTTTTTTAATTATCACCTGCATGATAATTAAAAAATTATCTATATCTAATAACATATTGATTTCTTAACTAAAAACAAATATGATACTAAATAATACTATGAGGGAGAATATATTTGTAAAGTTTTTGTATTTATTCTATTGTTCATATAATCTAAAGAATTTTGAGTTAAAATGGTAAAATATTAATATTTTTAATAAAAAACTTAATAATTGTCACCTGAATATTACATAATGCATCAATTTATATTGTAGATTAAGATGTAATGAAATAATATACTGATTTAGTTAACAGACCTAGTTCGGCTCCTTTAGTATTTCGTATAAGTTATTCTCATATAACATCTCAATGAATAGCCGTAGATTAAATTTAGATGCCGCCCACAATTTGTTGGTACACAGAGCATTTTTTTCATCAACTTGAACAGACTGAACAGAGAAACTAATCTGACAGACATGTATGTAAAACTATGTATATACATACGAAACGTATTATCACGCCTGAAACGTACTTCCCACAATGACTACGAAATATACTATAAAATACGACACGTACGATAAGGTAAAAAAAACTTAAATCTACCGAATAAGCTGTAATTTATTTTAATTTAATTAACATATGAAGTAATACAATTTATCTGCTGGAGTTTTGATATTAGTTAGATATTATTAGTATTAAGAAAATTTAGAAAAACATTCTCTAACCAAGAAACATGACGATTTAAATTTAAAGTTTATGTATGAAATAACATACTGCATTTAAAAATACAAAACAAAATTCTACCATACTATTGCTTTTTTTAATTTAAACTTCTCTAAAAGAAATTGTGTCAGTTCAGAGTTTTAAGAGACACTGATTTTATTGACTTCGAAAAGATATGGATTATTTTGTTCGAAAGAAATTCCAGAGTCAAAGGTGAAAAAATTCTAATACTCTTCAATAGAACCAATAAGATCTCCGATCACATCTGAACTAGCCAGAATTAGTAAAAAGAGTATGAAATTAAAAGAGGTTTTCAAGTTTTTCCACGACGTGGGAAAATTATTTACGAGAAAAATTGTATTATGAAAATAACTTTGGAAATTTATGACTATATATTACAATAATATTTAATTAATTTTTTTACATTATACTGTATTTTTTTTATAATATATTCTTTACGACATTTTAAACTTATTTTTGTCTTATCTGAATCTAATAACGCAGTTCTTACTAACGACGAAAAGAGAAATATACACAAAAATTTATACATATATTTAATCAGCATGTGCTGCCGTTCACCAAGAACAATGACACAGCTTCAATATACCTCTCCATCAATTTCCTTAAGGCAAATATAATCATCATTATTCCCATATTTGTATATACTCATTGTTAAGATGCTTAAAAAATATAATAGCTAATATCGATTGATAAAATAATTAATGAGTATTTAACCGTCCAATGGTATATCATTAACTTTCATTCGTATAACGTAAAGGTACATGCGCCATTCACCAAACATCTGCTGGGTTTTAACAGTGTTCGTTTGCGTGTATACATGTTGCCCAAGTTAACTTTTAAAAAATTTATTTTTACGTTGTGAAAAAATTATAAATGTAGGCGGATATTTTTAATTCTCTCCTAGATTTTATTACAGTTTAAAATTAAATGTTTTAAAGTATATCACCTCATATTTGTTTTGTTCATACAGAAGCAGACGGTCTAAAATTATTTTATCAAAATCAGAAAAATTGCGATGAGCTAGGAATTTACTATTCGTTGTTATTTGTTTTAAATTCGGCTTTATGGTGACAGAAAAAATTACATTATTATTAGTTAGTACATTAGAATTATATTGTATATAAACATGTAGAAGAATGTTACAGATACCCTGCGCAAACATAACCACAAGTGTGGAAAAAACTACGATGAACGCGCCAAAGAAGGTGAAAATTTCAATGACACGAAGGAAAAAATAATATATTGTTAGGATATTGTTTACGCTTTTCGTATTTTCACCTCACTAATTGACATACGTTGACAGAAAATATTTTCACAAGAAAATTGTAATTGAAAAATACCTATAATTTTTTTTAAGATTTTTCAAATCAGTTATTTAAAAATTAAAAGAGAGGAAGAAAACATTGCACGTCACTTTGAGGCTTAAATTCCGCAATTAAAAACGGTATACGGAACTTTCCGCCCACACTCTATTTGTAAAGAATGTACATTTCTAGATAAAGATATATATTTCTATATTGCAGTGAGATTTCCATATGAAAAATATTTCCTGGTAAATTTCAAACGCTTGAGTCTAGTATACACATATAAATTATAAAAATAAGCCGGGACAGTCTATATCATATAAATTGTTTCATAATTATTTAAATTAGCGGCCATACTATCTTACGTACTATCAGGTAAATGTCTTGCTTTATTAAGTAAGCGTAGTATTGTTGTAACACATTTACAATAATGTTTAAAACATATATACTTTATAATAATAGTTAATACTAATTAGCTTATTTGATCAAGACTAATTTAATGGTTAGACAATCGTTTTTATGAAGTTACTCCGACAATCGTTCGCTTTCTGAAATATTCGATGAGTTATTCGCTGAAGAACGTACATGAAATAAAAACTTATTAATCATGGGAATATTTTATAATTCAGTATATGTTGTAGGCTTTTCTTGAAGATGAAAAGAATTCTCAATCCAATCAGAATCAGTGGTCGACTACAGGTTCGGTTTAATTCAAGACTGTAGAAAATGTCGGCTAGCACGGACTCTATTTCCACTGGACATCTCACACAGAGGAAATAACGATTACTGCAAAACATATCATGCATATCATAACATGTGTTTTCATATTTCCAGTGAAGTAGTAATTTTAATTAGGTAATATCTAGAGAGTGTGTTCACAATAAATTCCTATCAACATCATTGAAATTTATCAACAGATTGTTTTTTGCAAGTCAAAAAAATATTATACGCAACTTTTTTTATCATTTTATGAACATAATTACAGTCTGAGCGCTGCGAAACTATACCACGCGATGCTTCAGTTTGAAATATATATAATTACATATCTAAGAAGTAAACCATTCGAAATCATGCATGCCTTTGATATTAATATCGACATTCATTTTACATGTTGCCCGGTGTAGTCGTTCAAGTTGTTGCGAGTGTTTCCAATTTATAGTTGTTAAAATGAAGCACATACATTTATAATGAGTTAATTAAAACGAAAAATCTTATTTAAGCGAAGTCGAAGTCGAGGAGTAGTAAATTAATGATAAACTAATAAGTTATAAAGCAAATAAAACTTAACCTCACTTAAAATAATACACTAAAATATATTTTATAAAGTTTATAAACACTATCTCTATCAAGAATATTCACAATAAATAAATGTTTTTATTATATGGACCAATATTAAATTTCAATTTACAAAAATTATTTAAATACACAGATATAACTTTGATTTTTATGAATATAAAACACATGTTGCATATTTTCAAATACCTCAATAACTATCGTGAATATAGTATCGGTCACTACACGCATGTAAATATATGTTTAGTGAACAATTTCATCTTATCGACTTTTATTGCATTTTGCGCGCACATCATGAAATTTATCATAATTTTTATACATAAATCATAATTTTTTCATAAAGCTCTTAAAGAAGTTTAACTTCAAAAAAAACAAAATGGATGTTAATAATAATAATAATACCGGAAAAAAATGATACTTAACATAATGAATAAAAAATATGAAACTAGTGTACAAGAACAGAATCACAGATAAGGAAAGCGAATGAGTTAGGGAGGGTAAGCAGAGAGAATGTAAATAAGGTTGAGACAATTTTTGAATTCGGAAATTTATGAAGACCTTTTGGTATTAAGGTTAATCTGGTTTATTACACAACTTAGCGTACATTATACTAAATTAATTGAGAGATTTAAAATAAAAAGTCGAGCACTTCGATGAATTAACAATGATTAAATTTACTTACAAATACATACAGTACAAGAAATATAACTTAGCAGAAAGGGCAGAACGAGTGAGCCATAGAAAATATAAGTTGCTTAGTTCGTTATTTTAACATAATATAAATATAACGCTAGTGGTCGTGAACAATAAAGGCTCGTGATTTAAATTATATTGATATGTTTATATTAATAATCGCAATAAGGGGAATACTTGTAGTTTTCCGTAGACAGCAACTTGAATCTGGAAACGAGATAAAAGCGATCAAGTGTATTATTTAACACGTTAAAAAGTAATGAAAGAATCTGTATTTAGTATATAATCTGTATTTAGTAATAATTCGTCAAGCGGGGCTCTACTGTTGTTCTGGTTGGCTATAAGAGGTTGCTCTCGTAGCGTAGTAGTAATAAGTCCGCCATATGTGTCAATTATATACATTTAAAATACATTAATAAATAAATTATTTCCCGAACCAAATGCTCGTCCATTATGAATCAGCTACTCTTAGATGATACGCTGAGACTTGAAAATTTCGTTTTCAGAGACCATCTTGTACTAATAATTGATATCAGAAATATTGAACATTTCTTTCTAATCTATTCACATACTCACGTTTCTCGACAATATTTGTAATAATCTATGTAACCCTATGTAACCCCAAATCTATGTAACCCCATAAGCAAGTTAAAATTAATTTTGTCCCACGTGATTTTGAGTTGCGTTTTCAGAATCTACACGTCTTGTCATTCTTAAGCATATTACGGACCTTTCTATGACAAATAGTTTACTATCCGAGCCACAAATCAACGAATTTTGACACCAAGACAACAGTCGTGATATTTTTTTTTAAATCATCTGAAAAAAACTTATGAAACTTCTTTTAATTTTCCCTACAACACGATTCCAGTCAACTTTAAACATATTCTATGTAGGCAGAGTCTTATTTCATTTTCTTATATTTATACAGCAATATATTTACCATCAAACACACAACCGATCTTTCTACTTCCATTGTTATGGTTCATGACATTGTTTCAACATCGTCTAATCTATACGGTGACATTAAAACAAATAAGAAATAAATAAAGATAAGAATTCTCCTTTAACATAAATGACTTATGTTTAACGGCTAAAAATCAGTTCGAACCTTAAAAAAACAACAAAACTCTACACAAAACCGGCACACATTTAAACGTCAGTAATCTCTCTTAATAACATAATTTACAAGTCACTGTCAAGCCATTGTCACATCGCTGGCGGTGATGTCATTGCGTCAACACGACCACGAAACGAGCAACTCGGTACTCGTGCAGCCCATCGTTGTGGCACTAATAAGCGTTCTTGTCGTACGATTTAATTCGAATGGATGTATGTCGCAAGTATCTTTCATGTTGCTCCACAGTCACGGCTGGCGTAAGCCCCCGCTTTAAAAACGAAACAATTAATTTTCCGCAAGGAAATTATGCTGTCAATTCAATCGCTCGTAATTATCAGGTCCATGCCTGGCATTATTTGCTTCGTATTGTGTGGCATTGCGGGGTAAACGCCTGTTGGTTTTTTTTGAGTATTTACGCATGGTATAACCATTGCTTCTTGCGCAGAGCGATATTTAGCTTGACATTAAAGATGTAACAGATTTAGTGCAAGAACTGACGTAGTTTCTGATTAATTCAACTAATTATTCATGGTTACTTACAAAAGAAGATAATAATAAAAATTAGTCAGGCACTTTTGTTTCATGTTAATATCCACTAGCAACGTATCTGCAGGTGCTTATATTTAGTTATGGTGATAATCAAATCCACTCGGGCAAGATTTATTATCGGATATCAATATTTATAATTTTCGTGAACTGAAACACATCAAATATATTTGAATATGATTAGTGATTTTATTAACATTCTTCTGAAATCACATTTCTCTGAAAAAAATAGTTTTTGCTCCGCTATATCCAATATAGCGAATTAAGGATGAAAATGATTTAGGTAAAATCTACTATGTGAAATAAAGCTTACCATTTGGAGAAAACGTCGTCAAAATCTGACAAGTCGTTCTGAAGTTACAAGATAACAAACAAGTAGGACCACAAGACCTCCCGCTCCAAACTCATATACCTACCTTCTCCACTTCGTAGTGGGCAAAACCAAACAAAACTTATAATTATAACTTCGAATATTACATTCTTATCATAATTCTGAAAGAAAAATTGCCCGTAGTCATTTTTCTCCCGTGTTTTTACAACAGCGGTGTTGAATCAATTTTAAAAATACTTACATTAGCACGTCCCGTTGCCCCGACATCCGTTCTCTACCTATTTCATAATTATTTTCGACGTCATTACACAACATTCACACCTTGGCAGCTCGTAATTGTGCCCGTTTGCGTAGCACGCTTAATAAAACTGGCATTAAGCCCAATAAGCTACATTAAATATTTCAATACATTAATAACTAAAATAAATATAACATATTTTTATAATAAACTACGTTTTATAACATATGATAAAGGCCAACATAAATGCCATTTCGAATGTCTGTTTGCGATAGAAATATAGAAGAAAAACTATTTTATTATAATTTATTACCCCTTAAGCGTTCATAAAGATAATTCTTAATACTGTATTTGCTAATCGGAAATAGAGAACTGATGAGAATATTGCTAAAGGACAGTCTGCTATTTGATGTATTGAAATGAATTCGTGAGTCGGTCGAGAAGTTTATTTGTAATTCGTGTCGTTTAAAAAAATAGCAAATAGAGTAACTAAGCTCGAGAAATATCTTACATTTAATTTTTGAATAAAGTGAGTAGATGTTGATAGTATCTTTTGGCGATTTAATAAATGTAACATATTTAACAAAGCGAGTGTAAGTACAAAAATATCAGCAGGTTTAGTGCAACAAATTTGTTCGGATAAAGCACTTTCTTAGTCGCTTCTCACTTTTCATTTTACAATTCACTGCTTGGCTATATCAAAAACCATTTACACTTTATTGATATATTCGAAGAAGATTTACTGATTTAACATAATCTGCATAAATTGAAAATTACTTTTTAGAGAAAAAAACATAAATAAAAATATAAAAATTTTAAAAATCTACGAACATATTAATAAACTGATCATATAATTCCAAATAATACAGATCGAACAACTTTTTGGGATTCACCTGAATTAATAAAGTCAAGGTAAATGTTCATATATTTATATGTTTAAAAATTGCAGCTTCCATAATAAAAAGTCAAAAGAAAAAATAAAAGAAAATCTATGAAATTTTCCAAATTCCTAAAAACTGAAAAAAAGGCGTGAAAATAAAAACAATAAAGAAATTACATTGATTCCTGCTTTGCTTTTCTACGCCATATAGTGGTATTGGTTATCGATACTTAGGTACCCATTTAAATTAAAAAAAATTATACAATATCGGGCAGTTTAAAAACGTAGTCCGAAAGTATAGGTAGTTCTTCTTTTGAAAATATTAAATTCTACTTATTTTACATTTCTTTACCGTGCGAGTACATGTTCTTAGATCTTTAACAATAATTTAATTTGCAAAAATGTTCGATGGAAGATCATTCCGTAACCCATTCAATTAAAGAAAACTGTAGTCTTCGTTTCTCATTTTCAGCAACAAAATAATCCCTTTGCTTCAATTATCTATAAACAGTCAGTACACAAACTCATAATTGCATAAATAATATATAGCATTAAATTAACTGAATCCTCTCATCCGTAGCGCCTTAAACGAATGCCTCGCGGTATAAAAAAGCTAAACACATAAAATAGTAACTACTAAAAAGTTCTGTAACGCCATTTATGATAAACAATTTGAATTGGTAATGAATTCCTTACATCTGTTCAGAATAAAATTTACAACAATTATTGCCGTGTCTGCCTACAAGATAAGCTCTAGTAACAGCAACGGCGGCGTTCGTCTCCATGTACATTGTTCACGTCCACTCGACGAGGGGGAGCTCCAACCCACAATCTATTGTTTATCGTTCCCCATCACGTGTTAAAACCTTAATACTTCATGAGCAGCAAACAAACTTGTCTATTATCGAGTAATGTTATTTTAATTGCTCATAATTATATTTGTTTTTTACTCGTCTTGTTACTTCCATTTTTTTGTTTGTTCGTTCTACTTGCTTAATTTCCGTTCCAACTATCAATTTGTGCCCCGCGTAGTTAGGAAAAGAAATGTTTTATATGAACAATAATTTATTCTTACACGTTTTTCTACGCCTACGGAGATTATTATAGGTGTTGATGTATGTAGATCGTACGTTTTGTTTCCGTATAATGATGGGTCACCGGCGTTACGTTGCGCTCGTCGAGTATTATCTTCACGTTTTGTATAAACCGAGTGCGAGTTACAGTTTAAAGATTGACCGTGGCATTAAGTTAGCTGTTGTTTTGATCAAACACTTCCGGTACTTTAATAATGGATACAATGAAAGTGATGGTGGTTTGGAAAATCTTTGCTTAAGAAAGGTGACATTGAAAATTTATAATTTTTGGAAGTTGTGTAGTTGAACGATGGACAAGTTTTCGTTCTTTTTTTCAATGTAGCTATTACTATGTTCATTTGATATAATTATGTCATTGCTAATGGTGAAAAAAATTAATGTTATGCGTCCTAGGTAAAACATACAGAGAGCATGAAGCAATAAAAATCACAAAGATCTAACGAATGAACTGAGCTGGCCAATTTATACTCATGGAGGAAGATAGGAACCCCAGAGGATTTTTAGGCCAAGATTTTCTGCTCCAGACCAAGAGGAAGACGGAGACTTAGAAGTATTGATTGCCTAGAAATATATTTCAAGATCCTTAAAACCGAGGACTGGAGAGTTGTGGCCCGAAACAGGCCATGGTGATGCAAATCACTGAAGTAGAACAAGGCTCACCACTGACCCGTTGGGCCGCAAAAGACGAAGCCAAGTTGCATTAAATACATATTATATTTACTGTTTGCCATATATATTCAGTTCACACATTCGATTTTTTTACATTATTAATGAAATCCTTAATAATCATCCTTAATTATATATATATATATATATATATATATATATATATATATATATATATATATAATTAAATAATAATCCAGAAAAAACTTTCGATTAAAAAAAAGTTTAAGAGAAAGTCCTTTTTTTCTTATTAACTACAACTAGTTTACATCCAACGCCCATGGAAAACATATTATTTATACATATTTGTTTATTTGTGTGTTTATATTTAGTATTTATTTGTGAAGTTGAATATTTTGCAGGATAAGTTGTCTTATAGAATTTCAAAGGAAATTTTTGCAGCATGAAATAGGTGGTTATACAAACATAATTATGTCGTCGTTACGCAATTATTGTCTGCCATGTCGATAACCGTATATAAAGTCCTATTATTATTGACAGATTGACATACGAGCATCAGCGCCTCGTTCATGCATTCAAGCCATCAATGACGGCTGAGTAACAGGACAAAGCGGGCCGTCACAGTGGACGCTCAGATCGCTATCCACCCAATGCTTAAACACTGTGAAAACGGCGAGCTGCCTGCAATTATCGCTTACTCGCGTAACTTGTAATTAATAGCTTGGCCGACGGGTGTGGCGTGCCGGCACCGCTCGACAACTGTATTTTAATAACGGCTACTTACGATGGGAAATTATGGGATGATTGAAGCGGTAGGTTGGACGAGCGAATGACTGCGTCAGTGAGAACTAGCACTGCTGGCTTGATATCTGAAACAGAGAAAATATACAACGACTATACGCGATATAAAAAACAGACGTTGAGTTGAGGCGACAACGAAAATTGTACAAAGAAAGAAAAATGCTAACCATATTAAGAAAAATAAAATTAAAACGGAGAATCCATGTCCATCCATTGAACACCAGAGAGGTGTTCAAATTATGGTTAATTATAAACTTCAGAAGAGTATCTTCAGAAACAATGTTACAAATTAATATTTACATTTATGCAAATATTTCATGTTTACTTATTATACAGGTTCGTTATCGAAAGATATTGCGTTAAGTACCAAGTGTAATAAGCCTTTTTTACATAATATTCTCATTAATGTACTAACGTATTTTCGTAATTTTAAATATATAACGTTCAGATTGATTTCCTTACATGCTGTGGTCCTACACTTCTAAAATTATCTTGATCTCACATTCTCAGATATGATATAGAATTTTCGGTTTAGATTAAAGGAAAACTAGTCACACGTGGGATCGAAATCAAGCTATAACTACTTAAATGAAGCTATTAAACATAGTAAATGTACAAGTATTTACATAATTTTGTCTATTATTAGTTTGAAGTGAAAAATAAAGTTGAAATTTGGGTATCAATATTCTCGTGATATGAAAAATTAATGTTTTCAGTTTTATTATTATTGTATTGACATTTTTGCATATTCTGAAACTTATTTTTTATTTATATTCCTGGTTTTTTTGTTTTTTCTTAATGTTTTATATTCTATTAAAGACCGAAACGATACATTTTTTTTTCAAACTTAAACTTTCGCCGAAATAATATTAAAACATTAGAAATAAGTTAGAAGAACGGAAGAATAGAAGACAATTTTTGAAAGAGCAGACGTAGCTTATTTACTCTTTGTTAGAACTGTAAAATATGAAATTGAATTTACTCTATAGTTAGTGATCGAAATTTAAAGTTGAAAATAGCTCAGAGTTAAATCTATATGGGTTTCAAAAATTTTAATACTTGCATGAAAAGAAAAAAATCGAAGGCATTATGCTAAAACAATAAAGCCATAAACAAGACAATTAAAACGCGAAAAGATCGTATAATGAACAGAAATAAGAACGATTGACTATCCAAGTGCATGGATCTGAAATTAAACCATTATGTGATAAAACCAATGGTAAATAAATGAACTAAAATAAACACATCGATTTTCTATCAGAACTTTTAGCGGATAAGGAATGAAACTCAGATGCAGAGGACTCGAGTGAAAGGTAAAACATTATGTGACTAATCCCCAACAAGATTTTCAAATTTCTTAAAAGGACTGACAGAGTTGTTGACTATGCCTATGAATAGAACTAAGTTGAGAAGACTATGACTATGAATAGAACTAAGTTGAGAAGCATCATGAAAACGGTTACATTCTCGAACTGCCAAAATCCGTGACCACGATAACTCTAAAACTTTAGCAGCATAAAGTTGTCGTTATGTCACATGTATATTGAGAAGAAAACACACTGATTGAGAAGACAAGTTTGAATATACTGTACTGTAAATATACTCTGTTCAAAATTGAAGCTTCGCTATGAAACTTACATGCGTTTCATCCTGTCGACTTCTCAATGATAAGTACTTCTGGCAATTTCCGTTAATGTTTTGTTTTACTTTTCAAAGTTGTTTACCACATGCGGCACGGTCACCTTGCGGTCACATTGCGGCGTGCGTTTAAATGTTTCGTGTTATGATATTTTGTTAACATTGGATCTTCGGGACTGTCGTAAAATATTCTATGAGTTATGAGCATCATAGTTTTAACTTAGTTTATTTTTTATAGGTTCAGTTGGTATTAGTATTGATTTTAATGTTGAATGAAAATATGTTGAATTGATTATCGACATTACTACCTTATTTTCGCATTAGTGTCAATCCTTTCTAGATAATAATAATTTGTAAATATTTGTATCTGACGATGACAACAATTTTATGAATATGTACGTATGCCGTAAGGATATTTTAAACTCCGACTTTAAATTAAGTGGTGACATGCACTGATCCCTGCCGATTGGTTCAAAGATAATGGAAAGAACAAGAAATAATAAAAGAACACACACAATTTTAAATCGAAATTATGAAAAAAAATCACTAGATACAAATGTGCACATATTTCACCTAAACAATTTTAGTACATTTAATAAAATGTTCTATTCATTATCTGCACGAAATTCTATACTTTTATCTTTAAAAATGTTATTACAAAAATAACACTGTGTATAATTTCTTTAAACAAATTTATTACGTAAATTTCTTTAAACTCGGAAAGCATAAATCCTAATGTAATGAAACTGTGGTATGAGAAAGAGTTATAAAATAAAGGAAACATTTTTATAAATAATTTCTTAACGGTTTTAGGAGTTTAGTTTTATAAAATCGAACTAGTAAAGTAACAAAAACTTCTTCACTTAATTTTCATAAATATTTAATAGAGTTTTCCATATTAAATATTTATGATACTCTTATAAAATTAAGTGAAGAAGTTACTTTACTGATTCGATTTTATAAAACTAAACTCCTAAAACCGTTAAGATCGTTAGGAAATTATTCATAAACATAGTTCCTTTATTTTATTTATATTCCTCCTATTGGAAAACTCTCACGCCTTCAAAGTTGTCAAAAAATGCAGGTCACCATGAATTGTGACCACGGTAACCATTGGTATTCTCAACCAAAATTAAAAAATTGGTATTCTCAAATTAAAAAATTGGTATTCTCAATTTAGCCGTGTTTCATTATATAACGCCTTGGTAGGACATAATTTCGACGATGCCGGTGGCCGGACACAGAACGGACGCCGTCTAATTGTTTTCTTGCGCAAGAGAGTGCGGCTCGATGGCGTCGCGGCGGGGGCGGGCGTCTCGTTAGCAGACCTGAAGGGTTAGACGCGGCGACGAGTTGTTGAAGTGAAGAAATAACGTTGAGTTTGACGCAGAGTGTTGATGGAGAGTGGGGTAAACATTAATTAGAGTTGTAATAACCGTCGAAAGACTGTAGACTGCTCGGTGTAATAGCCGGCAATGGCGCGTATCAAATCGTGACTCATTTATTTTATAACTCTTTTGTATTATATGACATGGTGTCGCCAATAGTTACAACTTTTTTACACAAGCAATATTAATTGATGTATTGAGATGGGATGACGTAATTTTAACAATATTATTAAACAGTGTATCAAAAACAATTATAAGAATTATTTAATTAAGAAATTTCTGAATGCCAGAGATATAATCGCATTGTTCTTGATATTGATCGTGCAAAAAAAGCGCATAAAATCAAATTGAGAGACGCGATTATGTGTACGACATAAAAATATCCATCATATAGAATATTCATTCGTGCTTCGGGCAATGACAAAAAATATATGCGGATTGAAAGATTAATTAATAATATTTGGAAAAATGGATAAATGTTGGGTTAAATATAAACCAAATTAAAATCAACAGCTTTCCTCTTGATGTTATTCTAGTAAATTGAGTGAACAGAAATGAGTTTACTTGCACAAAACTGATACTAACAAAAATTAAATTTCTCTTAATCGTCAAATAATTTGCTTCAAGATTATTGATCATGTCAATCAACTTGGCTTTATCGTCATATTATAAGACATCATCAGCCAAAGTTTCACCTCTGCAGGCATCATTTTCTATCTATACGTTTCTAATTTTTCTCTGTTTAATACCATGATAAATAAGTTGGATGTTTTTAACACTCTCTGAAACACTTAACAGATGCCTTCGTTATAAAAGGAAAAGGTGATGGTCTGAGATTAATAGAATTATTTAGTGTGTAGAATACATTTAAACTAATCTTTACCAGCATCGATATCAAATTTTAAAAAAATAAAAAAGAGCTTTGAATATAAAGAAATATATCTTCCTTGAAAGTTAAAAATATTTCCTTTCTAGATACGAGTTCTTTCCCATCATGATGAAGTTTTAACATCTTTACGAAATCTCTCAAAATGCGAGTGGTAATAGAAATATAAGGAACAATGACATCATTCGACTATCGTATCAACAGAACAGTGGTATTAAGACCAATTTTAAAAATAATAACATAATTTCATTATCAAGCCTCACACCCATGGGAAAGTCGACGTATATTTCGCGGTACGAGACAATAAAACAATTTAATTTCGGTGTAATTATGTTATAAAAATAAGTACTAAATGACATTTATTTGTAAGTACTGTTTTAAAGTTGGGGTATTTCACGAAATACGGTAAATTGTGACGTCAATTATGCGACAAAGTATGTGACTGCATTGAAATATAACAGTTATAATTTCCATCAAATGGTATTTATTTAATTTCATTCGATTTTATGCAACTCTCACGTACATTCCTCACTGCAACGAAATAATCAAAACCTACGCAGGTGTTGGAATGGCTAGAAATATGTCAAACAAAGGTACAAATTAAAATACTCGCGAATAACATAGATGACGTAAATTACATGTTTAACCCTTTACCAGTGTTTTTATAGCTATGGCAAATAAGTGGTCTACACTTGCAATAGTTGAGAACCTGCGATTTTGAGTATCAGACAATGATTTGAGTATCAGAATAAACTTAATCGAAAAAAAACTATAAATAATCCCAGAATGCGAATCGTTTAATTCAATACATCAAAAAAAAATTGTTTTTTTGCTATGACGAACAAGAAACGTTTTGATTACAAATACGATCGTTGACCAATTTTACTAATTACTTAAAACAGTAAAATATCTTTATGAACTACTTAAAAATAACTTCCACAATCAAATAAATGTTTGTTTAAAAGCTTTCTCAAAATGAATTTAAATAAAGCTCGACACGAATGATCCCCAAACATCATAAATAAGTTTAATGCAAACTTTTTTTATTCGAATTGCACCACCAACCAAGTCGAAATCATTTTTTTTCTTCGGAATAAAATAATGTAATTGTTTATCTGGTATTGCAACTACCAAAACTTAAAACAAACTACAAATATATTAGAAAAAATAATACAACATTTACGTGTTGAACAAACTTCTATCATTGAACTTACTAAATTTAATTGAAAGTATAAATTAAAAAATAGAAATAGAAAAGTCCACTACTGTCTAAAACCTGAGCTTAATGATTGATCAAAATTTCAAATGATATTAATCATATAGTTTGAAAAGAATACATTTTCGAAAACGTCTTCAGTATTTTATCCCAACAAAAACGAAAATTCACCTGTCAAACACTTAATGTCTTTCCTTAACTTTGGTGATGCTTGCTGTATTGATCTTACTGAGGATCGCTTAAATAAATTAAAATGGTCTTAAAATACGTGCATTTCCTCCATTTTTCATCTCAGGAAACTTGAACATGTGTTTTAATACAGACGCAGCTCAACTCGTTAGGAATTCGATGCCGGCACAATCTACATATTATCTGCCTTCTTTTTAATGTGTTTAAGTATTCCATAGTCCTAGACTATCTTAGACCTAGACCATCAATTTTAACACAGTTTTGGATTTCACTCTAAAAATCTCCTTACTTTACTGATTCCCAAACATGGTACCTCTGTGAAAATTCTTTCACTCGTAACGGTGACAAGCTCTGAAATAAATTGGACCGTAATACCCAATAATCGCCATCAATTCACGTGTTCAAAAAGCGCCATCAATTCACGCAGCAAAATCCTTTCATAATTCCCCCATTCGTAACCCACTATCGTTTCAACGAGTTTTTTCCGTCTATGTCTTATTCCTTTGCTTTATTCTTGTCTATTTATAATATACACGTGTGTTTAAATAAATAGGATTAATTACTTGTTATTCGTTATATTTGTTATTAGCTTGTCCGTTTTCATACTATTTCAACTGTTTTTTATTTTGTTTTACAATTGTTCACACAATCGAATGCAACCTTCCTCAACACATAATTTATTTTATTACTTGGTACTTTGATTGACAGGAAGAGATCGTTCCTATAGCAATATGCCCACTTCATACATTTTTGTATTTAAGTCAATAAATAGAGTCTTTTAAAGACAAATCATCTTTTTGACGTTTTGAAAGTCAGTTAAAAAGTAAAGCAAGCGATATCATCTGGAAGTAGGCTGATCTGCAGATAACGCTTTCGACTATTTGTTTACAGCCAAATCCATTACTCATTTCGTTCGTAACAAATAATTTACTATTTATTTGAGCGGGTATAAAATAATAATATAACTTTAATTGAAGCAGCTCCGCGTACGGCGGCCGCGTCGCACGCCACAGTAATTACTCTGCCCCGCCGCCTCGCCGCTCGTTCTGTTAATAACGAATCGGTCTTTTGTTATTTTGACACAGGAAGTTATTAAAGCAATTAAGTATGGAACAGTCAAAGGACGATGATGGCCGGCCGTAATTATGTGCCGGCGTGTTGTAGTGGACGTGTGTGATTGGCGTTTGATAGATTTTAACTACTGTTGTGGTAGATGTTATTATTTCTCATTACTAGCGCTGCCCGGTTACGGTTTCTGCCGTTTCGGGTTAAACTGTTGAAATATTTATATCGTTATTTTCATTCAAATCATAAAGAATTAAAATAATATTTACTGAAATATAAATAAGATACAAGATGTCCTAATTCCATCTAAGTTCTAGTTCATTTCACTTATTACTGTATCGAACTGCTAAATATAAAGAAGTGTTGACATCTTGTTACAGTGTCTCCAAAAATAACTTTTTACGTGTTTTGTTATAGGTACTGTAGAAGTTCTCTACAAATATAAATTACCCTACAGATTATTTATTGTCTATTTAATATGTCAAATAATCCAGAAGTAATGAAACTATAAGTGGTAACGATGTACGGTGATAAATTCGTCATTGACCACGGTGTTTTTAATTTAATTATGCGAGCGAGTTAGTTTATTCTCTACGGCTTTCTGTGAAATTCAAATAATCCCATAAAAGGTGAGAAAACTATGATGTTTCATTGTAATATATGTCGTTGATAAAAATATAAATATCATTGTTTTTTTGTTTAAGTTATTTTTCCAGCTATAATCATACCTTTTTTTAATAAGCGTTTAAAATGTAGATATTTTGTTTGTACACAAACACGTTTAAGTGTGTTTTTTTTTCGAAACAACACTGACGTATGCACGATATGCGAAATATTTTAGTAATATGATAGATATACTCGTATACATAAGAAGACAAAATGTTTATAATTTTAAATAGTAAATGAATGCAAGGGACAATGTCCGTTGTAAAGTATTAGAGAAAGAAACATTTATTTGATTTTTTGTTATTCGAAATTTTTAATTACATTGAATTTCGGTAAAAACTACAAAAATATTTCGTTTACATACATTAGGAAATATGAAATTATTTGGCTTAATTAAAAGCAGGAACTCAATATATTGAAAATCCGGGAACATTAAAAAGGTGGCAACTTCGTTTTCTATTAATTTTTTTAATTGTGTATATAATTGTGTACCGTATAGTTTTAAAATAGAAAACAAATTCATACATTTATATTTATATCCTTTCAAAAGTTCCAAACTATAAATTTTAAATCTTTATCCTAAATTCTTTATCCAAGTTTATCCCAAGTTATCTATTTTAGCAAACTCAATGGTAGGACAATTCTATTTTGTAACCCTAAGGGATGTAATATTAAAAAAAAACTTATCGTACTTCTTTCAAATATATTATATTTTAACATGCCATAACAATGTATACGTATCTGCCGTCAAAACAAAACTTGTGCAAATTTTAGTTGAAGAATACTATTAATAAACAATGAATTTTTGATTAACAATAACTAATGATGGCAGCTACTACATACAGACAAAACAAATTGTCCGTTGCAAATCTTTCCTGTTGACGCAGATCCAATTGAAGATATTCATTCAGTACTTGAATGTAAATAGCTTCAACGATTCTAAGTATACTTCGGCTAACCACAGGTAATAAATATATGAAAAGGTTAATAAATCGGTTTGGATCAAACTATAAAGCAATCATAAAAGATGCAGATATCGGGACCGTTTTAACCACGTTGCCTAAGATACTCATTCTTCGATGCACCGTGACTTGTGCTTTTAAAATAAAATGCCAACATAAAACTTAACACTCGTTATAACTAGTTACAACTATACTTGAACTTTGCAATATAAATATAT
Source organism: Druceiella hillmani (assembly GCA_039881145.1). Classification (NCBI taxonomy): domain Eukaryota; kingdom Metazoa; phylum Arthropoda; class Insecta; order Lepidoptera; family Hepialidae; genus Druceiella; species Druceiella hillmani. The sequence continues at coordinate 28,031,418 of JAYKKI010000015.1, forward strand.
AAACAATTATAATTAAGTAAGCCATATGTTGTAAAAAAGCAGGTTATGAAACTAGAAGATTTAAAAATTTCTATTAATTTTTTTGGAAAATTCAGATATTTTGGTAACTTAATTCAAAGCTACTTTACTATTTCTAAAAATTAATAATCTCTAACGAGGGTAGGATTGAAAGGAAAAACTATATGAACGTGCAGTATTTATCTTAACGTACTAAGAAATGGTAATAATTGTCTCCATTGACATTGTAATAAACAAGAATAATTAAAAGAAAATCATTTAAATTTTGCGTATAAATACGTGCATTAAACATTATGATAACAAATACCTGTGTTTGATTAACTATTTTTGTGATATGGTGTTTTTTCCCAGTTCGTACCATTAGTTTCCTACATTTCGTTTATTTTGTTACTATAATTTTCCGTTCTAAATTGATTTTCCTTTAGTAGTTATTCTCATATAAAAATTAATTATTTAAAAACTTAAACTTTAATGCCTATTTTCATATTTTCCTTAGCCAAATGCATGTGAATTCTTTTAGTAAAATATAAAAGAGTTTTAAATTTTTTAAAAATTGTAATAAAGTTACGCTGCTACAAGTAACAGTTACATCGATACTTTTCTTCTCCCCCTATTTCCTCATTTGATGTCTTCCTTAATTTTTATTAAATATTTTTTTTAATTTCCCTTATATTTCAGAAAATGATTTCCGTGCTAAATAAACTGGCCTTGTTTTAATAGAAATTGATGGCAGTACCTCCCCTGCTGTAAATATGTCCATAAAATCGAAGAATTTATCGGATTCATTTTCTAAATAATTTTACTTATTACAACTTTCAACCTGTATCAAAATACTGTATAAAAAAACGACCTGTATCAAAATAAAGATTTACATTGAATTAATCGTAAAACGTTTATAAATTGAAACTTTTCGAAATATTAATATTGCTCTTTATTGAAATATCTCGAAAAAAAAATTACAAAATAAAGGATATACTTATTACTACATGACTAATATCTTTCAGATTAATCTCGAAAAGTAAATTGGACACAAATGAACGTCTTAGACGGTTACACAAATACATTACATAACATTAAAATCTACCATTATCTAAATCAATTGTAAAAGTATTGTAGTAACCACATTTATATCTCAATATCATAAATTTCAACGTGAATTAAAAAACCACTTCTTGGTATTTTCGTATGATTTGAAAAACCGTGGCGTTAGTCCTATTGTTTCAATAGTCATAAGACAATGCTTTTATTAAAAATAAATTACAAATATTTCTGGAATACCAAAAAGCAATTTGAAGGGATCATGTGATTTTTTTATAAATTTATCGTAGTTATTTTTGCCAACCGGGTGATACGAAACAATGTGTTTCAGAATACCGAAAAATAAATTTTAGATTTAACGATTCTAAATTACTGGGTATTCTTATTTCACCTTAAAATATTTATGTAACTATTAATTGTATTGTAAAAACCATAAAAACTCTTTAGATATTAAAAGTTTCTATACTTCATTTCCATATTTGAAACAAATTCTTCAAGTACTATATTGATGAATCTCACATAGATCGCTTTATAATGTTTTTTTTTTCTTTAACTGGCATATGTTCAATGAGAAATGTACGTTTGCAATTATACCGAAAATTACCAAAATTAATTTAGGTAAGAGTTCTTTTTATAATGTAATAGAGTTCTTTGATCATAATATAAACAAAACTAATATTGTATAAAATAGATGTATGCCATTGCAGCCATAATTTAATGATAAATTATTCTAATAACGTATCTTTATAAAATATTTGTGTACATTAAACAATTCAGTTAGTCTATAAAACGTTTTACGCACGTTCGATTATATCGTTGCGCACGAATTCAAATTATAATTTCATTATAATTGGTATATTCGAAAACAGTCTTTCGTAAATATAATTAGTTTCGAGCAAAGTTCTAATATAGGTTTTATATTATTAATGTGTTTTTACATAATAATTCGCAATAAGAAATTACCTCATTGTGGAAAATAAAATTTGTCAAAAAATCATTTTTATCTTCCGATCGAAACCAGATTCCGTTTTGATTTAATCACTATTTAATTAACGTATGTTAATGAAAGTAATTTATGATTTTTACGTTTACGTTGTACAAGATGAGATCCGCATTTGAGCTCATATCTCAGTAACAAATTGTCATTATGATATAATGGAAAATAAGTATGAGTTTAGGGCCTTACATAAACGCTGAACTTGATCTTCGACAATATTTCTCTTTTGAGTTTACTCCTTAGGAATCGATTTTCATATATAGCGCTCGGTATGAAGTTTTATGAGGAGTAATCTCAGAAGTTTTGAGCGTTAAAAAAAATATAACAGTTTGTAAATTTGTGTGTTTTGATGATAATCTCCGAAATTAATCATCCGATTTAAAAAATTCTTTCAGCAATATTTAGAAAGGACCTTCAGGATGGACATAGGTTTTATATTATCCCGTAAAAAAAATTCATGGAGACGTTTTGCAACGTAAGTCAACGAAAAAATAATCGGACGAATGCTTTACTTATGAGCGAATGCGTTACTTATGTAAGAGATATATTGACAGCTGATATTGATATTCAGATACAGCGTTACCTATTTTATACATCCCCAAATTATCGTAGTAAACTCCAGTGGCGCGTCGGAGCTGATGCGCACAATGTTTTTTTTTCAGTTACTTATTTTGTATAAATAATAGTTTTGGTGCAATGATACAAAATTATTTCCACACATTAACGCGAAACAAAACGAAACTGCTTCTCCAAAGAGACCGCCTTTACGGTGCAGCAAACAGGTATCTTGTGACAGTGCCCGTCATGTGTAAACATATACTTAATGCCGGCGATATGATTTCATAATAATGACACTTAATTACAGGATGACTGTCAATAGCGACCGAGTCGCTGCGCGCGCGCAATTAAAATGTAATTTCACGGTTTCACGGCGATTTCGTATGGCTAAATTAATGTTATACTAATTTATATGAGCCGCCGTGAGTTGTGTTTTGGGCTAGACGTTTTGTAGTGCTCTGCTACTGTTATTTTATGCTGGGTTAGATAGATATTGACGTATGTATATAGAACGTTTTATAATAAAAAGTGGATTGGACTCGCGTACTGAATAGCTTCTGTGCCACGCCTTCCCTTTTGTTGCACGGCACGGCTGGGTTCCGAAATATCTCTCCTGGTTTGGATAATCATTTTTTGCTTCTTGGCGGCAATGATCAAAGACATAAAGAGCTTGGTAAGTACTAAAAAGCGGCTATATGGAAGACTCATACTCTGATATTGCATAGGCTATAAATAGTAGCTCTATCTGCATACATTTATTAATTTAAAATTGTTTTTGCTCTCTGTTAGTGCTAAAGATGTTAAATGAATATATATATATATATATATATATATATATACATACAGACATACAACACTGTCAAATTATTCGTTTTACATGAGTTCACATACGTATATGGTGAATATAAAAATTGCGGATTATTTTTATTTATATTAATAAAAAAATGTAGTAAATTGAATAAAAACTCAGAGATCATGATAAGATAAAAAGATACGTATATGACTCTTTTTAGTTATTCCTCAATTAGCATTCGCCGCCAGATTTTTCATACGAGCTTACGAATCATATATCATAATAAGCTATAATAGAATTTCCGTAGAGACTTGCAACTATTTTAAACACCAATTTTAAAGGTGACGGTCGTTTCAATATTTTATTTCGTACACAGGAACAGATAAAAATGCACACGTAAAACATTTCTTAGAATGGCTGGATTAATTAATATACACGAAATATTTTATAAAAATAATAATTTGTCCCTAAATTATATTTGCAATTGCATCCTTTTGACTTTAATAATGTTGATTATTCTCTAATAAATAAGAGAAAACTGTCACAAAATGCACATATGTGTGTATGTGAGATGAGTGGAGAATTTCTTTTGTTTGACGTTATGAAAATACAAGCAATACTTTTTACAATGACAATTTAATAAAATCATAATATACTAAAATCAATTAGCAATGATAAATTTTAGCAACGAAATGAATCTTCTCGAAGCGAGAATTATTTTTAAAAATAGGTTCATAAATTGAAAATTAATCGACATAATATACAAATTCGATGAACCAGAGTATAACTACACATTACAGTAAAGCATCAATCTATTACAGTAAAGCATCAATCCACTGCCAGTTGCATACAATCTACACAAGCGCCTAGCCAATCATCGAAATAATCCAATGTAACAGTGTTAAAAATACGAATTGCTGTAATTTAATTTTATTGATGTGAAACATCTATAGGCCCAGGTATAAACCGGATCGTTGGCGTGGCGACGCTTGCCGTGGTGACGGGTCGCCACGCTATACCAAGGTATATATATATATAGTCTATATGTAGTAGTGTACGGTATGGCGACGTGTCGCCATGCGCAACCAACTACGCGACCTCCTCCTCACTCAGTTCGACGCTGTTGTTTACTACGGTACACATAACCTGTGCTTTATTATTTTTGTATTAATTGTAAATAAATGTTTATTAAATAAAGTCACCATTTTCTATAAGAAATTCGCAATGCTTTATTTTTTCATTATGCTATATTTAGTTCCTGTAATAATCTTGTCTTTTATGCATATTACTTGTACGAACACGATGTTTCACATCTGCCAGGCGTCCCGTGACGGCTCACTGTTTTTTTTATTTATTTACTTACTTTCATGTATACTATTGATACATATAGCAGACTTATTGCTACGAAAGCAATCTCTTATATTAATCGAAGACATCAGTCTAGCTTCGAAAAAAGTCATATGCCTTGCGATCAATTAAAATCCCCACCGCGATAACATTTCATAGATATTAAATAATGGGAATTAGCATTTCTGGAATGATATTTTATAATCTCTCTATAGACGTTACCTTTATGGACTACACACCCATGACTAGGCTCATAATATGACTATTCAATTTAAATCATATCCGTGAGAGAACATAAGATGAATAATGTTGTTATTTATCTTTTAAGCAAATGCACTTCATCAAACCATCTTTCATCGAGAAAAAGGAGTCTCACATACTTTGGACACGAGAACACGACAAAGTGGGCAATTTATTTCCACGCAATTGCCAAAATAACTACACATGCGCTATGGCCCGTACCTTATAGATAAATGCGCTCATGGTGACACTTCAATATTGATGTGTACGTTGTAGTGTGTCATTCACGCTGCAATACGCTTGAAGCGTATAATATTGCGAATGAGCTGAAACAAATCACACCCCGTCAAACTAATTACAGTCGATCTCAATATTGAAAACCATCAGAGACCCTAACGAGAAGCAAGTCCGCAACAAAACAACGGCCAGCCGCGCCGGAGCCCGCCCAGCGTTCAAGTACCGCCGACGCCGCCGCCGCCTCTCGACTTGGCGAAACTAAAACTTACGGCGTTATCTAAATGAGACCATCTTTCGTTATATAACCTAACTTAATTAAGAACTAGCAGATGAGAGCTGGCGCCGATGGGGGAGACGAGGGGGTGCCGCGGGGTGAGACGCCTGCATGCGGCCAAGAGGGAGGGAGAAGCGTTAGAAAGAGTGAAAAAATGTGTGCAATGGATTATACACAAGTTTTAACCAGAGACGTATGGGGAAGGATTATCATAATTGTGAATATTAATAATAATAATAACAGTAGATCCAACGTTTTGCTTCCGGGCTTATTATTTATATGGTGACCTTACCCAATCATCTTTATTAAAAATGTATAAGCAACATAAAACTTCTCTGAAGATTCTTATGAATATATTCATGTGCAGGCAAGTTCAAAAATCATTAACGCAAAATAAAGAATTATAAATTTATATCAACTTGGATCTTTAATCGATTAGATTAATTAATTCAGAAAAAAAAAACAAAATGATGTTGTACATAACTTTTCTTACAAAATTTTCAATAAAATTTTAGAGCTAAGAGACTGCTACAAAAAAAATTATTTAAAAAAATGGGTAATAAAAAATTCATACGTTCGATAAAACTAAAAATTTATCGTCTGTAAATTAATGTTTACTAACTATTAAAATTTCCTTTATTAAATTACAAGTTTATGAACAAAATATCTGCACAAATTGTTATGAATATACGGCGGACGAAAATTTTAAATAATACAGACTCGACGGTCAAAAAAGCTGCGCAGTTCAGGCACCTATCTCATTGCCATGGAAAATCATAAGTTTGATGATTCATCTTTTTAAAGATACATTTTTTATAACATCTAAAAAATACTTATTTCTCTTTCTTACTTTAATAAATGTTAATTCATTTTATTAATATGCAAATACCCGTTCATGATACACGTTTATTTTGAAATTAACAGGGGATTCACTTGAAATAAATAAAAATTAATGTGTATTTCTACGTATCTCGAAGTATCAGAAAACATTTCTTATTCCCAGAAGAATATCGCTTAAAAAGTATCCGAGTATATTAGTACGAAATATAATCTTGCTCACAAATCACAGTATATTACACTTTAAAACTTGAAAATAAATCAAACGTTTTATTACAAAAGCCGCTATCGTAAAAACCGGCCTAGCGTACGGTTGAATTCGGCCCTGAAAGTGGAAACTGGCCCGCAGCGCCAAGCCATCTTCTTAATCTCTTGCTTAATTACATTTTGCGGGACATTTTTTATACCATTTCAACTTTAGCTAAAAGTTGGGCTCCACAATTTCATTTCAACGGGACACCTTAATGCAGCCTGCCAGCTTCGCCCGAAGCTACCGCATACAGTTATGTACTGGAAAAATTGTAAATGAATTATTACTGCATACTCCTGTTAATTTATGCTACGGTAATTTTATAAAAATAGCAATAAAAAGATGCATAAGTAAACATTATTCCTAAATTGTCTATCCATTCTGAAGTTATGTAAAAGTCACATATTTTTTTTTACTTCAATAATTATTATGCAAGTTTGCCACATATTTTTGACGCATATTTTTGACAAATAATTAAGAATTAATAAAAATAAAAATACATATTATTTTCTTTTTACAACATTATATGTAATTTTCCTTTTCGAAAATTGTATGTAATTTTCCTTTTGGAACATTGTATGTAATTTTCCTTTTGGAACATTGTGGAACCTACATTAAGAATATTCGTGCTAATGAGAAAAGCGTAATTAACAACTTAAATATTGTTGAAATCTGAATCAATAGGTGTATATATATATATATATATATATATATATATATATATATATATATATATATATATATATATATATAATATCGCCCTCATAAAGTACATGTTTTAACTACTTATTACATTGCTTGTAAATGTATTGAATTTCGATTACTTTATCATTCAGAATACTTACAAAACACGATTGCTTACGTAACTTCTGCTACTGGTAATATAATTAAAATCAAATTCTAGTAACATATTCACAATAACTGTTAGCGTCTCATTTTTGCTAATTTAAATGGCATAAGAAATTACAGTTTCTCTTGTAAAAATGTAATCAGAACTGAACAACAGATATGCTGTTTTAGTTTTAATATGTAGGTACCTTTTCTACGGAGGTCATCCTTATGTCAATTCAGAACCTTCGGTGCTCATAACCTTGCATTACATTTTATAATCACCCTTACTCGCCTACTCCCAGACACAAAACTACTATCAGAAAAAAATACAAGCATTCAAAACGCATTCAAAATTTATATAATCCAAAGTCTACAAAGGAAATTATTGTTATCTTATTCCTATACAATGAAGAAATTAAATATTTTAGATAAAAGTAAAATAGTTAATAAACTTTACTTTCAGTCGTAGTAGTTCCCAAATATCAATTGGAATTGATGTATGAAGTCTTAGAAACGAAGAAAATTAATCGCCATGTCAATCGTCGCCTTTTTCACCTGCAGTGTCAACATATATACCATTATCGCCTCCACCGCCTTACACCAAACTTGGCGCAAAAGTAACGAATCTTTATTAATAATAAGGGTAAATACATTCTCCGCACCCGCCGTTGTACTGGCATCTATGTATATTTGCACAACATGGCGGGCGGAGCGCCCGCCCCGATGGACAGACGATCGACGAAATTAGTTTTGTTAAGTTTGTCGTGATATTTATTTGTGGCTTGGTCTGTGACCTCCGCGCTAATGGCCGGCCAGACAGTCTTTAATCAATACTCGGCCTGTTTGCCGACTATTAACATACGTACCAGTAAGTGATAGGCTTTTATTGTGACTACAGCGGAGGCTCGCCCGAGCTCTAACAATCGAAAGCTTGAATGTCTTAAGACCAGACACTTTATATGAACATTAATTAATTCTTGAAACATATGAGTACAGTGTACTTGGTGTTTTATTAACTTAGATAATAACTCTTCTTAAAATATTTTTTAAGAAAACTATAAATCGGTATTAACAGTAATAATTAGACAATCTTAAATCAATTTTTAATCATAAATCAAATTTTTATCTATTTTTAACTTTTATCATAATATCTGTAATATTATAATAATTGGTTCTGATTATCCTGATATATATTGTCCTCTTCTTGAACGCAATAGTGATATACTCCTGTAGAGAAAACGAAATTGTATGATGTATGCACCCATTTTCATTACACGTGGTTAATATCTGGAACGTATAATTTTATTTTTTTTTTCATTTATCTATTTATTTCAATAAAATCCTTGCTCAATTCACACTTGATTCCACAGCTTGACACAATCGACGCACAACTACACAGGAACTATTTTCGGCTAAATTCGAAAATATTTATCATGGTAAAAAAACAATAAACGAAAATTAAAAACGTAATAAACAACAAATACACAGTGTAATTAAAAATACTGAGTGTTTCATTTACTGCTGAAATATTCCACGATCTTAATTCTAAAGCCTCAAACTGAACAGATCTTTTCAAAATTATGTTTTCTAAAAAAAATATGTACATCATATAATGCCCACTTTAGAAAAGGAACTTATGATTGAAATATAAGAAAAAGGTTTGTTTCCCTGGAATAAACAGATTTAAGGGTAAACAGCCTCTCTAATTTGTTTTTTTTATAACTAACTAATTAAAAAAAAGAATCGATCAGGCTTCCTTTTTTACATAATAATAACGTTGCTTTCGTAAACTTTTCCTTGCAAACCACATGATTTAAGAATAGAATATTCTTGCGGGAATATTACAAAAAACGGCGGAAATTGGAACCGCCGGACCGTAGTTCTTGTCCCTGCTCATTGCTTTTGCACCATTTGTGCACATTATTTTGCACCATTTGTGCTATTTATACGCCGATTTTTCGAAAACCATTGGCCTTAGTGAACTGGGTTGGTGGCAACCAGTTATAATTAATTAATTTGAAACATCTAATGGCGTATTTGGATGGCAGTTAAAAAGTTCTGATGCCATATCGCGACGTGCCATTCGGCCACCTTCGCGTTTTGTCGGCTAATAGTATTATGCAATTAAAAATATATTTCCAATAGATTGTTGAGAAATATTTCTGTGGTGAATTATTTCACAAAAGAAAAATAATAAAATTAAATTAATATTTTATTATCAACAATTGTCTGAATATTTGTTTTTTTTTGTTTTCAATTCGTACAAATAAAAAATTTTCAATACAAAAATAGAAAAAAATTTAGATGTTTTACATATTAAGTTTAACTATTATTTCGCAGACCAGAGAAAAAATGCAAAAGTTCTGAATTTCTTGCAACTTTTCGGTGTGAAATCAGATAATTGAAACTATTTTAGAACTATTTCAACAGATCCATTTTTTTGAGTTCTAGCATGTTGGATCGATGGAAATATACAGTAATTTTTTTTTAAACTATTCGGTAAAATATACCAATAGTGTATTTATTTGTTAAAGTATTAAGATTCACCGCTCTCATGAAAAATTAACGAATGTCAATGCCAGTTAACAGTTTACTTTTAATTGATTCAGCCAATAGCAACAAATTAAAAACAGCAATCGGTATTTTTTTGTATACAGTACAAGAAAGTTACTTCGTTAAATTTTTAGTGTGATTATTATTTCTCGTTAATTTTTTTTATATATTAAAAATATAACATATGCGCGTTTATGAAGAAACCTTTTTAGATTTTAAGAAAGTTTTTTTGCTTTTTAAAAATACTAATTTTTAAAAAAATCATATTTTATTTATATACCGCTAGATCTATTTTAACCGTTCCCCATTGCTGCTACGAAACAATTGCCATCTTGGAGGGAAACTTATAAATCAAGATGTATCAGGAAAAAAGTCACAAATTATCTTTAAGATATATATGGAATACGCATAAGTTACAACAAGAAGAAAAATATTTTAATGTCTACGCTAAGCATTACATATAATTGTACATAATAGTGAGAAGGCTAAAGTGATAAATAGTTGAGATAGTGTAAATTGGAAAAATTACTTTACTAAATCAAAGGCTATACAATAAACCAGAAAATTATTTACTTATGTATATAACATTTTATTGATTTAATTGAACAGAGAGAACTGTCCACTAAAGCAACATTATTTTTATTATAGAAAATTGTTTAATAATTTCCAGATTATAATAAAACTGTAATTTCAAGTATACGGGTATGTTATAGATACTAGAATATTGTTTCCAACAGCATAGAATAATAATAAAAAGGTTTTAACGCATTCCAAAATAGTTTTAAATTTAATTTTAACAAAAATAATTCAGCTACAGCCACCTTATGAAAGATATATTTATTAAACAATATTTTTTATCCCCTTGTCTCACTCGACAACTCAGTATTGGCTCGCTTTTGGAACATTGATTCCGATAAAGGTTGCATTGATTTCTTCTTCTAAGGCACCATGCTACTCAACCGCAATATTATCAATTAATACAAATTAGTGTTTGATTTCATTTATTATATTGGGTATGAGTTTGTACAATAGATGGACAATAGTGTTGACAGGGCGGGCGGCCATTGAGCGCGAGACGTAGATAGGTGTCATGCTAACAATAAGCGGAGTGCGGGCGGTTACTTCGCCTATATTATTTGATCATTGTCCTTATTCGATTAAAATTTTCTTTGGGAATGAATTTAAGTATCCTGACTGATATGATAAACTAGAAATGGTGTTTAAAAGTGTATGTGATGCGGCCTGCCTTTTTAGAATAGTTATAAAGTTATTATGTCCTTGTCTATCCACGCAAAGTATTAAAAATTAAGACCGCATTTTTCTTAAAATGTTTATATGGGTATCAAACCAAAGCTATAACACGTAGAGTTAAGAGTTTGGAGAGTCCTAAATATGTTAAGAAAAGTGATCACCCTCTCTCCCGGTCCTCACCCTTTAATTACTTTCCTCCCTTTACTAATAGCCAAAGGAGAAGCAGTTACAAAAAATTCTTATATTAAACATTGTAAAATTTATTCAAAAATAATCAAACCATTATCATAACTGTGAAGATTTGGACAGGTAGATGTATGGATAGGTGTTTGTTGTTTTATAATTCTCTACGGATTTAATTACGTAATTTCTTAATGGAGAAATAGATTGGCATACGAATAGATCATAGCCTAAGTCAAACTATATACTTTCTGTCCCGAAATCTGAAGGAGTTCCTGCGGGACAGTATCCATCCTTTATGCTTCTTTACCACGTAGTATTGATCACATAGTCTAAGGAAAATTATGTAAGTTTGATTTAAGTTTGTATTAACATAATATCCCAAATTCTCAAATCCGAACATAGACATCATAGAATAGCTCACAAAATTTACGTCCTTTTATAACTCTATCGCGGTATTTCTACTTACTGTAGACCACGCAAGCGAAGTCGGAGGCAGAAGATAGGTTGATTATAATTCGAAAGTATATTTGACCAAAACAAATTTTCTACGCTTTTCGAAAAGGATTTGTATTAGAATAAAAAAAATCAATAAAATATATTCAATCGTTTGGTACAGCACTTGACCAATTTTTTATAATTAAAATATTCATTTAGATTAAAAAACCATATTGTAGTTATTCTGAAAAAAAAGAAAAGCTAAAGGCAAATTCGATTGTTGAAATGTACGTTTAAACATTTTAACTTCGAAACCTGAATCTTAGATCTTGGCTAAAAAAATGATTTCTCTGTTAAAGTATGATTAACAATTTCAAGAATAAAAATTTTAAAAAACATAAAATAGTCTTCATACAGATATTTTCTTTCTTCTACAAGGTTTGTAAAAAACTTAAAATTTGCCAATTAAATCATATCTAAATTTTTAATTAATTTGTTTATAAAATGGTACGATAATCTTGTATATATAAGTACTTATTTCTTGCCCCTTTTGACACAGTATGAGATAAACCCGAAGAAAAACTTTCGATATCCACGACACTAGTCTCAATTGAATGAGAGCGTTTTAAAATAACTACGCAAACCGCAACTTATTTTAAATTAATTTTGTATTTTTAAATTAAATCACTATTTCATTTTTACTTTATTACGTTAAATTTCATTTGAGTAGGATATCCTCCTACTAAAATGAAACTTAATGGTAAACGAAACTTGAACTGACAAGATATAAACAAAATGCCACAAATACATATGATCAAGAATGCACAATCGCAAGCGACGCGCCCCTATCGGTGACAGAGTCGACTTCCTCCTCTTGGTAAAGATATTACAAGACTAATACGATTTCTAATCGAGAGCGCTCTTAATAAGTGCGCTTCCGCCCGCTCCGCTCTCCGCTGACGTCTTCTACTTAATCAAGTCGCGTTCCATTCTTCGCCGACGGTCCGCTGTGGGTGGGTGTTCGCCCTTATGAATAAGAAAACCTGTGGAGAATTTTACACCAACTATTATTATGAGGAAAATGAGTTGTGGTATTGTTTGGACAAGAAATGTTTATGTGGAAAATGGTATTTTGGAATTATTTATAATGTTACGCCCCTGAATCAGTAAATTTTGCAGAAATTCAGTCCTTTTAGCAAAATTAATTAAAGACTTGGATATATGAATAAAAAACCTGTCAAGTATGAATAGAACTCACACTACGAGGATTTCGTACACATTTAGACACTTATAAACATTTAAAGAATGTAAGGCTATAGGCCTCAGTATACGATATTAATTTCCACTTGATGTCTCAAGCCACTTCAGAGAAAAAGGGTTTCGACAGAAAGACGATCGAACGATCCTTTTGAGGGACGGAACCCTAATTATGACACTAGAAACATCGCTATAGTTTTCCTTTCAAACCCTATATTTTCATAATTTCGGGTAGTCTCGGGATAACGAGGAGGAAATATATTTTTTCGCTTGTTTTTCGCTATATCTGTGAACAAATCTACTTATAACTATGAAAAAAATTGGAACTTTATAATTAGCCATTTTAAACGAAATCAAACTATATGTGATATTAGAAAAAAAACAGTTGAGTACTTAATTTTACCTTTAAAATTTTCATACATTATTTTTGACTGATAGCTAGTGAGGTATAGGCGGATTAATTTATTTTATTACTACCCCAAATTTTAAGTTTTTACATAAAGTGGATTTTAAGAATAATATACCTACAGACACGTGAGTGATTTTATATATATTCCTTTTCAACTAAGAAACAGTACAATTAATTTATATTAAAAGGTCATTATACAAGAAGTAATTTATTTTATTTCTTACATATATTTTATTACATTTATATATATTTTATTCACAAGCTTTATTAAACAGTTATCCAAATTGTTTTATTCGATAAATTAGGCTGTCATAAAATAAATACATAATATTAGTAACTATTTGATACTAAGTAGCAATTGTTGCCATCGAATATTATAACTTACATTTCATTATAAACTCCAAGTATCGAAGAATAAAATCCTAAATATGTAAAAAAAATTCTGGAAATAATTACAAGTGATATGTAGACTAAAACAAAAACAATAAACAAAAATGACGAAATGATAGAAAAACCCGCCTAATGACTAAACTCCTAATAAGCAATGGTATGAGTCAGCCGTATAGCAAACTTTTTATTATATCCATATAAGTTTGTTTGTTTATGCGATCAAATGCGAATTACACTATTATGCTGAGAATTTCGCACCTACTCAAACTTGTGTTGAGTAGGTGCGAAATTATATATATATATATATATATATATATATATATATATATATATATATATATACATTTGATGACATATATACATTTGCGTTATAGATTTGAGAGTAACAGTTCTGAAATCTATAACGTCCAGCGTCTTGATGACATCTACTGCATCAGGCATTTATCACCGTTTTCTTTTATGTAATTGAAGAAAAGTTAATACTATGCCTCGTTTGGAGTGGAATTTTATATCTTTTGTGGCATGCTCATTTTAATCCCATTATCGAATTTGCCCACTGTTATGAAAAAATGGACCAAACATTTTTTTTAAGTAGAAGTGAATATTAGATTTAAAGTAAAAATTCTTGTTGCAAAAAGCTATAAATTATCTTTTTATCATGGTCAAAACTATGGGTACCCATCAGAAAGGACAGATTTGGTTGAAATATGAATTATATCTGAATTGTTTCTTATTTTAAAACTACACATAATTTTTGTTTTTAGCTAATTTGATTAATTAACGCATAACTAGTTGACACATTCCATTCATCATTAGTTTTATAATTCACTAAGAAATAACAGAGAAAACGAAACTCCATTATTCATCGGGGCAATCAGGTTTAAAAGCTTTGTCTTTACGTTCTTCTCTCACTAGGAATAGAAGGTGGCATAATCTACTTTAATCTTTATTTTATATTCTTCTAGTGCAGTATAAATTATTCTATGAAACTTATTCTATGACTTTATTTCTAAAGCATTAAAAGCCATTTTTGATATTTAGGGCGTTCTCCAGCCATATATTCTTATTCTAAACTAGGGTAAATTGTATTACCTTTAATTTTAATACAATTATCTTTAATGTTCTGCCAAATTTAAGATTTTTAAATACCCATATCATGCGAGACTCAGCCAGATTTGATGAGTCATTATTATCTAACGATAAATAATGATTCATCTACTGCTGAAAGACTTATTCACCAAATCTAAACTCCGTCGATTAGTAGCAGCAGAATAGGAAGAATTTGCGCCGGGTTTACGCAATCCTACAATTCTTTTAATGATACCAACCTACAAAGTAGCCTTTTCGAGACGCTTGCAATTTCATAAATACGTATTTGAGATATTTGTATGTATTCAGTCCTATCGCTAACTTCAGGTAGCGATAGGAATTATAGTCTAGTAATGCGCAACAAATCTTAGTGAATAGCGGTACATCACCAAGTTGCAAGCGTGCGGACACTGCGCCCATAACTCTGATCCAGCAAATGGTCGAAGTCTGAATTTTAGCACGCAATTTTTGATTATACTGTGTTTTAATTTTAGTTTTGGTCTCGAAAGCGGTGCCTGAATAATCTACATCAAAAATATTAACTCGCTCACAAATTATCAAAAGTCGCAGAAAAAATGCTATATATTGAAAGTGCATTTCACCGAAATTTTTGAAGGCCATAATTAAAATAAATATTAATTTGGCAATAAATCTAAAAAATATTTATCTTTGAGAATTTTATAAGGTTTAATTTTGTACTGAATCACTTTTCCGTAACATTGAATAAAAACCAAGAAATCGTCAAAAAACTGATTTTTCACCCCTTCTTCCCCTTCCGAAATGTTGACGCAGTTTTCATTAGAGGAGAAAACTTCAGAACGTGCAAACAATACCTTAAAAAAACTATTTAGTAAAAAAAACTTTTAGTCTGAATTATTTAAAAAATTCACTCTAAATATCGGTTCGACGCCTAGTCTATTAATGTAGTCTTAGGTAATCAACGTCAATTGGTGGTTATATATTGAAATAGATGCTTGTAGTAAATGATACTGCGTTTAAAAAAACAGTCATCTCTACGATGTTTGTTTCAGGTATTTTTACTTTTTGGATTTTACTGAAATTTGTGATCATTTTTACTTATACCATTGAAAAATTGCAGGAAACGAAACATTATATTATTAAAATTAATATTATTTCATAAGTATGCGAATATTTATATTATTTTATCAATAGTATTATCACCGTATATGCGTAATAATATACAAATAATCATTTAAAATATATGAAAGTAGGTAAAAAGGATTTCTTTAGGCAATATTAAATTTTTCCTATTAATGACGACAGTAATTCCATTATTTAAAAAGATATCAAATTCCCGTCGGCGCATACACGAAGAAAGGTTCCGTATTTGTTTATATCTCTTGAAATAGTTGAATCAAGTTAACCGAAACAAATTTAATTGAAAGTTGCAATTAAATGCTACTATCTAGAATTTATACAAATTTTGCAAACATATAGTTGAAAAAATAGATGAGAGACACATTTCATGTCAAAGTGAAGACTAATATTTCGCAAATGTGGCTTTTGAAATAAAAAATGGTCATTGATCAAGTTCAATTCCATTTGAAAATACCTGTCCAATCACATACTCTTAGCTCAAAAAAATTTCCACCGATCATTTTACATGTATGGGGAGACGTCACTTTAGCCACATATAGCAAAGGGGTATCTTTTGAAATTTTGAAGATCACATCTAAAATTTTAGGGATTATAATGCAGATGGATATGACGAGATTATCCGGGTTCCTTGTTTCAGTATGAAAACCCGAAAATTAATTTCTTTATTTATACATAATATTTGTTACTTATTGTAATGATTTTATTGTATGACAGGAGTCATTGTGAAAAAGTAATTTTTGGTCACTTTTGAATAACAAAAGAAAATGCTTTACTAATATAATTGTCATTTTAGCAATTTCTAAATCCGTCATTATAAGGTTCTATCTACATATGCACACATATAATAAACTACTTATATCTTTTGAGATATTTAAAGTTGTCAAATGAACGTTTTTGATTAGAAATAGTTCATACTAACTCATAACATTTCGCATTATACTATTGAAAATTTTAGATAAAGTAGAAAAAAACAAATAAATATTAATCGAACAATAGGCATCGAAAGTATTTATCAAAAGTATTTATTTATGTCTTGACGATAAACATTTTGAATGAATGTTAGGCAAAGTCAGAGAAGCAGAAATATTTCCAAAAAAAAATATACTTCATAATATTCAAAAAAACTTTCTGAAAAATATCGTTTTAATCTCATAGTAATTACGTTAATTATAATCTAATTTTTGCACCAACTATACCGCGCGCCTCGTGGGTGAAAACACCCGGCCCACAGGATGCGAGTAGCGTCCCGCCGGGACAATGTATCAGATATTACAGGCTATTAGCTGCCACATGCTAGATTAACTCCCCACAAAGCCGTCGCCCACCACCGAGACGCAACGTGTTGACTTACATTCGCCATCGAACAATTGTCTTTTGTCCGGCCCTATCGGGAACAATTGAAACTGCGGTCTAGGAAACAGTCCCAATCTCGACCCGTAAGTAATTGCCGCCACCTTTTTAGGGAGGACTTTTTGAGAGAACTTTTTATTGGCATGCAATCGATCTCGAAATTGCGGTACACGTGAGGGGCTGTCTGGTGGAGGAGTATGACACCCTAGTGCATTTGTAGCGAAACGTACGACCATAACAATCTGACGTCCTGTATCGCGTGAGAGCGTATTAAACATATTTTTTGTCTTTATCAATTCTTTAATTATCTTCTCAGTTATTAAAACTAATTTGATTTGAAATGGAATTCTGAAACAAACACACACGTGCACGCACGCACACGCAATCACTCGCACGCGACACACGCATACACACGCACACCCACACACATAGTAAGTACAAATGGCGAATAGGAGCTGCATTGGACACTTGTTCATATTCGTAAGACATCAGCTAGTTCATTGACGTTCAATATCGAACATCCAGGTCTTTTTGGATTCTCATTCTCACCATTTTACTTTTTTTATAATTTGTTTAGTGTTTAATATGCATATATTTGATATTTTGTAGTTTTATGGAAAGTTCCATATTTCGAAGTGTAATATGTGAAAAAGTAATTAATATTGAGGTTTTACTTATAATCCCTTTTATAATCAATAGATATAACAAATTATACCATCATACTCGCATAACGAAAGCTGTAGCTAAACTAAATTAATATATGTCGCTGCACACATTTTCATACCTCAATTTTGCGTTACGATTGCATAAGCCAATGACGTCAATCGGTAGCTTATAGACATTTTCTTTAATGCTCTGTTGAATGCAATTATTAATTTTCAAATTACTAAAACTTTCTTGATCAAAATTAAGCGTGGACGTGAACTCCTGTCTCGAAGCGTAAAACGTATTCTGCGTCAAAACATAAAGTAGCCTTTTCTCTTATAATAATTTCTGTAGATATTAAATAAAATCTGCCCACAGTTTTCTAACCACAATTCATAATACGATTACCAGGAGGAACATTTGAACAGTACTTGCAGTTTATGATAAAAAGTTATGAACGGTGTAATAGATTTTTCAATTCTTTTTTTTTATTGATTTTTGGTTCAAAAGTTTCGGTAATAAGCGGGCTATATACAATATTTCTTAGAATGTTTTTTTAAATATGTAATTTAAAATTGTGAAAAAATATTTTTGCATTTCTCATATCAAACCCTTTCAAATTTTACCTTCATATGGAAAAAAAAAATTTATAAGACCTATATTTACCTCACTTTTAATTGTTATATGAATAACTTAAAAAAAGTATTTATGTAAAATATGTGGTTTAATAACATTTAGTAACTATGCCAACTTTCAAATTTCTACATAACATGGTTTCCAAGAAAATCGACTTTGCAAATAAAATAATATAAATACATTACCTCCACGGCGTTTCATAGACATAAAAACGTGGGGAATGTTTAGACAAATATGACGTCTACAATCATCGCTATAGTTGTCCTACAACCCTTGCATCACCTTCTAAAAATCTAAAATGGGCTCCACAATTTTTTCATAATTTTAGGTTGAGTAGTTTCAAAAATAAAATGAAGAGGGAGAGTACACTTTTTTCCATATTTTTCAGTATGTCTGAAGATATAATACCAAAAATATTTCTTTTGGGACCCTTATAGCTAGTCCTTTCAAACGACACCCTGCATTATACATGAAATTTAAAAAAAATGCAGGTACATAATTTGTCCTCCCTAAAATTTCCAAATTAATATGTTTGAGTTTTAGCAGTTGCAATATTTGTATGCAGGTTAATACATATGTTTTATGCACCAAATATCAAGTTTCTACGTCAAGCAGATTCTGAGAAAAATTGCTGTGACAGATACACGGACAGGCACATAAGTTATAATATGTGGGTTTTATTTTTGTATACTGGTACAGAACCCTAAACATTGACTTCGTTGCTCATGTGATTAATTTAAAATAAACGAATTTTTGTATATACACACACACACACACACACACATATATATATATATATATATATATATATATATAAGATATTCATCATCCTTATATATATATATATATATAAGGATGATGAATATCTTAAGTTTACTGCCTGATTCATAAGTGTGAATTGTCCTTCAAATTATGAACTTGATTACGATTTTAAAATATTTTCTTTAATAGAGCCAAATCCATGCGTGTAATTTAAAAATTTCACGCGAGTGACTTATTTGCGCTACGCCGTCCTATCAAACGATAGAGAGAGAATTCTCGTTATAGAACATTCTCTCTCATCTTTTGAAAAGAAGGAGTAGTTTGTAAAGTAAATAATTTACGAGAGTGAAATTTATAAAAGACAGAAGATATTATAAAGATTTTTTTTGTAACTTTTCATTATTTACCTATTAATTTACTTAGCAAAATCTTAGACCACCTTGCAATTTATTGTCAATGTCTACAAGTAAGGTATGAAGGAACAAAGAAATATTGACAGGCAAATACACGAAAATAAAACTAAACTACAATAAGAACAAACATATTCCAAACATATATTGAAAATATATAACTTGTCGTGATCTACTTAAATAAGTCACATTCTTCACTCTAAATCCGTATATCGATCACTAACGAATATTGTTACGTGCACACAGAATATGAAACATTGGATGTATTCACTTTCGCACATAACAGTCTGGTGTACATTGATGGGTTGTCAATGTAATCTTTTAATGTTTTGAATAAACGCAGGGCTACTTTCAACCCTCTTTTCACTTAAAGTGATTCATTATAATCAGACCATATTCGAAATTAAAAGTGTGGGGTACGTGTGAGGACGGTAGCCATAATTTTTAAAATTTAATAATCGTATAATTTTTTTTGCGTTATTTCCAACACAAGGACAAAAATTACCTCATATGGAAACCAAATAACTGAGTTCATTTCCATTTAGCTATGACTGAGAGTATCATAAAAAGCCTTGCTACAGTTAGTGCAATGAAACTCCCGGGAATGTCGTAGGAAAAATCAAATTATTTTAATTGGAGTCCTACAAGTATCCATAAGGTGATCTTGAGATTAATGATAACGGTCCATAAATACACTGAGGTCCAGAAAATTGAAAATAAGCATGATATAAGAGCCGGCTAACTTATATGTACATATACGTGATTGGGATTAAACAATGAGAATATATATCATTATTGTGTAATTATTTAAGATTAAAATGAAATTGTTTTTTCAAACTGCACTGTAGAACTAAATCTGAATCATTTCATAATTACAACAATCAGGTATTTTCAGAAATAACTTCAAATCGTCAGCAAAAACCGGCATTTTACAGTCTTGACTTGTAACCATACGCCGTTTATCATTGAGAAATAGGAGGGAATCTAAACGAATACCATGACTCCCGCTTAACGCGGAGTGTACCCCTAGCAGTTTTATTAAGAAAATATCATTATTATTCTGGTCAAAAGCTTCTTTTAAATCGAAATAGCCTCCCATCTACTTCGCATCGTTAATTAATTTCAGTTGACAAAACTATGAAAGTTTAAAGTGAACTATATCAAATCCACAAATAATTATATTTCATATACAATAAATTATGACATTAATTCAAGATTCATGGAAGTTTTGATCCGTCTAGTGTTGTAATTTTGCCACCAACGCCATTCATTACTTGTAAAACACACATTTGTAGATGTAAATGGCCTTACATATCTAACTATGCTTCTAAAATAACATGTTACAGACACTTAAAATGAAACTGCAATATCGTTAACACCTGTGGACCGGTTCGGTGTAATGATCAATTATAAGAAAAGCTCCTTCAGGAACTTCTTTCTGCCGCACCTCGCCAGTCTTACGTATGCAGGCGAACGACAAACTTAAACTAAATTACTGGAACGCGGCCGTAAGAGCTTGTTACCGCCGCGCCGGCTCGACTTCTCGCTACGAGTAATTTACTTCTTAGCGAGTAATTACTACGCGAGAAAAGTAATTGGTTTCGGTTTCAGTGGAACGGTAAAGTTTGCAATTTTCACGCTAAATATCTGCAATTTACATTATTATTTGAACGTGTGCCTCAGAAAATCTTAATATATATTGTGATATGTTTCCTGGTATAAAGTACATATCACGCCTTTTTTTGTTTAACAAAAAGTTAAACAAAAAATATCATAGTTTACAAATACGCCTTTAGCATAATCTATTGCTAAAGGCGTATTTGTAAACTATGATAAAAAATATAAAAACAAAAATTTTATATGTTCATGAATGGTATTTAATTTTACCACATGGTGAGCTATTGTGCCCAGACTGTAGTTTGTGATGTGATAGCTGACTGGTATAAAATTCGTTTCAAATTTAAACTTTTTTAAATAAAATTTTGAAATAAATGAAATTTAAATTTATTGATACCTAAAATCGTGATTTTTGACAAATAATAAAATAATTATTGGAGACTTAAATACAACTATTCTTATTATATAATATATTATTTATTTTTATTATCTAATATATTATTTAAAAATTTCCTAATTTTTTAAAATAATTTGTTCTAGCTCGCTCTGCTATTAATTTATACCACATATTTTTTTCTAAAAAAAACTATTTTCGTTATCCAATTTAACACTTAAAAAATTTAACTAAGAAGTGAAAACCGTTACCAAATCGGACAAACTATTCAAAAGTTACGAAATAATAAACTAAATTCTTACCTCCACGTAGTAAACACACACTTTCTCGCCCCAAATATTCGTGCCTTTTCCGTCTCTTATTAAATAAGAGTAAATCAGTGATAATTCTTAAACAAATAGTTAGTTCAATACAATCTAGAATTTACCAGTATGTTTGTCAGTACACATATTTTTTTAAATTACTTATTAAGTAATTAATAAATCATGACTTAAATCATAACTTTTATCGGAAAAAACTCGTCTGTATCAATAATAACCAAGAGCACGAAATTTTACTCGCTCCGATGCTTGAGAATATTTCGATTATTACTTAAGTACCAGTATTTACTTTCATTATTCATTAAAATAATAATATAAATACTTAGTTCATATACACAGTGAGCTATTTATTTTTGTCAATTATTATTTTAATCTTTTGGATAACGTACAAGATATATCATAATTAGTTTAGTCATCGATATCAAAGATGAAACAAGAGGCAAATTAATATTTGGATAAGGTTTTTCACAAACGAACTTTATTCATGCAATCCAAACAAATATTTAACTAAATTTGTAGCAGACATATGATTTATATTTTCCAGTGCTTACTCATTACTGTGTTGTAAATCTTATACCTAAGTATACATATTTATATTTAGTTTCCGATTTGTAAGTCCATCATTTACTTGCAACAAACAGGTCTTTGGTATAAATTGGTGTGTTGACATAATTTTGATGTATAAATATAACATTTTCTTCATTACAGTTTACTAAAAATGCTTCTAAAAATTATTAAATATATGACGCTTTCGAAAAAAAATATGTTTTTAAAATAACAGATAAAACGCCCCCACTGTGCAGAACATTATACTACATTTGCATTTCTATTAAAACTCTCATTCATTGTTCCAACATAATGACAATAGCATAAACCAACTTAATATATAAACAAACCTTATTACATACAAATGGCAACACTCTGCCACACATTCGCGAGCATCGACGAGCGCGCACCAAGTGGCAGGAACTCATAAGCGCTCGGCGAGTTCATTAAGAAACGAACAATACAAAAGCGTCGTGATGGAGAGGCAGAACTCCTCCGGGGCCATTGAATTAGAACGGGCACGGACCAATGGCCCTCGATTAGTACTTTATTGCTATTTATTGGCAAAACAAAACGACGCCAGATCGCGCCGCCCAGGAAACACAGTGCAGCGCCCAGCGCCATTACGCTTTAAGCTCGATTGTTTGCCGAGCTTTTCATTTCATTTCATCTTAGATAAATGAATTTTGACTATCGTATAGATTCAACTTCATTTTTAGGTTTGAATCTATACGATAATCAACTTCATTTTTAAGGCTTTTTACTCGAATATACCAACAGAACTCTCATAGTTGCTTTTTGCCCGTCTGTCTGTCCGTCCTTTTTTATAATTTCTATAGTTTTAGACCTGTGTTTATAAAATCTCGGTTAATATATAGTATGGTCTTAAATGATTTTATTGATGTAATTACTTACATTAAATTCCATAAACAATTTAAAGAACTGTAAATGTAAATATAGAATTACGTAATCTTACTTTGCGTCTGTCTGACATGCTCTTTGCCCGATTATTAGTCAATATGTTTTATTTATTTTCTCATACCAATTATGAAAAAAGTTTAAATAATCCAAAATCTCAATTGCGAAATGTTCAATATTACTTTAAATAAACTATTTGAATTTCTTTAAAATTAGGTTATCGCCAAAAAAAGGACCTAATATTCTTATGAAATTACGACGTTTACGAAATAAATTGTGTATCAATAATAATTTACGGACATTCCATGAATGAAAAAATACAAATTAATAGATTAGATGTCATGATATCAAATCAAAAGCCTTGAGCTTTAAGCTACGATATAGACAGAGTTTTATAATATATTTCAGTTCTAATTCTCATAAATTCCAACTTAACTATCAAACGGATGCTCGATTATAAGAATAATTAGATACTGAGCAACAATAACGATAGTCTAACTGATGATGAGCAGGAAAATTTGAACGTCGCCTACAAAAATATCTTCAAGACAAAGAACACGATATTAATCTTCGAATTCGTAGCATTCTTTTACGAGAAGAAACACAATTCCAAAACAATAACCAAATCAACATTCATTCCCCAAAATGAGACATTTACAAAGCGTTCTATTCCAGCGGCTTCACTCACGTCCTGTGTCCACGAAAGCTCTGTGAGATAATTAAATATAGTATTGGTGTTTACTTATGGCGCGATTCTATTTGTCCGGCCGTCGCGACGCCTGATTAGATAGCTTTCCAATTAAAGCTCTCGGCCTGGCGCCACGTACGCGTCGTGATGTTAATTGTCATCTGCGCCGGCTAATTAAGCTTTATTACGGTTCGATCTATGGCTAATTGATATCGTTTTATGACCGGGTTGGCTTTTATAGCGCTGCTTATGGAGGCTTCATCAAGCTTTTGCGTATTTAGACACCGAACGCGTATAGGGTTATATGTTTTATATACTTAGATATATCGTAATTACTTTAACCACGTCAAAAAGTGAAGGAAGACTCTCTCATTATCTAATAAGATTTTATTTTTTCTAAATTAAGTAACCCAGTGTAGAGTCTGAATAATGAGAGAGAGAATAATGTGGTCTCAGAATTTTCACTTTAAAATGTTTATCTCTCGTACTTTTCAATTAAAGATATTAGTAGTCTTGTATTGATTAGTTTATTTAATATAATTTCCATTCTCAGCTAATATAATGGTTTTTACCACACAAATGAATATGTAACGAATATCGTAAATGTTCATAGATTCTATTTCAAGTGTAAAAATAATAACTTATGCATATGAGGTAATATCATTAAACAGAGATTAGGAAGATGATGATATGTTTACCACAACAAATTACATACTAATTCTTTATTCATGTCGGGAAGCTAAAGTTTTTATGTAGAATGAGTGCACTATGTCTCACAAAAGATACGCTCCAGGGCATTAGAAGCTACTAACTAATGGGTGGAGTCACAGTGCTTTTGGCTGGTGACTTTAAATTGACTTTGCCTATTGCGTCACATATGAAACGTGCAGATAAAGTAAAAACCTGTCTCAAGTCATTTATTTTAGGGCTTAATATCAAAATCCTTTCCTTAAGAATTAACATGTATGTTAAACTTCAACGTGACTTGAGGGCAGAAAAGACTTTTAACTTATTGTTCAATATTAACATAGAAAATATTTTGGGGAAAGTTGGAAAAATAAATATATTAAATTACCTACACGACATTGTATAAGATTCGATAAGTTTGACTGACGGAATATACCCAAATAATCAACAGAATGAAGCGGATTGCGTTTCACTCCTAAAAAAAAAAACTATTCTTACTTTAATAACTCACTTGGTATATACCATTAAAAACTTAATGCTAGACAAGCTGTTGATTAAGCTCATAAAATACGAATTTGGCGATCTGGTAGTGGAGATAGAAGCTGCTGTACATTGTCTTGTAGAGTTCTTGCGTGGTCTTGATTTAACAGGTATTCCACCTCATGTATTGTATCTCAAGATTGATGCACCATTTATGGTGTTACATAATTATACATAATTTAATACATAAATTAAACCCTCTGAAACATTACCTTGCACCAGGCTTCAGGTGAAAATACAGTGCAAACACGTAATTGAAGCTAAGATTATCACAGACATCAATTAAGGAGGAACCGTCTTAATCCCCCAAATTCCTCTGATCCCTCCACACTATCGCTTTTAATTCAAGCGTCTGCAATTTTCTGTAAAAATTTGCTATGTTCTATAAATAAGACATAGGGACAGAGTTTAAAATTGGCTGGTAGAGATCTGAGGAGTGACATAAATGTGACAGAAGTACCGAGAGGCTGCATGCAATAAATGATGTAAATACTCAAACTGCAATACCAGTTAAATTAAACTGAGCCTACCATTGTATCCGTTACACAAACACTGGTACTGTGGGTTTAAATATCAAAACTCGTAACCTCCAGGTTACGGTTTGAGTATATATAAAAGTTGGTCATGTATACAATACCATAAAAATGGATAATTTTGCAAAGCTCAAAATTCACGTAACAGGACTATTTCCCGATATATTCCGATAATTAGGCATTCAGCATTCCATATCCTCAGTAAATTTGCGCTCGACAGTAATTACTTTACAATACTATCTATTTTACAAAAGCGAATAAAGTAACTCTTAATTGGTTTAAAAATGTCAACCACAAATAAGTTCAACCCCAACCATACCAAGCATCGGGATTTAGCACTCATAACCAACTCCCATAAAAATTCATAACGATCGAGCGAAGGACAAACGTAATAATTTTATCATCAAATTAAAATGTCAATTAAATGTCCTCACTTGTGGCGAAATTGGCATAACTTTGAAAAAGGCACAGGAGACGCTCAATGATAACCCCGCATTAAACCCTAGAGATCAGCTAAAGGTCAAGGGAGGCTCGTTTAATGAGATATAAATTACCACTCGCAGTTAATTAGCAAAATGTCAGGCGCTGCATCATTAACAGACGGCCGACGCGGTGAGCGACTTCGTAAAGTTGCCAGGAGACGCTTTGGATAGAATATGAGCTTTGTGTTGGGATTAATTATGAACTAGTATAGAATCTCTCGATGTGTTCGCATACCATAGGTTTCAAAATCAAAAAGCCTCTTATGACTTGTTGATTTCATTACTTAGTTTCATATTTTTTGCGTATATTACCGTGATAGGAGGTTTTAGTTTTCAAAGATCTTTTGGCTGCTTTTTATTTATCTAGAAGCATTTACAGTGAAGCGTTTTTTATGTAGCATATTTTGTAAATTTGTATTCCAAGAGTGTAATATTTATTTTTTTAAATATTATTCTATCGGTGATTAGACTGTTAAAGAAATCTATGAAATATATTCCTTTTATTTTTTCGTCCATAAAAATGTAATCCAAGCGTAGTTGTACATATGATATACTTCTACAGCATGACCGTCCTTTAAATGATAGTCTTTAACCAGCTAAATACTATCTGCTTCATTAAATTACTAAAATTCCGAGTTCAAATATTTCCTTTAGCTCAATTTTTATTGACTAGGAAATGATAACATAGCATCTCGATAGCTCACAGAACTTTACTTTTGCATTTGTGAAATTACTGAAAGTTGGTTTCAGTTCTTAAAGATAAATAAAGTTGGAAATTTCACGTAGCTATCATAATTCAAAAATTTTGCTTTTAATGTTATATATTCTACGCTATTTTTTTAACATTGTTGTAAGCTCAGGACGTAATAAATTTTTGATATCTGGTCAAATTGAATGGAACCTCAAATTGTCTTCTATTTGCCATTTATCTAAAACTATTTTCAAAAGTATGTACTGTTCGTTACTGTGAGCTGATTCAGAGTGATGACATATCCGTTTATCCAGTAAATCTGAGTAACAAACATTTTTTTTATCATTAGTAGGAGCATGCTCATCATACAATCCCAGTTCTTGAAAAGATTCTGCCGTTTTTTAATTATAATTTTTACATGGTTTAGCTTTACTTAGAATAACTTTTGTACAAGTCTTTGTTATACTCGTGAATATTCAACTTAATAATATAAATATTTCTCAAAGAATGTATGCGATTTTAGGTTTTATTATTATAAATTCTATAACATTATTTAGATTCATTGTTCTTTTTAGGTATGCACTTGAAATGAAAAAAAATGATATGGTCTCCTTACGAAGTTGTTTATATATTTGCGTAGGGAAAAATAAAAAAAATGTCAGATATTTATATTTCAAAGTACATTGCTAGTATTCCTTTTATTTCCCATCAATTTCGGCTTAGGAATGCCGTGTTATAACTCTTTGTGTTTAAAACAAGACTTACTCTTGACCATGCACTTCACTAAATTGTTCAATAATTTAATCATCAATCCAAGAATTAACATTGTTATCCATTTATGATTCTAGTAAATATTATACTCGAGTTGGAAAGCAAATTCTATTTTATGTAATTTACATAACTAATATTCTATGACATTCTCCTATCGTTTTCGATCTTTTAATAAGAATTCTTTAAAATAATAATACATACATTTATTTTGCTGTCCCGGTATTTTCAGAATTGCGTACACGTTTCCTTTTCTATATAATTGGTTTTAATTTATACTTTTCATAATTCTTTTGTTTTTTACCGCGTTGCATTTTGGAGCGTATCATATATTAATTTCTGTTATTTCCAAATTAATACTCATTGGAATAAATTTAATTTTTTTTAATAAATTAATGACGATTGTAGTCAATATAAAACTTTTTGCAAAGTATTTTCATAATAAACATAACATTAGATGGACATCAAATCTACCTTCGTATCCACATTTTTAAGGTAATTAAAATACGGTAAATTAATCATGTTTACCTCATATTATATGTATAAGAATTCTTCATCTTGAACGTACAGTTTTTTTTCGTTTCTTATAAAAGATTAATGTAAAGCCGACTATTGGAAAACGCAATTTACACCGCTGCATCTGAATGTCAAAGGTTACATCGTAAATAATATTTAATTGCTTGTGCGTATTATTGTATCAGAAACATACACGAACTACCTCACTGGGTTATTGACTTTCATTACATATTCATTTTTATTAATCAAATTAATCTTTATTACGTTTTTTATATTTGAATTTTTTTTATAGAAACTAGCTGTTAAGAGCGTATTAGCTCGCATATATTGTTCGTTGCATAAATTGGTATATACATAAAAAATTTAATATTTTTATGTTATATGACCTTCCAAAATATAAACTAATACAATTATATAGGGATACAGTACATCATTTTGTAAATTTACACAATCGTCTTTAAAAGTATCGTCATTTACATTATGGCGACTCATCATTTCTCCACATCGTCGATAGTCGTAGTCGAAAAGAGTGATCCAAAAATATAAACTTTTATTCAAACCGTTTACATTTAGATATATATATATATATATATATATATATATATATATATATATATATATATATATACACATATATGTTGCATTTTTTTCGGTATAATTTATTAATTTTTTTAATTTATTAAATCTGTAAATATGCTCGTTCTCCAATTTTGCTTCGTTAAACATATAAATATTTAGTATATTCACGTGTTAATTTTAAAACTTTCAAATTCATGGTTTTAAATTTTACTTCACTAATTAATTACTAAATTTCATAAATATATTAAAATGTTTTTTTTTTAATTTCTTTTTGCTTTATGAACGAATATATCTAGGTATAATTCTTTTATCAACTTGTAATAACAGACATAATGGTTAAAAAACAAATAATCTATTCGCTTTGCATAGACGTTCAAAGAAATCTCAATATTTATACCATAGCTTTTATTGCTCTGTGAGGGCTGTGGGGATCAATTGATCGAAATTTACTTAAATTCTTCAATGCATTTTTTTAAGATTTTCAAGGTAGTTAAATTCTGAAAAATGACTATATGTTAAAGTTCTGCTTTAAACTGTTAATCAAATGTTTATTTTTAATTTTCCATTAAAAAAATAAAAAACTACTGTGCAAATTTATTTATTTACATTCAAGAATACAATTAACTAATAGCTAATGGTGCTACGAATGTAAATAAGTAAAGTTCAAACACATTTATTTTATGTCAGATAACTTCATTTTAAAATAATAAGGTATTTACCAAATACATACGAAGATACTAACTGGAAAACACTAACCATATTTTATGGAAAATAAATGGTAACAAGACCGTAGGTGTCACGACGTCTACTGGGTAACGCGTGTCCGATTTACGTGGTTTAAATAATATATTAAAGTTCCATGGCGCTATTAAACATTGTGGAAGATTTTGCGTAACTACTATTACCGTTTCTTTGATAAAAATGGTAAAAAATTGTTATCCCTTTAAATTATCTCAATGAAGGGATAATCCTTTTAAAGTTTTCCCAATCAAACAGGGAACAATTATAATTTCATCACTTCCGTGAAATGTCCATCCGTCTGAGACAACCTCTTCGTTCCTATAGTTTTAGGTATGCGTGCATGAATTTTGTAAGGCGTATAGATTCCATTTTTACTTTTCCTTGTTATGGAAATTGTTTTCCTTGTTATAGGAATGAAAAAAATTAGGATATCTCATTATATGGGGAATCGTTAGAAACGTCTATTGGAATGAAGGTTATTTGCCCTGTTTACGATTTTTTAGCTCTGTTTACGAAATATTAGGCTCGAATGTTTACAATGTGTCCCACTTTCCAAAGACTTTCAAAAAATATTATTTAAAAATATGAAAAAATCTCGGAAATCGGTTTTGTGATTACTTTGAAATGAAATTATTTCTGTAACTAAACTTCATTGGGATTCTATATTTTGTGTAATTATTTTAATAACTATAAAAAAAAAGCTTAAATAGGTAAAAATTACGCGGGTGGAAATTACTAGATCACTGAGCTTGCTAGTGTACTTATCGTAAATTATTATGAACTATTCAAATATAAAACATATTTGAATAGTTAAACATTTAATTAACATTTAATTTTTAAAAAATACAAAAAATTAATTGAAATATCAGGTTTAATTATTAGAGTACAGAATCAACTTATTCAGCTAAAATAGCTCTTTATGGACACGAGATACGATTTATATGTGTATATAGCTTCATTATTTGTGAAATGACTACTAGAACCTAATTCATGAGTGGTTCACAAGTATTTCATCGTTAGAAATATAGAAATGTAGCATTCAGTTTTCAGTATATATCAACTCTCATTTTACTCAAAGTTCTCTCATTTTAATATTTTATATGTTACTCGTACCTAGCTTTATAATAATCGAAACAATTTGCCATTTCCACGGCAGCGGATATGCAAAATAGATAAATTGATCGTGCAAAATCGTCATAATAAGTGATGATGATTAGCTAGGTTGTTGGGAGCCACGCCGTTGCGCTACAATAACCAATTAAATTTCATGTATACCAATGAATGACTGAATGAATGAATGAATAAATGCAATTTGTACCGGCACAAAAATTTACACAAAAGCGTCAATTACTCTCAACCGCGCTCCGTCAGACAACTATGCATTGTTCGCGTTTTTGTTATGAGATTTTAGTCGAAATCATCCGTAGACATGTAAGCAGTGTTTATAATTTGAACACGATCTGAATAAAAATATTATATAAAAGATATTTTATAATCAATAACAAGTGAAAATACAGTTCCAATGAATTACTTATTAACCACAAATATATTTAGTTGGAAATTTTTTTACATATTTAAAAAAAATATCATAACATTTCTCTTCAAAACAAGATTATCAGCGAGGAGGTGAGAGTAATGTGGCAGGGTGATAATACATTTTTGTATTATTTATGGAGTGTGTATGAGTTCCATACTTTGCTGTAAATCAGACTAGATATCTTTCGTTCTATAATATCTCTTCTTTCACATTGATTTGAAGGTGTCCAATATAAAGATTTAGTAATTTAGTCATCATTGGATGTGATGTGCTTTTGATCATACAATTTTTTAAATACTTAATAATTATTTTTTTCATACATGCAGTCCTTTAGTTACATCGATTCGACTAAGTCTTTTCGAGTTACGTCGAACAATATTTTGATATCACACCATTCTTGGAAATAGCGGTAATTGTTCTGATTTACCTCATACTGTGGTCTTGTCAGGTTCGGGCAATGTAAACTTCTTTAGTTCGGATGTCAAATCTCGACGTGCGGGAGATCCCCTGTGTTAAAAAACGCGCACGCCACATCACTGTAGTATGCGACGAATGATCAAAGGTGTTATAATTTTCTTTATTTCTTTGAGATTTTCTGTTTACTACTTGTTTAAAAAGTGAGGAAAATAATTACAACAAACCTTAAATCTAAAATATTAAAACTCAAACATCGCTGTTTACTACCTTCAAAAGAAACGCTTTAATTTCAGTGTTATACATTTGGATTTAAGACCAAACTTAGCAACAGTTTCGCTTAGTCTCACTATCATTCAAAACAAGGCACCCAATATTATCAATACTTTACTCCTCCTATATAATGCTCTCGGTCATCCTCCGAGTATTGCCGATATTGATCCCCAAATCAAGGTTCTATTTCTGCCTCGAGACACTACATCATTTTTGCAACCATTGAATTAAGAAGTCATTGCAAATTTAAAAAAAAATTTAAAGAATTTTAAAAATCCCAGAATAACATTTTCACAAGCAACGAAGGCGAATGAAGATGATGGTATGGAACTAAAAGATTTTTGGAAATGTTACCACATCTGGCAGCGTGTAAAAAATATTGCTGCGCTGTTTAAAGAGGTAAAATCCAACAATTTTAAAGGAGTTTGGAGAAAATTATGTCCACGCTTCTTTGAATCATCTGCATGTTCTTCAAACATAGATCAGCCAAATATGGATGAGACCACAACAAACATTGTTGATTTGACCAACCAGTTGTCCGATACTGAAGTCACTGCTGATGATATTGAAGATTTATTAAATTCACGCTCGCAAGAACTTATTAATGAGGTTCTCATTAAGTTCAAGACACAGAAAGAACCAACAGAAATACAAAAAATAATATCTGTTGCTGGCACTGAAAAGGAGCTTTCATTGAAACAACTTTCAGAAGCCATTGAAATAAGTCTTAATATTAACAAACAAAATTAGTGATGCCCATAAGTGTTATTGATACCTCTATGATAACAAGAAAATAGAAGGAAAACAAATTAGAATTGTGGCGTTTTTCAAGCCAAAGGTCTAATTTATTGTGCTTGTTACTCGCATATATTTTTTTTCCATTATGAAAAAAATCACTTAATCAAAATCAATAATGAAATATTATGTACCATATACCACGTGTGATGTAAGCATCATGTACCAAAAATAATTATTATTTTCATAAGTATATGTTTTACGTACTTACTTTTAGTACTTCATGTTAAATATATATTCATTTTTTAATAAAAGCCATAAGATATTATATGGATAAATTTTCAAACAAGATCGAGGCTTCGACTTAGGCTAATTCGATTTTCGTTGCGTATTTCTGGAACCTAACATATCGTAAGTACGAGGACAACCTATATTGATAATTCCCCGTTATCGCATTTCATATTTTACGCTCATGATCTTAGACAATAAAAAGAATGAAATCAGAATAGAATGGAATGGAATCATAATTAAAAAGATGACATCACCGCAAATATCCCGCAACAAACGTCTGTTTTTGGTGCATTTACATAGAACAACGTAATGTTTCCACGTAACTGAGCACTTTAGAAAGACAATTTTGAAATTTCCTGATGTTCAATGATCGATCGTAATTTTCTGTTTTAAGTTATATTTCTAAGCAAACTTCTATATCACTTTTAAATTTTTACTTCTTATTTTAAATTTATCTTTTTTATTTGTATTTATAATCTGAGTCAACGTGTAAGTTTAGAGAGTACGAAGTTAAAACTAACCTTCTTTCAATTTAATAAAAAAAATTCAATAAAATGTGGTGAGCATGCATAGGCCATTAACCCTATGCATGCTCACCACTGCCACACTTTATTTGGAATAAAAAAAAATTGATTATCCATTTTCTTAAAAGAACATTGCTTGTCCATTCTACCGATTTTATTGAAAGACCATAACAGTATAATTTCTGTCCAACTTATTCACTACCGCTTGTAACGTCATAAATCCGCCTCGATCTTGTTTGAAAATTGATCACAATACCTGCACCATCGATAATCATTGATGATTTATGCTTAGCTATAATTATTCTCAACTTATACACCTTCCTTGTTAATTTTAGCAGCGCTTTGCGTACCGCTAATTTTTTTTATTTTATTAACTCGCTTGAATATATCTTTGAATATATTTTACAATTCACTAAGCAATTGCTACTATATAAACTCCAACCATGCCTTAATAACCAACTCTTAGTGTATTAAATTGAGCATTTCATAATATTTTAATCAATATTTTATAGGTGCTCGCATCCCAGTTCGAGGTAGCAAAAAACTACGACAAGCTCATGATATTTGTTATCTTAATTCATGTAAGTATTCTTATTTAGTTGTATCTCTATAAATTATCATTTATTATACACGACGGAACGGAGGAGGTGTATGCGTTTAGGGTGAGAGGTTGTTTGTTTGTTTGAGTGTGCAATCCAATGTTCCCACTTATCTCCAAAACGGTTTGACCGATTTAGATATGGTTTTCTATAAAATATTTGTGATGCGTTGGCAATGATTCTTAGATAGAATAGATTCTTGTTACGATAATTACTCATCAAGGAACACCACAATCAACATTTTATTGCAAACAAATGTTCCAATTTGTCTCCAAAATGGATTGACCTATTTAGACACGGTTATCATTTATCATTCCAATATTTGGGATTATTAATCCCAAATATTATCAATATTTGGGATTAATCAGCGATGGTTCTTACATAGTTGTTACGGAGTTAGCTTACCAGAGGGCACTGCAACCTTTTGTTGCAAGCGTATGTTCCCATTTATTTCCAAAATGGTTTGAACGATTTAGACACGGTTTTCTGCAAAAAAATTTGGAACTAAGAACCTATTAATATAATTGTAAACCCAAGAAAATCTGTAGGAGCTGCCTTTGTCATTTCCGATCCCAATATCAAAAACATTGTAGCAGCATAGAAATGCTATTTGCACAGCTAAAAGAATTTCAATTAGTCACTAACTGATAAAACTGAAAAATTTTTACATTTAGTCTCTCATATATTTTTTCAATATACTTATCTTATTTCTGTCTATACAAAGTTGTGTATATTTGTATAAGTATGTATATAGATATTTAGTACTCTTTATTAAAATATCTCTAACTGAAAAATATTTATCGTTCAAACAATAAAATCTAAAAAAAGAAACCTTTATTGATTTATTCTGTAATAACATAATAATCTTATAATCAATAAAGTAGTCGCAGTGATAACTGAAATAAGAGTCATAAAATATTTATTGCATTAATTACTGTCACCTTCATGTGAGAAAAATCATATATAACAACACCAATGAAAAAACTATACCTTTTGATACATATAGCCAGTAATTCATCTGAAGAACTAATATAATAATCTAGAACAACTAGAAAAAAAACACTAAACTTATTTTCAATACCATTATACGAAACCATCTTAATGCGTTTTCAGATACAATACTTTCAAGTTACTATAATTTTTAGCAAACCCAATGCTATTATTTCAGCTAACAAAATTTGAAGTAAGCTCATTTAATAAACATGGATGGACACTTATTACAGATTAAATCTTAAATTTATTCATTCAATAAAGAAATATCATTTGGCGAATAGCCTTCCATCAACCTATTTTTTGGAATTGTGCTATTACCTATCTAAATTAGTTTCTAGAGTAAAACCGAGCTACAACTATTCATTTCCAACAAGTTTTAACCCTACTCCTAACCAGATCTGATTAAATATATGTAACCGTTAAATCGACTCCTACGTAAATTCCGTCACAAATACCTACGTACACTGCATCCATACGTCAGTACATCGACATGGCCCATACCGCACAGAGCGATCGAATGTACGTACCCTACCCAAGTGCAGCGTACCGCTTGCGATGCATTTGAATTTGAATTTGATTGCAATCGAGCACGTGGGCGTTTTTGTATTGAAACATAAATATTACTCGCATCTGATCTTGGACGTTTTAAAGTGTCGTTCGGTGTAAGGGAAAAACGGTTTTATTTTTGTGTCCGACTCACATCCTGCAGTACATGTTTCGGTCGTTAAAACAACGATAGTAATGAATTTTAAATGACACAAACGGATATGGGATAAGGTGGCCGTGAAGAAACTGAAGGGTCTATTTTTAGATAGTTTCTTGGTCCATCTATTTGGATAGTAAGATTTTATTCGCTATTAATTGTGAAGCTCTAATAAAGCAGAATAGTAAGTAATAGAGCTATATATACATACATACACACACACACACATACATATATATATATATATATATATATATATATATATATATATATAAGAAAGCGAGACATTTACCAACAAAATTTGGTTAAATCTTATTTTTTACCTAAATAAAATGTATACCATCTATATCAGCAACCTATTGCCTCTTATTGACTACGAATATGTGTATCATCCTTATCTCAATAAGGGATAAGTTTGAATGCTTTAAAATTTTGTGTCTCTGTAACATTTTCAACCACGGAAAGTAAGATGATGTCTCTGCTCCAGAAATAGTTACAGATTAGAGGTCATCTTTACCTACTTGCTCTTCTCTTAGGCAATCTAAATTGTCCACGGATTCTATATTACTTCAGTAGCTGATTCATGAGCCGCTGGATGCTTGTCTACAAGTGGTCTTAGGTTACGCTCTAAAAATATTTTACTCAACTAAATGCCAAACAGCTCTCCGCCTTTCAAAAAAAATAATTTGCTCTCCCCACTGCAAAATAGAATCATTTGGATAATTAATTAAATATTATTGGTTCATTACATAGTATTGACTCATTCCAAAAACCCCCAGCTCTCACAAATTCTATTGCTTTTATCTTTCTTACTGTCCTTTTTACGTTCCAATAAAAGAAAAAAATTATATAGTAATTATAATTTTCAATGTACATATTTTTTAAATTTGATTTCTTTTCGTTTTTCCCTCTCTTAAAATAAAATCAGCTATTTTCAGAACAATTTACCTTTGTTTGTTCGCGTTATAATACATATATTAATAATTTATAGATCTCTAGTTCTTTCAATCTTATCATAATAGTAAAAGATAAATGTGAGGTTTAATCAATTTCATTACATATAATTTTAGATAAAAACATTACGGATAAAAGAAACAAAGCTATATAACCGTGCTTGTAAATAGTTAACGAAAATCGTATTGATGAACACAATATGAAACCAGAAACTGTGAATTCTTATAAAAAAAAATGTATATATATATATATATATGGTATATATACATATATATATATGGTATATATAAATGTATATATATATATATATAATATGCACCATTATTATCTACTACTTGTCGCCATCTATATGGTAGTAACAATACACCTTTCTTGTTTTCTGGTGTCTCTGTTTCAAAAAATTATGCGAGATCGTTTTGAAGATCTTCTTTAACGTCGTATTTTTTTTCAGGTAAATAATTACTTAGAGCGCTGAATAAAAGGTAATCAGAGGGTGAAATTTTCGGCGAATATGGTGAATGAGTGAATAGTACCCAGTCGAGCTACTATAATTTATCACGAATACGTTTTGCAACATGTAGTCTAGCATTATCAGGTAGAAAATAGACTCGGTCCTGTTGACTGCTCAATTTGTTACCTAATCGGTCCAATTGTTCACAATAAATATATGTATTAATGGTAGATCCCTCTGAAACCAACTCCCAATGAATAATGCCCTTGACATTCCACCAGCAGCTAAACATCACCTTTTTGGCACTTATTTCAAATCACCTTACTATTATATATAAAAATTATATCAAAATTATTCAAATCACCTTACTAGACTTTAAAAAACAAATGTTTTGAAATGATATCCATAATTTAAATATTTCTTAATATATTTCCGCCAAAATAGCATATAGCAAATATTTAAAGCAAACTACATCTGTCTCCGTATTGACTATATCCAATAATGAAAATAAGAAGCAGCTATGGGAAAAATCCATAAATATATATCCATAGTATATGAATATACCTTAAGATCTGACGGTGTGCGTCTCCAAATCTTATAAAAGTTTACGTGACAGGCTACCATCTATAACGTAGAAGATAAAAACATATACGTAAATAAATGGAACACATACGTAGATATCCTCTTACCCTATTTATTCTTTCCTCTAATCAAAATCTATAATAGGGTTTTGTGGTTACAAATACTAGCAATATTATTCTCACGGTCTAAGAATGCTTTAAAGAATCTGTGCGGTTAAAAATTCAATTTATTACGTGCTTTTCTGAACAATTTTGAGGCGGAAAGAGCTATGAAGTAAATATAGCATATCTCAAAAATAAACCTCAATTATTGATCTATCATTTCAAATGAATGATTAGTGTTGATTTACAGAAAACACATTCACTTTGACTTGTCTAGATCCGCAAAGTTTTTACAAATATCAACATTGAAACAAAACAGTTTTAATTTAATTATAAAATGAAATCCCTAATAAACCGTTTAATTACTATTTCATTAAAATGGAAAGAAACGTGTTAAACTAAGATATTAATACGTTAGCTATACGAAAATAGACTTAATAGGATAAATGATAAAGGCGAGTACACTTAAACAAATTTTGGTATAGCTATATTTGTCTTCTTTCGCTATTCATAATAAAAAGATAATTTCTTATCAAGCAGGTAATTACTAAGCAATTATACAATTTATAACTATAAATAAAAAAAAGACTACAGGTGTTGATCAATAACGACCCAACGAAATAAAATTGAAACTTGCTTCAATTAAATATAGTCCTATCTAAACTCGAAGTGCAGACTCCCAGCACCGTATACTAGACACACATCTACAGACGCAATATGCAGCCAGATCCGACATAAACATAAAATGATGTACCCACCATTGCATTCCCAGCAGCCGCTCATCAGCACAGGGAGATGCACTATCTCTTTCCAATCTGACGCCCCACCGCCGTCCGAAGCCACGCCTTCCTTCAGTATGTCACCTGTGGAAGGCACCGGTATTGCCTACATTTACATTACACATATGCAAAACTACATACTCGCTCATACTCGCGAACTTTCTACCGAGAGGTGAATCGCTATGAGTGTACTTGGCTGGGTACTCCGACGAATAAGTTGACTGTACCTTGGGACAAATGCGGCCAGGGGTGATGAAACGAAATTGTTCGTGTGTTAAATTCTGTTTAAAAAAATAAAAATATAGGTAAAATCTGTTTAAAACCCAATTAAAATTTATTAGAAACTTCAACCCCAAATAAAATCTCAGTTGTCGTTCTCACTGAATTAAAAAATATTTCATACATCTAAACGTTTTACTCCCTTCAAATTAGTTTGTAATATATTTTCAGATAAGATATACATCAAGTTAAAACTATGACACAAATTAAGCTTGAGTTATGTTCCTTCATATATTATAAGCGTTACCTTTATATGATATTGCCATACCTCTTATAGAGATAAGTATAAGATCCGCTAAAACGTAAATAATAGTTTAAAGTAACTTTCTTGAACACAATGCATGTAGGTAAAATGTAATAAATTTCTCTGAAGACCCTTCCATCGTGTTACCTTCATCTAATTTGAAAGCTGTCAATATAAAATTTAAACTAAAGCCATCGTCAACTACCTTAAAAAGTATGAAACAATTTTAAGAAGTATAAAATAAGAAATTTTACAACATACAACTCCAAATTTACAAAAGTGATCAAAGATTTAAATAACATTTGTATTTGTATGAACTTTTAATCTACTGCTAATCTTTAAATATTTCAATGGAAGATAACTGGATAATTTTCCGCCTTTATAAATGACACGAAGTAGATTAACATGCCTAGCTTAATATTTCTAAACAGTGCTAACAATTAAGTGTTATAATTTTCAAGCAATGAATTTTAAAAGGAAGTTAATCCTGTTATAAAGTAATTGCAATAAATATGAATACTACGGTTATGCTAATCAAAATATACACATTCATACATGCATTGGTTGAAATAACATATCAAAAGCTTAAAATTAGCCGCCACACAGCGATCGACCTGATAGTGGACCCGTATAATAATTGCGAACATTGCGCGCGCCGCTCTCATGACCGCACCCAACCCGCGGTTCGCGACCAATGTCAAGTTCATCTACCTACCTGGCTACGAGATGATGACTATAATCTACACACTGGCCGCATGTAAGTCACTACACACATCCATACCCGCCTTGCCGCGTGGCCCAAGCCATGAGAGATTTGCATTACCAGCCGTCCGAGTCCGCGCGAGTGTAGTCCCGAATATACTCGATGTGCGTAATAGCTTTAGGTTGACAGCGACGACGTGCTGATATTTACTACAAGTATGTAACTACTTGGTACATACGTAAGCTGCCCAATAAGATGATATTGGGTATTCAGAGTGAGAATTATATTTATGCCATGTTTTTTCTTTTTATTTTTTTGTGATAACAATCATCGTCATTTATTTTTATGTTATTAAAATGTAAAGTATATTTAACACAACGCGGCATAAAATGAAAATAAATTCTGAGTGAAAAGTATATTAGAATATTTTAGTCGTTTATGTAAATTTTTATACACAATCAGCGCAAATGTACTTTATAAAAAAGCAATATTAAAAAATAAGTTTATACCATAAGTTTATACTACTCCTATTTCTTTTTCTGGTCAATTTTGTCCATTTTTTTCTTGTCAATATAAGATTAAAGCTTCGAAACACAATAAAAATATTACAGATATGATGCAATCTGAAGATATATTTTTATTTTCAAAATTCCACAACTTTATTTGTGTCTAAATTCAGTTTGATCATTTATCATCCCTCTTCCCATAGTGTACCGACGATCTCAGGGTAAAATGCAATAATAGATATTTTGTCTCGTAATTGAATACAAGTACGTTATAATTCGGTTAAGTCATTATTGTTATTGTTTATATCTTACATAACAGATGAATGGAAGTCCGACAGACTCGGTCTAAAGACTTGTACCGTCGTTATAAATGGTATATACATTAGTCTTTACGCACGTTTAAAACAGTGTGTGACGGATACAATTTTGAAGAAAGGCATAAAAACTTGTCAGAATACATGCCAGTGGAATATTAAGCGTTCAAAGCCAAGATAATTGCCTTCTTTTAAATGGACTCGGATGCTTATTTCGCGCAGCTGGTCCATAATTTGTGCAAAATACGCGACCGCAGGGACATCGCGAAACTTGTGAGGTCAAGTTTAGGTTTTGCGGACAAATAAAACTCCATTGTGTTCGGAATAATGGTTCCTAGAGATGTTTTTTGCGACATCTTCGCAATATTAAGTAATAATTTCTTGAGTTGTTATGAGCAAAGAAGGAAGGTCCAAATCAACATGTTATATTTTCATGCATTCGTTTTGAAGAATATAGATTTGGGTTAAAAGACTACCGAATATAAGATTCAAAATAAATATAAAGTTATGAAATAGATTGTTTGATAAATTTTGTTTATAGATTAATTGCCGTAATTGTTTTTTTCCAATCATACATTTTTTTTAGTTTCTAGTGAGTATATATCTTCGGCCATTTTACAATTTTTCCTATATTTATGAATTCGTAACGGAAAAAGGGTGAAAAGTTTATAATCCATTTAAATTTATTTAGTTAATCAAATCTTACAGATTGAGGTGACGTCATTATAAAATTCGGCTTGTAAATATTGATTTAAAGCGCTAAGAAGTCAACCATAGTGTGTCATTGTTATTCATTAAAATTCCTAAAAATATATATAGTAATTCGTATTACGTGAAATAACTGGTTAGAAACTTCAAATAAAACGACGCAATTTGAAAGTTTGGTATCATTTTAAAATGCATGAAATTTATATCATTATAGTAAATTTCTTTCAATTGTTCATCATTTAAAAAAAATGTCGATCTTGAAGAGCGAATGATCCAATATTCAAAATTTTGAAAATGAATCAATTTAAAAATACATAGTGTGCCTTACTTTGTTTTAAAAAAATGTATAAAATGAACATTTAAGTACATTTTTAAATTCGATAATTTAATAAATTAATAAAATTCTCTATTGCAAATCTTTCTATTCTACCACTTCGATTTTCAAATACATAAATTTTTAATTTTTCGTAGTTTGTAAAAAAATATTTTCCGCATGATTAATTCACGGATTTATTGTGTTAAATTCATAGATTTATCATTTTATATTTTAATTGAAATAATTAGATACAAGAGCATATATATAGTCCAAGACCGACACAAAATAGAAATAGTTAAAAAACAATGTGATAAACAAATAGAATAGTGAAACACTAAAGATAATAAGATTAAAGAACCTGAGTTAAATTAGTTAGATTAAGGCACTATTTTAAGAATTAAATACGCACGAGTTAAACGAATTAAAGCATCATAAGAATTAAAGCACTACTTTACTAGAATATTACAATAATATTGTTGTTTATGCATTTTCACAAAACATAATAAACGCGTTATAATAAATGTACATTAATAATATTTATATTATGTAATATTTATATACCTATACATAACCTCACACTTCGAAAATTGAATTATAATAAACCTCCACGTCCCACCGCAAACTCATTCAAATCGCCCTCTACCAACACTGACATCGCAACTCCTCTTCCACGTCGATTTAACGCCAAAACAATTTATATTAAACAGACTATTGAGCCATA
This sequence comes from Druceiella hillmani, assembly GCA_039881145.1. Taxonomy (NCBI): domain Eukaryota; kingdom Metazoa; phylum Arthropoda; class Insecta; order Lepidoptera; family Hepialidae; genus Druceiella; species Druceiella hillmani. Next base: position 28,074,074 of record JAYKKI010000015.1, read on the forward strand.
AACGTACGAATAATCTCTTCAAGATGACCCACCAACGACATCGTTTAACTGATCGCAAAATATCTATTAAATGTGATTGTGAATGCCTGATGGCTCAGGGCGAGGCCTGCACCATAAAACCACACATTCGCCCAGTAAACTTGATTTACCGCATCGGTCTGTTCGCCCCCTGAGGTACGATGCAACGCCTTTAAGCAGTCACTTTCGGTTTTACAACTCATATATTTCAATATGAGCTTTAGGCACTAAAAAGCTTCCAATTGACGTTGCATTTCAGTGCATTTCAAAGGATTTTTAATATTGCAACTCAACTTGAACACTATTTAATGACGAGCTGTGAAATCTGTTGGATTTGTAAGTGAATAAATGTTATGACATTATCACTGTAAACGTGACGATAATATTTTGAATTGACGCTTGAGAGGTTCATTAAAAATACTGGTACATTGAATGTAGAAAAAGAACTTAGTCTTGTTCAGTAGGATTTTTTATTTCTGTGGAAAAAATATCATGTCCTAAAGAAATTTTAAATATTTTTCATTTCAAAGAAATTATTACGTAAATTAAGCTAAAAGTCAACGAAAAACTCAGAAAATCGAACACTCAGTGTACGTGAAGATTCAATACCAGGCCCACGTTTGTCGAAGCTTTAGATGTTAAAAATATGCACCATTATTCAATATTATCGCTATTTTTTAAAAAATCGAGACTTGTTAATTAGTTTCTATAATTCTTTATTAATTTATTTTACTTAATTTTTATATTTTTTCTAACAGTAAATAAATAACACTCGAATGCAACGACTCTACATAATGTAAAGATATGATGAATGAACCAAAATAAGGAATTATAGGACAGAAAAATTAAAAATTGTCTATATTACGAGACATAATTCTTCTCTTTAACAATCAAAATATACATTTCATAAGAATAGCATCTCTTTGAATATGAGATGTCTAACTTATAGCTGAACATAACGTTTAATTAAGGTTTAACAACCAAACTTTTGAAGATGCTTCTTCATATACTTGACGTGAAACACGAGATATGATTAATAAAAATCCACTCGGTAATAACATCATAATAGCCCCGTGTCAATAGCAGTGTTATAAGTATCACGTAAATAATAAGGCGTTTGAACGAGTCGGATACAGCCTTCTTGGTGGGTGGTCAATGCACTCCAAGTTTTGGAAGTATTTTAATTCGTACCAATGAATCGAAATAATCAGTTGGACGTAGGAAGTTTGAATGTTTATTGGTCACCGAATTGTCTGATGCTCTTTGAGCTAACACCTACTTACAAACCTTCTTTGAGGTGCATGACATGTTTAAAAGAAAGATATACTTTTAAATTGTTGTCTTGAGTTTTATTTTTACTCACGTTTACATTTTTATCCCAAATATGAAATGATATAGGCGAACAGATTTTATTAATTAATTGGGAGTTAATCTGAACGCCGAATAAGAAATTAGATTTTCACAGTGCGTTTAAATTATTTACGAGACGTACTTTTGTTCCAAAGAAACTTTAGAAAACTATTTTTTCTTATTTTCTTACCTTTTTGTAAATAGTCACATTTCAATTACTAAAATAAATATTATTCAAAATATGTCAAACACATATTTTTTTACCTTTTTCAAACGATTCCATTCCAATTACAAAACTATTATTAGTACAATTCATTTAATTTTAATAAGTTTTACTTCGTATTTATGTTTACATTTTTAAATTGTGTCGCCTGTATATGATCGCTCGCGCATGGAAACGAAAATGAACTTCTCCTTTCCGATATTAGTTTAAAAGGTTTTTAGTTCCGTAAATACAGATGATGACTCGATGATGTTCTGTTGTTACATGTCATGCTTCTTGCGGTTATGATTCATTCGATTTTTTTAAATGTACCAATATTTCGTTTCGTCGAAATCCAATAGATGGTCACACGCTAACACTCAAATCACATCTTAATAGTACTGTTAGGTTTAACAAAACGTCCTTTTCAACAAGTAGAGTTACTTATAATGCCATTGCACTAAAGTAATTTTCGATGACTGCGGCCGCCGTATAAAATTAGATTTGAAAAGCCTAATAATGTATGCTTTTTTTCTACAGGCTTCAAGGAATGTATAATATCAGTGATTGGGTTGTATTCCTTGTTTAAATATTAATTTGAAATTAATTATTACCCGTACATAAAACACTTTTCAGTTTGATTATGGATTTTGAAACTGTACCTTCTTTGTCAAGGGTTAAGTGATTTTATTGCTATCATACAGTGACTAAAATCTACGTTGAGCGTATTTACTATTTAAAATAAAAACTCAGTGAAACTCCAAACTTTATAAAGTAAAAAATAAATAAAGTACAGTTTAAAAAAAGTGAATACTAAAATAAAATAAGTTTTCATTTAAATCTAAAATATAACTTACAAGAACTCAGGTAAAAATTCTTACTGAAACATAAATTAGATTAATATATATATATATATATATATATATATATATATATATATATATATATCTGAGCCGGGGGAAGTACAATAGTGCTACATAATGTTACATAAATAATTTTTAAATTCTTATGTATAATCTATGAAGCTACATATATATCTAACTTTACGTCATCTTCCACCATCTCTGGATAAGCTGCGATCATGAAACACCGTACTTTATTATCCTTACGCCACCACCAAGAAATGTTTCAGTTTGATTCTCTCACCTCTTTCTGAGTTATTCACGTTTTCTTTTGCTACATTCTTTTGTATATTCAACATCTTTAGCACTATCTTTACGATTAATACGATTAAACCGTATATTAAATTTATTTATTTTAGTAATATCTGAATTTTTAATTATATTACTGTCCACTTAATTATATATACTGAGTAATAAGTACCGGTGTACGCAGATTCTAATAAATTATTTTAAAATATGCTTAGGCTCATAAAATTATCCACAGTTTAACCCACTGATGGAGTTCAAATGACGGTTCACAAATTATAAAATTTCTTAAAATCGCTGACTGATTAAGTACATTGAAATCTCAAACTCTGAATCATTTTACTAGCAGGTCTGCTAGATTTAAACTCTTCTTCGCAGATTAACCGTGTCAAGATGGCTGCTCGACTATCAACTATTTTGGTTTCTGTCTTTCTAACAAACCATCATTTAGTAGTCATATTATTTTATTCGTTGCTTAGGGAGTTGTTAATAATATTAATGCATTATAGTAATAATATATTTACATCATCATCAGTAGTTAACTGGTTTAATTATTAGTGATTTAAAATGTAATGGAAAATGCAAATGAGGATCCTAATGAAATTATATTATTGTTGAGTGGTCTTAACAAGCATTTCCAATGCCCGTACATCGTTAGAGCATTAATTAATCAATTTAACTTTTGGTATAACGAAGACTGAGTTAAATTATATCTCACTCTCAATAAAATGGAGCACTCTCTTTTGTAATCACGACATTATAAAGTTAAAACAGGTATATTAATAAGAAAGATGCTTTTGCTAATGAAATAACCTAAGATTTTTTAACAAATTTCACATCTATTCACTGTATTGCAATATAATAGAGCGTTTTATCAATGAAAATAGACAGGGTTACAAAAAAAGTGAAGCTAAACGATGTTTATTATAATAACAGCAATACCATTTGAGAGTAATAGATAGATTATATGTTAACCACTTACAATCGATTGACAGTTGGCTAAACTGTGATTGACCTTGCGGCCCTTAAAACGTATGCTTAATATTTGTCATTAATATTAGCTTCCAGATAAAAGAGAAATAGTCATTTTGTTAAGAAAGCAAAAAATATTAGGCGGCCAAAAATTTTTAATATTACAATACAAATAAACGTACAAAGTCTGATGCAATTTCATTCAATACAAATTGTGTACCTTATTATTAAAAGCTCATAATATTTTCTTGAACGAACAGAAATAAAAGATCTACTCCTTATTATACGCGGTGTAATGTAGTTTCCACTTGTATTATAATACGAAAGTAAGGACCGGACATGCTAAAATAATAATATTTAATAACACACACCCGGTGTAAGCGCGTCCAACTTCCTTTGTACCGGGCAATGACCATATGGCGGACGAACCACCAAAAAGCTCCCACAACAAAACTTGTAGGATTAATCCAAAAACCGTTACTGTCGGTAATTTTTTTTTAGTTTCGTTTACTTGTTGTTTTAGTATCAAAATCATTTCTTAAATAAACGTGTTTCGTTTGCAATTCAAAGATAGTTACATATACACACACATATATATATATTTATATATATATATATATATATATATATATATATATATATGTGTGTGTGTGTGTGTGTATATATATATATATATATATATATATATATATATATATATAATTGGTGTTTTTTATCAGACCGGAATTTATTATGCAAACAGAACCGAATATTGGCTTAGAAAGTAAATACGACATATTTAAATCGATGTCAGCTTTATCCTTTATGTATAGTGCTTTATAAATTTACTCGTCGATATAATTCATAAAAAAATATATTGCATTGGTAAGACGTAATCCTGCAAAGAGTTCAGTCTAATTGCAGCGACTCCCGTTACAGATGGACGCGACGGCCAAACGCGCTTAATTGCTTACATCCTCAACGAATAATGTCCATCAACGCGAGAAATAAAACTCTGAAACGAATCGAGGCCAATAATTATACCTTTAGTTAGTATTTGAATGGGAAGTGAAGGGAATGGGGTTGTGAACAAAGGCGAATCTCTTTCCAAAGCATTCAGGAGTGGACGTTTGATGTCACATAGGTTTGGAATAAAGTTGAAATTAGACCGATTGCTAAAGCTTATTGAAAAAAAAAATAATAAAAATGTAATATAAAATTTACGTAAGTTAAATTGTATTTAAAAGTGTTATTAATTTTCTGAGGCAAGATAAAGAAATCAATTAAAAATTTGCCTTAGTCGCTCGGACTTTTGACACCATTTATTTCGTATTTTTACTCCTTTTAGCTTAGTATGAACATGCTTCCTATAAAAATCTGAACCAATTTAGTGACTTTGGTCAAATTAAGAAATTAACGTACCGCATATAATCACATTCTAATTAATAAAATATAATGACCATCTGTAAAAAAAATAATCTTGAAAAACATATGTACATTGTTCCTATTTTTTATCGTTTTGTACATAAGTAAATAACCAGAGAAAATGAGCTCTTATTAATATTTTTTCTGTACCTTAGACATGGCTATTATCATACTATCACTAAAACTATAGTAATGTTACTAGAATGAGGTTGCCACATAATAACATGCACTTACTACATCACATTCTATCCGAACCGGTGCATCCTCACAATAATATAGCTGAAGAAAGGCACAAACGAAAAATAATAAAAATTCGATCAATAAAGCACACAATTTTGGGTTATAAAAGTTATGGGCCCAAAAAACATAAAGCTTTCGGTATAAAAGTTTTAGTTTTGGGTTTCAATACGGATGAACTGTGGCAATAAAAAACTAATCTTCAACTTTATAAAACGGGGGGGGGGGGGCATGGTATAATAAAGTTTATACACAAATTCAAAGAACGAAGAGAGCTGGCCATTTAGACGTATGAAAGAAGAGAGAAATCCTAAAAAAAATTGTTCATACCAAGCCTTTATGCTCCAGACCGAGAGGAACATTGAGGCTGAGATGGGGTGACTGCCTCAAAAAAAATTTCTAACATCCGTACAACTACAACCAGGAATATTTCATTTAAGTGTAAATTACCGAAGAAGGCCAAGGCCTACCATGGACGTACAAAGCATCTACAAAACAAAATATGGCTTAATCACATTTCGGAAATTCTCAAACGCGGAAAAAAAAACTTAAAAGAATGAATACATGTACGCATTACTGATTTCAAATAAGAATATCGGCACACTCGCACCTTTGCAAATAATTGGCTTGTACCTCACGCATACATCAAAATTGTTTTAACTATAAAAACAATACATATATTTCCATAAATGTGGTAAATACAGTTAAATATGCAGATTAACATTTCATACTGTCAGTTTAAATATATACATATTTACACTTCCGTGTTAAATTAAAAGCACATGATCAGTTCGTAACATTCTTCTGTACGAATCGACCTCAACAATACGAAACCTATAATTAAGCAATGGAGTCCGAAGGATTCGCCCCTTTAATTGTCGTAAGGACCGTTCCTTTTATTTAACATTACGCGTGCTTTATTTTACTTTGCTTATGTAGAATACCCTGCCACGGTTCGGACAAAGATCCTTCAACCAAGGTTAAGTAACCCACTGGATACGGCTTAAATGACGTTCATACCGGTATAATTTTTAGGCACACAAATTTAAAATACGTCCGAATTGAAAACACCCGCCTATGAGAAGAAAATAGGTGGGTCTTTTCAATTGGGACGTATTTTAAATTTGTGTGCCTAAAAATGATACCGGTATGAACATAATTTAATTAAATAAATTATATGATCACAATTAAATGAAACTACATGATGTAGTATTATTTCTACTTTCTTAAGTTCTTTACCACGACCTAGGTTTCGTTGTATTACATCTTCAGGTGGGCTTAAAGGCAAAGATCTTCAGGTGGACTTAAAAGCAAAGATCTTCGCTTTTAAGCCCACCTGAAGATGTTGTAATACAACGAAACCTAGGTAGTGGTAAAGAACTTAAAGAAAGTAGAAATAATATACACTACATCACGTAGTTTCATTTAATTGTGAATAATGAATTTCTACAAAATTAACGCCAAATGTATTCAAAATTATCCGATCTTAATCTTTCGGCACAAATGTAAATCAAAATCTTAAGATGCAGGGTATAAAGAAATTCTGATATGCGTCAGGGGATATTTCCTATTATTTTTATAGATCATTGCATTATGACCCTTATGACCATCAAATGACACGTTAAAAGAAAATAATGTCCTTCTGTACGAATACAAAATCAGCCATCATTTTCAATACGGGCTGTTTGTAGTTACCTTTTTAATTTAATAATTTTCAGAACTATTTTGCACTACACTTTATGTATCGTATAAATCACTTAGCATAATAACAATATTTTTAAACAAAAAATAATGTTAATGTTCTCAAATATTTTGACTCTTGTAGAATAATACATAATACATATATTTGGCAGAATACTTTATTAGTGCCGTTGAAAAGAATAAGATAAACAAATTACTTGTCGTAAAAAAATTACTTATCAACAAAAAAGCTTCAAACTTTCAAAAAATAATTGTCTTTTGGTCTATGGAAACTAATGCAATTGTTAATCATAATATAATTATTTTATAGCTGATTAATAATCAATCGATTCATAAGTGGCATCTATATAGTTTTGAAAGTACCACCTTACCACGCCCAGCTCTTATTCAATTTAAGTTTTTTATCATACATGTTTCGATTTCTCATAGCATTTGGTATTCTAAAAACAATTTAAAGTGCGAGACACGAAACCCAACATCCTTGTCCGCTGTGATCGTGGCCTTAGTTAGTAGGGCCGTGCCGACATTCAAACGGTGAGCTCCAACCCGTCAATCAAATATCGGTGAGCTCCTACAGAGCTTTGTTTATTCCTGACGCGGCTTTGTTTTGCTTCGCCGCGTTCCTGCCGCTGCACGATGACTGATGAGTGATGTGATGACTACTCTCAGGCAAATCCAATAGAGCACGTCTAAATAATAAAGACAGAAGCAATGAATAGCGAATCAAAATGAAAAAAAGATTATTACAACTTTGTTAAAAAAAAATTGTAAATAACACTTTTATCAATTATGTTAAAACTTACATTAAAAAAAATGCTAAGCGAATAACACAAATGACACGTAAAAAGTACACGTCATTTGCTATACACTCATTCGATAATTTGACAAATATCGAAGAATGTTGAACTTTGTTACAGACCTCCGAAAAGCATGTAACTTACATAAATAGCACAGTTTAATGTTAAATATTTAAAAATAGAATAATTTTTTATTTGCCTTACGCAAATAAAAAATAGTACAAGTGGAAAGTGATAATGTCTTAATATTTAAGAATACATATTAAATATAAGAATCCAAAAGGGTACCGTAACTGACTACCTCAATCTTTAGGTGGATCGTTTTATTTTTATACGATTCACAGTAAAACTGTAAGAGCAAAAAAAACCTTCCACGCAATTCAAATATCCCTAGCACAATTGTATTTATAATAATTCTGACATAAAAAAAGGAATAAAATGGACATGCTTTTCATTAGAAGACTAGTGATACAGAGATAATATTGCCAACTGCCACAGCGCCTATAGAGAAGCGTAACACTTATGACAGAATGGCGACGAAAAATCTTACTAGTAATTCCAAGTACAAGGAGAGGGGTGTGGGGGTGGGTTATTACATTGGTAGTAAAATGCACGCAAATATGCCACATTGAGAGTTTAAATCATTGAAACTATTAATCGTAAACCAAAAACAATAGTTTCGTTTTTTAGCTTTTCAATACGAAGATTTTTATAAATGTTGAAACACAAACGCTTGCAAAAGCTAGCTTATGGTTATTCCACGAACACTTAAATAGATCTTGTATTGAGTTCATCTAAATATAACTTTTAAAGATAGTTTCATTCTTCTTTCAAACTGCGTAGCAATCTGCTAAAATATTTCAACACATTTTACGACCTAATGTTTCAGACTAAATTAAATATCCTAATTATCCAGTGAATTCTAGATTATTTGCAAACCAATTTCACAAAAAACTTCGTAAAGTATTTACAAAAAAATTGAACAATTTTTTAATAAAAAATTGTCATTTATGAATACCAATCGTATGATAAAGAGATAAAATATAATGAGAACAAATATATTAAAATAAATGGGTTTAAAAATTATTATAAATTTAAATGTATACTAGAGGAGTATAACTGACATGTTATTTTTTTATTTGCAATTAACACATTATGTATAATTTGTTGATATTTTTCGTATTGATTAAATTCACTGAAAAAAAGACCATCAAATACTATTAATGTTTGGATATAATATTTAATAAGATATGTTTTTCGTCGTACATGAGGGCGTTGTACGTAATGAAACTATCTGAAAAACTGGTTTAGATATCCGATTGATGTAATATCAAAAAAATACAAGAAAAAAATGTAAATTAATTGATATTGAAACAATGGCTACAACTTACTACAACTAGGGAACTAGTGAACTAGAATTTTAATATAAATGATAGTAATCACTTATCACAAACAAAAACAAACTCCGTACAATCTTCAGAAATTATACCTGTCCAAAACCTAAAAGAGCCTCTGCCTTAAGACGTAATCTCTTCGAAACATACGTTTGCTTAAAGCTTTCCAGGTCTTTTGAGCACTTTGCGACTTCATTCCGCATAAAATAAAGAGATTCTGGTTTTATCATAAAATTTAAGCTATACTCCACTCCACATCGGTCCATGTCGCACAATTTTGGGCAAACTTCGACGTTGCAATATAGCACCCACGGAGTAATTTAAGACCCCTAACCGGTCTTCGGCTGTAGACTTCTAGGAATCTCCTTCTGACAGCTCATAGGCTAACACTTCTATTAACTAACACCTCTCTCACTTCTTCGAGATTGTTTTTGATGTTTGCGTAGGTAGACTCTGATTTCGTAAATCTTGGCTCGCAATATATCAGCCATCCCTGGGTTCAGGGCATCATCTTCTTCACAGCCTTGACTTCTTTTGAACGGATCGCTCTCTTGAAATTTCTTTCAGATCCTCTGAATAATAAAATGACTTACACCAAACCATTGCGAATTTTTTTGTTTTTTACTTGTACAATTTTGTAATTGTACATTGAGTGCAGCGTTCTTTATTTATTTATCTACTTTATTGTATCAAATTGATAAATATAGCGGACTTGTTGCTACAAAAGCAATATTTTACAGCCAACCAGAACACCAGTCCAGCCACACTCGACCGAGAGCCCGCTCGACCGGGGGGGGGCCCGGCCGGTAATCGAACACGGGTCCTCACATTGCGCCGCGCAGGCAAAGGCTGTATGCCTTGTGATCAACTCAACACACCACGGTGACGACAAGAAAAGTCACCATATTACCTGCGATTACTGTAATGTTTGCCATAATATGATATAAAATTTGCCACGAAAACAAATTTGAACAATTTAGCAGCAATCTCAATAATTAAAAAACAACACAACATTTAACCACTTAACAACAACAAATCTTTTAATTGCAAGCGAATATTATTAAAATAAATTTAAACCTCTTTTTTTTAAGATTTCCATAGCTATAAAAAAGTTGTAGGTTCCCGCTTTTTACATACACACGTTCATTTATATATATAATATATATATATATTCGTGTATGTGTGTGTGTGTGTGTAAATACAGTATGTAAATTAAAGTAACTACGTCGCTCAAATACTTGTGCCATTAATCATATGTAATTCGAAAATATGTTATGTTTCAAAATTAGTCGCCTAGTTTATAAAACAATTAAAGTTTAAATTTTGTATGAAATTATAACTTTGTTTAAATTAACACCCTATTAACCTTTACACTAAATGTCAGTTTGGCAACGTGGCACGTCTATTGCAAACTTTGCAAACTGTCAAGTATCAAAATGAAATGTCACTTATCCATTTCAAAAAACTAGGAAACACAAAGTAATTAAAATACAAATTATTTCGTTTTAGAATGTATTTACATTTACCTAAATTTTATGTAACATTTCCGTGTTAAGTGTCTTCCCCGTACTCACCGCACTTTCGCAACCGACGACAATAATTTTGACTTAAATATTCTACGCTGTGCGTCTTGTATTCGAATTTTGCTCCCTTCCAAAACGAGTTAATACATTTTGTTCCATATTTATCGATATTGTTGGAGAAGTATCACCTGATATCATTGAAATGATGGTCTTATTCTCCTCTATTGCATCGATAACAACTAGACTTGGTTGTCGGGTAACGTTCGATGTACATTCTTAGGGCTATTATAATGACATTTGGCATATACTAATACAATGTTCCACCAACACTAAAAAACAACATATTCATAACTCCACTCACTCGATATCACAAATAATAAACCATTTAACAGAAACCAGCGGCGCGCATTAAACCAATCAATTAAAATTTCAAAAATATTATAACTTTCAAACCTGTGTAAAAATAAAAATAAATTATCCTTAAAAATAGAATTTGAAAAAAGCATTTAAAATTAAAATTATATTATAAACAAGAAGCGAATAATAATTTATCTCAACGACAAATAAAAAAAAATATCGTATTAATATAGTTATTCCAACAAGTTTATTTTAAAAATCTATAATAATGTTTTTATAATCTTTAATATTTGAGGGAATAATGAAAGCACGTTAAAGCTTTTTAAATGGCAATAATTTTGAAGTACGAAATGTAAACAAAGTTCGCCCTGAAATTAATTTTGATATCCTTTTCTTTTTTTATCCTTTTTATGTAAAACTGTGCAAATGAAAGGGATAGTCAAACAAGTCAAATCCACTACCGATCGCTAAGAAGAATAATCATGCAATATTGCCACATTTCTTACGTTTATATATAATATAAGATATAGGCTGATGCATTTTTATGGAACCGACTTTGACAATTTTTTAATATAAACAAAATTGGTATGATTTTAAAAAAATAGGTATATTGCACTACTACGGATTAAAGTCCGGAAGTTTCTTTACTTTACATACTGTATATATATGTATATATATATATATATATATATATATATATATATATATATATGTTCATTCTTTGTTAACTAAATCTTTTTTCTTCACTCTCCACCCACCGCACCTTCCTAGTATTCAATTGTTACACAAAGTGCTCATTTGTATTAACGCGAAATCCCCGCACTGCGATGATTAAGAACGTAATAAAAGAAAATGCTTGCAATCAGCCTCTACAGCCTCTATGAAACTAATCTAATACAATTCATTTATTAGAAATATCATTTTCCCCGCGCCGTCCTCGTAATGAAAAGAATGCCTCCAAGCTGCATACAAAGGGAAGATATTCGAGTGAGATTTATTAGCTTGATACTTCCTTCCAGCGCTCCATTGTTTCACTGCGAGGACTCTCGTGCAGCCCCTCGTGAAGTATAATTCACTGATAAGTAGCATATTGCAAATGAAACGTGCGTCTTATGGCCCGATGTTTATATAGCACTTATTAAAGTGGTGGTAGCTACCGTTCATTAAGCTTACGCGCGAGATTAAATTGAAAAGGATGCAATACAATTTACTTAACCTAACATGTTTTGTGAGATGAAAAATTTATCGTACCTACGCACATCGTCAATAACACTACTGTCCTCCAATAAACTAGAAATCAAAGTATACCATTCACATGATTTCATTTTACGAAAGATAGTGTAAGAATTTAAAAACAAAAGAAGCCTTACCAAAAGCCTAGTGTGTTACCATTTATGTGCTCATTAGGAAAACATCTAATCTTTTAGATTGAGAGAGAGAGAGAGAGCTATGTTACTGCAACTACAATTATCCTGCAAAAATGGTAGCTAGATATGATAGATATTGAGAGGTGCGTTGAACAATTGTTATCTTCAAGAATAATGATAGAGGTAAATAGAAATAAATAGATTTCCAAACTTTGGACCTGGGTTGAAATATAATCAAGAAACGGTTAAAAATTACACAAGTTAATTCCACCACTTCACTCAACATAATTACCACATTAGATAATTGTATTAATTTTTTGTACCTTCTATGTAATACATTTTTAATTGAAGGCAGAAATTAATTACCAGAAATTAATTAACTTAACTAAAACTAATTAGAAGAAATTAATTAACTTAACTAAAACTCTTAATAATATGCACAAAAGGATTATCTCAAAAAATATTTTTTTATGTTACTGAAGTATAGAAGTACGATACAATTTCAAACATTTTTAAATAAATGGTATCATGTTACTCGTTACGTTCAGAGTTTCATTTTAACATGGTTAAACTGGAAAAAGAACTTTCGTAGTAATTTCGAAATAGTTCAATGCACTTCGCAACCAATCGTTTTACTTGATATCTTTTTAAAAGAGTTAACTGATAAACCATTTTATCCACAACTAGTGGTCACCCGGTGATCGAAAATCTACCGTAATGTACTTACCTACTCGCTTTGTTGAAAACATTTATAGGTAGGCGAGGGTAAGTCGATGCAAATTGCTGCTAAAAAAATTATTTTTGCAACAGGTGTATGTTAAGCAAGCTGTATTTCACTAAAATATAAAACACCGATATCTAAGACACAAAGTATAAAATAAACACTTTTTTGAATTGTCGTACACCCCATAGACTATTGAAAAAGAAACATTTGAAATGACACAAAATTCGCAGATCGAAACTGATTCAGTCAATCTGACATTTTAAAATTCAATGGACTGTTTGACCACAGACTTTTGTGTTTGAACATTGACAGTATGAACGTAAACAATGAATCTTTTAATGTATTTGTAATGTATTATTTAAAGTATTTCTAACACATATCAGTTATCAACTTTATCTTTCTTTCTCTTCCAAATAAACTTTAACTAAATCAAATCTCATACTCCTTCGTCCGAGCAATCTTTTTTAAAAAAGGGTAAAATGTTTCCTTTTCGCATATTAATATATAGATCTATAACAGCTAGATATTTATACCAAAATAAAAAAGATATACAATTTAATTCATAGTGTCATTATTAATGCCATTTTTTAACTTAATGACATTAATTTAAAACAAAATATTGTTTTGTGTAGGTTTTTGATCCAAATCTCCTTTCAAAGCGTGCACTAGGAAAACAATTTTTATAGTTATGCTGTTGATAGCAATCTAAAAGTAATAACATAACGCTTTAGAGATACCGAAAGTCAGCTTCGCAAAATTAGTTGAATAAATGAGATTCCACTTATCCGACGAACGAGTTTGGTAATATAATTTTATGACCAGATCTCTTTATCCAGTACCTACTTAATGACGAAGCTGGAATATATCTACTTGCAGAAAACAATTAATTAGGCTCATACAACAATACTAGGATGATAAGAAAGTCGGACCGCGCTTGGACATTCATAGCGGCGGAGACAGACAGGGCAGTCAATGAGTCTGGCCGACGGGAGAGCACCAACACTTGCATGGTCACTCCCACCGTTTATACTGACACTAGTGCTGTATGGCCGAATACGCGGCTGATCGCACAATTTCGATGCGACTTCAATTATGCTCACGTCATGCCGGAAAAAATATAAATTCATAGTTCATTTAAATGATATTTACACTCTATTACCGATATCAATTCGAACTTTTAATTAATACAAAAACATTTTTTGAACTCTGTTATTCTAAGATCTTCATTTATTTTGCGACATAGATATCACTCGTATGTTTTTAAATAAGTTTATAATTGATAAAATATGGCGACTCTTTTAACAAGTCCCCTTTTGCCATTCAACTGAATACTTGTTCAAGACATGAAACGGAAATAAATTCGTTTGAAATTTTGAAAACAATTATTAAACTTACGAAACACGGTAAAAAGTGATGAGTATATTAGTCTTGAGAAATTTGAGAAAATATAAAGACTTATGCCGGAAAATGTATATTAACACATTTCATCAATGAAATAATTTAATTTTGTATTTATACGTGCCTGATTATATTTTACTTTATTTTTTTACTATCTTCGGAGACTACTACCGCAACATGTTTTTATATATTCATAGTGAAACAAGAATTGCTTAAAACTTTGTTAAGTTCGTCTGTCCGTCCCTTGGTCTATCTGTTACAATCTCACAGTTCCTAAAGTTTTAGATTTAACACATGCATGAATTTTTGTAAGGAGATGTTTGAAATGAAAATCTCAATTACGTTAAAAATTTAATATACCCCTCCCCCCCCCGTAAAATAAAAATAGGGCGAATTTTTTTACGACTCCTATCGAGTTATATATTACGAAAGGAAATATTTAGTTTAAAAGTGATCTGCGACTTATCCCCGTTCTTCCCCTCTAATTTCTCGACTATGTATTAAAAAAAAATCTTAAAATATTTGAGTATTATCTAGTATTTAATTATTGCTTCACAGGTTTTATGAAATATTATTAAAGACATAACTTATTCTATTTTTATTTCCAAAACTTTATTAGAGACAGGTTTACAGCATAAATGAATATTTTATAATCAATTATTATTCGATTTAAATTCAAATGTATAATTGATGTCTTTTCTTTACTATATCTTTCTCATAAATAGTATTTTTCGTATATTTATGCAACTTTGTTATTTCACCTATATTTATTTTACCGTTATATTCCTAATTTGCATCACTCTCTCACGATACACATTTTTAATGAACAGCACATTTTTTGACTAAATTTTAATAATAATGAATTGGCCAAATGTATTTTATTTATTTATTTATTGTTAACTTTTATGTACAGTACATATGGCGGGCTTATCGCTACATGAACAATCTCTTCCAGTCAACCATAATTATTTGTTTATTATATTCATATGGTTATTATTATATTTTCATATTGATATAACCATATGAATATAATAAGCAAATATAGAGAATTTATATAAAGTAAGAATAATTGGATAAATTGCCTTCTTACGATTCATCTAGTTTTAATCTCCTAAAAGCAATTTGCAAAAGTCGATATCACTTCAGATAATTTTTTGTATTCTATATATGATAAATCATTACCATATTTAATAAATTTCATTATCTCATTACATTCAATTCAACTTTAATACGACGCGTATTTTAGATGCAAAGGGCGCAATACTATTCGTAATAATGACGTAAAAAAACTAGCCTGTTTTCATAAATAAAATATTATAAATCTTATATTTTTCTATATATTTTAATAGCAAATATACCTCTTGTCTTTCATTCTAAATTTTATAGTAATTTCTTTTCTTCTCGTTCTTTCTCTCCTACCATACTACAATAAGGACGCGTACAAAACAAAACTGATTTGCTCATTCACAAAATTATCAACAAGTACCCAGACCGACGCATCTAAATACCCAGACCAACTTAAAAAAAGTTTGATAACGCCGTCAATCTCCCATCTACAATCATCGGATCGGCGCACACATCCACACGACTCCCCGCTCGCTTATAAACTCGAAGGAGATCACTAAGTACCACTACCAGCACGCGGCGCGACCCCGCGCGCACTGACTCGCCCGAACACGTATGCACATACGTAGGTACGTACGAGCGGCGAGCGCGCTCGAAGCCGCGCCGACCGCCCGTGTATGGGGGAACATATGACTGTGTGTAGTACTCGTGCCAAACTAAGCTATGGTCAGTGTAAATGCAAGCCGGCTGACGGACACACGAAAAATAGGGTAAAACGCGAAAAACAACAATCGCACTCGCGCAACCGCGTAAATCCAACTTCCTGACCGTTTTTCTCCGAGGTTTTTTTTAAATAAATTCTCTATTTATAAAGTGTCCATAAGTCGACGCACGTGTTTATGTGTATTGCAGCTTTATGTGTGTACATATTAATATACACGTATACGTTGTGTAGGTGTGTACGTATATGTGGTTCTATATGATCATCTGTCAAACTTTCGGTACATGTGACGTTTTGTTTGTAACACGGTGAAATGTAAACAATTGCCGGGCGTTTGAGTTTGATTCAATCGTTTCTTCGATTTGACTTTAATTCGTTGAAGCTTGATGGTGTTTGCCGATGAAATGAATAAGAATACGTTTAATTTATCGATGAGTTCGCAGCTCTTGGATTGGCCCAGTTATTACTCATCCGTTTGGCAAGTAAGTCGTTTTATTTAACCATAATTAAACGTCAAATGAATTCACGCCAGGACATGGCTACACTTGCAAAAGTTTTCGTGTTTATTTTGTATTATCTCTTTTAAAAGTATTTTAATATATTATATGTGTTAATATAATATGATATATGCATAAAAGAAAAATTGTTACATATTACGTTTATTAAGGCTAGTCTATTCGATACCGATTATGTAATATTCTTTAAAGTTAATTATATCATAAAAACTCATGCATTGTCGATACACTGTAAGCTTATGTAATATTTCTACAAGTTTATATTGATGAAACTGACTGCACATATTTTATAAAATAAAATTGTTATAAGTAGCTTTATTAGATTTTCAATTCAAATAATAAGCTACAGAAAAACGACACAATAAATTTATTTTTCCAAAAATTTAAGCCGGTTTAAATAGTTTTATTGCTTCATTAAAACATATATATATATATATATATATATATATATATATATATATATATATAGTTAACATACAAAATTGAAGGTAATTCAATATAAATATTAAATAATAATCTATCATTTTTTGTCAAGTGTAATAATTTGTAGAAAACATCGCTTACCTAAGTTTTAATTGAATTTATATTGCTGCAATAATGTTTTCTTCTGTTTTAAAATTAGCCTTTTTTATATAAAATAAATCATGTACTTGAGGGATCACTCTAATTAAACATATGAGCTTATTGTTTAGTTGTAACATCAACAGAATTTTGTCAAGAATACTATCCACGCTGTTAGATAAAATAGTAAACTTTTGATTCAAAATGTTTACTATTATTTTACTGCACCAAAAACTTTTTCATAGGTTTACGAAATATAATTAATTGTTTGCTTAACGAACGTGACGCATATCTAATAGGTGCAACAAAACAAGTTTAAGTTGTTTTAGCAAATATCTGCTTTCAGATATTCTTATTTTATATTCTGATCATTGTGATCATTGTGGAATATCAGGTGTATACCTGATATTTCTTGACTTATTTACTAAATTAATATATCAGTCAATCTAATCGACGTCCGTCTCCAGGTTAAATAATTTTACAATATTCATACAAAATATTACTATAATATGGATTGAATAAATAAACCTAAAATTATTTGTAATTAATTATAATAAATTGTAATAAATTATAATAGTACCTAAAATTATTTTAAAATATTTAAACATCACATTTTAACTATTTTACTTTAAGTGATTATAAAGTCGATAAACCGGAACCTATGCATCACTTGAGTTCGTAAACTATAAATAAACATGAAAAAAAGTGAGTTAGGAACTCATTGTTGGATAGAGACTAAATGGCCTGAAACTGTAACGTTGCTAAATTAAAGTCGTTAAAAGTTGAACAATGATTTTGAAATCCCACATGCATTCTGATTACTTTCTTAGAAATATATGTCTGCATATCGGAGTAAGGTTTTCATCCCGTATTATTTTAAAGTATGCATCTTATGTTACTTCAGTACTCGATTAAGGGTTCATCTGCTTATTGTAAATGAAAAACTGATTTATATTATTAGAAGTATGCTATTTGACTATATATTTATTTATATGTTTTAATGTATATAAATACATAGACTATACTTATCGCTCGGACACTAATCTCGTACCTATAACCAAATTATTAATAATTCAAATTCATTGTGCTGTTGCAAACTGCAATCTGTTGTATGACCCGGGAGAAGACGTCTAATTAAAATATAAAAAAGAAATACATATGTAAGTGCATACAAAAATATAAACCGTTATTTTTACAGTGAAAACGTGACTATATTTACAAATCATCACCAATTATTTTTGAAGGTCTTTCATTATAACATATAATTGCATGGCCCGTTTCTCTTATTAATATGATATAGCTGTATCTTTTAAGTCGTATGTGCCTATTAACATCGGTTAAGTGACCATTTAAAGATCTCCTTTCCGGTCACTGCATTTTGATATTTTATTTATTCATTTAAAACTTTAAGCTTGAGGAGGGACAAATCACGATAAAATAATTGTATCTTTTGGTAGCTCATAGCTCAGCATGTGTTCATCACCGTCACCGATTCAGCCGTTCTTCTTACATAGAGCTAATGCATAACAGTGCTTCTCAAAATGTTTTCTTCAACGTCTCCGCTTAGCATCCAATCACACCCCGCCGCCGCATCTCGAGCCGCACGCGGGGAGTCGAAGTGAATTTGGAGGCGCTATCGATCGGGGGCCGAGCGGCCGTATTATTGCGCGCTGTGTATTTATTGCGTCCAGTAATTTCTCATTTGCGGCCGTTCCGGTAATCTCATCATGACGTCGCTAATCCAGCGGGGACACGCGCCCGCCGCCCGTGTCGACAACCCCTGCGCGGCGGAGTGGCGCGCCAACACGCCAGCGCCGCGCCGCACTATCGTCACGGAAAAGCATTAAACCATAACGTCAACTTAAGAAAGTTACGTTAACCTAAATCGCTTACATAAATTGATCTCGTAATGAGTTTGGTCACATGGATTCTTTCTATGAACACCCGTTAAAGTAATTTCACCGGGTAAAACAATAGACATGAACACCAAGTAAGTTATGCTATCTATGCATATAATAAAATTGTGATAGGGTAAATTCTGTACATAGAAAATATTTTGAAAAACGTATAGAATGATAATAGAAGCTAGAAAAACTTCTTTTAGAAATTTTGTCTGTCCATCTTTATGTTAATTTGAGTAGGTATCACGCAAAATCTACTCGACGAATTTTGATGAAATTTGATATGATAATAATATAAACCCAGGAACACATCATAAAAGAAATATTTTTTTCCTAATTACTCTCAACCGAAGTCGTAGGCACAGCTAGCCTATACTAATAATAAAATTATAACAGAGGGAATTCTGCACATTCAAAATAGTAAAAAAAGTAATTAATTTAGCGTAAATAATGGTAATAGAAACCAGAAAAACATGTTTAGAATTTTTGTCCGTCTGTCTATTTGTTAATTTGAGAGGGTGTCCCCCAAAATTTGCTGATTGGATTTTGATGAAATTTTAGTATGGTAATAGTAAATGATATGGAAAAATATATAAGAAAAAAAAACTAATTTATTTTCCTAATTCCATGTGAACGAAGTCCTGAGCATAGCTAATGTATGATATGATTTAAAAATAAAATCTAATTAAACCCTTTTGCCTCCGATAAACCATCATTGAGTTTTGACGTAATGCAAGCCTACAAGCAATAAATATTATTTTCCATTCAATTAAAATATTAAAATAACGACATAATCTTTACAAAATTACATCAAATATTAATCACTTCCACAGTTGATCGCATAATGTGTGAAGGATAATCATTTTTTGGTCGTTTGAACAAAATATAAATTTAAAAAGACATGGACACGTGGAGTTTCCTATATTTCTTCAAATAAGAGTAAAATGATGTAAACAAATAAATTTTAATTTATAAAAAGAAATGTCACTTTTAATGTGGAAAACACATCTCGAACCACCTGCCTGCACTGCGCGTGTTAAATTAATAATGTAATCAATTGTACTTTTCTGTTGATATAGTACATCTAACTAAACAAAACCATCGCTGATGATGGTATCAAGATTCTAAAGACCCAATTATTCACAAAATACAAACTAATTAATTCACTCTTATGAAAAAAAACCGACGAAGTGCGGGTTCATACGAGGGTCCGTTATTACAAATACTTTTGAACTAAAATATAGTATATATATATATATATATATATATATATATATATATATATATATATATATATATATATATATATATATATGGTACATGTTGTTCCCACATCATGCGCTTCAAATTAAAAAATAGTGTGGATAATCTTTTTTTGTAATTTGAAGAGCATTATGTGAGTACAACATTTACTTATTTAGGATACAAACAACATCTGCAACATAACCATGGAATTCTATGTTACCAAGATAAACTTGTTAATAAAAACCGTATAATTTCGGTAATTTCTCGGGTCTACCACACAGTTATTTTAATGTCCAAAAAAATTATGAAAATATAAGTGTATTTTACATAAAGAACTTTTTTCAATGATAGCCCGGACAAAAAAATGTTGACATTCGCGTATTCTTATGAACATAAATATTATGAAACCTTCAGATGCACAGTCGTTAAATGACTATACAAAATAAAACGTTTCTTCTTAATTAACTTTGTTGAAAAATGTTGAATTAAATAAAATAACGTCGCACTCAAGGTAGAAGTAAAGTTCTACGACAGTTTCATTTTCCTTCTTTGATCGTCAGTAAAATATTAATTGTAACAAATAAGTTGCTAACGCAACAATAATGTTCACATTTTTACATAATCGTAATTACAACATCAAATTTACAGTCAACAGCAACTTAAATAATGTAATTAAAATAGACTACAATTATATTAATTAGTGACAGTTATTTAAATGTTTCCATTTATTAAGTGGACATATTTTATTTCTGTTTAATATTTCGACAAATGTTAAGTGGTTGCAGACGAAACCATAACGTTTGAATTATGTTATACCATAATTTTTTTTTCTGAAAATATTATTATTAATACTTAAAAAAACGACAAGTATATTACGATAGTTTGTACAGCAGTTAAACCCTGCGGAATTTACATACCGGTTAGGCAGGAAGGTACCCAGCCTTTTATCTATCATTATAAAAAAGTTTTACTTCCAAAAAGTTGCCAAAGTTAAGTATCGATAACTTAAATAACATAATTAAAATAGACTACAATTCTATTAATTACAGATAGTTATTCAAACGTTACCATTTATTAAGTGGACATATTTTATTTCTATGTATTATTAACAAATAACAAGTATATGGCATTAGGATAGCGTGTACAAAATTTGAACACTACGGAATTTATATTCCGGTAATCGGTTACGGAATTAACCTTAGCCTTTTTTTCTATCAATACAAAAGAAATTTCACTTTCAAAAAGTTACTAAAATTAAATATTGAAGACTTAAATAACGTAATTAAAATGGACTACAGTTTCATTAATTACGGACAATTATTCAAAGGTTTCCTCTTATTGAGCGGATATATTTTATTTCTGTACATTACTTCAACAAATAACAAATATATGGCATTAGGACAGCGTGTACAACAGTTAAACATTGCGGAATTTATATACCGGTAAAACGTTACGAAATTACTCTCAGCGTTTTATCAATCAATAAAAAAGGAGTTTCACTTCCAAAAAAATGTTAAAATTAAATATTGAAGACTTAAATAACCTAATTAAAATAGACTTTAAATAAGGAAGTTATTCAAACGTTTCTATTTATTGAGTGGACATATTTTATTACATTATTTCAACAATTAACAAGCATATAGCATTAGGACAGCGTGTATAACAGACAGTTCAGAATTTGTATGCCGGTAAAACGTTACAGAATTACCCTCAGCATTTTATCAATCGATACAACAGGAATCTCACTTTTAAAAAGTTATGAAAATTAAATGTTAAATACTTCATGTACATATATATACTTAAAAACTTGACTACTGCTGCATCAACAGACACCATTTTACCTAGGCTCCAGATTGACTCAATGCACACTTGAACCAAAGACTTAACCAAACTTATACGTCCAACGACCCACGGCAATCTTTCATCAATGAGAAACTACATCTTCAGAGAAATTGCAGCTGTGAATAAAGCCAGATTGAACATAACCAATGCGTAATGCATTGGAGCAGTCGATCAATTTGCCATAACTTCGGCCCGTAGGTACGGCCCAGGAACGGTATCTAGACGCACGGCTGCTGACGACCCCGGTAGACAGGCGCTGTTATTTATTGTTCATGCGGCCGCCGTAATAGACTGCTACAATAATGTTAATATATGAAGCTTTTCGTAACTTTGAAACGTAGAACTTGATTCGATACTAATTTCTAAATACGTTTTAATGCACCGTGGTTGTGGCATTACATACTAAATTAATATTAACGATTAATACTTCTGATAATTATTAGTATGTTTATTTTGCTGTAAAGTACTATCAATAATTTAATCAATCAAGCGAAATGTCGTTACCCTGAAAAAAATGTCAGTTATCAATTTTAAAAAATCAGTCAAGTGCGAATAGAACTCGTTTTATGAGCGGTTCATACATATTTAGGCACTTAAAAAAATTAAGAATATATAGTATTTCTATTAAACTATTAAGAAATATTAATTTTTTAGAAGGTAAATATATTGCCTACTTTATCTTTCATAGATATAATAAATATACATTTTAAAATACAAAGTTATTTTCGCAATTGCTTTAAGTCACATGCATGGAGTTTTTATGAATTTTTCACACACCCAACAACATATCATTTGTTGGTCGACTATTACCCATTATTTAATAGAGCTTACTCAGCTGTGATAATACTTTTCAGATATTCAAAAACAGTAGTTTAGCTGGTAGAGGATGTAGACATGTATATCTAACAAAAATGACCAATTTAAAGATTAATATTTCGTAAACGGATCCTGTATCAAATAAATGTTCATGGCGTGCTCACAATATTTTTAAAACCCCGCCTTTCATTTAGGGAAGTTGTCCTAAAAACGGTTTAAAATATTTTATTTCTTGACATATAATATTTATATGATATTTCAAAATTATAAATATGTGATATTTCAAAATTATATATATTCAGAAATCGTTTACATTGCGTTGTAGAATGTTCTCTACTCATAGCATTCTTTATGACTCCATCGATATTTCTATAACATTTCAATGAAATTGCATTAATTTTTTACTGAATTTCGTTCCACATATATTTAAATATCCAGTGTTTTAGACTTTAACGTATATAACGCATTGAAATCGATCAATTTTCCTTGTGATTTTTTTTTGTAGAAGTGATAATTTCCAATATATAGCGTGATAAATAGTGGAGTAACGTGTAACTAGTTTCCAAAAACTTTGGGGCTGCCTGTGTCTATACGCTCGTATTTAAAAATTGTAAATAATCAATTTTTAAGGCGCTGTAATCTGGAAAATATTGATTTTGAAGACAAATATTTTACATAATACTTGTGGGGTTTTGGAGTACAACAGTGCCTAAAGCATACACACCCTAACCCCACCCCAACGGCGCCAAAACAAATTTGTAATCGGAGGAGGGAGGTGAGCACAAATTATTTATCATTCGAAAATATTATTCGGAGTTTTCTTCAAAAAAAAATAATTACTATTTATACTTATTTCTAGATGAGTATACTTTTAAAATAAAAGTTTTATTTAATAATTACAAATATTTCATAATCTGCAGGAAGATGAAGCAAGCCAGTAGTTAATAGTTGTAGTAATCGTTGGATATACAACTAACGAAGTCTTAAAGAATATAAATGTGTATACAAGCAATATAAGACGTGGGATGCCATGGAAATAGAAATGGGATGCGTTGTTAACTCACGTTAAGAGTTACCTTCGGTAATTGCGTACCAAATGTGATCTCATCTATGTGCGCAAGGATACTGCGTTGATCTTCAAATATAATTTAAATAATATCATATGACTATTTTTCAATTTAATATCAAGTACATTATAAACTAAATAAATTGTTTAAATAGTTTTGTGACGATTGGTTAGCTAAAGACAATTCGAGTCCCATAATTTGTGTAATTTCTCCAACCCGTGTTAGTAAACTCGTATTAATATTCGATTTGCACTTAAAACGACGATTTTAGATGAAGGTCACGGTACAAATGCATACACCCACACTTGGCCACCACAAATCCATTGTCACGTGATTGTATCTTGTGTCATGAAAGATGTAATTATTGAAACCAATTTTGTTTAACCTAAGTTATTCAACGTAAACTGTTATTAGACAGCATACAATGTTTTATCTATATTATTTATTTGATTCTTTATAAAACTTTACGTCAACTTAGAAAGCAGTGTATTTGAAAAAAGTGTATTTCGCAAGTGGCGAATTTTTAACCTAGTCGCGACTGGTGTTCAAGATATAAAGACGTGTTTTTGAGGCCGAAAATAAATTGAATACATAGGTTTTGAAATCGTTATAATTTATAAGGAAGTTGTTACATTAAACTCAAACACACGTTGCCGCAATACAGAAGAGATAGTTTTTGAGTTTGATATGTATGTACTATGGACTGTAGGGAACGAAAAGTATAGAAGACGTTTGAGAGAATATAGTTTTTTTTTAAATCTCATGAGTAACGTTATATGAGCAATATTCGATTTAAAATATTGATTAACGAGTGGGCCGATAACTTTTCCAATAAAGAGAAAATATGTTAAGTAGAACTTAAATTACGAGAGTTCTATAGACATTTAGGCACATGTAAATACGTAAGGTACATAGTATTTCTTTTAAGTTATTTACAAGATTTAATGTTGTTTTTTACCACATATTTGCATATATTACTTAGTATACCTTTCGCAGGCATAAACAAATGAATTTCTTAAAAACTGTAGTATCTATAATGGTCGGAGATGGGGGAGAGGGATCTATGTTTTGACAGATACTTTGAGCAAAATCTCCAAAACTTATATGGAATTCTGAAAGAAAATTACAATCTTAAGAATTCTTAATTTTTATTGAAGTCATCATTTAATTTCTATAATACACTCATATAAATATTTTTGTATGTTAACTGTTGGAATGTATGAAAGTTTATATATTTTAGAGCATGTTAAATTTCACTTCAAAATCAAAGGAATATTAAATATTACTAAACTGTACTAATATTAGATATTAAGCAATAAATTTAAGTGCTGTGAATTTACTAGATTTTAAGTATTTAAATATAATACTAATTAACTTTCGAAACATAACGCGATGTAGGTCACAAGTCCTACCTATTTTATCTCTAATTTTCTTAACTTTCCTTTATCACACTTAAATGAAACTACGTGATGTAGTATTATTTCTACCTTCTTTAATTTCTTTACCACGACCTAGGTTTCGTTGTATTACATCTTCAGGTGGGATATTAGCAAAGATTCTTTCTTCAGTGGGTGGGATATTAGCAAAAATGTTTGCTAATATCCCACCTGAAGATGTAGTAATACAACGAAACCTTGGTCGTGGTACAGAAATTAAAGAAAGTAGAAATAATACTACATCACCTAGTTTCATTTAAGTGTGAATAATGAATTTCTACAAAATTAACGCCAAATATATTCAATATTTCCTTTATCAGTTTACAACTCTAGTTTCTCTAAGACTATGAAGTAGTACCGTTAAAGGGTGTAATGTATACTAATGAACTTTCCGCACTCTCGAGCGTGCTAATTTTCTTAATTTTTTAATATTTAAAAATTATGGAATGGCAATCATGGAAAATTAGATCACTTTCTTTATCAGT
This sequence comes from Druceiella hillmani, assembly GCA_039881145.1. Lineage (NCBI taxonomy): Eukaryota > Metazoa > Arthropoda > Insecta > Lepidoptera > Hepialidae > Druceiella > Druceiella hillmani. The sequence continues at coordinate 28,100,320 of JAYKKI010000015.1, forward strand.
GTATTTATGTAACATAATCTAGATATTTATCATACAAGAGTTCGATAGTGATATTTATGGTTGATTTTTTCTTAAGAAATGTATTATACTATTATTTTTAAAAAGTAAACTAAAACACAGAGTAATAAAATAAAAAGAAATTATTCACATAATCCAACTTTAGCACTTTTCTCATTCCATTAATGCATAAAACTTACACTTAAGTTTTCATCGAGTTACGAAGACGGCACCTGCGCTTACAACGCGCGCCATATCGGGTGGATACCGCTCTCATCGTGTACCCTCCTGGCTTTCACCACCCCACAACTGTGTTGGTAAAAGCTCGCGGGGCCGCCTGGGCGGGAGCTTTCTTAATTTCTTAACCACCACACGCGCACGTATGCATGGCGCCGCAATCTATTGCCACTTCAGGTGACTGCGCGCGATATTAAGACGCGTACATAGGTATATATTATGTATGTATATGGCTGTGTCTGTGGGTGTGTGCATCAACGCCAGAGGTGTTACGGCTGTCTATGAGCACATCTAATGAAAATGAAGATAAAATGCAGAAAGAGACGCATTAATAAATATTTCGAATTGCATAATATATAGTGTACATTTGCGAAAGTTTTTTTTATTTTGCTACAGATATTATTTCGCTACAAATAACGTTATATCATTTATTTATTTAAATAAAAGAAATATTTTTAATAATGAATTTTAAAATCTAGAAAGGAAATGCTATTTGACTACAGTATTTTAATAAATTTCATAATAACGCGTTTCGTCACCATTCAAAAAAAAAGAATATTTTCAACACCAAACAGTTACAAAAATTAAGTTTTCATCGAGTTTTCATATTATATTCTGAATATACCAATATATCAATAAATTATGAAACTCGGATAGAAATATCTCATAATTTAATAATGCTTTAATAATATGGAGTTTATAGATCGATACATGTTCTGCAACATCGATCTCAGTACAGTTTCAATGTGATACTAGATGTTAAACAAGAAATGTTACAAGCCATGTTATGAAAGAGGAGAAGTGCCTTAATTGTTACCGAAAAGGAAGCAGTTAGTAGAATTAATAATTTGGATGTGCCATTTCTAGATATTTACCATCAATTAGAAGCAATAATTTATAACTCTGTGTCAATTTATCTTTGTATATTAAAATATGGAAAAACAAAAGTAACAAAAACCGTTTTGTTTTTTCAAAAATCTTACTTAGAAGAAAATCAAAAACTCTCTCACTAATATCATCCTAACGAAAACTGACGCTTTATCCATCACATTGAAAGTTAACACTCCGCCCGCCTAACTGACTCGCCCGCCTCGCGGCCCTCTACCGTCGAACCGTATTAAATTACAAATATTTATTCCCGTGTCGACGGTGAATGAACGCTCCATTGTATTTATTTTTAATAAGGCTGTAGAGGCGGCACATCTCGCCTCACTTCTCGACTATTACCAGCCGCCCCGCGCCTCTCCCTGAAGGCGCTCCCGCCCCCGCCTTAGTGCAGTTTTTTTCCCATTTGGGCTGTCTTACGTATGCATGTACTACCAGCGGCGCTGCCTCTGCCGTCCTTGTCTGCCTCATTAGAAAATCGATGCTAAGCAACTGGCACATGTATGCTCGGCGGCGGGATGCGGCTGCCCGACGCCGATGACAGCTGTGCTTACTTCATGTAATTAGATGGTCACGTAATTAGATGGTTTAATTACCTTTTGCAACGTAAGGGGTAATGCGAAGTGGTGTTTAGGAATACGGCGAGTCGTGTTTTGGTTATCGACCCCGACGGTTAACGTTGAAAAGTGTTCGAGCAATTTAAGTTTCAAAATTATATATGAATTTGTAAACAGATTCGGTTTGCTATTTTGTGTTTATTAATAATAACAACTTGTATTGAAATTTAAAACTGTTTCTAGGTTCATGCATCTTAAGACGAAAATTCATTTGTGTAATGTAAAGGTGAAATATTTATGAATTGCCATTATTTTGGATTTCAGAATAATGCAATTAAAAAGTTAAAGGTCGTCAACCTTCAAAATAAAATTGATCGGACAAAACGGCAATTGAGTATAATTTGGTACGTGAAATAAAAGTTCATTGCCGTAATTCAGATTAATTTATAATATGTATTGCTTATAATTTTCGTTCAATGCAGAAACCGTTACAATTATGTCTACTTAGCTTTAAGTTTTTTCTACCACTGCTTTATGTAAGAAAGAGGCATGAGGCAATAATTTTTACCATTTTTTTTAATTATTGTGAACAAAAAATTTTTGATATATGTATAAATGATAGCTGATTTTTAGATTTTTCATTTTGTAGGCTTTCATTTGATGACCTTTACGTTGGGGTTGAAGGAAAAAAAGGACAAATGTTTATTGGTATGGTTCACTGAAATTACATTCAAATTGTGATTAACACTTGAGCTTTTACTAAGTATTATTACATAAAAACTCATCTCTCTATGTCTCAGCCATAAAAACTGCTTTGATAGACGAACGGATGGCTAAACGCAGAGATACTGATTTTTTTTAATTTTGAAAGTGCCAAAAAATTTAATAAAAATATTGTATGGGGTACAAAGCATTATGAATTATTTTTTTGTATTCATATAAAAATGTAATAAGAATATCAAGTTAAAGCTATCCATAAATTTATTCCAAGAGAGTATTTATTTTACAATAGTTTTACCCGTAACTTTAATATACAGGGATTTTTCCCATTCTATAAAAATATGGAATTCAAAAGAGGTTAAAAAATTAATAGAAGAAAGTAATGATTTCCTGGCAGAATTATAAAATGGTAATAATTTGATTAATTTTCAAATGGAATATTCAATTGATATTTTGCTTTTTCGAGAGTTAATTCAATTATAAAACTGAATATTAAAAAAATAAATACTTTTAGCGAGCGGACTAAAATACCCAAAATCCAAAAAATTATAAAATTTAATTTTTAACATTATAAAACCCAACGTGTTGTTTAACACGAGGTGTACAATTAAAAAAAAAATTAAAAAATGAAAAACTTTTGAAAGTAGTTTCAGCAATAATCTTTAAATTAGAAATGAAAAAAATTAGACTGTTTTATTTTTAGTTGCGTTTTTATTCTAAAACAACGTTATATCCATTAGCACATTAAAACTTCTGAAATATATAGGATTTTCTTGTTTATCTTTTTTAATATAGATAAATATTAAATATGAAAAGAATATATAATACAAATATATTTCTTTAATTATTTTTATCATTTTACCATAGACATAAATTGTTATTTTTTAATTTATTTATTTGTTTTATACACAGCTGCAATAACAAAACAGCACATAATATGACACCTGCTCATTTGAATAATAGAAAGAAAACCAATTGAATGATAAGCGCGAAAATGATAATTTCCGTGCCATTTTTTAATACGGGAGAATCATTGACGCTACAATTGAATGATAGCAAAGTTACGACTGCCATTGAATGATTACAAAGATAGTAAGCAAGAAATTATTAAGCACGAAAAACAAAAGTCTTTTCAACAACATCTTAATAATATCAAAGAACAAATTTTATTAAATATTTATCTTTTAAGTTAAATCTGAATCTGGACCAAAAGAAAAGCGTTAGGAAATAAAAAAAGAACTAATAATATTTCCTTATATGAAGAGAATCAATCATCATACTGCATCTGGTCTCTTGTCGACACCAAATTATTAAGTTTCGCTTTTACTTTACTTTGTATTAATTGAATATTCAACAAATGGACTAAGAAGGTACAATGGCATTGCTTAAGAATGCAAATATTCTGAATGCTTTTTCGTTTCATCCCGTAAATTACCACGAATGTTTATTTTATGACGGTATAAGATATGCAACAATGCAAAAAGTTGATTCCACATTTTTACTTTGCCAAATTTTATACCCCATTTTCTACGAACACAATAATTGAAACGCCAATAACTAAAACGATTAATTATCACATGGAAAGATTTCTTCAACGTTGAAGAGAGAATATTTTGGAGTACCACCTCTTTTTCGAATACCATTAAAAACTAATTATGCCCAATTTCTAAGATTTCTGTTAAGACTAATATAAGTTGTGATAGAAATTCTAATATTATTGTTTTTTTCTTATTTTATGACAGAACAACCATTTGCCAACTTTTCAGAGTAATTGAAAAGGAAACGAAGGCATCAACTGGCAACGGCGCTCCAGACACCACCAGCGCACTTTAATTTTGTAAAAACAAACTTAACCACCAATTGGCGCGTAACAGACCACGAAAGCAATAAAGAGAGCAACCTTCTACGTTCATTAATTAACCCCTCACAGCGGCCCTCTCGCTCGCACTGCTCGCCCTAATGTGTAAATGAGTATTGCCGCGCTCTTCGTACCAGCTTAGCGCAAAAATTAAGCACTTTTACTACGTGTGTTCGTGTTTAGTTCTCTGTCTTCGCTTACGTGATCCTCCCACCTAGGGCTGTGTCTGTGCTATAGCTGTAAGTTTATTTCCGGTTCTGCGACGGGAACGCTGGGGTTGATTATTTTTTATGTAAGCCAGGCACGGACAAGTGGAAACTTTTAAATGAATGTGTAGTTTAAAAAGCATTTATTAGGACTAACCTAAAAAATATTCATAAGATTTTATTATATTTTGTCACATAACTCCTGATTACCGAAACCCAAATAGGAACTTCGTTGTATAGCAATATCAAGACATAATAGGATCATATGATGTATAGAGTTCACTTTGTTGCTCCTCAGTTCGAACCAGTTCACATCTTGCGTATAAGGAAATAACTTTTGAATTTAATCTAGCCATTTTTCAGCCAGCTTTATATCTTTTCCACAGATTATGTTTTTACGCCTTTTTCTTACAGTTTAAATTTATTATTTTAATTAGCTTTAATTGATTGATTATATAATAAAAAATTAGTAGATGAAGTTGAGAAAAAAATACGCATTGCATATTTAATGAACTTAATAATTGGAATTACGAAATGAATGTATTATATGATGACAATTATTTGAAGTTATAATTTCCAGCATAAAATGAAAAGACCGAATGAATAGAAATATTTAAAATTTACTATAAATTATGATGCGATGCAATATACCTATTTATTATGATATACACAAAGAATAATAAAATACTACTCGTATGTGAGCTGTTTTAGAGATTTTCTATTTTATTTGTCGTTACTTTCATTTGATATTACAAACAATCGAAAAGTGGACGAGGAAGTAACAGCAATATTGATCAAAACTACAACATTTCTGACCACGTGAAAAAGATAGGAAAAAATAAATTTTATGTGATAACTTATATTTACATCTCATGAAATGGGTCTTTTGGTTAACCCAAGTAAGGCACAAGCTACCATTATTGGTAGTCAAAAACTGACTTCTAAAGTACACCTACCTAGTTTACCAAAATTAGTATTAAATAGTACAATAATACCATACACGTCAACTGTTAAAAACCTGGGTCTACTGAACAATCAAAATCTTAGTTGGCAGTCTCAAGTAAATGATGTTAGTCGTCGTGTTTTCAACAGGATACACTCTTTGAAACGTTTTCAAAATTTTCTGCCGTTTAAAATTAAAATCTACCTTTGACAAACACTTTTATTATCATTAATTGATTATGGAGACGTGTGCTATCCTGATCTTAATGAAGAATGTTTGTGCAAATTGGAACGTTTTCAAAATGTATGTATCCGGTATATCTTCGGCCTCAGAAAATATGATCAAATTTCTGAATACAGTTCACTTCTCAAATGGCTGAAGATCCGTGATCGACGCCAACTTCACATAATTACACTTCTTTTCAATATATTAAAAAATCCTCATAGCCCAAATAATCTTAGTGGAAAATTTTAAAATTTGTCTGCTCACGGCCTTGGGCTACAATCTGAAAGTTCACCTACCCTACTTATTCCTAAACATATCTCTACTACGTACAAAAAATCCTTCACAGTCCAAGCACCAAAAATTTGGAATCACCTGGATCCTGACATCAGGAAAATCACGTCTCTAAATATTTTCAAAGATCGAGTGAAAAAGTCCCGCCTTTCCTGAAACCTTTTCCTTTGTGTCCTTGTCCTTTTCTGACTTTCCCATCCCTAATCATGTCAATAGTCTTTTTTTTACTTTACTTTTGTATTTTTTTTTCATCTGTGCTTTAAAGAATTTTCGTTGTAAAATCTCCTACAGTCTACCAACTAAATTTCAATACAAATTGTTATGGTTGATTGGAAGAGACTGCTCATGTAGCAATAAGTCCGCCTTATGTACTATACATAAAAGTTAATAAATAAATAAAATAAATATTTTTTACAATTGAATGAAAGACACATAAATATAAAAGGTGGTTTTAAAATCTTGCATGGAAAAGCCCGAATAATATAAAAATGAACTCGATACCTGTAGAAAAGCATTTTCATCGTGTCTTTTGTTTCTTAATTATAATCAATTTTTCTTTTTGATTTCCCGGTATAACTTAGATATCGTATTATACAATCAATAATATAAGTCAAATTGTATATATCTGTAACCTCGTGTATTCGCCTAACTTCAATTCAAATAAATAATTTCGAAACACTGAATACATAAGTAATAACTGTATATAAATACATTTTAAAATAATTAAAAAAATGAGAAATGAACCAAAGAGGATGTATTATTATGTATTATTATATAAAAATGAGAAATTAACCAAAGAGAATGTATTATTATATATATTAATCATTACTAATTAATAAATTTAACTAATGATAGAAAAATTAATTTTGTAATTTTTAATACATCTGACACTATGTACTTTTTCATCATATGTTCCCATATATTTCAATTTGGATTTTTTTCACTGTTTGTTGATATTATAAACACATCGAAGAATATGAACTTGCAGATTTAAATTTATATGTAAGGTAAATTAACGGTTCACCACTTTTTTATTAATAAATATGTGACTGAAAATTAAATTTCTTTAATAATTTCCAACTGGTGCGCTTAGAAATATCCAAAATATACTGACGGGTAATGGGCCGAAAAATGGACATTCCAAAACCTTTCTATACCTTATATCCTTCCTCAGTCTTTGATGAACGGAACAATAAATCACCTTTTAATCCATCTCGTAGTTTTTACAATATCGAATGAAAAATATTAAATCTGGCACTTAAGCTAGAAGCTAGAAAACTTTAAGCTAGAAAAAGGGCTTAACATAATTTTTTTTGAATATTACAATTTATATTTATCGGTGCGATAAAAAAATAATTGTTAATTTTTAGAAAAATTCGATTTAACTAATTTGTATTTGAAAATTTACAATAGAATCACGTGTAGGTTAAAATCAGTAATTCGTTTAACCTATACGTAAGCAGTGTCGCTAAAAGGTATCAGTTGAAATACCGATAAAGCGTTCTTTAATTCTTATCACTGATACTTTTTGTCCTATGTGTAGCCAATATCCACATAAATGCTGGAACAAAACCAATCAAGCGCAATCATTTGGATTCTATTAATTCTTATGACAGAAAAAAAATTTAAATTCATTGCATACAGAGGCCACGCATATTTTTTTTATTAATTTCTAATATACTAAAGCAGCAGGAGGAACATGTTAGATTTTTTGTTAATTTGTGTTTGTGCTTGACGAATGTGAATTTATCTGTGCTAGATGAATGAGAATTTATCTGTGCTTGATGAATGTGAATTTATCTGTGCTTGATGAATATGAATTTATCTGTTCTTGATGAATGTGAATTTATCTAATCTTAATGCAATAAATAGGTAACATTTGTACAATGTGTTATGATTCGCTCTCCTATAATACGATAACCATATCATAACATAAAACATATTTTTTTTAATTAGTTTACTACAATTTGTTTTGTTTTTCTTTTTTTTTCGTATTTTGGTGAATAAATTTTTTCGATAAATTCAACAAACATCTTGAACCTAACTTAGTAAATATACGTCACGCAGATCAAAGATATAAGGTTTATGTATGACGTAGACCCATATTTTTTCCACAGTACTCTGCCATACACCTTGTGTCATACCTTACTATTCATGATAAAGACTACTAAGTCCTAGTTAATAGATTATATAATTTATTTTTTATTACTTACTTAAAGTATGTATTAATAAATAGAGCAGCGATTTTACAAAAATTAATCCAAATTTGATATGTTTAAAAATATATCAAATACAATTAAGTTTTCGGACATACTGAGACACACATAAAGGGTAAGGTAACGGTACGGTAGTATCTACATTAAACTATTTTCAAATATTAGTATTATTTTTCATCATGTAAATATATTGTATAATGTATCTCTCACAGGCGTAAAACATTATGAATTTCTCAAAAACTATGAGATTCATAACTATTTACCGGTAAACTTTAAGTAAACTTCTAGCCACAGTTTTCATAATTTTGACTTCAGAAATTTCGAAGGTAGATTGGGCGCACAAATATTTTTCGTAGATACTTTTACCGATATCTCCTGAATTACCTTATATAAAATTTTAAAATGTAGATTTCGAATCCTTCAGTCTATTCTTTTAAATGACACCACATGCTACATATGAAATTAAAGAGATGTGTTTGAGCGGTAATTATTGAAATACATATGGGATTATTACGCTTTATCACTGTGCTAAATTTCAAGACTCCACATCGTTTCCCGAGAAAGATAACTGCCAGATGGCTAGATGGACGGAAAGATGAGTGATCTTTTAAATATTCCGTTTCTTTTTAAAGTAACCTTAAATATAAGTAGAAAAAAGAGGAGTCGGAGACAATATTTTTAGCTTACGGTGAATTTTACATCTAAGTTTACCTTACAAGTTAACAATACAGCGAAAGTTACCAGGAAGCAACGAGGACCGCGATTATCAATTAACATAATTCAAATACCAAATGATCTCTACAAAAATTGCAAACTGCAACACTTCGCGTGTTTGCAGTATGCAATTGTTGTAGAGATCATCTGATTACCCTCAATGATTTACCTTCAGAGTTTTGTCAATTTCTATATTTCAATGTCTAAGAAATGTGCTATTCTTATATTGTAGTTAACGAAAGCTTTTTCTAGATTATTAAATTTCACACGGTAAATATACACTTTTTCCATCATGTGAACTCAGTACCACAATTATATACGAAAGTACAAAGTATTATTTCTCAGTTAAGTAGGTAAATCAACTGACCACCCTGATTTCTTTTGTGTCTCACTTTATTTGAATTTAAGAACCGTAAAGTTTGGTCGTCATTTCACATTTTCGAATGATTCTAAAAGGCAAATAAAACTTCTAAGAGGGGTTGCTATTCCGATACGTATAGAGCGTGGCAAGGACGTAATGAAAGCGTTACCATCTCGACACACGAGCGCGTATCTCATCTCGTCGGCCCGCGGCGCTGCTATATTTCTTTATATTTACTTATCGAAAGGCCGCCGTCGAGCGACGCGACGCTCGCAGGACGCGACGATAAATTTACTCCCATCCCTTTCATTTCGACGACACAGATATTTAATTTGCATACGCTCGCCGTCCCTGTCGGGCGCGCGCACCTGCCCGGTCGCCCGCCGAAGGCTTTTAAATTCTAATTTACGCAAAAATGTGTCACATGCGAGCGGGTGTGCGCGTGCGGGCGCGCGTACCCCGTCCCGCCCGCCGCTTTTCTTTCATATCGAGTCGGGTACGTTTTAAAGATCGTCTTATTACGCGTCGGAGGAAAGCGTCGCTCGGTGAAAACGTAATTTTCCGTGGAGTGCCGCACCGTAGTTGTCCCGCTCTCGCGAGGCGTCCCTCTCGCTCGGCGGGGCGACGAGGGCGGGCTGCCGACCGGGGCGGGCGGTATGCAAATGCGCAGAGAATTTTCGTTCGTAGAGAATATTACCATACTGCGCGTCCCGCCCGTGTGCCGCGGCCTGCGTCTGTGTTCGTGCGCCGTGCGAGCGCCGCTCGTACTCGCCGCTCGTTACATTAGAACGGGAAAGTTCGCCTCCCGTTACGGTTGTTGTTCATTCTTTCCATTTTAATTACTCCCTCATTACCGTCCGCCCGCACGGACCTTTATCGATATCTTCCGTATCGCGATATCGATCGACCGCTTTGCTCGTTTCAGTTTTCGCAATTATTTTTAGATTCACGTATTGAATTATAATTAGTTTATTTAGTTGACGTCGATTAAACAAAGGCCCATAGCGGAGTACGACGTTCGGTTGAAGTTGGCGCGCAAGTTTGTCTCATTGCGCGACGGTGGTCAAGTGAACTGGTGAAGACGTTAGTTGTCGCTGTAGACGTCGTAGAGTGTCGGCAGCGCAGTGTTGCGAGTGAAGGACGTGACCGTTACCTGCACTCTTGTTAATATCCTTGGCGTACTTTAAGGATATAGTAAACAAACGAATGTAGGTAAGATGTCATTGCTATCGCTCGCTACTCATAGACGGGAATAACCAGTAAACAATTTGATAAAAAAGTCCTTTTACATTTATTTCAGTTGAAGAAAATAGGAAAAAATTTAAAAAAACGATTACTGAAATCGTTAATATACCATCTAACTTGGTTATTTATTTTCCGACTTCCAATACATATGAATTTTGAGACTTTTCTTATATTTATTTACGTCATTTTTAATATTAAAATTTCTTTGAGGACAACTTATGATGTGTAATCGTTATGTTAGCTAATAATTTTATAGATGTATCAATTCAAATTCTTATTCAATTTTAAGTATTAAACTACTTAATCGCAAAATATTTTGAAAATATTTAATGCTTCTGAATATTTTTGAAATATTTTATAAAATCTATACTATTTCGCTGAAATATTTGCTAAACTAAAAGTGTATGCAACGTATTGTCTGACCTATCATTCTTTCAAGGCGCTTTCAGAACAGCCTCCTTCGAGAAATTATTGAAAAATAGATTCTTTCACTTTATAAAATATAATTGGCAAAAATTTTATACGGGTCAAATAACCTTAAAAAATTAGCAATATACTTTCTATAGAAATAACTATTTTAATTTGAACCTACATAAATATGTTTGACAAAATATGAATAGAAAACAAAACCTTTATAAGAATAAAAAACAAACTAAAAATAAAGTTTATACGCTGGAAAATGAAGTAAAAAATGTAAACAAAAAAGTTATGAAAGGGTCATGAACCAAAATTATTTATAAAACAACCATGTTTTTTCCATTATACTTAAACTTTCTTGATAAAATTCATCATAATATTAAACCACTGATGTCTGCTTAAATCCTTTGTAATAATCGGTTGTACTTGTAACCGGAATTAAATAAATATCGAGTACTGAAAAATAGTACTTCTGTCCTTAAAATGCATTTCAAATAATCAAATTAACATACAAGACTTAAATCGAAAGTTTCAAAAAAATATTTTTTATGACAACAAGCTCACACACTACACCGAATTTACAGTTCAGGTAACATTAACGTTCCCCAAACGAATCTTCAGGTTTATTGCAGCGCGATGATTAAAACGAGACCAAACCGAACCGAGCTTCGACTTAACTTTATGAACCGTTTTAATAACACGTTGTCCGACATTCGTTTCAGTGCTTTAAGGTATAACAACTACCGATAGTCGTGTTAAAATGTTATTTTTATTGCGAAAAGAGTGAGATTTTATGACCTCTAAAATATAAAATACAGTCAGGCAGTCTGGTGGTGATTTGTTCACCAGTTGAGATTGTTTGGACCCTTTTTAGGATTTGTCTTGTCTTGTTGTTTTAATTTTGTTTGTCGCGAAAAGGCTATTTTTGGGTTTTTGATTGCTTTCAAGTCGTTTATCTTAAATGAAAAAAAAACCGTGTTAATTAATTTTAAAATTTTTACAAATTTAAGATGGTTGGTGGCAAAATGAAACTTTATGAAGATTAAATAAACTTTCGAAGTGAGAAAAACGAATTTAATAAATCTACTCCCGATGAAAAAAAAAATTATTTGTACGTGTTATATGTGCTATTGTGTTCATTAAAACTTCTTGTGTAATGATGATGCATAGAAGTATTTAATTTTAATTTTCGTCATATTTTGCTTTAATGATTTCTACAGATATTTAAATATTTTTAACCTACGGTTACCTAAATAGTAAACGATAATATTTGAATATCATGATACAGGCCAATATTGTAGATTACATTTTTTTTTATTTTATCAACTATTTGAAATTTATGTCCTAAAAATAGACAGACAGGCGAAAAAATCAATGACCATACAGAAAATATTTTTTTCTTTTTTACTTTTTGTAGTTTGCTCTAAAAATAATTGAAGAAAAGTTTGACAAGAAATAAAACTATACCTAAATATATGTATTTAGCAACAATTGCTATAAATATAAAATCATGGCTCCTAAAAAACCCCTTAGCAGGTAATAAACCTTAGTTGTACATGGCTTTGTGTATGTATAGTCACATTCATCGATTACTACTTTAAATTTCTTTGTTATCATAACCATTTCAGTGTTCTAACATACTGCAATTGAAGGTCAAATCAATTACGCATACCACCTGCACGGCGGAAACGACATAACAGCCTCTGTTTAAAGTCAGATAGTGGTAATATAATCGTCATACAAAATAAAATGTCGCCCTGTTTAATATGTAAGGAACGCCTGTAAATGCTAGGTCCATACATATTAAGGCTCTCAGGTGTAGCTTGCTGCAAATTATTATAAAACTTTATAATGTGCATAAAGATTTCTATTCTTAACAACCTAGATTAAGAGTGGGAGACGCGTATATTGCCAACAATATTTGCATTCCCAAGCGATAAAAACGACACATCTCTCCGGACTATCATTAATTAAGTAAATTTACGCACAAAACGTCTCTAGAAAATATTTGTGATGATGGTGCAGAACAACGACGAGATGTCGTTTCTAAATCGTAATATCAAGTAATACTCATGAGATGAGCACTCTCAGCTAATCCTGGACGCATAGAAAGCTTTTGATTTTGCAATGATCTCATAGCGATATTTTAAAGGAATTTCAGATTTTTTAATGCTCATATTATAATCGAATTAATATTAATTCTATACAGGACAGGCTATCAAACTCAACTCACGATCTACCATCATTTAATAGTTTTTGTTTTGTTATTTTACTTCTTTATAGTGGAATATAAATATTAACAGTTAGATATGTCATATGCTAATATATTCCCTCTCACATGCCATCAAACTCATGTTATATAGATTCATCTTAACGATATGAATACGTGACGTTGAAAAAAAAATTTGTAATCGATGTGCGATATCTTAAATTCAGTTTGTTGTAGCTATCACTTTACTACACATATAAGTCTTTAATCAACTCAGAAAAAAGTATATTTAACTAAATGCTTCCGAACTTGATAAATAACATCAATTTTTTCATTAAGTTACCGAGATTGACTTAACATTTTATCAAGGAATATAATTCACTATTTACCTATTAAAAATAGTAACAGTAGTTACTATCAAATATAGTAACGTAAACTTGCATCCATATCCGCATTATTAAGATAAAATGTTTAGTATATTCCACATTGACACGACACTTCACTCGTTTAATGAATACCATGTTTAATACCTTATTCCTATACAGGTTTTACACTTAAACTATTCCGTTATTGACACACCATTCACTCGTTGAACCTCACAACCCTATCCTCACATTCAACGCTCTGAATATTCCACATTGACACAGCGCTTCAATCTCACGACTCGGTTATGCATTTAGTTGCATTCGAGGCCTTAAGCAGCCGGCGTCGAGGCGTGACCTGTCAGTCGTGTGGAAGCGTTAACATTTGGAGCGAGCGATACTGGCCGCTGCAGATATGTTTAACGATCTAATATTTCGCGTGATGCGGACGAGCTGCGGTGCAGCGTGCTGTGGTAATGACCTTGTTGTTGAGGACAAAAGGCTGCAGGGCCCTCGTACTTACATCGGTGCCTATGTATTGCCGATTGTGCAGTGCCGATATACTTAAGTATATGTGGATATCTGTACAAGATTCATGTAATCCCTTTGAATTGAATTGTGGAGTATAATGAATTTTATAAATAAGACTTCATATTTGTAATAAATACAGTAAATAACGCTAGTTAACTTGATATTTAAATAATTCAGTAATCAAATGGTGTTTCCGGATTCGATTGAGCAAATTGCAAATTTCCGGATTCGATTGAGCAATTGAAAAAATTGCAATAAATTTTAAGATCTTCTATAAATTCATTAATAATCTATCACCATGTATCGCCAAAAATTGCAAGCATAATTTTGTTCATAACATTTACGTTCCCAAATGAAGAAGAAAGCAAAATGAAAAACGGAGTTTGAATATCAAACACAATTCAAAACCGTAGATACGAAAGCTTCTGACCAAAAGGTCCATTTAAAGCTTGACGCAGTCGTTTATGACTATATATGTGCAGACTATCGTATTTATTTTTATCTCACAATAATAATATCCTGGCAATCGTTCCTTGAAGCAATAAAAAATATTATTGTAAGCTGACGAAATAAAAAAGCAGAAAGCTTCAGCAGGTCGGTTCAGTATTCGCTCGGAATGCACATTTGCATCCGTAATGGGCCTTTGTTTAACGAAAGCGTTTCATATTTTTTCTCGCGTGATTTATTTGTGATTTTATTGTGACTTATTTTCACACATTTTTATGATTGAACGTTTAACATAATTCTTACTTCGGTTCTGTTTTGTCCTCGACAGAGACATAGCAAAATTCAAATCTGCGAGATCCAGAATTGTTAAAAGTATAAATAACTGTTAAAATTAAATTAAATTTTATATATTTTTAATCAAAAAAGTGGATGTGTTTCGAAGGAGATCAATGGCTGAATTAGTATGCGTCAGAGCGGAAGAATTACAGGTGAGTTATTAACTGTGGACATTATAAAATATAAACACTGTCTTCCTAAAACAGCATTTTATAGAGAATTATAAACAATAAGAATATGGAATTAATTACACTTATTTGTAAGTATTAAATTAGAAAAAAATAAAACCAATCATACTTATTTATGTGTATCCAGGACCTCCGTTGAACAATCAACCACAGAGCAATAATCGACTAACTTTCAAAATTACTATAAAGCTATTAGCCTTATGTATATTAAATACAATTACTGAAATAATTTTTCCTTATTACGTGTAATTAAAATAATGAACAGATATAAATTTCATATTTATCTCATTCGTTGAAATCGTTTGCGGCGTATATTCTTGGATATATTTGCCGTTAATTTTGTAGAAATTCATTATTCACAATTAAATGAAACTACGTGATGTAGTATTATTTCTACTTTCTTTAAGTTCTTTACCACGACCTAGATTTCGTTGTATTACAACATCTTCAGGTGGGCTATTAGCAAAGATGGCTATTTGCTTATAGCCCACCTGAAGATGTTGTAATACAACGAAATCTAGTTCGTGGTAAAGAACTTAAAGAAAGTAGAAATAATACTAAATCACGTAGTTTCATTAAATGACGTATATTCTTTTATATACAATTATAAAAGTAACAATAATTTATTTAAGTAAAGGAACAAATTAATAGGGTTAAATTATGTTAAATAAATGTTTTTAATATTTGAGTCAAAAGTTTAAGAAACATTTTTCTATGAGGATTACCTTGGATTACTTTTCTAGGAGCATTACAGTGAGCAGAGCATTGCAGCATCTTCATCGATCAAAATAACAATTAAATATAATCAATTAATATTGAATCTTTTTTTATTGATATTCTTTACAAGTAAACCGTACAAATGCTCCTAATGCCAAATTTTTATATTTGTATCGCGAAAAGTTTATCACGAACCTGGCACCTGACCTCCGTCTCCACATTCGATCCAGAAACCCCTGTACAGGTTCTCGAAGCGCGTGCTACACTTAGCGGTCAGTAATTATAATGGGACTCGGCAGACGATGTCAGGCAGCGGTCGGTGCACTTACTAAATTGTTTCGAGCGGCGGCACGCGAATGGAAAATCCTCGAGCTGCATACTCAGAATAAATCGACCTACCAAGGATTATAAGTACGGATGTTTAGAATGTTTGAGAATATGCATGAAGGATCATTTATTATGCTGTTTATTTTATTAATTTGATTAGCGGTCATAAGGGTGTTAAGATAACTTAAAAATAACTTTTGAAATACCTTAAATAATATTAAGGAATGCACACATTACATAAGTATCTCCTGACCACATTATATAAGATTTCCACCTTTTGTTTTAGCGAAAATGGAATGAATGTATACTTTTCTCTATCATCATAATTATTGATAGATCATTATGGAGGAATCTTTATTCATATTCTGTATGAAATTTTCGATTTATAACTTTTAAATTAGAATATGTATATTTTTTTAATTAGAATATGTATATTTGCCTGTATAGATACAGTAAAATAATATGTTAAACAATGAGTCCTATAAGTAAAGATTATATTTTCAGATTTAAGAAAGAAAATAACATTGTCACAAAAAATGTATTTATATTATTCAATTGAAACATTCAGCTATTCTTCTCTTACCAAAAAACAAAAAACCAAATCGTTTTCTTAGAGCAATGATAATTTCATGTAAAAAGTCTTTGGTTCTCTGGAGATTTGTCCCTAAAAGCCTTGTTAGTGCGAATTATTTTGCTTTTACTATTGTAAAAACTGATGAATGAATTCAATAAACTAAAGTTCACGACCCATTGAAACATTTTGAAAAAATTAGTTCTTCATATGAAAAAAAGAGATAATCCGAAAAATTAATATCAAATTGTGAATATGACGATTATAAATACCATATAACTATTTAAAATCATTATTAATATATATATATATATATATATATATATATATATATATATATATATATATATATATATTGAATATTGTTATAATAATAAATTGAGAGGTGTCAAGTTGCACGTAACTTTGTAGCTTAATATTTCACAAACGGAGTTTAAATGGTAAATGATAATTTGATTTCATTTCAAAATGTAGGTATTTTATGATGGTATCCGAATTAAATGGATATGAGAAAATAATGTCTGCCCCACTTTACAAATGAATGCACAAAATAGGGCATCTTGTAATTTCTAATAAAAAAATTGATACTTAGATTTTTCAAACCTATGGTTGAAATGTTGGGATAATAAGTGAGGAGTGGCGATTATGAAGTGTCAGTTTGAAACTTAATATTCTGGAGACGAGACTAAAAAAATATATATAGTAAATAGAAACTAAATATAATTTTAAAAGACCTATCCAACGTGTGCCATACACACGCTGGGATATACACAAAAAAATTGTTCTCCCTTTAGATGTTAGGAAGATTAAAAAAAAATATTTTCTAAAATTTTACCACATATTAATTGTGACGTCAAAGATATTATTCAATGCCTCTAAAACTGAAGAAGCTAGAAGAGTGTAACAGACAGGGGTGGCAAAACAGTAATAAATATTTATTTTACTGTATACTATTTGCTATTATATCAATATACACGTGACAATTTTGAGGCTACGACAGTCGAATGGACAAACGGACGGATATTCAGATATGATTTAATTACGATGATTTCTTGTACTATGGAATCCTAATTATGCAATATTATCATTAATCACTTAATTATTATCTTCAACAAGAATTCACTTAACTGATACGTTCAAGCAAAGAATAATTTCGTAAACGTTGTAAATATTTATAACATGCAAAACTTACAGTTAAATCAGCTGCGTTTTATTTTCCTGAATGGGTTTTTCAATTTTCATTTTAAAATAACGACAAATATTTTAGCACATGATGTCAAACCTTTTGTATAACTGGCAACTTTCTAGCTCCCTTACAACTTACTTTTTTGAATAAAAACTACAAACTGAAATATATCTATACACATACACACACACACACACACACACATATATATATATATATATATATATATATATATATATATATATATATGTATATATATATATATATATATATATATATATATATGTGTGTGTGTGTGTGTATATATGTATAAAGGAGGCATATGTTGCAATTTTTTTAAGTCTTGACATCATTCTATACATCGTTTTATTACATCACTATAGTGTTATTAAATTTTCCCTTAAGTAACTTGACATATAAGTTGCGTGCATTGTATCACTTTTGAAAGGGTTAAGTAGTGCCTTATTTAACAGCTAAAATGGTAATGTTATACGTTTAACCGTAATTTTACGTTAGATCTATATATAAGTTAAATAAAAAACGCAACATATTGGCAATACGACCGGAAGTTTGAAGCTTAATTTTTCCCTTCCTTAATGGCGCATTTCCGGAGTAAAATAATCGATATTATAGAAGAGATTATAATAACATGAATGTTTACATAATAAAGCCATTTGCAACTGACGCATAACTTCTGTTGCTTTGACGAACGGATGTAGGTTATTTGCTTCCACGAGCCAAGTTTATAGGATTTTCTATTGTGTTAATAAAATTAACTAAATTATTTTTGGTTCCTAAAATCAATCGTTAAGCTAAATTAAACTTCCAATCATCAATTATCTATTTAAAAATACTCACATCTTCTTCCTTCGTTTGCCAGTTTTCATTTCTTGGTTGATGATACAGGATAATTTGGTGATGGTCGATGCAAGGACCGAGAAATATAGTATTTTCGATTCGACACCGACTCGAGAAAAGGTTGACCGTTCTGATTATAATACTTGTAATATTAATCAAATACACAAATATTTAATAGAACAATGTGCGTAATAAAATTATTTAAAAACGAAATTCCTATAAAATGCAACATGGAAGAAAACATAATCGAGAATGTAAAAGGGAATATTGAGATGATTTGACCACATTATGAATATAATATATATATATATATACATATATATATATATATATATATATATATATATATATAATATATATATATATATATATATATATATATTTTCATTATGTCAATGTGTGTGTTTGTACGTCTATCACACTCTCGTAGTTTGTACATTTTAGACTCACGTGCATAAAAATTGGCAAATATACGCTTCATATAAAAACTTCAATTAACATACAACAAAATATTTTCTTTTATTTTTAAGGTAACCCCCAGGTTTATTTTCATGCCCTTTATTTAAAAGTGGCATGAAAATAAATATTTTACACTGCCCCATTATGCGTGTTATTGTTAGAAAAGTATTTTAAAATGACGCTTGTTTCCATTAACAACTTTTGATTTTAACATCTATTTATTAAATATTAACCTTAAAACCGTTTACAATGTATAACACCCGCCGTTTTCCAAACATGGTTATTAAACAATTTAGAAAAAATCCGAAAATACATTTTTATGAGCATTTTCTAATGAAATTATTGCCAGTTCTCTAACTTCATTAGTTTTTGAACTATGACAAAAAACTCTCAAGTACCAGTGTTCAAGCTTACGTACCTCAAAAGAAAAAACGGGATTCTTTTAAGACCAGCCACGTGCCTTTTTGTATGTCACGGCCGTTTTTATGAGAAACCGCTAGACATATAAACTTAAAGTTTGGCATACTAGTAAAACATATTAATCCGCACAAATGTCGATAGCTAACTCTGAAAAATATTTTGTGACAATTTCAGGGGGCAAATCAAGTACTCGACTAAAAATATTTTCTAGTGCTGTATATAACGTGGGGTATCGTTTGGATGGGCAGTTATAAGAATCTTCAAAAATATACTGAAAAAGAAATGTCACCCCCCGCCCCGCCCCCCCATTTTCCGAGACTACTGAACTTAAAATTAATGAAAACCTATCATTTTTGGTGGCCTACGCAAAATTCTAAAAATTCAATTTTTTTATAAGCTAAGTTACTTACAGAACTTACAGAAAAATATTCGTAGATAAAGTTTAATAGTTAAATATCTGACCGGGTTTTTCTCTGGCGCAGTGGTTTCGTTTAAAATGCAAATTTCACATCGTCATATTAAGAAAACTTTTACAGTAAGTTTAGTTTTTATTACACTAATGTAATACTTATAAGACTTACAGTTCTAATGTTCTTTCAAGGTCCCGCACTTAAAGCTTTAGAATTGTATTGAACTTGCTTATTTGCCTTTCCACCCATCTATTATGGTACTTAATCTTCAGAACTTTATGATCTGTGTCCTAACATGCAGTTAAATAAAGCACATCGTTCTTAGCTTATTAATACTCCTTTTAAATTGAACTCAATGTAAAATATACATATATATATATATATATATATATATATATATATATATACATGTGTGTGTGTATTAATATATCAGGGTATAAATAAGGCTACGTAATACTTCGTCATTGGAAAACTGTATCTTTTTCAGAGCATAATTTAAGTTTACTTATAAATAGCTTGTAAGACATATGTATATTGATAGTACTTGACATGTGAAACTGTCAATAATTATTTCATTAAAAAAAGAAAAGATGAAAATCATCTTATTTTAATTATTAAAATACTGTTAGTTTCATAAAATCGCAATGCAAACGAAATAATATCGATACTCGCTAAATACCGTTCATAAACGTGTAAACGTGTATGGGGACAGTATTTAGTACAGCCTGTAAAGAATATAGAGTAATATTAACTGTAAAAGCGTGACATATGAAACGAAAAAAATTACGTACAACTATTTGCAAGTAAGCAACATAGAGCTTACAATAACTTATATGGAGCTTTCTAATCATATTAAATGTGAAAAGTTATTTTGTTGAAAAAAAATGAAACCTCAATGAACAACTCAAACTACACCCGGACAGAAACTAATCGGCGAGTCCTAAATTAATTCGTAGGCTGATTGCCGCTTCCCCTACAACGCAAAATAATAATTAAAGCCGCCCCGAAACATTAATTACTTCCAAAACTTTTATAACCACCTACCGGTAAACACCACCAAAACAAAATCAATCAAATTATCCACGGACATGCCTGCAGCACACACGATCAAGAAATTAACGAAACAACAAGAATGTTTATTATCAATCACCGTAATTAACGTAAACACGGTTAAAATGTCACCGACGGTCATTAAGGTGCCGGACACGTCGTGTTAACTACAATTGCTAGGGTTGTACTTGTCCTTCGAAGGATATGTTAACTTCGTGGAGTTGACATGGTACAATTTTATATATTTACAAAATGGCTTAATATATACGAGAATTACGATTTTTGCAAGTTTGTTTTTAACGTATCAATATAATTATTTCATATGATGTGTACTATTTAAATATTTATTTTATATTTAAGATAGAATGAAATTGTATGTTATTTCTTTTAATAATACAATAATATTAGGAAAAAGTAACACGTAAAGTACTATTCGTAATTATTTTAACGTAGATGTATAAAAAAGCTACAGTGACATCAATCTTTAGTTTTCAAAAAGTCTCTCGAATATAGTGTCTCGTAGTGTAATGAAAAGATTTGAATCGAGATAAAGGCCCGTGCTGTGATAATAAATATATCCGAACTATAAATGTAACGAACTAAATTGAAAAATCCTCCAAGTAATATGTAAAAAATAATATATTAAATTTAACCCTATAGTCCACGCATTTGTGAATTACGTACATTGTTTATTGTAATGAGCGAGATTGGCTGCTAATACATCCATTTAGTTTGCAAAAGCGATATTCTACTAAAAAAAAATTTAATATATAATTACATCACAAGCAACAATAAGAAAAGAAAACCGGAAGAAAAAATGTAATTATTTGACACTATTTTTAATGTCGTTCAGAAAAACAATAACCCAATCAAATCAATAAAATGGGAAGATACCTTGGATTAAGTAAACTTCATATTAAATGACAGGACCATTAGAAAACCTACCACTCCATGACAGAGGCAGCTATTTACACCCGCCCAGTCACGCCAAGAACAACGGCGCGTATTTAAAAAGTAACCAACGAAATTACAATCAAAGTGTACTGGGTGTTGATACTCGTATCCATGGTAACGCACCCCCTCATTTTCACCCGTCGCTAATTATTATTATAGAACGGCTTTCACTCATTCGGCCTTCGACGTGTTGCTTTAGTCAGCGGTGAAAAGGCTAGCGTGGGCCACGGTTATTTTTGTGAAAGGCGGCAGCGACCGGGTGGACTTGGACTATAGTGTTCTTAGTCGAAATTATGTTTATCTACGTAGCTACCTGCCTGTACAATTACGTTTTCATTAGTATGGATTAATATATCAGGCTTAAAGTTTCTCATCAATAATTTCAGGCGTCTGTTTAATCAACTTAATAGCCGTATTACGGGCGTAGCATGTTTACTTTCATAATACTACTAATATCGAATACATTGTTAGACCTAGGCATGTTTTAAATTTTGGAACAGCTTTGACGTATTTGATATTAATTGAAACCAATAATTTGAAATGTCATACATTTATGAAAATTGATGTTTTCGTTGCGCAAGTTACGCAAATTAAAAAAATTCTATATTTTTTTAACAAAATGTGCAAAATACTTAAAAATTAACTCATCCTTAACACTGATATGTTGATATAACAATATATAAATATGAACACGAATTAAGAAAAATTGATATAATTATCAATGTGAAAGTCAAAGCAACAATTGAAAAGTTTTTTTATACGACTCAAATAAATATAATCATACATTATAATTATATTCCACCAAAACAAATTGCTCTTAATGTATATGCCATTTGCAGTGAATGTTACTTTAATAAGTTTATATAAGTTTACTTACCATATTTAATATACGAGTACCTATTACTCAGTGATTATCTTACAAGAGTAGTGGATACTAAACGTCACTTTTCACGAAAATTGTTACGCTTAATTTTTTGTTCCAATGCCTAGTCTTATAACGCATATAAGAGCATAAATATGGCTTAACATAAAACCTTTAAAGGAACTTTTATTCCCGTGAAAACATAGTTAAAATGAATGGCAAATTTAATTTGTTGCGATAACGTTAAGGTAAATGGTAAATTATATGATATGGTTTACACTTACCACTACTGTAACATACATGAAAGAAAATGCAACGAGAACGGTGACATGTTTATCGATCAAATATACATATATACGTATGTGTATATATATATATATATATATATATATATATATACATGTATATAATGATTTTAAATAGTCATAGACTGTTTATAACAGTCATAAATAATAATTTATAAACAATAAGGGATTAATAACTTATAAACAATTTTCTTAAAATATTTTTACAATTTTTTGGTGGAAATATTATTCTAGACTTCAGTTTGGCGCATGTAATTATATGTGTTCAAGAATTATAATTGTTTTAACCATTCAATAAATAAATACTCGAACATGTTGTTCTTTCCTTTATAGCAATTAGTGCGCCTAAAATTTGAAGCAATGACAATTTTAAAGATGATGAAAAAAGATAAATATGTAAACCACCTATTTGGGTTTTTATATTGTAGAAATGCATTTTAACTACTATGTTATGTGGTTTACTTTTGCGGGTTAAATTAGGTCTTACGTTATCGTCACTCTGTAGGGGCAAGAACTCTAACGGCAGGGTCTATATTTGAGGACGTTAATCGTAAGCAACTGTCAAAACGGTTTTAGTAGAAATATTTATAGGTATATTAACAAAGAAAACCACAATAGTTACATTATTACAATGTATTTTTAATATAGATATCATTAAAAAGATTTTTGATAAGCGCATCTTATTCGTACTTTAGCGAATCTTTTTTTGACACGTAATATTAAACGTTTCTTCGGAATGAAAAAAAAGACGCAAGTGAAATCATAATTATTAAAACAAATAAATTACTGCAATTAACGGTCTATTCTCAGAGTCTTCGTACAGGTTTACATTCTGTCACATAATTAAAAATGTAATTTGTACCGACTATTGAAGTAAAATTAATTTTAAAAAAAGCAAGTGCTCCGTACACTCTCAGAATTATAATATGTATAATTTAACACAATCCACACGTAATGAATGCCTAAACTCGATGATACTTGACTCATTAATAACACACCATCTGATATCAATCAATAAAATCTCGTTAAAGAGAGATTGGCGAGTATTTACAGTTTCAATGTATCGATGTAAAAGAGCCTTGTCCACCTCTACTTACGTTCCTACCTATCTTTATTATCTTTTCTTCATATTTATTCATTCACTCGAATGCCCCCACTCAACATTACTCCATCTCTTAGTTTTTGCATTTACCTATAGAGTTGTAATCGTAATGAGATAATAATATTTATGAAGGTATTATTAACGTGAACCGGTTAGAGAAATCGTTCCCGCTGACTGTACGTTATTCAAATCACACGTTCGACTTCGTCTGCTTTGATTTGTGTCGATTTATGTCAGCTGTCAATTATTTAATAAAAACGATTTTTGATTCACACGTCTGATTCATGGAGTGGTTAATTAATAAGATTGTTGTAAAAAAATAGCGACGAGGATGTGGAATTTGTATTATCCCAGCTTATTAAAGAGAAAGGCCCGTCTTCGTGAAAGAATCACTTGGTCCAATTTTATGAATCCGTCAAATTATAAATGTGCCCTTCAAAAACTGTAACGCGAGATCCTTTTAATTTTATCATAGTTTTATGTTCAAAATATTCTATAGATATTTTGTAATTGAGATATGAATTTTTGATTTACAGCATTAATTTCGAATGTGACCGGAATTGCCAGTTTTGATATTAGGAAGTCAACGAAATCTATTTTATCCATCATCACAGTGATTTTATCTTTTCACATATGCATATAATTTACATTAACATCGTGAAGTTTGGATATAAATAGTGATTTTATTAAATATATTTAAGTAACCACTTTACTTATTAACTTAGCGTACAAGTATTTAGAAATATATTTCTGTGTACCGTCTATAAAACGTGGTATTTAACCATAACTAACATAAACAAAAATCAAGTAAAAAACGCCTAATCTAGAAAAGAACTTATTATTTACGTAGGTTTCCACTAAACTCGATAGGAAATTTTCTTTCAATTTCCAGTCCAAAATGGTTTTCAAAATATTATATAATATCTCGACAGATATCAAAGTTTCGTGAAAACTATATATATATTTTAACAGGACTGACTTCCCTTGTGTGTCCTAAGTTTTAAATTACTTAAACATAAAATCTTTGAAAAATGAAGATTATAAGATAAAGAAAATATCAACTTATGAACCGTTTTCCATATAAAATCACACTTTACGGGAGTATTCGTCACCGTCTTTAGTCACGCAGGTCGATACAAACTACACTCATACAGGCGCGTCCCCGCACGCACACACGCACGCGCGCTGCATGTGCCGCTGCCGATCCTTGACCTTGCACAATACCTCACGCACGCACATCGCAACCTCTTCACCCACACAGAGACGTGCGAGCGTAACTATCGCGAATACCGGCACGATATGTCCACTAGTCCCATCCGTGCGTAGTTCTATGTGTATGAGTGCGTGCGAACGCGTGTAAAACGAAATGCGCGTGGGTATAAATAGGTAAGTTGTAACCGCAAAATGTACATTCACATGTGCCTCGAGCACAGCAATCGCCGCATTTTGCACGGCACGTCAGTTCTCTTAGATTGGTCTATATTCGTCCATTTCCTGGTAATGTATTGCAGAACGGCGATTGCAGGGAAATGTGCGTGAGAACACTTTCAAAGATGTTGTGATGATCGAATGTGAATCTGTTACAATACTCGACGCACTGGTGAATTGTGTACTTAAGTAGGGTTCTCATCGCAATAATGTGCGTCAATAATAAAAAAGTGATCAAGCGTGAGCTTGCTCTCTCACTAAAAGTTACACTATAATTACTGATATTATTTTATTAGCGACTAATTCGCATTATTCATAATATTATTTTTATTTGAACTGTTACCATTGAAAAATGGTGTTATTTATTATCATCTGAAAGTTTTTGAAGGACAATTTATTCTACTGGTTTGTAAAATTATAAAAACTAGTAAAGATAATTGGCGAATGGCAATATCACAATTTTTAATATTAGCACTGTCATAAACATGTATACAACAAAAATACACGACATGTCGCGATATTTGTTGAACAAAATGGATTTTTTTTCCATTCATATTTATTTATGTTACACGAATTTGTTTTTAGCATCGTTTGGTATGTCACATTCTTCTTAAAAAAGAATTACATTTAGCTTTGCATTTTCTTAAGATGATCTTTGAATACATCAATAGTCTGAATATTTGGTATTGGTATGTTTTTTTATTCCTAATGTCAGAGTGAGAGCACAATTTTATTTCATCTATCACCTTTACGCATATGTGTCAGTGCCGCTAATGTACATGAACAGACCGTATTTATTCTAGCGGCGTGTGATTATGAATAATACTAACGAAATTGTTAGGTCATGAAAATTTATGAAGATATCTCGAGATATGATCATAAATTTTTGTTCTGTAATATTGTGTAAACACAAGTGCAATATATGTTTCCGGTATAAGTGAACTAAACGGAGCAACTTTGAAGGTGATTACATAATAGGGCCAGTCATATCCTAAGGCGATGAAAAATAAATTCAGATTAAACATTTTTTACAGAATTTAAGCGCATTATATATATATATATATATATATATATATATATATACATATATATATATATATATATATATATATATATACACATATATATATATATATATATATATATATATATACATATATATATATATATATATATACCGACTTTTGCATTTTCATTTTGGAGTCATTAAATGTACTAAAATAAGTGAAAATGTATTAGAATGAACTGGACTGAAAAGATTGAGAACATTCGAAAACAAAAAACCGAGCTCCACTTTAGTTTTTTTTTTAAATTTCATTTTATTTACGAAGCTTACTTGTTGATATTTATAATGTGTTTACTCTTATAAAATCCAAAATATTGGAGGAAAGTATAAAACCTTCGCGACTCTCTCTTGGCTACCGCCTTCTGCTAAAAGCTAACATGCTGAAAGATAACATTATTAAGAATCGTTGTTTAAAATTGGTGACAAAAACACTTTTTGAGATATATTCTCTAAGAATGTAAAAAAAATAATTTTGAGAAAAAGGTAAAATCAATTCCGGCTTCTACGCATACGCTACGCTTCGCTTTTAGCTACGCTTCTACGCATTTATTTTATATTACCTTTATCTTTCTTATGATCTGATTCGATAATATGTTTCAAATCTTCTTCAATTTTTGACATTAGTTATGTCTTCAGACTCTTTTTTACTTAAATGTTTCAGACTCTTGTCGCTTCCTGTACTTTTGCATTTGTTCTTAATATGCGGCGTGCGTCCAAGTCTTTGTCGATTTGCTTTGCGTACAGTTCAGTTGTTGAGTACTTCTAAGGTCAGTAATATATTTCTACTTTCATCAAAGTAAATAACTTGCAACAGTGTGCCCTTTAATTTAATAATTATTTTTACATATTTCATCCCAAATGCCTCCACTCTCTCACATGAATTGAGTCATTCCATCGACTTGGTTTATGGACACATATTTTAAATAATAAATTTACCCATAGTTTAAATGGTATTATAATTCCGTTATGGCGAAATAATTCCGACTTCTTCAACGTCGTATTATTAATTTCTGAAAGTCGCAAGCATCCTAAAAAGTCCTGGTGGCTTTGTTTATTAGTTTTTTTTCCATTCAGCCCTGGCTCCTTCTCCTTGGCTTTCCTAATAATAGAAACCGGAAAAAATATACTCCAGAACAGAAGAGATCTTATTGATTAAACAAAAGTTTATTATTCTTTTACGCTGATTTTAAAATCGATATAAACAGAATGATCAACAGCGCTCAGTTTAAATTGCTACATTGTTTTTGGAGTGAACCAGCTATGCTGGCTAATTTCTGGGATATTTTATTAATTTGTGCCTCAGATTATTCTTGAATCTACATATAAAAGTTAAAAATCATTTTTTTAAAATGTCAAGGTGGTCTAACCCTTAAACGAATATTACTTAACTTGGAATAAGTAGTAAGAATTTATTATTAGTATAAAAAATCAGTTCAGTTTTAGGAACACTCTTACTAATTTTATAATCGATTGTCAGAATATCTGATTAGTAGACGATTAGTTTATAGAAATTATTCGGTTTATAGAAATAAGAATAATTAAATATAAATTAATTAATAAGAATAATTTATAGAAATAGAAATAAGAAAGATAGAGGAAGAAAGTTTATAGAAATATTTTATCTCCCAGGTCTATTTAAATTTCTATTGGCATTATTTCTCAATTCGTTGTATTTTTTTACTCGGTTCATAACTTCAAGAACGCAATCGTGATATATTTTGTACCCTGCTCTTACCATTTGCTTTACTTTTTTTGTCAATCTATTTTACGAATAGTGTGAGGAAAATAAAAAAAAACATAAATGTGGTATGATCATAAATACTATACTTGTTGAATGTATACTACCGTGTCCGAAAAAATATCAGTTGTACGGGTTTAGAAATAAATTAGGTTTAGGAAGTGTAAAAAAAATATATTTCAACCTTGTGGAAATTTATTTCAAAAACATTTACAATTAACACAGATTCCAAAAAGATAATCTAAATGATAATTTCTGGTACT
The DNA here is from genome assembly GCA_039881145.1 of Druceiella hillmani. Taxonomy (NCBI): domain Eukaryota; kingdom Metazoa; phylum Arthropoda; class Insecta; order Lepidoptera; family Hepialidae; genus Druceiella; species Druceiella hillmani. The sequence goes on from JAYKKI010000015.1 coordinate 28,128,981, forward strand.
AAGTAATTTCATAAGATGTTTTTTATTCCTAAATTCAAGAACGCAATTGTGATATATTTTGTGTGGGAGTTCAAATGGACCGATAATTTTGCCATCCAGGATTCCAGCCCACAAAATGACTCCAAATTTATGTTGAAATCTATTTTGCCTTACTATGTGGGGATTCTCGACAGCCCCTTGACTTGACTCTCTTCTACATTTCTAGGTCTTCTTTCGAGAACTACATTTCCAGTGTTTCGACATCTAAAAATACGTTATTTACACGAAGAAAGACTCTGTGATCGGGATAGTGTTTACGATTAGTGTAGCGCTCGCAATACGTAAGTGCGGCTTGCCGAACCTTCCCATCACATAACCTATAAATGAAATACGTTTCTCTATATTCACGAACAGTGCAGGTCTGAGGCATTTTGAAATGCCAAGTGCATTGCAAAATGCCAAACAATATCCAAATCACAAGCAAAAACAAAGTCCTTCATGCGTAGGTCAACAAATAAAAATAGTGGTAGGAAAAGAACAGCAAAAACACGTTGTTAGCTCCGAGCGATAAGCAAGTCACTAAAGAAGCGAGTTGTTGAGGACAGAAGTAGAGAGGGTTGCTTGACGGCCGAAAACAATAAAAAGACCATACGAGTGGAAAATAGATAGCGAAACAATTCTGATAAGAGGTTGTTTTGATCGTAAGAATTTCTGCGAATGCGGAGTTATTCCAACAAAGCCGGTATTTTTCAAATGTATATAGAATTAATTGTAACATTTTTAACAGTTTTTTTTTAACAATGCTAGTGAAAAAAATTGTAAATTCACTAGCATTGTTAAAAAAAACTTTTCATGTTTCGTAATTGAAAAAAATGTACATGATTCAGCGTTTAATTTTTAAGTTACCGATAATAACGTATAACTTACATTTTGATTAGGAAGAAGAATGTTCCCTTGAAGATTTTTGACAATAAAAAAGCAGAAATAGAAATAATACATAATAAAAAAAATTTTTTTTCATGTCTTGTAACAAATATTTTAAAAATCGTATCTCTAAAACTATTAGGCCTAGCATAATAACATTTACTTTTTCGTATATATAACCACCTCTATCACAGACATTTCGTTGGTCCACTCTTTACGGGACACCTGTATTACGAGCGTGCGTGCGGGTCGTGTTAGAGAAACGAGACATATTGTATTCTGTCTTTTGCACACCGTGTCGCTCCGACTGTTCGGAAAATGTCATCTCCTTGTCATTTGTGCTCAGAATAAATCCTTCATTTAGCGGTGATTAGCGGAGAAAAACAAGCTCGTAAAAATTTCGCTTTTACGAACACTTCTCTTATTTCATTTTATATTGAAATCTACTCGGGGCTCTGCCCCATCGCAGCACACAAATCACCGATTTAGCTTTTCATAAATGATACTATTTTTTAAATATTTTGTATAGAGGGCCTGGGCAAATTTTTATGTAGCCCACTACACTATAGATAATGACATTTGTATGTACGTAAGTATATATATATATATATATATATATATATACATATACACACACACACACACACACACACACACATATATATATATATATATATATATATATATATATATATATATACTTATACCGTACACTTTTCGTTGCGTTTACGACGATTGCGTTCGTTTTTAATACGCATTTTTGGTGAATTTAATTTAACCGGATAGACTTAAAGTTAGAATGAAAAAATAAATAAAATTTGGTCTTATATTAACGTATGGCTGAATAAAAAATAAAAGTCGTTTCTTTTTATATTTATATAGGAGGGCAATATCCCACAGCCATTTAGATAAGACCGCTACTGATGTGACTTAACCAAAAAATTAATTAAATCTCACCTCTAAGACTTAGTAACTGATTATTCTGTTCTACCTGATTATTCTGTTCTATAATCAAACTATGTAGATAATAATGAACAATAAACTATGTAGAAACTTACTAACTGATCATTCTGTTCTAGAATCAAACTATGTAGATAATAATGTCTTATTTTATATACCGATTCATGTTCAACTTTTCGACAAGAAAAAGATAGAAATGTTATAAAGATATACGTTATAAAACTATACATTAAGAAATTACAGGAATAGATGGTGTGCTTAAGACCACAGTGTAGAAGTGAAAACTTTGGTAACCAGTATAACCGTACTATGAATTAAAGAATAAAAATAAGATAAGCGTATTATATTAAATTTTACTCAAATAAAATATTACTCAAAAATAGACATAATTCTTGAAAGGGTGCACTCCATATTAGATCACTCCATGCCGAAGGGAGCCGAGTTTACCCGATTCACCGACCCGAACCTGATGGCTCAGTTTCGTTCATTGCTTAGAAAAACTGCGCAGGTGCGCCTAAAGAATTTTTCACTTCAAAATAGAAAAACATAACACTAACTAATGATAGATCGTGAATTAAGTACGAGCACATCTTGCAACACCCCTTAACCGAAACCAGATTGCAAAAAACAGATGAGCGGTGAAATAAAATATGCGAGCAAAATAAATTGATATTAAAGTTTACAAACTTGAAAGATTACCTTTACTAAAAATATGACAATTAATAAAATACATTTTCCATTTTTCCCCTAATAGATCATTGATTACTGATAAATATTTTGAAACATTTATTCAATGTAAGAAAAAATATTTAGCTAGTATAAATCGCTTAGTCTAAAAAGACCATATTTTTAAAACATCAAATTATTTTTAAAATAGCTACCTGCCTACTACAACAAACAACATAATTACCACGTAGTCTACGACAAAATTATACAGTTCAATTCTCTAACAAACACGAGAATATTTCATCGTTTCACATATATACTAAAGATTCCCCAACACAGCGCGCAGATCACACTCCGTATTTCATACCGCACACCGCCACCCTTGAACACAAACCTCAATACCAATATATAATAAATGAGAGGGGGATGATTACTACCGGGGGATGAAAAATAAACCTAATTGTCTTCTCCCCATCGGCAACTTCGACGTGTATTACTAATATCGCTGAATATAATAAGGAACTATGAAATCAGAAAAATACACGGCCCGCTTTTCCTTCTTACTTGTCATTATGGATGAAACTTTTTTCCACCAATTAGAGTGTACCAAATTACAGGCCTCGTCGAAATTGAGATTAAAAAAATGAGTTCGCGTTTATAATTCATGCCGGGTACTTCCTACTTAATGACTCTGTTAAGACTGCGCTGTGGTTTGAAGGTATTTATTTTATTATTGACAATATTAATGATATCATAATGGAGGCTAGACGAGATTTAAGTTTTTTGTGCGTCAGTATTAACGTTTAAACGAAATTGATCCAATTAAGTTTCGTTCGGAACCAATATTTTGGATTAATTTTTTATGTTTCAAAATATTATAATAAGAGAATTCATGGCTATTATTTAGAACTATAAATATCCCCAATGATGGGGAAAATGGTTACAGAAACATTTAACATAATTATTTGATATAGTTTTATTTATGTATTTAAAGAAAATGTGAAAAATTTGCTACAAATTCATGAAATGAATATTGAGTACAAGAATACGAAAAAATGACATGCTAAGTTAAATTGTCTTATAAATAATTACCGGCTAAGAAATCGATCATATCACGATATCGCACACTATTTAATTAACTATTAAGAATTACCCAATTTCGTATTAGAAATATATATATAAAATAATTAGAGCGCAAGATAACACATTATGATATGTATGATAACGTGATTATATGTAAAGATGTTATTATATATGTAAAGTCTTTATTAAATCGTAATAAATATCGATTTGCAAAAGGAAAACTCTACATAATAGTTGCAAACTTACCTAAAGTAAATATAAGAATAGGAGTAATTGCACAAATCGTACAGTGTATTAGGATTCGGAATACATCGAGACGGTTTTAGATAACACGATTATATATGCAGGGATAATTAAATAGGTAAAGAAGAGATTCCAATTAAAACATGATAAATTCCTATTCGTAAAGTGACACACCGTATAATGTATTAATATCCCGCAGCTGCACCATAACGTTCTCGTAGATCACGAAGTCGCATAAGACCACATAATCCGTAACTTAATTTATGAAGTGCTTTATAATCCGGGTACAGCACGATTTGCTGTATGCTATTAAGCGCATCGAGAGTTGAGATCAAGTTGTAATTGTCGGTAATTAGTAAAGCCACCTCTAACTGACGTCTGCTATGCAGCTGCATTTAAATTAAATGTAGTTTAATCTGTATTGAGGTATCAATGTAAATGAGTACACTTGATGAAATCGTTCGCTATAGACATAAATTTTAAATAAATTATGTTATCTTAGTTATTAATTATGTGGTAAAAAGAATATATTTGAAAATAGCATTTAATATTTGTAACATAAATTAATTAAATTTCAACAGAGCAGCCAATTTAATGGGCGGTACTAAAGACAGTAATAAAAAATTAAATATTCATAGTAATGAGAACTTTGAGCAAAATACAGCAAGATGATGGAAAGAATATAATATGGTAGAAGAAATCATATAAAAAAGAAATTAACTAAAATAATTTATTCACTTATAACATTTGAATACTTAAAGGTTGAAAATTGTATATTTGGGAGGCTTAAAAATGTTTATGTGACGTATATATATATATATATATATATATATATATATATACACATAAATATATATATATATATATATATATATATATATATATATATATGGTATTCCTTCATTGATGCTTTAATGCTTCTATTGAGACCAACCTAAGTTATAACAGAACAAGTAATAGATAAACCATCCTATTCGAATGCAAATTTAACAAAAATTTCCAAAGTAATTTTAAAAAAAAGATTAAAATTCTTAAACTGTCACGTAATTTATCTCATTATATAGAGTGAAAAAAACAATGTACTCAACACATTATTAAAAGAATAAAGTTTTATGTACTTATTTTTTCAAAATGTCAAAATAATAAAGAATTAAACTATTAAAATATTGTCTATTTTTCTATTTAGATATGAAAATATCGACAGATATTCCAGTTCTGAAGTTCTATAAGACAAATTTTTGTATTCATTATTGGAAATAGAGTTTAAAACTAGTACGAATCTAATAAGATATTTAATTTAAAATTGTTGTCAATAAGTTTACCGGTTGGAATTGTGATCAGCTTATGTGATTTTCATATTCTTTTATAATCTCATGGGAATCCCTTATACATTTCTTTGCAACTGACGAGAGGATAAGTTTTAGAACTTCACATTTTAGAGGTTTTCGACTTTGCAGTACCAAACACTATTGAAAACCGAATACTAGCAAAATCAACACTTGCCTGCTGTATTTAGGTATTCAACTTAATCGCGAGTGCGTCAAAGGTAATTATTTTTTAAATCTTTCCGCTAAAATTTGGAATCCTATTTCTTGTGTTAAGTTTAGATTATTTTTCGTCATTGTTCATTACTGTAATATACAATTGTCTAATAGGCAATTTTCAATAACCTTGTGTCAAGAAGAATTCAATAATGTAATGCTAGGAAAACTATTCTTGTGATAAAATGAGTGTAGGTAATGTTTGAATAAGATTAGTTAGGATTAAAGAAATATTTTAAATAATGTAACTATGACTCAATAGCTTGAAGATAAATGGCTTGATTAGCAAAATCTGTAATGAAACTGTTAGCTACTACGTAGAGGGCACTGCTTAGGGTGATTAAAAAGAGGCCACGAATATACTTGAAAGACTTGAGTCATATTTCTAGACTGCATGAAGACGAAGATTAACAACAAGTATATAGTACTGAACAGCAAGTATACAGTATGAGTGACTATCACAGTTGCCATAAAAAAACAAATGAATATAAGAATCGAATGAACGGTAACAATTTTTATGCATGTAGTGGAGCGTATATACGTATAATTTATGTGTAGACTAATCCGTTTTTATTCTTATTCTATTCTATTATTACTGCTGATATTGCACGTCTATTGTTGCTAATACTATTATTAGAATTATTATTATTAAAATTTAAAAAATTGTTTCAATTCGGTTTTGGCCAATAAACAGACACGCACCAATACCAATTTAGCACAACCAAGAACAAGCGCAAGGGCTAGTTGGGTGGTTGTATCCTAGAAGCATGTCTGAATATTGTAAGGAATTTATGTGTATCCTGACGAATCTGGAAAAAAAATAAAAATAATAAAAAATAAAAGAGAAAACTTTATTTAATTTATGATCTGGTAAAGATCATGTTAACTTCTTTAACAACAGTTAGTCATTAATTAGAATGCTGCGAATTACATAGATGACGAAATCGAATCTTAAATAAAAAATATTGCAAATTTAGTCTAATTTAAGAAGAAAAACGTGGTAAAACTGAGAGAATACGGTAACTTTACTATTTTGAAGCCAAACCGATATTATATCTTTTTCTTTTACGAGGCAGCTCGCGCAGCTGAAGTCAGATTTCCCATCACCACCCGTCGCCGCCCCAAACTAATTCTCTAAACACTAACTCAGACAATTAAGTTAGGTACACATAGTTAAACGTGTCGTTAATAACACAAGTTACAAAGTAGATTATCGATTACATTAGTGCCGATAGGCGTTGCTAGCGCGGCGGCCCGTAATTAGCCCCGGTCGATAATATTAATGAGTACGCAACACTAGCGTAGGGCAAAGGCAGTGCCTGTGGGAGTCGGCCCTTGCGAATTGTTTGCTCGAATCGCTTGCGAGCTGGTATTATTGTTACTTGAATGTCCAAAAGAAAATATCTAATTTTTGGGTTTCATTAAAAATCTGACTGCGCTTACAAGACGTTAGCTCTCCAAGTATTCCTGGATATCTCACAAATACGTAACCTTTTCTTATAATCTACCTCTCTTTTTACATCATTAATCGAGGCCAAAAAATAAGCCCTTAATCTAGAAAATGTGTTTCATTTTAAGAATGTTACTTACAATAAATTTGTTAAAATAATTTAAGAAAATAACCAGTTCTTGCAGATAACATTATATATATGTACGTACGATTAAAAATAATTGCATTTATGTTTCATATTTAAAAATCCATGAATAAAAATGCATTTAATACCTAAGTACTGTCTTTCACTCTTATGTTTTAGCTTAGTGGATATAACTAAAATCAATAGATTGAAAACCAAATATAACTTAACACAGTTTGATGTATTCTTAGAAAATTTAAAATATAAAAACCGTTAAAATGCTTCGTTAAACTGTGTGTACATAATATAGGTTACACACGAACCATCATTCACTCTACCGCTACAAGAAAGTATAATTAAGTTAAGAAAATAATTTATATTTCTCTAAAAAACATTTCTTATTGTATTAGACTCTATTTCTTGAAATTGACTCACTTATAGATTTATTTTTTATCAAAATCTACAGAGTTTTTTGCATAATAATATATACTTTTTGAAACTGTCATCCGAATACATATCATAAAACCCTACTGTTATTCCTTAAAAAAACATATTTACCCGTGAGGTAAAAATTACTTATAAATTTGAAAAAATTGTTAAATGGGTCCCTCAATTTCAACATTTTTATCTTGGAATTAAAAATGGAATATGTCGGTACACCAATAAATGTTTTCCCTTTTAAATGGAGCTTTAAAATATTTTATGTCTATCACGATTGGGAACCCATCAAATACAACATTTATTTAATTGTAAATATCCTCAGCTAAATTTAAACATTGCGCTAAGTAACCATTTAATTTTAGGTAAAATTTTGAAACCAAATAAAAAAACATTTAAAGTCAATATTAATTAATCGCTACTTTTCTTGTTTCTTATTATCGATCAATCAAATCTAAAAAGAAATAAAAATAAAATAAAACCTTGAATTTTTCTTCTAACGAAACTTGATAGAAAAAAGCAAATATAATGATGACATTTTTATCTGATGATAGATTATTAATTTTGACACACATCTCATTTTCCAACAATTAACTTCCAATCTTACAACGGAATGGAAATAACAGGATCTCTTACTATAGCGAAGTTGGAAAGTGCTTATCCTAAACCCGAATGAGTGTAGCTGGCTTCATCACAACACGATGGGGTTATTTGGGGACGGCGCCGCTGTACAATGGACGAAAGGCGCAAGTGTGGGTCAAAATAATCGACAGGCTTCTAAAGTTTTTTTTGCGATTGTTAAGTAAAAACTGAAGTAAAAAACTGATTACGAAACATTATTAAAAACTGATTACGAAGTGAAAAACTGATTACGAAACATTATTAAAGTTAATATGTTTCTTTACTTACGTGAAGAGATAGGGGTTGTGCTGAGCAAGAATTTAATTGTTTGCACAATTGGGTGTTTGAGTGAAGTCGATGTTTTTTGTAAAAATGTTTTAAAACCGTAAAATAGGTTTAAAAAAACCTTGTGATGAAAAAATAATGCATATAATAAACAATTTATCGAAACTTCTAAATAAGAAAGTGTCAATTTTTTTTTTCATTAATTAAAAAAAGTTATTACGAATTTAGTTTCCACACAAAAAAAGGAGAAAATTATAATACGTGATATATAACTTAAACGCAATATTTAACGAGATACTACAGATATTTAATAAACTCCCTTATAATGAATGCTAAATACGGGCAAGTGAAGTCATAATCCAGTTGTGTTTTATATGAGGCGTTTTCGCGGTAATCGTAGTTCGTCAGTTTTTAAGTCTTTACAACTTTGTAATAAAAAATCCTAGGTACGATATATTTATCTTAACCGGTTTTAATGTTATTACTTACACGATTTTAGTAATAAAAAAATATTAGTCAAATACTCTATTGAAGTTAATCTATTAATTAATTGTTAATTATGATTGTCCCAATTAACAATTAATCAATTGTAATCATGCATACACATAATTATCACTCAATTAATTGTTAATTGCGGCAGTCCCATTTAACTAATTTTGAATAGGAATTTTCCACGATTAATCAATAGCCAATTGTTAATATATTTGATTAAAACAATTAATTAAAATTGATAACTACCGTGCGTGGAACCAACACAAATGCGTAAGTTATTATTAAAATACATATATATGAAATGAAAGACAGATATTCTTCATAACTGTTTATGAAACATAATTGGACAAATAAAATGCTAGGGATGGAAGTTTTATTTCGTTAATCATTTATTGCAAAAAAAATGGGTAATATTTCTCAAATTTTTCTAAAATATATTATCAGACTTTTTGCGGCGTTTTGGCAAATTAGTCGTTGTGGCAAAGGAAAAAGCCGGTAAATGTTGCCGACCATGGCCGTCGCCTATGACAACCCCCACCGCCATGCGATGACGGCGTATCCACGACGTCCAGGGAATAGTTGTTCGAGTGTCCCTTTAACGCAAATTATATAAATAAAGAAAAATAAATTTGGCATTAATCTGAAAAGTATAAATTGAGTAAACTAACCATCAAAATTGTTACAACGCAGAATATTTTTTTTAATAATTACGTATTTAATACCAACGTGGAAGGTTTCTCACCAATCGTGATGTTGTATTAAATTAAACAAATAGAGACTCCACATCAAAACTAATGTTTTTGCTAAAAACGATATTATATTGAATTAACGTCACAGTGATAACCTCTGTCTCATAGAGAACAACGTTTAACAACTTTGACGTCATGATTTTTCATATTAAACTTATTTGGTGTTAAATATGATATTTACTTAATATAACTAATTTTTTCTAAGTAAATTTACTATTACTTTTATTTTAAAGATTTCCTTTTTGCCAAATCGACAGCGATAAATTAAGTCTTTTCTGAACGAGTAATATAATAAAGTAGTAAAATAAAAAAAATGAATAAGTATATATATATATATATATATATATATATATATATATATATATATATACATATATATATATATATACATATATATATATATATATATATATATATATATATATATAGTATATGTTTGCTATATATATCTACATATTCAGTAATGGAAAACGACTGGGAAGATGTAATAAAGTGAAAAAGATCAGTTAAGAGAGGTATCTTAAAAAAACAATTAAATTAACATTACTGCTGTGAAAATTTAAACCGCCCAATTTATTTCATATTTCTCGTCCCTAATATATTGGGAAACGACAACTCTTTCATAGAGTAAGCTCTGTGATATGAAGGAAGGAAAATAAGGTTCATTTTTAAAATTCAGTTTAATGAGTTAAGAATTTAATTTTTTGCCAGAGGAGATATTTCTAATCACTACTCACTACTCAAACAATCGTCCAATATATTTCAGTACGAAATTTCTTCAAATGCCATAACCCCAACAACTTCGTCCATCCAACTCCGCCATAGCCGCTCTGCTCAATGCGCGGGGTGTCCTGCACCCCGCTCTGACTCTCCCACCCCACGAACGATTCACGGACGAAAAAATTGTGACTCATCAACGCACACCAGCGCACCGCTAAAACGATATCACCCACACACGTTTGCATAAATGCTCATTACATGCACACATACAACGAAGCTTAACCCTCTCCGTGTGCTGTAAGACGAGTAATGTTCTACCTCAACTTTGTCTTCGAAATATAATTAAATTTTTCTACTTGTATCGGAATGGCACGTTTGTTGAGATGCAACATTAGTTTTGCTAATATTTGAAGTTAATGAAACTTAAAAAAATGTAAAAAGTTCTTCACGAATAACTATAATATACATGCAATTGGTTAGGAATAAAATGGAAGTTCAAAAAGTATTTATTACGCACATAATAGTGCAAACATTACAGACTTTTTATGTTGCCACATATATTTCATAGACAATTTTGTTTCACTCCATTAATTCAGAACAACGAACAATTTTTTGCAGCACCTTGTAAAAACACCATCAAATACAAATCAAACAATACAAATCAAACAAATACAAATCAAAAAATTACTAACTGAATTATATTTCATTGTTACTAGTCGTGACAAAAACATAGGTTTATGTATTAGATTCTAATTAAAGTCAGTCAATTGATACTTGTTAAAAATAAAGTGCAAAAAAATGTTTTAGAAAAGTTCATATTCACGTTAATTTTTAAACTTTTTTCATTAAACAAAAGCCGCTATTTTTTAATTTACGGTTTATGATATATCTATTTTTTATGTTCTAAGCTAATATTAACGAAATATAAGATGTGGCATAATCATACCGACAGTGGGCCACGTAGAACAAGGGACGTACACATGCTGCCACTCACACTACCCAACTTAATTATATAGGAAAGTACTAGGGGGTTACTTGATTTGATTAATTTTTGTTTTTATCAGACTGAGTGCTGTGGGAGAGACGCGGCCGTGTGTGTCATAATTACGAACGCGGCTTGGTGTGCGTGCGCACCGTCGACCGAGAGTTGCCTTAATTAGGAATCGTCTATCGATATGTACAGTTCGGTTTACGTTCGTGTGGATGATGCAATTCGAGTTTAGGGTTATATTAACAGCAACACTGGCAATGTAGCACAGTTTAAGTTGCACATAACACAAGAAAAACACTCGTTTACTACAAAAAAAAATATCCAACTAAGAAATCAACATTGGCTATTTTCTCAAGTATATTGGTAAATATGGAAATAAAAAATAATTAGAGTCCCTGGCGCAAATGATAATGGACAAATATCAATAGATGTTTCACAACTAACCAACCTAGATGGTGCTAATATTTTTAACCTGCTCCAAAAAAAGTAGAAGTCGTTTGTTTAGGCTATATCTATAATGTTTATTTCTACAAAGTTTATGCAGGTATCAATTTTAGGGTTCCGTAGCCAAATGACAAAAACGGAACCTTTATATTTTCGTCCTATTCGTAAGTCTGTTTGTCACTCTATCTGTCCGTATGTCACAACCATTTCACTCGGAAACTATTGGCACTATGTAAATTAAATTTGGCTGGTAGGTGTCTTCTTCTATAAACCGCTATAGAATAAAATAGTTGCGGCGGCACTCCATACGTGCAACTAAGGGGTGAAAAAAATCCAGTGCACATAGGAGTGTTGGGTGTCGTTAGATAAGCTTAAAAATGATATAGTCGCTCTAAAATGACTGTTTTCTTTAAACCAATAATTGTTGAGGTATGCGCTTCTAAAGTCTTAAAAAATGTATCCCCTTCCCTCTAACTTTTCAACTAAGTTTTGTAAAACTGTGAAGAAAATTAAGGCAGTAGAACTTAAAATAAACTTTCAAAGAAAATTGGCTTGAATAAGATATGTTGTGTTATTTTGGTGATGTGGGATATTTTAGGTAACGACCACAGCAATAACTTTGTTTTTTACAGTGTCTTTGAATAATACAAAACTTATAAGTTTAATATTGTTTGTAACGCTTCGAGCGCGAGTCCGACCACACTTAGCCGGTTTTCGTATTTTATGAAATGCACAGCTAATACATCTTTCTGTTTACTCTACCTAAGTGCCTTTATGCATAATTAAGCTATTTAACAGCATATACACACCATCATCGGATCAATAGCATCATTCGCTTTCAAAGAAAAAGTAGAGTTAACTAGGGCATCACGAATTTAAATTATTTTACGGTATGATATGGAAAAAAAAAATTAAAAAAAAAAAAAAATATATATATATATATACTTATGGTAAAAAGTTTACTATCATAAATATTTGATTAATGAAGAAAGAACCAGTGGACTTTTAGCGGCTATTTTCTTAATTATCTTCATTCTAGTCTTAATGGATTTAACTTGCGTATAAAATACAAAATATATGCAAACATAGCGAATACCTATTTAAAATGTTACCTTGTTCTCTTAAATTATTTGAAAAATTTCAATTGTGAGCTTTAGGTAGCTTCAATTTTTCTTTTACGTCAAGCTTCTTATTTGGAAATCTTCTGTTACACAATACCCTGTATTAACACGATGTATATCGCAAGTAGAACAAAGTTTGTTTGGCTCATAATTGACCGCGGAGTAGGTTCGTCTCAGTTTCCATCAGTCGCCGGGTCTGAGCAAACGAGTTGAATGGTGTCAGGCGCTGTTTTCATAGCACATAGCCAGTATTCGTTCATTATCTAGTTGATTCGTCTAAGTGCGAGCAGAAGTCCTTGAGACAGGATTAATTTGGGTTATTTTTATCCTAATACTTGCTTCAAAGACACGACCCGGCCTGGTTTAATTAAATTAGGTTTATCTATCAGCCTAATTTTATCACCTAGGACAATGTTTTATTTTTATTAATTACTTTTTAATTTGTAGAAATCATTAAAGGCACGAGGTTACGATAAATATTGATAACAATACAAAAACCACAATTATGGTATCGAAGTTACAGCTATTCATTATTACTATTATAAAAGTATACAGAACAGCAGGAGCGTATTTATATATTTTGGTAATTGACTGTACACATTCTAAAAAGGATATTCACTTTTTTTCAAAATTTTACCTCTATTTTGGTTAAGTCTGTTAAGGTTTTAAATATTTTTATAAAACTTACCAACACGTAAAATTTGAATCCAACAATTATTTAAATAAAATGAAAGGAATTGCGTGGTTGTCATTATAGTGACTAATTGTTACTTTTACTCTTTACACGACTTGCTTTTTTTGATATTTTCAAAAAAAGCGTTTAGTTGTTATCTAAGGCAATCGTCTTAAGTGCTCAGAATAAACTAAAATTGATATGATACATTATCTTACTAGTCGTAATGTAATTAAATGGTTGCGAAGTTGACAAGAAATTTTTTTGGAATGCAAATTTCGGATTTACCTTTAGCTTCAAAAAATATTCATTAACATGAGTTGCATGCTTTAATATTATCATAATACACACCTCAAAAAATAATCTATATAATTATTTTATGATGTAAAACAGCTTTATAATTTAAGCGCTACTTCAATAAGTTTAATTTTCTTTTCAATGTGTTTAGTAATTCTAATCGCTTAATTTCTTTTCAAGTCGAATATATATTTCTATCAGATTTACTACTTCTTTGGGATAGGAGACGACTTTGAAGTAAATTTTAAGTTCCAACAGTAGAAAGAAATTCAACCATCAGTTGTGTCCCACGAAAACTGAAGTTTTCACTTTTATTCCACCTCGATAACACTCACTGCATCTAAAATTGTGAATGATTTTTATTTTAATCATATTTCTTATCACATGTAAAGTATTTTATATAATCTTTGAGTTATTGGTATTTGTGGACCCGTGCACTTCTTATTAACAACGACTAAAGCATATACGAAGTCTATAATAAATATGTGAAACGGCTAATCTCAAATATTTATGTCGAGCGACGTTGGACGTACTGTTACGGTGGCGTGCCGCAAACGACTTTCGTAACAGCGATCTGAAGGAATATACAAAACCTCGCCAACTCGAATAACTCTTAAAGTTAATGTCAATGCGATATGAACTCTTGTGAATGTAAAATTTTTGCTATTCATAATTTTGTCTTTGCTATAGGGTCTATTTTAAAACATGCATCTACTGCACATAAAAGATATAAATTCTCACCCGGTACTGACCTAAGAGGCACTTAATATTTTTGAAACTAAATCTCAAAATCCGGTTTAAGTTTTAGTTTATCGCATTCAAAATCGAGTGCAGAATTTAAAAAAATATGAAACTATGGTAACAAACATAGATACGTTTTAATTGTATCATAATTTGAAGTAAAAAAAAGTTAATACTTCATTTCATACGACAAATTGACATTTTTTTCTCTCTGGTGATTTTTTTAGATTTTTGTCTTTATATGAACGACAAAATTGTACTATTTGCTACGTAAAGATGTAAGCTTACCTCTTCTTTGTTGTCTAATTATGGACCGATTTTACTTCATTACACATGATAGTAAATATAAAGTTTATGTGAATCATTGAATTTATCCAATAATTAAATGATTCAAGTTAGAAAAGTTTTAAACATCTGCGTACGATTTTTTTTACTTTCCAGTATCCAGTGTATATATATATATATATACACTGGATATATATATATATATATATATATATATATATATATATAGTGTGTGTGTGTGTGTGTGTGTGTTCTATTTATAACTATAATAAATGAAATTTCAATCTATATGGAAAATTACGTGGTAATATGAGTATAATTCTAAAAATTCACAATTGGTCTGCTAATTGTAATGTAAGTGATATTAGTAGGATTAACATAATTTTGACATACCCGCGATCTAACAAACTATCAAACTGAGAATGGAAATATGAAACGTAACTACCTATGACCAGTCCAACTGAAACAGTCTCTGAGCAATAATGAAAAGTAGATACCTTTATTTCTGAAAACCCTTAATTACCAGATTCGTATAGACTGTATGTGGATTAAGGTCCTTTTAACGTATTCTTTGTGTCACTAAAACAAACTCTCAAAATGAGAACGGAAGTAAAAATAATTGCCGATGACCAGACCAATTGAAACATCCCCAGAGCAATATTGAAAACTGCTTGTATATTTAGTAAGAATAATGAATATTTATTTCTAAACACACACAAATACCAAAATCCTGTAAGTAATGTGACGATTAATATCTTGACATATCTTCGCTCAAACTAACAAACTTTCAAAGTGACAATGGAAATAAGAAAAAACTGCCAACGACTGAACCATCCCCAGAGTCGTATTGAAAACTATTTGTTTATCTGTATATCTATATGAATCTATATATCTAAAAACGTTTAACGACTAGAATCCTGTAAATTACGTTACGATTAAAATCGTTTAATATACCCTTTGTGTCGCTCGAACTATTAAGCACTCGAAATAAGAATGGAAATAGAAAAAAAACACCGGTGAGATCAATTGAAACATCCCCTAGCTAGATGGACCATGTTTTACTTTTCAGACTATAATGTACATATATTTTAAATATTAACACTATTTGTAATTTACATAATAACTATATATACAAATTTGGAGAATTAATTGAATTTTTAATGTAATCGTTTAAGAAGCCACAGCATAAATGTTTATAAATATAAATTGATTTAAGTAAGTTTATATGATAAAAAAATAGTTTCCAGACAGAAGGGTGATATTCTGAGACTTTTATCATTTAAATATACTTTCAAATTATGCCCTTACCGCCACCAGCTCGTGGCCAGCGCGTGCTACATACATTATACCTCGGCTATGCAAATATTGCCAGGGTCATATTCAGTATCAACATCCTCATTGCCCCACGTAAAAGTAGTTGCTAATTTTGCTGCCACATCACAGGCACGAGGAGGTGTTAGCTGATTAACATGACAACCGCCTGCCCCCCTCAAGGCGGACAATTTCCATATCAAAATGTGAAACATAATGCAGTAACATTGTAAATTCTATTTCGGACATACATAATCCAATAGTAGTAATGGTTTGGCTCGTGCCCCCTGACAAATAAATTTTAGTTTGAATTATTTAAATTTAACCCGTTCGGTTATGGTGCGCATATTCTTGCATTTCATTTCGAACCTTTATTATATCAGCGACGTGACATATCGTTTAAAACGAACTTTGAATTAGTAGAAAACAAAATTTGTTGCGAACGGTTTTTCAAGACAATAAATATTTTCTTACATTTTTCAGTTTTCTCCTAATTGCAAAATTCAGTATTTTCACTTCTTAAAAAATATATGAACAAGAAGCGCCTCTACATAAATAGATACTGACTAAAAAAGCGTGAGACAAAAATATAGCAGACAATAATTTGGTTACAACTAATTTGAGAATCAAATTTAATTGAAAAATTTTAAGATACATTTGCGATTTACGAAGTTTATAATTAATTGGTTGCGATTTCGCTTAGTTCATCCCCATATTATCGCCATTATTTAATACTAGAAAGAGTTTTAAAAAAGCTACACGCATGAGCTTTAACAGTACATAGAAGATAAAGTACATAAAACTGCAATCACTTCTAAATTAATGAATCAGTCAAAATCAAATAAAATTTATACTACAAACAAAATAAAAAAAACCTAAAAACAGTTTAAATTTTATAACTCACTTGAATAAATTATTGAATTTTGTAAAACTATACCAAAGGTTTAAACAATATAGGATTAGTAGCTTAATAATGTATTTATGTGTGGAGAAATTTTTTTTTTTAATTAAAGGCAATAATACTAAATCTGTCTTTTTTTTAATTTAACTCTTTTTTATTAACTCGTATTTTGTCACTTTCCCACTCCATTTTAATTTATTTAAGAACAATGTGTGTATAACCGAAATAAGTTCGTTCCTTTATTAAAAAATATAAAATACACATAATTTGTTATGTTTATGTAATTTGGGGACAAATTAATTAGTTCACATTTTTTAAAGAGACTATGAATAAAACACTTGCTTAACATTGAAGTTATATTTAAATGAATAACATGCTTTTCTTAACTAAATTCTTAAAAAATATACTCAATAAACAGTTAATAATTTGTTCCTTAATGAATATATGAAAAGTTTCATCCAAAGTGTTAAAACCAATAGCAACTGGAGAAACAAATAAATAACGACAAGATATCTCTCCTAGGTAGATGTTTATATCAATATTAATATTGTAAAAAGTTTATTATTTACATAATCAAATATTTAGATGTGCGTCTTAAAACTATCGGCCAGTAACACTAAGCGTCCAGTAGTTAGCTGAGCGGGCATAAATTTGTATATTAAAACCGAATAATAAATGCCCACCGCCTATTTTGGGTATAACGTGGTGTGAGATACCACTTATAGATACGCTATGCTTGTTATATTAAATGCTTTAAACAACCTAATTTAATATGAGAAATATTTTTTTTAATAATTTGTAAGTAGCAAAATATATTAACTAAACGATAGTTCGCTTATCTAACAGATCGGTGAGGAAATTTAAACAAGCTAATGTAGATATGTTTTTAATGATTACGTGATGACATAAAAATGTATATATATATTTTTTTTTTATTACGCTTAATCAAATCCTTTTATTAAGTTATTTATTCTTTCGTGTTTTATATTACATACTTTCCACGTCATATCGAATTTTATTATTGTCATATTTAAAAGAATTAAGTATTTTAAGGAATCATTGCCGTAAAATAATTTCAATGGTTTATCAATACTTTATTCTTAGAAATATTTAATTATATCAAAAATACGATCAAAATTCCGTTTTAATGTTTTATGGAAACATTAAACGCTGAAAAAATATATTTGGTACTGAAGAAGACGTTTTTATCGGTTTTGTATTAAAAATTACGTCGTCCATGGAGCTAAATTTATATTTTTATATAAAAATAGAATTCAGAAAAAAATGTTATTACGAATAATATATCCTTTTAATGAATATATTACTGAATATAATTACGAGGCAGTCTCAGGCAATAAATATTCCGTACTATTTATTATTCCACTTAACTGAATATAAATAGAATATTAACGTTCAATGCTACATACTCGTATATCATCACACAATATTTTTAGATTAGGAAAACGACATAGTAGGGTGGAATAATGATATTTGAATAAATCAATACTTTTCCACCTTACATCAGTGATTGGGTCATTGAGAATTATAACTATGACAGAATTCAGCTCTTATTCTAACATAGTTTCTTAAAAAGATAACTGTGAGCTATGGATAGATAGACAGATAGACCTGGTAGCTATCTATCTATCTATCCACTGATTACATAGGAACTTTTTTCTAGGAAAACTATTTAAAACTTAATGAGTCATGAAAATGAGTCATGACATGTTCAATAATTTACGTAATATACGAGTATGAGGTTTTTCTCACTAAATTTATTTTCAATTTTTTTTCTATATATATAGATTAAACCTTCAAATGATGCACGAAAATAATTTATAACCATCTTCATGTCATACTTTATTTCTAAATAATATTTAAAAATGAAATAAGTACCTAAATATTGAAGCAATTTATAAAATTACCTCGGAAAACATTTTTATGTAACAGTAGCAAGTGGAACTAAATTAGCTTCCTTATCACATTTGGAGATTCAATGTAAAACACAACTGTTAAAAAACTCTTTTATGCGGCTATTTTCGTGCTTAAATCACCTTAATATACATACAACGTGAAGTCTAAACAAAAGTTTTCCAAAGATAAAATAAAAATACTTATAAAAAAGTCGAATACAAACGTAACATTTTCGGTTGTTGTAGATAAATTAACGTTCGGAACATAAGTCGGAAGTTAATAGGTTCGTTTACGAAACTCATTTAAGCTTAAAAAAGCTCGTACCAAATCCAGTAAAAAGTTAAAATTAATTAACTTGAAAACAATAATTTACCTCAGAATTCTAACCGCTTATAAAGCAACCTCGCGTGCTTTCATCTAATCATTCAATGTAAAAAAAAGTTTCGAACAAAATAATAGATGATCGAAAAATTTTAACGTCGAATGCAAATTATGTTTACGACAACGGCCGCATCGCGCTCTCCGATCGCACCCTTCGTGAAGGTCCGTTAGAAATTTGATTATTTTAAATAAGAAATCGATAAATGAATATTATGTACCTCTAAAACCGGACGGGCATGAGAACCGAGCACAATTGAAAATATTATATCGAGAAATTGTAGGCAACGCTATACAATGGAAGCAATACATGGGCACCACCCGTACAGGGATTTTGCCCCCGTCTCCGATTGGCAACAAGAAAAAAGTGTCTACCTCTATCCGGAGACCGAATTAACTATTGATGTATCCGAAATTTAATTTTACATTTTGATACCTGGACCTGGAACACAATAGGCTTCTAATCAAATTATGGAGTCCTTCGCGACAATGGAACAGAATATATGCATAAATTTCAATGCAAATCTTTAAAAGCTTCCCTCGCTAACGAATAGCGAAACTCGGCTCAATTCAAATGAAATGAGTAGGGGAATACAAAAAAAGTATATCACAATCGCCGTTGTAAGGTGGATGTGGAAGAAACTGAATGATCTGTTGTTTGAAGGCATAGAGGTAGGTTGCTTCGAGATAGCTGTAACGTGTATCTTATTGTGGAGAATTAACTAAGGACCTCGCACTGAAAGGATTCAATGCCAAGTAACAGGGAATGCCATGATTTCCATATTTAGTACCTATTATTGTACTCCTAAATGGTTTAATATTTTTGAAGTGCGTTCTATGAAATGTTTGGATTGTAATATTTTTATTATAACCTTAACGGTTGAATAAGCTTCAAAGTTTTCTTAACGGATTTCCTCGTGGATACATTATCGTTATACGTAGTTTTAAACCAAAGTCCTTATTTTCTTATTATACTGTTATAATTACATATACATAGAAATTTGTAATTTCTATGGATATATTGCTTCTAGTATTTTTTAGTCTTACTTTAATGTGATAAGCAATTAATAGTTCGCCATGAAATATTAAACATTATATCAGTAATTATGGGTGTGTAGATTATAGTCTCGATTCAGGAAGGTAATTTAAATACCAGGTACATCGGCTGCCTGGTTGAAACCTTTGTAACGACATTTAGACGGAGTAACTTGCCGAACAATAAGGCAATACGTGATTATTGTACAGAAGTAACTTAACAATTAGAGATTGTTATCGCGAATTGTAATCAGAGTTACTTTAACGTTCGTTTAATTTAACCCTTACTATTTTGTTTGTATCATGTTACCGAGTATCGGCACTTTTGTTAAAAACTTGCGACATCTTACAAAGCATACACAATCGTACGTGATGTGGGTCCTACTGACTTTACATGCCATTTTATTTGTTATATCACCCTGTGAGAACTAATATATATTGTCGTAAGTAGATTTTAAGCTCAACGCGATTCTAGATGCATATAGCTCGACTTCATTTTAAAGTGAACCGTTACCGATCTTATGAATCGCTGTACTATATCTTATAGAAATAAAAAATTGAAAGAAAAGTAAGAAAATATAATATAATATTATATATATATATATATATATATATATATATATATATATATATATATATATATATATATATATATATATATATATATATATATATATATATATATATATATATATATATATATATATATATATATATATATCTATATATATATATATATAATTTCCCATGCGTTTATATGTTAATAAATATCAATTATATTATTAACAATTAATTAGGGCAAATTTCTTAAAATTTCCAACTTTTAACTGTATAATACAAGTCACTAAACTCATTCCAAAAGTACATTGAAATTTTGATAGAGGCATGATCGTTTTAGCGCACCCAAACTGATTATAAATCAATTTCTTTTGTTTTCTTCTTTTCCTCATTTTTCTTTATTTCAAAGTTCTTAATATACTTATTACTTATCTAACAGTTTTTCTCTATGAACCAGAGTCATTTACATAAAAGTAAATAGTTAAATAGAGAGAAAATGTATTATTTAAAGCTTTAATTCCTACTTCATATTTGTACAGTCCTGGCCTTATCATTGTACCAATAAAATGTAACACAAAAAAGTGGCAAACAACGATATAAGATTAAAACTCTTTTTGATAAATATTTACATAAAATTATAATTTTTTTTACCATTCTAAAGAGACATTTTCGAAACCCGGTCTTCATTATACAAGTTTGGCTCGTGGCAAAAGCAGGTAAATAAGTGTGCCGACAGGCCATCGAGCGCCGTTGCAATCACATGCGAAGCCTCGCACCACGCTTAAACATCATAATTTGCATAGGCACAAACTCCCATCACTCAAAGATAATATATTTAGTATTCGAGTTCCGGCCATTTTTTTCACCGCAAGGGCGTGTGCCCACAATATCCTCCTCTACGCCGCGGGCGCCTCTATTTCGTTGCATAAATATTTGCATACGATGCATCGCGCCTGCATAATATGTATCGAAGTGCTATCGGACTGACAAAGCTGGTTTTTATGCGGCTGTATGCAGATAAGCTCCATTTGAGTTTTAATTTTGATTGTCACGTTTGTATATACCAGGTTTAATGTAAGCGGTTTATAAATGCATAACGGCACGAGCTGCATAAAATGTGGTCTAATATGTGCAGTCGATGTCAGTGCATAAATCGGTGGGGCTTGATAGATGAAGATAATCTAAGTGTTGCACCATGAAAACAATTGAGAGGAAACCGGAATACTACGAAATATCTTTATGTTATATGAAGGTGAGAATTTCAAATAGAAATTTATGATTTAATACAAGCGCATTAATTTTTTATATTTTTTAAATTTTAATTTACACATGAAAGTAATTATACAAATAATCAAAATGTAATCAAAAGAATGTAAAAAAATATTTAGATTTTCGTGAGCACATTGTCGATTACATTCATGCTCATACCTAAGACTTATCCAAAATTATATTTTATATTATGCGACTATTAACTTCAGTATAACGTTAAAATTATAAAATTAGTCTTAGAAATTGCCACTTTAAACATTTTAAAATATGGGGGAGGAACCACCTTTAATGGAAAGGTCAAAGCGATTTTCATCATAGGCACCTAGACTGATACTTTTATCATTTCGCTATGCGAAATAAAAACAGTTGGATATCCAAATAATTTTTTCGTCAGTTTTTCTGTCATTAAAGCATATTCCAATAGTCCGATCGAGAGCGAAGTAGACGATTATATTTTCAACTCCCCACTACCTTTACCTCCTCTCTGAACAGCCAACGTGTGTCCATAAAAACTATTGTTATACCACCTCCAGTATACCCACCGTGTGCTGGTGAGACGGCCTAAACACAAAAACGTTTATATGATCTCTATATTTGGCTTATTACTACTTACAAATATGTGTATCTTGCTTGTCACAAGTTTTTAGTTACCCACATTCAATGAAATCAAATCACACTTTCAAACAAGTAAAATCGACAAAATTCCTGGAGATGGGCATTTTTTAACATTTATAATTATCACAAGGAACAATTAAGTTGCAACGATTATTTACTATAAATCTGTCAAAGACAAGCATGTAACATGTTAATGAAAAAATACCATTTTTAATCGCTAAATATGCCTTAAGTAGGCAAGAACTGTATCCTATCGGGGCCACCTTTAAACAACAATTGATATGCAAACAATTAAAAAGCCTAAAATCGTATACACGTCTATCGCGTTTTAGTAATACTACCATTAAGGTGGATCCTAACAAAAGAAAATAAAATATTTGCATAGCATTTGATATGCTAAAATTCACAAAAACGATTTGCTCTAGCGTGTACCGTGCGGCGAATATATAATTACGGTAGGACGGGTAATCTAAGGATCTGTTTTACATATCGTTTGTATATATACGTACGGGTGTTAGAAGTATTATAATAGAGTTGCTAGTAAACGTTGATATGTGTATAGAACGAATCGGTTACAAAATTTGACTCTAAGTCTATATTATGTTTCATTTTTAAGTCTTGGAAGAAAATCTAACTTTCTGTTAACACTTGACAACAAATGATTTATTTTCAAACTTGGAATGATTTCAAGATAGAAATAATTTTATACGACGTTAATATATATAAAAAAATTGATACTGATTTTTCTTTAGACTTGTTGCAGACAAGGAAATGAAAGAAAGATTTTTTCGTTTTGAATAAACTCTGAAAGCTTCGTGACATAGATTAGAAGTATGCTGAATACATCACATTCATTAAAAAAAGAAATGATCATTTTCGTTATTACGTTCATTGCTTATAAACACACAAGTTTTTGATCTCAAATCGGCTCACTTGGTAACTAACTAACTTGCTACGTAAGACTGTTAACGACTCACTTATTTGTATAAATATTTCCAGAACATTAAATGCAAAAGTCTTCATGATTTTAAATTATGCACTCATTGAAGAACGAGCTAAGATACAAAGATTTATTTAAAAAGTGGAGAGACTCAAAGTCTAGGTGACTATTATTTGAAGGGTCTCTGTTGTATTAAAATATGTATACGTATTCAAGCATTTGTATATGAAGGAATTAATTATTTCAAAGTACAGTTTATGAAACATTTACGATAATAAACAATAATTCAGTCATCGAAAACTAAATCGGCGAATTTATACTACAGTTTTATGTTTTGGTATTCTAGAGTATAAAAAATAAAAGATGAAACCAAATAACTTGGTTATCTCTTTTTCTTTTTTCTTTACCTGAGTCGTAATTTTCGAATCATTTGTTAACTATAAATGAAATTTTATAAAATTAATCGATAGATGGTTTGCCGATAAACGGTACTTAGAAAATCCAATATTAACAAATAATTAAATGTATAGTGATAATGGGTCACACGAAAGCATTATTTAAAAATGATAGTGAATATAGAATATCAATTAACCGAATTTTTTTTATAGTTAACAATATATTGTACCTAATATATACGATAAGATTGACAGTTCTTTACTAAACGTATTTACTATTTCTTTAAATTTTTATGTGATTGTATAAATAGTATATATTTATACAATCACATAGGTATGATTAACCACAAGATTTAATTATAAATCGCAATTAGTCTTTGTGTTAAGTCGGTAAAAAAAAACACAAATAAATCCACAGATCGAAAATAATTATGTGATTTTCCGGATTGAAGCAAATACGAACTTGTTATTATTGTCAATTGTGAATTTATGAATCGACAAATGTTGATCCAATTGAAAAATTACGTTCGCGAGTTGTTCAAATACTTAAGGGCGTTTAAATTAGATGATCAGAATATAAAATAAATACCAAAAGTAATTAGAAACACGTGTTTTGAGTTATACATCTAGTGCTACTGTACTTTCAGATCTACATTATAACTGTAATTAAATTAACACTTACTGGTTACCTTTTATATGTTTGAGCTAATATTGTTTCACGATTGCAATCACTTGGCTAATCATTGGGCATATTCTGCCAGCATTGCATATATATGGGTAATTCCAGCATTGTATACCACCTACATAGGTATGACATTCTGTACCCGAAAAGTCATACCGACCAGTAACTGCCTTCACAAAGCTAATATTTTGTAATTATACTTTTAAAAGTCGGGTGATGTATAACGTCATTTCCAATATCTCTTTCGACAATTGTTGTCCAGTTATTAGTTTTGTTGCCTCCAAAATTTTAAATTGTATTTTATCGCAAACCCTTTTATTCTTTACGTGAAAACTCATTCAATAAATTTGGCATAAAAGGAGTACAGAATTTATTTTAACTAAAATACTAGCAAATCCTCAGGTCGTAGAAATATTTCAGAAAATACTTTCTGATGATACTCTGGAGCCAATAGTGTTTCTTTAAGCAGATTATTAAAAAATATTTCGGTAATTTTGCTTTTATAGATCCTTGGAGAAATTATTGCATAATTAACGAAATACTGCTATCAATAAATTAGGATTAATGATATATTTATGTTTAATTGTAATACCAGTTTATAGCTTATTGTAAATGTATATAGATAAAAGATCGTCTAAATCCACAACGTAAAAACCTTTGGAGTTCAGCATTTTGTTAACAATATTTATAAATGCAAACTTATATGATTGCGTTTCTATTTTAATCGTAAGAAATAATATTATAATAAATGCAAATGCTGACGCCAACATTAATACGACGAAATTTAATCGAACCCAAAAATATGTAAGACTTTAGATAATCACTAGGAATTGACGCTAAACTCAAACTCATCTTCAAAACGTGAATGAAGCCTTCAAACTAGATTTTGCGTAAATTGTAGTATAAAAGAAACCGTCCAAATTAGAATTTTAACATTTTGACGTTTGTATTTTTTATAATTATAATATTAGATTTAATGGATCCAAAAGTTAATTAATGGGTAACTTTTGGATCCATTAAATCTAATATTATAATTATAAAAAATCACAATATATCTTTACATATTTAAAAAAAAATTAAAGTATCGGAATATTAATTTTTTTTGTTACGAACGGAAAACACAATATCGATATTTTTAAATGACCGACATTTACAAGTCTTCACTTTAGTGGCAAAGCATGACCTCATATTTACAATTGTTAATAAAATTTGGTAGTTTTAAACAGTCAAAAAGATAAAATAGTGAAAAATGTTGATGTGATGTAAATAATAATTCAAAAATTACGAAATTCGATATGAACTTACCAACCGTTAGGAAATATTATAACCGTACGGACAAAACTGAATAAATTTTTTGAAATTTCAAATTAAATTAATACTCAACATAAAACTTATTGGTTTAAATATAAATATTCACACAAACAACGTAAAAATCTCGTAATAACATACCTTAACAGCGCACCATAAAAATTACACGCCTAAGAGTGCATGTTCTTATTTAAGTAGACATTGACCGTAAATGCGGATAACCAAAGGTTTTAATTTAATAACCGTTATGGGCGCATTTAATTGCACTCACGACTTGCAGCTCGGCGTTTAATGACCAGTAAGATGTTAACAATGGCCCGACAGTTTATAAATCATTCGTTATAATTGCAGTCCGCGGGCAAAGCTGGCTCAACTGGGTTGCATCGAAGGTGCAATGACGCGGTTACCGACTCTATATTATATGATATTAATTACACATGTAAAATATGCCTACATATATATATATATATATATATATATATATATGTGTGTGTGTGTGTGTGTTGTATGTATTATGCGCTTTAAATGGATACGCCAAAGTTAATATGAAAATGTATTGACTTTCTTGTTTTATTCTAAATATAAGGGGATAGTTCAATTACCTAATTCGATTTATAGAAAATACATTGTTTCTGAATCGAAGTAGGTATTCATAAAAGTAGCTATTCCCAGTTATATAAAATACGCTTTCGCATAGAATTTTCACGTATTTTATGTCGTCATAAGAATCATTCCGTAATATTTTAAACCAACTATATTAACCGTGTGTCTAAATTTATTCCATAATGATATGAATGCCTATGCATCAACGGTAGAAACTAATATAATAAATTCAAATTTTCACCCACTTCTTTGCCATGCGTCAATCGTTATAATGGCCGAACTATAAAAAAAGGGAAAACTGTTAATTAACTAATATGTTCTTCCTTATTCAATGTCCACCTCTTTGTTCTATTTCGCTTTTGTTTTATTTAACATTATATTAACTCTGTATATATCATTATTTTTTTATATCATTAATTAGCGTTTATAAATCCATTCATGACCACCAGAGTATTTACTATTCTCACTTAATTCATTATAATTTACTATAAAACATTGAACAGATTTACTACCATATACTTAGTTTTCTACGCTTGACATAAAGTTTCCTAAATAGATAAATAAATAAATATAATTCATTCGTTCACTCTGCGATGTAATATACTCAAATAGCTTTAAAGTTATTTCACATTACTATTATATTCACTCGCTCTAATACAGCAGACCACAGCTTATAGAACGATCTAAATTAACTGCACCGTAAAGCCAGTAACAGGTTAAAGTACTGTATATTTAAGCATCCGCTTATCGGTTACGTCTTGTGCACTTGTACACAAACAATATGTAAGCAATTATACGATGTTTACTTTAAATTACGCTGAATTAAATCCGAGACTCCCCGAAATACGATAGAGTCACATAATTAATAAAAACATATGTCCATATATGATAAAATATATATATATATATATATATATATATATATATATATATATATATATATAGTTAAATATAACTTAAATGGTAATGTGGCACTATTTCAGCTGCTAAGTTAAGAGATTACTTCTTGTGTTAACAAACACTAAAAAAACTAAATATACTAACAATTCAACATTTATAAAGAAATTTTACTCGAATGTAGAAAATATTGGAGTAAAACTTCAATAATTAACATATTTAAAGATACGTAAAATATAATTGATGTATAAAAAAACCATAGAACAGAAAATGTAATAAAATGAAATGATTCTTACTTCCAAAAACAAAAAAATTATTATAACCCTCTTAGTCGCAAAAGAAATGAAAAGATTTTTAAGTCAAACGAGTTGAGAGGTGTTCCCTTTAAAATTGAATATAGTTGGCGTTAAGTTTGTAGAAATTCATTATCACTGAATTTTTGTTCACAACTAAATGAAACTACGTCATGTAGTGTTATATCTACTTTATTTAAATGTTTAACCACGATCTAGATTTCGTTGTAAGACAACATCTTCAGGTGCAATAATATTGAATCCCAATATCTATCACCATTGCAAGGATATAGACTTCTCAAAATAATATTTACGAAGCTGATTGATTAAACAGAATAAGGATGGAGATAAGAAAGCTTGATATGTTTAATTAGCTCTTTTTTGTCATAAAGCGAAAGTACATAAATCATGCAATTTTCAAACTAGTAATATATATATATATATATATATATATATATATATATATATATATATGTATGTATATATATATATGTATATATATATATATATATATATATATATATATATATATATATATATATATAATAAATTATTTAGACTGCGAAATAGACCAGTTCATATAAGTTAAACTCCGTACAATAATCACTGAAATGAAGCCCCTCGTTGCTTATAAGTGAGTAGGTACTGGAAAGGAATTACTGGCTGCTGAGATTCTACTATAGCCATAATTATCGTTTTTGGCTTGTATTAAAGCATATTCCCGAGTATACTTCTCATAAATTTCTCTGTAATCCGAACTCAACTTTAAAAGATGTAACAAAATACACACACAAATGCACAGTACCAAAATACACACACAAATGCACAGTACCAAAATATACACACAAATGCACAGTACCAAAATACACACACAAATGCACAGTACCAAAATACACACACAAATGCACAGTATTAAATAATCATTATTCATCATTTTTAATTTATTCTTCTGTTTTTTAACCAATTAGATATCAATTATAGTAGGAGCACTTTCTTTGTTATTAACACAAAAAATATATTAAACTAGTAATCAATAGCATAATAAAAAACGAGTGTGCTTTAGACCACACGACTGAAGTAAAACTTCAAATTCACAAAATATGAATTTTAAAATGAATTTACAATTTTATTCACTTTAAACGTAGAATATTTAATGTATTGAACAAAATAATAATTTATAAAATTATTCAAGAACGAAATGAAATTACAAAATAATTAAAAAAACACGGTTCGCGTAACGCTAGCAAACTCGCACATATATATATATATATATATATATATATATATATGTATATATATATATATATATATATAATATATATATATATATATATATATATATATATATATATATATATATATTTCATGCACTGGTTATGAGAGGAAGAGAGAAAGAAAATGTGCCCGCGCACTGCTCTCTCTTGCTCCTACAGTGTGATACAGACAATAGGCTTGCAGGCTTGCAAAGAAAATGTGTGCTCGCACCTCTCTCTCTTGTCCCTACAGTAATATACGAAACGTAACTCTCTCTTTTTCTGCCTTCACTAACTTATATCTCCCTCTCAACTTCCGTCCGCTTAGCCCGATCACACTTTTCGTAACGCTCTTGTCATGTATTCACCAGCTTACTCCCCAAATCAAGCGTGCGTAAAGAAGTTTTACTTCAAAAATAATTCCACTCTTTAGAACAATGAACCATAAGGCACTGTAGAACATTTTAGTGTTATAAGAATAACGAGTGAATGCCATTCAATTCGATAAATAGTCTGAACCTGTAAGAAATATTGTAATTTACCAGTGAAAACAATTGAATTACGCTCGAGGACTTCCCATATGCCCTTTCTAAGGAAATCCATATGCCCTTTAAGGATACCTCCCTTGGCTATATAAACGCGAATAGCACACTGACGATGAATTTCGAGGATTTATCATTTCACGCCAATTTTTAAAGGAAGAAAACCTTTCTGTGACTTAATGGTATAATTATTCAAACCTTCATGAGGAAGCGCGAGATGAAATTCCGTTCAGAAAAAAAAAATGTTTTCATGTTCAGAAAAAGAAAATGTTATCATAATTTCTAATTTCAATAAAGCATCATTATAGCTGCTACTGCTGGTCGGCGACAACATAAAGCTGTGAACTGTCAATAAATATTTCAATAATTTAATATCAACGACAAGGATTCATAAGATAGCAAGTAATACGCTCAACCCTTACAAGTCTCATTACTTGATAAATTCCATAAACCCAATCATATAAATAACTGTTCACTGGTTCTGTCACCTAATACCTCGTATTAATTGTCATTTTATAAATCAAAAAGTGAATGTATTCTTTATACTTACGATAGTATTAAGTACAATTAATGGCAGTAGTAATAAAAGAAGAAAAACGTTTTACCCAACTTTGAGAGTAAACGAAAACTAAATTTTAATACAAGTTTTTATGTTTTATTGTCCCTTATTTATTTAGATATATCATCAGGGATGCAATGTATATTTTACATTAAATACAGTAAAATTTAAAAACAGTAGCTTTTTCACATTATACCGAATACGTTACTTGGTTGAAGAAATGTATAGTAAATTTATATTATAAATCCTATAAAATAATATATATATATAAATCCTATAAAAGACAAAACAGAGTGTATATTAAAATATACAAAGTTAAATTTATCGAAGTATTTTGCTGTAAGAATTTTTTTCTTTTTTAAAACTATTTAACTTAGATTAGGAACTGAAAGTGTTTTAGCCGGCAAAACCTTTAACATTCCCAAAGAAAATTCCATGCTTAAAATAATAGTCGTTCTCCTAAACTCAAACTTTATAGAAATAAAACTTGTATCTCGTACCATCTCGAGCGAGAGTGTTTGTTTGTTTACATCACCTGGGCGGCGCACGTGAGCGCGGTCATTGCGCGGGCGGTCGCTCGATATATCGATTAGGCGGGCGGCCGCGACGTCACTACTGACCGCCGCCCGACAAACGTCATCTCCGTCGGAGCCTCACGCATATACTCGTACTCACGCTCAAATTGTTTACGATCGGGTTTTCCCTTAGTGTATCTAGGACCGTGGTTATGTGCGTTTCTTGGCCTTTTTGAACGCTGAGAGATAGTTCTTAAACCTTACGAGCGAGTTACGTATACGATTCGTCGCGTGTTTTCCCTTAACATAAATTTTTATCTCTTACATAATTACAATTTTCACTGAATGATCTTTTAAATAAAATTATGATGTTCTATTGCTTTAGTAGTATTAATCTACAGACAGATAAATCAATGATGATGAAGTGGATTTGATATAAATATCATAGAATAAAATAGCTTTAATATAAATAAATACATATTTAATTTCATTATGTATTATGACAATTTGTCAAAGATATATAATAATAATCTTTCCAGAATTCTGCACCACAATTTACGAATGAGCTACTGAACGACAGCGCTCTGCAGTAAAGATTATTCAATAGTTTAAGAATGCTTCTTCTAATATTTTCAAGACTTTAGACTTGAAAACATACAGGAATAGTAAAAATTACTCAATTTCTCAAATTAACGAAAGATTACTCTTTTTTATATATCTCGGCAAGAATCAATGTGAGCGACCGTTACAACAAGCGATGGTATTATGTTGCAGGTAGATTTTCTATCTACGTTACGTAATAAAAAAACGCCATTTAAAAAATATATTTAATATTTTTTTAATTTATTTTAAATCTTTAGTTTATTTAAAAAAAATTCGCAGTATCCTTCTAATTTTAATACTAACAATGAGCGTGTGATAGATACTTCCCATGTCGAATTTGGAACTCTAAACTGGCAATATTTTGACATGAAGCGCCGCATTTACCCTATGTTTTCGTAGTTCCTGTTTGCTTAAGAGAACCGACATTTCTTGACATATTTATAACGACTAAGCATAAGCACAAAGCGTACGTACAAGTATTCGATATTCGGTCCATTGATCTGGAGCGCCCAAGTGGAAAGCGTTGACTCCCCGGCGGGAACAGGATTCAATTCTTTGTTTGGTTAAGAATAAAAATAAACATAAATATTGACTGTTAGTATATGAGAATGTGAGATGATTCAGATTCTGTAATTTTTTTCAGAGTAAGCGTGTGAATACTTGATTTACTGGCCTTGTCTACTGCTATATTCCTTTTAATGTTAGAACGGAAAATGGAACCCATGTTATAGAGATGAATTTGAGACAGTTTGAAAAGATAAACAAAAGGTGTGCAGAGCAAATAATACGGAGTTTGCAATAAATAACTTTTTTCACGTTATTCCAATAAATAAAAATGATACATTTAGATATAAAGTTTATTATTAGTATTTAAATGAACGCAATTCATGTATGAAAAGATAAAACTGAATTCATTGGCTTTTCTGAATAATTTGCACACTCACACTTGTTTATATGGAACATCACATCAGTACCCACTGAAGGGTAAGGTAAAGAAAAAAACATTTTAACAAACCAAAGGGATCTGCTTTTAAATATGGATCCAAATGTGAATTTGATATGAAAGCTATATATTAAACACAATGTATATACAAGTCTCCAGATTTAACTCGGTAGCTACTATATCAAATTATGACCAAAGTAAAAATATTAATAACATGTCATGTCAAGTTTTCAGTCATAATTTATAATATCTTAGATATATAAAAGGCATGGTCTATCTAGATTTCCAAGTTTAAGACGAAAAATCGGGTTTAATTAGGCTTTTAATCAGGTTTTCATCGTTATACAAGATGTCATAGATATCTCAACAAATTTTGTGAAATATAATTTTGAAAATGGTGGCGCTATTCACCAAAATAAAATGATGAAAAAATATTGACCTAAAAAGAAATAATATAAAGAAAATTCGACATGCTCTGTTAGCTAGTGTATAGTGAAACAGTCATTTTTTTTCGTCGTCAGTTTATTGAGGTTCACTAGATAAATTCTTAAAATTACATAAGTATGCCCAGTATTTCTTTTTTTGCAATCAAATATCAAACACAATTTTAAGTCCCCAAAAGTCCTTACAATAAACGAATTAAGCTTATCTAAAAAAAGCAATTATGTTCGTCGAAGAAATTAAAAGGTAAAAACTTAGATACATAACAAAATACGTCACCATATCGTAATAACGACCATAAGGCACACGCTTCACCATATCCGTCTACAGTCCCCATCAATGAAATAAAATATGATAAATGAATAAAATCACGTAGCTAATGTCCTTACACGAACTGTGACATCGTTTCATCCATCATACTGCGCGTACTTCGTATTGTATCACTCGAAGGATGAGGTTTACTTTCAAAAAAAGGCGAGTCTGCGATCACAAAGGCTCAGCGGCGAGGATTTACCACCGACAATGGTGTTAATTTCTAAACATTAATCAGAAGGATCTCCTCATACCATCCTTTGCGCTATTATTGTCAATAGACTCGGTCTGAGTTCACTAAATTGAAATTTTTCAACGTCAATCCCGTGACGTTTGTCCGTTGTGATTGTACTCATATAGTTAGTCGTGAAATTTGTTAATTGTTAGTTCTTAAAGTGATAAATGCGTCATTACAATGGTTTATGTTTCAACATGTTAAGGTAATAATTCATAACAATTCCAACAATTTATTTATTTATTTTCCTGCTTGTTCAGTATTCAGAACTACACGTAGACCTGGAGAACGTATTCAAATCTATGTATCAAAAATAAATTCTAAATACTCATTTCTAAAATAGAACTAAAATAGAATTACTAAAATAAATTCTTCTATAAAAGAAAGTCAGTTAATTACATTTCTTTGAGAATGAACTGAAAACACAAATATCCCTATAAAGTAAATGGTTTTAATATACTAACATAATCGTATATAATACGTGAAATTTCTTGCAATAAGGACGTGTAACATTTTGACTCTTTAAATTTAAATAAATCTACAAACGTCACATAACGACAATAGTCTAATAAAGTTTACTGCATTTATTTAAGACTAAATATATAGATGGAGAAACTATTTCAATAAGGAACTTCTATTCTAGTTTACTTCCAACAATAAAGCAAAAAAATCTCATTATATAAAAAAGTATCGCTTCTATAGTTTCTCTCTAGAAATAAACATAACTTAGTCTTCTACAAACACTACAATGTTATATATTCTACCGTTTAATAGAAAATCAACAGAAACCATAACTATTATGTATCAACCTCTTATACTATACATTTTAACTTGTCGCTAAAACTCTATATTAGATTCTAACACTTAAAAGCTTCTTTGATAATACCCGGTTATTTTTTTATAATTTTAACCATATCATTTTAAGCTAATCCATATTATTATCTAGTTTAAAAGTATTATTTACCTACTCATAGTTTCATTGAACTTACGCGACTGAAACTTCGAAATTGTTATACTAACAACATATTATTTATTTAAATATTGGCTCTCCAGAAATTTTAAATCGTTTATTAATTATTATAACTGCTAATGCATTAATTGCCATTAGAAAGTTAAGTACAAATTACGGCTGAAATATTTTTGATCGTTTTTTGTTAATCTATTTTATGAAAAAATCGCTGAAAAATTCATGAAATATCTTTAAATCAATATATCCTTGAACTAATTAACGAGAGAACGGATGGTATTTAATTCTAGTAAAATTACTGTATGTGTATATGCTAATCTCGAGACAAATATAGCCTTTACATTTCAAGACTCTGCCTGCAGCCATATACAGACGTATCGAAGAACTGACGTCCATACGAAAGTCACAAGGCAAATCCAAATCTACCTAACAAACCTATTACTAAGGTACAAATTATCACAACTTTTATGGGAGTATTTAAACTAACCCAACAACTCGAACCAAACTGTAATATTTTCAGTGAAGGTAACACGAATGCCACCGAGGGCCATAAAATTAAGTGCGCCACAATAACGACAGATAACCCTCCCCCGGCCAAATCTGTAGCGTGATTCATTTAATAAGAAGACGGCCTCGCCATGAATAACCAATAGCGATCCCTAAAACGGTTACTCAAACGAACGTACCGTGTCCCTGCCTTTTTTATTTTACAAAGTTATTGTATTTTTTGCCATCGTTACCGTCGATTTATTATACAGGCAGATACGACGAGACGAGCGTCGAAAGTCTAGGACGATTAAAACGATAAAAGTCTAGGTCGTTGACATTGAATATTAATATTTATATTTGTATTCGCTTATAAAAATATAGTCTGGCATTCGTTGCAAAAGACGTTATGTTTTGTTTCAATCACTTAAAACAACGAATTACCAACAACTTAAAAAGAAAATATACAAAAGTCTTTAATGGTAAACAATGTAAGCAAAGACGATTGCACTCAGTTTAAAAACTAGACAACGAGCAAGCTAATATTTTTTGAGTTAAGGAAAAGTCATTTATATAACAGTGAAAACCTTAAAATAACTGTTGTTAAAGAAAATAGAAACTGAAACTCCGTGATAAAAAAAATGTTATTGGAAAAATTGTGTTTCTATAAGAGTCAAATCAAAATATATGGCACTATAAAAAAACGATATCGTGAGCTCCATGGAGAATACGACTAAAAGTTCGATGCTTGCTTCATTAAACGTAATTAAAAACATAGGTATAGTAAAATAAGTTGCATATAGAGTGATAATCGTCACGTTTAACGCAACCGTCACGTTTTACGCAACAGTTTATTAACTTAAATAATTATGAAGTAATAACAATATACTATTATTTTATTAATGATGGATATTTATTTAAATTTTACTCCTAATTTATCCTATACATTTTATTACTGCATGTTTCATAGGACTTACAAACCATCATTACCATTTAGATTATTTACGACAACGTCCGTATTATAAAACATGATAACGTTCGTATTTTAAAAATATTATTGTCAATTCTTATATAAATTAGCCGACAGATGGCATTAAGAAATCGTCGTACGTCAATGAAACACCACGCAATTAATCTTCAACGTTTCATCTATCAATAACAAATAAGTTTATAAAAAATTAATTGAGATGTGACAGGAATTAAGAAGAATTATTGTCGTAATCAAAATCGCTAACTAATTTTGTTTCAGAAAGCTGGTCAAGTTTACTTTGAAAATCACCACACCAGTTAAACGTATTAATAAAAATATTAGAAAATTAATAAATTACTAATAAGCAATATATTACCTACGATGTCTTTCGCAGGCGTATATATTGCTTATTTAAAAAAAAATATCAGATCTAGGATAATCACTCTAGTATTTTTATAATTTTCCAGTCACGTTTTACCAACCCTGATTTTTCATTTGTTTTGGTTTAGTAAATAGTTTCGGATATTAGGGAGAGTCGTCCTATTTTAGCATATTTGTTAGATTTGTAAATTTGTAATCTAAAATTCTCATAACAAGCCCTAAGGCTGTTATGAGAAATACTAAAATATTTCTTAATTTAAAAAAAAATATTTTCATTCCTTTTTCTCTCTTCTCCTCTTTAACTTTTTTATAATTTATGAAAATTATAAAAAGTACCCAAATTATGTGGGTAATAAGACGCATCACAATGCCAAATTTCATATTTCTTTCATTGAAAATATCGTAATTTTGCTATCTCTCTTATCACTGCGCTTCTTTCGCCGCAAGTCTTAATCATCTGCATTGATTTATATCATACTGCTTAAATAAAAAGTTTACCTAAGTAAAGCCTACGTAGACAAGGAGTCTATTACATTATATTTTCCACTTCTTGGTGTTTTAAATATTTTTAATTCGGACTTGTTACCTCAGAGGCAAATTTGAAAAAAAATTATGATAGTAACGAATAAACTGGCAACGAAATATATTTAACTTTATTTCCAGTACAAAAATATAAATTATTGTATTTCAAGTCTTCTATAAATAAAAATAAAAAATAATAGTACGAGATATGCCAAACCAATAACATTTTTTTATGATGTTTACAACTTTTTTATTTGACTAATTTATTGGAATTTAATGCATGGTTATTTTAAAAACAACTCATTGTAACTAATAATGCTTTTCTAGTCCTGAATTTCTTAATATTTTTAAAATAAATTTGTTTGTATGAGTGCAAATTGCAAATTTATTTTAAACACTAATCTAATATTAA
Organism: Druceiella hillmani; assembly: GCA_039881145.1. Lineage (NCBI taxonomy): Eukaryota > Metazoa > Arthropoda > Insecta > Lepidoptera > Hepialidae > Druceiella > Druceiella hillmani. The sequence goes on from JAYKKI010000015.1 coordinate 28,166,048, forward strand.
AAAAGGATATTAAGAATTTCAAAAGTTCGAAACTCACATGGAGCGAACAATGAAGTGTCACCCTAAAAAATACGATTTTACATTTTAAGTGTAGAATCTTAGAATGTATTAACAAAGTATTAGACACCACCAAAGATTAACAACACCTAACCTTATAGAAAAAACGTTACATTTTGCATATTAAGACAAAGATGAACAGTGTAAAACTTGAAGTATTCAAAACGATAAACATGCATCTAAAATAATTCCATTGAAAGCGAATCTTATTTATAATGAAAGTAAAATTGCCCGCCACAATAATTTTGTCACATATTTTCGTGACGTTATCTGAATCAAAATACGTACAAACATCCGAACAAAAGTCCCCTTTCAATTATATCGGCCCTCAAAATGTAGTTAATGGATAACGGAAAGGCTACTGTGGTGACGAATAAGTTACAATAAAGTTTAATGCTTACTACAGTGTTGGCAGAAGAGATTAGTTCTAAAACATGAACACGGGCTATCATAGTGATCTTATATAGGAGACAATTCTTCTAAAATGACTGCAAAATGCTCAGAAATGTTAGTGTAATGAGCGTAATCGTTTCTGGATTGGCTGGAATTCCTTTACTTGATTCGACATCGCTAAAATGATTTAGTACGTTCGTCCTCATTATTGTTTAGATTTGTACTTATTTTGTTCTCACGTGTATCTAAGCAAATTATACTGCTAAATTATACTGCCAAATTATACTGCAAATTATATATTAGCACCGGATGGTATACATTTAAAAAGTTTAGTAACATGGATGTTCCAAAACATACTTCGAGAAGAATATACGTACCAATGGCAATGTATAGAATATAACATTGTTGGTAATCAAAAATATATTTTGTGGCTGTCGGGCCAAGGAAGAAAAAAAAATAAAAATATGAATCGAAAATTACTTATAAATACTTAGCGCTGTTACGAGTGTTCAAAAATAAAACCATATGAAAATAAGCGAACGATGATGATCATGTCGATTAGAGAAGCTAAATATTGGAAAAGAAGACTCAAATTGAATCCGTGCTGAAAAGTGTACGCGATATAATTTAAAATGTAGAAATTCGACGTAACTGCGAGAAAAAAAACAATGAAAGCGCCATTGGAAAATTAGGACCAGAAAGGCAACATAAAGAGTCAAAATAGATACCAGATTTGAAAATATCTAAAGATATATTAGAAAATATCTAAAAATATTGATAAGAAAATTATTTAAAAAGGAAAGTGTCTCACAGTATGTACGGAATAAACAAAAAGATATATACTTCAAAAAAATGAAAGGTGATCTTCAATATAATTCCTTAGAGTAGGTAACATTAATGTTTAGGTAATGACAGAGATAGGTAAAATAATAGTTTAATATGAAAGAAATGATTTTCTTAAGATAATTATAGATAAACTTGACTATCTCATCAAAATTTTTCTCTTAAACGCACATTAAAACTTTTTACTCATTTTTATTCATGCTGTCTAATTTATATACACCTCTGAAATTAAACAGTTTATAACATATGTACATTCGATAAGCAACCTATATAAGTACCTAATATTTGCCGTGTAAACCGTCGAAAGTCTATTCGGATACAAGGGATGTCAGGTAAAAAAATAGAGCGTGCAATCATTCGCTCTAATTTCCGAAGTGTGTACCCCAAGGCCTCAATTTGATACTTGTTTAACACGTCGCATCGGGGTGACCGCCTATTTCCTCGGGATCTCGCACATGGTGTCTAGCGGTACTTGCCCGTAATAAAGGAACTACCGAGATCCGAATCTTTCATTATTCTCGGCCGATTGAGAGCTTCTTAAGGTCTGTAATTATAAACTGTTAGTCCACGGCGAGGGAAATGTTTGTGGGATGATATTGAATTGGGATTAGAGTTTGTGGGTAATTTGATCGGGAAGATAGCTTCCGGCTGTTATTTCATTGAATTATAGTTTATTGAGTAAGGACGTGTTCACGTAAAGAGTTTTGGGAAAGCCATTAAATCCATGGTATTTACATATAATTAAATATTATTGACTATGCAAAGTATATGTACCATAAATTTTACTATTTTTTTTAAATAATCGTTATGTCACATTAGTAGTTACAGTTTGTGTAACAATTTTTATAATCGTCACCTATCTATTTAGTCCTCTTTTCAAGCTGAAATCATGATATTTTACTTAATTTGTAAATATCATTTACGTGGCATATTCTTTCGAAATATATCAATTATCTCCTTGCTAAGAATTTTGTGTAATTATGGATTTAGCAGGACAAGATTTAAAGTCGATATCAAGATTTAAAATTAATTTTTGCGTTATTAAATTTTCTTCAGTAATTTTCCTTATTACATGCGATCGGCTATTTTAAAACTGTTTTAATATCGTATAGGCAGGATTCTAAAATCTAGTTATTACTAGATCTAAATACTGCTGACGACTTAAATTAGTAAGTCCCACCGATTCGTGATAAAACAATTTGAACCAATTTAAGTCATATTTCATATTTATTGATACTCGAAATTTTCACCTTAAGTGTTGGTGACAAAATGCATTTTTACAGATGATTTTAGCTTACAGATAAAAATTGCTTTCATTGATTCTAAATTGCTATTAGTTACAATTTTGCTATATGTATCGTGGTGGGGCAGTCATCTGGCTAACACGTGAAGCATGTTATGCTACAGCATACTCTTAATTGCTTAATTTCACCTAATAAACAAGCGCAGACCATTTTCTCGACTTGCCCCCTTTTATTCTCATTTATGTCTAAACGTTGTATTTGAGAAACTTAATTTTACACACAATAAATAATTTTAAGGATTTAACTATATGTTTGGGAATTCGTGCTATAAAATTATGTCTTCAATATCTGTCAAAGTGAGGAAATATATATATTATAAAATAATTTAATAAATTTAATATTATAAAATAATTTTAAACTTATTTAATACAAAACAACACTGCAAAATACGAATTATTTGAATATAATATGAAGTTGAACATTTAGATAAGTAATATATATATATATATATATATATAAATATATATATGTATGTATGTATATATATATATATATATACATATATATATATATATATATATATATATATATATATATATATAAATAAATAAATTATTATAATTCGGTATAACACACGCGTAGAGCAAAAAAGATAAAAAAATACTCAAACGTCGCAAATTAAAAAAAAAATTCCAAAAAAGACACTCACTATACAAATATAACTACTACTAAAATTATAAGAAGTAACTATGTCCGAGGGACATACTTACAGACAGAGGTTATAACGCATAAGTATCAATTCATTCTCTAAAATAAACTAAAAACGTCAGGGTGTTCATTTAAAAAAAATGAAAAAATGAAAAGGAAAGAAAACAATATGTGCATATTCGAAAATTATAAATTCAAATTTCCTTGTCGTTATATTACTATAGGAATATCTTAAATAAATACAGTAGTGATATAAATTAACTTAATAAAAGTAAAATCGCTGAAAAATATTTTTGAACTTGTCAGCACGAACTTATCAACTGCTAATATACGAGTAAAAGTACCACAATCAATTTCCAATTTCGTCACGTCGATACCAGAACAACCATCAATACATCAGCATTGTATACTTTAGAAATTTCAACAACAATAACCCGATTCAACGGCCAGCGTAGAACAGCTATTAGCTTCGTTAAGAGAAAGTTTTCAGGTGCACGAATTTCCTGTGGGACAGACCCCAAGCCGGCAATTAGTCGCATTCAAATGGCGGGCGAGACGTCGCGGCACGGGGCGGAATCAACAAATTCAATCGATAGAAGGAAATGTTAAACCGATTCTTTTTGTTATTTGGTTGTTCGACGACCGTTGTTTTGTCGCCGACTAAAGGTTTGTTTACACTAATTTTCCGCCTTCTTGCAGCGGATTGGGTAAATACAGATATATAAATATTTATCTACAGTGCAATATTCAGATATTACCTATGCAGTCTTTATATTATTATGTGGTATGATCTAACATAACATTTATATATTTCTAGCATCTAAATGGATTTTTCACAGAAATTCACATAAAGATATTCTTTTCTTGTAATATCATCATGAATGAATACATATGGTTCCGTCGTTATCCGTTTCCGTAGGTTTCTATGATTCATAAAGTAGTTGAAGCAAGTCACTATAGTCGGATTTTTTAAAGTTCTTATTTAAAATCCTCTGATAAAATGTATGATATTCAGAATGTTTTAATTTTTTTTTTAAACCCAAGGTGGAAAATTGAAAAGCGAGGAGAGGTAAACACTACACGTCAGTTCCAAGTTTAATATTTTGAAAACGGAGTTTAACATTAAAAAGGTGATAAATGAAATCTCAATTCTCCCTGTCAAATCATGCCCCACTCGGTAGGAGGCGCAAAAAAAATATTTCATATCAATTTGACATATGTGGGTGGTATGTTAAAAATCAATATATTGCTACACATTGGTCTATATGTTTAGAAACTAAAAAGCTGTGTGTGACAGATGGATGGACACACAGAAATAATGAAATTATAATAGTTCTTTATTTTACTAAAGAATTATAAAATTGAAACGTCAAAATATTTATTTTCATAAAACTTTTATTATAAGTATCAGATTTTTAATAGGCTAAACATATTTTAAATAAAACAACGTAATCTAAATTTTTGCGAAAATTGTCCTGAATTAATGTATTTTCTTTTATTTTCAATTTATTTTAAGAGCTGATAAAATTGGTCATTTTCACTGTTTTGCGCTCACTACGATTTTTTATATCACCTAATAATATAGAAATAAAGTGAAAAGAGCATAGATGTATATAAAATAGAATAAACTATTTGAATTGAAGTTTCGAATCTGATGTTATCACTACAGATAATTGCCGGCCATGTATTAATACTATTCACAGTACTGACACACTATATATATATATATATATATATATATATATAATACGAAAATATGTCACAGGTTTGATATTTAAATCTACCCACCCTTTCCTCGGTTGATCGATATATTTTATATGTAATAATAAATAGTTTTTTCTTACTTTTTTCAATTACTTTTCAAAAGTCTAGCAAATTAATTCTTAACGCCTGTGAACAAGTCCTTAGAATCGATGGATAGGATATAAGGTGTGCGGTAATGTTGGAGGAGCCCGACACCCCAAAGTGTCCGATTTCTACGCCAGTAAAGGGGTAAAGCGACGTGTTAGTTCGTTATAATCCTTGTAGCTTTTATGTCATCCTTCGGGTGTACTAAAGTATGTGGCATTCGTGTTTGTATGGCGTACCTAGTGTTTAATAAATACGTAAATCGAAACCACTGTGAACTTATACCAAGCTATAAGTGTGTGCATGTGTGTATATATATATATATATATATATATATATATATGTATGTGTGTGTGTGTGTGCGTGTGTGTGTGTGTGTGTGTGGGTGTGGGTGTGTGTGTATGTGTGTGCGTGTGTGTCTAGATCTAGATAGATCTATGTTAAAGCCTTCTAGCAAGTTGCAAGCACACAAGGCACACTGTTTTTGATTTATGTTTGTCATAATTTTGATGAACATCTAAATGCAATATAGTGCTGAAATTTAAGTTTTTAATAATATAAAATCTAACAAAAAATAAATATTGCAACATGTCAAAAGCTCGTCAGTAAAATACGTGACCTAAACTGTCCGCTTTTAACATTTTTATTATGTTTAGTTCGATGCATTCAATTCTATGACAACATACATTCTGTGCTATTACATATTTATTAAAATACATTCAAATTTGCTAATAGTTATATTAAAATAATATAATTTGCATATCGCACTCTGTTAAGATGATTCACTTTTAACAGAAGTATTGGAACCTCTACAATACAGGCATTTAAGGAAACTATGATCTTTTGGTGAATTTATAAATATAAAACCTAATCTAATCAACAATCAGAACTATGAAACCAGGTTAATAAATACTCTGTTAGTTCAAAATGAAATTGAAAACTACAAAAACAAGTTATAATGTATAAGATCGGAATCTTTGCTAGTAGCCCACCTGAAGATGTGATTACAACGAAACCTATGTCGTGGTAAAAAACTTAAAGAAAGTAGAAATAATACTACATCACGTAGTTTCATTTAATTATCAATAATGAATTTCTACAAAATTAACGCCAAATGTATTCAATATTTTTACCTGTTGACATTAATATAGAGTCTAAACATTTCTTTTTTTTTTGTGTAAAACAGTTTTCCCGCTTGAGTCTTCTTTAAGATTCTTACTTCATCATAATCGATCAGTGTATATAAAGTTATTTATTTTCTGGTCTGTAAACAAGTAATTTGTTCTATATGTAAAAACAATATAATCAAACCTTTTTATTAATTCAATCACAATCTTTATTCTTCCACGTTCTTACATTATTCGATATGTTGAAGCCCTACATGGCATACATTTTATTAAATAATATGGTTTTAAAAATTAAACAAGGATTCTATTATGCTTTGACAAATTCAGATTTATTTGATTGCATATCTAAAAAATAATGTCTATATTACTATAATTACTACTATAAATTTTAAACTTCGGACGCAATATTAATATTGCAAAAGAGAAGAGAGCACGTTAAAAAATAAAAGACGCCCAAATTGTGATTTTTCTCTAATTTTCTTTCACTATCGTAACGATCGTTAAGTTATTTTAAAATATAATTAATTATGTTTATGATAATACATAGTCTATGTCACTCAAGAGATATTATATAAAAGCTCAATAAAAGTCTTATCGAAACTAAATAAATAATTTTAATGAAAAACAAACGGGCAAGCATTTACTCGATCCCGTCTTTATAATGTTTAAATTATGTAAGTTTGTTTACGTAACATTAGAAAAACAGCAATGAGACTATTTATTATATTGCTAGAAGTTGCAACAAAACGATAACGCAACAATCTTTCTTTTCAAATATTTGACCTTAAATGTTAAAAAATACAAGTTTAAAAACCTTGCAAGTTTGTGTTTCTTTTTTAATTAAATAAGTCGTTAACGTAATGTATTATTAAACTCAACCCCTTTCGTAACAGTTGTAATAGAACTCTGCACCACTTTTATAAACATCAGCCCGTACCCAATTCAATAAAATCTCCCCGAGTTTCGGATTCCAATATGCTGGCCCCGGCACCCATTGATTAAAAAAAATAATAGCAATTTAAAAAAATTGCACGTACGAAAAATGTCAGACATCGCTTGTGACAATTATTTTTTTAATCCCCTGTTTAATTTCTTGACAAAATCTCGGTGCAACTTTTATATACGAATGATGCTACTACAATGAAATTTCGATAGCAAGGGATTGACATTATGTTTTGCGAATTCCTATTTGCAAGTCCTTCTTTCAATCACATTACCCGACTGACGTGTCTTTTGTACTCCGTAAGCCTGTGTGAAATTGAAGACACCGAAGTCGTCAATGACGGGATATCATCTTGCATAAATTTGCATAAAAAATGTCACAAAGTGAATTTTGAAAATTATCTCTATCTCCAATATTTAAAGTAAAAAAAATTATTTTCATTGAACTAATTCAGTATACAAGATATTTATTTAATTAGATTCTCATAAAATTGATCAAAGTTATTTTAATTCATATGATAAACATAAACTGGCGGAAAGTTAAACATCTACCTTCATGGTGTTTGATTTAAGAAAATATAATTTATAGGTGAATTTTAATGGACATTTATTTATCTTTCATCGTAATGACACTGAGTATAGTTTTTCTTTTAAATACTCTTCAAATAAGTATAATTTACTCGATTCAATTTTGTATGTACTTATTTTTTTATTTCATGAAAAAACACAAATATATTCATGAAAAAATGTCTTTCTATTTCATTTTTGTATTAACACGTCACCACGGTCCCATTTTTTTCTTCGTTTTTATTTTAAATTTACTTTTCCCCCACTAAATAACATAATAATATTTTTGCAGATTAATACTTTTATAATTTTTAATAATTTGCAGAATAACATAATAATATTTTAGCGTATTATAAACATATTATTTGAGTCAACATGTCTACGATAACTTTTTTCCATAAAAAAATAACGAAACATTTATATCTCATTTCATATTGAACACTTTCACTTCAAATTTTGTTTGTCCAAATTAATTAATTATGGCACCTTGCATAGATAACTTATAATCCGAAATTGCAGTTTTATTTCATTTATAAGTTAATTACATGTATTTTCCGTATATATTCTATGTCTTCTTCGAACAAAATATTATTTCGCTTAATTAGTTTTGTATCAGCTATTGATTTAAAATTTGAAATGATTTCTCAGCTCAACATTTTAATTTTATCTAGTCTTCCTACTTAATAAATATTAAGAGTAAAATATTGAGGGGAGTTGAAGTATGCAATATGTGAATCGGAACATAATCATACCTTTGCCTCACCTCACCTGAGCGCAGCATAAAAATAAAATATTGGTGTGACAATTACTCTAACATGCCGTTAATACATCCTTATAGCGCTGCATTTGTCCTTTCAAGGCGCTCCCTTTCTCCCCTTCGATGAAATTTTAAATTATTTTTAAACACAGCTCGAGCAAGGATCCTTTGTGGCTTCGATTTGGAGATATTAAAGTCCCATTGTGCGACATGATTTATCCGACAGTGTATCTGAGTGCAACATCCGGGCATCGAGTGTCGTAAATTTGTCGATATTTGGTTTAGACAATTAATGGTAATAAATTGTGCATCCCCTCCTAGGGGTTGTACTTTGAAATTAAAAGAATTTTTTGTCTAAACTTTTGATTTATTCTTTAGGTACTCGTATACATAGTCATTTAGACTTACTCGTCAGAAACGCTCTGTATTTAAAAAAATATAAACTTCTTTGTGAAAAATATGAAAATATTTATATAAAATAATACATCAATATATGTAATTTTAATTCAACGAGTTCCTGTATTAATATCTTTCCCGTGAAACTCTATGTTCTTCCCTGTTCATTTTATTTATTTAATTTGTTTTACGTGAACGGTTAATTTTGGCAATTTATTAATATTTTTATAATAATAACTAGTAATAAAAATGTCTATAATTTCCATAACACTGCGCTTTTCGCATGTATTAGTTGTTAAAAATTACCACACGTAACAAAACATTGAATAGCGTACTCCCAATCGATATAAAAATGTAAATTGAACGAAAAATAATAAAATAACAATGGCTGTATTGTTATTATTTTGTAGTATTTTTAGTAAAAAATCAAAAATAAATTTTGGTAATAACAAATTTGTTTTGATTAACTTGACAAAATATTACGCACGAATAGGTAATACTCGTACATATTTTCACTGATTTGTTCTTTTTGGGATGTGTTGTGACTTTTCGAATACTGAATAACCGAGCTTTTTCATTATGTACATTTCCCTTAAGCGGACTACTCGTGTGTATCCGCTTGTGTGTGCGTATTCGTTTTCATCATTACAATCTACTTTTAATAAATAGAATTTCTATAATTATACTCCTTGAATACTCAAAAAGCGAATGCAAATCCGCGTATAACGGTGAATTGCTATAATTATATGTTTATATGCAAATATTACATTTCTTGCTGTTTCATCCTTTAATAACAATCAAGGAAATCTGTTACCTTAATTTTGGTAATTCTCCCATAAACCTTCGCATTTTTGAATTAACGAATTATTTTTTGATGAAACAAAACTATCCGACTATTAAAAATAATTTCACTCCAAAACTGTAAGGCAATCGGATGCTAAGATCTCAACTACAATCCTATGATTTTAATGTCAATCGGATGCTAAGATCCTAACTACAATCTTATTGTTATTATTTTTATAATTTTATTATTTTAACAAATTATTTAAGAAATATATGACATGTTTTTATAAAAGATTATTATATATATATAAAAGATAATTACCATTGTGTTTTTGCGTTGTAGACTACATATATATATATATATATATATATATATATATATGTGTGTGTGTGTGTGTGTGTGTGTGTGTGTGTGTGTGTGTGAGGATCGGAGGAGTGAAAAAATTTAAACGTAAAAAAATGGTTACCGAAAAAAGATGATAGACGAATGTTAGTAAGACTTGTTGTGGAATTTTAGTTTGTATAGATGTTTACATAGAATAGATGTATATTAAGGACTACCCCATATGTAAGTATGTTAAAACGGAAAATGACTTGGGAAATCTCCAGGACAACGCTTGATTATGTACAATTTTATCTTTCACGGGTGCGCTGTGAAAAAGAAAATACAGTATTTTATTAATTAATGAATTAGGCAAAAATCATGTTACCTGTTTTAATAATAAATCAATAAAAAACAATATTCTAAACATATTAACCTGAGACAGAAATTATTCTTCCTCGACAATTAAAAAATAAATTTCTAAATAACAACGTCTGTTCTGGTTTGCAGAATTAATCCAGAATAAATTTGATACGAAATACAAAAATGATTAATGCCATATAGTTCTACTTATAGATAAACTAAAAGTTACTAGTGGCTATTATCAAATTATTTGAGAAACCATTCAAATTTAACCTGTCAAAGTGATTAAATAATATAAACTAATAATTCCTGATAATAATTAAATTATTTTTTTGTTATTTGGTTATTATTTTTTCCTACATGAAGTTTAAATCATAAAACTTTAAAGACGAATCTGTCGAAAATATCCATAACATTTTACATTATTGACTAATGAGTTTGACTTTTCCTTTGTTCACAGGAGGTGAGTTCAAACTTTTTATCCAGACTTCCACAGTAAGTTTTTGGTTGCATGCTATTATATAAACTGGCTTATGAATATTATTACCTTTTCAGTAATTAAACATTATTCATACTCTTATTACAATTAAAATTCATGCGAATTATTTAAGAGAAATATTAGTAATATTTATTTGTCGTATTTACGCTTAAAAAAGTAAAAAATAATTAGAATAAATGATATTTATTGTGATTGTCTTGTAGGTGAAATTAAACTATTTCAATAAGATCAAAATTCTTATTGGAATCAGGTAACTTTTCTCTAAAACAAGTACAACTTTGGGTCATAAGATCCGACTTTAGTCAAAGTTATGAACGGCGCCAATTTGTCTAGTTCTAATACTGACATGGACATTTTGATTTCCGTTTTATAAGAGCTACATCTAAAACTAGGTAAGATAATATCGATGTAACAAGAAATATGTACCAGTTACATTTGGACTTATAAAGCAATAAACGGAGGTGATATTATTACTTATAAAGATTTATTTGCTTTTATGCAATAACGAAGTATTTGCCTTGAATAAGAAACTTTTTTTGTTTTCTTTCCACGTTTAACTATTTAGGTTAAACGCGAAATTATTTATCAAAATACATGTATTTTACATATACGTTACTCTGGATAGTTTTTGGATAAAATAGTTCCTAATAGTTAAGAATAGTTTTATTAAATATATTAGATATTAATATATTTAATAAAACTATTCTCACTATTTTGTGACTAATTTTATTCTCTTAATAAAAATCTATTTATTTATAGAAAACTTTAAAATAAATAATAATAAAAATATCAGTACAATAAGTTCCCAAACTATTTTACGCCCACTGCAAAGTATAGGCACCCTCCTTAGCACGCTAGTCAAACTAATGTTGCGCTTTTTACAGCCATTTCTTTCCCGCCACTTTCGAAATGTCACATCATCTCGCTGTCTAACGACCAACGTCCTTGCTTCTGGTCCGCAATCTTTACTTCAAAACCCTATTGCTCCACCTGCCATCAATCCTACGGCTCGTGTGAACAGCCCAATGCTATTTTCACTGTAAAATGACGCATAACAGGTCGGGTTGTTTTCAAAGTTTGATATTCTTCAGTAGCCTTACAATTTTGCTATTTCGTATTCTGTCACAAAGAGCAATCACTGCCATGGTTCGCTCCATTTTCCTTTGGGCGATTTGCAGTTGTTTAATATAGAGGCAAGAACTATATCAACGAACTTTATTCACAACAGTCATGGCAGGTATTTGTTCAGTTTACTTATTTCTAATTTTTTGTAATGTTTGAGCATCTTATAGTTCATAGATACGTACATATGTACATCGATAACATACGAATTCACATTTTGGTGTCAACCAAACATAGCGGCGATACAATGGAACTAACATTTATGTACTAAATCAACAAAAAGCAATGAATGTGGGTAGATACCGAGTTTAATAGACCCAACAACAATTGACAATGCGCCTCATAGGAAATAGGAAGTGTCATCAGGTTCGTTTTCACTGTTTTACTGCGAGCGAACGAGCACTCGCGTAATCGACGGTGAAACAAATGTTATCATTTTTACAACGATACTCGGTGATGCGTGCCACCTCCATTCATTTCAGGCGTTCACTGTCCCCGCATGGCTAGTAATGATGTTTAGTTTGTTGGTACGAGGAACTGTTAAATTTAAATGGACTTTTACATTTCAAAGACATAAAATTTTCGACGTAATCTAAATTCAAATTTACATTTATTTTTGGTACACGTGGTTTTATTTTACTTATGTGATTTAAAAATTAGGCCATACATTTTTACTCCCACGTTTTTAACTGTACGTAACTTGTTGCAATATTGCCTTCGTTAATTAGTAAGTAAATTCGAATTAGTGGATTTAGTTATAGTAATGAAGACTACAAATAATGAATAAAATCTGTCTTCTAAAGTCAAAGACTTAATTTACATAGGATTTCATTGATATTTTCACATAATTTACTCTAGATTAGTAATATAGTATAACATGCACAAATAATAGAAATATATATTTTTAAGAATCGAATTTTCGAATAACAACACATTTTTTTTTATTTTTTTTGTTATTTAAACTAATTATTCTAATATGTTATCGAAAAAGAACAAATTAAATATGCTTTTTAGAATTCTGTGAATTTCATATTGCATACATATGAAGATTGGTACCCAATTCGTAGAAAATTTCTTGAATCATTGTGTTATACCAAACGTAAATTGATTTCAGCTATATTTCGAACATTTCCATACATCAAGAGTAAGTGCAAACACATAACAAAGATTAATTTACAAACTTATTTAAATGTTAAAATACATGAACTTTTTTACTGCCCCTTCCACGTTTGTTGATTATTTCATACTGAGTGAAAAGTTATGAACGTATCGAGTCCAAACAGAGCGGTCGTACGTCGAGCGGAGCGACCCACGCGATACAGTTATGTATAATTGTATTGAAACAATACGACTGCGTTTGTTCGCGCCACGGTTTGACTTTCCTCCGACTGGCAAATTGGACATGCCCATACCGGCGATGGTGATTATTACCGCCACGTTCGGTGATCATTGTTAACAGAGAAATATGTTTTGATTAATTCTAGTTGCGAAATTAGGTTCGACCGTCGCCTGATTTATTTACGGGCACTAGGTTTATGCATAGTTTTAGTTTTCATCTCAAATGGTTTTTATTAAATAGAAATATTTTATCTAGTAAAGATAGATGCGCTATCTATACTAAATACAAAGATTACGACGTACAATCAGATAAATTGTTAATTAAGTTAACCCTATCTGCCGCTATATTTGCAGCGTTTTTTTTTGTATGCCTGTATTTTAATACGGCAATTGAAGTGGAAACGCATTGTTAAAGCAACCATCCGAGTTGTGTGAAGAATGAGGAAGAAGATCAACCATGTATATAATGGTCGAGACCACAACCATTCTGACTAGAGGATGACGACTAAAGGAAGACTCCGATAAAATTTGATTTACCTAAAAAATGTTGAATACCCACTCATTACTTTAAAACGAAAAATGATTAATTCAAAGATATGAATATAGTGTTTCTTAGTTTCGCCTCTAGTATTTTACCACTAGGCTAATGATTCATTTAAAAAAGCGACAAAATGAAGTAGTTGGGAAATAACTTTATTTTGTCGCTTCTCAAAGTAAGCCATTTAAGAGTAATTTGGCTAAAAATTGCTAATGTTCGTGATTCTTTTTTTTCAGTTACCTACAAATTGTCTGAATAACAAGTTTCAAATTCTCAATTCAACTAGAAGTGCCCAATTAACAAGCACATAAAATTTTTCAACCTTAAAAAATATTAGCACATATATGAATATTATAGAATATAACCACATGTGAACTAATTGGCTCTTAATTAAATTTGTTTACAAGGTATTATGAACAGTTCGTGGGTATGCAAATGTCGTTTTAAGTAATTCTATAAAGTAGGGTAACGGCAATCATCATATGGAATTTTATTCTAATATAATATTCAGTTTTATTATACGTGCAAAAATATGTTATGATTATACCTAGTGCATAGAAATATAACAAACAACTCTCTAGTTTCCTTAGTTATTTATATAGTTTTAAGTTTTCTGTGAATCTACCCGTACATATCTTATATACCGTTTCTTACCATCGTCTATCTATCTCCTGCAAGTGTTGGTATGATATTTTGTCATCTGGTAAGAGATAAAGCATGGAGTATGAGTGATCTCTCCTCTTCCACTGGTTGGAATATTTACATGTTTTCTCCTAAATTATGTTTATGCACACTCTATTAACTCTATCCTAGTCGTAAACGAAGTTACAATTTTAATGACAAACATTGAATATATTTGGTCGTTAATTTTGTAGAAATTCATTATTCACTATTAAATGAAACTACGTGATGTAGTATTAGTTCTACTTTCTTTGGTAGTAAAGAATTTAAAGAAAGTGGAAATAATACTACATCACATAGTTTTATTTAATTGTGGATAATAAACATTGTTTTTTTTTCTATTTTCAAGGACGTTACAAATGTCGGAAGTAAAATGATTTCGTGACGCAAAGACGCATTACGTTATGCGACGTCATCTCTTAACTCCGTGCTGCGTACTTGACTTTGGCCTCCTCGATGGTATTCTTATTGATATAAACTCTATGTAATTAACATTCCTCTCAACGACTCTATTTGGACTTCAATACATAATACAATTCAAAATTGTAAGAAAATTTCTTATTTTTGTGTTTTTTATTTGTATACATTATGTACATTCCTCTTTATTTAGTTACCTGTACACTTTATCACTATTCTAAAATAAAATGCTTCACAATAAAATTAGTCTTCTCCATAAACAACAAAATTTTAAATTTTTTAGTTGCGTAAAATTAAAATAAACCATGGACTTAACTTCTCACCAGCTAAAAAGATCTCGTTAGGTACTGGCACACTTAACAACTTCCTAATGGAAAACGAAGTAATTCGTAAAAAAAATGTGCTGTAGACACCTTAGGTACGTGTCTACATACTTCGTGCTAATGCTCCAAGCCTATTACCTTGTTTTTCGATCCCTCCGAGTAAATAAATATGTAGATACTCTCGTTAAGAATATAGCCACTTAGTCGTGTATATAAGTGATCATAAAGAAAATTCGCGAGAGGAATTTCCCGGTGGAAAACTTGGCACTTAGCAGGCGCGGCCGCTTGACGTCTCCTAATTAACGGACGCAATTAACGCCAGAAGAGCGGCCGGACTACTTCTTGTGGGGTGGATTGAAGTGGACCTTGTTTGTATGGGATGGCACGTGTGGCTATTCGCGCAGCGCAGTTGTGGAGTGTTTGCTATTGTGTATTGTGCCCGAGCTATAATTGTGATCAATGAGTGATGTTCCATTCTCTAATACAGTTTACTGATAACATAAATGCAATGATTGAGGCAATATTTAACAACTCGTCCTATATTTTTACACATATACACATATTTTCAAATTTACACGTTCACTGGCTGCTTTTTTTGGGCAAAAAGGTAACGCTACACCACTACATTTTATTTTATTCGCTTTTTTATATACTAATTGTTTACAGCCAGTGGTTTTTCAGAAAACACTGAAATAAGTGTTTCTTTATTTACAATCTAAATGTCTAAATGCATTTTCATGTCAATACAATTACCAAATGTCATGCAAGTTTCTATAAAAATTTCCACCCTCATTTTTATACCTTTGTGGATTGAATTTCGGAAAGTTCTTTCTTAGCAAGCAACTAAAAGCCAAAAATACAGGTGCCAAATTTCAAGTTGACTTGTACGTGTATATATATATATATATATATATATATATATATATGTATACATATATATTTTTTTATTTATATAATAAACTTATTTCTACTTATCAAAACTACAAAGCAGACTTTTGATAAGTGTTCAATGTTGAATGTATTCTTATATTTAAGACTTCGAAAATAATGAACAGTAGAGTAAAAATTATGCTACAAATTCTGAAAGCAGTATTTCCTAACAAATATAAAAAAATTACGTTTAAGTAGCCTAATGTTCTAAATATTATTATGCAGCCATTACAAAAACAGATATCACGTAGCTAAGAACAAGTCACTTGAAACTTTTATTAGCTTTAACAATGCAAAATAACTAACAGATTTAAACTCGATTTGGGAGCCTACAATGTTGTCTACAAATTTAAAAGAAAATTAATTTTGCTTTCATTTAAATATGCATATTATGATACAAACTCTTGTACTTGGAAAATCTGTATGTAGTGCTAGCTTCGACAAGATTTAATGGAATTACTCTTATATACCAAAATCAGTAAAATTTCAAATAATCCCGTCACTGAAAACAAGATGTGATCAATCAAAATCAGATAGACGACAGCAGTTGCAAACACTTGACTAATATTTTCTTAACTAATATTTATGTAATTTTTTGAACCCAAACGAATCCAAGATATATACAATTTGATGAAAATATCAGACGATTATTTTCCAAATTTTAACTTTACCATATTTGGTCACTAAACTCGCCAAATAACCTCCGCCTCTAGCAGCATACACCCCGAGAAAGGTAACAGGTGAAGTGTGAGTCCCCCGCCCGCCCCAGACCGCCGAGGGGCCGTGGCGCCCCTCACACGCACATTTTTTTATCATTAAAAGAACTCGCGAGGGTGAGGCACGCGACGTTGCCAACTTTAAACGTCGCAAGCGGCACTAACACTCGTCATAATGTGACAGATAATGCGCGCGGGCGCGGGCGGCGCTCCGCTCGCCTGATTTTGCAACGTCGCGCGAAATTCGAGAAAGACGGTGAAAAGCGGGTGTCGATTATTTGCATGCAATATGTGGTGGGGAATTTTCTTTTTTTCCAAGTTTGAGTGTATTTACATATACAATCGACCAATTTATAGCGTTCTCGAATGTTTTTAACAACTACATATCTTTCATCAGAATATCGATAAAAGAAATGACAATGAGCCAAAATAATATATATCTGATGTTGAAGGTCATGCTTCTATATTAATAACGAATCTATTTATTCTAATTTATGAAATCAGAGAAGCCTTCTTCACTATGAGGACATATTATCAGGAAGCAACTTCTCTTTCAAAACAATGGTCTTCCAAATTTAAATCTTTAATCCACAAATTTTAATGGTCTTCCAAATTTAGATCTTTAATCCACAATTTGACCAGATTCAGTAAGTTGAGCAGTATACTAAACGAATGCACAAATCTGTCAGATATAAACTCAGTGTTTGAACTGCATTTATATCGCGCATATTGGAAAAACGCGGAAGTTTCATTTATTTTCCAACATTGCTCATTTGAAATATTGCCAGGTATTAATAAGTCAATCAGAATAATCAATTAGAAAAATGTATACAGATAAATGAAATTCCTACAAATATTTAAAATATCGTCTAATATTTCTTAAATTTTATTTTTAGCATTTATTTTTTAGATTTAATAAATACCTAAAATTCTGAATAAAATGAAATTCTGAAAAGTTGTTTAAAAGTAGTTCATAGACAATCGTTACATGGCCAGAATCGAAAAACTGCTACGACAGTCACAAGAAATCTAATAGCAAAAGTACCCACATTACCCTCTTACATGTAAATTTGAACATTTTCCCGCCCGCGTCAATCCAAATATTCCATTATAATAACACTCAACAATAATAAAAAGTATGAAAATATCTCAAATCAGCCACATAGCAAACCTCGGAATGCAGAGCACTATTCGTCAACCCTCGCACACGGTTCGAAACTTTCACGAATCCGATCCTCTGCGGTCTATATTAATATTGAATATATGTGGCGTTAATTTTGTAGAAATTCATTTTTCACAATTAATGAAACTACGTGATGTAGTATTATTTCTACTATCTTTAATTTCTTTAACCACGACCTAGGTTTCGTTGTATTACAACATCTTCAGGTGGGATATTAGCAAAGATTCAAAGATTCTAAGAATCTTTGCTAATATCCCACCTGAAGATGTTGTAATACAACGAAACCTAAGTCGTGGTTAAAGAAATTAAAGAAAGTAGAAATAATACTACATCACGTAGTTTCATTTAATTGTGTCTATATTAATCATAATCTTTGCATTTTCTTAACGCAAATAAAAACTATCGACCTTTTCTATCATTTAAAAATTCTGTCATTTAACAATTTTTTTAATGAATCATAAAAAACATATTATCAATTTGTGGTGTACTTTTTTCGTTGTGTGAAAAATTTTAAAAATATTATAATTTTATTTCAGATTCCTTCCAACATTCTTAATTAACACTCTTGTAATTTTTAGATAAAAAGATAGAAAATGGTGAAAAAAACTGAGCTTTATTACTATACGTACTTGAGGAGGGCAACCAAATTTAGAAAATCTTGATAATTTTTTCAATTATCATTGCAAAAAAAACTTTGATCAAACAGGAATTTGTCTAAATTGTGACAATTTTTTATTTTAACACTTAACATTACGCACATTGTGTATTTGATTAAATTAAAAATAAATTCTACATTAACTTATTCCCAAAACATAATTATGTTTCAACAAATGATAAAGATTGGAAGACACATATTTAAAATACATGAATATAAATATATTAAAAATGTTACATCTTAAAATATTGAGAATACAATAATATAACTATATCTTACATTAAGAGACGCGATGTCTCATTGAGTAATTAACAACGATTCTGATATTTAAAAGGTCACAGACCTGATTTGACTATCAAGTCGGCACGTCTGCCATGGCCCGCCACGAGTGTGCCGCCCGGGGCCAGATAAGGCGAGCGAACCCAAACAAATTGAGGATCATGCGGCAGCCCGCGCTTCTTCATGCAAACAAATTCAATATATCGTCTCAAACTACCCGATATCCTGCCCGTGAATATTCGTTCATAATGGCGCCTTAAAATTGTATTTAGTTAATGGCTTTTATTGGCCGACGAAATTGAAATCGCGGATGAGACGCGTGGGGCACAGATAATGCAGCATTCACCCATTCTATAGTAAAATTGTGATTTTTTCGACAACTTAAATTTGACGTCAAGTCGGTTATAATATCTGCATATTATACGGTAGACTTTTCGTTAACTAGCTTATGTTCATTTTCTTGAAATAAGTTAACGAATAAAATGAAGAACACAAAACTTTGTTGAACAACATACAAATTCCCATATGTCATTGAGAATCATTCTATATTGAATTTGTTTCTAATTTTTATTAATTTAACTCGAAGACTGCGAAAATCGGTTGATTTTATTTTCAAACACTTAAACCAATAATATACTTCAGGAACCGCTATTTAGTGCACCGTAGAAGCTTTAATTCTTAGTAATTCTCGCCTCCTCCGCATATTGCTCAAGCTTTGATTAACGGAATACATACCATCTGGCACTACCGTTTTTTTCTTAGAAACCGTTTGACGCAGACAACTTGTCATAATGATAAAGCGTATTGACCCGTATATTTCCAATACTCAAAAATATGTATATGGAAATTTTGGAGCGGGCAAATAAAATATACGATTTTCTTTTAATTTCTTTTATAGTCTTGTGTTAACTTAAGAGCGACTTATAAAGATTCCAAAGGCATTAATTTATGTCAGGTAATTCTAGAGATATTGCTAAAAATGTTCACAAAAATTTCCGCATAAACCGTTCCTCTACAGAAATTTGAAATTAGTATAATAATAAAACATATTAACCAACATATATCTCGATGGTTGATACTCAAAAATATTCACATAGTAATTTATGGGAGCAAAAACACTCGAAAAACTTTTGGGCTATTTATCGTACAATACATTTTCTTTAAAATTTGACCTAAGACATTTCTGCAGATATAATTGGAAATATCCCAAAAAGAATATGATACTCCCTCTATCTCTGCCTATCTCTTAAACTACTAAAAACAAAAGTTACGACGAAAATGATGTCACCAAAAATTTACCTAAAACCATAACAGTGATTATAAATTTTGTAGTTTTTGAGAAATTTACAATATTTTTAAGTCTATGAAATATGTACTGTGCAATAGGTATAATTTACATGGTAAAAAATATTATCTATAGGTAACTTAATACAATATAACTATTATGTATTTATAGAAGTTATGGAAGCTTTCACACACACCGCTTTAATTTTATAGCTCTTCTCACAATATTCGTTTTTTCTTATATATATATATACATATATATATATATATATATACACACACACACACACACACACACACACATATATATATATATATATATATATATATATATATATATATATATATATATATATATATTATCTTCCCTTGACTTCTATTAAACTAACATTAGTGACTTTGATTTCTTCATGCCGTCAATGTTAAATGCTTGTTTTTTCTGATGAAATCGTTTTTAAAGTTTGCGCTTTCCATTTTTAATCAAAAAGTGCTTTTTTTTAATTGTAAAAATAAACATTTAAAAAAAATTTAGAATGTAAAATTTTTTTTGTAATTGTAACAAATTTATATTTTACATGAACTTTGATTCAATTCTTTTAGTTCCATTTTTTAATTGTTATCTATAAATAAACAAAGCTTATTTAAAGTATTCTTATATATTTATTACAAAGCAAAATTATACCGACATTTCACAAACATCAAATTTATTTTCACGAGATAGCGGACGTCTTCGAACATTGACTTAAAACCTGTTTCCCCAACATTGTCAACCTAACGTTAGCTTTGATATAATGATTTCAATGTACTTACCTATTAATTATAAATAAACCAATACTTACATTGAAACGCGATATGGGTACGTGAAAAAAGTATTCTCATACACTTTCATTTTGTAAAATAAATTTGTTCAGGTTCTAAAACATTGAAATGCTAAAATATGAAAAAAAAATATAAAAAAAAGACATTGAAATGCTAATATATAAATATTAATTTGAATTAAACTAAAATATATCACACTTTATGCAACTAATTTTAAATTTCGATTTTATACAATTTATCTGCAGTTTTCGCAACAAAATTATTTTATTCAAAGGCCATAATTCACTAACCGTGTGACATATTTTCTTAACTTCATTCAAATCCAAAGAAGGTACATGTGTATCTATAAACAAACGCAATGGCAACTAGCAAAAATCAAGCGACTACAACTACAGAAATACACCCTTCGATTAAGACTTTCTTATTGATTGCGAGCCGCAGGACGCGCTCCTTGCAAAACAGTCGTTAGAATATTTAAACTTTTTATCCGAGTTCCCTTTCCTAGCGTTTTTTTTTTTGTTTTCGTTTGAGGGCTTGGGCGGGGGTGGCCTCCCGTGCGTTCCCTCGCGGGTAAAAAAAATGTCTAATCGATAATTTCTTTGGGGGTGCACACTTCCCTCGCACTCCCGTCACTATTTCGGCGCGTTTGAATCGTTATACGTATTTGCATTCCCGTGTTTACTTTTGGGACGGCGTATTCATAGAGAAGAACTCAAAAACTTAGGTCAGCTTTCTTAAAATTATGAAACTTACTCTCTCTAACATTAGTTTCTAGCAATCAAATCACATAAATAATTTGCAGTCATATCAATAATCTAGATGTCAAGAATTACATTTTTTCGGAGAATTTTTCACATTCGTAAACTGAAATCAATTGCTGAAATAAATACTAAATAACTCCAAAATATGAAATGATATTTAAACAAACTACTTTAAACGTAATTCAATAAATAATTTAAAATAAAATCAACAT
Source organism: Druceiella hillmani (assembly GCA_039881145.1). Taxonomy (NCBI): domain Eukaryota; kingdom Metazoa; phylum Arthropoda; class Insecta; order Lepidoptera; family Hepialidae; genus Druceiella; species Druceiella hillmani. The sequence goes on from JAYKKI010000015.1 coordinate 28,188,155, forward strand.
TCAAAATTTTCATTTCGTAAATTTAGCACATAAAATATTTAAATATGAAAAAAATCAAGGTTATTAGGTAACAGAAATAATTACTGGTTAGTGGTTGAAATGTAACTATTGAACGGAGTAAAACACGTTAAGACTTTTTTGTTGACCCCGTAGCCACCAACCAGCGAAGTTTTCAATGTGTTATAATTACTATGCAATATACAAACTAAAATATAAACACACAAAAAAATATATAAAACACCAGACTCGAGAAACATTGTTATTGTTCAGAGAAAGATGATTTTCTTTTAAATATCTTCTTTTATGGTAGCTAGACTAGTAAGCTACACTTTGCCTAATAATACATTACCTTTGTATTATTAGGCAAAGTGTATTTTTGTGTGTGTTATTTATTAATACATTACATTGCTCATTACTCACTATCCATTTCTCACTTAAAAATAATGATCAAACAATCATTTTATATTCTTCAAATTATATCTAATTAACCAAAAGCTCAAATCAAACAGAAAAGCAGTTTTGGAATTGTTTTAATCTCACTTCAGAAAAAAGGAAACCGACTTTCTTTACCAACCAAGATCGTCCCCGGTATATGGAAGCAATATTCTCCCACAAAAACTCCGCATGAATACTAATACCGCGGCCGTCTGAGAGCGACCCATCCGCTAAACGCACTCACTCACTCGCTCGCTCATACACGAATACTCTCTAGCGAACCCCCGCGTCTTAAGTCCTACGTATCCTTGCTTTATCTCCGCCGCCCCCCGCCCATCCGAGTCCACTGGCCCGGCCCCCCAGCTATGAGTAATAACGGTACAAAAAACGTTATATTTCACATTACCCCTTGCCTAAAAAAGTCACCCCCGCATCTAATCAAAAGTCCACCGGGAGCGGACTCGTTCGCATCTGAAGTGGGAGTGAAGTCGCCAGCATATATGACGTGACGGTTTAAATTTTTAGCTTTGAGTTCACGCGGGAAGAAGACACCGAGGCTCAACAGACAAGCCAGATGCTTTGGGTGAAAATGGAGTATAAAGTTGAAAAGCATATATGTAATGTTCTAAGAATATTTTCAACAACATGTTTAAAAAAAATCATTTCCTCATGTTTTATTTGTGCCTTGCTTTCACGAAATTTTTTCACACGAAAACACGAAATTTTTTCACTTCATATTTCCCTTAGTGTACCAATTTTTGCAATATTTTTAAAATTTTGTAATTCTTATTACAATATTTGTAAGTGATTAGCTTATCAATATATTTTAACTTCACAGTAAATAGGATTTTCAAGTTTCCTTTTTATTTTGAAAAATTATTTTTCATTACACAAATATCTTCATAATACTTCCATATTTAACACTCTCACATCACTCTGAAAAATAACACTCAGAATTTTAATTTTGAGAATCGATATACGTCTTTGTTTTAAAAAACCAAATTATACAACACATAAACATATAATCCTTTAAAATGGTCCAGTAGTACGATTTCGTTGACAACTGTCCAAACCTACAATGAGTGTATGTATATAAGTCATTGCTTCACTAACATTGACTGCAGATGTCCTTAATGTCTCGGTACGTACGCAGCTCCCAAAACACGCATATAGATTGTATAGGCACGTACGTTATAGTACACGCAATAAGAGATAAAGGGATAATGCGAATATGAACTACTTTAGGTTCGATTATATTCGTATCGATATTGAAGGCAGCAACATTTTCATTTAGCTGGAGCAATGAGGTTTAAGGCTGTCGTTTACAAAAGTTTACTCATTAAAGCAACATCTTCAAGTAGCTAGGAAATATAAAAAAATAATGTATGAAAAATGCCAAGAAGAAAAATTGCAACACAAAGTAGAGTCGCGGTCTAATATTTCAAGTGATATTTTTTTATTTCATATCTTTTCTCAGAAACTTTGGGATTTTTTCAACATTGAAGTTACATTAATTAATACGTATTATGGATTAATACTAAAAATTTAATATTTACGGCTGTTTTTTATTTTCCTTCAGAATCATTTTTACTCTTTTTATTATGTAGAGAAAACTTAAACCATTTGAATGAATATACATCACACGATATTTTATGTTTATCGCAAGCAATTTACTTAAAAAATATAAAGATAAGGCATAATTTTTTGACTGAAGGTTATTTTTTTCATTTAAATCTCACTTATCACATATGCTATTTCTGGTACTACTTCTCACTTAAACGGGAGAAATACTAATATTACGATGCCGAGCTGTTCAAGCATTTACCTTTCTAGGGAGAAAGTTCAGTCCATAAGATTTCTAAAATATTTTGACAAAAACTCAATAATACCTTATATAATGCGAATGTATTCCTAGAATTTATTAGGTTTTGTTAATATTTTCGATCCTCAGCTTCTCTTTAGATAATTATATGATTGATATTATCTCAAGAAAAATTATGTTGATATTTAATACCTGATCTTAATCTATTTCTAACTGTACTACTTAAAGTATTTCTTTTTTCAACATTCTCATCAAATATAAAATATTTTCTTATAGTTATTTGCTTCCATTACCGTCATAAATGATTATTTAAATAACGTATTTATACCTTAGTTCGAGCCTTATTTGACAAGGTAAACTACGAAGTGTCATAATAAAATGGTCCAAAAATAAACACTAAAATCTTATTCACATCACGGTATTAAAATATTTTTCATGACCGCTACAATACTCACATAAACACCCATTGCGACCAAACGGAACCCGCACACATGGTGTTAAAATTGTCTATGCGGCGATGAATTTCGCACTTGGATCTGAATCCAATGAGTCCTAATCTACAAAGACAACATCGAACTCCATAATTAAACAAAGGTTACAAACTACGCATCTCAGTGTTATTAGCGCGACCGTGTTAACACATTGGCTGACGTGCGAAAGAGGGGCGTGTATAAATGTTTTACTTATATATTTATAGGATTCAATGCCCTTTAGGTTATAGTACAAGAACTGATCAATAAAATGGTAAAAGAATAAATTTCAGTAGAATACCAAAAAATAATTTTTTCGAATCAAAAAACAAATATAACTGTGTATAAAATACAAACAAGCAAATAAAAATTTTAAACAGTCGTACGAATAGCAATCCTAAATAATTTTAAAATGTTTTTTCTCAAAATTTTGAAATGTCATTTCCGACACATTTATAATACATAATCTCCTTCTTAATTTATCTGTTCGCTCGCAATGTTCAAAATGCTTAATAACATCTAATGCAGATTTGGAAATACGAAAGGTTATTTTTGAAACCAATACGTATTGTTTTTAAACTAACAGGAACATTACAAGACTCTGCTTGAAGTAGACTAGGCTTACCATTACTAAATAGTATGCAGTAATAGTAAATAATGCATGAATGTTACATATTCCTTGTAAAAGACGAAATAATTATGTTTCATCTTTATTCTTATAATTTATAAGTGCAGTACAGTGGATCATTCGTCCACGTGTCTATTTTATCTCGATCTTTAATAATTTTTTTGAGAAACGTGTTTATTTTATTTACAGAATAATCTCGCATAAATTATAATCATTGTTTTCCAACCAGTATTTAAAAATATATACTCGTGTTCTCCAGAAATAGGTACTTTAATAATATAGCCTCATTTTTAAAGTACCTACTTTTGTTAAAATTTATTTTATGAAATTAAAAATTGAGTCGGAAAACATCTCGAAATGGCTTTAGTATAGATTTGAGAAAGGATCAAGACATGAAACAACCACGAATAAAATATTTCATCTGACATAGAACAATCACGAATAAAATATGTAATAAAACTTTCCCCGAACGTATGCTAACCCTACTTTTTTACGCAGATAAAAAAACTTCATGAGTATATGAACACTAGCCAGAATTTAAGGCTAAATAAACATTTCACAAAACAGGTCTAACGTGTTCCTTTTATTACAGTAATGCTGGTATAATGACGAGACCATTAAATTACTCCGTACCGATTCACTGATTTCCAAATGATACTTATTAAGTAGACAAACTGAGTGAGTTACGTAGGAGAAAATCATACTGACTACCACTGGCGCAATTAAATGGAAAATGTATACACGAAACCTCATTACGTATCAACATAAAGCTATCGACGTATGCATCTAATGGAAGGCGAGTGACTTACAAACAATCGTATAAGTAAGTGGCATACGACAAATTACTTTAATGAACGTCATTACCCGAGTAAAAGGACTAAATCCAACAAACCGTAAAATAACATGTTTGTTTGTTTTCAAATGATTTCAATTACGCGTATTGCATATTTTCAATTGGCATTTATTTAGGTGCCCAAAGGGTGGGAGCAGACGGCGGGTAAAAGCTATGCTACAATTATTGAAAAATTTGCTGAAATAAAAATTGATACTTCAAGTACCAGTTTTTGAAAAACTGTATAAGCAAGAAATGGCTTTAGGCAAATTCTATAGGCATTAACACTTGTAATTATTTTACAACTAAGATAAGTAAATAAAAAATTATATTTAACATTAAATTATTAAGCATGTATTATACCCAATAACTTAGGTGAATTCTGCAAATATAAAAAAAAGTAAATTAAATTGATATAAATCTATTGTCCTTGAGTTTTTTACAATGTCTTGTAATGTCAGTAATGAATCTTTATAATTTCGTCATGTCTGTCAACACTTACCAGTCTCAGTTTTAGACACATGAAACTTGAAAAGTGTGGAAATAATATAGAAATGTCAATCTAGGGGAGCTCTAGGGGAGGTTGCTTGCGAAGAATGCTTTTTATTACGTCAATGGATAGATCTTCTAAAATTATATCGAAGTTTCATTTAGCATTTTTTTTTATTTTTGAAGTTTGCAAAACGATTATTTGATTCAACACGTTCCAAATATACAGAAACGGAACAATACTTTACACATGAACATGAACAATGACACGACACGAACTTAGCCGGCTTTTATTTAAATATAGAAAAGATTTTTGCAAATGTTGTAATACAACAAAACCTAGGTCGTGGTAAAGAAATTAAAGAAGGTAGAAATAATACTACATCACGTAGTTTCATTTAATTGTGAATAATGAATTTCTACAAAATGTTAATTTTGTAGAAATTATATTCAATATTTATTCAATATTTATAATTATAAATATATTCAATATTTATAATTGTAAATTTTGCAACTCATTGAAACCTTCATAAAAATTATGCATTTTCTTAAGCAACTAAATTTCTTTAAAAATATTAGTAGATATTTAAAATTAATTGTACCTCTATATAAAATGAATCAAATGTCACTTGAATAAGTTCAATAATCTTACTATCCACACCAAAAGGCACGTTGATAACTTTAGTTTCTACACTGATAAGGAAAATTATTTATTTACGTAAGATAGGAAAAATATACTGGCTTAGTTAATTGATAGAATATTAAAGACAATATTAACTTCCTTATTATTAAATGTATCATGTATATATATATATATATATATATATATATATATATATATATATATATATATATATATATATATATATATATATATATATATATATATATATATGTATATATATATATATATATATATATATATATATATATATATATATAAATCCTATGTCTATAAGTGTATATAAATTACGGTTCCTTATACCTACGGCAATCAGCTGGGGCATCGAAACACTTATCTTGCATGCTTTACACTCATACTTACCGACTTTCGTAAAATAATAAAGAAATTTTTTATTATTTTATTCTTGTGTTTAGGTAAATACAATATTAAAATGGTAAACAAAAAAATCCAAAACACCACGTACGTAAATTGCTAATGAACAATCCGATTTTTCCCTTTTCAGAAATGCAACGAGTTGTGTTCACGTTTTTCTTCACAAATTTCAAACGTATTTCATGATATCTACGCTGGTCACCCCAATTTTAAACGCGTAAAAAATAATTTAACGAAACTCACGACCGACAGTATGTAATTACCATTATTCCGCCTGACGATGCGACTACGCGATTTCTACAATTGTTAGTGCCACTACTACTCGTAACATCACAACGTCATTTGCAATAAAAATAATTACGCAGCGTATTATTCCCTTTCATTTTTAACTTTGCAGTATTAATAAAGTCATTGTTTATCAATGCGGTAATGATAGTATTTTTTAAAATTTTATTTTAATGAAAAATTAATCTTACTTGAAAATCTATCTGTTGTGTTTATCCCTTTTAAATAATTTTAGAAATCGATACTCTGGTTGTATACGAAATAATAATAGAATAATTTTGGAACTCATACTAATATCTGTATCGTGTGTGTAATCGCTGTACAAGAATCCAATGTACTGTATCTCTATTAAAACGAAATTTTGTTGAATATATTTGGCGTTAATTTTGTTGAAATTCATTGTTCACAATTAAATGAAACTACGTGATGTAGTATTATTTCTACTTTCTTTAAATTCTTTATCTCGACCTAGGTTTCGTTGTATTACAACATCTTCAGGTGGGCTCTTTGCTAATAGCAAATTTGAAATTACCGTTTCAAAGCTTCCTTCTTTCATACTAAGCATTGGAAACCTTAATATTTATACAGCGAAATATTATGTATTTGTGAAAGCCGATCCATTATTCATCGCCATAAAAAATTTACTTCATTTGTACACGAACCTCCATATTCCGTATCTTCTAGTACTTCTAGTAAAAGAGCCACTTCCTCTTCTAGCATCTTCTCGTACAAGTTTGACATCTCACAAAAAGTGGTCTGAATTTATTTTTGAATTTCATCATTAAATGTTGCTAACGTAGGTACCACAATATCTATAAATACAATTGCACCACCGCCTAATAATATGGAAGAGTGTAATGGAAAGTTTCTCCTTATATTTTAATTCTACTTAATTTGTATCATATTTATAAGCTTTTCTTAACTCTTTATTCTTACAGATTATTTCATAAAGCTCACTTTTATTTGAATACTAAATAAATATCATCAAAGATTCAATAATCAATAAAATCAAGTTGTTCATTTGCCAATTAAGTACGTGGGTATTTTGGAATGACTTTTTGACTGACTTTATTGTTGTTCATTATATGAACGTTTTATTCATCTGAATTTAAGAATAAAATAAGAAAGACATATTCTTTATTATTTCATGAAAGTCTGTAAGTATGCCTGAGTCTGTAAAGATGCAAGTCAAGCTGCTTTAAAGCCGCAGGATGTACTGCACCCTCGCCCCTGCTGAATCGCCGTCGGGTTAAGATAGCGTAAGTATATAGATGCTTAGATATATACAGGAGATTTATGGTATAAAATTTAATGGTATGAAAGTAAATATTATATTTAAAATTCTATCAAAAACTGAGCAAGTCGATATCCTTCTCTTGGGTAAAAAAGGTCTTTGGCATTATCGATAAAACTATTTAGGTTTTTAACATGTCTGTTTATGGTATGATAAATAAATTTATTGAACATATTTAAGTGAAATTTCAATAATTTATATACATATGTAGAATCAGGTTTTACGTCCATAAATATTTTAACTAAATTTTGATTGCACAACAAAATGTGAGTTTTGAAATATCAAAAGGAATTTTTAAAGTAATTATATATATATATGTGTGTGTGTGTGTGTGTGTGTGTGTGTGTGTGTGTGTGTGTATGTGTGTTTATGTGTATTCATCTCCCTGTCATCTTTGTATGTTAAATTTGCATTACACCTGTTGCTAAGCTCTTAGCCATTAGTACAATAAAAGCAATTAGCCCAATAATAGAGAGTTATCCGAAATAGGTAACATTTAACCAATTTTCCTGCACAAGTAACTTATCGATAAACAATTAAAACACCTTCTCTGCCTCGCCGCACTAATTTCCAGTACTCGAGCACCGCACCATCTACCTGACAGGCGAAAGAGAAAATTAACGGAAAATGCCCACGCGTTCAATGTTTCGGAGAGTTATCAAATTTTCATCCAAGAGCAATCGGTCGTAATTACAAGTCGATCGTTGGTTTGTGTGAAATATTTACTGTCTTAAGGACAAAGCAATCTAAGTAAAAATGGGATAAAATGATAGATACGTCTTTAATCTTTAGATCGCAATTATTATTCCAATTGAATGCTAATTGCGATCTAAAATAAATATAAACGTATATCATACAATTATGAAAATATTTAGTAATTCAGACATATTTTCTGCATGAATGTACTATTTTTGTGACTTTGAAATTTAGTCCAGATATATTAGAAAAATACGCAAAATGTCTCATTTCACTAACATTTCCGACACGTCTATAAAACAAACGGTCCACGATCTTCTTTCTAAAAGATTTTTACAATACCTGATACGATGATACGTTTACTTTCCTTTTCTACTTCACATCGAATATATGCTGGGTAAAATTATTTTTGTTTAATATTTATTAACTCTTTACGGTGTGTTATGTCTTCAATATATTTTCTGCTTACTCGTACTTATAAAAGGATTCATACTTCTTGTTTGTATAAAATATTTGTCTGCTCTCAAATAGCAACCATGTTTCTGTGTCTAAAGCCAAGATATAATAGTAATTATAATATTACAACGAGTGAAAATAAATTATTTTAAAAAGTATTTTCTTTACATTCTTTATAATTAGTGAAATTGACAACTTACCAACTGCCACATTTCTATAATTATATTTAAATTAAAAAATTATCAACTACACTGTACGATTTCATCTTTCTTAAATTACGCGTTATGTTCACATTGAGTATTCAGCCAAATACGTAAATATTTTATTACTTAAACAATGTAACTAACATCAAAACATAACTGAATAGTCAAAGATCCATTTACTTGAACACATTATTACACTAATGTCATTAATCAATGATCGTATTGATGTGTAAACTGTTTTCAATAACTTAACTAAAAACTTAAATTAAAAAAACCTTTATTTAAAAGTTTCAATATCTCGTGATCCCTAGTAAACTTAAAAATCGCTTTAAAAAGAATTGTTTATCTGACAAATTATTTATATTCAGGCCATTGACAATCAGACTTGTGATAATTGCAATAATCAATAACTGGTTAATAACTTTTAAATAAATTTTCACAAAAGTACACCTAATAGATTATTTTTAATAGTGTAATAAATACTTATTATATTTTCCATTTTATTTAAACCAATCATATTAATATTTGTTTTAAGTTAAATCTAAAAAAAATATCTATTCCACAAAGATTAAAATAACTAATGCGAATTCCGCTTTCGCATGAATAAAAGTATTTGCAATATATTGTAATACATAGAATAATTGTATTTTGGGTTAATTTAAAAAAAAAATTCGTGGCCTTAAAAAAATTTAATACTTTCAATCTAATTACTGTATGAAATTTTGTTTCTGTAAATTTGGTCCCGTTTACTCGAAGAAAAATGGTGTCAATATTTGTTTGACTTGTAGATTTATAAAAAAATATTCAGATGCATATTTAAGGCAGTATGAAATAGGATTCCATTGTTGACCATGTCTTTCAAAATTGTTGGTATAATTTAACCAACTAATTTTAATTTAAGGTTATCTTCTAAGTATTCTAATTTTCATAGGAACTTTTATTCATCGATATATGGTAACATATTCAAAGATTAAAATTATATTTAAGGCATAATTAATTTTTTTGATCATATTAGTACAATGTTTAATAATGCCTAGAAACAGACATTTTTATAAGTCCATGAACTCGCAGCAATGGCGTGGCGCCCGGAGGATCGCTACTCAGACTAATTGCCGGCCGCCGCTCGCCGATGCTTATTAAAAATAAATCCACGGCCGCTAATTTGCCGATGAACGATCGCTTTCTTAATTTGGACCATTTATCTTTGAGCCCGGCCATCGTTTGTCATCTCGCCTAATGATGCGGAGAGTGGATCGTCTAATTTCCCTGATGATGCCCCCACAGTGGTACTGCAATTAAGGACCTGTGAATTGCGAAAATTCGGAAAAAAGAGTGCAAGCGGATTGAGAATTTAATTTTGGGGGAGATTCGATTAAATTTGGTATGAATAATCGAATTTAATACTATTATTTTGTTGCACCAGATGGGGAATAAACTTTACCAGACTGACAATACATATAGGAGTATGTGAAAAAATTGGAACGTGGTTAATTTTCTTTTAAACATAAAGTTCTTATAATATTACTTAAAATCACATTATTCCATGTAGTTAATTATATAAAATAAGATAATAGAAAATTAAGGTAAAAATTTAAACGAATTGGTGTAAAACGAATTCTAAGTAAACTATGTTTTTCCGTGTCACATACTGGTCTGTCTGGTATTGTTCGGGCAAAAACTCAAAGCTACAGAAACGAAGTAAGTTTTAACGATATTTTTTGTCTAAGTATCGATAAATCATAAAAGTGAACCTTAATATTTAACATTAGATGTCTTTCATTTTGTTCAAAAAGTATGTGGTATAATTAAAATGAAAAAACTTGCAGCAAAAATTACTTGCAAATAGAACTTTCGAAGCAGCAAGCTTTGAAACGTCTAGTTATTACTCCATATATTTTATGCCCGCTGTTAACATATATGCTATTATTTTAAATTTGGACTGCATAAAATCTTGGTTTATCATGAGTTAGTTCCATATTTCCTTAAGGAAAATAAATTTATCAAATCTTAACATTGTTGACTTAGTGGATAATATATAAATGACGCATCGAAATGAAACTTTCTTAAGATGACGAGTGATGTTCAAGTATCTACTTAATATCACGTCAGTTTAAGATAAATTTTGATGATAAAAAAAAATATATCACGTAAACAGCACAAGTAACGCATGCTATGCCAACTGCTATTAGACCTACGTGCAATGTAATTTCGACATTATTATTATTAGCTTCCCTAATGCTTATACATTAATATTATTGTGTCTCTTTTGTTCTAGTGTTTTAAGCTCTTTTATTAACTCTCCAAGCGCGTGGTATATTATTTTTTATGCAAATGTAAAACCGGCTGTCTGATGAAACAGCACATTATGTAAAATCTCTAAAAACAAAAAACTTTTCGTAAATTGTAACATTATTTGCTCGATGACGGCGTATATGGACAAGCGCCCTAAAACCTCTTCATCAACAATATTTTCAATGTGGCTTTGAGCTATTTTATTATTAGAACACTTTCTTCTCGTCTCTTCCCACCGGTTGGCACAGTACACATTCGTGGTAAATTCATGGCGCAAATACGATTGGCGAACGCAATCAGCAATAGACAAAGCCCGTCCGATGGCGCTTTCTAATTGCGCAGCGCGGGCGCGCCACTTTCATACGGCCGCCGCCGCGTGATTTATGAATATTGTAGTAAGATTTCCATTCGGTCGCAAGTAGTTTCAAACGCTCGTTCATTGTAATCGCTTTATAGTTCACACAGTAGTTAATAACACTGTGGTTCTCGTTTAAATTTCCTTGGTAATGTTGCTATGTAAGCTTCTATGAGCTTTCGTCTAGGTTATATAGCCTTGGGGCAAAATTTATTTAAGTTGTTTAATTTATATATCCATAAAGACTTCACTGTAAACTTATGAAACTAAAAAAATGGATTGGGAAGTTAGTGTCCATTTTCATTGAGCTACCCACTATTCGGTAAATTTTCACTCTTGATCTGTTCAATTGTTATTTATAATATGCGCAATGATACGGCGCGATTAATAAAAGACAAACTAAGTGCAGTTGAAATGAAATATTTCGCTAGAATAAGAAAGTAATTAATCCCACACAGTAATTAGTTTTATGCTGATAATGAATAGACAAATAAGCAATATGTAAAATATTTCGTATTTTCAAGTTGTCCCAACCAAACGCAGAAATTCACTCTGCCAAATGACATAGAGCTGTATCAAAACAATTATGTTATTATTACATACACAAACACACACACACACACACACACACATATATATATATATATATATATATATATATATATATATATATATATATGTATATATTTATATATATATATATATATATATATATATATATATATATATAAGCCAATGGGATTTTCCTTTTACTATTGAAAGTTTCACCAAAACGAATGACAACCTTGTGGCTTTACAAGTTTATAAACAATGGTCCTTTACAAAACGGGCAACTAAATATTTTCTTTCCAGCTGCGGACGTCTTAAAAATAGGGGTTTTATATGCATTCAAATAACGGAATATATATGTCCGTGTATTAAAGAATATTGGCAGACAAAATAGAACGTTCTAAACTTGAAAATTTTAAATTTATTTTAAAAATATTCGCTTAGAGTTAAAAGATTTGTTAGCGTTATGAACTGACTGAGGTCGGGATTCGCCAACAAGAAGTTTAAATTTACTATTTAAAAAAGTAATTAATTTAGAATTTTCGTGTATCACATTTATTAATTTCACTACAATTTTTTTTATTTTGAGTTATTAGTAAAATCTCTTCGTTTCCCATATTTTATCCCATTTTTAAAATTGTTCTATGGACTTAAAGCATTAAAAAATATACTTCCCTGTTTGTATGTTAATAAAAATAAGACAACAAGATGATTTGACTTTATTACTGAAATTATTTTTCGGTTCGTCATATTTTTTTAGGAAAGTTTAAGCGAAAAATATCTCTGGTAAAATGTTGATCATGGACTGATAAAATTGTTTCTGTCACAGAACGAAATCGATTTTATATGTCTAATTTTCAATCATCTCACTCGACGACCAATTTCATTCCGTACTCTAAAAACTTATCAAATTCAAGATAATTATGAAAATTGTTGTTCAAATTAAATGAACAAATCTAATATCTATTTCCCCCACTACGACTCTATAATCGTTATATTTAAACTCTGATAATGCCCAAAAATTGATTGGCAAACCATCTTCAGAAAAAGCACCTCGCCTTCACTCGAGCAATATCAATGTCACAGTTTCATTAATTTTTTTCCTCTCTCCTTTATATCTCGAGATGCAGCCACTAATTGAAATTGAAATCAGATTTTTTCTAACAACCGCCCCTGAGCTAGCGGGGACCCACCCCCTCCGCTGATTAAGAGAACTCCCAAAAATACAAATAATCAAATTACAATATCGCTAACGAGACGATGGTTGGGGAGAACGGAGAGTTTTTCTCGATTTTAAATCGAAAAAAATAACCCTGTCTTCCCTTTGTGATCTGTACACTTCCAAACTTCTTTTTGATTTAAGATTTGTTTATTTACTTGTAAAATATTATGTCCCGCTCGCTATTTAAATATGTTTTGGTAATTTTTGGTTAAATGTAGATAACTCATAAAAAAGTTAGTCGTAAATATGCAAAATCGTGGATTAAAATGTAAACGCACTATGACCAATTAGCATGTTTTAAGGCGTAGTATTTCTTCATTTTTGATTATAGTAACGTTTATAACCATTTTCAATTGCATGTGGAATAATTTTAGTGGCGCAATGAAACCGGCTTTTCTGCCTATAGTTCTAGAATTTATGATCACATCTCTAAGTATACATCGCTTCTCAAATTATTGAAGATTCATAATCGACCCCATTTTTACAGTTATTTGAAAATGATATATTATAACTTTAGCAACTTAAAGACATAACTGCACACGGTTTTGGATTATGTTCTTATTTTATATTCAATTTATTTAATACAATTTTACTTTCTACTAACATCATTTATTTTCTACAAATGCTATCCAAGCATCCGAACATTAGAATAACCTAAGTCCCAACACCAATAATTCGTTCTCCTTAAATATATTTAAAAATTGTCTAAGAAAAAATCGACCTCTTTTAACGTCAAAATCATTTACTTGTCCTGCACATTTTCGCATAGCTATTCAGGTTAATATTTATATTTTCCTTTTTTATTTTCTATGTTCATTTAATTTATTTATTTTTCCTTGTACATAATTAAATTACTTGAAACTAGCTGCTCGTCCTGGTCAGTTTTCCTATGCAAATCAGACCGTGACGGAATTCCGTTTTATTCACTTTTGAAGTAAAACTTCTTTACGCACACTTGACTTGGGGTGTAAGCTGGTGAATGCGTGACGAGAGCGTTTCGAAAAGTGTGATCAGAGCGTGACGAGAGCGTTACGAATAGTCTGATCGGGCGAGGCGAACGGAAGTTGAGAGGGAGATATAAGTTAGTGGAGACAGAAAGAGAGAGTTACGTTTCGTATATTACTGTAGGGTCAAGAGAGAGAGGTGCGAGCACACATTTTCTTTCTCTCTTTCTCTCATAGCCAGTTATGTTTTGTATATCTAAGACACAGTGCAAGCCTATTGTCTGTATCACACTGTAGGAGCAAGAGAGAGCAGTGCGCGCGCACATTTTCTTTCTCTCTTCCTCTCATAGCCAGCGCATGAAATATGTATATATGCGAGTTTGTTAGCTTTACGCGGACGGCGATTTTTTGATTATTTTTTAATTTCATTTCGTTCTTGAACAATTTTATGAATTATTATTTTGTTCAATACATTAAATATTCTACGTTTAAAATTAATAAAATTGTAAATTCATTTTAAAGTTCATATTTTGTTAATTTGAAGTTTTACTTCAGTCGTGTGGTCTAAAGCACACTCGTTTTTTTTCAGATAATTATTTACGGTTATCAATTTTCCAAAAAACGCTGAAATAGATAATTTATAAGCTTTATATTTCTGAAGATTTTGTGATGAATCTGCGAGTGAGTGATAATTAACTTTTATCAAAATAGATGTTTACCAATATCAAATAGATATCGAATAGAGTTTACCACACAACCGATATTTTTTAACTTTTTACTGTAGATGATTGGAGTGCGCCACACGTATAGGTTAATTAAAAGTCTAAGTCATTTATAAAAATATGAGATTTTATTCCAAGTTAATATAATAAGTATATGCAATAATTTACTGGTATACAGTTTCTATATGATTTCTACTTGTCTATCTTACCTTAAATAAAAAGTATAGAGGGTTTTCCAAAACGTATTGTCCCCAGGGGTGACGTGATGATTGACCTCCTTCTAAGTATTTTAAGGTTTAAATATTAAGCAATTTTTCCAAGTTAGAAAAAGTGAACTAAGTACCATTTTAAACAGTGATTTAATTGAGCATATTGAAGACGGATTAAACCGCGATATACTCTTAAACCTCGTTTCGCTGGAAGAATAAATATCGATAACAGAGAGAGAGATAGATAGACATATTAAACATGATAAGATTTTCCAACTCTATCTATTTGTCAAAGCGAGGTAGACGAAGATGGCAATATATAATGTTGACTTCAGACTGGTACACATTCCTAGGTTTCACCCTCTTTTAACCCTTTCATTTTACGTATCGTGGCGTGATATTATATTTAACAAGTCAGCCATTTAATTGTAATTAATTTTAATCAAAGATATCAAATTCAACGGGAGTGTAATAAAGAAATAACGGTGGGTAATATTATGCCGTAAAGGCTGAATGCTCAATTAAATTGCCGCTGATCTAACTTAAGTCGGAATATATATTTACTACATAGATAATTTTGTAACTAAAATGAAATATTTAAATCATTCGTTTAAATCGTTCTCAATGAATTTATTTTCGAATCGGCTTCACTAAACCAGTACTTTATGGATAATGTAGAAAACTCAAAGCTTTCCCACCCTGTTAGCGAAAATATTTTGAAAATAAATAGTTGATTATAACCTACTGGTCATAGAACTGTATGTTACTTAACTGACCCATATCACATGCCTACATAAATTTAGCTTAAATTTTTATCACATTGCGAAATAATAATTTATTATATTACACATAACCAAATGTTCAATGAACTCATGCAATATGAAGAAACAGAAACTACCCATTTTCAAATACTTAAATTTGTTTATGTACATACATATATACATATATATATATATATATATATATATATATGTGTGTGTGTGTGTGGATGTGTGTGTGTGTGTGTGTGTAAATACATGTAATAGAATGCAAGTGGAAGAATGCTAGATGTGATACTGTCGAGTGATGGTGGATTATGGGCGAGAACTCACATTCTCCCGTACTTTTCTTGACTATATATATATACTGCATTACCTCTATTTTGGTACTCAACCATCTTGTAATATTGATCCTTCACCGACTAAAACTCCTCAAAGGGAGACTATGTCTCGCCTTATCGTGTCCTGTCTGTGAACGGTTGGATCGATTTGTACACAACTGACGTTGTGAATGTCGTTGTCGCTCTTTTCTACATTCTACTCTTGCTCATGTGTTCTTCTTAAGATCCACAAGACTACCAAAGTACAGTACCCGGTCTAGTTTAATCAGCAATTAGTTGTCGTTTAATATCGAATACATTATTTTCATCGACGTTGGAAACAACAACGACCCGCTTTTGAATACGAAATGTTTAGATTGCTTCAGTCTACTGTCAACCTTGATATAAAGATTCTTAAACCTGACTATATAATGTAAAAGTGAATTTAAAAAACAACTGTACATCATTTTAGTCATATAAATGCGCTCAACGAGTTGCGCTCATGACGTTGCTTCTTGCGATGGCGCGATGTTAGCAGCCCAGCGGCGGCCGAAGCGTTCGTTAGGTATTTCCGGTCTGTATAAAGTCCGAACGTTCCTCTACTAGACGTTATGGTGGCGGCTTCTTACTTCCTGCCGGAACTGAAGTTGTTGTCACACTTGTCTCTGATGGTGATCTTCAGCTTGCTTATTAAATTTTTCCTATCAAGCATATATTTTTAAGATTCGCTGACAAGTGGCACCTATCCCTTGCTTTGGAAAGTTAGCCGGGTATCGTCTATACCTAAGGGCGACAAGGCGTTAGGCATAACTAATTTCATACCGATCGCTATCCTCTCTGCGCCGGCTAAATTATTTGACTTCGTTTTACATCGAAACATCTATTCGAACTACAGAAGCCAAATCTGTGATGAAAAGCATGAATTTTGAGTCGGACTTTCAATGGTCATTAACCTTGTATGTTTCCTTGACTATATTTCTTATCATATTAACCTCGGACATCAACCAGATTTTGCATATTTTGACCAAAAAGCTTTCGATCATATAGACAGTGATATCTTCTTAAATCGCCTTGGTGAGGCAAAGCTCTCTGTTCACTTTTCCGATTTTTGTCACATAGGAATGGGTAACTTTATATCCTAAACTTACTTTACACGATCAGGAGTGGATCAGTGTTCGAATCTCTGGCGTCTACTTTTCACTATTCTAGTAAACGGTTTTGGTTGTTATTAAAGGAAAAGCTATTAAAAGGAAAATGCCTTGTATTATTAAGTAAACTTTCATTCTTTGTTACGTACAATTTCATGTGATCACGCAATCATCACCTTTTTGCTATACCACCCTCTAGAACCGAATTATATCGGAACTCCTCAGTTTCCGGCCGTATTCAACTGCTCTGCCGTATAACGGTTGCACCGGAGTGTGATTTGTTTATGATGAGTGCACGTAAATTTGTCGAAATGTGTCCTCGTTATCTTTTGTTGTTCTTGCTTATTTTATATTCATGTTTAATCTAAAAGTTTAAACTATGTTAAACTTGTAATTTCTTGTACTTACGAGTAGGTTACCTATAATATATATATATATATATATATATATATATATATATATATATATATATATATATATATATATATATATATAATTACCTATAATACACGTGTATGTGCAAATAAATATAATAAATATGTCATTAAACAGGATAAAGCAAATTAGTGTTACGACAGAAACTTTTTTGTATTTAAAAATTCATTTTTAATATACTTACAAAATTTTTTTTAATGCAACTATTAGAAGAGAGCGACATTTTAGGAATTTAAAATTTTAGTGTAACATAATGTTGCCTTCAAATTTTAAATTCTATATACTAATCTTAAAATAAACCATTAAACTTATTACCACTTAACGACTAATTAACACTCAATTAACGAAGGCAACCCGCCCATACTCGAAACTTGAAACCGAATCACGGTATCGCTCAGCCAGAGGATGCAATCAAACGCCACGTTTAAGCTCCTCTAGTGTTTTTTTTTCATTCGTCCCCGTAATGACTTCTTCGCTTGTTAATTCTTCGTCACGACGCCACCCCTCCGTCTCGAGGAATAAAAATGCGAAATACGACTCGGATTAATTCCAAGTGCCGGCCGATTGTTTGCCTGGCTCAAGATGCAAACACCGCCGGCGACCCCCTCTCAGCCACGGGCTTAAAAAAATAATTAAAATTCTAAATTATACCAGTCCCCGTACTGGCGCCCCCTTTATTAGCGACGCGGGTGTAAAATATAAATAAAAAAGCAAACCGAGTCGAGGTGGGGAACGAAATGATTACAGCGATAATGATAATAATAAATGCGCACAAGCGAACGTTTACTGGCCGTAATGGCAGAGATTTAATTGATGTTGTAAATGATATTTTTGTACACTAATCGAAAAACATCGGTAACAATATCCAATAATGTTTAAAAATATTACGTATTTATATTACTTGGAAAAATATATACGAATTTACGATATACAATAAAATTTATTACGACACTGGATCTGCCCAATCTTCGAGCTGAAATTGGAAATTAGAAAAAACTAGCGGCCACAATTTCACAGCACATCTCTTACGGAAGGCTTAAGTCTCAAATTTCACATCCTTACACATTGATCTACTAATGCTTAATGATTAAATGTAAACTTTATTACAACACGAAACAACGATTTGAATATTAATTTACTATGCGAATTGATATTTAAAATCCGTTGACGAGTCATTTCAAACTTGCATTGCTGTCATAAATCGTTAAAAACAAACCGTTTAATGCCTTTGAATTACATCAGATACCACTAATCGGATATCAACGGGCCATTTTTAACTGTTAACTGTCCCTTAATGTCAGAACAGTGTCGCGTTATCGGTAGCAATATCGATGGTCGCATCGCTTATAGTTTTATAACTTGGACATAAACATAAATTGGACATAGTAAGTATGCTGAATTTTAATAATATCGCTGACATATGTACAGTTAAGAACTTTAAAATTTAGTTATTAATGTAATCGAATACAAATTTTTGTTTTTCAATACCTGTTGTAGTCGAATAAAATTTCAAATATTATTACTTAACCTAGTATCGTAGTTTAGTGATCATAAAGGCACACAAAAATGTAATATAAAATAACAGAGTTTTTATTAACTGAACAATGTCGTAATAACATAGCTTTCAAAGCGATATATTCTACCTCAGAAAGAACAGTTATTGAGTACAATAAATAAGAATCGGCTTATACAGTAAATAAGTATCCGTGTGTACTTTATACTCACTTTTAATTGCCGATAATTGTTTTTGTTGAACTTATCAGATACTACTTTTTTTCAAGTAACGTGTCTATGGTAATTACAACAAAAGATTTCTTTATATTAACAACTAAGAATTTAAATTTTTTCATCACTTTGCTCATTATCTGAATCGGCATTTTGAATTGTTTCGAAATATCTATTTCCATTTAAAAGCTTTGCGTAATTTTATTACGTATTCTGATTTACAAAACGTATCCTTAATATATAGTTTATAAATTATAACCTTTTGTAGATTTTTTTCTACTGTCTATTAAAGAGACTGAATTAAATTTCAATCAATTTTACATTTTTTACTAAATTTGAAAATATTATATTTTATGTCAATTTCAAATGGAATTACATTTTAAGTTATTTGTTAAGAAATATTTGTAACAGACAGCTATCTAAACGTTTGTATTGAGTCTGCATTTCACCTACAAAAAATATACAACGCACCTGGGTATAATTGACAAAATTAAACTAAACTATGAGAATGGAAGTGTATAGCAGAATATTGAATACGTGACGAAAGTTTGGTTATCTCTGTTTAAAACTAAAAAAAATATACATCTCTACCATATTTTATGTGCTCTATGTTTCTTTCAAATATCTCCTCTACTATATTTATTAATTAATAATTCTACTTTAAGAATAATCACTGTAAGTGAAAAGTGAAGGAATTTTATACAAGAATTTTAAAAATCGAGAACCGTCAGTTGAAACTCCTTGTCTAATAATCATTAGTGTTGAAAAAAGTTAAAAGCCGTATTATATCATAGGATTTTATCCGCATATTCAAATAGAAACGCAAGCCGTTAAATATAAATACGAAGAAATGCCTATACCAAATTGGACCTATAATATAATCTACAATTGTGTGTTTATATATAACGTACATGAAACTGCAAACACGAAACTGTAATAGACTTCAAGGAGTCATCCGACAAAAATTAGATACAAACACAAACTACTTTGTAATCGGAATTGGTATAAAATTGAAAGATATTTGACAATTCATGATCGGCAACCTCGCATGTCCCAGAGTACTTTGGACGTAAGTATGACGTTTGAAATGAAGCGAATGTAAATTTGAAAATTTTTTAGTTCAAATAGCGACGTGGGTCGGGAATTCGCGTGATTATTGTTGGATTTGCCGTATGAGGCCTGACGGGTGTCTGCCATAGGATGGCACATCTAGGGTCACCATAATAACGTACAGAAAACTAGAAACTGTGAACTAAAAACTCCGAACTTTTTGTTCATAACCCCGCACGCTTAAATTATTAGAGGAAATATTTATATTATATTAAAATGAAATAGTATCTCTCATGTAATACTAATCAAGATTATATTATCTTAATCAGATCTTATTTATTTTACTGACCACAAATAAAAAATTGGACCTATGATTGCATATGGAGCAATTATTATGTTTCATCTATTGCGTAAACAACAAATTCGATTCCAATCTACATCCCTAATTGAACTCTGAAATTTAATCAACAGGTAAGATTGATTGTAATGAACTTTAAAAATAAAAACTCTCATGAGTTTTATAATTCTGATTATTGTTTACTTCTTTCATTAGTTATTTTATTATAGGTGTAGTTATTATATTATTATCTAACACATTAATCCGTGAAGCATTAATATGTTATATATGTGTGATAATAATACAAAACTCTTTTCTTTAAAATCCTGAACACTTTAAAAAACTTCCCCGAATGGTTCTTTTACAAAGAGGATAGCGTCCGGGGAAAGGATGACGGATGGCAATTCCCTGCTTCTAGTCATTTCCATTGAATTAATAGTTTTATACACTTATCGCCATACGTCATAGATATACATGGTCCACTACCTTTCACAATTATTTAGATTTTAAATATCATTAAAAGCATTATGTTTTTCCTCTGATGTCTCTGTGTTTTTTTTTATTTTCTCATAGCTTTACTCTCATTACATTTTTATGTATGGCTTTTAATAAGTGCTTATATTTTTATTTACTTATCTTGTATAGGTCCAAACTCGTATAACTTGTAGGTAGAGGATAAAAATTCATTATCTTTTTTTAGGTTTAGTGATAGATTATTTCTAACAAATTCTTTAATATTTCGAAAACTGTTCCAAGTCCAACAAGAGACGACCTACTCTCGCCAATCGTGTCAATACTTTCTTCAAACAATAAGAGCTTAAAAATGGCGGTAATGAATTTCAAAACTACTTGAAATACATAATAAATACATTGGTTATCTTTGAAATTATTTCTTTGGTCGTTCAATTTAATTTATGTTATTTTCGCAGAAAATGATAAAATTTAAATTAAAACAAGTTTTGTATACCCATCTATCTTCTAATTGCTCAAAATAGTTACAATTCTGACGATCTACAACTGCAGTGACATAAATAAATTTATCTTCTAATTGCTCAAAATAGTTACAATTCTGACGATCTACAACTGCAGTGACATAAATAAATTTATCTTCTAATTGCTCAAAATAGTTACAATTCTGATGATCTACAACTGCAGTGACATAAATAAATTTATCTTCTAATTGCTCAAAATAGTTACAATTCTGACGATCTACAACTGCAGTGACATAAATAAATTTGATGAATGTAATTTAAATTTTAAAAAAAATAAAGAACAAGTTCTTTATAATTGGTTTTTATAAAAGTCCTTTTCTACCATTCTGGTATGGAGCACTAATTCAACATTAACGTTCCGTACCAGAATGGCAAAAACCAACCATTTATAAAATTACCTCCGTTTCGGTCCGTTTGTCGTTTTATTATTAACAGGCATTTTTTTCAATAGATGAAATAGAAAGTTGAAATATTGCTAGTTACTAGGAGTAATGATGCAATTACAGAACTAAAAAGCTGAATTTTTATTTTCAAGCCTGTTTTGAGAATGGACGAAAATAGGCGAAACGGCGAAAACATGTTTTTCAACAAGCTTTCATTTGATACCTCAGTATCAAATGAAAGCTCGTTAAAGGTCCGATTAATATTATTTAATTTTTTTTAAAAACACTTAAAAATCGATTTCTTTCTACTCTATCTCGAAGAAGATCGCTTTAAAAAAAGTGGAAAAAATCTAGTAAATTGTAAATAAATAAGAAGGAAAATTATCATTATTGCATAACCAAAAATTTTTTTTCTAAAATCTACAAAGTCCAGTAGCGGAAAATTAATTATTGGCATAAATTTCTCCTATAAAAATACTTAAAACTGTTAAAACCGTTTTTTATATTTTAATTATAAAACATTAACATGCTTGATACAAATGCTATATATCCAAAGTATGCGTGCATAATACGAGACTAATTTCACGTATGCTTCTATGATTCTACATATTTAAACAAGAGTACGGAACATTAATTAAACAAGATCGACTTGCACTATGCTGTTTATTTTCATAGTGAACTTAAGGCCATGGAGCTCATAGCTTTACATAACTAACGACAAAAGTCAAATTATGATGCACTGTCATTACATAATAAGGTTCATAGAGAACGACCAGTTAAATACTACATTAAAACAGCGGACGAGATGACAAAAACACGACGCAACCCAAATGAACTGTGCACCGCCGCAGACAACCCCCGCATCTACATACAACGGGGGCGGTGTCTGTGGGGGAGGGAAATCTTTCGATTTTTCTTTCATCCCTTATTTCTTCGAAGCAAGCCGACTAGACAATGGCCCGCAGGACGATGCGCAAAAAAAACGAAAAATAACACGAAAATCTCTTTAATAGACGATGAATTATTGTTTGCCGTCCGAGACGCGCCGGCTTCTGAGAAGAATTTTGACGGTCCAGTTGAGACAAGTGGTGCATTTTTATTATGAAATTGTACGTTGTCGCCGTTGTTCCGTAATTATTTTGATTGTCCTTGCGAATTGGACCTTTCTTCGTCGTCTCCCGGGGGACGACTCATTATTCAGAGTAAGTGTACGGCGCTCCGCGAATTTCGTGTTTTTATTATGCACTTTTGGGAGGTATTGTATTATGTAAGCACGCAAGGACAATAATCTCCCTTTCTTCATTTTTAATCTTTTATCCACTTTGCATTGTTACGTTCATTTTTATTTATTAAAATGTAACTACACTAGCATTGCACTAGCTGTACGAATACCTAACGTTAATCATTTGAACGTGTTAAATATTAGAATATATGAATATATATATATATATATATATATATATATATATATATATATATAAACATTTACATATATATATATATATATATATATATATATATATATATATATATTTATTTATATATACCTCATAAAATAGCACTTCGGAAATAGATAACAAACATTTCATTTATAAAACATTTATTGCATCGAGAATTTTCCAAAAAATACTTGGCTTTTTCTAGAATTTTCATCAGAAAATATTGTACATTTCTGCAAGTTTTTTTGTTAGACTAGTCGTTTTTTCCTCTTATTCATAACTTACTTTAAAATAATTTCAAAATATAAATTATCAATATTTTAATTTCAAATAATCACCGAATCATTTATGGGTAAAAAATAATACATTTTTATTCACTATTTACAAGTGAAATTAAATGAATCTCGATCGTACTGAGTAACCTAATATAATTTTATATAGAGTTTACCATTTCTTCAGTTTGTACCGATATTTTTAGAATAAAAATCTCTAGAAACGGGAAAAAATCATTATGTTTCGGTTCGTACTCAATTCCACGCTTGTTAATCGTGGACTGGATTCCGATATGCATGACATTAGATTGAAGCGATTACATGGTTTCAGAAGTAAAATATTACCTTGAATAAAGTCATAATATACAGAACAGCTCTATTTAATTAATTTCCCCGATGCAAGTGCCAGAGTTAAGAAGAGCGATACAGCCATCAGCCACGTCAAGAAGAATGTCCAACGCGCAACCCTAGTGTGCAACACGAACGACATTTGTAGGCGAGAGTGTAATACACGCATGGCGGTACCTACCCGCGCGACGCCGCGTGCGTGAATAAGCCTGCCCCCACGCGCGCACTGAGCGCGGGGTAAAAAAAGGAATCGATTCACGAATGCCGTCTTAAATTCCTCACCCCGTACGAAAAAGAATGGGAGAGGAAAAATCTAAATTGTCTCATACGACGCCGTCCCAATCCCCGCCGCCCGTCGCCCGCGCCCGCCTGATTTCGTATTCCGTCTCCTCCACCAATCATTACTGGAGTATCGATTAGGTCTTAGGTAGGTACTAAGCATATGTAAAGATATGTATATTTTTTAGGAGCGACGTGCGCTTTGCTCGGGCCCCTGTGTGTTTTAGTAATAACTCTGTTATCTTTTTCCGCCCCTGCCGCCGGCCGCCCGCCTTCGTCGCGGCAATTTCTTATTCTGTTTACTCGGTGTCTTCGCACGAATGTTGGCCTAAACAGACTTTACTTAAAAAAATCGAATCGACTTCGTAATTGTATTGACATTGATATCTAGTAAGTTAGTTTTGGGCTTTATCTATCGGACCTGCTTTATGGAAGCGTTTTGGTGCTTTTTGGGTTAAGGAGGTTGAATCGATTTATTTCAAGGTAACGGTTAGGTATTAGTGTTAAGTCTGTTGTGTTCGGTTAGTAGCTCATATGAGATTATATTTGAGTGATATATTTAATTCTTTTATTTTTAATGATAACTCTGTTAACACATGCTAAAAACTTCTTAAACGAAAGTAACAAAATTCAATATGCGATTGTTAATATGATAAATGGTATTATTAATTTTCTGGAAGTCATGACGAAAGGTAAGTAAAAGAATTTAAACAAAAACTCACAAAATACGAGACCAGTCGCTTTTTTATAGTAAATAAGAACTGCATTAATTTAGCTGAATAAAGCTTCAGAATATATCTCTTGTTGAAGAAAATATTTGAATCATAGAAAAATAATTCGTGCTCCAAATGTTTTGAAATTTATTTTTGTTTAATTCATATTTAATTAAGTCAGTTATGCATCATAGTGAGGATTTACAATCAAAGATAGAAGAATCACAAATCTACTTCGGAAAAAAATTAAATCCTTCTTCGGTAATCTTTTACATAACTATATAGACTTGAAAGGACGATATATAATAATATAACTTCTTTTCCAGTCTATATGAGTAAAAATAATTTAAAAAGTATTAAATAGGTCTATATTTATCCATTATATGTTCCATTACAAACAAATTGTCATCAAATATGTAATTAAATATTTCCTTTATTCACAATATCTATGGCCTTATATGTCAAAAAGTTGTAAATTCGCAGGAAGCTACATCTTTCATTGCGTAGATGAAAGTTTGTTATGTGCTGCTAAGAATATATAAAGATGAAAAACAAATTTATTTATTTTTGATGTGAAACATTTAATGGCGCGTTTGAATGGGAGTTGAAACGTTCTGATGACACGCCACGACGTCCCTTCGGCCATCTTCGCGTCTAGTCGGCTCTTTTCGACTAAATTCGGCCAGCTTTGCATCTTGTAGGCTCTTTTTAACCTTAATTCGGCCACTTTCACTTCTTGTCGACTTAATTCGGCCAGTTTCGCGTCTGGAAGTCACGAACTAACAGCATTATAAAATTGAAAATGTATTTTCAATACATTGTTAAGAAGTATTTCATAAAAATAAAATAAAATTGATATTTTATTGTTAACTATTATCTGACTATACGTTTTAACATTTTCAATTCCTTCAAATAAATATATTTCGATATGAAAAAATTTAGATGTTTCACATTTATCATGACGGCTCACAATTTTTTTTATTTAAAAATCATGTATGTAAAATTTTAAGGACACTATTAACAATGTGAGAATTACTTACGCAAAGATGTTTAATCTATGGTTACAAAAGTCAATCATCATAGAAATCATTTTTTAACGATGAAACAGAGTTACATATAAACAAACTAAATGCGATTCAAATCAAAATGTTACTATGTACAACAAGATCTAAAAGAGAAATATTTAACTGAATGCGGTGTTAAAAAAAAGAGCAAGTACGAGTAGAACTTGCTATCTGAGTGTCCCCGTAACATTACATCATATTAATATAAAACTTAGGGAGTAGGTATTTTATAAATATACAGAGAAAACGAAAATCGTGAGACCAAAAACCAAAAAATTGAGTTAATCAAGCAATAGTTCCACACGTAATTACAACGAGAAGTAGCCTTAGTAATTTCGATGTGACAGTTAATATCGAAGTACGAGATATTTGAAAGACCGTATTTTTATTGCATTGAATTGGAAGCTTTCATTACAGGACAATGGGATTATAGACCTTTGCACTTGATAGTGATTTCAACTTGATGTATCAGGTTGTTACTGAGAAAAATGGTCTTGGGAGACAGAGAGACAGATAGGTCGACAAAAAGGTAATGCTATAAAGTTTCAGTTTTTTTATTTTGAAGTATTGAACCACTAAAAATCATTATAAATATAAGAAAGAGGAACAAACTGATAAAAAGATATATGTACGAAAAAAGTAAATGAACTATAGAAATAAAATTTTTTATAGGTGTATGGAGGCAGATCAGCATCGTGTTCCATTCATCTTTGCTTACTCTACCTGGAAGAAAGCTGATATAAGATACAAAAATATTAACTTAAAATATTTTAAAAACGTACTGGTGAATAATAAATAAAAATTATTGTTACTCCTATTAGAAACGACGTCATAACAAGCCTATTTACATAACTTAATGTTAAATGGTCACTTTACCTTTTTAAATTCTAAATGGTTAGTTCATTAGTTCAATACTTTAATGCGACAGTCAAATTTTTGAGTAATGATTACGACTTGGTATTTTGTAGGCTCTCAACATTTACCTTTTAAATGAATCATTTTCTATATTTAATTCTGTTACCCCGTCTGTCTTTGTTCATCAGCATAAACAAGTGTTTCAATATAATTTGTTTAATACCTATATCTATGTATCGTTGGGCGAAAGTGAAACACAAAAATAAATACAATAGAATAAATGTGTAATAAGAACAAAAGGGATCAAAATGTTTGTTTGCCGAAAAGTCTGCTACTTGTTTCTGAGTCGCAAATAATCATAAGAGTGTTGATAATAAATCTTATTAAAACAAAAATTGAAGTAAGAAATTTTGATTTTGATCTTCATGTTGAAAATAATACAATATGAAGATCAATGCGCCTGCAGTTATACAACTCGATTTATCTACAAATGTAATTAACGATGTACTTCAAAGTTAACATTGTCTTCTCGCGAGTTTCTGACGCCAGATTCTCTTTTATATAAGTACAATATACTTCTTCACTATCATTGCTAACTAAAAAACAAAGGTGTCAAAAAGTGACGAGAAAGTAAATAGAAAATTTGTTATTCTAACTCTCTATTACTTCACCGTGGTTACCACGTACACGTAGTCTAGTACTCATGTCCATAATGATGAGCTGTAGAACCTCCAATATCTACTTCAACATACAATTCATTTACTAGAACAAATGTCAATAATATATAATTTCATTGAAAATTTTGTGCCTCACTACCGCCGGATGCTCGCTATTGTAAACAATACAAAACAAAACGCGACAATAAAAAATGCGAAATTATTCGTAATTATCTTTACGGATAGGGAAGAAGGCATTAAACTGACCAGCTGTTAGTCATTAAATCGACGCGACAGACCGTACAGAAAATGTATCCCAAGTTTTCCTTGAAATGGCTGTATCCGTTTAAAATGTCAAAGAACATTTTAGACGAAGTAAAAAACATTTACAATTAGAGGGAAGCGTCTCCTACGAAAATCCTTTAGACAAAAATTCGACAATTAAAAAAGGGTCCCGTCTTAATCCCGCGGCGACTTTGCGCCCCCTCATTAGACGAGGGAAAAAAGTGTTAAGGCATAAACTTTTTAATCTTTATTATGAGACGAAGGTCGGGGCCTAAGGCGTCAATGAGTTAAATCATCAGACCGCAAGATGCGAAGGCGGTTGAAGCTTTCCTGTCGGAGCTTTTTGTTTTGATTTTTTGTTCGTAAGCTCGCACCGGCTACCGTTTGGGCGCTAATCGGGCGGTAAGCTAGAGGTCAAATTGAAATAAGCTTTTGTGAGACGTTTTCTGTCTTTGGTATGTGCTTTATGATTACAACGTACAAAACATTCAACAACTAACTATTCAGTATTACATTCTTGTAACTTTATCGCGTAAGGATTAAAATACTCGTACAATAAAGTAGTTCTAATAAATATTTCCAACTAACAAATTTGAGCGACTTACAATTTTAAACTAATCACTAATTATGATGTGTAATGGGAGAAAATTTAAATTTTTTATTTTATTTTTCAATTAATATTATGAATGGCAAGAAACAGAAAATACTTTGTCTATTTCGAATTCAAATTCACGTTACCTTGCCTTCATGATTGACATGGTTACACGGATAATAATATGTTTTAAAGTAATTAATTCCCGATAATAGCTACTAAACTACGGGGATTAGTTACCTTAAAACATATTGCCGTCCGTATTATTATTACTTACTAACTATGCTTGTAGCTCTACCTGTATACTGAAGAAAGGAACAGAGGAACATTTTCCTTTCAACTTGCATTTAACATTTTTTTATTAAAATATGAGTTGTAAACTCGCGGTCGAATAATCTTTCACCAAAGAAAGGGAAAAATTAATTGACTATCATAAAATATATGACGTTTACCAAATAAGGTTCTTCCGTAATCCCGTTGAACATATCACTTAGAGATAATGAAACCTAAAAGAACTGAAGTCCAATGCATTTTTGTGAAAGATTATAAGAAATGTAAAGGTAAGAATTATACTAATACTAATGTTTTTCGAATGTTTTATAGATATCTTTATTTATTTGTCTATCAGGTATCAAATAAACGATAACCGACAGAGAAAATAACTCTGGTCCATATTTATACAAAAGCAAAGTTTAAATATACTCTGCCCAATCAAATCGAATGGTTATTCCGAATTTCCTTTAATCACAACTAACTCTCAATCAAATCAAAATCGAGACAAATAAAAACAAACAGTAAAGAAAACGAGAAAGAAAAGAAAAAAGGGAAAAAAGATTCAATTATTCTCACAATGTTTTGAAAAGAATAAAGAGCGAGCGGTCGCGGCGGAGGAAACAAGAAAGTTGCTTGTCATTAAATTGCGTAATTAATTCAAATTAAGCCGAAAAAAATATTTGCATTCCACCCCTCCACAATAAAATTTTCCTTTCTTTTCCCAGCTCAGTCTCGGCGAGTCACTTAAAGAAAAACTGGCCACTAAATGGAAATTAAGTACTTAATAAACCGACTAGATTCGTTCCCGTCGAGTTTATAAAAGTTGAGTTAATTAATGCTGTGTCTTACAAAACTCTCTTCCTTTGCATATCGCCCCTTCTAATTTTCATTAGCGAATGGCTATCGCTTGGCTGTGAGAATTTTAAGGGTGGACGCCGAAGAGGGGATATAACATGAAATTAGAGACGAGCGGGGGCGGTCGAGCAATAAAAATTAATAATGAAGTTTGTGTAATGAATTTGTAACTTTTTAATTTGAGATGTCACCAAGACGCTGAAAGCAGGCGGTGATTTTGTATTCACATTTAAATTTGTCAAAGTATTTAACAGAGTGCTGTTAATGAGGAAGTTAAAGGCTAGGAGTGGAATTTCTTGGAGCTTCCTATGTTTATTTTTTTCAGTAAAATGTTTGATGATAGCTTTGTTTCATTTTATTTAATCTGCTCGGGGTTCATTGAGGTTCTTTTTCACAGTTGAATTCTTAGTCGATATTTAAATACGTTTTACACATTTTTAAGCTCATATCTATTATATTTCTACCAATAAATTAAAAACAAATTAAGATCATTTTTTTTTCCAGAAGTTACAAAATTCTTCCTACACACTTGTGACAAAAACTTACAAATATTAACAAGTTTCGTAAAATATTAAGCGAATTAATGAAGCAAAAGGAAAAACAAGTTAAAATATCTTTAGCGTTAGTGATTGGTTTTTTTTTAAGGCTCCGTAAAGCTAAAACTTTATAATCCGACTTTCCTTAGTAAAATAGATCATACGACCATTACTTTAACTTGCAAGCTCTGAGCTACTTTTAGATAACTTGTCTTTCTATGTCATTTGTTCAAATGTAAAATAAGTAGAAATATTATACTGTCTTTCATATTTACAATTAGAAATGAAGTAATTTCGTAACAATAGACGACTCCTTCGTATTTTACGAATGTGATTCCCTTTGCGCATTAATACTGTTTTGCATACTCCAAACTAGGAGTAGTGTTAGTTGCTCACTATTTAAGTATCCTCCTAGTAAATGGTGTAAAAATAACTCCTAGTGAATGGTGTAAAAATAACTCCTAGTAAATGGTGTAAAAATAACTCCTAGTAAATGGTGTAAAAATAAGTCCTAGTAAATGGTGTAAAAATAACTCCTAGTGACTGGCGTAAAAATTTTGAAACTGAAAAATCTGTCTTAATTAAACGAGTGAATTTATAGTAATTTTATTCTATTAATGATTTCATTTTGTAACATTATAAAATTTGCCGTTTTATTATTTATTTATAGCTTTATGGTACGTCGTTTTTAATTTCTTTAAACATCTATTTATTTACCCATTAAGTAGTACTTAAAATATTTACTTTTACATTTAGAGTTTTTTTGGCACCAGTGAGGAGAGCAGCTCAATGAGGTAACAGTCCGCGCGGCTCGCTTTTTTGGATTTAAAAATAATTAGATCTAAAATTAACATATTTCCAAACGTGTGATAACTACGGGGCACATATAGCATAGCGTGTTACAAATTTCACCTCGATCCTTTCTGAAAATTCAAGGTGCTGAATACGTAGAGAAGCGCCGTGTATAAATAAACAGATAGAAAAATTTGACTTGCTATGTAGTAAAGAAATAAAATAAACCCTTCTCAACATACTGACATTTACTTAAGTGTATTTAGATATAGGTGTAATATTAATTTAATAACAGGCATTTCTTATCAAAGCCATAACGACGAAATAATCTAAACCACAACGGACGCGACGAAACCGAGCGTCGCTCTTATAACACCACTATGATAAAACCAATTGACACGTTCCTTCAGGTCGCGCTCGTCGTAAACGAATCTAAGAGAGGAATTCATCTTAATTAGTCGATGGCGCAGCATCCCCACGGACACGCATTCTGTTTTAGCGGCCCACCATAAACCACACGCCGACGGAGGCGGGTCTTCTAGTAGAGGTGCTGAATGATGCATTAATTATTATTTTCCTGCCCACGTGCGCTCTTCAGCAATATTGGTTTTATGATATCATCTAAGAACTAACGGTTGATGTCCAGCTTTGCTCCGATGCATGTCGCTTTAATATAACTATTGAAGTATTAAAACAAAGAAAACACGACGAAAACCATTTTTAAACTTCATTAGATATGGTTGTATATTATATCCATACATGTAATAAAATTGTAACAGAATAAATTTTGTACATGGAAAATGTTTTAAAAAGATTGATTGTGTAGAATAATAATAGAAGCCAGAAAACTAGTTTTTAGAATTTTTGTCTGTCTGTCTATATGTTAATTTGTTAGTCAATCACGCGGAATCTACTGGACGGATTTGGATGAAATTTGGTACTGTAATAGTTTATACCCTTGGACAACATATAAGACTTTTTATCTCGATATTATAGATTAAAAAACCCTTGACTTGAATATTACTATTTTGGTACTGACAATTTATTATCGTTTTTAGAAATAGTAATGGCAATAATAATAGTTCCAACAGTGAAACCGTGAGATGCAGCTAGTATCTAATAAAATTTCAAAATAAAGTTGGAAAAGTATAGACTGGTGAGCTTATTAACT
This sequence comes from Druceiella hillmani, assembly GCA_039881145.1. NCBI lineage: Eukaryota > Metazoa > Arthropoda > Insecta > Lepidoptera > Hepialidae > Druceiella > Druceiella hillmani. Next base: position 28,220,393 of record JAYKKI010000015.1, read on the forward strand.
AAGGGTACGTCTAGTCTGCCAAAGATGTATGTCCTTCCGGGGATTGTACTTTTTTACTACTAGATAGTGCGTATATTCTTACATCCTTATTTTAACATTTTTCCGTTTTATGAAGTAACAATCATCCGAACAATCCTTTTCCGTTTTCACTTTTATTGCCACTTTGTATTGTCTTGACGTATAATGAGACGCCTAGCCAATTAAAATGTCTAAATTACTTTGAGATCACAAGTTGAAGTGTCATTGTTTAATAAAACTGTTATATTTTATAAATACATTCCCTTCATATAATGGTATCAGCTGATTTGATGGAATTTTATAAGTTAAGTGAATATTGGCGATAATCACTTGCACAAGATTTATTTTTATTGAAAAAAAATTGGCGATATTCACTTTGTATTTATTCACTGACGTGAAATCTTACAATATATTAACGGAAGAATTCATGTGAAAAATACTAATTAATTCATTTTATTTTGTAAATTTGGAATAATGAAGTATTGCAAAGCAGCATAATATCACTGTTACCATCTGTCAAAGAATCGACTTACTTTTTTCCCTTTAAGGAAATAATTTTTCACTATTTTTTTTATACCGTCGTTGAGCCCTTCTCGTCCGTATTATAAATTTTAGTTGCTGTCAAATAATATTCAGCATAAAGTGAGCGTAAGATGAAGTCATAAAGTGAATTGTCGTAAAGATATTCTAAATGAAAACTAAAACCAATTTTGCAAAATTTTAAGTTAATAAGTGCTTATCTTAAATGATGAATGGCTATATTAACTAATTGTTGCTCCCTCGGAGACTTTAAGGCGACGAACTCTGGCATTTTGCCAGTCTTGCCACCCCACAATTACGCTAGTACACCGCACCTTATACGGGTAATAAATGTAGTATTCTATATTAATTTTACAAGATTGCTAAGAAATAAACATACAGGTGTATCACCATCACGATATCAGTTTTAAAATGTATTTGTATATAACTTCAAGTATTTTTAGGCTCATAGGATATATATTATATTATACTGATTTATTTGGAAAGCCGATAGCAAAAACATGAAGAACTAAACTTGGCATAAAACATTTTTTTCCAAATCTCGTTTCAATATATTTAACAAACTCTTCCATAAATGCAACTATGCTTGTTTGACGTATATTCACAGCTTATTGGATTAATCAGAATCGTGCATCGTGTAATCTAAGACATATGTCTGACATATGTATGAATTTATATAATCAAGGTTAAAGATCACTGTCCTGTTATGACAGTATTATATGTCCATAAAATAGAAAGAGAAAAAAAATATTTTTTTCATTGTTTTAATTCTTTAACAAAGTATAAATAAACTCACCCAATTGTGCATGGTGGTAACATTTTAGTGCTATCTCTTTCTTAGCTTAACTGTATGTTCTCTTTAACTGTATATATGGAGAAATGTGGAGTTCCGTCGGATAGTTAAGAAAAAACTTAAACAACATTTTAATTTGTTTATATATTTCATAATTAAAACTTATATACTAATTAACCAGGGATACACTTTAGCCTCGAATCACGTGTATTTAGGAATAAATTGCTAATTAGGAAAAACAACGTAATCCGTATTCAACCTGTGAATATACGTATGTTTTTTTATGATGCGGGTGATTACGGGTACCTTTTTATCACATGGGAAAAAAAATAATTTGTACACTTTTGTACACTAAACCCATTCATCTCTGGAAATAGTAAAGCTATATTTACAAACTTAGCATTTTCTATCCTCTTCTGTATTCTCTTTACTTTTTTCACATTGCATTTTGTTATATTCTCGTACACTGTTGGTGACTTTCTCGTTTATTGTAATTTTAGTAAGAGTTCATTTTTATAAAGTGAAACTGTTAAAATAGCTGTTTTACCATGTCATTTCGATAGTCTTAAAATACTTATTTTTGAGGAACCGGCTTAATTTCGGTGGTAGAAATAAAAGTCTCGGTGGTGGCGTGCTCATTTATGTACACAAAGTGGAAGGCACCAGCTGTGGGATTTTTCGTTTATCGAAAAAATCCTGTCTCTATTACTTCTTGTAAACTAGTTGCACATGTAGTATTGGTTCTTGCAGTACGAATGTGGATAACAGGATTTGCTCATGTCGATTGAACTTCGTGTATCAGACAGCACGAAATCATCATCAGTAAATATATTATGGTCGTAGAGAAAAATACCCGTTTTTCTGAAAGCTGAAGTAACGTTACGCATAGTTGCGATCCTTTGAAAAGGCTCTTAAATAAAGATGCTATTTGAAATTGTGTCATTTGACGACCTAGATGATTTCGCTTCTTAATTTGCCAGTAATACCTACTTACTGTTGTCTTGAAACCCACACCGAAGGATTGGTGGCGGTAAATGCACGGATAAGGTAGGCAATAATGACGCCTTTATCACGGGCTAATTCGATTGCATGGTCATCCAAAATCAGTAATACTAGATCTTCCTTTGTAGGTTTGTGTTTGTATGAATGTAAAATGCCGTAACCGCTCTGTGAAAATATACTGCTAGATCCATCCATGTAGGCGCACCCTACAATAATTCGCTCTTCAAGCGGACACGAGGAAAGATCATAAACTGTGGTATATAGTACCCTATTGCAAAACAGCATAATACCACCGTAACCATCCACCGTTACCAATGGGGGCACTAATTCAGCTGACGTCAAATAATCGACTTGCTTTTTTCTCTTTAAGGAAATTGTTTTCCCTATTTTTTTATACCATCATTAGGCCCTTCTCATCCACATTATAAATTTTAGCTGCTGTCAAATAATATTCAGCTTAAAGTGAGCGTGAGATGTCATACAATTAGGAAACAACGGCTCTGTTAAAACTCATAGTCCTAGTTGCTGATGTAGCTTCTAAGAATCCTCAATGACAGCTCGAGGTGCCTTTTCATAAACCCATTTACTCAGTCCAAAGCAGCAAGTTTCTCTTGTAAACTTTTGCTGCAAATTATATATTTCGATCAACTGGTAAGCCAAGCGCCTGAGGCCTCTTTTGGTCGTACAACACAGGCGAGATTCCATTAATTTTATGTGGTTTAACAGAAACTAATTTTTAATAGATAAATCATCGATCATAATAATAGCAGATCTCATAGAAACTAATTTTGTATGAACTGACATGGACGAAAAATGCGTAATAATTAGTTATTAACATTCGTGTTATATAGATATACTCTTCGTTTAGAATTTCTTTATAATTACATAATCCGACAATACATTAAATGTTTGACAATACTACATGACATAACTTGATCTTTGTTTTTTTTTTAGTATACACTCCCAAACAATAACATATCGATCGCCATTTGCAATCACACTGAGCGTCATCTGTAGACTTAGTGAGAATGAGACAGCGGTACCAGAAAAGATGAAACGATAGTTTTCGCCCCATATCTAGTTTCTTCCCTCATCCCTCTAGCTGTTTATTTTAAAGGATCTTTTTTATCAGGACATGTATTAAGGTGATGTTTACATTGGTAAGTAATTGAATTATAATTACAAACTTACTTTTTTGGAAGATATTTAGTAAACAAACTAATGTATTTTTCTAAGATGGTACTTTCTTTTACCACGCTCAAGAAGAATATTGTCAATAAAATTACAGGACAAAATATGAATGGAAAGTAGTGATATATACAATTAATTACACGTAATGAATAATTAATTTCGTTTAGTATTATGAATATAATTTTATTTAAATAAATTAAAATTACATACATTAAAGTAGAAAGATTATAAAAAAACACGTGCGAAAAAAAAAACAAAATAATGCAACAAAAAGAAATAAATATTAGGCAAAAATGTCCTCTGATTGAAACTTCTCAAAAGAAAGCCAATATCACGCGGTGTTTCCACGTTGGCAACAACCCAAATGCTGACCGCGCTCGGCTAATAATAATAATAATAAACTAATAAACGACATTAAAGATGGAAATAAACGGATGACTGTTGCTAAATGCTGTAACCTGTTCAATTTTCAATTTGGTCTTGTCACGCAAGAAAATGCTACACTCCCAAAAGGCAGTAGTAATATGGTGCATAAGAAGCTTGTAACGTTAACATATTCCAAGGAAAAAAATGTGGAAAACCTTAACAATAGACAAACATAGATTACACGGAAAATGACAAAAGTATGTCGAACACTCTTTTCGGAGAGAAATATGAATAGCCAGGTGTGGCTGCTTGTTAAATATAAGCTCATCTTATTTAAAATATTGAAAAGAAGCAAATACACATAGAAGCTATTTAAATGTGTATAAGAATATAAGAAGCGGTAAAATTAACCTCAACAGTCACAGCACATTACTTACATAAATGTAATTTATAATAAACGGGATGAACATTTAACATTTCTAATATTTCATAAATATCATGAAAATTATACACACAGAAAAAATATTAGCATGACGCATCACAATAGAGCAGATAGTTTAATTCAGCTACTATAACTTCCGGCAACCAAGAGGGAAAGCGATCAGTCAGAGCTCGATTTATCACCACGCCCGGGCGACTCCCACGTAACTCGCGCAATCTACCACTCGCGAACTTTCGACGTCATTGTCAACGCGATTGCATCTCCCTCCTTTGATTGTCTGTAAACATAAAATTAACATTTACCGTATCGATACTAGCTTCAGCAACAAAGCCACTGTATACTCTCGAACGCTCCACTGTATACCTTCGACGGAAATATATAGCTCTATTGTCCAAATATTTAGATGTGAAATTGTGTTTAGTTCGTCAGTCAACAAATTAATAACTATTTAGAAATATTTCAGTTTTCTATCACTCATAAATTAGATCTAACAATCTTCAAAATTTAGCTATATAGACATTTTTGCAAACTATGATGTACTGGCTGTGCCTACGACTTCGTTCGCGTGAAATTCGGATTAAGAAAAGTTATTAGTTTTTTTTCTCTCACACGTTATTCTTGGATATAAATTATTACCATATCAAATTTCATCAAAATCCATCCAGTAGATTTCGCTTGATTGGCGAACAAATTAACATACAGACAGACAGATAACAGTTCCAAAAACTGGTTTTCTGGCTTGTATTATCATTCTGTACGCTAAATCAATCACTCTTTTTAAAATATTTTCCACGTACAGAATTCACTCTGTTACAATTTTATTGTATGTTTAGATAAATCAACGTCTCTAGAGAAAATTGATATTTGATGTAACCCATGTCATACCACGGATAGTATTAAAATATGTTCGTTATATAAATATACAATGTTAAGTATAATTATTCATAAACAGGCAATTAAAATAAATCAAATATTATAAGTCACAAAAAACTCTCAACTATTACGTTGGCAACTGTTTAACGTATTTCGCATGTAGAGATATGCAAAATACGATAAAGAGCAACGTTATAAGTAAGTACGTTAATTAGTAAATACGTTTAACAGACTAACGATAGGAAAAATACGTAATTGATACTAAGAGCGTAATATTTTTTAAACGTATGTTAAGTAAGACTTGTCCAACTTTAAATTATCGATAAGTTCACATACTGAAATTCCATTTTTATTCGCTTACAGCATTTTCAATTCTATAGGTTATATGTAAGTCCGACGGAAAAATTGTGATTGGCTGTAAGAGATTGCTCTTGTAGCAATAAGTCCGCCATATGTATCAATTAGATACATTAAAGTAAATAAATAAATAAAATAAAAATAAATAAAAATTGTTTTACACTGACTCCAAATCGGGATAAAAATAAAATATAGTGATGGGTAATTTAGATTTTTTTTTTAATTTGACAACCTTTTTCAATTTACATTAAAAAAAGAATAAAATTTTCACCTATACCATAAACCTGCGCAATCATTCTCTGATTTGGGTCCATATAAATGGAGGTTGTAATGGGTGCAATCAGTTAAAAATATTTAGTAACAATAGCGATAGTATCTATTTGCCTGTCAAAATTTTAGTCTAGAGGTAATGATATAGTCTTAAAATACAGAAAGCAAGTTAATTATATTTAACCGTCTCCACCTATGCTATATTAGAGCCTTAACGATTCGCCTCAAACTTCAAATCACACAAGTGTGCAAGGTATTGTCTTGGAAGATATAAAATATCCCTTATGAATAGGCGGAATGCACATTCATAAGGGTTTAATTACCCATAGATACTGGTCTTAAAGGTTATTGCTCTTAAAAATTTAATTCCGAATCTTCTTTTTTAGGATTCCGTAGTAAAACAAAGAACAATTATAACTTCATCATGTTCGCCCGTTTGTCACAGTCTTACAGTGAGTAGTTATTTCAAATAGAAATTTCAATTAATATGTAGAAAAATACTTTAAAGAAAACACTTTTATATGCACTAGAATTGTTTCCTACAGTGATCTGGCATTGGATAGGTCTTACAAAATTTAATGAAGATTTTTATTTACCATTTTTAAATTTTAAGCTCCCATTATGATATAATAAGCTTTAAAGAGATGTGCCTTGTGTACTTCCTTCGCACTCTACAATTCACATCTCAATTCTCAATCATAAATTTGATAAACCTCAAAAAAATCTAGTTACTAACATGTATATAGAACTTTAAAATTATTTCCATTAACTTGCATTAATCACTTCCAAAAATGCAGGTAACTACGGAACACCATACGTTTTCCAAGATGCACGTGGTCAATGTTACTTGTCTATAACATGTTTAAAAACAATTTGAATCCTTTAAATATTGGTCCATTCTCAGCCACTATTCGGTGACTAAGAGGATCATATTTTATGGATTTTGATGATAGTCATATACAGTAGTTCCTATTGCGCTTATCGCTGTAAAGCTGTGACCACACTGGCCGACAGCTGGCGCGCCGTCCGCGTTGATTGTAATTTGTGGAGCCAGTATATCACGTACTAAGTTTTGGTCCGAATCGGGATTTTAACATAATGTCTCAATTAATTAGTAAATTAAAGTATATTTTAACACTAAATCGGATCTGACTTCAGTAACCTTTATTTATCTTTTCCACCCAAGACATGTTGTTCGTAATAATAGAAATAAATATAATTTGTTCATCTTATTTTTTATTTATATTGCTTTTTTATTCCCAATATTTTCAAACTTAAGAAAATTGTGAAACTAATAATTTTTCTTAAAGAAATTATTTATAAAAATTAACTATTTTATCAAAAGGCAAACAGTAATAATTATATTATTCTAAAGTATTTTATTTCATAAGTAGTACGTATGGTATGTACCAGCATCCTCTTGAGATCCCCAATAGTTCTTGCATTGGACTTTGCTTTACTGACACAGTGATACTCGATAATGCACTATAATTTATTCTGCTGTTCGATTCCAAACTTTTTTACTGATCAAATCACAATCTCTATGTACTTCGGCACTCTTTGTACATTTTTTTTCATAGTTTCTGTTAATTTTATCTTGTTTTTCTTCACCATTGCTTATTTTATACTAACTTGTTAAACTTATCTATTGCTGCTAAACTGCAAGTTAGAAAATAATCAGATAAATTTTATTTACACGTAGACATACATTACTATTAGCATATTGGGGGCAAGTGTCATTAAATAATTCTTCGTTCGGGAAACAAAAAGATTCAATGCCAATAAGGAATGAAGAAAAAACGAAAAAACGGGTAAATCCGTCAACAATTACGTTATTCAAGATGTTTCCTTACGGAGAGCCAATAACAATGTTCGAGGTGTATTTTTAAAACTTGACATAAATTTCTACTATTTTTAAACTTAAAATAAATATCGCTTGATACGAATGTACTAATTAAATAATGCCAACATTACTTACAGTAAAAGAGCATAGGTACAAAAAAGTTTGGACTGAAAACAATTTCCTGATATATTCCACACTCAAGGAAAAACTCTAAAAATCTGAGTGATTTTTAGAGAGACCAATACATTTCGCGTAAATGGTAATTTAAATGGTAAGATACCATGGTAGAAACGTGGTTAGACATTGACCTCAAAAAAATCCAAAGGAAGCAGGAGAATTGTTTTAGATGTATTGTCAGTCAAAGTAACCTAGAATAGTCTGATAAGTCTAGTAAGGTACATATAAATGGTGTGTTCAATTATATATAAATATTCTATAACATTTTATATATTATTATCTACTTATATTTTATCTCTAATTTTAAATTCGTGTTCAGTACTTACATCAAATTACAAAATCTTCGAGTTTTTAAAATGTCTGAACTCAAAATGTCGAATCTGTGACCGCTCGAAATTCGAACGAAACTATCTCCAGTTTTCTTGTCGCCTAAAAATGGGAACTTAATTTTTTTATTAATTTTCTTTAAATGCATAAAATATTTTATAATGCTAAATAAAATTTAATTTTGAAATGAGCTTAATATATCGATAAAAATTTGTAAAATTTCCGTGCGTTGATTTCGTTCATTATAGCTTTAGCATTTCAATACCACTTTTTAAGAAATATACAAAAATTATATATATATATATATATATATATATATATATATATATATATATATATATAATACGAGTAATATCTCAAAAATTATTTCTATCCTGGACTGAATTTTTTTTGGATTAATGACTTATTATAAAGGAACATTTATACCACAATTCGAATAATATCTTTGGATCACGAAATGTGAAAAACCTCCTTTGTTTACGATAAATCTTTAAAGCTACGTTCCCAATCCGTGCCAGAACAAAGCGCGTCACGCTCTACGGAGGTGCGAAAACAAGAGCAAGTCCTTAACACAGCAAAACGGCAACAAATCGACATTGCGCCGCCGGCTGGCGCTATGTAAATGCGCACCGAGACCTACGCACCGCCTACCAGCACTGATGGATGAACCTGAATCGGGCCAGGTAGGCGCCAAAGTAATCTCTCCACAGCCAATTGTAACGTTCCACTTCGCCTGTCTTGAATTGTACGGAACCGTAACCAACGTAAGCTCATACCACACTATATTACTCAACGCCAGTCTTTACCTTGTTTAAAATAACATAACCCTATTTAAAATATATCCTAGTTCAAACATGTCGCTTGAAACATATATGTAAGCCCATACAATAAACTGAAATGATACATTGTAATGACTAAAAGGTCCCCAATCAACTTCATTATTCACAATGAAATGAAACTACGTGATGCAGTATTATTTCTACTTTCTTTAATTTCTTTACCACAACCTAGGTTTCGTTATATTACAACATCTTCAGGTGGGCTACAAGCAAATAGCCATCTTTGCTAATATGTTGTAATACAACGAAATCTAGGAACACATCTACAAACGAATCTTAAAAATCGAACAAATCTACAAACGAATCTTAAAAATCGTTAGTTTTAGTAAAATCGTTAGTTTAGAATATAATAAAATATTTGTTTTGTTTAAAAAATTACAGCAATTCTCAAGAAACAGTTTCACGTCTTGAAATGGATTATAAACTTACAGCTTATTAGAAAACAATTAGCTTCTGTTTATCAGAACGTTTTCAAAATCATTTTAGAAAAGTATTTTTTCATAAATGGATTCAAAGCTGAACAACTTAACAAAGCCTTAGCAAATCTAGACAATTTTCTATATTTTAAACTAGCTGCCCATTCCGTCATTGGATCCGTATATATATATTTCGGACCCACTTTGCCTGGGATAGACAAAGTGGGTCCGTGGCTGCATTTTATTTTAGTCTCTTTTTTATACAATAATTATTTACGATTAGCGATTTTCCAAAAACGTTGAAATATGTGTTTCTTTATTTTTATATGAGAGTCTAAAAGCCTCTAATTTTAATTATTTCAAAATACCAAGACAATTTTCCACCCGGATTTTCACACTTTCACGGGTTTAATGTTAATAATCTTCGAAGCCAAAATAAACTAACGTTCCAAATTTTGAGTTTGTAGTCTTTACAGTTCTGGAAAATGAATTTGTACGTGTATGGAAGATAGTCGTAAGAACATTAAAAATTATATCAGCATTATTTAAGTGACATTTTTATCTATAAGTAAAGAGAAACAAAGTAAACTTTTAACTGCCTGTGGCTTTATAGTCCTCATTAAATCGTTATATTGTCTATTATTGCTGAAGTGCCTTGCTTATAGTTCTTTATACTACTAGACTACAGTTACTAATACTATGTGGGACATGGGACACATTCAACATAAATTATGTTAAGCGCTGATATCATTGCGAGCGAGAGAGATTGACAACTACATCCAATAAAAGCAAATATCTAGCGACGTAATCCTGGCGTATTTATTGTTTGCTGCACAATTTTGCTAATAAATAACATTGTCATGTTGATAGATAAAAAATATATGTATATATATTTATATATATATACATATATATATATATATATATATATATATATATATATATATATATAATGTCAAAGGAAAGTGTATACACTCTAAGTTGTTCGCTAAAAGAAATTACGTGTTTTGGGTTCGCAGCCCTTCGATTTGTTGATATGTGCATTAACTGAATTCATGGAATATTAAATGTTGTTACCTCTTTGGTATAAACATATATTAGCCACGAATTAGCTAGTTTAATCTTAAAACAAAACGATAAAATGATCATCTGACAAATGAAGTTAAATAAACGTTCAACTTTTTTAAACAAACGTTAAAGAAATTGAATATTTCACGAAAAAATGTGTACAAATTATATGAACCTATACCTGTTAAAATTGCCACCCAAGCTTTTGTTGTAAAAAAACTTATCACCCAAGGCGAGACAGGCGCCACTTAGATCAGCCGCACACAAATTAGCTAGCGGTTAAAATTTACAAATTACACGAACGAGAAATAAAATATATCGCTTACCTGCTTTGAAAGATAAAATGGCAATCATTGCAATGAAACTGGTTTGAATATGAAACTGTTTCTACTATGGCCTAGTGATATGAGCACACATATAACTTGGTTTAAAAAAGCCTGAATTAAAATACTATCTATTTAAGAACAATATTTAAAACAGTAAATATGGATATAGAAAATATAAATGTAAAAATACAATAAACGCGTGATAATGGTCCTCTCTGCTACAAATGATGTACTGAGACAAAAAATAAAATAGTTATTGAAGTATAGGCGAATTTTAAATGTGAGTATTTAATCTTCAGAAGCTTACGGTACATCTCGTTCCTACCGTAGTTCTAACGTTCTCGTTCCTAACGTTTTAGTTGCGGAAAAAATCTTAATGAAAATGGAACATGATTGAATGAAATATGTCGATTAAATTATGATTTTTGAACTATTTGATAGGATCTTTATTTTTTCTCTAATATCCGTGTTACGTGTGTAAAGGAATTCACGTATAATTTAGAAAACAACAAAATAAAAATATACAATAAAAAAACATTTTAACGCATATATTTGCTTAATTAGACTGAATACTATCTCATTAAATTAAAAAAAGCAGTAAATATCATTATATTAGTAACGTTTATTGTAAAGCTAATAATTTAAGAGTAGATAAATACAAAAATTAGATTGGATTTCAATATTTAAAAGTGATAATTGCTTAAATAAAAAAGCATTCAATTATTGGCTGTAGTAAATAGGTGATAAAAAAGTATTTTAAAATTATTTAATAAACGTAGGTAACTTTAAATATTTGATACTCAAATAAAGAAGAAACTTCTTTAAAAAAAAGAAGAAACCTCTTTTCGATAAAAAGTGTTTACTCTTCTTACACAGAAGTGCATCGAGTCTATTTTATAACGCCAGTAAACATCGGTCTATAAATCTACACATTTATTCTGTTCAAAATTTAAAAAAACTGCCTAAAAATTTAAGCTCGTTACATATATCATAATTGCCACTTACACCACTAAATAAAAACTGCCATACACAGCACACACAGCCCACCAACTCATTAAATACAGCCACAAACCAAACAAATGAAGCTATATCATTCATACGGACACATGCAAAAAACACAGCGCAAGCAACAAAAACAGCCAAACAAGAAAGGCAGCAAGACAGATAGCGGGCACAGGTACGCGTGCGGTCGCGGGCCATAAGTTGCGATATGGTTAATTTATTTTTATGCCTCGTCCGATTTACATCGCGAAGGAACAATTAACACCGACCAGCGACACGGATAAAACCTGTTCTCGTATGTGTCGGTGGATTCACTGTGCTGTGCATTTAGATTGCACATCAATTTTTGTCTTAAAGTTTGTAATTGAAGGATGTAACTCTATAATTTAAATTTAAAGCTATCTTAGTTATGCAATTATGTGACATTCTGAAATGTATTGACAGTAATTACAGGATCTCAAAAGTTGTTAAATATATTATATATATATATATATATATATATATATATATATATATATATATATATATATATATATATATATATATATATATATGAAAATATATATTACTTATTCACGTTTCAATGTCTTGTAAATAAAATGGTCAATTTAAAATTTACTGTCGTATGTCGCTTTTAATTATTTTAGCCTATAATTCCTTTTAAAAATAGTTATAAAAAGTGGGTTAAAACGTGACCATCGCCAAGTTTTTACCCTCACAATTCCAGCAATTGCGATAAGTAAAAATGGGAACGAAATTACCGAATGCATTATAATTTATATTCAATATTACAAGCCTGTGCATCACCACAGTCAAACAATACTTCTTATAAATCCATCGTCTAAAAACAGCGCCCAATAAACTTAAAGACACTCACCCAATCAAACCGTCCACCTAGCTATATATACAAAACCACCTATTAAAAACACATCGTAAAATTTAAAACGAGACTACAGACTATCAAATGTCAAAGCCATGGTATGAGGTGATAAAATTTCAAAAGCGCCATTTAAATTTTGTAATAACAATTAAAATTAAATATAAATTAAGTTTTCAAATTACAAAATAAAATAAAATATATTAATATGTACCCAGATGGGAATCTCGGATAAGGTTTATCGTATTGTACGCGCGTATTGGTGGCGCGTATGCCGTGCATACAGCGATGTTTTATAAGGCGGATTCTACGTGTACAGATGTCCCGCCGGTTATAAACAAGACGACCTGATGCATTTGTGTATGTGATGTTGTTAAAGAATTTACTTCAATAACTTAGTCACCTTTAGTGTTTGTATTATCGATGTAAATCTGTTGGTCGTTTGGACAGTCTTTTATTAGTCAGTTGGTTTTTAGCTTTTTATAAGAGGCTTGTTTATAATTAAAATAATGTGATAGTACAGAGGAATGCTCTTTAGGTTTAAGAACGTATTAAATAGTCTTAGAAGTAACACGTTTTAAAATTAAACAAATTGAATTTAATGCTGGTAACAACATGTCTGTTGGATGTATACTTCATATTTTAATACAATCAAGTCACTTTATAGCATATTATAGCGCATTTAACGTCATAAGATTTAAAAACCCCTATTTAATGTCATAAGCAGCATATTTAATGTCATAAGATTTCAGGTTCTGACAGATAATAACAGTAGGACTCTTAATTAATTCAATATTAATTTCTAGATCTAATACAGATATAGCAAAACCGAAAACAGATATCGGTAGTGTGACGTGAATATAAAAAATAGGTTAAGTTAATAAATAAATTTAAGATTATGCAAAGATAATACTTGAATGTATTTATTCAGAGTGGTAAATGAGTTTCTTATATATTACATTTAATTAACTGAGATCGATCGTATGCAATATTCGCTCTCACCTATAAAAACATGTCCAAAATAACTTCACAATGTAAAATTTCTAATATTTATTTCCCTAATGGTTCATTCGTTGAGATAAGTTAACTAGAATTTTTTAGATGTCTAGGTCTGTACTTATCTACAGATCTCAATATCATTACACTTATCACTTTAAGATCCTACAAGCAATTTCATCCAAAAACATCATTAACAGAAAAACTAATTCATCAAGAATCCTATTGAAAAAACTTTTCTTTTACAAATATTTACTCTCTTTAAAACTTTTATTACATCGTGAAAAATATAAAAATGTTCTTAATTTTTTACGAAAACTTCAAAAAAGTAACACGGAGCTTAGATAACTCCTATAATTTTATAAACTCCTGTATATTGGTTGTTATTCAGTAAATTCTACATAAAATAAATTAAAAATTAGATACTTAATTCTGTTATCACCACACGACCCACATATTTTAATATGACTTATCTATAATTAATTGAGAAAGTATACCTGACTAACTAACGTATGAAGGACTAGAATATTCATATCATTTATACATTATTTGTTCCTATAACTTATATTTATTATTATATCTTAAAAGTAATATGTTTGCATTATAAGGAGATTTTTTTAATAAGAAGCACACTCAGTCATTACTAAAACGATTTTGAAATTTTTTTCACAATCTCCTTTTCATCAGCTACACTATAAAAATATATTAATAAAATATGATTGGCCGTAAGAGGTTGCTCTCGTATCGATAAATCTGTCATATGTATCAGTTGTTGATTAAAGTATATAATTCAATAAATATATAAATAATACATCACAGTATCCAACTATTCAAATACCACCAATATCGAAGAGTATAATTGAATAACAATAGAACATATAGCAGCACTATTTTAAACTTACACTAGTAATATTAATCTAAATAACGTTATAACATTTATAAAGGTTTTTTGAAAACAATCAAAATAGTTTAAACATAGCATATTACTCTTTTTAACCATTTTGGTATAAGTATAGTTACTAAGTATAGGTTGTCCTAATGTACTGTCACTTTGTCAATTCGAATCAACGTAAAATTTTAGAAAGGAAACATCAGTTGATTGCTGTTACCAAATTATGGAATCCATTTTTTTCTTAAAAATATATTTTTTTCATTTGAAATGCCACATTACAAATATAAAATATATTTTGGTTTTATTTTAAAATTTCCCAGTTTTACTTACTGTCAGGGTCAACTCACAAACTTCTGTAGAAACATTTATTTATTCAGCAGTAGAATTTTCTTTTTAATTTAGTTTATCAACTTAAAAATCGAACCAATAATTTTGAAATTACATGTCACATGTCGAAAAAATAATTGGAATCGTATCACAGTACTAAACTGAATACAAATATTGCAGTATCTACAAAAATAAAGTCTTTATAACGTCAATGTATTGCTTCTAGTTTCCGTTCGGATATAGTACTGTGATTATATACATAAATATATAATCGGAGTGTATATACTGTATCCAAACGTAGATATATACATATTAAACACTATAACTGTGATTATATACATATTAAACAATATATAGCACTGTACTTAGCACGTAAAAATAACCTGTAATTTATTAACTTCATTTCATAAAAGATTTTCAAAATCTATATCGAAACCAAAACCCACATTATCAACTTTACCCTCCTTCAAATTCTTTTCTACAACGCCGTTATTTCCTTCAATTCATAGATATTAACATCCAAAATATACAGGTTCCGCACACATATCCGTTTCGAAATACACGCGCGCACGTCTGCATACACACACACGCACACGCATACACTTCACACACGGCCGGTCATACAGGACACGTCTGTGTACGTTCATACGTACGTACACGTCGCCGTACAACACCGCGCCTAGACACGACCGGCCCTGTTTACCTACCTGCGACTGGACAGTACGATACGCGTTCGGTTATCAATGAACGGCTGAATGAAATAGTTGTCAGATGGGATTTACTGAATGAATTGTTACTTCCGCTTTGTGTTAAATGTTATAAAAGAATGTTTTGTTACTTATTGATTGTAGTAATAATAAAAGTAATGACTGCCGGCACCTACGTGCGTGTCGGTGGAGTATCGGCCGGCTCGTGATTGAGTAGGTGGTCGCTCGATATGCATATGAGCGCTGCGGCCGAGTGGAATGATCTCGCGATTACTATCTTTAATGCGGAGTGTATAGGCGTACGGTTATGGCGCACGGGGAGGAAACGATTCCATTGTATGCGGTTTACGTGTTTCTCTCAAAAACGGATCTGGTTTTAGTATAGTGGGTCAGCAATTTCTATTCACATAAAGCATACGTTCAAGGAAGAACTTACTTGAAGGCAGATACAAAAACCGAAACTTTATTGTGTTTCTGAAATATAATCTAAAAGTGATCTCGTTTTATTACATCTCTCATCAGTAAGTTATCGATGCTTACAAGTTTAGTTAATCACTAGTCTTCTTCCTCAGAAGCTGCGGGGATCAAAAAGTTAAAAATAGACTTAAACAGAGACTGCTCCTTTAAATTCTTGTTTAGAGATACGTGTCTTATGCAATCTTAATGCATTAATTTAATTAATATGCCTATATAATAGTTAGTCGATGCAATAAATGTTTTATAAATGAAATATTTGTTATCTATTTCCGAAGTGCTATTTTATTGTGTGTGTGTGTATATATATATATATATATATATATATATATATATATATATATATATGTATATATATATATATATATATATATATATATATATATATGTATGTATATATATATATATATGTGTATATATATATATATACATATATATATATATATATATATATATATAAATTTAATAAGCACTCTCTTTGTAGGTGCTGTTAACATTTGAAACATTAAACGAAGAATAATACATTTTTATAAAACCCAATACGGATGGTTTTTTCCAAAATTGGTCACAAAAAATGGCAAAAGAAACATTATACTATTATCTAGATATACTAAAATCTTATTACTTCATATAAAACTAACAACAAAAATTGTTTTTTTTCTTCTATGTGTATAATAGAAAAAAAACATCAATTTTCATCAAATTTTGCGTGACACCCTCCCAAACAAACATACAAACAGATGGACAAAAATTGGAAAGAAAGTTTTTCTGATTTCTATTCACATTCTATAAGCTACACCAAATATTTTTTTAAAATATCAATAAGTATAAACAGAATTCACTCTGTTACAATTTTATTATGTATGTAGATTGTAACCATTAAAACAATTATGATTTTTTTTAATAATCCTATTCAATTTGGGAATATTAAAACAATTCATAATTGTTTTAATATTCCTAAATAGATTTTTTTTTTGTAAAAAATTTCCAATTTTTTTTTATCTTTAAGCAATTGTACCCACTTTGTTTTTGAAACAGTAAAATGTTTACATTTTGTTCTTCACTCTAACACTTCACTCTAACAATATTTTTTCGATAAAACTATTAAATCTATTTTTAAACAAGTAAGAAAATATGAAGAACCTAAATTTAGACTAATCAATATATGTACCAAGTTTAAAATAATATTTACCTAATTAAATTTCGAAGTACTGAAGTCTTAATAAAAGTGTTATTTCTATAATATCGAAATATCTATCATAAACTTAAATTTTCATTTAGATATTTAAAAGAACCTTTACTTTAATTAAAACTACTGCATTTTAAACGTTTTCGAAACTGTGCTCAGAAACGTGATGTTTCCCTATGAATAAATAACTGAATAACAAAGTAATTAATTCAACAAAGAATTTGACAAATAGGCTTCATAATTTTGTAATAAGCCTTAAAATAATTTTCATAAATAATTTATCCAATCGAATTAATCCTTTTGAGTCCAACCTATTTTTCAAAATATTCTAATTTAAATAAATAAAATAAATTTACAGGATGCGATATTGAGCACACCTCCACCTTACCCACACAAAACGTTAAAAACTTTCAAGGGAAGTACACAGCATGGAGTATAATACAAACTTACACTCACTTTTGACGATATTCGGCTACGACGTCCATTTTACATTTCAACCCTTCTTAACATAAATTAAGAATACGAGACCCATGTGATAAAGATTGAATAAAATTGTAGGTGTACATAGAAACTATTTACTTTCCTTTTAAATAAAATTGTGAATGGACATAGAAACTATTTACTTTCCTTTTAAATAAAATTGTGGATGGACATAGAAACTATTTACTGTCCTTTTAAATAAAATTGTGGATGGACATAGAAACTATTTACTTTCCTTTTAAATAAAATTGCGGATAGACATAGAAAATATTTACTTTCCTTTTAAATAAAATTGTGGATGGACATTTACTTTCATTTCGCGACAAAGTTATCAAAATGCAAAAACGTCCCAAAAATAAATGACTTAAAAGAATCAATTCTCATGAAATAAAACTGTCGGCACAAAATTTGGACTAGAGCAGATATGAATAAAATATCCTATGCTTACCTTTATAGCAATTTTTTCCCGAATTAATCTTAAAAGTGTACCATGTGTTATGTATAGTCGTGAAGCCATTGTTATTTTTATAAAGAAAATACGGTTCCTGGAGGATATTGTTGAAACGAATTCCATCTAGTGTGTGTTTATCAATTCTAAAATTTGAACCGTTTAATCTCGAAACTTTAATTTGTATATGCTTTTAATTCACACACTCGTTAGCCCAAAACTATTTTTGAAATACAAATATAAAAGCGTTTATTTAAAAAAATAATTGTATAGTAGGCACTGCTTCACAAAAAATTATTATTGAGCCAAGTGGGATATGTGGCAAAAGTCAATAATTTCTAAAATTTATATACAAAATAAATATTATTTTCATATACAAAAAATATATAAGAAAAACTGCGAAAAATACTTAACCCATTTCCCTGTCTCCGTTAATTCTAAATATTTAAAATCTCCCCATAATTGAAGATAGTAGAAGTATAATAAAAAGGTTTTTTATAGATAAAAGAAGATGAAAAAAAGTTGAGATCATTTTTTATAATTATATTACATATTAGCTGTGCCCCACGATTTCACTGGCGTCAATTTCGGAATAAGAAAAGTTGTTAGAATTGTTTTTCTTCAACATGTTGCTCTTGGGTATAAACTATTACCATACCAAAAATCATCAAAGTCCGTCGAGTAGATTTCACGTGATTAACGAACAAATTAACATAGAGACAGGCAGAAAAAAATATAATAACAGGTCTTTACAGGTCTTATAATAAAGCTTTTATTATAATTCTATATGTTAAATCGATGACTCTTTTTACAATATTTTCCATGTACAGAATTCACTCTGTCACAATTTTATTAATAGTATAGATGAAGGTATTGCAATAATAAATAATAAATCGCCCTGACGGCTTTGATTTAATTTTTTATAGGCACCAGTTTCAAGAAATTTTTGAAAAATTAAATGCAAAAATCATTACATATAACACTCTCGTGAATTATATAACCGCACTCTCACTGTGCCCACTTTTCTCTCTCTCTATCTCGCGTGCTCTCTTTATGTCAGAAGACGGAAACGCAAACTCCCTACTTATACGATAAGCATCTCCATAATTCGTGCGGCGGCCGCAGCTCGGCGGACATTAAGACTCTATTTAAAAAGCGCCTCCGATCTATCTAAACAATATAACTCGCGGCACCACCCACCCATCAATTCACACTTCTCACGGGCCACTCTCCGCAGCGGCCGCGCGGACACCGCGTATTAATACTCAGTTTTACGAATTAATTTTGACGATAAAACGTCGCGATAAGTTTTAAACTATATAATTAGGCATCGCACACGGCGGTTCGTGGCGGGACCTCGCATAATGACACGACGCGGTCCAAACAAGGCGTGCCTAATTGCCTGTTGAAAGGTGAGCTTCGGGCAGATATCATCGCGGCGGGGGAAGGAGGTGGCGCGATAATTACTCGTAATTACTCGCTAGCGCATACGATTTATTGCCACTAGTGCTCGTCCGAGAGACGAAAAAGCTTGGCTCACTGTAAATATGAGATGCGGATAGTAGAAAGTTGAGACATGGCGACGATCGAACGCTTTAATATTAATCTCAATTATTGGACGTCTTATTTACTTATTAATTTGTTATAGAAAAATTAAATACATGCCAATTTATAATTCAATGAAAAATTAAAGTATGAAATGTGAAAGGAAATTTACGGAAAAACTAAAAACTTACACAATAATATTCTTCGGCTCTGCAGTCTCTTATTCTAAGAAATGGCGTTAAGTTATTCACAATGAATATATCAATAGTGTTGAATTTAATAGAAGTGCACCTTGGATAATTTAAGGTTAATTTACGTAAAATTGGAAGTTCATTTATAAAATTATGTTTTTTAAAATTCTGTCGATCTGTTACGCCTGGGAAGAACAAAAAAAAATCATTTTCTGCGCCGTACCAAAACGTTCCGAATAACGAAATTCTTCACTTTCCAATATTTACATTAATTTTTTGCGATGATAAACAAACCGACGCCCTTGAATGGCTCGTTTGCAACAATTTTAACTCTGAATGGAATAATACCTTTTAAATTACCAAAGAATAAATCCGGTATGAAAATTCTATATTAATTTCCATGATACAAGCTGTAAATATGTATATAATTTCACAGCGATTGATTGAGTAATTGTAACTTAAAAGTGAGACAAACAAATAAACCAAGGGCAGCAGAGTAGTTGATACGTTTCCCAAAAGCAGAATCGAATGTGTGTAAGTAGGTAATATGGCCCCTCCACCACCACCATTTGATAAGTTAAGCAAGTACAAGAGCTGAAAAAATGTGAATGGTAAAGTAAGTACACTTACAAGTTATGAATGGTGAAGCAAGTACACTTACAAGTTATGAAAGATGAAGCAAGTACACTAACAAGTTATGAATGATGAAGCAAGTACACTTACAAGTTATGAATGATGAAGCAAGTACATTTACAAGTTATGAATGATGAAGCAAGTACATTTACAAGTTATGAATGGTGAATTTAAATATCCGATTTTAGGGCAAAACATATTGCTACTGACTATTTAAGCCTACGGTACTACGCAGGACTAGTTCCCCATAACACCGTCAGCACGCACACCGTGCTCTATTTACCTGCACCGTTTCAAACCACTTTGATAAATAATAAATATATATATATATATATATATATATATATATATATATATATATATATATATATATATATATATACATATATATATATACATATATATGTATGTATGTATATATTCTTCTACTAGTGTAATTAATACCTAATTTCATTAATGTTACTTAAATCACTAACCCTCTCACTGACAGGACATCTAACCCTTTAGGTTTCTTTTAATTATCCTTGCACCATGAAATTGTGCCATAGTATAGTGTCTTATACGATTGTAAAATGATTATGAAATCAGTCAAGTAAGATTGAATTGGTCGCAAACTTTCAACTAACTTATTGACGCTGTTATTCAAAGGAAATAAAACGTTTAAAAAAAGTAAAATATATAAAGTAGGAATTAAAATTATTTTAAGAATACGTCTAACAAAATGTACAAATAATTAACACTTCATTTTTACGTTGACACAAGTAAACGAATCAGCGGATGCTAGTGAATAATAAGTCTAAACGCGAAGTAACTTTCAAAATATTAAAATAAATTCCCGAAGACCCACAAACCTCAAAACTCTCACAAAGATACGTCTTTCTTTGTTTTATTCAGCAAAAACCTGATCGATCACGTTGTATTCATTTAAAAACGTCTCCTCGCCGACCGCCGCCCAAAAAAATATCAAAACCCCGATCTAGGCAAAGAAGCGGGAGAGAAAATCATAAATTACAGCTGCGTCAATTCGCCGGATTAATAAATTGAATATACAATCTTGTATACAATCAGCGACACCGCCCAAACTTGCGGTAGCGCGGAGCCGGACGAGGCGAGCGGACGAGCGGAGAAACCGAATGAGCGAAATGAAAAGAATTATAATTAGGTGCCTTTTGAAATAGCTCCGTCTCGGGATCAAATGTTGCCGAGTTGACGGCGAAAAAGGAGTAGCAGATCCTCGTCCTCGGCCGACTCCGCTCTGTTATAATAAACATTTGTTTACTTTACTTATGAAAGAGGCGCGGACGGAGACGGGGCGTTTTTTAGGCGGCCGCGCTCGGCATGCGTCGCGCTCGCCCTCGTAAATATCTCGCGGGCGCGCTCCGTCGGCAAGAAGCGAATAGTTGGCATCGCGGCGAGGCGCGGAGCGGCCCTCGCCATTAACACAGATGTGAGATTGGCTCGCCGCGTATGACTTCATTTGGCGATCGACGGCCGACTGTGCGAGCGCTTTCCGCGTAAGCGATTAGGAGCTTTGGAAAGCGTGCGTAACCCGCTTTTGGGTGTGCGAATAAGATAATTCTTTATACTAGTAGACAGAAATGACGGTAGCATAGAGCAACTGAAATCTGTACATTGAAAGTATTAATAAAGAAATCATAGTCATGGGTCCATAAGAAAATGGTGCGGTGTCTAGTTTCAAAGTTTTTCCTAGATATAACTAGACATATCTTAATTTAATTCAATGCACGTATGTTACATATCTAAAACATAGACATCTGTTTTTGTCCCTCAATCATAGTGTAAAGCCTTATTAACATTTTTATATGAATTATGACTGGATTCAAAACTTTTTTACTTCATTTATCGTCTGCTATATAAAACTAAATACAAGTTCTAAACATATTCTCAAAATAATCCATTGTTTTATTTTTCGAACATTACAATATCATTAAGCGTATACCTACTAGTATGCATAGCAAAATTATTTTATTTTCTAAGACCTGAATCGGCCTTCGTTCAAGTATTATTCAGATTTCGATTTACCCCTGGAACCGCCTGCGGATCTCCATGCTGAGCTAAGACCAAATGGTAATAACTGTTAAAGAAAAAGCGACAAGCGAAGGCGGGCTGGACGAGGCGGCCCGTTATAAATTCAATGCGGGGCCGCGCGTGATGAATGACGCCGGCAAGACAATAGGCGTCGAATTACAATAGAGCGCCCGCAAACCTATCACGAATATGGCTTTTTGTTTGCTTTAATGACTTGCAGACGTTTCGCGGAGCTTTTTCTGCTAATTCATGAAACAATCTTGGTAATCGGCCGTGGAGGTGCCCGGTGGGTGCCACGGTGGGAGAAGCAACGCGGATCGATATGTGATGGAGAACGTCGCTTAATGGGGTTTGGTAATTGCGATTTCGATTTTTCAGTAATTTTAGATATACATTTGTACTTTTCTATTCGATTTTTCACAAGTTTGCTTTTGTTTCTCAATTAGAAAAATTGCAGAGTAAAGTTAAAATGTAAAAAATTTGCCTAAGTAAATTACCATGAAGCGTATTGGTGTCACTTGTAAGTCCATCGTTTCAATTACAGACCGTGTTGCTCTCACATGCCATCGAATAGCAGTAACATTATCATAGGGCAATCCAAATCTTTACATTGGAAATATAAAAATTTCGATTTCATTAAAATACGTTGTGGTGTCTAGGTATAAAGTTTCGCTTGGAAATGACTAAACATATTTTAATTAAATCATATTTATAAGCATCCACGAACACACATGCATACAAATATATTGGTAAATATACATATGTATAAATAATAAAGCTTATAGACACCTGTTTTTGTCCTTTAATCACAGTGTAAAGGTTTAAAATTATTATTGAAATTATAATCACACTTATGCTGATAGGTTTGAGTTGCGACACACACTGGCCAAGTTTAAATTTTCAAAACTTTTTTATACTCCCTTTCTCGAGGTACGCATAGGTAAATTTCTCATAATAATACTATCAGAGCTTTGCGTTATCATATTTTTGAATTGCTTTTATACAGTGATATACTAAACCTAGTTGTGGTGTTATTCGGCAAAATTATGAAAGATTAAAATATCCGTAGTGCGTGAACTTTCTTAATTGAGTGTAGATATTATATTAAATAATTTTAATATCAAATATGTGTCATTTGTGATGAAAAATATTCAAAATTTTATTGTTTTTCTGTTTCCTAAAACAGTATTATTAAAAAAAATGATTACGACCTTAATAACTAATTAATCCTGTTACCTGATGTATGAATGAGGATGAAAATGAAAGGAAGTCGAAAATATGAGGAATCGTTTTAAAAGAGAGTGGTCCCGACCAAACTTTGAAATTTAAAAAAAACTCCTGTTATATCCAGCAGACATCCTTCTGATGCTGCTTTATCCAGTTTGAAGAAAATACTTACTTGAAAAAATACATCACAACTCTCACATACGTCCCCACAAATAAATGTAGTAAGAATACAAATTCATAAATTTTGTGTACATAACCAAAATAATTAAATAATATATTTAATCGATCTAATGATATCAAAACTCTACTGTTATTAAGAATTTCGAGTTTAGATTGTTCTCATTTTAGATTTTCTCCAACGATGAATACAACTTACGCACTCTATTATGTTTTTCATTAGTACAGATAAATTAAACAATGTTTGAAACATGATTTTTAACATTAGAAAATCTATACATTTTCTGTAATTTTAAATTCACCTAGAATACCGAGGAAAGAATATTATGGTACTCAAAGGATATTTTCATTAGCGTAGGTAATGCAACCGAAACATTGTTACATTAATAATAAATTATTTTAATTAGTTACGCATCAATTAAAATGAAATTAAATACTTTGAAATCTATTAAATGAAATTTTCCACATGACTGTAACAAAATCGTGTCATGTGTACATCTACAATAAATATAGTGTATTTTTAAATATAACATTGACATAAATTACAGTCCAGAAACTTTCATTGTTACATGAATATTAATTCACATTAAATTTACCATGTAGCTACGAAATTATAAAACGAAACATGTTGTGTTATGTTATTTGAGATTATCGTAGTACTTTAAGAGAGTTTAAAAATAAATTTAGTTTCCTTTTTTTTTAGCCAAATTAAAAAAAAATAAAACATTAGCAATTTCAATAATTTTAGAAAAGTACTTCTACTAAAGCCTTATAAAAAATGCTTTATACTTTCTTGTCTTTAATATAACCAAACCTAAACATGCAAACAAACTCAACTAAATCAACTAATAATAATTGTTAGAATGGCTAATAACAGTTGCAATATAAACTAGTAAAAAACTGTTTCTGCCATATAGATGATTTCTGGTAGCAACTCAAACCACAAGTTTTATTTCCAAAAATTCTTAACCCTTCACGGGCATTCCAAGATTGATTCAAATTAAGGTCAAATCTTTATTTCCGATAACAATTTGATTGCTGGTACTATAAGAATATAAGAATGTAAATAAAAATGTATATATTTGTTCGCTTTCTTAATAGATAGATAATTGGCAAAGTACGGGAATATACTAGAAAGTACGTATTAACTTCCATCTTCATTAAGGACGATCTACGAAGAATGAATTTTTAAAAGGAGTGAACCAAAACTGTGATCCGTCAACTTGAACTAATGACATATTGCGTCTTCTCCGTTACCGCGTTACAAGAGCGCCATCACTGTTAGTATAGTCTGATGCAAAATGGCACTTTTTCTTGGCAAATATGTTTCTTGAAAGGATACACATGGAAATTATAAAGAAAATTAAGAGAGATATACCTTTTTTGAGACAAAATTTTCAATACAATTCGTGACGTAGAAATCTATATTATTTTATAATTTAGCGACATAAACCATAAACAAGCATTTATAAGAGCGACACTGTGTTTTGGATACTGTGATATACATAACAGTAAGCTATGTCGAGTTACAAAATTTTAAAATAAATTAAACAAGAATTTATATTTTACAAAGTATTTTACTGAGGCAATACAATATTTATCATAAATTGTATGAATGACATATATTAGCGTCTTCACAATTCAAATACAGTTCCTAAAATATAAATAAAAAGAAAAGCTATTCGGTTTCAGGAGTATCGAAAAACGCAATTACTTTTTATTTATTCAAACTGTGTAGTTAACCGTTTATTTATTGGCTAATTTCAAAATTCCTTCTCAAATTACGCAATCTCGTGTACCGAAAGCTGTGTAAGTATGCTCGACATGGTCGGGCTTACTCGGTCTTACATCGGAGTCTCGCATATAATTTCCACAGCTCCTTGTGAATTATAATGTCATCAGCGCCGCCCGACTAGCGCCTCAATTACCATTCGGCTAAGCACACCAACCATCTTCCGACACACCTACTGTCGCGACTTGCTTAGGGTTTTCTTACATGGAACACATTTTGAATCTTTGGAATATTTATTTGTTAATTTGTAAAATCGGTGGACAATAATCAAGGACAAATTATTTTGTCGAGTATAAAAGAAAAAATGTTTTTGGTTTATATAAATATATAATTTGAGAGAGAAAAAAACAAATTGCAAGCGATGAAAATATTGTCCCGTTTTAGCTTAGAAAACTATATAATAATGCGGACAAGAATCATAAAACTATAAGAGAATTTATAAAATTACAGCAAAGCGGGCAAGGATTATAAAAGTATAAGTGAATATATAAAACTATAACAAAGCGGATAATGATAATGAACTGTAACAGAATTTATAAAACTTTTAAAAAGTGTTAAATCATCCAATGTTAATCCTTTCTCTTCACCTTTCCTCATAATACAAACGGCCAATAAAGACCTTGGTGTGTACAAATTTGCCTCTTAATCATCAATCCAACATAGCTTGGCCTGTCCAATAGAGCGGTTGTTTTCCTGCTTGGATTATAAAACTGTCTTTGGAACGTGCACCTCACTCATCCATCGAAAGTCCCCAGGACATGGTCTATGTACATCGGTGTCAAACGTAAAACACTCAATTCTATTGTTTTAGATCTTTCATTGATTGTATTTTCATATAATCATTTCTTATCCCAAAAATTCATGAGTTCCTTGTCTTTAACGCCGTATATAAAACATTCGATATATAGCTTTTCTCAACGATTAATTAATTGGCCATTTAATTTTTATATCAAATTAACATTATTAAATAAGCGTACTATATTTGTATTTATTCTGTTATGTACTGTCAAGCACAGTGTTTATGATAATTTTGTAAACAAAAAATCAGTTCCATGGTAAGAATTATACGTTAAACGTATATATATATATATATATATATATATATATATATATACATATATATATATATATATACATATATATATATATTTTTTTTTTTGCATGTTTGTACGATTATAATAGATTGCATCATGTATTATCTATAAAGTATATCACTAATTTTCACAAAACAAATGTCTTTTACACGTGAAAGTAAATTTAACTGAGGCAATTACAGAATTTAACAGATTTCAAAATTCGTTTAGAAGAGCAATCCGCTATATTGTTCTATAAAAGTTATTTAATTAATGTGAAATTAAAAACTTCCTGAAATTTTTAATAGTCCAATATAATTTTTATTACATTTTCGTTTCGTTTTTCGTTTTTACCCGACTACGGCGAAACGAAAGAAAAGGAATTAGGTATCTATGTATGTATATATTTTTGGCTGTTCGATGGTAACGTCTAAAGTACTGAACCGATACTGTGTACTGTATAGGTATTTATCGATTTATCTTTATCGCAAATGTGTCTTAAGCCATATGACGTAACGCTAAAACCAATATGACTGACATGAGAGTGAAATTTAAGACATCACACAATTTTAATTTGAGATAAATGTAGCGTGTTTGGTATCAAATGAAAAGCCACAAAATTTCAATTTAAAAAAAATATGCAAACAATTCCACATTTTTTTACTTATGAAACAAAGGTTTAAGAAAACGAGAAACTATAACTTAACTACAGGTAAAGCCAACCCCTGATTAAAAATCTGGCATCTAATTGTGTTCCATATTGTAATTATATTTTGGTGACCCAGATTTGGCTACTAGTCGTCGACGTGATAATTTATTTCATACTTAATTCTTTGTGTTTGTCGCACTAAACTTTTTTTATCAAATTGTGATTATAATACGAAGCATAAACAGATGTTTGTTTGAAGATTTTTACTCGTATGGTTTTACCTGTAGTCAGGTTTAAATTTTTTGATCCGTTAATTTTTTAACTTTTATGTCATAAATAACCAAAGTGTAGGTATTTCGACACCTCAGGATATTTCGATAATTTACGCGTAATCGTAAGCGACTTTATACAATAAACCATTTTTCAATTGTTAAATCATTTTGTAATTTAACAGGTGTGAAATGTAGTAGTGACCGATAGACGTGCATTAATCAAAAGAAATATTCAAAATCACCCGTATGGAAGCAACCTTACATTCACCATCTAATTAGATCCGTATATATAGCAATATACATATGCGAATATGTTACCAGTAGTCAGTTCCAGTCTGTCATTTTCTCTTCATAATGGCAACGCAATTATTATTAGAGCAAGTTGTTTAGCCGAGCACATCGTAGACATGTTCCAACGACGCGCCCGCTGGCAGGCTTCTCTCTTGTCTTGCGTTTGAATGTGTCAAATGTACGCCCCGCACACACTCATGCCTGTGAATCAGTCTCTATTGTTTGATGTTTGTTATTATTATAAATTTAACTTGAATATCAAATCCAATTTAACTATCACATAATAATATTAACATTAGCGAGAGGTATTAAAAATAAATCATCAAAAACTTCAAAACAAATTAATTTTGTACGTCATATTCACGTCACGAATAGCATCAGTTGCATGTATATAGCTACGTGTTCGAGACTTTTGTAGAATGGTTGTTAAATATTCTAGAATATTTTATTATGAATTATAAGGTATAAATAAGCCGAAGTACCCTCAATTAATGACAACGTCAAGCCTTCATGTGTCAAATCAAAGAAAATAAATTTAAACCACGCCAAGTATGAAAGTGTTATACTTTATTACTTCTAATCGTTATACTAGACGAAAGTGTTATACCAATAACTTCTATATGTTATACTTCTCTATTTTAAGACTGTTATACTTTATGACTTCCACCTGGACCACGATTATCGACATTAAAACGTAACTTCGATTGGCTGAAACAATTATTAAATGCTAATGAGAAGTGAGTAGTAGTGAAACGTATGCACTTTACTCCAGTGGCTTAGTGAAGGTCTAACAAGAGTTACAAAAACAAAATCTGAACTAAATACCCTAACGGAAAGGCTAATCTACCGGTAGAGTATCAAGAACGTTTTAGCTGAAAGTTGCTTGTGAAGGGTTCTACGCTAGAAAAGAGATTTACTATCACTGTTAAGATCGACTAGTTAACAAACTAATTCAATAGGACACAGTTTATGTTTCCACGATAAAAGGTGGTCTACCGTAAAATATACTCGTCAAAATTATAGGAGTTTAGCTGGGTTCTATTAGGGTATTTTACCGTCTGATTATCACTCGTTCAGAGCTCTAAGCAGTCACTTACCGTATGAAATATTATGGGATAATTCAACAGTATGGTAAACCTTCAAAAAGTTCATGTAAAATTTTGCCAACGTGAATCACACAAATTTTACACTGGCGGCAACGTATTGTCAGCGTCTACCAGACGATAATGAGCCATTCATGATAACGATGCATATCTACTTTGATTTATTTATTACATTTAGATTGTTGTGAAAACAAATTGGTTTTAAAATCTCATTAGCCAAACCCAATATTTATATATTACACTACAATTTACCATCACTTTACAATAAATAGTCAAATGAGGACTAAGTGATAAAACATTATGAGACAATGAATAAAAAAACATTTAAATATAACAGTTAAAAACGATGAATAAATTCTGAATCGCTTCAAATTATTTCCGTTCACCTATTTTCACGAATATCTATGTATATTTCAGTACCACCCAGGTTACATTAAATAATTTATACTAGTTTGCGGTGAAGTGCGACAAACGATTTGTGCTCACGAGTATACATTTGATAAAATATGTACCTCACACTAACAATTTTCAAAAATAATTAATTTGTATAGGAAAATAATTTTACCAATTGAAGAATATCTTTGTAGCAGAGCGTTGAAAATACTGAAGTTGCTCAACTCTATATCTCTTTAAGCAAGTGAACCCATATTTATTTTTAATTAAATAAATCGTACCACAAAAAACAATCATTTTACAAATTAATGTAACGCTTCCACAAAAGCTAATAATATAGTGCAATGTCTCTTAATTGGCATGTATAAGCCATTATTATGCATCCTGATTTTATTTTTAACACAAATTTATTATTTTATTTGAACTAAATCGTCTGTCAAACGATTACAAAACCTTGAAGGTTTTTAATTGTCGGTTTAAAAAAGATTACATTTGAAATCCTTTTATATCTCAGGTTCCCATTTGCCATAAAAATAAAATAAAATAAATGGGAATTACTGTAAATTTTTAGTATTTCATATCCGTTTATTTTATTTTTCCCTTCGTCATAATATCATTTCCATTTATTTTATTTTTCCCTTCGTCATAATATCATTTCCGTTTATTTTATTTTTCCCTTCGTCATAATATCATTCCCGTTTATTTTATTTTTCCTTTCGTGACTAATCGCGACAGGAGAAATTAAAGGATTTCAAATGTAATCTTTTTTAAACAAAAATCTGAAATCGGTGTTCTATATTTAAACCAAGATGTAATATTTATTTACCGCAAAATAATCAGTTGGCGTATTATAATTAGCAATGACGTTAGTAGATTTAAATCCAACTGTGAAGCTTGATCAACTTACAAAACGTGTTTTAGCCCCATCTATCCTGTGCGTTTTATTACAGGCATTAATTTCATTTTAGGATAATAAAAATTTTTACGGTCAATTTTATTATCGAATGTAATACCTGCTTCTTCGTTTGACGTGACCAAACCTCGGACACTTGGCCAAGTGTTTGAACACTACTCTCTTGAAGTATTTAATGGTTAAGCTTATTATACGGGTTGGTTATTTTTGTGATATCCAAATATTATACCTCTCCCTCAAACTTTCGTAATTTTGTACATTAAAACTTATAAAAGAGCGTTATTAATATGTACCGTATCTAATTTTAAACTAAATGCGTTTTTCACAAAACACTCAAAAAATGGCTAAATTAATGTCTTATTATTCTAAACACTATAATCATCTTTACTCGATTATATCTATGCAACTAAATATCTCGTATATCTCTTGTTAAAATATATCTTGTTACATATATGTAATTAAATTATTTCTAGATTGTTTTATTATCTTTTAACGTATCATATTTACATCACAATGATTCCATCGTGGAACGAATAAAATTTTAATTTGAGATGAAAGTTTCAATAATGACGAAGAGATACTATGTCTCATAAACAATTGTACCTACAAACGAATGACATCAAAGCGTATAATATTAAGAACTAAATACGTGAATACATACGCAAGATTACATATGGTCTAATATACAACAAGCATTTGTTAACTGCTCAAATATATTTATTGAAATATGGGCAAACATTTCAAATATTACATAACACGTGGGCGAGTGTTTAACTTCACGTACTTTAAACATTGATATAGTGTGCCTTTGTTTTATTTATATTTACCAGAAGACCGACCAGAAGACCCGACCAATCACAATGTTTACAATATTACCAAATTATTATTCTTAAAGTACCAAAATATGTTTAAAGAATACAGAAAAACGCATAAACTAACATTAAACAGCAATTTTCTTTCAAATACTAGCTTTAATTATGAGTAATATTCACCATTAAGTATAAATATAAATATTGCAAAATAAAATCCTGAAAATGAATGTTCTAAAATAATTTTATTTCAACAAATTTAAAATTGTGTTGCCTGAAACGAATCATAGTTGTTTGTAAAACACTATCGATACTTTAAAATATATTTTAATGAACTTTTAGCAGTATCATAAATATCATAAATATTCTCACTGATATATCTCACCCCTGAATATCCTCACTATTAATTAGTGAGGATATTCAGAGGTTCTTAAAATATTAAAAGGTGTAAACTTAAAAGCTTCCACGTACAGAGAATAAAATATAAAAAGAGATGATAACTAGGCATGGTACGCGCACCACGTATGTGATCCGCGTGTCATACGTTGTTCTCTGCACGATAATGTATACTTTAGACGCAGATAGAATGAAGTAAGTGGCAAAGCTCTGACGTTCCTTGTTCATTACAGCCCAAAAAGGCATTTTAGTGCCATAATTACATGCCAAAATAAAAGCATCGTCAGAGAAAGAACGTAACTAATTGCGGAATTCTCTAAAATCGATGAGTTAATTTGAATACATTTTGTTGGATTTTAAATAAAAACGTTATTAGTGATATCGATGCACCGGTACGCGTCACTAGTGCAGGGCACTTTCTATCATTATCGTATAAGTATCGACAATGTGAATATGTTCGAACACTGTCATCTTAATGAAGTAAACATTTCATACTTTAAAACTGTTGAATTTATATAACAATTATATAGTATAATAATGATATTAGAATAAACGACTATTTATTTAAAAAAAATAATTGTAAACATGTTTACACTTAGGTGAACAATTTTTGTTTGAGGTCTAGTCGCAATTCGGGAAAGGGCTAAACTTTTAAATTGTGAATGTTTAAGATTTTAGCACTTACGTCAATTGTCATCCTAAACTAAACGGATTGTGTCATACAATCAAATGCATACAGAAAATTTGTCAAATACATGTTGTTAGACCCCCTCTAATAACGAGGAAGGAATTAAAGCCTTCTGAAGGACTAGTTTGCTACAAAGATAGGCACAGTTTACTCAATATACTTTGTAGAATAGGATTTTTATGTAAACGATATTTGTACCTAAAAGCAGTTCCAATTTGTACCAAAATCATTAACAAATGTTTACCTGCCATGCCATCGATAAATATGTCTCTACGTCGATTTGAACGGAACTCTTTCATAGCTACGTAGACGTAACAGTTGGCTTAAGTGATGACTATCTGGCAGGAGATAAAGAGGCTCTTGTATTTCTTGTTACGATCATTAACTCAATCTGGATATTAATTTCCAATTTCCACAAAAAAAGTTACAGTTAAGGCTGTAAATCATGTTATATCCACGAAGATTGTTATGTTTTCTAGCAGTATAGAGAGTTTCCTTCAAGCAATCTTGTAATCGGTTTAATGAAAGCGGCAGTGGAGAAATACTTAATGTATTAATTTATTTTATTTATCAAAACTCCTTAATACTGAATTAACAAAACATTAATTATTTAAAAAATTCTGAAGTATTTATGCATATATCTCATTGTAAGCAACTAATTAAAATAATTTCGGGCAAGACGAACCTTAACTTGTTTGAAAATATGGTTGCTTTGAACGGTTTTTTTGGGTGGTATATTTAATTAAAGCCTGTTGTTACATAAACTTATTTTTTCATCTTATTTTATTTATTTCTCTTTTAGGACTTATAACCATATGTACATATTATGTCTTTGTTCTATTCAATGCAGATAATAAATCTATTCGTACCTGTAAATATTAGAATTTAACATGTATTTTTTCTTAATAAAAGTTAAATTTAAAAATGTCAACTACTGTGTATTACTAGGCTGATTTAGTTTGATATCGTAGTAAGCAGTCGATAAATGTGTAAAAAACACTAAAATTTTCGAACAGTTGTTGCGAGCAGGATAAATATACGTAACTCAAGTGTATCGGTTGCAAGAACTCATTTAGCACGCCCCCAGCGTACGTCGCAATATAATTGACGCGTTTAAAATTTTTTTTTTTTTCAAATTGGCGCCATGTGTTTATATACAATTCCCCGAAGATACTACTTCTATCTTGTTTTATGTTGTACTTCCATGTATATGAAATACGCTCAGTAAGAAAAAGTCGTTCAGACAAAAACTGGCGAACTCTTCGGTTGAGATTCCACCACCATCACTTGCTCCCATTCCTTTCTAATAGCAGTGGTAATGAAATCAAGTTACGCATAATCAAAGTTTTTATACACACTTGCAAATTCTTCAAAACATTTCGAAGGAAAACTCTACAAAAAATATATTTAGAAAAAATAAAAAAATAACCAGTGTACTTGAACGGCGTTACAAAACTTGAAGCGGTGAAATCAATTTCATGTGTTCAAGAAACAAAGGTTCTTTCTGTAACCTAATTATTTATTTTGAAAATGAATAAATCAAAATATATGATTGTTTTAATTTCTGAAATTGCTTTAATTTCTTCTCTTGCATTAACACAGTTCCGTAGCCAGCTTTTATAGGGTGCTATTTATATTGAAAATAATGTTAAAATATAAATTTGATGATAATAAAAGAGTGCATAACATATTAAAATAAAGGTCGTTTGCAAGCGTTCTTTAGTAGTATCCTCATATTATGACTGAGTAGAAAAGCAGGAAGATCTGTCAAAAAAAGCATTTAAATTATAGTTTCTTTGTATATATATATTAATGTAATTAATCTATGTATTCCTGTAAAATTCCATTAAGCTTGAATTTAATTTAAAGATTTATGACACTATCCCGTAAATATTTCAATTTAAGATTCGAATGAAAATTATAAGGGTTCCGTTTTTCGTCATTTCACTACGGACCCTTAAAAACTGTCAATAATTTGAAAGTAAGAAAATTAACCCAAAATCTGTTCGTATGTATTGCAAACTCTCTCTCTCTCTCTCCCTCTGTCATTGCTAGGAATACCATTATGGTGCCATCTTCTATAACATATTCCACAAATAGGTATTAAAATATTGTCTTCAAGGAGTTACAATATCTACTTTGTCTAACGATCAGCGCACTGGAAACCACTTAAACCATTCAAAATCGTAAATTATACGATATGATTGTACGGTCCAATGCTAATAAGCAGGTTAATTGCATCATCATTGTCCTGCCAAATGCTTGTATCGAAGCCGTCTTCGTTTCGTAGTTCGCTCTCGCCAAGTCACCATGAGTAAGCGATGCATCTGGATATTAATTTGATGACCCCTATTTTATATACTGAGTAATCATGCATACTAAGTTTGCCTGTTTATCATTACAGTTACCTTTCCTTACTTGACACTTCAAGTGCTCATGTTTGAATATTAATGTATGGTAGTTAAATATACACTAGTACTTTATTTAATAACTTAGTAATGTAGACAGAAAATATATGCACGAAAGTTACTATAATAAATTTTATTCTCTACGTAGCGTACTTGATGAAAAACGATAAAACTTGATATAGAGTGATAAATCATTTAAACCGATTTGACAAACACATAAATATTTCAACAATCAAAGTATCAAGGTACTGTCGCAAAAGGCCAGGTAAAATTTTATTGGTAACGATTGATGTCGAAAAAAGATACAAGAGGACACAATAAAATACTATGAAATCGTTACTGGCTCTCTCTATTTAGCAATGCACATATTCGCAACGATTTTTTCAGAGTATGCAAACTACAAGGCAGCCCCCAAATCGAACTCTATACTCATCTATGTCAAGAAGCATAATAAGCATATAAAAGTTTACGGCGTAGTCAAATTATAATAAAAAAATTACTAAGAGCAATTGTCAATTTTAAAGTAATTATAATCCGCGACGCACCTCAGTTCAGTATAAAACAAGCACAAAGAGCTCTGAGGTTCCTTGCTCCCGAACAACAATAATTAGGTTTCTACAAATGGCATTCGCAATGACAAGATATCATTTTCTAACTTAATTTCAAACAAAGGGTTGATTAATGCTAATAAAATAAATGCCACCGCTTTGTTTTCAATAATTTATGGCTGCAATTATGTGTAAATATTCCGACTGGATTGCGACGGAAGGGTGGTTGCGGTGCACTGAGCGCAGGTACTTTAAATTGTCTATTATTACATGAATACGCGACGTATTGCTCTGATACAAATTTATAATCTACTTACATATGTTATGTGTATCGTTGTGTAACTTCTTTGTTACATGATTGTAACAAACTAAACAGAAATATATAACGTTCCTCACAATTCTTCTTGGTGTTATGTCAAGAACTAAATTTAAAAATTATAAAAAAATTGCAAACATGTGCAAATGTAATACGAAGGCTGGAGATTGTTATCCTTATAAAAACGATACTTTCAAAATAATACAAATAATACTATTTTCTCTCAAAAAACTCGTTTCACATCCTCGATCACTTTTAACTTCTTTAATCGTTTTATTTGGCCTTACAAGGAACGACATTGTTTATTAAAAAATACGAACAGTTTTTACCGCTTATAATTATATTTTGTTAATATAGATTTTCAAAAAGTATAGCTGAAAAATATATTAACATTTTTCATATTTTGTCCAGAAATTTTACATCGGACGGGTAAAAAAGTGCTTCGCCAACAGGATTCTTGACAGAACAGACAACATTCTTGACAGAATTCTAGAAGATATTGCAATATCATCAAGATCATCACGAATTTAAAACATTTATTTATGAAAAACAGCTAGAGTTTAGTTTAAGATTTTTTATACTTCATATTTTGTATGGTATTTACCTAAATGTCAATTAAGAATAATTTGTGGATATAAGTCAAGAAAATGACAACTTTAAAATAAAAGTCAATATTTTCGTTTGTAAATAAATTGACTTCAAATACAAGATGTCTCAAAAGAAAGCTTATATTTAGTGGATCGATTAAAGAAAAGTAAGCTGTTTATTGAAAAAATGTTTAATATTTATTAACTTGTTATTATTTACAAAAAAAATTGTTTATTGTTTATTATTTATTTCAATTTATTTCTTAAGAATTATATTGTCCGAATGTAAACCCTCACGTTGACGGTACTCATTTCATCGAACAGTAAAATTTGTTATAACTGCTCGGCAGGCAGACTCCGTGATGGCAGTCTTCGTTCGTAACGGATATTTTCTTTCAAATGCGCCAGGGAATCGGTTTATTAGCGTAAACTATAGATTTAGATAACTTCACAGGAAAACGTCTATGCGGGTTAAATCAGGACTGCGTGGAGGCCAATTTATGTCACCTCTCCTGGAGATCAATTTACCAGGAAAACTTTCACGAACTCATGGCAGAGACGTATTGGATGTGTGTGACGTTACTCCGTCCAGCTAAAACCATGTTTTTTTGGTTATAACTAGGAAAGTTTGCAGTTTAGTTATAGCTAGGAAAGTTTGCAGTTCAGGCAACAAGAAGTCATCTAACATCTTCACATAACGCTCTGAATTTATTGCTTCATCTCCAAAAAAGTAAAGGCCGATAATTCGTCGCGACGACATCGCAGCCCATACTGTCACTTTAGGCGAATGAAAGGGTTTCTGATGCTTGAGTTTCGGATTCGATACAATCCAGTAATGACAGTTCTGCTTATTTACGTGCCCATTAAAATGAAAATGAGCTTCATCCGAAAACAAGATGTTACTAAATGTTGAAAAGCGGTCATTGCCTAGTTTACGAAGTCTGGTATCCTGGAACTTTAATTCTTGCACCAATAACATTTTTTGGGAGTGCAGCTTTAGATCTTTATCCAAAATGCGGTGTAATAATGATCTATGCACTTTTAAAACACTTGCTCGCTGCCAAATTGAAAGATTCTGATCGTCTCAAACAGATTCATTAACAATCTCCATATTTTCAATCGTTCTTGACGACCTTGGTCGCCCGAATTTTGGCGTTTCCAGTGT
Organism: Druceiella hillmani; assembly: GCA_039881145.1. Taxonomy (NCBI): domain Eukaryota; kingdom Metazoa; phylum Arthropoda; class Insecta; order Lepidoptera; family Hepialidae; genus Druceiella; species Druceiella hillmani. The sequence goes on from JAYKKI010000015.1 coordinate 28,257,858, forward strand.
TACGCCGATCTCTTCGAACTTTTTAACCCATTTTCGAATCACAGGAATACTTGATGAATAATTTCAATGACGGAAACCTTGAATTTTGCCGAATCTTCGAACCGCTGCTGTGGCAGAATCACCATTTTTATAAAACTCTCTCATGCTCAACGTACGGTCCGCTCCCGATTAATATACTCCCCCCCCCCTTCCCCTCGGATTCGTTGCGTTTACGCAGTAACCTAAATAAATATAAACTTTCTTTTGAGACATCTTGTACATTAATCAAACAGTACTAAAAATCGATATTCGTACCAATATATGTTAAGTGTTTCCCATTTTTGAACATTAGTCACATAAATGGACATTGTATAATTGAGTAATTATTTCTAATAATAAAAACGTTTTAATTGCAACAATATCGTTGAGGGACTCTGAGAAATTCTAGTGCATCTAAAGTACATATTTATTTAAAATATAATAAAATATTTGAAGACAGTAAATCACATTATTAATTAAATAATAAATATTCGGACAAGATCCCGACCAATAATTTTGATGGTGTAAAAAAACTAAAAAAAATCACTTTTTAACTCACTTGAGATTACAACACTTTTAAACTTTCCGGGAGTTTGCTTATTTGTAAAATTTGTTTAAAATTATTTCCACCCTAAAATGTTTTTATATTAACCTTTGACTATATAAATCAATGTAATGCCTTTAAAGGGTGCGTAATTTAATGCAAAATCTCGAATAAATAAATGTCTAATTATGATATTTACAATTTTAATTTATATTTAATAAAACTGCCGGCATAATAAAAATCCACAATTTTATTAATTATTTTCTTTTATCTGTTCACCAAATATTACCAAAGTTCTTTTTAAAAATCCATTACCACTGCCGACTAAATACCAAAGACACCCTGTGACAAAATAAAATTATTAACACCGAAACATATCAAACAAAATTAGCAATTAACCGACAGTTCCCGAGTATCACGCCCCAACTCGACCCACCCTTTGAAGTGGACCAATGAATTTAAATTTGCCTGCAATAGGGAAAATTTAATTAATTATCCCGTCCGCTTATCCATTTACGGGCCAAAGCAGCCTCCGAAACGGGGAACAGAGAGGTCCAAAGGGGTAAACTAGAGTGAGAAGGCGAACAGAGAGCTTTTAAGCCATCAACAGGTGGCGCCTATGTGCGCCAATTAAAAGCGGCTTTTAATTACAAGCGTCGCGTAGAACGCCCCTCTTTATTAAGGCATCCACGGCATAGAGCGAAAGCTGCTATACGTAGACGTAGGTATCTACGGAAAGCTGTGTGGAAATAAGTCGGGTTCACGCTTTGCAGAGTGACTTTGGGGGAAAATTTAATCTGTTGCTCAGATTTTAATTATTTATGGTGTCGGATGGGCGTGAAGGGAATATTTGTGGGTTGTTATTTTTAAACGTGTTTATTAATGAGTTTTATATTAAGATTGATGAGTTTATTATTAATTGAGTGTTTCATAAGACTAATATTTAATTAAATGTTTAAAGTTTCCTTTTGGAGCAATTATTCGTAAGCAATCATCAAGGAAAACCAAGTTATTTCAATATATTTTTAAAGAAATGTTTGGGCGCATAAAATACATTATACGGGAATGGTAGATATGTTGCAGAGAATATTCAAAGAATATTCTTAATTAGTTAATATAAATATAAATATTTAAAAGCTAGTTTCTTCTATAATTTATTTCTCTCCATTACTTCCTCATCCTCTTGCTTGTGACATTGAGATATTTAATAGAACGATCCGATATACCGACATTTTTTCTTCATTTCCCATCTTTCTGACGACGTACCAAGAGGTATCGGTTATTTTTCCTAAGGTCTACTAAAAATTATGGTAAAAACATCTAAATATGTTTATTAATTTATAAGTCATGCCGATGTAAAAAAACAAAATGAATAAATATAAATATAATAGATAATAGAGAATATGAATAGATTAAGGAAAACACAAGAAATTTAAAAATGTTCAAGCTATAGAGAATACAGTATTTAAACCCCCACCTATATCCGGTTATTAGCTTTTATGTGATACACGGTCAAACTGGCGGACAAACAGACAGGATAACAAACATTCCAAAAACTTTTTACATTTTCTAGTTTGCGATTAGTAATTTTTTCCAAAAAATATTCAATGCATAGACTTTTATATCTTTACTCTTATATTATACATACATATAGACGATGTAAACACAACGATTAATATTTACATCGTCTCTTCACCTTCACTGACAACAAATACAATTTTCTGTCCCTCTTTACGATAAAATTATGACAAAACTATTAACTAAGTTATTATCGCATAATGATCAAACAGATTTGCTTTTGAAAATTAGATTACATTACATAAACATTCCAATAATTAAAAATTAAATTTTTTTGAAAAAGAACAATATAAGTATAATTAAAAATTGTCATCCGCAAAAGAAATGTGCCAGTTTTTAATACTTTTTTTTACTTCTCATAAGCATTACGGAAACAATGTGAAAATACGTTGCCTGACGGGAGGTACGTTTCGCTTCATTACCATTTAACTCGTAGAAGTTGTGTGAGTGTTTTTTTTTTGTATCTGCAGTTTCAGACCAATTGTTTGCCAATTCCTATAGTATAGAAAGTAAATACAAGGAATCCACAGGGGAGGGGGAATTCAAAGCTCTAGAAGTACAAGTCATTAAAACAAAAAATAATTTTTAATATTACTCGCTAGAGCGTTAAGTCTAAATTATACATAATCTCATTTCAAACATCATAATGTACCGTAAATAAGCAAGGTATGCTTACATAATTCCATAAACAAATATATCTCGAGCACTTATTCACAATCTGATAAGCAGTGTGTAAAGTGATTTTTTTCTTGTATTTTGCAGGTAAGCACCGCATAATGCTCCATCAATCTGCCATGCGCGATCGTCAAATACGCCTTTACGATATCTATTTGGTAAGTTAATATGCATCGTAAATGTAGTTTATGTAAGTGCGCCGCTGCGTTATCTGCGCCCGGATGACAGACGCAAGTGTAGTTTTATATATGGAGCGCTTGTTTGTAAACGGTCTCGCGGGCCGTACGAGCGATCAGCGCCTTTATCAGGCATTAGATTGGTGTAAAATGCCGCTTGTATCTATTTGCTACGGTTTTTCCGTACGAAAACAACCTAGTTGAGTACTCGGATAACATTTTGAGCAGAGACCATGCTTATTCGAATCAATAATACTTTAAAAGAAAAAAGAATGAAACGTGTGCTAAAAAGGCAATAAGATACACCTGCGTTAGTTACGCACTATTAGTTACAAAGTTTCCAGGCAAAGTAAAATCCTATGATTTAAGTGTAATAATTAAAGCTAATAACATCATTGAAAACAATGTAAATAAAATATCAAATATTGAATGAATATATTTGGCGTTAATTTTGTAGAAATTCATTATTCACAATTAAATGAAACTACGTGATGTAGTATTATTTCTACTTTCTTTAAGTTCTTTACCACGACCTAGGTTTTTTTTGTATGACAACATCTTCAGATGGCCTATTAGCAAATATCTTTGCTAATTGCCCACCTGAGATATTGTAATAAAACGAAACCTAGGTCGTGGTAAAGAACTTAGAAAGTAGAAATAATGCTACATCACGTAGTTTCATTTAATTGTGCAATATATAAAGGTTAATTGAAAATCAAAGTGTGAAATCGTGGATATACAAATTTACATATGCCGTTGTTTTCTTGGAACATAGTAAAAATTATTCCCAATAATTACTCTCACTAGGTTGTTACAACGCCATATATGCCGATAATCATAAGAGTGTCTTTTAAATGACCCAATCAATAATTTGTTTCTGTGGAAAAATTGTCGTCAATTACTGCTAAGATATGAGTTACTCGCTGTAAATAATGGTACTGTGTGTCGCACGAGGGTAGCAACCTTTCAAGATGGTTTAATGCCATTTCAGCGCATAAGTACAAGCATATTCGTGCTACGTCGCGCATAATAATAACAGCTTGTTGGGAAAAATTATGCATCCGGATAGTGTCCTGAACAAGAGAAGCATATTATGATATATAAGACAACATTAAAGTGTACACGAATTATTCTCCCTTATTTTTAAGAAATGTATTGGCTTTCCAATCAAACTTTTTTTTATTAAATTATAACTTAACTTTGTGTTGCATTTAACTATTCATAATTATCTGTCAAAATATAATGATAACAAGTAAATAATGATATTTGCATTTTGAAGAATAGTTATTGCAAAATTGATTAATTTTTTTATTCCACTCTAATAAAATTTTATATTGACATAACCTAGATATAATCTTTGTATTTATATCGTGATATCACCTTTTGATTTATTTTTCCTACACTTTTCTGCGATTAAAAGTGAACCGCTTATAGAATTTCACCACGACTAAACAGTAAGGAACATACTCTATCGCAAAAATGTGAATATCCACATAGCACAGCTTTCCCCTCGACTTTTTCACACCTATAAGACGACACAAATGGAAAGAAGGCTATCAGATGGCGCTCGCCACGGTCAGTCCTCTGGGAACATATGTGGGTCGTGGTTCGTGTCCACACTAAGTCGCGACGTATGTTTGCGAGTTCGCATGTGAGCTAAGGGGTAGATTTTTCCGGCAATTTTCTTGAGGCGCGCCCGCTTGCGACGCGGGGCCGAGTGAGGAAAACTAGATGCTAGTTTGACGGTGAGAAACTTGGTGGCAGCACCTAGCAGGCTTTGTTTTAAGTGAATGGAAAATAGTCTATTCATTTTGTGTAATCATTACGTAGTTTTCGATAAACATTCGTTAACAACCAATTTAAGAAGTGGATAATTAACACAATAATGTATTGAGGTTATTCAAAATAATAAGAGAAACCACAAGCAACAATCACAATTAAGCGCCACTAAAACATGAATTTCCGTTTGAAATTTAATTTCATCAATTTGTTAATATAATTAAAGTGTAAAGATTTATATTTTTAATTACTTCAACAAGTGGAAGTACAATCGTATCACTAACAAATATCTACATTTCTCATTATTTTTAAGTAACAAATAAATAGGAGTTTTCATAAAATTTTAACGCCAACTATATATTTTGTCTACAATAGGTACTTTGAATACCTGATAAGTTATTTAACTATCGGCCATGTAAGTCAAGTTGCAAGTTAATCGAAAAATTGCAAACGCATATCATATTAAATAAATATTATTTTCGTTTGAAATTTAACTTCATCAATCTATTACTATAATTAAAGTGTTTTTCACATTTTTATCTAATGGCTTTCAAAATTTAAACAGTTTTCACCCTTTCAGAGATTCGTAGCCAAACTACGAACCCTTCTAGTTTTACCACGTCTATCTGTGTGTCATAATCGTTTTACTTGCGGACTTATACGAGTATAAAAGTGTTATAAAATTTAGCATTGTTATACATATTATAAAGCCAACAATGTTATGAAATAAAATTAAAGAAAATTTAAAGTATCTCCTCTGCATGTACAGTGGGGATGAATTCTTTTATTCGCATATCCCATTTTGTAATAAATATTAATAGCTTTTTTTAATTTTGAAGTAAGTCATAAACGCTTTTGCAATTTACGAAATATTAAGCTTTACAGTGGTAATTTTTGTTAGCATTACGTATCTCCACCCCTTACCTGATTAAACGCTTTTAGAGTGTGTGAAAGTATTCAAAATAGTAGTGTATATATATATATATATATATATATATATATAAATATATATATATATACATATCTATATATATATATATATGTATATTTATATATATATATATATATATACATATATATATATATATATATATATATATATATATATATATATACATATATATATATGTATTAAAAAATTTAAAGGAAAAAGATCACAACTAACAGTTTACTACTACTAGTCGTCAAATTTATAACATGCAGTTGGGTCCGTAATAAGTTCGTAGGAACTCCATACATATGACTTAAATCAGCTGCAAAATAAGTTTGTATTATAAAACATTTATTTAGTATGTCAGTAAAAGGTATACTATGCAGGTATACTAAGGTATACTATAATAAACTAAGGTATTATATAAAGGTATACTAAGGTATATATAAAGGTATACTAGGTATGCAATATTTATATAGTGAATAATAATATTAATATTTGTATTAATTTAAATGTTTATATGAGCATAAGCGTGTACGATACCATCTTAGTACGAGTTATAATCGTCTTAACAAAGCCTGTCGCGATTTTTATTAATATGTAGCAAAATGTTAATACCATAAGCTAGCAGATGTTATTGTGCTATTTTTGTTTTATAAGGATATATATGGTATCCAATAATCAACTACAATTTAGATTGAAATTGCTCATTTCCTGAAAATGTTTATTTTTTGTATAATTACCGATTTCTTACCTATATATTTTCATCGCATAGCGACTACTGTTTTAAAGAATTAAAACTAATTCACCAAAGTACTAACTTAAAAGCGACAAAAAATTACAACAGCCTGTCAAAAATCACTCAACCAAAAATTATACGAGAATACAAACTCTTAACTGTTGACAAAACAAGAACAAAACCTTTTCTTTTGCATACGTGCGGCTTATATAGACTTTGGCGCTAAACCTGTCAGTGTTTTGTAGCACATTTTACTATTACAAATAACGACAAACTTATTGAAGTTCAGAGGCATATCATTCCTCGCCAAAATATAACCAGACGTTTGTTTTCATTGGACAAACCGCTGTCCATAAAAATGCTTATTTTTCTCTTTATTGACGAAAGAAACAACTTTTCCAACAAAGCCATTAATTTATTGACCATAAAGATATATATTTATTTTAATTTATCTTTCGTCAGGTTAATTGTAAAAAAATAAAATCTAATTAAAAATATATATTCATCAAGATCGTTTCTTTTCCTACTAAGTTTTAATTATCAGAAACATAGGTGCGGCGTAACTCCCAATACTTTTTTTAATTTTATCGTAAAACAAAGCTTTGCACATTCATTATACCCATTTCTTAATGGGTTACAAAGATATATATTTTTGTAATATTGTTTTTTTATTTATTTCTGCGCCTTGTTAATAAAACAACATAATATTTATAACTCCACCGTATGAAAAAGTACAGCAGTGAGCAAAAAAGGAAAAATTATATTTGGATTATTTTTTAGCGTTATAATCGTACAAAAAGAGATCGTAGCGATATAAAAACAGATTTTGATCCCAAATAATAGTTTTCAATTAATTAATAGAAAGTGAACATTATATAATCGTAGATTACATTAATAGTAGGTACATATCTTTGTACCACTTCAAAGTTAGCTATATATAAATGCTTTAATTTGTACTTACATATGTATGTATACACACACACACACACACACACACACATATATATATATATATACATATATATATATATATATATATATATATATATATATATATATATATATATATATATATATTCTTCTATTCCTCACACTTGCCAGAGTGGCCGTCGTCTTGGCGATAAGGTACATGGTTGGTCTTTGTCTTAGTTCCTCTCGACTCAGAGGGCTGCTTTAACGATGCGTTTCTAGAACACTTTGTAATGCTGGTCCCTGTCTCTCCCTTTTTCATGTCTGTCCATTAGGTTGGACTTCACCTACGAGGTCTTTTGCCTTAGACCTGTCCCTGTATCACTAGACGTTCCATCGAATTTTCTTTCCTGTAGATATGACCGAAGAATTGAAGCTGTCCTTCCAAGCCATGTCCAGATTCCCGACAGAAGATGTTGTGTAAGCGCGGCGTCTGCCGATTTCCTCTTCACACCCGTTAACATAAGACTAAGATGAATCGAGATAAATATTACTTTCTATCACATCGCAGTTGGCTATATATCGGTGCTTTAATTTGCACATATGTATATGTATATATATATATATATATATATATATATATATATATATATATATATACTGCTAATTGTCTGTCTGCCAAAATCGTAAGCGAAATGTAATTGTACAGCTTTGATAAGAATTATGGACATATTTCAATTATACTTTTCAATTATTTATTACAACTATGAACGATAACATCGTAGAAATACAGAAAACATTTTCCTGTCTCAACGCAAGTAACACACAAATTTAAACAAATTTTCTACTATCACAAATTTTATACTCTTAGCTTTTCAATAACGTAGAACAAATACGGGCTCTTGTCTTTTCACATCAGTTACGTGTTCTGTATTACTTCGATCAAATGATGGAAAGCAACAATATTGTTCTTATTACTGAATAATATTTGATATAATATGTTCCTTACTCGCAATTAAATGAAACTACGTGATGTAGTATTATTTCTACTTTCTTTTAGTTCTTTACCACGACCTAGGTTTCATTGCATTACAACATCTTCAAATGGGCTGATAACAAATATTGCTATTAGCCCACCTGAAGATATTGTAATACAACGAAACCTAGGTCGTGGTAAAGACCTTAAAAAAAGGAGAAATAATACCACGTCACGTAATTTCATTTCATTGTGAATAATGAATTTCTACAAAATTAACGCCGAATATATTCAATCAATATTCCTTGCTGTTTAGTCGTGGTAATATTTAAACGTCTTATTACTCCAAATTACGCTTTGCTATCTTTTGAAAATTTAATATACTCCATAAAACCAAATACTAATATAGCAAAATTATAAAATCTTAAACCAATAATTTCATCAACTCGCGTTTCAACAGGTAGTTATGTTGTTTAACCTACATATAAAGAAAGAAGTACGTATTCATTATTGAATTATTTCATACACGATTTAAAAACGATACGCCCTTCCGAACATTAATAATTTGAAAATGTATACGCGTTATGCTGTACACTTTTTGGCAAATAAAGGATTTAGCTAAGACTTTGATTAATGTGTCTACCAATAATTGTATAATGTTGAAAATTTAATATTAATATACAGCAAAATTATAACATCGTAAACCAATAATTCAACAACTTGTATTTCAACAAATAGTCGTGTTGTTTAAGCTACGTATGAAGAAGGAAGTTTCTGAAGAATGAAATAATCAATAATTTATTCATTGACATTATTGAATTATTTCATACACGATTAAAAAAACGATACGCCCTTCCGAAAATTAATAATTTGAAGATATATACGTTATGCTGTACACGTTTTGGCAAATAAAGTATTTAGCTAAGACTTTGATTTATGTGTATAGCAATAATTGTATAATGTTGAAAATTTAATATACTCGGTAAAACATTTATACAGCAAAATTATAACATCGTAAACCAATAATTCAACAACTTGTATTTCAACAAATAGTTGTGTTGTTTAAGCTACGTATGAAGAAGGAAGTTTCTGAAGAATGAAATAAACAATAATGTATTCGTTGACATTATTGAATTATTTCATACCCGATTAAAAAAACGATACGCCCTTCCGAAATGTTATAATTTGAAGAAAACGTTCTAAAATTTAATCTTATTTTCCAATACGGCAATCAAGGCTACATTTAAATTTTTTTAAACAGGAAGTAGAATGTATTATCAAAATTAAATAAAGAAAAAAGTAACTTAAAATTCTAATGTATGTATAAAGAAGAAAAAACATTCGTGTCGGCGATCTTTATAATCTAATATCAATAAGGATTACAATAATCAAGAATTAATGACCGCCTTTTGATAATTGCAGGAAAATGTTCAAGATAATTTTCTGCGTAACAAATTTATAATGACCTATTTATTAAAAGATATATTTCTAATGCAATCAAATTTTAAATTTCCGGCTTTACGTGCCGTAATTTGCAAGTTTATATTTTAATAAAATTCTCTACGTACTCTTGGAAGAAATAATTCCTGTTACCGACGACGCATTTGAGAATTTTCTGACTGTACATATTGATTAAACATTGATTGGTCGACAGCCGTAAGTTTATCTCATTATTCGTATAAATATTAACGATATACATATTTATTGGTGAACCCTCTTCCACGCCAGAATTACTGCCCTAACCTAAATCATCAGATGTACTGAACTACTAAAATAGCTAAAGCAATCTATCATTTAAAAAGGAAAAAGAAAACTGTCACTGAACCAAAATACTCTGATATATTAGGTGTACGTACTTTTAAATATATGATACGATTGAATTATGTACTAATACACTATCTAACTCTCTATCCTAAAATTATTTCAAAAATACTCCAGAGTTCCAGAATTCTTCATTTACCTTTATATGTTTCTAGATTGTTTCTAAGTATAATATAGTTCTAAGATGAATTATAATTTTCAATCTATATTAAACAATCTATAGAAAACTATTTTAAACGCAATCGCGCAGTCTCCGCCGTATATACTAAACTATTGTTACGATTTTATTCGCCATAATTACTTTTCTCAAGTAATGAGGCCAATATTACAAGCACACATTAACCCTTTCTACGGAATGAAAAAGAAAGTTCTATTACAATATGGCCGATCGATTTCCAATGTTTTTTTTCTTTATTCCTCAACAAAGTTTAAATCATGTTTATAAGTGACACCGACAGGTAATTTATTTATTTTTATACGCAAGATATCTCATTTAAATAACAATAGACATCGCCATCTCCTTTATTCCTTACCATCTCGACCCGGAAAAACAGATGGCTCTAAACACTTGCCTCCAATTTATTTATTTCGTTCGGTCTCTTTTCTAAGCGCCGCGGTTTTCTTGGTTTCGCTCACAAAGTAACAATACCGCCGACGCGTACTCACTCGATAAGAACACGCGGAACTGCGAGCGCTCGGAACACCGAATGGAACGATAATAAGGTTGCATGGGAAAAAATACAAACACCAAACGATTTTTTCCGTTTAAACTAGCTCTACTCCGGTTTTTATTCATTCTTTGATTAATTCGTCTCAATAAAAGCAGATATATATTCGGTTTGTGTAACGTCCACTATGGATGACACTTGGTATAGGTGACAAAACGCACCGTTATTAAAACGAATATACATATATATATATATATATATATATATATATATATATATATATATATATATATATATATATATATATATATATATATATATATATATATATATATATATATATATATATATATATATATAAATACACATATATCAACTCATAAATTATTCTTAATAAAAATGGCAATAGGATTCTCATAAGCAAATATCGTAATTATACAGTAATATTCAATTCTTCAAAAATCAAATCCACAAATATAATCCTTTACTCTTTGAGCTTTCAGTTCAGTGCTTTTAGCCAATATCGCTTAGTAAACTATCTGTCTATGTACCTTATCGATTTTAAAGCACTTGAAGAAACTAAACTGTTATGTAGCCAAGTCAATGTAATAAATATCTCAATCACAATTTTTGTAATAATTATATAACATAGCATTACGTAATCGTTTCGAATGCGTCACTAATCCGGTCCCATTCAGGAACAATCAGGTGACAAATAATCAGAGGCCAATGTCAGTTCCAATTGTACATACATAAGCATAATGTCTAATAAACATCTTTTAAATCGTCTGCAACAGACAAAAAGATCTATGATTATTATAGATAATGAAATAAATCGATAACATGATTGGAACTAAAGATTTTAAATCAAGGAAAATAATCTAAATTTGAACGTACGTAGAATATCATGCAAGATATAGTTACATAAAATAATTGTAAAGAATTTTAACAGCATAAATTATAAATATATCTGTAAAAAATACATAAAAACTGTACCTGAACAGCGAGACATTATCTTCGCTACTTGCGTCATTCAGAATACAGGTAAACTTCCGTCGTTTTAAATTAAGTTATCGCTATAAAATAACAAATAGGTAGTCAATACATACATCTAAGAATATTCAAACTTATCTTCTAAGTCAAATAAATAATTGTTTAATTACGAACATAATGTGAAATCAATTGATAATGTATATTTACTGGCCATGGAACAACCTTAATTCTATGTAATGAAATGTTTCGTCATGTAAAACCATCACTATCAATGAAATAACCAAAATATATGTCGTATTACATTCTTAAAAAGCTAATTGAGAAAAAATTATATTCCTTAAATTTGAAAAATATCCACATTCATACTTAACTAATAATTTAAATATCTAACTTATTTGACTAAAATCTATGAAAATTTACGATACGTGCCATTAAATAATTAGTACGTTAACATTCAGATAATACTATGTATGTCCTTAAAAACATCGTAGATTATTTTAATATCTTCCGTTTACAAAATATATGGAATATGTTAAATAAAAACCATTCTGTTTCAAAATAAGACAACTAACTTTTGAGATCCTAAATAAATATTAATTTGTATTACATCTTTATTAGTATGTTTAAACTAACATTGGTAATAACAAAATAATAAAGTTTATTTACTCATATACATATATAAAGCAATGGAGATATGCCTACAACAATATTAACAAAATACCCTTTTAAAGCCTCCCGTACTCCTTTGATATCTAAATATTTGTATGGTTATAACTTCTGATTTTTCTTCAAAAGTTAGTCAGCAGATCATGAAAATTACAATTATATATATATATATATATATATATATATATATATATATATATATATATATATATATATATATGTGTGTATGTATATATATATATATATATGTATATATATATATATATATATATATATATATATATATATGTAATTTTCATTAATGTAATACGACAAGTGTAATCGAGTAACTTCACATACGAAGAATTTGTGATCTAAGTAAAAACCACTTGTTCCTCTTATTAAATTTGGCACGACATTTCAAAGGAGACTACACTATGTGTGGATAGTTTCGCTTTCTGTCTTGGTTACCCTCAAACCGTCGCGTTTTCAACCCTTCGCTAGCCACCTGTAATCGCCGCCGGTGGTCCCACCACCCTACCACCACCTTTCGCGGCCCGCGCATCGCTAATCGCACCACGCCAGCCAGACCGCGTTGACAAACAAGGGCCGCGTGCTAAAAGCCTATTTTTTGTGTTATAAGATGGCTTTGGGTCCAATTTGGACGTGGTATGTTAACATAGGACGCCGAAGCGGACATGAGAGTTTACTTTTGACAATATTGTGCCCAGGTAATGTTTACAGTGTTCGTGTAAAGGAACGAGCGATGCAAACGCATTTTGCAGAATGCAATGAGAAATAGGTATGAGATACCGAAACAAATGTTACAAAATGTTAAAGTATAAATTTAATGACGTACATACACGTTAGCTTTGATTATTGCTAGAAATTGGAAGGTCCACCTCTGTATACCTAAATATATATAAAACCAACATTCGTCACAAAAATATCCGAGTGTAGTGAATAATTCAAATGTATCTATCTGTCACAAAATTAAATTTTTATGTCACCTTTATTTAATTGCTTAGGCTATTCAATTTTAAAAATATTTTAAAGTAATGTTTTTCAAACATTATTCATCTTTTATATGTTTAAATGCTCATGTAAAACCACACTTATAGAAATATATTATATGTTTAATGAACTCTTTCTAAGTCCAATAGCCTCTCGATAATTGGATGTGGCTTACACGGACAGTACGATTAACGAAAACAAATTTTGTAAATAAGTACTGCGAAAGAAGTAAAACTGTATAAATAGTACCTAGGCGTCAATAAAAACTGACGTCAGTTTTTATTGACGCCATATGGTAGGGAAGTGAGTGCGATCACACAAGGTAAATAAAAGGCTGAGGATTGGAGCAATGGCTTGATGGTAGTACCCATATAATCCAGCAGTTCTGGTCGAACCTTGACTAGTATAAGCACTTACACAGAAAAACAAAAACTTATTTAATATGTTCATATTTATGAGACGCAGGAAAAGCTTTATAATTGTTTATTCAAACCTATATTGAAAACATATTTGTACAGACATTTGAAATTGGAACGACGAAGAGGAGCATTGTTTCGAAATTGTAAATAAAGTATTTGCTGTACAAATATTGCGCGTTCGAACTTTAATCTTTAAAAGCTCTCTGTGAACTTTCTTTAATAAGCTTAAAATAAGACGAATTATGAAATGCGGAATTGTTTTGCCTCCCTATTTGAGTGTCATGTATAAATATTTATGAGCGAATCGTCAATTGTGAATTGTGTGAGGGTCATAAGCGTCCGCTTGAAGGCGGCATTTTGCCATGGAGCACATTAGGACGCGCATTCGCGGAATAAGAAATTGGCACATTAGGCGGCGCGCGGGCGGTCCCCGTCTCGGCACTTCGTTAGCAATTAGAGCGCCCGCTAACGACCGTCCAGATTAACGCGCCGCCTCCGCCGCGCGCGACTCCAACTATCCAGATAAAAATAATTAGCTCTCATCTCGACGAATATATAATGTAATGTAATATAATAATAACGAAGCATTAAAGATGACGCGCCTCTCTCTCACCCCCGCCCCACCCCCTCATTACTTATACAAAACGCGGCGCGCTAGAGTCGGAGATGATTTTTTGTCTTGCTCGATCTGCGGGGCCGGGACGCTCCGCTAATAACTCCTGCCCTCTCGCGTTTCTGCATATCGCCGTCCTTGTTCGCCTCGTAAAGATAATTAAGGCCGGCGCGGCGCTCGCAGGCGCTCGGCCGTGGCTCCGCCCCCTCGAGCGAGCGAGGCGGGCGGTGGGGGGCCTTCCCCCGTCCCCGCCCCGGCCCGATGCAGTCCCCTCTCCTCGTAATGTTTTCTCGTCTCAGTGTGGCGCCGACCGTTCCGCGGTGCGTTATGTCGGTGACGCCTTGTTAAGTTTTCACACATCCACGACCTTTGTGTTTGTACCGCGTTAATTATATTACACACATTGTTCGCCGCACCGCACGCGAAGTGACATGTAATTAGGGAAAAACTGTTTTAGTTTAAGATATTATCCATTTCGAGAAGACACTGCCCGAGGCGGCCGCGGCTTGCACTGCGCAGTTTAATAATTTTACAAATTTAAAGGAAATTAAGTGGTTGAGTGTTGTACGTAGAAATTAATAATAACTTGTGTAATAACTAGAGATTGTGCTCGTTGGATATTTACAAAGTGCGAGGAGAGAACCGAGGGGTGAAGCGAGAGATCAGTGTGTGAAGTTGGAAGGCGAGTGCGCCGGCTGGCAATGCTGGCTGCAATTCTTGAATAAATCCTCTGCGGGCGATGCTCACAGGTTATTATTTAGAAATATATTATAGCATTTATTGTCTCTTCTTTTTCATTTATGTTTTTTTGGAAAATTTATTTCTTCCCAGCAGTTTTTCTACCTATATTTTATCTTTAGAACGACTACATAGGTACTTGTCGCAAAAACAAAATAATAAATATTAATAAAATTATACCTTAAGTTTTATTTTTGATTTAAACTCAAGAATCATAATGTTATTTTCGATGCCCATTTTATTTTTGTAAATGAAACCATAAATTTTGTAAATAAAATTCCTAAAACTGTTTAATAGTTCCATAGTGTTATTATAAAGTCTTTTAGGATTTGCATCTTAATTGAATCTAATAATACAAAATTAGTGTAAAAATATAACTCTTATTTGATTCTAATTATTCCTGAATGAAAAGGAAACATAAGTACAATATGTCATATGCGTTTCATTGGCTGTAGTTCAAAAGTATTCTTCGCTAAATAGATAAATTTCCTTCCAGAGCAAAAAGTTATGTAAATAAAATCAATTTTATTAACATCACAATTTACATTGAACCAAAATCAAATTTCAAATTAATGAAAAAAAAACGAAAATTAAAGAAATCATTATCGATACATTTAAGATTACGCTAAAAGTAAATTCATAAGTTTGTTTTGCCATCGTAGTTCTTATTTCTTTATTAACACCAATATAAAATTTAATGATAATGTACACAGCGAATGTAACTATTTAAAAAAAAACTAAAACTTGGTTCAAAAGGAAATAACCTAGTAGAAAATTGATAATTGTGGCTATAAATATATATGTACGTACTTACTTAATTTAAAATAAAGTAAACGCCGAAAACACTATCCGAAAAAGTATTATTTAAATTGCACAGTTCGTTTAAAAATGAGAAATATATAAAGTGTGTGTATGCAGCAATTTATATATAGTAATTAGCTTCTCCGCCAATAATAATTACGTTACTTAAAGCCAATAACGCTACTTCAAGTTTCCAGGCATTATCAACTTCAAGACCAACAGCGTCCTAAACGAAATTTGTTCGATAAATTTATTCTTTGATTAGCCTTTTTGAATCCACACAACCTTATAATGATATCAATTAACAGAGCAAAGTACAATGACGTATTGGAAGTGAGAATAAAGTTTGAATAGAATTGATTGTGTCAATCGGTACGGTGGATTGATTGATGGTCGAGCAGTCTGGCGGGCACACTTCACATGTGATCCGTCCGCTTTATCTCCAAATAATTCTTTCTCTTCCATACGATGGATGTTATTTATATGAAACCCCAACCTGTCAGCCTAAATATTCCACTTGATGAGCCGGCACTTGGTGTTTTTATTGGAAGCGCGCATTGTTGTTGTCGTTCTTGCACTACACGAGCTAGCTCTAGTTGTTACGGTCGGAATTCCATTATTTTGAAGCATGGATTGCATTCATTTCTTTATCTCGATGTTACCTCATATGAAATAAGACGTGCCCATATAAAAATACTAAAATTAAAGGTAATATTTTTGCAAAAATTATGCAACGTGTGGTCTATTTTTCTATTAGCTATTGATAAAAAATAACAAACGTTTTATACAATATAATAAAAAAATGCAATTAAATTAAAGAGTGAGAGTTGTACAAAGAAAGATTTGTTTCTATATATAAGGGTTGTTTTTGAAATGAAGTATAAAAACACACATTTATACTCTTTATTGTAGATAGAAAAATGAACAAATGAAGAAACTTATTTTGGTCAATGTTTCAAAATACTATTAAAATGTATATTAATGATCATTTGATTAATATTTGTATCTATTAAAAGCATTTGACTGAGATGTAAACATTATGTGATCGTAGATACTTATGAAATCTTAAAAGAAAACAACCAGTGGATAACAACAAAACACTATCATAGCATACCGCAAAATGAAACTAGTGATTATTTAGAAATTATAATTTTTAATATAAAAAGCATTTAATATTAATCGCAAATATAGTAAATTTAGTTTCATTATAGGACAAAACTGAGTAAGAATCGTTAAAAAATTATCAATGTTTGAGTATCTTTGCTATTATTGCGGTAATTTTTTTAAATATTATTTAAACTCTCTAAGCAAGGGCTATTAAAGAAATATAATTATCGAGTTCACATGAACTCCACATGAAAGTTACCTCCATTTTTTTAAATGGATAATGTAAGTTTTTGTTTTCAGCGGTGATTTTTTCATTACCTATTTAGCAATTGGTAGATACACTTACATAATATATCATATTAATTACAATTGATAATTTGTATGTTTATACCCAAGAGCACGTCACTGCGGAAAAAGGGGCGCGAATAAAGTTGATTAAAAAAACGTTAAATAGTCTAAATAAACTAAGACATTGGAATGATCAACGTAACGCTCTTTATTTACACAAAGTCTCGGTCGGGAGATAAGGGTAGGCGTAGACTGACCAATAAAGAGGATAACAAATTTATCTGTTATCTAAACACGGACGTGTTCACCGGACATAAACGGACGTTCCGACACGAAAAAGGCGTAAAGACGAATGTCGATAGCCCACCAAAAAAGGGAAAATTAAAATAAAAAAGCCCCACGGACTGGGATTTTTATACCGAAGGTTTTTTACGTTTTTTTATTTGGCCGGTAACAAATGAGGGGCATTAGTTTGAGATTAAACAGTGCAGAGGTCCAGTTGGGTCGAGGAGTGATTGTGTAACAATGGACATGTCATATCCAAAAGGATTATATCGATTTTATATTCTGCTGGGCGTATAATAAATCATCCATTGTTTAAAGCGGAACGGGTACGTGATTTAGAGCTAGTATTATGCAGCATTTTATTTATATCATGTAGTATAACGCATACTTTATTTTTCATAAACATATTTAATAATAATTCTTCCTGTTCTGACTGACATAAAAAATATATAAGATTACTTTATTTTAATAATTTCACAATTAATGTAGTTAATTCGATTTCTTGTCGCATATATTTTATCCATAATTATATAAAAAAAACCTCTAGTTGAAAATGCAATTGCTTGTTCAAGTTATTTAAATTCATTTTGGTATTTTTATTTTGTATCTAAAAGTAAAATTATAAAATTACTCATTCCACTGCTTAAATATATTTCTTATCATATAAGCTAAGATGCAATCGATAAAACTTGATTTAACGTTGAGACTTAGAGTCATATATTTCAATTAATCTGGTGTCCAAAAATATACAAACATAGACAATGTGACAAAGAATAAATTATTAAAATCGAATCCACTACATTTAGAATTAAGAATTTTCAAGAAGAACGAAGTGTTATGTCCATTGCGAAACAAGATACAGCTCTGCTGCGACCCCACCGCCCGGCGCGTTATCTGTAGATTCACGGGTTTAAGTGCACTTTTATACATCGATTCGTGCGACGTAAGATTCGTTTTTTGCCTCACTTTACACCCATACGCCTTCCCTATATCAAGTTTTGCCTTAATTAATTACATTAACCGTTCGACGGAGCTAATTTTGGTTAAATTATATATTTGAATTTGAGAACTAAAATTTACCGCCCGAGAAATGAAGAGTGATCAATTTTACTCCTTAATTCTAATTCGGAACGTTTCATCGGATCGAGTGTAAAAACAAAAAATATGTTTGGAAATCATTAGTATAATACCTAATGCAGCAAATAATTCAAAATACGTCGAAAACTTATCTGGCTATTAAGGATTTCAGCTTGTATGTATGTACAGGCATGAAAAGGAGGTCGGCCAAAATTCGCCCGACGTTACAAACCCAGAATGTACTTTTAAAAAAGCTGGTGTTTTTAGAATATAAAAAAGTAGATAAATCAGTAGAGACCAATAATAAAATACAACATAATAACCATAATTCAAAAGAAAAAAAACCGTCTTCATAAATCTAACGAAGTACCTACACAAAAAAACTTTTTAGAAACGATTGTAAAATATAATTAACAATGATCGCTTTGTTTAATTTGTGGCCGTTTCCTAAATTAATTAAGAATAAGCTGTTAATTGATATCGACATTCATTGTGTTCTTGTTCAAATGAATGTCTTTTTCGCTCTTTTCAAGTTTTACCAGAACGACCCTATATGGCCTGCGACTTGGATTATTATGTCACGTCTATGTAAAGGATACAATACACAATTCGTACGTTGTTTCATCTTCCTGGTTCATATACTTATAGTATATTAAATATTATTTACAAATATATATTAAATTTATTTATCAAAAATAATATAATAGTATTATCAAAAATAACCTAACCTTTTCATAAATTGTCTGACTTACAATTTAAATGAGATTCTTCAAGAGTGCAAGTTTTATTCTTGTAATCCAGGCCCAATATAATATGAACATTTGCCACTCTCCTTTACTCGTCAAAGTATAAGGCTGTTGGAATTTTGCCTCATTTATTTATAATCATTTGGAAGTATTCAGGATCTGACTGACGTCTTGCATGTACTAATTCTTATTTCCTGAACAATGATTAAACTCTATATTTAAAATAAATTTTATTTCAAATTACAAAATATTTTTTCTACGTCACATTAAAATTCATCTACTTAACTTTAATTTCCATCTACTATGGCTACTTAATAAATCACTAATTCCAATATCACTCAGCGCTCGACCAAAGTTCAAGGCTGCACCCAATTTAATTTCAATAATTTTTTTTTCTAAAATACATAATCTTAGCTGTCATGACGACACTTATACATGTAATCTACCCGGCAACTATATACTCTTACCTTCATACCCGATTCAAAGCCTATACATAGTCGAGGGTCTTCGTATTTTAGTATTTATCACAGTCGTCGATAAAATTAACAGTACAATGATGATTTCTACTGATAACCTGTATCTAAAATCAATCTTGTTTATTTGCCTTCAAGCCACATAAGCTGACAAACCTCGAGTACCCTATGTACCAAAATTGTTATCAGTAGATCTGTAACGGTTAAGATTAGCTAAGTTCAGTTAATACGCGGGTTTGTAATACGTTTTTATCTACTTAAATTTCAAACATTTTAAGCTTCGTTACTTATCTATTGAATAATATCGATATATAAAATGCAGCTCTGCATTAACTAAGAAATATTTTAATCGGAAAATTGATATTTCTATCATTTTCAGATCCATTAATTACGAGAAACTGTTTAATTTTTTGTGACTTGTAATTTTCTATTTTAGTTATAAAATTTAATAGAAGAAAAAATATTTATTATTTAAATTCAAATATTTAAGCGGATACTGCTAATGTAATTTTATTTAATATAACATAAATCGTGGTATACTTCGAATACTTTAGAATAAAGGAATCGAAAATCGATAAATGAAATATTTCATTCACTGTTTGAGAATAAACAAATTGCACAATATGACTTTAATCTATCGTATTCTTGAAAGTGTGAGCGCAGTAAGTGAGAACATCCAAGTCTCAATGCGAGTCTCCAGCTCTGCGAGAGATTGTGATAAGATTATTCATGTTTAAGTGATTGAGCCATGTTAACAGATATTGTATATAAGAATATCGCTTCGGTATCGTGATGTAAAAAAGTCGATAACAATTCGTGTATCGATATAGATACTCGAATATTTATTTCTGTGATATAAATAGTTTATCACACTTACGATTTTATATAGTGTAAATATTGCCGTAAATTATATTTCCGTTTATATTTAACTTTTATTGATTACTTTTTTTTAAATTTCTTTCTTTAAAAAAACGTTTGAAAATTGTGTATCTTTTGATTAACAATTATTTCATACTACTTTATTGAATAAAATTTAATAGTATTTAATAAATATGAGTATAATTATTTATATTGTTTAATATTTGGCAGCTTATTTTCAGTCTCTTCTTTTAATAAATAATGTAAATTTTGAAAACCAAGAAACTGGAAAGAAATAATAATGTTATGTTCAGAATTGTTATGAATTTTATTATTGCACTTAAACAAAATACATGTATATGATTGAATCTAAAGTTATTGAATTAATTTTGACCTTATTTGCGTCTAATTAAGAATTAAGTGAAAGTTATATAAGAGCACACATTAAATGACTATGGAGGTGTATTTTTATCAAAAGTTTTCTGATTACTCTCTTTCTAATTTATCTAATACTCTCTTTTTAATATATACAGCCAATACGAAAAGGCTTTTTTTAATGTATCGGTTAATACAAGTTAACGTAAAAACTAATAGAATCGAATCGTAATTTTGAAGATTTAGTTAATCTAACTTTAGTTCAACCAGAACGTGATCTTTGGTTCATCATCATCGCTCTGTTTAACAAAAAACAGAAACGACCTTCATAGATCGATAGACACTTATATAATTTAAATTTATATGATTATGAAATTTTGTTTTATACTTTAAAATTACATTATCATAGAAACTAAGATAATAAACAGCTCACTGCATAAAGTTAAGTAGGCAAGAGTAAATGTTATTGAAAATTTAATACACAGCGTATCGTATTTGAATTCATGACACGATTTATATGATGGGTTACATATAAATTTATTATATAACTCGTGTCAAACTTACAATTAAGTTCAATCGACATCCCCTATATGGATACTTAATTACTCGTTCAAATGTTTGTTTTGGTA
Source organism: Druceiella hillmani (assembly GCA_039881145.1). NCBI lineage: Eukaryota > Metazoa > Arthropoda > Insecta > Lepidoptera > Hepialidae > Druceiella > Druceiella hillmani. The sequence continues at coordinate 28,279,733 of JAYKKI010000015.1, forward strand.
ACGACATGAAGTTATGGCTTGTATGATGTTCGCATTAAGTGCACGCGTTCACTTTTCGTTAAATATGTAACGTGAATGTCGCTGCAAATGCGCTCTTTGTGAGAATGAATGAGATTGCCTTTCATATTACCTAACATCTAATGTATATAATATACTTATTTTTTAAAACTTTATTAAAAATGATATTTGCCCGCTCGTGTATGAAAAAAAAGCAGCAGAATTAAAATTGTTTGGAAGCAAATCATACAAAAGTAACAATAACCTATTCCAACATCGTTTCAAGCAGTTACTTATTTAACTCTATTTGTTAATATCACAAAGACGATGCCCATTTCTATTCGATACTATGTTACTTACAATAATATTCTGAATAAATTCAGAAACGATTCAGACTAACATGGACACATTGTCAACACATCCATTTGTAAATCCATTGACCGCCTCGAATCTAAGCGTACCTTCTACTTCGTGAATGTGACATTTCTTCGAGGGACATCATGAAGCGAACGCGACAGACTCGTGTCCCTCATTAATATTAAAAATCATTCGCCTTTTGTCATCACGGCTGGCCCGTGTCCGCGTCAGTTAATGTGATTATAAATTTCCATTCTAAATATGGCCAACGGAGTCACGATTTTCGAATTAATAATATTCACCTCAGAGTACCTCCGAACCTTCTTTATCGCTTCGAATGATGCCTCTACTGTGGTGCATAAGTATCGGTTATCATAAACAGTTAGTCATTTATAAAACGCTCTTAGAAAAATACCTACCTGGTTAAAATGTCGATATTCACTATTGTGTATCTCGATATACGTAAACAAACTATTACTTCAGCAGTATATTATTTCGTAAGGATATGTTTGGATAAAATATGTCCTATTGTGCAACCACTTTATTATTTTGAAATTATTTAAATGCTTTGTGTGTGATGAATGAATTTAATATTCGAAAGTATAAAGACGAGGACTAACATCTTTTCATAATATGAATAGACTAGATGAAACAGTATAAATACGTATCATAGGAAAAAAAGACAAAATCCTAGTTAGAATATAGAATCTATTCCTCCCTTTAAACAAAACGTTTGAAAAAAATGCAGATTCTTTAATGGAGCGCAACGAATGCAAAAATTACGTTATTCTTTTAATTGAAATTTATTTTACGACTGAAAAGGCAAAACTAACAGATACATATAAAAATAGCCTAGTGGTATTTAATTTTCTTTAGTTTCATTGTAAATAACATTCCTGAATCCAAAAGTAATAGAAATGCCTTTATAGACTATTACAGTTGTTTCTGCCTCACGCGCAACGCAGACGAACGTCTTTTGTAGGCGGCGAGTCGGCCGGCGACCGCTGGCGACTTTTGTGCGACAAAGTCGGCGACTGTCTTTCCACCGACTCAGTGCATACGTCGAGAGACACACGTCGCGAACTAAATGTCTCCCATCTCCTTCAGCGCAGGCTTAGTCGTAGTTTTCATCCTTTTCTCCGTTAGCGCATTTTAACTCGTACCTTTTGAATCAGTGAAGTTTTCACAGGACGTTAAACAATTCAATCTCATATATTCTCTCTTCTCCGATTATTGTAGGCCGTCTGCATTGTGCGTTATTTTCATTAGATGCATTTTGATTATATTGAAGCAAGATTAAGTCAAAATATATTTTATTTGGATCTAAATTCATACTCTTCTACCAGTAAAGTATCTGATGAAGATCGGAGCAAGAACCTTCCTTAATTGAAGTCGTATAAAAATGTTTTCAATTATCATAGCTGAACAATATATTAACATTGTTTCGGATCTAAGTGGGAAAACATAGTCGTGTCTAAGAATTATTTGTCTCATTTAACATCATGGCCGTATATATTATCAACTTATCACCATTATAGTATTGAGCTAATTTGCACGGTTACGTTACATACTTTTTGTCTTTATTACGAACGTTTTATTAGTAAAATTATCGAGTGTACATTTATATTTTTTACTTCACACTCTAACTCATGTTCTTCATAATCTCCCTAGTAGAAACTTCATTGAATTTATAGGTATACCGTGTAGAGTGAAACAAAATTGACTTATATGTATATTTGGTTGAATCCGTGTGAATATATGCGATGAATTAATTTATATATTTGTTCTATGTGATACCTTATATATTTAATGTGTGAATATATAATTTATCCCACTGCAAAATGGTACATCTTCTTACTTGCCTGGTTGTAGCTACAACTCTGTATCATATCCGAGTAATATATTAATCAAACCTTTTATCCATTGCGTTTATGGTTATGATAATTTGTAACCGTACGCACCACGTTCGGCTCCGACACTTACCTACCTTCGTTTCATGAATGAAGTCCGCGAACGCGTGCGCGACGCTCTCCAACAATAGCCGCCACTATTTGCATTAGAGAACACGCTTCTTAGCATCATATCAAGTTCACTCTGCAGCATACGCTACGATCCTTTCATTTCTTCCGAGCACATAATGTGTACGCGCACATAAACGGAACTTTGTGCATATCGAATCGCCGACGGCGTCAGCATAAAAGCCTCGTGCCGACACTTTTTAGGAGAACTTATTGTGACAAATGGGGCATCAAAACTTTAGTACCTATTTACTGTTACCTGTACGTATATAGGCACGAGGCATGTGATATCCTCGAGTACCTTTTTTTCAATACGACTTCTGCAACGGATGTGAATATTGACTCAAGTTAGAATTTTGCATTGCAAACGAGTTACTACAATATATTTTAAATTTTTATAAAGCATTATTTGAATTCGCTTATAGGCACATATTTTGTGGTAGGATTTACTTAATCGCTACTTAGAGGACTTTTCGTGCCTACAGGTAACAATGGTGAATTCTGTTACTGTCGATATTTGAAACATTTGTTGTCTTATTGCACTTTTGGTTTGTTTTTGTTATATACTCTCGATTTTGTTTTAATAAATTCCAAGAGTAAAAAATATGTGACAGAAGTACAATATTTGAAAATATTGACAAATTTTTTTACATTTTATGAAACAAAATCAATTGACAATTTCAAATTTTACAATTTACGAAAAATATAGTACATTATAAATTTATAAAATGTTAAGTATATATATTTATATATATATATATATATATATATATATATATATATATATATATACATATATGTATATATATACACACAAAAGCACAGACGTATATATGTATGTATGGAAGTATACACTATATACATATATCACGTACACTCGTCCAGCATCCGGTTAAATTATCTGAAAGAACAAATACTCGAATACGTAACAAGCGAAACAGGTTTCGACATCGTATGCTAACGTAGGTATATACAATTCAATCCCCGCCATCTCAATGGCTGGCACCAGCGTTCGGGCGACACTAGCCCTGGACCAGTGTCCACTTTTTCCGCGCGCATCCTCGCCCTCGAATAAATCGCATCCGTCAATAACCGCCAAAGCGCGACGGCAATTTCGCGGCCGGCCCGGACACGCGCTTTCCTTTTATTGAATAATCCGCGATCGGCCCGCGAACTGGTTTGGCAAGGCCAACGGAGCCTTCCCCGGCGAGCTAATAATAATCGCTTGCGCTATTGAAAATCGCCCTGGGCATCGAATAATGTGCATTTTTGTGCAAAAACGCATCCATGCGTGCTCCGCCGCCGGCTCAGACGCTGCCCGCGCCGCCAGGGATGCCGACTGTTCCGTTTGAAATCGGTCGGTGCGTCGTTAGTGGCGCTCGTTATCCGCATCCGGTCGCTAACCTTCGAACGGGCGTTAGAAGTCCGTTCGGTTACGAAAGCCGCGAAAATATGTACGGTGAAGGATAACTGTTCTTTTTTACTCTATTTTTTGATTTGATTTTTTGTAGAATTATGTATTTCTTCATTTATATATCATTTTTATACGTAACATCCCAGTATCTTAGATTTATAAACGTCCGGTTTAATAAAATAAAGCACTTGACGTATATCAATTTAATTATTTTCCATGCAGCCATTCATTTTATAACATCAGAAAGAGCCATACTACGCGGTTCTGATAAACTTTGCTAATTTCCTTGATTGAATGATATACAAATCTTCATACACGTCTAATATAATATAATAATTGCACCTATGCAGCATTTGAGTTTACTACGTGATTAGTTTAGTCAATATATTAGTCGATAATTTAAAAATTGTGTTAGTCGAAAAGTATTAGTACTTATTTAGTAAATTTCATGATTGAAAAATGATTTTTCTTCAGCTTTAAAAATGTCTTTTTATTTTAGGAACAAAGAGAAGCTATAAATTCCATTATTTGCAAGCAATGATTTTTGTAATCGAACGAAGTTGAAAACGTACCACATTATAATTATGACTGTTTAATAACACTGTGTTTTCTAATTAAGCGTCCGACTTTCATCAATTTCATTTAATATGTGTATATATATATATATATATATATATATATATATATATATATATATATATGTATGAAACTACGTGATGTATTATTATTTTTACTTTCTTTAAGTTCATTGCCACAACCTAGGCAACCCAGGCGACGACCGAAGTAGAAATAATACTTAGTTTGTAGTATTAAATAAAAGTAGTTTGTAGTTAATGAATTTCTACAAAAGTAATACCAAATATATTCAAAATATAACACTGTTTTCTAATCAAGCGTCCGACTTTGATTAGAGAAAATTTCTGACAAATCTGGCACCCCTAGTGCATGCCTTTTTTATGTGTTTTTGGGAATGTTTGACTCAATGATAGACCGTTAAAGGGCAAGATGCGTGTTAGACCACTGTTTAAGTTTCTTGAATTGTAAAAGCAGAGAAATTTGGTGTTAAAGTCTTTTTTTTCTGGAGTAGGTAGCAAACCTACTGTATGTATTTGTTTATGAAGATACGAACGGAGTGTAACACTTAGACGAAGTACGAATGATTGAATAAATGATAATCATTTTTCAAACCCAAATTTAGAACACAAATTATGATTTTATAAATATAATTATAGTGCAAAAAATATACGAACTTTATCGAGTACTTTAAGATAAAAAGAAAATAGACAAACTTATTTTCTTTGTTCTGCTGTCTCATAAATTTTAATTCCATTGTGAGGATCAGTATATTTCCCAGAACGGAAGTAATTACCTACAAATTTTCTTACACTTCCGCTCGGGTTCAATACGAGAGATGTGAAATCGCTGGAAAACATTGATTGAAATTGCAGGTACTTTAAATCTCCTGCGTTCACTAATAAAATCTCTTTCATAGTACTTTTCCCATTCGACAGTATTTTACTATAAATTGATATTTTTGAAATGATGATTATTCAGTATTACATTTTTATAATGATCGTTGATTATTCAATATTACATTTGCGACAAGTTTTTCCAAGTTTAATGGTTTCAGTTTTTTTCTTTAATCTGAGGATAATTTTCTCAATATCCTAACATTGGCATCAGGTTAAACCAGTTGGCAACGATAAAACTGGCTGCCGATATTATCAATAACAATGCAAGTTTATTTAAATAACATCCATTATACGTTTGCATTAACCAATAAAATATAAAACTGACAAAGAAGCGAATATTAATTGAACCGGATAGCCAGCAGTTATTTACGTTAGAAACTTTGAAATTTCAACTGCTCATTCAAAACAACAGCATTCTTACTGATATTATGCATATACTCAAAATAAGTCTAGCTTAGGATACAATTTACAAATACATATTTTAAAAAATATACGAATTTAATGTATTCCATCTATCATTTAAAAAAAAATGATAAGACTAAAGCCACAGCGTCCATTAAGACTGGCTATATGAACATACCACTATCTTAAAAATGTATTTTAAGTAGCTACACATTTGCTCTTAAATCGAAACTTTTCTCATCTCGAATTAAGGTGTTAATATACATATACTTAATACTCATACAATAGGATATCTGAAAAATTCTGAAAAGTTTCGTGGAAAATATGCAAGTTCAAGAAATACTAGATTCAGGAATATCTAAAAAAACAGTTTTTAGTCTAAGAAAACATAATGAGGGCGTGAAGAAATAAAGAAGAATGTAATAAAGCATACATATTGAGGAAAGGTGTCAATAGGTTGAAATACATACATGCTTTTAAGAGTTCCTCCTGTGTGAAAACATAAACGTACAAGTTTCCGGGCCCCATTTCGATAATAATAAATAATAAACTCTATTCCGTGACTTAACTGTGTAAGTTAATTTCTGTGAAAATTGAATAGTTAAAACCAGTGCTTAACAGTAAAATTTGAGATAATATTCACATGTTCTAAATATTATAAAATGAAAATACGAAGATTTTTTTTACGATTAACGAAGCCCGATGATCGCGTATCATTTCATAAAATACCAAAACCTCAGATAAAAAAGAACAAGTTATACCATTTTAAAATGCGGAAAGAATTATATAATTTTAACTGAACTTTAGTAGCACTTTAATGCATCTAAAATGTTACTCTCTGCTTCTCTTCTTTTTTAATCTAAAGACACTTTGATAAAAATGTATGTATCTAATTTTGTAAAATAACTTCCTTTTTTATTAATAAAGTGCCTAAATCTTAATGTAGCAACTAATAAAATCACCGCTTTTTTCTAACCATTTCTGAAATGTCATAGAAATTTCTCGAACATCTTTAGTAATATTTCTAAAGAGCGTGCCTTTTATCTTCTGTTCTATCGGCAAAATGTGTTTCGGCAAGTAAAGAACTTCAAAATACGGAAATGTCACGAAGAAGTCTTGCTTCATGAATTCCGTTTATCGTGAAAAGCGTGCAATATATACACAACGATAGTTGAAGGTATACTCTCCTATGACGCAGCCAAGCAGTAATTCCAGTGATTTCAAGAAGAATATTTTGATCTCTCCGATAATCTTCATCCAGGGCAAAATTTAAGAAAAATTAAAAAACCTTATTGAAACAAATCCCGGGTTAAAATCGAGTTGTCTGCATATCCACCCTTATGCTCTCATAATGCAATAGAAAAACAACTTTATCTTTTGGAGAAGTAGTTGGGATTATTAATTGCAAGATTAATATATTTAAGCTACATGAATTTACTACAAATCGATTCCATTCTATAAGATCATATCCTACAAGCAATATGTCAACAATGACTGATGAAAATCTTTAAAATTTTTGAAATGAACTTTGAAAACCTTCAGCTATTATGCAACATGTTTTTTGTTATTAAATTTCAATCATTTCTACATTTGTAAATTTGTACATTTGTGTATTTGGTATATATTTTTATTATTCGAATTATTCGAATTACAACAAAGTACTGATATAATAACAGTACTGCGATAAAATTAATGCGCACCAATTATATATTTGGGATTAATCTTGAATTTTTCCTTTTTAGAAATCTTATGTCCGTGAAAGAATCCAGTCGGAACCCTCTGTTGGATTTTAGACCAAAAATATTTCCAATACCACACACACAAGAATCTGAATTTGGCAAAAGGTAACACCTACCACAAGAATGCACGAGTATGTCAAATAACAGGAAGTCTCTATGAAGCCTAAGCTATTTTTTATTTACCTCCCGTAATTGAGCTGATAATAGATTGCTAAAAATGCGAAATTCCGAATTTTAAACTTTTTCAGAAAGACTTATTATTTTATTTTTCTTAGATATTCTATTTTTTCTTTTATTTTATTGAAATTGTTTTTTTTAATTTAACCATGAGTCAAAAAAATGTCAAAAGTTTGTTTTCAATAACATGCCATATTTTCACTGTTAATTGCAAAATTTCGAAAATTACATCTGTTAATAATTATCAAATGACTAATTAATCTTAGGATTGTATTATCTGGAGAAGGTTAATTAATATAGTATAACCACTTTTTTACGAATCATGACATGAATTGTTACAAATTGCTTCGAATGTCGTGTAATTATGAATACCGGCAAAGATTATAAAATTAATATCATTCTGTCTCCATTCTCTGTCAAATACAAAATTATTGATAACGGCCTGGATTAACGCAATTGTAACGAGGTAATTAATTAATTGAATAACATTTCCTTGGCAGTAATAGGTGCGTACTATCATTGTGCCAGTTTCTGTAGGCAGCATATTGTTTATGGAACGCAATCAACAATGATGGATGTAACATAATTATTGTCAATTTCGCTAAATGAAACATGTGAAATATAACCCAGAAATTAATCTTAAAAACCTTTTGATTATTTAAATTTTACAACATGAATTGTATTTAATTAAAAAAAAAACAGAGAAAAGAAAATTATTATGTACCTGAACTGACTTAATATGACAAAGTTTTAAGTGAACGTACTTAATCGTCATTCTTTAATATAATTTCTTTTAATTAGCTAAAAAAATAAATATATTGTTAAACATATTTTTCCGCAGGATTTCATAAACTTTTGATAGTATTATTTTTAATATGCAACCTAAAACGATTCATCAATGCATCTATCAAAAATATTAGCGGGAAATAAACTCAGTATATTGCAAATTAGGAACTCTTTAAGGAACTGCTGTCTCTGCAATAGTGCTTTCTTACTAAATTCGCACCAAGAACAAATTATGGGTTCTATTCGCCAAAATCTATATACTTGAAATGTAAATTTGATACATTCGCACACTTAATAAAGCCACGTCCTCCGAACAGTAATAACTCCATACTTTGCTATAATAATTGCCCTAGATACAGTAATTAATTATAATCAGAGGATTAATTTAGTGCGTTCAATTCTATTTCATTATGTTTTATCGAGATAATGTCAAGATTACCATTAGCCGCAGCCGGACAGGCGCTTTATCGATTGACTACTGACATCGCCCATATTTGATCATCGATCCTCTTATCGATGTAAAAATATCTTGACGGACATGCCTACTCAATGGGAATTGTTGTGCATTCTAGCTCTATGTCAATTTATGAACGTGAGTTAAATTTTCCGCAAGTGGCGGCAAGTTTTAAGAAAGCGTACGATGCCATGTACACTTGAAATGAGAGATGTGTTTCATGCATACAAATTCGTACGGTCCGGTTACCTGGGAGTTACCCATCTTACAGTACAGTACACGAATGTATTAATTGCGTCATCCAAGTGAAGTCATCGAACGTGAGAGCGCGTTGAACTATTTATCAATTCGCCTTTACAAAATTTTCTGATTCGGTCGCGCATTTTCCTTCTGCATTTAAATATAATTCCGTATTAAATCCTCTATGCGTTATTTTTTTTATAAATTTTATACTGCTATTAATTTTGGACATAGAATACTTAATTATATTGAGTGACTATATGGCATAAGGACTTTACTGTGAAATTTCTTGCCATTTAAGGTAAAGATAACCGTTAAAATTAAATTCTGTCATATAATGAGACCAGTTTTAAAAGTTATTTATTACGAAAACTATATACACCTTATCGTTCAAAAAAATTGGCAAATAATTTCGAAAACTACTTAATTATCACATGCACCAACAGACCTTGGATATTAAGATATTCATTTCGAACGTAAAAAATTATATTTATAATTTTATTGATTTTTTTAAATATCTTGTTTTATGCACACATCTGTATTAATACGTCACCTTTTACTAAAACGGTGCATGCGGCTGCAACACAGCACCACATTTCATAAGTATTTTTATTTGTATCTTACTTGTTTTCTTCGTTACTCGAATTCACATATGAAATTCGGTATTGAGATGAGTTTTGTTAATTGGCGATCAGTATTTCTAATTACTTAAATATGAAAAATAGAAAAAAATTACATGTTTATTGAGTTCACAGAAATCGGCTAAAAAGTGACGCTTTATTTTCAGAACCATTCATAAGAAAGGGGCAAATATTTAAGTAAACAATGATAACAGTGTTATTATCTGGTTCCATTGAACATTTCTCTAATTATCTGAAAATTTTCTTTCTGTACAAAGAATGGTTTGATATTTCTTTCTTTTCATTCATTTTTCTATTACAACATTTTTACGACTGCTAAACAATGAGTTCACTTCCGTAACTATATATATATATATATATATATATATATATATATATATATATATATATATATATATATATATATATATATATATTTCAATATTTCCTATGGTGAACTGGCTGTGTTTGTTGTGTAAGTACTTTAACACGTAAACAAGCACGAAACATTTCATTCCTACTTACACCATCTAACGATGACGAAGCACATACCGATGATAAATTTCACTAACAATATTCATCATTGCCCGAGCACCAAACGGTCTATCTCGTTATAGGCGACGCGAAGTAATAATCGTCGTAAGCTCGTCCTTTTGTCGTCCTTATTTATTCAAGCAACTCGCCTCGCCTTATGTTGGTGTATGATGCACTCGCGGTGCAACAATGCAGAGCCGCAGAGACGATCAGCCGGCGATTCGTGTCAATTGAGTTGCAGTCTTTAATGGTTAAAAATTTCCGTACATGACCAGAAAGCGTTAATATGCAAATGTTTGTCAAACGACCACTCGAGAGAATAGAAAAGTACAAAATGAATAAATGTTTATCCTTAAGGTCTTCTCACGCAAAATATCTTAAGAATAAAATTAGAGTAGGTTCTATTTCTCGATAAAAACTGACTGATACCTAACCATGCAATGGCTATTCACCAGCACTACAAACTATATTCAACGGGACTAACTATTTGCATATTTATGATTAATGAGAGTATTTTCAATTAATCATGGCATATTAAATTCTTGTCATTCTGTTAAATTCGTTGTATTATGTAAGTTTTTAGTATTTGCATATTTGTCGTTAAGAGTTAATAGCGTATAATGTATCGATAAAGGTATAATTTGTAAATAAATAATGACTTATTGCAGGCGATCAGACTCATCAACAACTCTAATAAAATAGTTCCACTTATTGTGGATTCATTTTCATTAATTTACAATAAGAATTTTAAAATATAATGCCAATCTAAATTGTGCTATAGAAATATTTTTGATCCGTTTTGTGCCAAGGCGTATAACGAGAGAAAATATATTGACTATATATTACAAAAACCCGTATATGAATCAAGAACTTTTGAAAAATTTAAAAACTACGAAGCGACAATCCATCGCGCTTCAATAATAACGTGCAGTTACTCATATTTTAACACTTATAGATTAAGAAGATAATTTAATATGAAGCTAATTACATGTCATAATTATACCTATTTAACTTATCATAATAATTAATGCTCACTGCCTCCGTCGTATTGCTTTATCTACGCATTAACTGTTTATCGGTTGGTATTTGTTGACGGGGAACCGTGAAGTCTAGTTGTTTTCTGTTATAATTTGCTTATTCATAAGCATTTAGGGAATAAATTAATTTTGAATGTAATAAACGATATTTTTTAATCCTTGTTATTTCTTTTGGAATTCTAAATTGATAAATACCGATGGTATTCTACGATGCTTCGAGGCCATCCAAACACTCGTATCTATCAATTCATTGTTGAAAGTTTTGCTTGATTTTGCAATGGTCTTTAACTTAGCTGAATATCTTCGAAATATAATAAACATACAAATGTTAAGTAGATCATAATTTTAAGGAAAAATATATATCTTTCTTTTTATCACTGATCAGTCAATCCAGTGTCTTGGTCAACATAGCAAATTGAACAATTAATTAAATGATCTCTGTTTTGATTTCATCTTTTAACACTTAATCTTTATGAAAACATATAAATTTTAAATTATTACATTAGTTGTTAATTATTTTCTCGCCCTGCTCGTTTTTTTTTCAATACTACATAATCTGTCAAAAAATATAATATAATGCGGAGGTTTTATATCAACACATCACCAGACAACAGTCACAATTACGGTGAGAGGTAAGATAAATTTAAATTGTATTTAACTAGACTTTAGCGACTAAGCTGATCACTCTTCATACATTTATGACTCACGGAAACTAGGAATCTGTTAAGATTGCCTAACGGTATAGCAGCACGTGGTACAATGTTATACTACCTGTATACCATCCCTTCTCGATATATGCCATAACAAGTACACTTCCAATCATTATTTCCGTTTCCGATCATTATTTCGTGAAAATCGATGTTTCCGCAAGTATCATACTCAAATGTGAGTACACATGGACGTCGTAATCGCGTCGATCGTACATAGTTTCTTACATTCATATCGATCGGCCGGCTCCCGCCTCTAACCGGTCCATTTGTCTGGTCTTGCGTCATATCTCGATCGACGTATCTAATCAACGCGGCGATCAACATGGCGGGCCTTGTTTTATTTGGTTCGAATGCTTAAGTGTAATTACCTCGTGTCCGCGTTCATACCTACGGGACTATTGTTTATTCGAATTTCCTATCCGATAGGTGGCGATGAATATCTCAAAGAGATTTTATCGCCGAGTAATTACAACGAGTAAGTGAAAATTGTAATTGTCATTGGCTACCTCATTTACAGCCGTTTGATATCTTGCATGTTTCAACATTTGCAGTGTACAATCATCAATTGATATATAGCTCGTTTTACTACTTAAATAATTATTAACTAGTCATTCAGCATATCGTCTATCTATCTTTACAGGAAAATTATCAAGTCCCGCATTGCACAATAATATTTCCTTCCTCTTCCATCAAACGTCCAAATTAGTTTCACTCGATAATGAAGATGTTTGTTGTCTTGTTGTCATCGAACAATTGCTTAAATAAATTCAAAAAGATTCCAAGGGTGTTACCCTTGGAATCTTTTCGAATTTACGTATTCGTTATGTTTTCAGTCACAGAAAATCAAACATCTTTCTGAATATAAACGTGACATGAATATTATACATTAGTTGGGTATAATATTCATGACCGACGCAATCTTTATTTTCTTTCTCTACTTTATAAAATCTAAAGTACACTTTTCACACAGTTTTCTTATCGCATTTTCAGATTCATAACTCTATCTGCGTACGATCGGTCCAATTATTTTGAAAACCCGTTTACGTTTTTTACTGTGCATTTCCTTTTATAGTAATTCGTTCTAAACTCTAAAGTTATGGAATAAACTGGAAAGCAGGAGAGACAGATGGATTCACAATACGTCTGTTCTGCTTTATGAATGATTTATTTTCATTCTTTTGATTCAACGTGTAACTAATAACTTATATTTATTAATATATAATTAATTATAAGATATTGCTTTTATAGCAGTAAGTTCAACCAGTGTGTATCAATGTTAAAGCTACAATTAAAATAAATAAAAATATGATTTTTTTATAACTAATAACAATATATTTCAACAATAATTTATCAACACGCAGCATAATTTTTTTTTGAGTACCAATTCATTTCATGTCATATAGGAAATTGGTAGGTACGTGTAAACGTGATAGCAATCAATGTATAATTTCATATAAATACTGATCTAAAATAAATGCGGTATTGATATTTTTGATTGATTGGGGTGTCGGATTCGATTTATTCTATTGAATATTTATTATAAATTTTCTTAATGTTACGTTTATGTTTCCATTATTTTGTTGTGGTTATTATTACTACATTTATGAACGGGTACCTTAATGAGCGTGCTGTATTAATTCGCTATTGTAATTTATTAAAAAAATTAATAAAAAATTAAAGAACGACATCGTAAATTGTGCTAAATTCATGGCGCACGCGTCATCGAACCGGGCTTTACAGGGCGCCTGTGTCGAACTAATTCCATACATTGATCGTACCACCTATTATCACACAAATAATAAATTATCGAGGAATTAATTAGGCATACGTCAACGAGATATCGATATCGGCGGACTATCTAATTAGTATGGCCTCTATAAATATTAATTATGACTTTTTACAAATGACGGTGGGTGAGTTATTGCTTATATTGCCTCAATTATTAAATTATTTCTATTGTTATCATATATTATGCCGTCTTAAAATTAAATATAAGTAGAATAAGTAAGTAAAAAATATAAGCAGAATAAGTAAGTACTACACGACACTATTGTATGCGTTGCACTTATAAAAAGATTCGTTTCCTATAAATCGCTTTGTAAATAGAAAAGAAAAAAATCGAAAGGTATATTTCCTTATTTTTTTTAATTTTTGATTATTAAGAAAATAATATGTTATAAATTTGTGTAATTTAATTATCCAAAAATACAATAAATTATGTTTGCACATACAAAAATGTAACGGAAAAAGAAGATGATAAACGACCTCCTTGAAGATCACCTTGAAGTGTATTTTTCTCATAAAGGATAAATCCAGACGACTGTTTTTTATTTATTTCTTTTAGCTTTCACGAATTCTTCCTCGACATGACTGACGTTCTTTGTAAAAAAATTAATATTCGTGTTCTAAAAAACTTTAAAACATAATTCCTCACTAGTCCCTAAAGTAACTTCCTAGCTTCATTCGCCGTGCCTGCTTCTATAGAAATAGCTTCAAAGCGACTTATTTAATCTGAAACACTTCTCCATTCCGTGGGGTTCTGATTTATTAATGATAAACCATTAATTTTTTTCTCCAACCGACACTCATTATTTGTACATGATGACGCTCATATATGGGGTTATTTTAAAGACATAAGGTAACGAATTTAAACGCTGCTCACACAAATTTATTCCGACTACAATTGTATCATGTTACTTTTCAGAAATATTAAAACAAAAGATTATTATTTTTTAGTAACTTGCTCATTCCACTATCAGTTTTTACAAGGTAACCGTAATCCGCAAATTAATATTCAACACAGTTTTGATAATCAAAACTGCTTTTGGCATTAAAATGTTATTTTGTCTAAAGCTGTCCAAAGTTTTGAAATAAAATGCAGTTAATGCAAATTATATTTGTTTTATTTTCATAAATTGGATAAACAGCGTATTTAGAAAAAATTACGTATGAAAGTCTGGTGAAACTGTCAACATTTAGCAATGCAATGGCTGAAAAATGAGAAACCATCTTAAAGCAAATATTGCGTGTCAAAATAGATTCGACTGCTCATATGCACGTTAAGAACGATCGACATCCATTGCGTGTGACAAACAAGCTAATAAGCAGTTAAAGAAT
Source organism: Druceiella hillmani (assembly GCA_039881145.1). Taxonomy (NCBI): domain Eukaryota; kingdom Metazoa; phylum Arthropoda; class Insecta; order Lepidoptera; family Hepialidae; genus Druceiella; species Druceiella hillmani. Next base: position 28,294,807 of record JAYKKI010000015.1, read on the forward strand.
TGTTACGGGCCCGTTATCACTATCGATGTTAATTAAGCCCGAACACAGACATCGTTTACGACGTCTAATTATGAAAAGATAAAAGTAAAATATGCTAAATTACGAGGGATTAGGGCGAACGATAATCTGATAAAAGGCAAAACAAATTACTGTTTTTTTTAATTCTACTGGAATATTGTTTTTATCTTTAGTTTATGGGGCCTAATCTGTATTTATTAATACCCCAGCTATCGGAATAATTATGACAGGCCTGTAATAAGAACGGTGCGTTCAACGAGCAGAGCGACACGTCGCATCGAATGTTAGATACTTAACAAAAAATGTATATGTTCTCAATATATATTCAAAATCTTTTAACCACGACACAAAAGGCAGACTACATGTTCGCAGAAACAATATCTGCCATTATGAAAATAAGCCACATTCAAGTTAATGCAAGCTTACGTCCTTTACATCTATACTTTTGTCATCATATTACCTACATTTCTTGGCATTTCTACTCCTGAAGTTTTAGAATTATTATAATGCTCTAATTTAACGCAGCGAGCAAAGGCTTAATTAAAATAGTTAAGTGTTTGGACAATGACAGTATACGATAATTTCGACGTCTTGTTAAAAAAAAGTATTAAACAATAATTATCAATATAACTCATTAAGTAATTCGTAAATTGATAAGTCACTCAGTCCATAAAGATGCAAACAACTTTAACTTGAACTACACTCATCAATTTATACCTAATTTATATCCGTTCTTATGAACAATTTTCAAATTCATTTTAATCAACATTAACACCTGCAGGATAATTCTGATTACCCGTTACTCTATACACCTGACAATCATAATTTTTATATAAAAGATTTAGTTACAGCTATATCAAATGGACAAATTGTGAATTATAATATTCATTAAAATAAAGTAACTTTAATCGTTATTAAAATCACATTTTGTGCAAGTTACGCTATATATTACGAACATTCGTAACAAATATTTTAATAGAACATTATTCATACGTTTTTATTACCCTATAAATTATTAAGGAAATAATTACTTGTCTTAAATATATTTCTTAATAGTATCTCCCGATATATGTAAATCATCACAAAATCCATTTAACATTTTTAAATGTATATTTCAAATTTCTTCAATTTGTTAACATTTTGTCTCAGATATTTTTTGCTTACAAACAAGAGTTATCGGTACTTCCAATTTGATTAACGTGAATAAGAATTTAGTGTTTCGAACCATGAAATGATATGACGTTTAGGTTATTATAATAATAAATTAATTGCTTCTAAAGTAATGCGTTAACCATAATTATTTATCATCGTGGTAATTACATTTATCTGTATGCAAAACCGTCCTCGCCTTACGTAACTATGAAACAAGTTATAATATTACGCCATAGCTTTTTTCAGTCATCGAGAACAATAATTTTATAATATTAAACAAATAGCCACACGATGTTTCTTTAATTAAAATCTAAGTGTAAACGAGACTGTTTTAAACGTGAATTGAATAAATTAATATTATAATTATGGTTAAAAATGTGATTGAATAAGACATCTCCGCATTTTGTATAGTCAAAAAACTGTTTGTTGGAAATAAAAAACATATACATTGAAAGTTTTATAAAAGTTTAAAAGGAGGGAAGTTATGAAATGCTATTTCATTTACGAAGTGAGGATCGATTTCCATATTATGTAATTATATTTTTATGAACGTTGCGCTTAAATTTTTTAAATGTCAGTGAAATCATTGAATTGGTAGGGAAATAGCGATTTTCGAACGTTTTTGTGGGAAAGTATTTAAATATTTCCAAGCTTGGCTTAGCATTCTAACAAGTTATACCCAATACGACGGTGCTGAAAGTTAATTTATCGTAACATTTAATATCAGTAATATTCTATATATATGAGTAGAAGCAGTTACCTACCACGAAAAGATTCTGAAAGGCAGATGACGCTTTTTGCCGCTAATGATAAATCGATAGAACTTCTTGAATTTTTTATTCTGAGAGCGTTGAATATAACTTTTTAATCACATTTAGATTTTTCAGAAAATAAAAACAAATGGCCAAAAATTATTATAAGAACAAAACGGTTTATTACAAAAAACATGATGAGTATTATATAGATAGACAAACAAAAAATCATTGTAGAAATTCGTCTTTTTTTAAAGCTTTTCAATTCAGCATCCAGCGATAGTCCACTCTCATGCTTTAATCCCGTCTTCCTTCGTATCTTCGTTTTGTTTCCCCATTTATTATTTTAACACTAAAGCTTTTTACTTTGCAGCAGATAAATATCAGTCTTTTATGTGTTACTTAAATTCTCTCCAGTTCATTAGAACCTAAAAAATATTGAAACCTTTATTGGCTTCCGACCATTTCGGAAGTTTACACGACGCTCACAATTTATTTGCCCGCAGTTAGGTCTGGACAGGGACACCAAAATACAATTTGTAAATTTTTCTAACAAAGCTCCAATCTTACTTTATTATTTTTCTAACAAAAATTCCCCACAAATGTGATAGAAATTATCCAGTAAATTTATGAAACTACGCGATGCCATACTAATTTTACTTCATATCTTTTGATTTACACAATAAGGATTGTTAACTCAAGTTAACAAACAAACATTACACTGATATGGTGTGGTTCAATTAGTTTAAGGATCTTCTGACAATCGATAATGTAATTAAACGAAATTATCATATAATGAAACGAATTACTGCCATTTAGTGTATATGTATATACAGGTTGTTGTTAAAATTGGTATAGAAGGCCGACGTTTATGGGTTCCTGAAAATAGAATAAAATAATTTTCGTATTTTATCTCGTTCTCCAGATAAACTATACCAAGGTTAACGCAAGAATTAAGCCTCCGGCAGGGCACGCACATCGGACACTGCGCGGAATAATCAACGCGACGTGGCGAACACCTTATTTGACTTTGAGTATTAAATGATACGAATATGATTTCCCAAAATGGATGATAGAAATTCTGTTCATTCTGTTCAAAACGTTTAAATTATGACTCAGAAAATGTTGAAAATTAGAAATATTGTTTTTATTAAACAAAATATTATTTCTAAATAATAAAGGCCCAAAGAAAAGAAAAATACTATAGACTATTTTCCTATAATATTACAGACAGATATGTGAAAAGAATCGTCTTATACCAACTAACCAACAGTATATATTTATTAGTCCAAATGTGTATTTTACATATTACATACTTAGACTGTTTAATTAGTTTCTTATAATATTAACAAACAGTAAATTAATACCAAAATAAGATTAATTAATCATTAGAAACAATATGAATACAGTTTTGCCTTTTATGTATTGTAGATTCGGGATGGCCAAAAACTGCATTACATGTAACATAGGTTTTTATATAAATTAGAAAAATGTGACGTGTTGGCATTTTTTCACAATTTCATTCGTAAAAATCTATAAGAATTCATACTCAAGTCTCCAAAACATTCTATTGCAGATTAGCCTTCTTATAGCCTTATCAGTAACGTAGCACACTCCAACTATGCGCTAAAGCCAGTCAAACTAATCACCACGCCGAAGTTGCGCTTGTGAACTTCAACAATGTGAAATATTCACAAACATATAAATCTTTGCGTTCATACCGTAACAACCGTTGCGTGTTTCGGCCGCGATCGACAGTGTCAAACAATTTACCTCCCAGCTACTACTCGCGTACGCGGAGATAGTCATCGTCCATACCGAACAACAAGCGTATTTGTATGTACGCATTTCGTAGCGTTTTACTTCTCACCCCCGACGGCATGGGCGCACCGCCGACGCGTGTTTGCTCAACAATTTGTAACGTTCTCACCGTAATGCAGATTTTATTAAGGCCGGTAACATTGCATGACTATTTACAACATGTATTTTCCTCTAATAATTTATTAACGATTTGTTAGCGGCACGCTCGTCCGATTGGCTGGCGACTAGTTTTTATGATGTTAACTCAGTTGTTGGGCCCATTCAGTGGTTGCGCTTTACAGAATGGGAATCTCCGGAAATTGTACTTGTCAGCGGCGCTTGGATGGATTTCGTTATCGGTATTATACTACGAATATTGTTAGGCGGTTACTCGATGTATTTTTAATAGATAATGAAAGTAATTTTTTATGTAACCGCCGATCGCAATTTACTTTATTATGGTAATTAAGATTTGGCAATATTACTATTGTTAGAACACTTTTCAATAAAATTTACAATAGAGTTTTGCGACACAATTTTCTGTCCCAAAAATCTTATATTTTGAATTGCACTGAAAGAATTATTGCAAATTCACTTTTTGAAACTTTTATTTTACATAAATATACTTGAAGCTTAATACCATAAGAAGTGCCTTATTATCTAATATAAAAGCGGTGTAAAAGAAAATAATGACGAAACTTCTCAAATAATTACACAGGTCGTCATCCCGGCTAAACCAGCGTTTAACTGATCTACTAAATGACCAAACGCCTTCCATTGTTCGATATTAATAAACAGCAAACATTTTCGAGCACAATAGATAGCCCCGGGCGCGGTCGCGAATTCGCTCCACCTATGCCCGAGCGAAATGCATTCTACCTGCAGCCAGGTGCATGTTCCATGTTGCACCGTGTACGGCGAATTGTAGTAATTAAATAGCCGGTACGTGCGGCTAGGGGACTTGTATTGGCGCGTCGTAGAGTACTTTTTGTTAATATAAAATAAAACTCTAACTATTTTAAAATATAAAATAGTCCAAAGATGTAATAAAGGAAATGAAAAAGTATTACGAGTGTAAACCTTAGTACGTGAGCACAGAGCAGATCACATAATAATTTTGTTTGCGTGATCTGTTGCATGCTGAACTAGAGTTTCTGATTCTATGGGAACATTTGGTATTGAACTATGTGCATATACGTTTATGCTGAGAAGTAATGTTAACAGAAGCGGGTCATGTTCTTTTTATAAAAGTCTGTAAAATAAATATAATTTGAAATACTCTATTTGTTGCTAACTTTTTTGCAGGAAATGGACTATTACTTTTTCTGTCGGCTCTTTCCTATTCAATCTTACTTTTTCTCAAGAAATTCAATATTTTCATTACAAATTAAATTATCTTTGCTATTTCTATTTATAATGCTTTTGTATAACATATAAACAAACATCTAATACAATTCATTATATAAGTAACAAAAAATATCAAACATTATTTCTCCGATGAATAAAATATCGATAACAATGTTAACCTTGGCAAGCTCGATACTCTGGGTAACAAAGCCATTCCACTGCCAACATTATAAACTAATTCTAAACCTGGCGAAATAAATAAAAAGTAAATAAATAAACTGACAGCCGGCGGTAGCTAGCACCGCAGACCAGATGCGACGTTCGCAGCGGGAGACACCGCCTCCGACACCTTAGCCACTGGCGAATCTTAATATTACTTAATGCGCTACACCGCATCGCCACAAAGTACACGCAGTCTAGCGAGCTCGACGATCTAAACTAAACTTGATGTAAATAAAGTGAAGGAGGCGAGCTGATTACAGTATGCGTGGCTATATTTTGCTGATGTGTGGTGGAGAAGTTCCCGTCTCGCTGTTGCATATCTTATTTCAGCATCAGTAGTTATGAGTACCAATTAATCGCCAAATTTCAAATTCGTTTATTTTATTGATAAAATTATGGAATGTTAATCATTTCTTTCATAATAATTTCTTTCTTAAAATATTGATTTAGCGATTAGTTTTTTATAACGTTATGCTTGTTTTTTAACATATGGTAGGGATTTAATGTTTATATTTTTATTAATGCTTGTTTTTTAACATATGGTAGGGATTTAATGTTTATATTTTTTATGTATTTTTCTAATATCCATAAATTGTATTAGAAAAGTGCATAAAAAATACAACAGCTTTTTTCGGTAAGTGTTATAGTTGGTCTTAATCTAATATTGGATAATTTTCAATTATAGATTAGCAGATAATCTGTAAACTGGTACATTCATTGTGATTTAAATTATTCTTGTTTTGTTATGTTTTAAACATAAAACTAACGTTAAAACTAAACTCAGTTAAACTAAACAGTTTACATAATTTAAATTTGGCTATGTGCTATCACGGCACTTCGTCATCAAGCGAGACCCCGTTTCAGTACTGTACAGTATGAATTGTGGCCAGCTTCTTGTTGAATCGTGTTACTTAATATGAATATGCCAGAATACTTAATATGAAAATACCAGAATTAAGTAATATCAATGCGACGGTCGTTTTGTGTCTTAACGTTATTAAATTCTTTTTAATTATATTAATTTCTTTTATATTATCGAGTTAGTTAATTTCAAACTATATATATATATATATATATATATATATATATATATATATATATATGTATATATATATATATATATATATGTATATATATATATATATATATATATATATATATGTATATATATATATATATATATATTTATATATATATATATAACTTTTACAATATAACTCAATTTAGACTATATGAAAAGCGATTGAGTAATAAAAACTATGTGGACAATTCAAAATTGATTTTTAACAGAAGCTGCTATTTTTTCATTCTTCAAACCATTCGATACTATTACACTTCAGTATCATCTTCCATTATTGAATACAATAAAGGTAAATTGCACACAGCTTTGTGCAAAAAATCATAGCAAGAAAAACGCAAGTAATAAGATGAAAAGTTGTATTTTGCAGACGTAAAATTGAATTAAGTTCACTGTGAAGAGATGTTAAATAGTTATCCCATGTCAATGCTATAAACGACAATATTAAGGTGGCAATTTGTTAAATAGAGACATCAATATTGACAGTAACATTATCATCTTTACCTCATCAACAGCGGCTGACTATATTCTATCACCGCTGTTGGATACTTGATTGTTATTAAAAAAATTATAACAGAAACAAAACCGCGACGACTATAGAGTGGATTTCCGTTTAAAAATTATTGTAAGGGAACAAAAGGCAAGTAGCTACCAGTTCGTGTGTCGTCATTGCAACGACTGACGCGGAATGTTTCAATATCTATGTATATGCGACGCGTCGGCCCGCTGTCGCGGTCGCGTCGCCACCGCTGTCGCTTGGAACGTTAACGACTGTGGCTTATATTGGTACTGTTGTTTGAACGTTTATGTTGCGGAGAGGTATCATAGAAATTAATTACTTAATTATTTGAATTTATTTATACATCTTATTTTCGGAATTTTATGACTTATTACAATATGAGAAATATGTTTACAATACAATGTTAATTACAGTATGAGAAAAATGTTTATAATTCAAATCTTATCGGACCTTTAAATGGTAATTATAACGGTGAAAATTGTTTGTCAAAGATCATACTTCTCGCAGTCAATTTTAAATTGTTGATTACACTTACATTATTTAAGGAAAGAAAATGAGAAGAGAAAAGAACCTATCATAATTGCAATCGTTAGGTGCAACTTCGAAGAATGCAAAGATCATCCGATCGCCAGCCAACTCCTTATGTGGTAACGATCCGCAACGTGTTGAAACAACATTCTTGTATTAAAACGTTCCAGCTACGTGTCGAGAATAGAATGGCGCCAATGAGCAAACGATTAATTGAATTAATTTAATTAATTCACGCTGCTTATCTAGAAGTGCGTTATACTGTGTTAGAAAGAGCGAGGTGCTTATTACAATGTTTTTTGGATGTGAAGTATTTAGATCGATGACTGCTTTATTCGGATTTCACTAATTTATTCGTTGAGACAACCGACGTACCTGAATTGACGAGTTGTCGTTAGACTAATTCTGAGCCTTGTAATGATGGACAAAGTAGAAATTTATGAGGCATAGGAGAATTTAAGTTACAAAAAAGCATGTGAAACGTTTAACGTATACAAAAAATTAAGAGTGTTCCAATACATATTTAGAAACGCTCCGTTAACCAAGATATTATTTTATATTAATTTTATATTTCGCTGTAGACAGTTTATTTCAAATGTTTGAAACAGGTACATAACAAACATAATTAAGTGAAGCTATAATAAAAATTTAATCATATTTCAACACGGTCAAAAGAAAAAAAAGATTCCATCAGGCCTCTCATTAAAACCGCAATTTAAACATGTCGAAAACAATTTGCCATGACAAAGGTGTAATTAAATGAAATATCTCCACATCTCTTATCTGCTCATCTGGCGACGAGGCTAACATCGAAGCGTTAATTAAACACAAAGGAAGACATTATAATAAAAATGTCTAGTATCCAGCGCCATATGCGAAATACAAATATTATAAATAAGTAACGAATTCTTCGGATAAAGAAGCGGATCGGTCGGTCGCGACGCGTGTTGTGACCGCCCACGCGTAGATGAGGCTAGTACTCGCGCGGTGGCGGCGGCCGGCAGCGTTTCGCAAACTGTACTCCAGTCAAATCGAATTGGCTTATTAACTCGTTTACTTATAAATTTACTCGGTGTGTCTAAAGGTTGATATATGGCTATTCGTTTATGGCAATATGTAACAATAACTAATTTCTTATGGAATTTTTCTACAAACTTGAATAAAGCTATCAACAAATTTTAATGAACGTAACCTTTAATTATTTTAAAAAAAATGTACTTACTTGAAATAACTTTATTAAATTATATAGAAAAATAATTATTCGAAAATAAAAAGGTCCTTACCAAATTTTAGAATTTTTTTCATACTTGGATTAAACAATTAACAAATTTTAATTAGTTTATACAAAACATATATATATATATATTAATTTAGTTTATACAAAACATATATACTTACGTTTGAGGTCACCGATAAAGTGAAAAAACAATTAACCACACAATTGAATGATCCAGTATAGATTTTAAAAACGACCTGATAAGAGAAACATATTTTAATTCATATTGAAAGGACTTTGAAATTAAAGTGTGAATTTTATTTTTCCAACTTTATTTTTGAAAATAATGCCGCCTGCTTTCAGAAAAAAATAATTAGAAACTAAGAAGCAACACTAGATTTTGATAATTTTTTACTCTTAACTAAAAACGAGAAACGAAATAATAATCAAGTTTGAGATGCACCGTGATGAGACGCTTTTGATATCGAAAGGCCTACACTCTTAAAATATTCATGCATTTATCGTAAATAAAATTAACTAAAAGTCGGTGTCAAAACAGGTTTTATTGATATCGAATAAAGAATAAGGAAAAAAAACGGGTGTAATGGGTGCGTCACAACTTATTTATGAATGAAGATCGCCTGCGCGACATCGCGCCCGACGCGGCCGCGCACTTTTGGAAATTCCAGTTTCGACCGTTTTTTGTTGCGAGTTTGTTGCTCGTGCCTTACGTCTCATATTATTTACTGTCGATATCCGGCGTGTATGCTAATGTATTCGATATACTCGTCAAAAACCCATAAGTTACATTGAAGGTATAATCTTGCGAGCACACTCATAAAGGTCCTGGCTAGTTAAAGTACTGATCTAAACATATGAGAATTGTAAAACCAATATGTATAGTTGTAAATTTTCATTTATATTTTTTTAAATCTAAAGTCTTATATGTCGACATATATTCGTTAACGAATTATGATTATTTATACAGAAACTTAGACGTAGAATAATTTTGTTCCTTATTGCTCATTTACCTGTATATCCTATGGTCTCATTTCATTTCCAGTACTGAAACTTTACTTTAACATTTACTTTAAAACTTTTAAAAATCACAGATGTGTTAAAATTAATCATTTAATCTTGTAGCGAGATAGAAATAAATTAAAAAGTGACATCGTGGACGAAATGATACCCATGGATTTTTACGCGGTAATATGGGAACTTCGTGATTTAGCAAATAGACTACTTACAATCCAGTTTACCTTAGTGGTATCAAATTGTTACACAATCGGAAACAAAAAATATATCAAAAGCATAAGTTTATCTCACATCAGATTGATTACAAATGCACGTAGGGGATATTTGACGTTAAGTTTATATATGTCCTAATATCCATAGTGTCCCACCAGAGTGGAACTTTCGTAAGATAAAAGAATGATATATCGTTAGATTAGCAGAATATTACGCTTCGTCATCAATACTTGTTATTTATGAAAAATGGTACTGTATTGTGGATAGGTACGAATCAATTAAACATAAATTAAAAGTAACACACATATTTATTACAAGTAAATTTAATACAAAACATTATAATAAAAAAATCTTTAACCTCAAACGTATTTGCGTCATCTTGTCACGTGTATGTTTTGTATATATGAGCCAAATTTAATTGATGAATAATGCAATCTTAAGACCTATTAATACTTATGACCTATTCGGAATATATGTAAAGAAAAATATTCAATTTATAACATACAAGACAACTCGCGAGCCTCTTATAAATCTATACAGTACTAAGAGTATAAGATGAATCTTAAATTATTCGATAAGCAGATAACAATATATGTGACGTTTGACGATATTTTTCACACTTTATCCCGCGTAATTCGAGACGATAGGCCGTCTCCCCGTAGGTAGTACGCGGCAACCGACGCCTCCTAGACGTTTCGTAACTGGCAATAATTAGACCCGTAAGTGGGAGCTGATGTAAAATCTGATAATTCGTAAATATGTTTATTCATCTCATTAAGCGGCGTCGTCGAGGAGTCCGTATTTATATCGACGGCATCGGTGTTAACAGGCCCGACACGAGCGTCGATGTGTTTCGTTAATTATATTCATCGTTCCGATTATTTGTACAAGTTGATAGGTCCCATCCTCGAGGCGGCTGCGAGTTTCGGTTCGAGTAACGAAATGCGTCAATCCGAGACGATGCTGAGTACCTCTTAAGACAATGATGTTTGATTTGTAATTTACTTTATAGGAGTCGCCAAAAATAGTGCTCAAATTATGGTTATGTATTAACGATTCAACTAAGTGAGGTATGAACACATTACTTCGGAGTGCTAGTTTAGAACATAGCCTTGCGCCTTTTCCGTTCAAATGGCGTAAACACAATATACTGACTTTTATAAGACTTTTTTCTTTGTTATAAACTACCCTAATCTTAACTAAAATTGTAAATGCGAAAGTAGGTTTGTTTACTCGTTAATTTGTTCTGCTTTCAGACTTCAACTACTCAAAAAGTCTGTGATTTTTTAAATAAAACTTCTTTACGCACACTTCACTAGGACGAGAGCGTTACGAAAAGTATGATCGGGCGAGGTGAACGGAAGTTGAGAAGGAGATATAAGTTAATAAAGATAGATAGAAAGAGAGAGAGTTATGTTTCGTATATTACTGTAGGGACAAGAGAGAGAGGTGCGCGCGCACATTTTCTTTCTATCTTCCTCTCATAGCCAGTGCATGAAATATACAGATATATATACATATATATATATATATATATATATATATGCAAGTTTGCTAGCGTTACGCGAACGGTGATTTTTTTTTATTATTTTGTAATTTCATTTCGTTCTTGAACAATTTTATAAATTATTATTTTGTTCAATACATTAAATATTCTACGTTTAAAGTGAATAAAATTGTAAATTCATTTTTAAGTTCATATTTCATGAATTTGAAGTTTTACTTCAGTCGTGTGGTCTAAAGCACACTCGTTTTTTTTGTACATAAAGCCTATATCATGAAGATGAACACAAAATAACACATTTATCAAAAAATAGAGGTTTTTTGTAATGAAACAGTTCATTCCTTTAAGGATAAAAGCGTAAACATAAGTACGCCATCACGACAACATGACAATCTATAACTACCTACAGGGTACAGGGTTTTTTTTCTTTTCCACACCGTTCCTCACTTTCGTGTATCTCAAATTACGCAAACGTATACAATGCTAAGATCTAAATTTTCCTCAAGAACATTTGGTTTTAATTTAACATAATGTTTATCTTTTCTACGCAAGCGATACCAGAGGTGAGAGCTGATATTCCAAAATTTAATATTTCCGTCAAATAATATTGATATCCAACAAACCGTAGACATATCAAACCGCATATGCCAAATTAAAGAGATTAGCATTATGTCATATTGTCAGATTCTTGATAACTAGCAAACACTACAACTAAGATTGTAAAAGCGTATGAAAATATTTAAACCATTTTCATTTAAAAGTAGTAACGGCGAAATATGCGACGCGAGTATTTTACGTTAAGAATATGAAGAAAAACACGACTCCAAAACGACTTTTCAAAAATTATGCCGCTCGTAATTCTCTTACACCAACGTCGAAACTTTTTACGTAGGTATAGAGTCTAAACGCGAATAACCATACATTGCAAGTAAACAAAGAATACAAACTGTCGTTCGTGTCGCCTGTAACGATAGAGTCCGAGCAGCGAGAGTCATTAAAAAACCGGTCACAATTAAATCTTTGGTTTTTCCAAATGGATTTTTTCCGTGTTAAGTGCACAATAAAAAATTAATTTCAATGCGAATGTTGGGCGTTAAATATTATTCCGATCTATAAACATCATATGTCTACAAGCGATGCTTGGCAAACAATGGCTTGTTAAATGTCATATTTTATGTATAATCTGAGATTCGAACTAAAGCAGTTGACATAAAAACTTTTAAAAAAGTTTTGTCAATTTATTATGATTTTAACGACGTGATATAACACAAAAACATTTTTTAAGTGAAAAAGTTAGAACCGAATTATA